>CM028136.1:741930000-743186666 GCA_016271365.2 Neoceratodus forsteri
TTCGACACGGTCAGCCACGAATTACTCCTTCAAGTCCTGCCGCAACTAAATGTAGTCTCCGAGGCCGCTGCCTGGCTAAAGGACTACCTCACAGAACGCTCACAGCAAGTAAGAATAAACTCCACCATCTCCACTCCCAAGCCCGTTCGCTCCGGTGTTCCACAGGGGTCAATCTTAGGCCCACTGCTTTTCACTCTCTTCCTTAATTCTCTCCCCAAAGCCTGCAGTGGTCATCTCTTACTCTATGCCGATGACGCGGTTCTCTACTGGAAACACCCCCAACCGTACGTACTCCAGCACACCCTCCAGGAATACTTCCGGGAGCTGGAAAATTGGTTCGCTGACCACCGACTGATCATTAATTATTCCAAAACCAAGGCCATGACCTTTGCTCACCGCCAAAGCCCACACAGCCAGATGGCTCTTCACATTTCCAACGCGGATGGTTCCCTGCTGGAGCGCGTCAATCACTTCAAATACCTGGGGGTCACCCTGGATACCTCCCTCTCCTACCACAGACATGTACGCCTCCTCTCGGCAGCAATCAACTCGAGAATGGGTACCCTCTACAGAATCAAAAACAGTCTGCCAGACATGCCATGCAGATAGCTGTCACATCCTCCATCCTTCCTAATCGACACGGGATTGTAATCACGGCACTGCTGATAACTCCACCCTAAGCTGCATAACCACTGTGCTAAACAAAGCATGTCGCCTTGTCTCGGGTTGTGACAGACTCACCCACACCTGCGACCTATACCAACTGACTGGCTGGCTTAATTTCCACCAAAGGCTCAAGTACCACACCTGCATTCTAGCAAAAAAGATCCACCTCCAGCTAGCGCCAACCGCCCTTCACCACATCATCAAACCGGCCCCTCTCAGGCGTATTACCAGACTCTCGGCTTCCACATCCTTCGTGGTTCCCCATGTCGAACGCCCCTTGCTAGAGATCCTCCGCTACTGCGTTCTCAATTGGTTAAACACTCTTCCGCTTCTTCCTCTCCCAATCCCGCAGCATCCATCTCTTCAAAGCAGGCCTAAAACCTTCCTACTGGTAGCTCAAATGTGAATGCTACGTTGGCCTACCTGTCTCCTCTCCTCCCCACACACCCACACAGGGGCCCTTCTGACCTTTCTAACTCCCCCATGCTCAACCCAGGGTCGAGGTATGTCTCCTACCTGCCCAAACCAGAGGAAAAAAAAGTCCCTCTGCCATGATACCAACAATTAACTCAGTAATACCACTTGTTTATTATGCATTGAAAGTTGCCTATTGCCTTTCTGTCATATGTCTCTCCACCCTCTGTAACCACGGAGAGCTATTGTTACTAAAATGTGATTGTACATAAAACTGTAAATAATTTGTGCTTGTATATAACTTGCCTGGCCTGTTCCGTCTGTCTTCCCCCAACTCGTGTTCCCCCCTCCACCCTTTGTGACCGACGTGGAGCCTTTGCAAAAGAGTCTTTGACTCAAAGGTTTGTAATTCCGAATTTCAGTAAATAAATAAAATAAATAAATAAAGGCTCCCCCTGCAATTAAAGAACTTGAATCAGCTGTAGATGCTAAACCGGCAGCCAGTGAGAGGGGCATGGACTTGAGCTTGTGCTCTTTGCAGCGGAGGAGGGGTAGTCAGCATAAAAGGGTACTCGCAGCTACCACGCGAGCGCCACTCAGCATCTAAAAATGTGTTTGTAGTTTTAGTGAAGGTCTGAGTTCTTTAGCTAAAGTTTGCCATTAGGATTTATAAATTGTGAACCATTTGTAGTAATTATGTATTCAAACTCTCACTCAGATTTAAAAGTCCAAGCTTGGTGAGTGTTATACTGAATTTCTATTGTTTTAATTATTTACCATTAAAAATATGTAATGTACTGTGTCTTGCTTGTAATACTTATTAATCAATGGAGAAGATTGACTGTTGGGATCCGGGGCTCCACTGCCTGCAAGGCTGCAAGAAAAATATATGTGGCATTTATTTATGTTGTTGGGTCCAGAACTTATTCATAGTACTAGAAGAAATGGATTCTCTAGGCAGTGGAGATTATTTAATCAGGTCAGAATCCAATGTTTTTCACCTAGAAAATCCCACTTAAAATTAACTATACCATTTGTTTGTAGCACAGCAATACTGCTTGCAGGTGATGTGGAGATAAATCCTGGCCCCAAAGGAGTCAATAAACAAAATTTAAAAATTTCACTTGAAAACGCAAGAAGTGTTATAAACAAGATGCATGAATTTCAAATATGGACTGAAAGTTATGAACCAGACGTGATAGGATTAACTGAAACATGGTTATCTCAAAACATACAGGATAAGGAAATATTAATGGATGGTTATAATCTTTTTAGATTAGATAGGGGAAAGAGGGGTGGTGGGGTTCTTTTATATATCACAGAGAAACTGGGTTTGGGAGAAGTTGTTTTTCAGGGTAATTTAGAGGGAATTGAATGTCTTTGTGTTACATTTGAAAGACTGCAGCTTTTAATTAGTATAGTATATTCCCCTCCAAAAGTAAATACTACTAAGTTTGATTATTGGCATCTAAATAAGCATTAGTGTCAGATGGTAAATATTTAATGCTGATTGGTGATTTTAACGCTGCTTGGGGCAAGCCAAGTTGATTTAAATTGGAACAAAGTTTTGAGATACTAAATGTCAAAGTACTAAGAAAAGTGGGGTTAAAAGTCAGGGGAGTATTTTGGACTTGATTTTTCTCTCTAGGAGCTTTCATGCTGAAAATTGTTTGATTTTACCTCCAAATTTGGGGGATCATAATCCAGTATATTGTGTTGTAAAAGATTTAAATCAAATAATTGAGGAAGAAAAGATTACCCTAAAAAGAAACTTTAATAACTATCACCTAAATAATTTTGTTTATAATTTAAATTGTGTAGGGTGGGGAAGATTAAATGTAATTCCAGACGTAAATTTGGCGGTTGAAGAATTTTCAAAACTTATTTAGAGGCTTGTAATAGGCATGCACCATTTAAAAAACTAAAACAAAGAAAAGCATCTTCCATGGATAAACGAATATTTGAAAAAGAAAATTGATAGAGATAGAATCTAGAAAAGAGCAAATAAAACAAAAGGGAGGAAGACTGGTTAATTTCAAAATTAAGCGAAATAGAATACAAAGAGTTAATTAGATCTGCAAGAAAATATTTTTACAACATAAAAATTGAGACAACTCGTGATCCTAAACAATACTGGAATATGATAAAAGAATTAGAAAACCTTTTGAGAGTTAAGTCTTGTATAAAAAATGTCTAATAATAAGGGTGAGCTCCTTGACTCAAAGAAAACAGCCCAGTTGTTGAATAAATATTTTTTTACATTGCCTGATATTACCATCCTAGCTGATTCACAAGTACAAACTAATTTAGTAAATAAAGCAACTAATAATGAAAATTGTCCTTTTTTTTTTTTGTTATAAAAATCTTGTAAGTTAGACGGGAGATCTTAAAACGAAATAAAAATAAATCATATGGTATGGGTAATATTGAAGGGAAATTTATTAAGGATGCAGCTGAAGTCTTATCACCAATACTGACTGATTTATTTAATCAAAGTTTGATGGAAAATGTTTTTCCCTCTATCTGGAAAATAGCCAAAACAGTACCTATGTTTAAGGGGGATGATTCTAATGATCCCTCAGATTATAGACCAATAGTGATCCTCTCCATCTTTTATAAGTTAATGGAATGAATGATGTTCGGCCAGTTGTATAGTTACTTAGAAAAATATTAAAAATTGACCAAATACCAGCGTGGCTTTAGGGCAGATTATTCTACTTGCACTGCGCCCGTGGACTTTGTTGATAAAGTGGCAGTGGCCTTAGATAGGGGAGAGTCCACGAGCGCAGTGTTTGTTGACCTGTCCAAAGCCTTTGATTTGGTCGACCACCATTTATTGTATGAGAGGATGGAGAGGATCGGTATAGCCCCTAGGTCATTATTATGGTTTAAGTCATATTTACTAACATACTAAAATGCCAGCAGAATAGGCCTAACAGTCTTTCATGTCTGCTCGTTTGGTCAGCCCCCACCCTGGGAGCTGACCTTGCTGCCCCCCTCGCCTCTCTGCCTTCTCCCTTTCCAGTTCCGGATATTCTCGCTGCACTGGATTTTGCTTCCAGAACCCTTCCCCTGTACCTGTCCCAGCCCCTCCTGAGCCCCTTCACCGTCTCTGCCTCCACCAGCCCCCTGGGCAGCGCATTCCTTTGCTCCACCACCCTCTCAGTGAAGTAGCACCTCCTCCTTTCTCCCCTGAATCTTCCCCCCTCCAGCTTCCACCCATACCCGCTAGTTGCCCCCTCCTCCTTCCTTCGAAGCACCCTCACTGCTCCTCCCCTATTTACCCCCTTCAGGTACTTGAAGAGCTCTATCATTTCCCCCCGGTCCCTTCTCTTTTCCAGTGTGTACATATTTAGCTCTTCGAGCCTCTCCCCATAGGTCCTGTGCCCCAAGCCCCAAATCATTTTGATTGCCCTCCTCTGGACCCTATTCAGGAGTTTAGTGTCCCTCTTTAAATGTGGCCTCCAAAACTGCATGCAGTACTCGAGGTGTGGCCTCACCAAGCAGTTATACAGAGGGAGTATCACTTTCCTCCTTCTGGAGGTGATCCCCCTAGCGATGCATCCCAGCATCCTGTTGGCCTTGGCTGCTGCCCTCCTACAAGTCTCCGAGTTGTTCATCTCGACATCCACCACCACCCCCAGGTCCCTCTCAGCCATCGAGACTTGTAGCATCCCCCCCCCACCCAGGGTGTACACTTGGCCCAGGTTTCTGGCCCCCAGGTGCAGTACCTTTCATTTCCCTGCGTTGAACCTCAGCTTCCACTTTCTAGACCATCTTTCCAGAGCCTCCAGGTCCCCCTGTACTCACGAATAAAGACCACTCTCACCCCCCCCCAAATTGCTATTTTTCTTGATGCTGAAAAAGTCTTTGATAGGCTGAATTGGATTTATTTACAGGAAGTTATGGTGCATACGGGGCTGGATGGAGATTTTCTGCAGTGGGTGACATCAGCTTATCAGCATCCATCGGCCAAAAATTAGAGTGAATGGAACAAATTCTGAGTCATTTCAGATTGAAAGGGGAACTAGGCAGGGATGCCCCGTCTCCTTTGCTTTTTGCTATTGCAGTGGAGTCACTAGCCCAAGCAATCGGAGAAGCAGACCCGATTAAAGGGATCCCAATGGGAATAGTTGTAAACAAGATTGCCCTATATGTGGACGATACATTGATTTTCTTGCATGATCCAGATTCTTCAATCAGTCCCTTAATAAAAATGTTAAATCGATTTGGGAAATTGTCAGGTTTTAAAATTAACCTGGGAAAATCCAAGGTCCTTCCTATACAGAGTAATGTAACACCTGCTACTCGAAGTAAAATTCTGTTCAAATAGGTAAAGGGAAGTATAAGATACCTAGGGATTCAAATCCCAACTAGAATGTCTAAACTATGCCCGCTGAAGTATGGGATATTACAAAAAAAGATATACACAGACCTAAATAGATGGCAAATGCTTCCCCTGACTTTTGCAAATCGAATAGATACAGTGAAGATGAACATTCTGCCCCAATACCTTTTCCTGTTTGTCAGCCTCCCCATTTCATATCTCAGGAAGGACTGGAAAGAGCTTAAAAAAAGGCTGACTAGATTGATTTGGACGGGACGTAAATCCAGGAAAAGATGGGAACTTTTGACAGAATCAAAGGAATAGGGAGGGAGGGGACTTCCTAACTTTTATAATTACTACAGAGCGACCCAGATGTTACCAGTCTTGAAAATGTTGAATCCAGATAATGAGGAGGGTTGGTATTCCATGGAAAAACAGGCTCATCTGATGATCCCAATGTATGCCCTACCATGGGTGGCAGTACCCACTGACTTAAAACTAATACAGAACAGATGGACACGTCAGACCATTAAGGTACGGTTAGAAAGTAGACAATTGTGGGAGATTCGCACCTCAGTATGGCGGTTTATCCCAGTTGATTGTCTTCCCAATTTTCCCACTCAACCAGGAGATAAATGCTTCCAGCGGTGGCGCAGCAGAGGGCTTAAGGACCTCACACAATTCCTGCAGGGGGACAACATCAAATCTTTCACAGAGATACAAACAGAGTTTAATATACCCAAAAGATACTTTTTTAAGTATTTGCAATGTAGGCACTTTATACTAAACACAGCTGGAACCCAGGCTATTGCAGCCACCCCTCCCCAGCCAATTCTAGCTACATTTCGAAGAGGCAGATTGCATGATTACAAAGGCTATATATCAGATATGTAGAAAGCACTCCATGATGACATAGTAAAACCATATATACAAAACATGGAGAGAACATGGCAGGCAGAACTTAATATGGAGATAACAGAAAATGAATGGGACAGGATTTGGGCGGGCATCTCTAAAACTACAGCCTCACCCAAGTGGAGAGAGTTTAGATGGAAGATCACATCTCGATATTTATTCACTCCGGTGATATCAGCCCATTACTTCGATCCTCCATCAGATAGATGTTGGAGAAATTGTGGCGCGAAAGGGACTCTCACACACATTTTTTTTGACATGTCATAAGATATCAAAATACTGGCAGGAAGTTACACAAGCCCTCCAAGAAATTTTTGAATTGCACAACACCCTCAATGCACTAAATGTGCTACTAGCATTACCACCAGATGAACTTAAATCCAACAATCTGAGGTATCTGTTTTACATTCTAGTGACTGCAACAGTAAAGGTTATTACCCAGCATTGGCTACAACCATGTGCACTGTCTTTAGATAGGTGGTTGGCCAATGTCCAATTTACTAAAGAAATGGAAGCAGTTACAGCTCGTCTGAGACTAACCACGGACCACTTTAATTCAAAATGATTGCCATTTTATGAATACATTGAAAATACAGAAGGCAAACCAGTATTGGAACAACTTCTTGTGGCCTAAACAAAAAGAAAAGGGATGGACTTGGATGGAATGCCCAGGTTGTAAAGTATTTGAAATTAAGGATATTGGCAATGAATTAAATATAACAATTCCACATTGTAGAGTTATAATTTCTAGCAGTGTATGAATTAGGTTTTGTTTAGATTCAGTTGAAAAATCAGTTCTATATTCAAGATCTTTATTTTCTAGATAGGTACCAGATGTGATAATACAGTTTCAAACATTGTCATCACCTTTTGGTTTTTTATATAAAAGGAATAGAACAGAACTGCAAATTTTGAGTAGTTTAATGGAGACTTTACAGTAAGTTGTTTGCAATCTTGTATCCTCTGTCACAAAAGATAAGACTGCATGATGTAAGCAGAGAAATGTAAAATGTCTCTATTGTGCATGCCTCTCTAATGGTGTAAAATGGTTTGAAACTATTAGTAAACTTTTTTTTTACAAGTTCAGAAAAAAAGAATACCCACTTTCTGTGCTGCAGTATCCACAGTAGCACCTGAATGCCCACCCTTCAGCCAGACTGCCCACCCTTTGTGTCTAAAAAAAACAAAAACATTCTACAACACAAGGATTGGATTACTCCACAGGCATATACACAGCCTGAGACCCTAAGACTAGCAATTTAATACAGCTGTATTGTCACCATAATTGATTACGGGCTGGTCGTCTATGGATCAGCCACAATTACGTCCCTACGTGGGATATCTGTGGCACTCAATAAAGCTTGCAGACTCCTCACTGGCACAGACCGCCTCACACACATCTGCAGTCTGTGTGCACAAACTGGTTGGCTTCAGCTAATTGGAAGGATTCAATACCAAACATGCCTGATGACTAAGAAATCTCGTCTAGGGCTCACACCTCCTGTGGTTGGAAAAACTACTAAGCCCCTTCTGCAGCTCACAACACACTCGTCGCTCTGGAAATCAACCTTTCTCTGTACCCAGATGCCGTACAACCCAAGGACAGCGATCCTTTGCCTATAGGGAACCCCTTTGGTACAACACCCTGCACATTGATATCATGTCCATACCAAAATTGGGCCCATTCAAACATATGCTCTGTCAGCACCTCACTGCGAACAGTAACTGTGACTGCTTCACCTAACTGGCACCTCTGCTCCCTGATGTGCCACTGTTTCCCAGCACTTTTACTCTGCCCCTACTCTGAGCCTTATCCCACCTCTTTCTCATTATTCACCCTGGCTCTCACCTATCTTGCACACCCGCTGTTCTGTGCTAACTTCCTCACACCCTCCACTTACTCTTTTCTCTTCCACACCTTACCAGTACCTAGCACTCCCAGTTTTGTATCCCAACGGTGTTGATAAGGCCTCCTTGGCTGCCTCCCCTCCTGTGTTCACCTGTTTATAACCCCCTTACTGTTTCGTCTGTTAACCGATTTTGTGGAATTCTCGTTGCAATGTCTAGTCATTTTATTAGAGTGCTACTACCTGTAAATACTACCTATTGTTTACTTCATATGTATGTTGCCCTTCCCCGCTGACATGGAACCTCAGTAAAAGAGCTGTTTTTGCTCAGAGGTATTGTAATTCCGAGAATTTTAATAAATAAATGCCCACCCTGGGGGCTGGAATGACCACTCTCTGTACTCACTGCCCAACCTATGTACTGAATGCCCTTTCTAGAGCGGGAATGCTACTCTCTGTGCCTGAATTCCCACCCTGGGGCCAAATGGCCAGGGATAGATTGACTACCTTCTGTGCTAGAGTGCTCACCCTGGGGCTTGAATAACAAACCTCTGTACCTCGTACCTACACTAGGGGCAGAATGCTACCCTCATGCCTCAGTTCCCACCCTAGAGTGGGAATACCCACCCTCCATGCTAGAATGCACACCTGAAGGCCGGAATGGCCATGCTGTGTCCAGAATGCTAGACAAAAGTGCCACAGTGCCCATTGGAGAGCTACAGTGTCTGTGCAGAGCCAGAATGCCCAGCCTTATAGAATCAGTACCCACCCTACGTGACTCAGTGCCCAGCCTAAGACCTGAATGTCACTTTTTAGTGCCAGAATGCCCACCTTTTCTGCCCAGATACCAACCTTTTCTGCCTGAATGCCAACACTGGGTGCCAGAAAGAGCACCTTCTGTATCATTGTACCCAACCTAGTGACAGAATGTCCACTTGCTGTGTCTTAATACCCACCCGCTGTGCCTCAATGCCCACCCTACTTCCGGTGTGACCACCCACTGTGCCAGAATGCCCACCCTAGTGCTGGAGTGCATGCCCCTTGTACCTCAGTGACCACCCCAGGGCTAGAATGTCCCTACCAGGGCCAGAATGACATTAAACTGATTGACAAATCATTCTCAGAGAGTCAGAATTAATGATATCTTGTCTGATTCGGGTAGTGTGACAAGTGGTGTACCACAGGGAGACGGGGCAGCGGCTGCGCTATTTATGTCAAGGAATCTCTCCCCATACTAGCCCTGCCTGCTCCCATCCTTGACTCCAGGGCCCAGGCGCTTACACTGAAACTAACCCCTGACCCTTTAAAGGGACCCCTTTATCTGACTACTGCATATGTGCCCCCCAGGGACCAAACGCAGGCCATTGCCTCTCTTACAGAATACCTTTCCTCACTACCTCCTTCCGCTGATCAGATTCTGGTGGGTGACTTAAATGTCAACTGGCTCAGCCCCTCCTCCTCCTCTACCCGAGACTCCTTTTCTGCAATAGACCTAATGCAACTAGTTACCCACCCTACCAGGACTAACCCCAAGAGAGGCTCCAGTACCTGCTTGATGTGGTACTCACCAACCGCCCTAATCGGATCCCCAGTGTACAAGTCCTCCCAGACTCTCTCAGTGATCACTCCCCCATTCTATTCCACTGGTCATCCTCAGTCCCCAAACCCATAGCACAGTCCACATGCAGCGGCGTCTAATACCTGGTGGACTGATAAAACTTAAGGAACTTCTGTTCCAAATTGACTGGTCTCCTATACAGGCAACTCCTGACATCGACACAGCTCTCTCCTTCTTTACCCGAACTTTAATAATGCCTGTGATATCTTTTGCCCATCGTTGACCCGCCATTCTAAAAGGCAGAATGCCCTAGGTAACCCAGCTTTGATCCACCAACTCAAACATAGGGACAACCTATGGCGCATGCCACTGAGACTAGCCGGCCCAGTGACAGGCAGTTATATGCTGCCACCGAAACAAGTGCACTCGGGCCATCAGAAGAGCCAAGTCTGAGCACTATCGGTCCTCACTCACTGCCTCATGAGGGAACCCCAGAACCTTCTGGGATAACATTAAACAGTTAAATGGGGTGCACACTCCCCCCACCACAGATCAACATTAATGGCATGATCTCCTCAGACCCAGCCCTCATAGCCAACCACCTCAACACCTCGCTCACTGACCTTAGCCCTATCCTCCCTACAAATTTTTGACCCTCCTCCCCAGCACCTGCCGTCAAATCTTCGCCTTATTTTCTCCTCCATAGTGTTTCTGCCCAAGAACTTAGGCCGCACCTTGTCACTGCCCTCAAGAGTAATAGTACAGGCAGTGACACCCTGGATCCGTGTATCCTACGGCTGGTCTTAGACACAGTCCTTACCCCGATCACGTGCCTCATCAACCACTCTCTTTGCCTAGGAAAGGTTCCAACTGCCTGGAAAGTCGCCACTGTCACCCCTATCTTTAAAGGTGATGATAGGACTGTGGCTGGAAACTATCGGCCAATCGCCATTCTCTCTCCTCTCTCCAAGGCCTTGGAAAAAGTGGTGGCCTCTCAAATCTCTGACTACCTCTCCACCTACAATGTCCTATGTCCTGAGCAGCATGGCTTCCGGTGGGCCACAGTACCAACACAGCCTCCTAGAGTTCTCCAACTTTCTCCACTCCTCCTTAGACACTGGTTCTCTGGCGTGGGATCTTCATTGACCTCTCAAAGCTTTCCAACACTGTCTCCCACCCCTCCTTCTTGATGCCCTTAGTCTCTGGTTTTGCTGCTGGGCCTGTCTCCTGGTGCACCAGTTATATGTCTGACCGCTCACAGTGTGTAAAAATTAATGGGACCTACTCAGTCATCTGTCCCATCTTTTGTGGGGTTCCCCAGGGCTCCATTCTGGGCCCCTTACTATTCTCCCTTTACCTTAACACCCTTCCACACTCTTGCTCTGTGAACATTCTTTTGTACGCTGATGATGCAGTCATCTTTGCCTCAAGTCGTAACCCTATTGCCCCTCCAGGACTCGCTGCAGAAGTCCTTCGCTGAAGCCGAGGGCTGGTTCAAGGAACATAGATTGGTGATAAATCTTAAAAAACCAAAAACCATGTTCTTCACTCATCCTTAAAACAAGTCCTACAACTTCAAACTCCTCATTCACTCTGGGTCCTCTTTCCCACTGAACAAGTTTGCTCCTATAAATACCTAGGGATCCATTTTGACCCCTCCTCTCCTTCCATGGACACATCGCTGCCCTAGCCACTGCCACTAATATCCGATTGGGCATCTTACATTGGTATAAACACTGCCTCCCGAGGCTCTTCGTCATGATCACCCCTCTATCCTGTCCCTAGTGGACTATGGACTGCCGTGTATGGTGCTGCTGATCAGACCACACTCCATAAAATTCGCACTACTCTGAATAAGGCCTGCAGGTTAATTACTGGGGCACCTAGGCTAACACACACCTCGTCTACTGTCACGCTAAAGTGCTGGTACTTACTTGATCTTGACGAGCCTCAAATATCTGACCTGTACCCCACAAAAAGACCCTCCTTGGGCTATCCCACCAGGATTGACCACCACCATACGCCGCTCTGTCCCACTAGTTCATACTTGGACCTCTGGGAAAACCTCTTGTTATCCCTAGAGCTAGGACCTCTCACGGCCAAAGAGCCTTCAGCTTTAGGGCCCCTCCTGGTTCAACACACTGCCCCTCCATCTCAAGCTCCAACTATATCGTGCTTCAAAACTTCCTTACGTAACCACCTTATAATTGAAGCTGTAATTCACTAGTCAAGTTGTACTAATATTTATGACAAAGCTTACTACTAAGCTGCTAAGGACAACATAACTCTTGTATTGTTTGCATCAATCCTACCTGTACCAGCTTGTTTGGTTCTATGTCTTAAGTTACTGTTATACTGTGTTGTACTGTTATACTGTGTATTTTCGTTTGTCTTACTGTGACAAGGTACCTTTGTAAATGAGCCTATGGCTCAAAGGTTTTCCAAACTGCTGTTTAAATAAATAAATAAATAAAATAAAAAACAGGGGTTGGTCTTGGGACCAACATTGTTTAACTTCTTTATCAGTGATTTACAAACAGGGCCAAATAACTTCATAGTTAAATTTGCAGATGATACTAAATTGGGGGGCAAAGTTAATAATCAAGAAAATATTTCTGCATTAAAGAAGGATTTGGAAAAATTAACACTTTGGGCAAGTGAAAATCATATGCAGTTTAATCAAGACAAATGTTTAGTAGTGCATTTCGGTGTAAATAATCTAAAAACGATATTTCATATAAACGGATTACCACTTCACTCATCAAATTGTGAAAAAGATTTTGGGATATATGTTAATAATAAACTTATATCAAATGATCACTGTGTTAGAACTGCTTGCATGACCAACAGACTTTTGAGGCAAATAAAACGCACTTTTGTTAATCACACTGAACAATGCCTTATTCCATTGTATAGGACATACATTAGACTATATCTAGACTATGGCTCCCCTTTCTGGAATCCAAACCAAAAAAAAGACATAGCAATTCTTGAACAGGTTCAAAGGAGAGTAACTAGAATGATTCCAAGATTAACAAACTTGGATTATCAGAACAGATTAAAAGTTACTGGTCTCTTCTCTCTTCAAACTAGAAGATTAAGAGGTGATATGCTTATGGTTTTTAATTTAATAAATTCACCAGATCTAATGGAAAAATGTGGTCTAACACTCACCAAAAGGAGACATGTTCCGAGACTGCATAATAAACAGCTTGAAGTAAAAACTTATAAAACCAGCAAAAGGGGAAACTTTTTTCTAATAAGAGCATCCATTGTTTGGAACACCTTGCCACAAGAATTGGTAGAAGCAATTAGTGCCACTGTCTTTAAAAACAAATTAGATGTTTGGTTGAGGGATAATAGATAAATAATGTCCCACATAGTGTGGGGAAAAGTCCCGATGGGCTCTGGCCTTCTTCTGCTCTTTCATACCAAGTAATATGGTAATATATGCCTCAGTGTTCCTCTGTACCCAAGCACCCATCCAAGGACCTAAATGCCTTCCCTCTGTTCCTGAATGCCCATAGTAGAGCCAGAATGACAATGCTGGAACCAGGATGATCACCCTTGGGTTAAAATGACCACCCGTGTGCCCCAGTGCCCACACTGGGGCTGGCATAATCATCCTTTGTACCTCATTGCTTACCCTAGGGGCCACAATGCCCACCCTCTGTGCTTCTGTGACCACCCTAGGGTTAGAATGTCAACACCTTCTGATCCTAAATGCCCATTTTGTGTGGCATTGTCATCGAGGTATGGGTCAGAAAGCATAGGCAAACCAGGAGAAGTTAAACAATTCCCAAGTAGCATTTTTATCATCAACAATAAAATAAAAAATTAAATTGTGTGGGATAATTTAGTATGTTAGTATAATATGTGCAGATCATTGTATGGAAATGTAACTGATATTGGGATCCTTTTGTTTAGAAAATATATAGTGTTACTTTTGAAATGTATATAATTATATTTCGAGATAATTGCAAAAGCTATTGGAAAACTCAGAGGTTACCAGAGTTCAAATTTTAGGTCTTTTTGCAAAAGGGGGCCTCAGCTCAAGAAGCACACTGTGTTCTAGCAGCTCCTGCCTGATATTTACAAGAACAGGATGTTTGTTAAGAATGGGGGTTGAAAAGACTTATAAGAGCTAAGCTGCAACTGCAGAAGATTAGGAGAAAAAGGGACACAGACTGAAATAAAACTTTATTTTGCCTTTGTAAATAGTTATACTGAAAAGTTTATTTATTTTATGATATTGTTAAGGTAAATAAATAATTGTTGGTGAATTCTACAACTGCTCCTGGTGTTTTCTATGCTTCCTGACCTGTGCTTCGACGACACACCAATTTAATAAGATTTTTTTCAATTTCTTTCCTGTGAGCAGCCTGAAGAGTACATTAGTCTTCTAAAGAGGTGCAGCCAATTAAGACATCCTGTCCCAGGCCTGACTTCCTGCTGATAATTCTGCAAACAAGCTTTTGGAGGTCAAAATGCACCTCAAGATTAACACATAAACCCAAATAGCTTTCTGCATTCATTTCGACAATGTAACTGCATACACATGCAAGCCAAGGGATCTCAGTTTCACATAAAAATTCACAAATGTTTTCTAACCACAGAGAAGTGAGGGAAGAAAGGTAAAATAGAAACAGCAAGTGGGGGAAGACTGAGAAATTCTGGGACCATCGTAATGGCCAGTTCCTAGGTGTGGCAAGGAAAATTTGATTGCGCAGTCAGACAGGCAAGAAGAGATAGATAAGTGACAGGATAGGAGATGACAGACTAGATCCTTGTCTTTAACTCTCTGTATAACAAATGGTACAGTGAATTACTCAACCCTGTCACAGGCATAATGCCCATCGTGTGCCAGAGTGCCTACCCTAGGTTTGAATGCCCATGCTGGGGCCAAAATGACCACCCAGGTGGTTGGAATGCCTGTCCTCTGTGCTTGAATGCCCATTCTAGAGCATAAATGCCCACCTTAGGGCCTGAATACCCAACCTGAGGGTAGGAATGACCACTGTGTGTTCCACAATGCCCACCCTAGGTAAGAATGATCACTCATCAGTATGCCTATGTGCCCATCCTGCAAGCCCCGAATGTGCACCATAGGCCGGAATGACAACCCTATGTACCCCAGTGCCCACCCTGGGTCGGAATGACTACTCTGGGGACCATAACCATCCTGGGGGCTAGAATAATCATGCTATGTACCAGAATGTGCATCCTGGGGACTGAAATGACTACTAGGTGGCCAGAATGACCACCAGAAACCCAGAATGCCCAACCTCAGTGCCCACCATGGAGTCAGAATGCCCACCTTATGGCTTGAATGACCACCCTGGGACCTGGGTTGACCACTTTATGTGTTTCAGTGCTCATCCTGTGTGCCAGAGTGCACACCCCAGGCCATAATGACAGCTCTGCAGTGCCTCGCTGCCTACCCTGGGGTTGGACTGACCACCCTGGGGGCCAGAATGACCTCCTTGTGTATCAGAATGCTGACCCTAGGCCGAAATGACCATTGTTTGGGCACACCGTCGGGTAGGAATGACCATTCTGTGTGCCTTATTGCCCACCCTGGCTCCAGAATGTTGACCCCGATGGCCAGATTGACTACCCTGGGACTGGAATACCCAGTCTCTGTGCCTCAGTACCTACTAAGGGCCTTAATGGCCCGAATGCCTACCCTCTGTGTCTAAATGCCCTCCCTGGAGCCGTAATGGTACCATCTGTGTTTGAATGCCCACCGTCGGGTAGGAATGACCATCCTCTGTACCAGAATACCCCCCCAGGGCCTAAATAACATACTATTGTGCCTCACTGCCCACCATAGTGCCTCAGTTCCCACCCTAGGGTCAGAATACCCACCTTCTTTGCCAGAATGCCCACCCTCTGGCCAGAATGACCACACCAGTCACCAGAATGTCCCCAGAGGGCCAGGATGCCCACCCTGGGGGCAGGAATACTGACCTTAGGATCCACAGTGCCTCCCAGATGGCCAGAACATTCCCAAACTCATTGAATTAGTGCCCACCTTCTGTGCTTTAAATGCCAAGCCTGGGTGCCTGAATGACCACCCTCTGTGCCTCAGTGCCCACACTAGGAACAGAATATCCACTCTGTGTGATTCAGTGCCAGCCCCTCTGTGTCATTGCCCACACTAGGCCCAGAATAACCACCTTCTGTGCCAGAATGCCCACCCTAGGGCCATAGTGACCACCCTCTATTCCTAAATGTACCTGTAGGATAGGATAAAATAGGCAGACTGGTTGTACCAAGTGGTTCTTATCTGCCGTCAAAGTCTGTGTTTCTATGTAATCACCAACCTTAGGGCTAAAATACCCACACAGGGCCGGAATGCTCTGTCTGTTCCTCAGTGCCTGCTCTCTGTGCCTTGGTGCGCACCCTTTGTTCCTGAATGCCCACCCTCTGTTCTTGAATGCCCACCCTTTGTGCCTGAATGACCACCCTGGGGGTCAGAATCACTACCTTGAGAGCCGGAATGACCACCCTGCTTGCAAGAATACCAACGTAGGGCCACAGTGACCTCCCTGGAACTGGAATGACCACCCTTTGTGCCTTAGTACCCACCCTTTGTGCCTCAGTGCTCACCCTAGGGCCAGAGTGCCCACCATCTGTGCCTGAATGCCTCCCTTGGGGGCTAGAATGATACCCTGTGTGTCAGAATGCCCACCCTGGGCTGGAATGACCATCCAGTTTGCCTCAGTGTCCACCCTGGGACTGCAATGACCACCCAGGTGGTCGGAATGCCCTCCTTCTGTTTCCTCAGTGTCCTTCTCTGTGTCTCAGTGCCCACCTTAGGGTTTGAATGCTTACCTTGAGTTCGGTAATCACCACCCTGTGTGCCAGAATGACCACCTTAAGCCAGAATGACAACCTTGTGTGTCTCAGCACCCACCCTAGGCTGGAATGACCACCTCATGTGCCTCTGCAGCTGAGAGAACCCAATAACTTGAGGTTGGCGTTGCAGGAGTAATATGAAGAGGTGTTGCAGTTTCTGTCTATCATTTCCTACAGTCTCTACATGCTGGATGTTTTCCTGAAATGAAGCTCCTACAATTTTTTAATACAGTAGTAGTAGTCTTTATTTGTTTGTGCTGCCCTTCCCTGGAGGCTGAGGGTGCCATTACGAAAATAAGACAACATACAGAAGATACACAGCTATCTACACTCTACTCAGTAAGTAAATACAGATGAAAGAATCCTAAAATAAAAATGTAAAGCTAATCAAATTTAGTTAATATTTAAATGCTTGCATAAACAGAAAAGTTTTTAGACTCCATTTAAAAGCCTTTACTGAGGGGCTCCCCTCAGAGTCCTAGGCAGAGAATTCCAAAGGGCTGCCACTACAGATGCCCGGTCCCCGGATGATTTTAATCTTGGCCTTGGGACTACCAGTATGCCTTCCTCAGCAGAGTGGAGCGGACACCCAGGAGCGTAAGAACTTCATAGAAACATAGAATTTGACTGCAGATGAGGACTGCCTGGCCAATCCAGTCTGTTCCTACCCCCTTGCATATACCGCAGTCCCTAATTGGTCTGCGACTTATGCTTTCTCCACCATTGCTAGGATTCCCATATTTCTACTCCATACATTTTTGAATTCCCCCACCGTTTTAGCCTCCACCATCTCCGCATGGAGGCTGTTCCATGTATCCACTACCCTTTCAGTGAAGAAGTACTTCCTTACATTACCCCTGAATCTGCCCCCCTCTAGCCTCATAACATGCCCCCTTGTCCTTGAACCTCTTTTCTTCTGAAAGATGCTACCTTATTTATTCCCTTGGGTATTTAAAAGACTCTGTCATGTCCCCCTTCTCCCTTCCAGAGAATACATATCAAGGCCCTTTAGTCTCTCATATGTCTTCTGATGCATCCCCGGCTCCATTTTAGTTGCCCTTCTCTGAACCGTCTCCACCCTATCTTGTCTTTCTTGAGATACGGCCTCCAGAACTGGATGCAGTTGCTGACTATTCAGAATTTGTAATGGGGAGTTCCATACTCTTCAGAAAAAAAGATCTGCTGTGAGTATTGAAGCTTAAATAGTGCCATGTTGGTACACAGCTGGTGGATTTTTATGAAGATTTCTAGGACTGTTAACTTTTCCCCTTTTTCCTCTTTTTTGACAGCAACTATGTTGAGAATGAAGATTAAACTGAAGAATGTGTTTGTGATCTATTTTCTTATTTCCATTCTTGGTCTTATGTATGCCCTGATGCAGCTTGGTGAGTAAACAAAACTACAAAGTCCATACTGGGTAACAGTTGTTGGAGAGGGCACTTTTTTGTTTCATTGATGTGTTTCAGTTGCCATGGGGAGGATGAAACTATTGTTTTGCCTCCACTAGGGGAGACAGTAAATCATTTTAATGCCATAAAACACCCTCTTGTTTCTTCCTTTCAAGGCTATCTTCTCTTCTGAAATGCTTCGCATTTTTTTTGCCAGTGACCAGTACTGTTTGTAAACTAAAACTGGTCAGCCTGGAAGGGACTGAGAATTACATAGTAAATGTTTATTTGCACCAAAACAAAAAAAAGTTTAAAAAAAAAAAAAAAACTAGGGCGATGACCCTGCGGCAAGGCTGTCATGACCCAAGTTCAAGAGTGGGCTTGAGTTTCTGCACTGGAAAGTGAGCAAGGCTTATGTAGCTGCTACCTGGCAGTGTGTCTCAATCGGGAGGACTGGCAGCAGATTGTGGCACCACAGCAACCCCTGCAGCTGGGCCAGGGAGCTTGTACTCATCGCAAGGGCACTGCCCACATCAGGAGGAGGAGGAGGGAGAGTTAAGGGAGAAAACGGGGGGAAGTAAAAATCCATCTGAATGGTGGGGCAAATGCCTGAACAGGGGGTATATCCCTGAATACAGGGTACTCCGGTGGGGGGGGGGCTGAAAAAGCGATATGAAAAATACTAAGGTGACTTTCTTATGCTGTCAACTCCCTTAACATCTAATCAAGCACTCCTGCTTTAAAATGTCACTGCCATTTCAAAAAAGTTGGATTTAGGGAAGAGCTACTTGTGAGGTCAAGTTCCAGAACTCGCAGCGTAATTCTCACTGCCAGTAACACTATGTGACTTATTTCTCAAGCTTAATAAAATGGTAGTTGAAGTAAACATTAACAAAAAAAAAAAAGCTGACAGCGGGTTGGGTGTGGTACATGCAGATGCACAGAACTTCAGAATGTGGTAGGGAAGCAGATTTGGAATGCAGCAGGGGACATGACTTCAGGGTGCTAAGGTTATGCGTAGGGTATAGGGTTACCACCTGTCCCTGTTTTCACAGGACAGTCCTGATTTGGGCAGCTGTGTCCTGTGGAAAAACATGGAAAATACTAGTTGTCCTGACATTATAGTAGAAAAAATATTTTCGGACGTTCCTCTTAATGTTGCAAAAACTATAGTACCTTAACTAAAACACCTTAAAATGATAAATGCTAGGAACTCCTAATAATGCAACACTTAGTCTTAAGTTTGATTATTTAGAGAAAAAAGTCTATTGTATTGGCTGAGGTTAAATATTGTCCTGCGAAAAATCATGTTTCAGTAAGAAATGTCCCACTTTGGACTTCTTAAAAGGTGGTAACCCTAGTTATGCATGATTTCAGAATGCTGAACAGGTAAGATTTCAGAATGTGGTACAGATGGCAATTTCAGAATGCAGCAGGGCCACAGTTTCAGAAGGCAGCAGGGAGAAATAATTTCAGAGTCTGGCACATAGGCTGAGATGCAGAATGAGAGAGAGGAACAATTTTGGAATGTGGTAGGGATGTACAGTTTCGGACTGGGTCAGTGATGCTCAGTTTTGGAATGTGGTGCGCATGTGAAGTTTTCAGAATGTTATGGAGACATTGCGAGGAACATGCAATTTCAAAAGGTGTCATAGAAGCACAATTCTGGAATGAGATGGACGCTTGTCTTTGGACTGTGGAGGGGATGTGCAGTGGTGGCATTTTTTTCATGTGCTGCTCAGATATTTAAGGGCAGGCAACAATGATTCTAGACACATTTGGCAGCCAATCAATGTTTCTGATAAGTAAATGAAGGTAATTCCTCCTAGCCTCTCCTCCTTCCCAGACTGACGCTGTATTTTTTTCTCTCCAAAGATATCCCTTGACACTGGTCTGGTCGTGGGGCTAGCAAACCAAGTAACTGCATATGGATGCCACTTCAAGAGTTACCACAGCTGTTTCTGTTGTGTTTTTACGTGGCTAAGAGGAGGAGAGGCCAAGGAATTACTACTTACTTTGTACCATCATGTCACCGTCACCAGAACAGTCAGCACCAAGGGCCCCACACTGAAGTTTTGGGTGGATCCCAATGTGCACTTCACGTGTAAAAACATTTTGGTTTATTTACTGTTTACTGTAGTATAATAGATTGCATCAGGCTAATTTTGCTCAGTTTGAGGCTGACATCTTCTGCCACTACAAATCCCATAATCCTGGCCCAGTGGTGCTGAGGGTTGAGGTGCTGGACGCCACACCTTGTGCCACGCCAGCGACCTGGGTTTGGGGATAGACTCTGGTCGCAGTAGGTCGGCAGGGGAGAGAGAGGATTGAGCATCTGGAGGGCTCCTCTCCTATCCCCACCCAGGGTGGTTTGCGGGTCTTGCTAGGCTCCTTAGCGGCCCCCAGTTGAGTTCGGGGGTCCTAGTGGAACCAGCACTGTATGGAGTGGAGCGCGGCAGATGCCAGCAGCATGCCCGCACAGGTGTCATTGCACATCCACGCCCCAGGGGGTAAACAAGGAAAATGGACCCTGGCACCCGTACAGGGGAAGGTGGGTCCAGTGGTTAGCCCCCATGTCCTCAGCCAGATCTATCCCCAGCTGGTCACCATGTGTCTCCTCCACTCTCCAGCAGCCTCTCTAGATTCTAGATAGAGTGCCGGAGGAGTTAGGGCAGTCCCACCTGGGGGGTTTAGAGCCGGAGGGGCGGGGCAGTTGTTGGTAGTGGTAGGAGACGCTTCCTGGAGTGATGGCCAGGCTGAGGGGGTCTCAGGCCGAGCAAGATACAGCCACACTGAGAGACTTCACTGGAGAGAGGTCTAAGGGGCCAGAGAAGGAGGCAAAAATAAAGTTTAAAAAAAAAAAATCCCATAGTGCTCTGCAGATTACATCAGAGCAGTAGACAGCAGTGGGAAATTCAACCGCCTGCAGTGCATGTCAGAGTTTACATACATTCTGATCTTTTGTTTGCTGTTCCCTCTGGGCTAATTACAGTCACAGGGGACTATACTTGGACCCTGGGGAAAGCATACCTGGAAAACATCTGATCAGATTTATAAAAGCTCTAATAACACTGCAGGCTGTTGAATCTCCCACTGCTGCTTACAGCTCTGATGTCAACTGCAGAGATTCTGGGATATGTAGTAACATAAGTTGTTAACCCAGTACTAAGCAAAATTAGTATGATACTATCTACTATAATAAACAGTAAGTAAACCAACATGTTTTTGCACACAGTGCACATTGGGACCAGCCCCTTACTTGAGTTTGGGACCCTTTGTGCTGACTTGTTCCCCTTTAAAACAAACATTATTGAGGGAGAGGGTGGGTGGCTACCTGTCGGCTGAGAAAGTCTCACTACTGTGAGCTCCGCCTGAACTGCATTTTTTTTTTTGTAAATATATTTTTATTAATATGTTTTGTGCACACAGTTGTTGACAATAAATATAGCTGTGATATATAGTTATAGTGTTGGGTTTTCATTTAACGTGCATGCGAACAGACCATTTAGTAGCAGTACTTTCATCATTATAGCTAGCTCCCTCCCACACATAACAGCATGTGGGGAAGGGGTCACTCACGGGAGTCATACCTTATTAACTTGTTTGTGATCCAAGACCGGGGAGGAGGTGAGAGGGCAAGGGGTAGATCCCCTTGTGGACAGAAGTCAACCTTGTGTCATACATTATGGATAGAGGGGATGTATTGGTTTTATCAGAGTGATGGGAACTCTTATGGGGTGGGGGGGGCATTGTCCTATAAGAGATCCAGATTCGGCCTCTGTAGGGCCATGTGGGGGATGCATTCATGGGACAAAATTTGCATTCTTGTAAGTGGCATACAAAAACCAGCTGGCCCATTTGGGTGAGTACAATTCCTCTGTATCATTTAGGGAGTGAGTGATTTTTTTTTCCCCCTACATTCTGTAGATTCTTTTGACAATGTCTCACCACGAGGTAATATTGGGTAGTTTCAGGGTAAGCCAGAGTCTGGTGATTCCCCCACCCCACCCCAGCTGTTATCATGATACCTATAAGTTATCGGGAGTTAGGTTTTCTTGATCCCTGGAACATTGAAGTAGAAGGGACATTTCTGCTGTGGAGGAGATCAGAACAGCAGAGTTCTTCCAGTTCTTGAAAGAAAGAAAGGGAGGAGGACAGGGCAGGCAGGTTCTCATTATGTGGGTGAGGTGAGCCTTTGACTTACCGCACTGTCTTCAACAAGACAAATCATGTATTGTTGAGTCATATGCATTGATTACCGGTGTTTGGAAAAACCTAATTAAGTGCTTCCACAAGCATTCCCTCCATTGGTGAGAGCTTGTTGCTCTGGGGGGTTTACTGGTGAGTTTTTTTGCTAGGAGGATTCTAATATTATAGTACTATATTTAGCTACGATTTCCATTTCATAGTTATGTCCATGGAAGTGTTTCCATATATGTCTATTAATGACCTGTGAAGGTGGGAGATCATTTGCGCTGTTGCCCCGTTCTGGAAGAAAGAGATAAAAAACTTGACAGTGAAAGGGTAGGAGTCAAGAGAATGGGCACCTAGTGGCAGGGACCCACTAATGTTCCTGAGTTGTAAATATCTGTAAATGTTCACCTGATGGAGCCCAAAAGTTACCTGGATTTCTGTCAAGGACTACAGTGTGGCTTCTAACATTAGTTGGTATACAAGGGTCAACCTTAACCTATTTTGTACTAGCCAGCAGGGCAGGTTGATTCAAAATTGCACTAGCCTTCAGATGGTTGCACTAGCCCTTAATTACAATGGTAAATTTTGATCACTTATACAGGAAACAGTGCAAGCAAAGCCAAGAAATACTCTGATCATTGCACATTTATCCTGCTCCCCCGTTGCTTCCAGCTCCCCAGCAGAAAAAAAAGACTACAGTGCCATCACAGACAGTGAGTCCCCCCCCCAATTGTTTTGTACCATGGCCTCCTCCCTTTGTGCCCCCCCCCCACACACACACAAAACGGAGAGGGACATCCAACAGCAAATATTCAATCAAGCAGTCCTAGCTGTGTGCGCACAATAGCTAGGGTTGCCACCTATCCATTTTTTGACCGGATAATCCGGTTTTTAGGGTCCTTATCCGGTCATCCGGTTTTGGTTACATGCAGTCCGGTTTTTGGGCCATTTTGAGTGCTCATATACTCATAAAACTGATGTATCAAATCATTCACTGTTTTGGCTGCATTACATGTCCAGGTTACAAAGAAGTTCTGCTGTCACAGTCATTCAGACCTGCTTTTGTTTGTAAAACCAGTCTGTCTGAGAGGTGTAAAGTATGGCCATTAAGATCATTAGCAGTAAATTAATCTATTCTTTTCCACTCAGAATTTTAAGTATGGTCTTTTACTGCTATGACAGGAAACAGTTTTTACACCTTAATGTGCTCTCATGTGTTTCTTGTTGGTTGTTCTATATTATGGTAAGTTTTAAACACATTTTTGTTAAATTAATAATCTAACTTTTATTGCTTTTATCACTACATTTGCTCTAATTTTTTGTATTACCTGAACATTCCATGATATTAGCTACACTTTGACAGGTCATTCAGATAAACAGCATGGAATGGTGTATCTGAAATTGTGGAATGTGTTAGAAATATGAAAAGAAACAGCAGTAGCGGCTGAGATAAAGGGGAACACAGTGCAGTATTAAGGGTACCACAAGCATCAATAATTAAGTTATCAAAAATTGGTCAAAGAGTCAGAATACATGGCTGACATGGAAAGGAAAATGGGAGAGTGTTTTAACAGAGGGCTGAGCAATAAGCTGTGGCTGAGCTTGGCACATCCAGCAGAAGTGAGTTTGATTCCCACAGCCTCCACTTAAATACTGTGTGACCCTGAGCAAGTCACTTAACCTTCCTGTGCTCCTGGGTCACTCCTGTAAAATGAGCTATGGAGCCTATGGGAGTTAACCTGGTTGCTAAAGAATAAAAATAAATAACTGACTAAATAAATCAAACAAATAACAGTATAAAAAATGATTTCCTATCACTAGTAATGTCTATTCCAACATTACAAATGGCTTTGGAGGAGGAGGAGTGATATACTTGTCAGTCATAAAAAAAGGGGTGGAGCCAGAGGCAGAGTTTGGGGTGTGGTTTCAGATTCGGTTTTTACCTCATCTAAAGGTGGTAACCCTAACAATAGCTGACATCATCATGCACCTCTCCACACTGTCACCACCACCCACAGGCAGAGAAAGACACTTTCAGCCCCCACCCTGTAGTCAACTGGAGACCTGCACATCTGGAAGTTTTTGTACAGTCTCAAGTGAGCCAGGAGCACATCTATGGTTTCTTTGGGGTGGGGGCTAGTCAATCCTAAGGGGCTTGGGAAATAGAAGCTATGACATTTTTATTTGTAAAAGCATTGATTTTAATATGCCCTGCCCCAGCAATAACCTGTTTTTCTTTAACATTGTCCTTTCATCAGCCCAGGGGAAACAGTACACAGACATAATACTGTACTACCTGTATTTCTGTATAGGATGATCTGTGCACCCCAGGAATGCCTATTTCAAGCTTTCAAATTATGTATTTTATCAAGGTTTATTTTTGTACCATAGATTTTATTTTTTTAGTTATTTATTTTATTTATTTAGTTTTTGTTGACCGGGTAAGTGCTCTAGACAAATCCTGCCTATTTTCAGGCCCAACCCGGGGGAGGGAGATACAGATGAATGCTTACTGACCTTGAACCAGATTAAGCTGTTGGTGGTATTTTTAGTGAATGAGGGAAATTTGGCCAGGACACCGGGGATCCAAAGCTTTGTTTTGGGGCTAAAAGGACATGCTGAGTGAGATACAGGTGGAATTGTATGGATGGTGATGGCTGGCATGATCCATTTAGAAGAGCTGGGGTCCCCCTACACTTGCCAGTAATGGCAGCTATGGATCTATGGATGGTCACTTCAGAGTCTGATCTGCAGTGGTGTCCAGGGAAAGAACAGAGTTAAGAGATTTGGAGGAGAGAGGAAAGTTATGGTGAGGCTGGAATTAAACCCACCACCTGCAGGGCCGATCCTGTACACCTCTTTGCATTTTGTCACTGAAATGTTGGATACAGACACTCAAAATGTAGAGAAATGAGGGGCACTGGTCTTAATAATATTGGACAAATTGTTAGACATAGACCAGTAGTTCTTAGACTTTGTAACAGTGAGCCTCCCAAATCCATGGAAAATATTTTGAGCCTCCCCTAAAAACTGAAATAATCTTGGGCCTCCCCAAAGAAAAATAGCATACTGTTCTTTGCACAGTACACCATGAATATATTGAAACCCCTTTGAGTACTTGGCTCACATTCAAGTTCTTTGTCTTATACTGACGTGAAACCTTTGAAAAAAGCTCCTGTGCTCAAAGGTGTTATCTGAATAACAAATAAAATAAACAAATATTGTTATTCAGCTTATTACTTCTCCTTCCTGCTATTGCTCTTAGCACTTCTATGCTCAACCCTTGTATTTGGGCTGTTCTGCCATCAGGCTACAAATTGATCAATTGCCACCACTCATTATTAGTTTATTGTTCGTATTTGTTTGCAGTATTGTTCACTGTGTATTTCTTGATTGTTTTACAGTTACCTTTTGAACTGTATTCACTCCCTACCCTTCCCTGGTACACCTGAGATGAGCCTTGGCTCATTCACCTTCCCTTGTCACCTATTAGTAAATAAATACATTAAATTCACCTACTATTATCCTCTTTCAGTTTGCTTCATCTCTTCACACAAAGTATATAAAACTCAACATTTTAATACAGTACTTTTTCAGACTTGCTTGAGCCTCCCCTGGAACAGGTTGGGGCCTCCCAAGGGAGGCTGGCCTGACCATTTGAGAACCCCTGACATAGACACATTCAGAAAATTGGAACCTAGTGATTTAACAGCACTCTACCCTTGATCACACCCTGGATATTAGCTGAAGGTCTTAGCAGTGGAGTGATAATGACTCACATTGAGTCTTTTGTGGGATCCGTCTCTTGAACTGCCAGATAATTGCAGCTCTTAATGAGCTGTTAATCACACCTGGCCATCTGGAACATTGAGAGAGATTGTTAGTATGTGGATTAGAGAATGCTAAAGTAGACACTTTTTTATTTCATTAACAGCCATGAAAATCTGCACTGGTCAAGACGGGCAAGTAGAGAGTTAGCTGCACTAGCCCTGGTCAATTTGCACTAGTGTTTGGGCTAATAAAACAATGTTAAGATCGTCCCCTGGTATATCTATTATAGCAAATAATGCTCCCAGTTATGAAATGCTGGGTCTGTATGTACTGGGTGAAAATGTTCTAGGCGAGCAAAGGGACAGAAAAGAGGGAGAAAGGAAGTCTGGAGAAGACTTTTCTTTCTTGAATTAATGCCATACCCTGATTTGACTCCCGAGCCATAAGTTAAGGTGGGGCATTTGTTGTGGTACATAGCTCTGATGAACAACTGATTAGGGAAGATCTTGCGTTCCAGTCTTAGCCATACTGTAGGCATTTTACCCAAGTGGCAATGAAGTATGTATTGCAAATGTGAAGCCCAGTAGTAGTGCTTTAGGTGGAGTAGTGTCAGGCCCCCTGCATCCCTGGGGAGGAAGAGAGTTTGCATTTTATGTAGGGTCTCGGCCTGCCCAAATAAAAGGGGAGATCTCCTAGTTCCATTGCCTGGTACTGTAAAGAGTAAGAGAGAGCGGGATATTCTGGAACAAGTACGGAGCCCTCAGGAGAGTCACCATCTTGGTGGCCTCAATTTGCCAGGGTAGGCTGAGGGGGAGTGTGTTCCATCCAGGGACAGCGCTAGATAGGGTAAAAAGGGAAAAAGTTGCATCCTGCCCAGAAATTACCCACTTCTGTCTCCTAAGCTGGTCTCTGGGTTTCATTACGCCTGGGCTCCACCTCCTGATGACATCACCAGGCAGGATTCTGAGTCGTGCAGCAGGGGGGAATAAGGAGCCCTCCACATCACAGAGGGTCCACTGTGGTGCACTCACTCTGTAAGAATAGCTGAAATATAGAAAAGTGAATACTAAGAAAGTTTTTTTTTTTCTTGACTAGTTTTAGATTTTGTCTTGGTGAACTTTAAATTTTTCATTAGGGTTTTGACCCAGTCATTTCTCATTTTGACCCACATTTTTTTTTCTTTTCACCAGTGGGTCTAATGTGACCCATGTTTTAAAACCCCTAGCGCTGTCACTAGATCCTGTGTCTACAGGGTGGTGAAGGGTAAATAATTGTCTGCATAGGCAACCTCAGGAAGCCTAGTGATATTCAATGTATTTAATTCCCAGCTAAACGGGAAGGCATCTCTGAGTTGTTGAGACAGTGAGAAGTAAAAACCAAGGGTTCTGTTTAAGTGATGTTGAGATTAGAATCTGAAACACACCCCAAATCCTGAAGTACAGAGCCCTCGGGATCGCAGTCACCACCTTGAGGGAAGCCTTTGGCTGGCCAAGATAAAGCAGGACATCCTCTGCGTACAGGGCTATTCGGTGCTCCTGACCTCCCACCCAGACACCTTGGAATGTGGCTGTTTCTCTCATGGCCTTGGTGTGGGGCTCAATATAAAAGCAAAGATCAGGGAGGACAGTGGGCACCCCTGCCTGGTGCCCTGCCTGAGGGGAAGTCCTCAGAGTAATGTCCATTTACCTTGACAGATGCCTGGGGGAGTGTTAGATGTGCTGGAGGATGTGAATAAAAAGGACTCTGCCATCCCAGCACAATGGACAGGAATGGCTAGGAGACCTGGTCAAATGCCTTCTCTGCATCCAGTCTCTGCAGCAACATTGGAGCAGCAGATTGTTGCCTTTCATGTACTATGTAGGGTACGTTTTGTATTGTTTTTCATTATGCAGGAGCACGCAAAACCTGTTTGTTCTAATCCAGTGAGTGGGGGGGAACAGCTGGTCTAAGTGATGGGCTAAAGGGGGAACCACAAAAAAGTAACAGAAGCTTTGGATGGAGGGAGGTAGACACTAGTCAGTTTTTGGAGGAGAGAGTCCTGAAGGGACTCGCTAATCTGAAGATGGACAAAGCAATGGGGCCAGACAGGGTGCATTCAAGGGTATTGAGGGAGCTTAGGAAGATACTGGCTGCACCTCTGACAGTCCTATTTAACAACTCACTGGAAATGGTAGTGGTTCTGGATTATTGGAGGAGGGCAGATGTAGCCTTACTACACAAAAGTGGTAGCAGGGAGGAGGCTGGCAAATATAGGCCAGTCAGTCTGACATCGGTGGGGGGAAAGTAAATGGAATCACTGCTGAAGGAAAGGATTGTGGAATCCTATCTTGAATCCAGTGAATTACAAGATCTGAGGCAACATGGCTTTACGGGGGGGGGGGGGCTCATGTCAAATGAATCTAATAGATGTCTTTGACTGGGTGACAAAGGAATTAGATCAGGGTGGAGCTATAGATGTGGCCTATGTAGATTTCAGTAAGGCTTTCTACACCATTTCTGAAAGGAGACTAGTAAGCAAGCTGGGTAGCTTAGGAGTGGGTCCAAAGGCAGTAAATTGGATAGGGAATAGGTGACTGATGGTGGTGGTAAACTGAGTTCACTCCAAGGAAGGGAGGGTGACCAGCGGGGTGCCTCACGGATCAGTGCTGGGACCGGTCTTCTTTAATGTCTTTATAAGTGACTGCAGAGGAGGTGGAAGAGAAGGTCTGCCTCTTAGTGGATGACACCAATGTCTGCAGTATAGGGCGGACATTCGGCGGGGGTTGGAAAGGGTGAGCAGAGACCTGAGGAAACTCAAGGAGTAGTCAAAGGGTATGGCAGCTGGGATTCAGTGTGAATATATGCAGAATAATGCACTTAGAGCACAGAAACCCAGGTGTGGAATGCAATATGGGTGGAGTGGTATTGATGACTACTGGGCAGCAAAGAGACCTAGGAGTAATCCTATCTGATGACTTAAAGGTGGCCAGGCAGTATGACAAGGCAGTTGGGTGGGCTAGTGGGATGCTGGGGTGCATAGGGAAGGGTATTACCAGCAGAAAGAGAGAGGTGATGTTGCCTTTGTATAGACTTATGGTATGACTCCACTTAGAGTGCTATGTCCAGTTCTGGAGACCACATCTCTGAAGGACATAGACAGAGTGGATGTCGTCCAGAGGAGGGCAACTAAAATGGTGCAGAAGCCTTATGAGGAGACCTCAATATATACACCCTGGAAGAGAGGAGGGAGAGGGAGATATGATAGAGACCTTTAAATACCATACGAGGGTAAATAAAGTACAGAAGGGAAGTATTTTTCAGAAAAAAAGGTGCTCAAGGAATAAGTGGACATGTTTTGAAGCTGGAGGGGGTTAGATTCAGGCGAGATGTTACGAAATACTTCTTCACAGAAAGAGTAGCTGATTCCTGGAAAAGCCTTCCAGTGGAGGTGGTGGGGGTGAAAACAGTGGTTGGGTTCAAGAATGCATGGGACAGGCACAAGGGAATCATAGTGGAAAGAAAGTGGGGGAGAAAGTTATAGATCAAGTACGGTCTGTGGTAGTAATGTAGGTAGGGAAATGTGGGCAGGCTGGGTGGGCCAAACAGTCCTTATCTGCTGTCAAATTCTGTGTTTCTGTTTATTTTGTTTTATTCATTTATTATTTCTCGAATTACAATACCTTTGAGCTAGAAGCTCATTTACAGAGGTTCCACGTCATTAGGATACAAAAAATTTAGACGACATACAATTGTTTACAGGCATAACATACAAATCTTTGGTAATTGTAGTAAACAGTATTAAAACAAAACAGAGGGACAAGCAAAGACAGACAAGAACAGAGACATAGCTGCTTATGGTGGTGAACAGAGCTTTTTAGATGCAATCAAGAGGAAGGGGAACAGAGAGAAAATGATAGGATAACAATGTGAAGAATATCTACTGCACAGTCTTTGTCCTAGGCAAGTGGGGCAGAGGTGAGCTGATAGAGGAGGGACAGAGTTGATGGAATGTGGGAAGTAGGGAGGGAGGAAGAGTGGGTCCAGTTGCGTGGGGGTAGAGTGCAAGTGCATGGGCTGTACACATTTCCAGTGGTACACTGAGACTATTTAGGAATTTCAGCTACTGAGTGCTATAAGGTGAGAGCATAGTTTTGTTTTGAAGGGACTAAGCTTTGTTTTAGCCATTTCATCATCTTGGAGAGAGTTGAGCCAATTGGGTGCCCGATACCCGAAGAACTGCTAACCCTGTGAGGTGCGGTAGAAGAGGATTTTAAACAGATTACAATTAGACCCTTTTGTTTGTCTAGTGTTAGTGTTCGGGCACAGAAGGCTCTGTACACCTGCGGGTTGTTAGTCCCAAGGTAGACTTATTGGCAAGCCGACACTTCCGGTATTGAAGCCTGCTATACAGATTGAGCCACCCAGCTTGAGTATACAGGTCGCAGGTGTGAGTGAGATGATGTGCCCCTGAGACAAGCCTACAGACTTTAGTTAGGGCTATTTTTACCCTTTTTGGTGTGGAGTCCATTGCTGTGCCATATACTACTACTAACCCATAATATATTACTAATAAGACTGAGCTGGTTACTGCAGGCCTTAACCCATCGTTCGTCAGACAGTGTTTGCATCTATAGAGTTGGGCAGTTTTGGAACTGACAGTCTTAGCTACTTGATCGATGTGGAGTGAGACCGTGAGGTAGCCGTCAAGTATGACCCCCAGGTATTTGAAACTTTGGACCATTTCTAGTACTGTGTTATTTCTAGGGCTGTGTTATGGCTATTTTGGATGTTAAGCTGATGAGACCTGTGCCTGTTGTGGAAGGAGGTGAACACCATTGTTTTGGTTTTCTTGTAACTTAGAATTTAAGGAACCAGGATTCTATATCAGTAAAGTTTTGCTGCATTTGTTTTGCATGGATTAAGGGGTCAGTGTTGCTTGAGAAGAGCACTGCATCATCTGCATACAAAAGAACTCTGTTTTGACAGGCAAGTGGGAGGCGGTTTAAGAATAGGCTAAAGAGCAGGGGCCCCAGGATTGATCCTTGGGGAACCCCATTCGGACATTCCTATGATCAGAGAGGACACCGTGAATTTTTACGTGTTGAACTCTGTTGGCAAGGTAGCTCCAGAACAACTCCACAGAGTCCATGGAGAGCCCTGTGCAAGTTAACTGGTTTAGTAAAAGTTTACAATTGACTGTGTCGAAGACCTTGGTGAAGTCCCCAGTCTAAAGCATCATGGATGTAGCCAGTGAACTCGACCAGTGCAGTGGCTGTGCTGTGTAATTTTCTGAATCTGTGCTGTTACGGGCATTGTAATTGGTATTTGTTTAAGTAGTCCACTAGTTGATTGTAAACGATGCTCTTGAGTGCCTGGGGGGATATGGAAATGGGGCGGTAGTTTGTATGACTGGTCCTATACCCACTTTTAAAGACATATGTGATCACCGTGGCTTTCCAGAGATGGGGGAATTTTGCAGTTCTTAGAGATATATTTAGGAAATTTAACGGTGAGAGTAATTCCTCAGAGTTGAGGGCAACAAGTTTGAGGTCAAGTGTGTCCCCACTGGTTCTGGATTTTCCTAGTAATTGTAGATACTTTTTTGCTTCATTTTTTGAGATAATCTTAAGGTAGAAAGGAGGAACTGGGCCTTGGGGTAGGCTTGCTCTGGAGTTGTTTTTATTGTCATTTGAGGATTTAAAGAAATCTGGAGGAAGCACACTGCTAAGGTCTGTGAAGGCCTTATTAAAAGTGTCAGAGATGGTTTTTGGGTCCTGGGTGATTGCCCCCTCAGTGTTGAGCACTGAAGGCATTTTGTTAGGTTTCCAGGTTAGGGTCTTGTTGTTAGCCCAGAACTTTCAGCTTTTGCACCAGGAGTTGGACAGTTCATTTTTGAAATGTTGAATTTTGTAGAGTGAATTGCCCAGGTGCATTTATTTTGGGCTGTATTGTAGTTTTGTATGTCAGTCTGGGATCCAGTACTTCTTGCTTTATGCCAGAGGTTATCTCTTAATTTCATTTGTTCGATGAGGGGAGGCATGATCCAGGACTTGCTCGACCCCTTGACTTTACATTTTGTATAAGCAGCGTAAACGTCACATGCTGCATTAAAGGTAGTTATGAAATGGTCAAGAGCTTTGTCTACATCATCTGCTAAGTCTATAGCTGATCAGTCTTGTAGACTAAGGTGAGCTTTTAATGAATGCAGTTGCCCTTTTTTTAGCACCCGTTTTGTGATGGTTTTTGCTGGGGATCTAGGTGCTTTATTTGACCAGGTACATAGGATTGGGGAGTGGTCACTGATGGAGTTGGGGAAGATGACAGTGTTTGTTATTCTGTCTGGGCGATTGGTTATCAGCCAATCCAGAAGCGTACTGGTCCCAGTTCAGTAGTTAGTTCTAGTGGGGGAATCCACCAACTGTGCCAGGTTAATGGAGGAGATTGTGTCTTTGTAGGGGACCGCCTCAGGGGGTAACCAGTTGATGTTAAAGTCCCCTACCATTTAGACCTCAGAGTTGAGGTGAAGGTTGTTGAGGTAGTCAAAAACCACCTTAAACCCACTAGCCAGCTCTTTAGGGAGGATGTATACTGAGACTACTGTTAATCCTTTGCCACGTGTCCCAAGCAGTAATTTTATTGCTAATACTTGGACGTTGCTACCAGTGTTTAGGTGAGGGACGGCACACCCCTGGAGGGTGTCCTTGATGTAGATAACGCAACCCCTTCCCCGCTTACTAGACCTATCTAACTGAAAGGATGTGTCACCTTCTAATTAGATTGCCATATCAGGAATCTTTGGTGTGAGCCAGGTTTCAATTACTGACAACACGTCTGGTCTGTGCTGGGTAACTCAGATCTGTAGTCAGTCAAATCTAGATGTAAGACTACTGATATTGATGGAGGCAATTGTTGGTAGACCTCGCTTCTTTATGGGCTCAGAAGCTATTGGCGTGGGGCCAGGGTTAGGGTGACTGTTGCCAGATAAGAGCAGTAGTAACAACGTGAGTCTTGTTGCTTGATTCTTAAGGTGTTTTAGGGTCTGTAATTGTTTACGTTTGTTAGCACTGCCTATTGTGCTTTTGCCAGTGATTAAGGTCAGCTTGGTGACACAGGGAGGGAGAGGGTAGGTGATATGAGCACATTGGGGTGTCTGCCCATGCATGTACGACTTACAGCAGGAAACTTTGAGTAACGGGGTAAATGTACTCTTGGAGCGGCACTCATAGTGAGACATGGTAACTTTGCTGGTGGTAGCACGCTGGGTATTCTCAACCCTTGTATGGAGTGGCAGCGCTAGTAAAACAGTGAAATGAAGCAAGATGTATTGGGACCTCATGATTCTGTAATTTTACCCTATGAGGCATGGTCTGAGCAGCCTACCTAGATGCCATCTCCCATCTGGGGGTAGTTAAGAGTATCAAAGCAAGTTTATTTGTAAAACTGCGCATTTCCAGGCTTGTTCAATATGCTTGTACAATGATTTTAAAACATCAACAGACACTACAGTATTAATTAAAACCACAATTAAATGTCACAATTCAGAATTACTTAAAATTCATCTCATTCCTGATAACTTATATAAACAGTTTAAGATCTTAAAGGCAGTTGGGGAAGGCCAGGCTGAATAAATACATTTTCAGCACACTCTTAACTCTTCACAGTCAGGCACTCTGTCAGCCGATGAGGTGGAGAGTTCCACAGGGTAGGGGCCACAAAAGCAAAAGAATGGGCCCCGGTGTTTTAAGTCAAACCCTGAGAACCTCTAGCAATCCCTTCACAGAGGGGTGGAGTGAGCGCAGGGGGCAATAGGGACACAGGAGTTCTTGCAAGTAGCGAGGTCCCTGCCCATGTAGGGCTTTGTAGGTAAGTAAACTGACCTTGAAGGTGATCTGCCACTGTACTGGCAGCCAGTGCAGTCCACAGAGCACAGGCATGATGTGGCTCGATCTTGAGGGGCCAGTCAATAGCCTGGCTGCCGCATTCTGCACCGGCTGCAAGTGGCAGATATCAGCCCCTGGTAGCCCTTGATAAAGAGCATTGCAGTAGTCAAGGCGAGAAGTCATGAAGGCGTGGACCAAAGTTGGAAGATCGTTAGGCGGAACCAGGTGCTTTACCCAGGGGATATTCCTCAGATGGTAAAAAGAGGTCTTGACAACGGCCAACACCTGGGATTTAAGTGTCAGACTATCATCAAAAATAATGCCCAGGTTTTGCACCTGGTCAGAGGTCGTCAGCCGAACGCCCCCATGCCAAAGCCCGGAGGGCTGTCCCGCCGACGAACTTGCACCCTGACAACCTGGGTCCACTACCAACACCTCAGTTTTTGCCAGTTTCAACCGCAGCCAGTTGGCACTCATCCAATCCTGGATCTTGGAGAGGCCGTTATTAAAGACCGAGAGGACTCCATCCTGCTCGGGCACAAAGGACATGTATAGCTGAGTATCGTCTGCATAGTAGTGGAAACTCAAGCCACACCACCTAATAATGTCTCCCAATGGCAGCATATACTCTGCGAACAACATGGGTGCCAGAATGGAGCCCTGCGCTACTCCGCAGGATAGGGGGAGAGGGGCTGAGGAATAAATTCCCGATGCCACTCTCTGAGTCCTACCCTCAAGAAAAGATCGAAACCAACTGAGGACTATACCAGACAGTTCACAGATAAACAGTTGACGCTCCAACAACACACCATGGTCCACAGTGTCAAATGCTGCAGAGAGATCAAGGAGGACCAAGATCAAATGAGTCCTCCAATCTCTCGCTATTAGGAGATCATTAAGTAACATAGAAACATAGACTTTGTCGGCAGATAAGGACCGCTTGGCCCACCTAGTCTGCCCATTTCCCTACCTACAGGATAAGTTGCATATCCTAGTTAACCAACAGCCTATTTCTTACTACCCCCCACAAAAATTGCTTTATGTCCGTCCCATGCATTCTTGAATTCTCCCACAGTTTTAGACCCCACAAACCTCCTCAGGAAGGCTGTTCCATGCGTCCACCACCCTCTCTGTGAAAAAAATACTTCCTCACATTGCCCCTGAACCACCCTCCCCTCTATCTTCAAATTGTGTCCCCTTGTTCTTACACATCTCTTTTTCTGAACGATGCTACCCTCCTCGACTTTGTTGATTCCCTTGAGGTACTTAAAAGTTTCTATCATGTCCCCCCCTCCCTCCTTTCCTCAAGGGTATACATATTAAGCTCCTTTAGTCTCTCCTCATATGGCTTCTCTTGCAGACCCTGCACCATTTTAGTTGCACTCCTCTGGACTTCCTCTATCCTGTCTATGTCCTTGCGGAGATGGGGTCTCCAGAACTGGATGCAGTACTCCAGATGGGGTCTCACCAACTGTCTGTACAGAGGGATAACAACTTCCTGTTTTATGCTGGAGATGCCTCTCCCTATACATCCCAGTATCCCCCCAGCCCTCCCTACTGCCTTCTCACATTGCTTGCTAACCTTAAGGTCATCTGAAATGATTACACCCAGGTCCCTTTCCATTTTTGTTGTTGTTACTACCTCCCCCCATTGTGTAATCTTCCCCTGGGTTTTTGTTTCCCAGGTGCATTATTTTGCACTTCTTTGTATTGAATCCAAGCTGCCATACTTCTGACCATTCCTCCAACCTCGCCAAGTCCCTTCTTATCCTTTCCACGCCTCCTTGTGTATCAACCCTGTTGCAGATATTTGTGTCATATGCAAAGAGGCATACTTTTCCTTTCAGTCCCTCTGCAATATCACTTAAAAAGACATTAAAAAGGACTGGACCCAGTACTGAACCCTGCGGTACCCCACTAGTAACTGCTGTTTCTTCAAAGTGGACTCCATTTACAATTACCTTCTGTGTCCTGTTGTCCAGCCAATGTTTTACCCAGGCTGCTACTCTGGGACCCACTCCCAGACTAGTTGACAACGGCCGACACCTGGGATTTAAGTGTCAGACTGTCATCAAAAATAACACATGTATACCCTTGATGAAAGGAGGGACGGGGGGACATGATAGAAACTTTCAAGTACCTCAAGGGAATCAACAAAGTCGAGGAGGGTAGCATCGTTCAGAAAAAGAGATGTGTAAGAACAAGGGGGCATAATTTAAAGATAGAGGGGGGATGGCTCAGGGGTAATGTGAGGAAATGTTTTTTCATGGAGAGAGTGGTGGATGCATGGAACCGCCTTCCTGGGGAGGTTGTTGGGTCTAAAACAGTGGGGAAATTCAAACATGCATGGGACAGACATAAGGCAATAGTAGTGGGGGTGTGGCAGGAAGTAGGCTGTAGAATCTGCAGCTTATCCAGTAGGTAGGGAAATGGGCAGACTGGTCGGGCCAAGTGGTCCTTATCTGCCATCAAAGTCTATGTTTCTATGGTTACTTTGACTATTAATCTTTTGCGTGGGACTGTGTCAAATGCCTTGCTAAAGTCTAGGTAGGCCATGTCCACAGCCCCTCCCTGGTCTACTACTTTGATCACCCAGTCAAAGAAGTCGATTAGATTCATCTGACATGACCTTCCCGCTGTGAATCCATGCTGCCTTGGGTCCTGTGCCCCACTGGCCTCTAGGTACTCCACAGTTCTTTCCTTCAGAAGTGATTCCATCACTTTCCCTACCACAGAGGTCAAACTGATAGGTCTGTAGTTTCCTGCCTCTGTCTTGGTCCCACTTTTGTGAAGGGGAATCACATCTGCCTTCCTCCAGTCCTCCGGTACCACACCATCCTCCCATGATTTGTTAAAAAGGGTAGTCAGTGGTTTCACTAGTTCTCCCCTTAATTCTTCTAGAATTCTGGGGTGAATTCCATCAGGCCCCATTGCTTTGTCCACCTTCAGTTTTAGGAGTTCTTTCAGAACCATTTCTTCTGTGAAAGGACTGGGATCGACCTCCCCATTCCAGGGTGCCTCTGTTAATTGGATTAGGCACTTCCTCTTCCTCCTCTTTTGTGAATACTGAGCAGAAATATTCGTTCAATACCCGAACAAGTGTCATCTCGGTACTATGCCTCTTCCTAAATTCGGACTGGAGTGGATCATAGACATTGTAGATGGATAAATGATCATCCAGCTGCAGCGCAACCATCTTCTCAATAACCATACCCTCAAAAGGCAGGTCAGAGATGGTTCTGTAGTTTGTCAGACAGTCCGGGTCAAGGGAGGGCTTTTAAAGGAGCGGTCACACAACCACCTCCTTTAGGGGGTCTGGAAAAAAAAAAAACTCTCCAATGGCCTCCGGACTATCTCAGCAAGGACTGGACCGATTTTCTTAGTGCACCCCACAAGAAGGCGCAGAGGGCCCGGGTCCAAACTACAGCAGGTTGGTTGCAGAGCCTGGATGATCCTCACGATGTACGTGATCGCCGGCCAGCCAAAGTCAGACCAGGTAAACTGGGTGCTCGCAACCTCCCGACGACCTCCACAATGCCCAATAGAGGGGGCTGAATAGATACCATACCTGGTGGTGGCAACCTTATCTGCAAAGAACCAAGCAAACTTGTCACACTTCTCCTGTGAAAAAGCTCCTCCAGACTGAAGACAGATTGGGTTGCACAATCGGTCGATAGTCCAGAAGAGCTGAGCTGTTCAGTTTTGCGCAGCAGCAATCTCCATGGACAGGAACTCTGCCTTCTTACGGGTGATTGCTGATTGATAGACCGTATAATGATCCATCAGTCTAAGTTTGTCAACAGCCAGACCTGATTTCTGTCAGCACCTCTCCAGTGTATGAGGAGTGAGTGCTACAGATTCAGTGGTTGGAATTTTGGCTGGGGTGGTTGGTAGTTAGAGACCTAAGGTGGGGGGAGTCCAGTTTTAGTGTGTTTTTTATTTTCTGCTAGTTAATGGTGAATAAAGTTGTAGGAGTATCAGGATAGCACAGTGGTTAGAGACACAACCTTTGGTACAGATGGTCGTCTGTTCAGATTGCGCGTCCACTAGTGAGAGGTGTAGAGGAGATACACCAAATTCCAGAGGTTTTCACTATGGGGCAGAGGTATAAACTAGGCTTAGCTGACTATGGTATAGTGGTGAAGGGCTAGGAAATGGGGGATCATTAGTTTTTATACCTCTGCCCCCTAGTGAAAAACCGCCTGAATTTGGTATATCTCTTGGGGTTTGTGAGGTTCACATTAAGGGAGTACAAATAGAATTTTAGTGAGTCATAACTGCATTCTACGGTTGGTTAACTGTTGTAGAAACTCTCTGACTCACACCCCTGGTCCCCATCCCATGCCCCCAGCCATACACGACAATGGTACACTGTAACTGCACAAACATTTTGCTAAACACAAGTAGCCAAACCTCAATCTAGTGGCTAGCAAATTGTGCTAGCCTATCAAACAATGTGGACGGTAACCAAACTGTGTGCAGGAGGCACATATTAGCACTAGTAGCAGCTATAGGCTGATGAACCTTTCCAGCATCACTTTGTAGGGGGTTCAGCCCTAACTATGTGCTGAAGGGGCCAACTGGGTACCTGCATCCACAACTGTGATAACTTAGTACTTCCAAGGTAGAGACCTACAATCATCGGGTCCTAAATGACAGGTTTTAGGAACCTGCCTAGAAGGCAGAGAGGGGCCTCCAGAGGATTTAGTAGTGTGTCCTAGCACAAGGGGGATTGTGTCTGACATCATGCCTCATTCTGGCCGGAGAACATAATCAAGCAGAATGAGGAGGCATTGAGTGCCCTCTTGGTTTCAAATTTTTGTTTCATCTGCAAAGAGATACACCTTCCCTTCCAGTTCCTATGCAATGTCACTTATGAAGACATTGAAGAGGACCAGCCCCAGCACCTGATCGCTGCAGCACCCTGCTAGTTACTCTTCTGTGTGCGCCAAGTATCTGCCATTTACCACCACCCTCTGCCTCCTATCCTTAAGCCAGTTTGATACCCAGTTTACCAGTTTCTTTCCTACCTCCATACTACTTGATTTCTTTATTAGCCTCCTGTGCAGCACAGTATCCAAGGCCTTCCAGAAGTCTAGGTAGGCCACAGCCACTGCCCTTCCCTAGTCCACCTCCCTAGTCACCTGAAGAAATCTATGAGATTTGTTTGACATGACCTTCCTTCTGTGAAGCCATGCTGCTGATGGTCCTGTAGCCCTTTTGACTCCAGGTACTCCATTAACTCCTTTTCAGTACAGTCTCCATCAGTTTCCCCACCAGTGAGGTGAGACTGACTGGCCTATAGTTGCTAGCTTTCTTCTAGCTGCTACCCTTGTGCACAGGGACCACATCAGCCCACCTCCAGTCCTTGGGTACTACCCCTGTCTCTAAAGAGGTACTGAATAGTGTTGCCAGAGCAGCAGCTACAACCTCGCTCAGCTCCTTTAGGATCCTTGGGTGAATCCTATCTGGCCCCATTGACTTATTCACCTTTAGGGATTCCAACCCCTTTCAGACTGTTTCTTCCATAAAGGGAATAGTGTCCACTTTTCCCACCCCCTGGAGCTTTCTACTACATGCTGGCCCACCCCCATCCCTCTACTGTAAAGCCTGAGCAGAAGTAACCTTCTTCTGATCCTCTTCTGCCCAATCCTTCTCTTGTTCTTCACCTATGTTTCTCACCAGCCTTCCCCTTGTCTTTCTTCTCACTCAGGTACCAAAAAACGTCTTGTTTCCCTTCTTCATCTCCCTGGCTATTTTTTCTTCTACTTGCTCTTTTGCTGCTGTCATTCTCTTTATTGCCTCCCTTTGCTTAGCCAGGTATACCTCCCAGTCCTCTTCCTTCTGTGTCCCCTTGTATTTACTGAAGAATGCCTTTCTGTCCTTTGCTGACTTTGCCACCTTCTTGGAGAACCACAGCATCCTCTTCCTTTTCCTTCCCTTATTGACTTCCTTTAAGCAGCATGCCATTGCTTTAGCTGTGCCCTCTTTAATCCTGTGCCATAGGTTCTCCACCCCTCTGGCCATCCACTCCTTTGAGGTGATCTCTGAGGTAGTTGCCCAAAATCTGCCCTCTTGAAGTCTAGGCCCCTCGTCTTTATGTGGTTTACCTCCTGCCCAATCCATATGCCAAACCATACAGTACAGTGATCACTAGTACCCAGGGGATTGCCCACTGTGATATCTGCAGTGCTGTCCCTGTTTATAAGCATCATGTCCAGCACTATCCCATCTCTAGTGAGTTCTGTAACTAGCTACCTCAGAAATGGGTGACATACAGCAGGGGGAGCCATGTGTCGGGGTCCCACATCAGGGTGCGGGGAGGTCCCACATGCTGGGGCAAACTCCTTCAGGTCCAGAAGGAAAGAGTACGTGTGGTGTAAATCCGGGACATAGGAGCTGTTCACCAGGTGTGTCCATCAGTGAGTCAGCATCATGTCAGACAGAGCGTGGGGCCCATGATGACAGACATCGGGGTTTTGGTGGGTATAGTATGGGGGTGCCACAGGATGGTCATGAGCATTACACCTAGAAACAGGCTAATCTACAATATAAAAATAGTGTTTATGTTTAACTAGACCTGGCTCTTTCAAATTCCTAGTGCTTCATTATCTCTTCAGGGAGGATTCGGTACAGAGGACCATAGCCCAGCATCAGTTTCTGTATCCTTCAAGGTCTCAGAATGATTTTCAAGCTGGTAAATTTGTTTATCTGGTTCCCCAGCATGCATAAAAGTTAGCAGTCCCAGTCTCCCAGGCTGGGATGGTACTGAGGGTACTCCTTTAACCAGTCTTGGCTCTTTTAAATGACTCAGTGTCCCACTATCCCTTCAACGAAGGAACATTATTGGGGGGGGGGTCCAAAGTCCTAGTACTTTTCCAGTGCCTTGCCCTAGTACATTTCCAGCACCTCACAATGTCCCAGATTGGGTCATAGGCTTGCAAGTTGTTAGTCTGAGTCCCCAAAATGGTAGTCCTGAGCTGTGAAAGTTCCAGCTGGGACTGTATGTACTCCTCAGATTTTTGTTGGCCTCAGAAGTGAGGTGTGTATGGTCCCAGTGCCCATCCCCTGCCCCACCACACCCCCCCGGGGTCTCTGACCCAACAAACCCACCTCCACAGAGCCTTGGCTATGCCCCCCAGGCAGGGTCAGGGTGGGGGTAGGGACCCCCCAAAATTTGTCATTTCATCAGGCAGGCGCCACAGACTTGGTGAGCGATGGAAGCCCTGGGAGCTCCTGTGGGCTGTCATCATGGAGGGACTGAGACCATTTTTTCCCAGGACATCACTTGCACAAGTGCAGTGCGGGTCCCACACTTTCTCAGGCGGATGTCCGCCCGAAGACGTGAGCAACGTCCTCGTCCCCCTCTCGGCCTGCCACACCTCCACCCATGGCCACCCAAATGACAGTGTTGCTGCAGAGGACAGAACGCTCCCTCCCCAGACAAGCATCCTTTGGGGTGCTCAAGCCTCCTCCACCAGACTAGACCCCGATGACAGCAAGCCCGTTCCCAGACCAGAGTTGCCGGCGCCGGGAGTGGTAGCGCTACCACTATGCTGTCGGGCCAGCCATCATTCTTTTTCATTTTTTTTTTTTGCAACATTTTCCAGTACTGACCCCTCACTCTGATTAAGGCTTTTGTGCTGCCATGTCCATTTTTAATTAAATAGATGGTCAGTGTCCTGTATTACTTTCTTCTGGAAAACAAATATAGCTGGATCTTAGGTGCCCAGACAGAATTTTGAGTTTTCCTTAGAGACATTCCCTGTTCTTGTAATTAAAAGTTTGGGCGAATGTTAAAGTCATGATCGTCGGGCTCACCAGGCGCAAGGTCACGTGATCTATCCAACTCTGAACTGTGGCATCCAATTCTAGCATAATCATTAGAGTATCTATGAAAAAAATGATAGGTGCTGAGTGGAGACATCTGACTCATGCTGGTGTCTAAACTGCCAGTGTCAAGTGTGGGTGAGCCTTCCATAGCTTCTTTCTTAATTTCAAATCAATATTTTAAATTGATTTTCTGAAATACTTTGAAACTTTCACCCAGTAGGTTGAAGTGGTTGACTCATAACTAGGCCACGTCTCAACACACTTGTCTCTGGCTCCATGAGTGTCTAATCGGACAAATTTATTTATTTATTATTTATTTAGCTTTTGTTAACCAGGTAGGTACACTAGACAAGACAATTGCCTATTTTCAGGTATGACCCGGGAGAGTATAGGAATAATAGATTTAGGTACATACGACATTGTACACATTAGACATGTTACAGTTCATGTGAGGATACAGATTCAACACAGCATACGAAACGTGGTAAGGCATAGATTATACAGTATTAACATAACAAAAATAAACACCTTGTGGGAGATAAGAGCAGTAATGTTACAGATTCAACACAGCATACGAGCGTGGTAAGACATAGATTATACAGTATTAACACAACATAAACACCTTATGGAAGCCAAGAGCAGTTCAAGGGGCACAGTATCGAAATCTTTTAGATGTGACACTATATACAGCTTAGCAACCTCTTGGAGTATGGTCTTGATTGTCTGTACTTTTTTTTGTCCTGGAACCTCTGGTAATTGGTCTGTGTTTTTCCTCCACTCCTTGTCCCCCTCCTGTTTTTTTATTTTTGGTGTTCCCTGGGGTGTTTGGTTACATTTTTGTCCTTGACTATAAGTAATGTAGTTGTCTGGTCTGCTTCTAAAAATAGCAACAGATTTACTGTTGCTTGCAATGGCTGAGTCACTGTTTTCTGAGCTGGTGCTATGAGTGTCACTTATGTCAATCACCTTTACAACCCCACACAATTCCATAGAATTAGCTGGCAGATAAGGACCACTTGGCCCACCTAGTCTGCTCATGTTTTCCTGCCTACAGTATCACTGCAAATCCTACTTGGATCTCTGGCCCATTCACTAACCCCTTCCCTTTAACTAAGATTCCCTTATGCCTCTCCCCTGCATTCTGGAACCCCACTGTTGTTTTTGCTTCCATTGCCTCTGCTGGAAGACTGTTCCAGGAATCCACTACCCTCTCTGTGAAGAAGTACTTCCACTCATCTCTACTGAGTCTATCCCCCCTCTCCCAGCTTCTTACCATGCCCCCTTGTCCCTGAGCACCTTTTTTCCTGTAAAATACTTCCCTCTTTCACATTATTTACTCCCTGAGGTATTTAAAGGTCAATCATAGTCCCCCTCTCTCTCCTCGCTTCCAGGGCAGGGTTTTAAATAATTGATTAGCAGTTTTTTTTTCTTGGGACAATACTAACTGTACAGAAAGCATTTATATATGTTTTCTAGAAGTGTTATGTTTGTTAAACACAGTGAGGCAAGTGCTATGCATTTTCACAATGTTTTAACACTTTTATGAGCAAAATGCTAATCAATTTTTAGAGTTAAATAAAACCCTGCAGGGTGTACTTATTTAGGTCATTTAATCTCTCCTCATAGGGATTCTGATGCAGACCCTGCACCATTTTAGTTGCCTTCCTCTGGATTGCTTCCACTCTGTTTATGCTCTGAGATGTGGACTCCAGAACTGGACACAGTACTCTAGGTGGGGTCTTACCAGCAATCTATGCAGAGGCAACACTACCTCCCTCTTTCTGCTGGTGATACACCTCCCTATGTACCCCAGCATCCCACTCGCCCTCCCAACTACCATGTTGCACTGCCTGGCCACCTTTAGGTCATCCGATATGATCATCCCCAGGTCTCTTTCCTGCTTGATTGTTGTCAGTACAACCCTCTCCCATTTTGTACTCCACCCCTGATTTTCTGTGTCCCGTGTCCCAAGTGCATTATTTTGCACTTTTTCACATTGAAACCCAGCTGCCATACCCTTGACCACAACCAGAGTTTTCAAGGTTTGCTGTTCACCCAGTGTTACCTTTTGCAGGTTTGGTGTCATCCACAAGAGGCAAACCTTCCTTCCAACTTTTCTGCAATGTCACCTACAAAGACATTAAAGAGGGCCAGTCCCAGCACTGATCCCTGAGGCACCCTGCTGGTCACTCTCACTTCCTACGAGTGAACTCCAACCAACTAACTCTATCACCCACTGTCACCTGTCCCTTAACCAGTTTCTTACCCAGTTTACCACCTTTGGACCCACTCCTAAGCTACCCAGCTTGCTTACTTGTCTCCTGTGTGAAACGGTGTCCGACACCTTACTGAAATCTAGATAGGCCATGTCCACTGCTCCGCCCTGATCTAGTTCATTGGCCACCCAGTCAAAGAACTGTATCATATTCATTTGACATGACCTCCCCCTTATGAATCCATGCCACTCTGCTGTTGTTGGACCTTCCCCTTCTATTATACTTTTTACTTGATTTTCTGTTTCTTGTTGATAGGGGTCTCTTGGGACTTCTACCCTGACTGACTAATCTTAGTGGGTGGTCCTAATTAAATATTTGCCCACGTATAGAGTCCTTTTCATCTCATTAAAATGTGTTAGATTTTCTTTCAGCAATTTGCTGCTCAAATATTTCTAGAACAGCATTCAAATGTTTTTCTCTGTCCTTAAACTGTGGTCGATTTTGACATGCAGACAACTCTTCCTGAATTTTCACAATTTCCTCCTTTACAGTGATATAGTTCTTCTTATCCTCGTGTATCAACACATTTATTAGTATAGCAGAACAAGTATGCAACGCCTTCTCTCACTGAGTTTTTCTTTGAAAACCCTCAATGCCAGCTGAAGGCTGTTTGTCAGTTCTTAGGCCTCTCATTGTGTAGTTTAAATCGATATGTTCCCCAAGGCTTGAAATGTTGTACAATATACTCCGTTCCTGTTTTAACAGGCGTTCAAAGCATACAGACTGCACTTTTAAAGTAAAATGATTGTTGAGGTTAGGAGTATATCTGTACCTTGCTATAGTCTGAGTTTCCATTCTCCCATTTTCTTTGCTAGCTCAGCAGTATCTTCCAGACAGGACTAGCATGTGGGGAATCTGAAATCCTATGTGTGTGTGCTTTAGCCGTATGGTCAAAATCGATGTGGGATCCATTGAGCTGATACTACTGTCCGGTTTAAAAGAAAAAAAAAATGCTGACTTCAGTTGACTGCTGAAAACTGGCTCAGCAACAGTAAAAATTAAACTCTGTGGCTAAGATGACTGGAGCAGCGGGAAATGTGAGCTAAACATAAGCAAAGACAAACCCAGCTGGTAGGTGCCGCTATTAAAGGCCCAACAGGTAACTTAGAAAAACTGCAAAAACGGTGCACACTGGCATAATGCAAATATTGTGTTTATTTATGAAACAAACAACCAACATGCTCCCAACAAGCCCACAACAGCATTTTGTGGCACTCTGCCACTTAATCACGGCAGTCATGGCTACAAAGACACCCATTTAAATGTGTACTAAGTCACATGATAGTACATTTAAAATCCGCTGTCAAACACAATACAGGGAGACACAGTAAACACAAAATGTGTGTTAAGCAATGCATCTGAACTTGCAGTTCCTACAATTAATTAATAAAAGTGTTGTCGGGTCTGCCCAGGCTAGCTTTCACACATGGTGTTAACACATAAAGGAGCTGTGTACAATGACACGTCAGCTACTGCTAAACACACATGATCAGAAACATAAAAAATACATCCATAATACCAACAAAGTGTGAATAGAGCTTAATTATAGCACATAAATGATCTGTCACTGTCACTGATATTTAAATAGAAATTAGATGAAATGGAATGACTTCAGATAGAACCACAAGGGAATAATACGTCATTAATATGTCATGAAATGTTTTTGTATATAATTAAGCGCCATTTGCACTTTGTGGGTATTATGGATGTTTTTAAACTACCTCTACTTTTCACCACAGACCCTACTTGATCTCGGCACCTCCCCCAATGTCCCAACTGAGATTCTCTTGTGTGCCTATCCCATGCATGCTTGTGCCCCCACTGTTTTCACCCCCACTACCTCTGCTGGAAGACCATTCCAGGCATCTACCACTCTTTCAATGAAGAAGTGCCTCTTCACATCCCTCCTAAATTTTCCCCTTCCAGCTTTATTGCATGTCCCTGTGTTCTTTTACCTTTTTTCTGAAAATAATCCCCCGTACCTTGTTCAACCCCACAAGGTATTTATAGGTCTCCTGTCATATCCTCCACTCCCTCCTCTCTTCCAGGGTGTACATATAGAGATCCCTTAGACTCTCCACATAGTGCTTCTAATGGAGCCCCTGCATCATTTTAGTTACCCTCCTCTGGACAACCTCCATCCTATGTTCTTCTTGAAATATGGTCTCCAGAACAGGATATAGTACTCCAGGTAGGATCTCACCAACAGTCTATGCAGTTATACCACCTCCCTCTTTTGCAGTGCTACCTCTCCCTATGTACCCCAGCATCCCACTGGCCCTACCTACTTCATTTTCGCACTGCTTCGCCACCTTGAGGTCATCAGCTATGATTACTCCCAGGTCTCTTTCCTGTTTGGTGACTGTGTGTACTTCTCCCCCCGTATTATACTCTGTCTCTGGGTTTCTGTGCCCTGGATGCATGATTTTGAACTTTTTCACATTGAAACCCAGCTGCCATATCCTAGACCACTTCTCTAGTTTTCTGTGGTCTCTGCACATTCTCTCAACCCCACTCTGGGATGTCCACCCTATTGCAGAACTTGGTGCCAGCTGCAAAGAGGCATACCTTCCCCTTCCAGCTGTTCTGCAAGGTCACTTCTAAAGACATTTAAAACAACTGGACCCAGTACTGAGCCCGGAGGTGCCCCGTTGGTCACCCTCCCTTCCCCCAAGTAAATTCCATTCACCTTCACCTTCTGCCTCCTATCTATAACCAATTTCATATCTAGTTTATCGCCTTAGGATCAACCCCCAGACTGCCGAGTTTTCTAATGAGCCTTCTATGTAGTACGATGTTGAAGGCCTTGCTGAAATCTAAGCAGGCCACGTACACCATGAATCCATGCTGCCTCAGTCTTGTAGCCAACTGCATTCAAGATACTCTGCAATCCTTTTCTTCAAAACTGACTCCTTTAGCTTCCCAACCATTGATGTCAGACTGACTGGCCTATAATTGGCAGCCTCCTACCTGCTACTGCTTTTATGAAGCGGGACTACACCTGCCATCCTCCAATCCTCTGGAAACACTCTTGGAATCATGCCTGTTACCAGAGAGATTTTGAATAGGGCTGTCAGAGGTGCAGCCAGTACCTCCCTAAGTTTCCTCAACACCCTTAGGTATACCCCATCTGGCCCCATAGCTTTGTCTGGTTGCAGAGTTGCAAGTCCTTTCAGTACTGTCTGCCCTGTAAATGGGCTTATGTCTCCCTCCCCCCCCATGTTCTGTTGCATTTATGTGGTCCATTCCCCTTCCCCTACCACTGTGAAGACTGAACAGAAATATTTGTTCAGGATATCTGTTGTTTTCTGATCCCCCTCTGCACAGTCCCCGTTTACCCTTTTTAACCTTACAATCCTTCCTCTTGTTTTCCTCTTCTCACTTATGTACCTAAAAAAATGATTGATCTTCTTTAGTTACCCCTTTCTTTGGCTATCCTTTCCTCAGTTTGCACCTCTGTGCTCCTCACCACTTTCCCTGCTTTCCTCTGCCTCTCCTAGTACACTTCCCTGCCCTCTTCTGTGTGCTTCTCTTTGAACCTTCTAAATGCTACCCTTTAAGTCTTAACCCTTTCAGCCACTTCCCTTAAGAACCATAGCAGTCTCTTTTTTTTTTTTTTTTTTATTCTGTTTTGCTTACTTCTTTTCTGTGGAGGTTTGTTGCATTCACTATGTATCCCTTAATTTGGCCCTGCCCCCGAAGGTCATCTGGCCATTCACGCATTTTTATAAAAATCTGCCTTCAAAGTCCAGGACCCTCGTCCTTGTGTGGTTTCGTCCACTGCTGTCCTTATGCTGAACCACACTATACGGTGATCACTGGTCCCCAGGTGGCCTTCCACCTTGATTTCTGCAGTACTGTCTCTGTTAGTTAGCACCAGATCTAATATTGCCCCATCACAGCTGGGGGGGGGGGCAACTAGTTGCCTGAGAACTGCTCTGTCTAGGGAGTCTAGGATGTCCCTGCTTCTGGCTGAGGCTGCGGCTGGGACACTCCAGTCTACGTCCAGTAGATTGAAGGCCCCCACCAGCAGCACCTCCCCTTTTCTGCCATTATGCTACTAGCTTCTCCCAGTGCCTTATTCAGTTCTTCCCCCTGTCTTGGAGGTATGCAGATCACCCCAGTGCAAGTAGTGGCTCTGATTCATGTCTCTAGGGCATTAGTTCTCATACTTCGTGAGAGTGAGCCTCCCCCAAGCCATGAAAAAGATTTTGAGCCTCCCTCAAATTTGGAAAAAATCTTGGTTCTCCCCACAGAAAAAAATAAATCCTACTTTGCACAGTACACCAGGAATAAAGTGAAACTAATAAAGTTAACTGTGTATATTCTCTTTTTATTCAACTTATTGCTCTCTACCTGACCTGGCACCCTAGGTTATACTTATCCTCTACTTTTTCTATTTCGGCCTTGTTACTCTGTTTTCCTCTCTGTCTGGAACAATTAACCTAGACACTTCATCTCTCCCCCTCTTACCCTGCAGTTAGGTAACTTCTTGTACCCTTACCTCAGGTCACACCTGAAAACATGCATCGGATCACTGTGCCTTTCCCAGTCACTAATTTGCATATAAATACCCTACCTACCATAGAAACAAGCCTTGACTCAGTGTGCCTTTCCAAGTCACTAATTTGCATATAAATACCTATTATAGAAACAAGCCTTGACTCAGCATGCCTCCCCCAGGCAATAATTTACATATAAATGCATACCTATAAACAAGCTTTGGCTCAGTGGGGACTTCCTGGTCACACATTTGTGCATAAGTAAAGCATCTCACCTGCAATTATCCCTATTTAATTTGTTTTATCCTTTCACACAAAACAGACAAAACTTGAAATGTAAATATTGTACATTCTCAGACTTGACTGGGCCTCCCCTGAAACAAGCTGGGGCCCTCCCTTGGGAGGCTGGCCTCACCATTTGAGAACCATTGCTCTAGGGTAACCCACAGTACCTCCAACCCCAGTTTCCCTGCATTTCCATTGCTTTGATACCCTCCCTTACATAAAACGCCACCCCTCCTCCCTTCCTCCCCACCCTATTCTTCCAGAACGGAGTATAGCCTAGTATGGCTATGTCCCAGTCATGGTTACCTCTGCACTACAACTCTGTAATAGCCACACTATCTAGGTCAGCCTCCACCATGATGGCCGCAGGTCTGGAATTTTATTTCAAGGATTCCTTGTGTTTGACCACATGGTCTTCATTGAGAAAATTAAATTGTTTAATCCATCTCTGTACCTCATCATCTCCACCTCATGATCTCCAGATTCCCCTTACATTTGTGGCTCCGGCCTTTGATTCAGTTTCTCTGTAAAAGCCACCCCCACCCCCTGACTTTGGGTCTGTAAAAGAATAAATTTTCTCAGCAATCATGAAGTGAAGTTGAGAAGAGAAACTGAGTCTATACTGTACTCCAGCCTCACAAAGTTTTGCTGTAACTCATTAGAAAGCCGTGCAGCTGAGTCAGGTTGCATTTGCATAGTCTGGGGGGAAAAAAAGGAGTTTTACATCTTCAATCATAGAAGACTGTTCACGGGACACCCAGAGAAGCTGGTCTCTTTTCCCCACAGACTCGGTAGTTATGAAGATGATGCGCAGCCCTTCAGTTTGGTTTCGGGCCCACTGGTCATACATGCGATGTGCTTTGACAATGTGGGGTGTATGCCCCAGTCCCAGAGCCTCCAAGAGCAACCTTTCGAGGAACATTATTCCCTTCATTTTTCCCCTGGGACCCCCAGATTGCTCTCATTGGGGGGCCTGGGTGGTGTTCTTCAGCTGTTCATGTCTGGTCTGAATCAGCCTCTGCTCCTTCATGGTGGTCTCAGCGGTTGCCATAGCGTTTCCCACTGAGTTAGTAGATTCTGATAGGGAAGCAGCTGCACCATCAACTCTGGTTTCCAGTGTGGCCAGTCTTTCTGTATAGGAGTTGAGTTTTTTTTTTCTTTCTTTAATTTGATTGAGTCAGTGTTGTGATGGCCTTCTGTAAAGTCTCGAGCATGGCTGGCTGATTGATGTCTGGCGGGAGCATCTGCTGTAGCAGATCTCCACACTTGGAAGGCTTGGGATCGCTACCATAATTTTTAGTGCCTTTCGGGGGTATCCATCCTCACCAGAGTTGTCCAGATTGTTCAGAAACACAGTATATGATAATGTATCTGTTTTTAGCTCTCGCTTTGAAAAAAAAAAATGTTTTAAATGACGTTGTTGATCTGCAGTAGAGGAGCTCTGCAAAAAGCAGCTTGCATGCTGGGCTGCTAGACTCCACCCCCCTTTTTAAAATTTTTTATATTGTAGTTTGTCTTTTCTTATTTTCATTTCTTGACACATTTCATAGGTTACTTGAATAGTCACTACTCTCTTCTGCTCTTCAGCTATAAATCTGCTGTTGGAGGGTCAGGTGGAGCATAGAGTTTGAACTTTTGCATTCTAAAGTTCTGTCTTTGAGAAACACCTCGGGGCTTAGATGATGATGCAAATTGTAAGGCTTATGAATATAATCCTCTAGAAGAAACATCGTTACTATGTGAGTAATTTTGTCATCTCAGCTATCATAGGCCTTAGCCCTCCTCACTGCATTTCTGGCCTTATACAGTTTGTTACAGTAAGCTCACTGTTTGCTTCCAACTGAACAGCTTTCTACCTTTGAAAGCCGATTTCTTGGCCCTGGCTGCTTCCCCCACCTCACTGAAAAAGGAAATAAGTTTCTTGTGCCTCTTTCCCTTCCCAGACCATATAAAGCATCCCTTAGATACCTCTTGTATCCCCTGTTTGATAATGTTCCATTTATTTTCCACCGGTCTAATTGGCCTGACCTCTTGAGTCTCTTCCCTGAGCTCTTCTTCCATCCTCTAAAAACCTGTCCTAAGTCCAAAACTAGCATCTGGGACCTCCACCATTGGGCTTCGAGATCTAGGCTGAACCACACCATGTTGTGGTTTTCTACCAACAGGAGTTTACTAATGATGTGATACAAATCTGCAATTATCTTGGAGTGATTGCCCCAGAGACAGATTTTGGAGCAGTGTGGTCACACTATCTCTAGCATTCCAATGGCAGATTTGTTTTCTCCGCTAAAGAGTTCAGATGCCCCAGAGTCCTGTTCCTGTACAGAACAGCTAAGTTTTGTTATTTTATATGGACAAAGTTATTTCATTATAAATCTAAGTTAGCTAACAATACTCTGAGATAGTTAGGCCTTCGTTTTTTAAAAAAGTTTGGAAAAGTTTTAAAAATGCTGTGTTAGAAGGCAGTCCTGGAAGACATACAGAAGCACTTGATTCCTAGTTCTTCTTGCCCAGAAATGCTCAAAGACCACAACTGGCATGTTGAAATCTCCAAGCAGGACAACCTCCCCCCCCCGCCACTGCCTTTCTGATCTCCCCTGTTATAGTGCCCTGCCCAACTCTTCCAACTGGTTTGGAGGCCTGTAGGTCACCCCAATTCAAAGGTTATTCCCCCTCCCTGTCAGCTGAACCCATGGAGATTCCATCCTATGCCTTCCCCATCTCCTTATCCTTCACTTTCCAGATCCCCTGCCTTGTGTACAGTACTATTCCCCTTCTCTTTACCTTACCTGCACAGATCATAGCAGGGACCATGAAGTCCCAGTCATGGTTGTATCTCAGTCACATTTCTGTTGTGGCCATTATATCTGGCATTCTCCTCTGCTTCCACAGCCTTGAAGTCACTCATTTTGCTCCCAAGGCTCTGATGTTTATGCAGAACACTCTCCAGGTACCCTGTTTCTCTTCCTTACCTCTTCCATTGACCAGTTTTTCACGCATTTCTTTGACTTTTTGCATCCTCCACCTCCCTGCCTGACTGCTGTGATTCCTGCTCCTTGGTGAACCTCACTGCCACATAGCCTGTCTGAATTATCCATTACTCCCTAAATCACCTGTACTAGCTGGGGGAGTGCTCTAGCTAGGACTTCACCTGAGTTCCCACCAAAGAAAGACGTCCATAACCACAGCCTCCCCTTGCTAGTTTAAACACCCTGGAATGCACGCTTCAGACATTCCCTCCCACCATGCCTTTGTCCACTGTCTATTCAGAGGAAGGCTATCTGGTCTATGTAGTCCTTTATTCCTCTACAAAGCACCCAAGTCCTCCAGGAAACAAAACCTCTCTTCTGCACACCACTATGTCAACCAGCTCTTATAGCCTAGATGGTAGAGTAACAAGCTGTGAATGAGCTTGGTGCGTCAGCAGGCCTGCGTTTGATTCCCCCACCCTCCACTTGCATACTCTGTGATCCTGCACAAGTCACTTTACCACCTTGTGCTCCCAGGACACACCTGGAAATGATCTTTTGTAAACCACTGTAAATGAGTCTCTTAATCTGTCTCAATGGTGTATCCATTTCTCATGAACCAGCCATCACCCTCAGCCTGGAACTCGACTCCTAAAAATGGCTTTCACTACACCTAACAGGCTCCCTGTCAGGTTGTTCATCCCTACATGTACGCTTATCTCCAGCTGCCTACCCTCACCCACAGCTAACCTTTCCACCCTGGGGAGAACCATATCAGCTTTTGCTCCTGGGTGACTGTGCACCTCCCTTCCCTCTAGGTCTGTAGTGCAGACCACACTCTTGGTACTACTCACTATAGAATCCCCTAATATTAGTACCATCTTCCTTGCTCTTCCATATTGTCTTCACCCCCCCGCCCGGTAGACGTCATTGCTTAAGTGGCCTCAGGGGACCTGGGTGCAACCGAGTGCTCTCCCCAGACAGCATATACCACTAGAGCCCCTGCCATCCCCATTTGTTGCCACCCAGCAACCACCATTCTTGCCAACTACCTACCATCCTCTATTGCGGATCCTAGGAAGTCACTGAGGAAGAGAAGCAACAGTAGGCATTCCCGCTCCATCCCATAAATGCTTCTGTCCTGCAGCTCTTTCTCTGGCCCTGTAGTAATCTTAAGCATCCGACTGGTCGCTGAACAATTCAGGTTATCCTTGGGTGGAGGAAGATTGTTCCCCTAAGACCTGGTCTAAGACTAGTTTCTCTTTTACAAGCCAAAGTGGAAGTGATATCACTGTGATCCTGGAGGTCTGGGTTGCAGTCCTGATTCCACTAATGTCCTTTTTACCTCAAAGGTCACTGGAGTGGTAATCCATGGTGGCGTGGTGTTGGAATACTAAATCTACACTCAAGGGTAAAGCACAAGACAGAAACTAAGTGCAGGGAAGAAACTGGTCCCCTTATTCTTGTCAGGGATTGCGATTTCCCTGTTTGCACTTTAAAGTTATGTACAGTAGATGTTAAGGCACCCTAGATAGGGTTTTGCAGTTACTGCCTTTGTACCTGATAACAGTAGATGTTCAGGCACCCTATATAGGGTTTTGCTATGACCTCTTGGTTCCTGAAATCAACCCAAGGCTAAGTTATGAGGCATCCTAGAATAGGGATTTACCACCATTCCTATAATCCATCAGGAATATTTCTACACTTCAAGGTATCACATACAGGGTTTTGCTACAATCTTCCTAACCTCTAACCAAGCAGGTATGCCCCTAGCACTGAGAATACATATTCACAGCAGCATTTGCAAATGACCAGTGATGAAACCCCTCAGTGAGTGAAAACCAGGTGGCTACTGTTTCTGTCTTGTGCTTTACCCTTAAGTGTAGATTTAGTATTCCAACTCCCTCTAGTATCTGGATACCTTGGGACCAGTGCTACCTCATGTATATCACTATGCCAAGTAGTACCAAGGCAAAACTGTGTCATGATAACTATGTCTGTAACCACCTTATGCTTGAACAACCTATGTAATCAAAAGTTTTTCTCCACTGTATTTTATCTTGTATTGTTATCCCGGGTCGCCCCTGAAAAAGGGACCATCGGGGCTCAGTGGGCCTACCCAGTCACCAAAATTTCATAAATAAATAAAAATAAATAAATATTACCTTAATCCTGCAGACAGACAGAGTTTCCTGTGGATGCTATTTTGTTGCTGTCTGGTCCTCACATTCCAGTGTCCCTCACACTTCGGGGTTGCTTTTTATTTATTTATTTATTTATTTATTTATTTGAAAATATCAGAATTACAATTCTTTGGGTCAGAGACTCCTTTACAAAGGCTCCACATCAGTGTAACAGAAGGTTACACACATTGTGATCATGGTTACATAACGGACAAAATACATAAAAACTGTGAAACAAGATCAGGTTCAGGTATTAACAGTAGGCAGTAGATGCAGGCAAGAAGTAAGGGTCCTGAGAATGTTGGGTACGTGAGACAGTAGTCCCTTGTCGAGGTAGGTGGTGGTTGGTCGGCAGGACTGAGGAGGCTAGGGGTAGCTGTGGATAGACTGGTCAGGCTAGTGACAGTTACAGGTGCAGGAGGCGAGGAGATGGGCCCGGAGGAGGGATTTGAAGCAGCCGAGTTTATTTTCTAAGGTGCTGAACCTGGGAAGAGAGTTCAGCCAGGTGGGGGCTCTGTAATAGAAGGATCTTTGTCCTAAAGCAGTCCTGAGGTGTGGAACTAGTAGGGTAGGTTTGGATGAACTACAAGTGGCTATAGACGTGGATGTTGGTTGGAGGAGAGTGGACAGAATGGGGGGGAGGCAAAACCACTGGTTATCTTCCTGGCAAATAGACAGGTCTGGTACCTCAACCTCTCATCAAATTTGAGCTAGTTGGTAAAGTCCTATAATGTGCAGGTGTGGGTAAGCCTGCCACTACCCCTAACTAGGCGGCAGGCTTTATTCAAGGGAGACCTTAATTCTACAGAGGGCAGTGTTGTCAGCTGCCCCATAGACTAGGATCCCATAGTCAATGAGGGATAGAATGGAGGAGGAGACTGCGAGCCGGAGGGCGCCGGGGGTGAGGCAGCTCCTGTGGCAATAGAGCAGGCCAATTAGAGAGTTGACTGAGGAGGCGGATATGCTCATGGAAGGTGAGTGCAGAGTCTAAGGTGATCCCGAGGTATTTGAAGGTATTCACCTGCTCGAGGGGGTGGAGTTGGTTGGTTAGAATTTGAATTGGGGTGCCTCTGAGTTTGCTTTGCTTGTGGGCAAATAGCAGGACCTTGGTCTTTGTGTGATTTAACACCAACCCATGGTTGCAAAGCCAGGATTCGGCCTCACTGAAAGAATTCTGGAGGGATAGTTGAAGGGAGATAGGGTCTGTGTGGGAGGAGAAGAGGACCGCGTCATCCACGTGTAAGAGAACTTTCTCAGAGCAAGCCTTGGGTAAGGTATTGAGGAATAGGCTAAACATAATGGGCCCCAGGATGGAACCCTCGGGTAACCCAGCTAGAACAGGGAGGCAGTTAGAGAGAGTGCCATTTATTTTGACACACTGTGACCTAGCAGATAAGTAGTCCGAAAACCAGGCAGTAACCTCCTGGGAGAGGCCTAAGTGGGAGAGGGCAGATTGGAGGAAAGTGTGATTGATGGTGTCAAAACCTTTTGACTAGTCAATGAAGACTGAGCCAACCAGGCGCTCGCTGTCAAAAGATTGGTGAATAAAACTGGTGAGTTCTAGGAGGGTGGTGGTGGTGGTGCTGTGGCTTTGCCGGAAACCATGTTGCTCCCTGCAGAGAAGGTCATAAATGGTGATGTAATCCGTAAGATAATCCGAGACTATTTTTTCCAGGGCTTTTGGGTGGGGGTGGAGATGGGGCGATAGTTCCCTGGGGAAGTACAGTCGCCGCTTTTGTGAATAGGGGTGATAACAGCAGCTTTCCAGAGGGAAGGGAATTTACCAAGGCATAGGGAGTGGTTGAGAAGGCTGGTAAGGGGGAAGAGGACCACATCCAAGACCAAACACAGGAGTCTGAGGTCCAGAGTGTCACTACTGTGGTGAGTGCCACTTAGGGCTTTAAGGAGGTATGGCTTGGCCGGCCCGGTGGCGCTGAGGGTTGAGGTGCTGGACACCACACCTCACGCCACACTGGCGACCCAAGTTCGAAACGAGCCGGGCTGCCGGGCTCGGCAGGGGAGTGGCAGATCGGCGTCCGTGAGACACTCTCCTCTCTTGAGGAGGATCCATGGACAGCCCGGCACACGCAGCAGCTCCCAGTGGAGACTGGAGGCACTGGAACGCTCAGAGGCCAAAGCAGTGGGACGCAGAGTCGCGGTGGATGTCGTCAGACGTCATTGCACATCCGGGCTCTGGAGTGGGGTAGGGCATAACAAGGAAAAATCCTCACCAGTGGGGATAGGTGAAGGCACCATGAACTCGGGAAGCCACACTCCAAGACCAGGCACCTCTACTCGCGCCCCCTTCCCCGTTCGCCTGCCAGATATAGACAGCGTGCCCTGGGAGGATAGGGCAGCTCTGCCTCGGAGGGTGCAGAGCTGGGGAACCTGCCAGGTCAGTTTGGGGCGAGGAGTAGTGTGCTTCAGGTAGGAGGTAGAGCTTCGAGGGTGAGTGGGCTGCCAGAAGAGTTCCCTCAGGTGGAGCATAAAAGAGTTCGGGAAAAGAAAAGGAGGTATGGCTTAGCCTCCTGCGCAGAGAGAACTCTGAAGTGAAAGGCCGTGTGAGGGTGTGGGGGGGGGACTGGGGGGTATAGGGATCAAAGAAGTTGTGGGGGTAGTACAGAACTGAGATCAGAGAAGGAGGAGTTAAAGGTGTCGGTAATGAGTTGCGGGTCTGTGGAGATGGAGCCATTGATGTTAAGCTGGGATGGGGGGAGCTATGGATTTACCACTGATTTCCTTCATATTGTCCCAGGACTTGCGGCCTGTGCCCCAGGTAGAGGCAAGGGAAGTTCTGTAGTATTCAACTTTAGCTTTGCATATAGTCCAGGTGCACCTATTCCATGCAGCCCGGTGCGCATTGTCTGTCTGAGAGCTTGCCAGAGTTGAGGGCTTTTTGCCAGAGGTTGTCTCTGTGGTGTATCTGATCAAATAAGTAGTGCCTGTGAGATCCAGGGGGGGTGTCAGGACCTTTGACAGTACGCCTGTACCTGTGGATTTAGAATACTGGACTGATAGCATTTGATTGGGTGCTAGTAGTCAGGTGACCACCCACCGTGGCACCGCTGTTCTACCTACTGTCCATTTCTGGGTTCAGTTCCTGCCAGCTTCCTTCCTAGTCCCCATACCTTGGAGGCAGCTGCTCAATTTAAACCTTCTTCTTACATGAGTGAAATTTGAAGAAACCGAAGTGGTTACACTCTGTGGGTAGAGGTAGAGATGGGGGGAAGGGGGGTCCCGACCTTCTACAGCTATTATAGGACAGCCCAAATCCTTCCAGTTATAAAGATGTTGAACCCCGAATATAAAGGAGGCTGGTACTTGATGGAGAAGGAAGCACATCCTACAACACCCCTTAATATATTACCCTGGACTGCTCTACAACCAGATATTAAATTAATCAAAAACAGATGGACCCAACATACGATCAGGGTTTGGACTGATACAGGACAATGGTGGGAAATTCCCACTCCGGTATAGAAATATATCCCCCTTAATTATCTCCCTAAATTTCAAGCTAATCAGGGAGACAGCTGTTTCCACTGATGGCAAAGTCAGGGTCTGAACAATCTTGCTCAGTTCATAAGAGGTGATGATATCAAATCCTTCACAGAAATGCAGGGGGAGTTTGACTTGCCTAAAGCAGATTTTTTTTTTTAAATACCTGCAGTGCCGGCACTATATCACCACTACAACAGGAATAGCTGCCCACCCCCACCAATAGAAACCACATATCAAAAAAGTTGTATGGCAGGCCCCAAAGGTTATATATCACTTATGTATAAAGGACTGCAGGAGGAAATAGGGAAGGCACATGTGCTAAAAATGGAGAGGGATTGGTAGGCGGAACTTAACATCACCCTATCAGAAGTAGAGTGGGGCAGAATCTTGGGGGGGGAGTATCCAAAACCATAAGCTCCTCTAGATGGAGAGAATATAGATGGAAGGTGACATCCAGGTATTTCATTACTCCAGTGATCTCTGCTCGTTATGCTAACCCACCAACAGATCGTTACTGGAGGGGTTGTGGAAACAGGGACACATGCTCACATTTTTTGGGAATGCCCACAGATAGTGACCTTTTGGCAGAGGGTCAGGGTGGCACTGCAGGCAATTTTCCAACTTCAAGAGACCCCCACAATAGTGAATATTTTATTGGCCTTATCGCCTAGGGAAATTAAAACTAATAGTCAAAAATATTTATTTTATACAATGGTGACAGCAGCTGTCAAAGTGATCACCCAGCACTGGTTACAACCCTGCATATTGACCTTGGGCATGTGGAGAACTAATATAAACAATATTAAAGATATGGAAGCGGTCACAGCTCGATTAAAATTATGTACTGACCAATATAATGTAAAATGGCTTCCATGCTATGATTACATTGAAAATACAGAGGGAACTCCAGTGCTGGAGCAGTTCCTGCAGGCTTGAATGCATTGGAACGATGGATGGGTCATAATATAACATAAGTTGATATGTGAAGCAGAGCCAATAGTAAATACACAAACTGTGAAAGAAAGGTATGAAATGGAATATGTCTTGGATGTTCATAAAATAAATTAGAGACAACAGATCCACATTGAATAGAGTATATATACAATAATGGCTGGGGAGGTGATTATAACGAGAATGTTAGACACCCCCAAGGTGTGGGATGCCACATAAACCCCGAGAGCGAAGCTCGAGGGTTTGTACAGGCATCACACACCGGAGTGTGTCAACATCCGAAGCTCACACCTCCCAGCTTTATTTTATAATTGCTGGGAACACTTTTCGCCTCAGCAGTTATATAAAAAGCCATTTTTAAATTAACTTACCTCCGTGTCCAACTGGCGGCGAACTGGCGTGCCAATGTGCTGAAAGAGGACCCGAAAAGCGCTACAGCGCTTTATGCGCATGCCCGCACATGTTATAATGGAAAATTATAACCCCCTTCTCCTATGGGAAAAAGTGGTCCTCAGTTATTATAGTATGGTTATATTTTTGTTGTTTTTATTTTATACATATACAACATAAGGTGTTGGTCATTTTAATGAGATGGTATTACAGTTATATTAATGGTATAGTTTCATACATCAGAATAAGAAAAAGTTACAGAGGCAGATTTATGAAGCATCAGTTGAAAATCTCCGAATGAGAGATTGAAAATCCAAACATCCAAGGACAGAGTAGGGTCAGATAATAAAGCCTGAATGAGAAGATCTGAACTAAAGTCTTGCAGGAAGATGATCCATCTGTAAAAAAAGAAAAGCAATAACTGTAAGCATTTAAACCCTCAAACTGTTCATATAGATGTTTTAATACATATTGTAAAACTGCCAAAGATGTAATGGAAATATGAACTATAAATAAAAGTGTTTTCAAGTAAAAAAAAAAAAAAAAAAAAAATGAAAGTTGTAGTTAGATGTGGTGTCCTCCAGTAGAACTAGGGGACTAGGGGACATGACCAGATGCTCAGAAGTGGTAAGTTCAGGGCTAACTTTAGGAGGCACTGCTATTCACAGAGGGCGGTGAAGCTACGGAACAGCCTGCCAACAGAGACAGTGGGCATAAAAAGTGTGCAGGCCTTTAAGGTAATACAGGGCAAATGTTTACTCACCAGGGGAAATTACAGAGATGTCTAATCTGATGTGCAGGGACATGCCCTGAACCTCCGAGGTGGTAAATGTAACATTAGAGGCATGTCTTCTCCCAGTGGGTGGTGAACCTATTAAACAGCCTACTAGCAGAGACCTGAAGACAGTACAGGCCTTCAGATTTAGAATGTACAAGGTGCTTTCTAGAATTAACTGGTGTTGGGCAGAGCTTCACATAGATACTGGACAGACAGGATGGTCCAGTGGTCCTTATCTGTCTGTATTGTCTGTGTTTCTATATCCATACAAGTTTCATTTAAAAAAAAAATCTGTGAAAAAGTTAAGAGTATTCACTTGGTCTGAAAGTAAATTAAAATGACACATTGGCTGTGCACTATGTTGATATATTAAGTGACTTACCTCTACATCTTCAAATACAGTATTGGTTGCAATTGGTTACAGGACAGCCATGTGACTGCACCCAGCACTTAAAGTCTACAAGTGAACTGGTGCACATTAAAGATAAAAAAATTTCCCAGCTGCAGACTGAACTGAAGACCCTGCAGAGTGACCTGAAGAAGCTGCAGATCAAGGTAAAAGCTGAGGAAGCACATTCTCAGGCGCTGCCAACAATCTATGCTATCACTCCAACTTATGCCAGGTAAGTGGGAAGAATCCATTTCATACTGGTAGACTGAGGAATGTACATGCAGCATGAGGGATCATAGTCTGCTGTATATTTGTATTAAAATATGGGCTGACATATTAAAATGATATCAACGCTAATGCATATGCTGTATTGCTTTTTGCAGGAGCCTGGGAACAATTAAAAACTAAAAACAGTTACTGAGTTTTAATGGAAGGAAAATGGCATTGGGGAGAGGTTGCAAGCAATGATGAGTCTCGGGGACTTGGAATTACATTTTTAAAGATCTGCATATCTCTACATTTCTTCATGCTAGTTGATGAAACTAGGATACCCACGGGTAGATGCAAAGTATCTTTGGGGGGACTGTGCCTCTGCCTTCCTCTCATAAGTAGACAGAACCAGAACATGAGTTGGGGGAGATGTGGAGAGGAGATGGAAAGATCTTCTAAGAATGAATCTTCTATATAGATCCTTACTTTTGAGTTTTCGGGCCAGAGGTGCTAGGACCCTATGGAGCATACTTTTCAGTCAGGGTGTCCTCAACAGTGCCAGTGTCAGCATGCATGTGACACCAAGAGTAACATCCTACAGCCGTTGCTTATGCCCTAGTTGCCTCTTTTCTGTTTTTCTGCCGTCAAATGTTCACAATGGGTGCAAATTTCATCACAGTTTAGTTCTTCCATTTTTCTGGATTTCTTCCAATTTATTTCTGTTTGCCTGATGCCGCATCCAGGTTCTAAGAAGGCTCACCATAAAAAGCCTCCTTTACAACACTGCCCCTGCAATAATAGTTTTTTTTCCCACATGGACTGGCACAGTACATGTCTGGCCTGTCTTGGGCCCAACCATGAGAAGGACTACTGTGATGCCTGCTCCTCCTTTGACTGCCAGACACTGGCATATCATTACTTGAAGATGAACAGACTGATTCCCACTGTCGGTGGCAGGCATCGGACCAGGAGGTGGTAAGGTAGGTTTTTGGACTGTTCCCCAAGTTCCCTCCCCACTCTTCAGAGTTGGGCGAGGTATGGAGCTCCCTTTCACCACCACCAAGCAGAGGATGTGACAAAGTCTCCTGTTGTGGCGTCGGGTGGACCTTTGGCTCCTGGGTAGTCAAGGGAGCATCCACTATGGTCCATTATCCCTGGGCATGGGCCACCCCACTGTTGGTCAGTAATAACTGTCAGCACTGAGCTCTCGAGATTGGTGCTTCTAGCAGCGCCAGACTGTGTCAACATTTGTGCTGGCGTCAACACTGCTCACAGTGCTCATGGGGGTCTTGGTGTTGGTGTGGGCAGGGTTGTCGGTGCGGGCAGTGGTGTTGACTCCAGACTTGTTGCCAGCATCGTGTCTGCCACCAGTGAAGGTGCAGGATCTGGGCTAGGCTGTGCAGCAGGGCTCATACAAAGCAGGCTCTGTCGTTCGACCTGGAGGATTCACATGGTTCTGCTTTGGGAGACCTTTCCCACTCCTTCCCTAAGACAAGGGATCGAGAGGGTCAGAGGGTCCACGGTGAGGTATGGTCACTGTTTCCCAGCAAACACTAATACACCCTTTAAGCTTCCACTCAACTGCCTCAGGTTTTATTTGACAGGGTGCAGAAACTTTTAAACTTCCTGTGCCCCTGTCTTAGCAACAATACCACAATTGGATGGGGAATGCACAGAACTGGTTTAAGGAGTCTGACAAGGCCCACTGAAAGGGGCTTCCCCCAACCTCATGCACTTGTGGCTTTCCTGCCTCTTCTAAGTCAATATCCTTCTCACAGGACAACAAATTCTCCATCCACATGACCTCAGCAGCTGAATACATTATGTATCAGATATCCATGGGGCAGACAGTGGAGGCTTTGGAAATCCCATGGTTCATGGGCCATGATCCAAAGTCTGTACTGCTGAGTCTCTTAAGAGTGTCCAGTCCAGACACTTGTGATCTCCACGCCCCCCACCCCCATATCTAGTCCTGGAAGAGGCAGCTGCAGGTACCTGGAGGCGTTCCCTACACCATACCTCTTGTCCTGTGGGACCTCCAGTTGCGGCGTCATGCCCCCTGTAGGTCCATCGGAGACCACCCTCAACCCAGGCTGGGGTTATTGGCCATCCAGACTCCAAGGCATGCCATCCCATGACCAGGCAGAATCCCTTATCTCTGGAAACCAGCAGGATAGATGCCTCGGGGAGGAAAATATTTACTTCTGCCTGGTGCTGTCTCACACCAGGCACACAAGGTAACCTACCAGAGATGCCTGTGACTTCAGATTGCTGGCCTGTTGTCTGAAATACCTGTGAATGACGCAGTGCAGTCCAGCATGGGTATTCGCTTAAAGGTATGGAAGTAGCAAAGCACGAGTCAAGGGCATTTTATGATGCCATTGAGATGGCTTTCCGCTCCGGAGATTTATCAGCCTTTTTGACATGGATGTCATGGTTTTGACTGTCCTGATTAGCTCTGGTCATCCATCAGAAAATTTTGAATTCCCCATACTGGGGGGGGGGGGGACCTGCCTGTTCTCCCAGAGGGTGAGATGGCAGTTGTCATGGACTCCTTCAGCCCCTGCCTCTCAGAAGCTGCAGCCATCACCTGCTTGTCCCTCAGTCAAAGTTGACCATGGTAGCCCACTCCCTCAACACACACACACACACACACACATATATACACCCCCTTGGGATTGAGGCCCCTGGGCCTCAGGGTTGAGCCTGCTCCTTCCTATTTAAGCAAGAGCTTCCTAGCTACTCATCCAGAGTGGGGCTGTATGGAAAAGACTGATTCTTAAAAGATAGGAAAGTTACTTACCGTAACTACAGATCTTCAAGAATATCTTGTCCATAGAGCTACACTCGCCTGTCCATCATCCCCTCTTTTATACTTCAGAGACAGGGTTACTGGCTCCTGGGACTCAATCTTGTATGTGGGCATTCCTTTTCTCGGATCTAGCTACTACTCCATATATATTTTTTCCTTCTTACCTTTTTGACTTAACCCAAAATATATATGTACTATAAACAAAAATAATACATTGTGCAAAAAAATGAGTTTTCACTTCTTCACCTGTCAAGGTTACATCCACTTCCCTTGCTATCCTGTTAAAACATATCCCTACTAATTGTTATATGCAACATCATGTCTATCCCTGGACTGCATTCTTGGTCTGGCAGCATGGTTCTGTCACAATGGGTATCAACACCTTATAGATACAGTCATATGACTGTTGTAGTGCTTCAGTCTGTGGAACGTCTTTTCTGCTTGTGCCAAAAGGACCCTCTGCAGTAAGGGACAGGATGGCTCCTGTATAAAGGTATCAGCCAGGGACAGACCATGACACTCTTTTCTTTAGGGGAAGACACTGAGATATATCCTAAGGTTGCGTGCCAATGACACAACAACATTTTGTGTTCCTATCACCAGGGTTTTATTGTCTGTGGTTACAGAACTTCAGTTTGTTTTTGGAGTGTTGAACTTCTGATTCAGTGTTTAGCTGCTTGTCAGCTTCCACTTTTAAGGGGTATCTCCCCTTTCTGTTTTGGTAAGGGGTGTTACTACAGCTGCATGGGTATAGTAGGCAGGACTTTGCCTTTCTTTATCACCAAGGATGCAGTCTCTTTAGTGGAGTTTTTCCTCCCTTTTTGTTGTCTTGGTAAATATTGGGATTACTGAAATTGCTCTCCAGCCTCGAGACTACTGCTTTTATCCACCGGCAGATTTTTGTCATTGAATCCACCTTTGGGGTACACATTTGCCCATTTTATTTACATGCCTGGGCTACTTTTAAATACCTGGTACATGGTATATGCTTGGTAGGACTCTGAGGGCACTACCTAAGTCTCTTCCCCCTCTTTTTTCTTTCGACCCCCTTCAGGGACATCTCTTAGGTAGGGAAGCTGTTCCCTCTGTTCTGTAAGGTTGGCAGTCATTTTATATTAGTTTGCCATCCCTTTCCCCTTCTCCTTTTCCTTTCCTTTCCTACAAGCATATTATTGTCTGCCACGTTTTTCACTCTCCTTGCTAAAATAACTGAGGCAGTTAGGGCATGCTACCTATATTGTTGGCAGATGGTCCTCCTTACTTGAGTGTTGCCAAGCTGGTGATTGTTGAACCTCCCTACCTTTGGGGACTACCAATCAATCAATCAGTCAAAATCTTTATTTATCCAGGCGAACATCGTTGAGCAAAGCTCATTTACAAGATGGACCTGGTTAAGGCCGGTCGAAATAGAGTTACATACAACAGTGACAATGTATCATTAAGGCAACAAATAAATACAGAACCCATTTACAGGATGGGCCTGGTTAATACCAGTACACAATAGATTTATATACAACAGTGACAGTACATCATATGACACAAATAATACAAGATAGGTGCTCAATGCAGCGGCAGAATAAAACAGAAGGGAATAGTGAGGGTGGGGAGCTGGGAGGGCATGGTGGGTACGGTAGAATATAAGGGAGGGAGGTAGAGGACCTGAGCCGGAATACTACCATTTGCAGCTTGCCTGCCTGCACTAAGCGTACAACTCCTTCCCCCCTGGGTGGTGCACCAAATTATTTTGGTGTCCAGTAAATCGAAATAGGGCTGCCTGATTTTAATGCCTAGGCTATATTCATTGCTATGCACTCCCCTGGAATTAGAGATGTATGTATTTTTGTGTGTTGCTATCTTACTATGCATATGTCAAGCCATATGCTTATGCCCCCCCTTCTTCCCCAGTCATCCACCCTTTGACCACTTATCCTATCATGACTTCTTTTTCTCCAAGTACATGTATACACTACTACATGTTATACCCAACAACCTGACTGCTCAGTTGTGAAATATTTTTACTGAAGGGCAGCTTTCTTGAAGGTAAATCACTCGATCCACGTGGGACTAAGCTGTGGGTCTCCTAGCAATACTACTGCAGCTTGCACCGCTTCACCTCCCATTAGCTGGTGATGCTGCTCCAAACCAGGCCCTCAGAGTAAACCCATGTAGCTCTCCCTGGTTGGCAGGCTGTAAAGGGCTTAAAATTGCCCATCTGAATATCCATAGCCTACTTGCAAAAAAAACTATGCTCTCAGTCTGGATAAACTACTACTAGCCTGACATCCTGTGCCTAACTGAAACATGGCTAAAACCCAATATTGATAACTCTTCATACTCGCTTACTAATATCCCTTCAATTGGACCATTCTGGTTGAAGGGGGGATGGTATCATTATTTACCACAAGACTCACCTTTACTTGACAGTCGTCCATCCTTCCCCTCTTTCAGTGCCTATCAAATATTTGCATGCAATATTCTTCTTGGGGGACACCAAAATACTCAACCTTCTGTGCAGGGCATTGGGGATAGCTAAGGGAAAGGAGGTCAGCGGGATCTTTTGTGGGGAATATAGCTGGGGAGGAGGGGCGGATTGGGGTGGTGGAACCAGGAGGCACCCTGGGACGAAATGGGTCCAGGAAAGGGGTCCTCCCTGTCTGGTACCCATACCCAAGGGCTTCACGGTTGGTGGGCAGGTAGCTTGACCAGCCTCATCTGCTTATCCTTCTCGGGCAGTGATGTGCAATGCCAGATCTATTAAGAACAAGACAGCAATTATTGCCGATCTTGTCTCAACATCTTATCTGGCTTACATCACCGAGACCTAGCTGGATGAAAATGCTGGGCCAATTTTGAAATGAGTAATTCTGGCCGGGTACTCTGTGATTCACTGCCCGAGAGAGGATCGTTGGGGTGGGGATGTGGCAATCTGTTTCAAATCGGACCTGAACCTCCCGGCCCTCCCGGTAGGAACAACGAGATCCTTTGAATGTGTGGCAGCTCAATGGGTTGCAGGTGTGGGTTGCAAGATCTTTCTCATCTACTGTCTTCCCGGAGGTGGGAAGGAATTCTTGCAGGAAGTTGCGGACTTCATCGTTGAATGGATATTAGAGTCACCTGGATGGATTATTCTGGGTGACTTCAACGCCTGGGTCGATGACGAACTCTCACAGTTTGGCCAGGATGTCCTCCATCTCATGTGTTCACTGGGTCTAACACAGGTTGTTATTTCTGCAACTCATATACATGGCCACTCATTGTACCTAGTCTTCCTGCTGGTAATGGAGGTCACTGATCTTATGGTGGTGCCAGTCATTTGGTTGGACCACCATACCATGAGGTTCTCATTTGAAGTCCTCCCTAATAGACCTTCCCATACGGAAATGATTCAGTACTGCCCTTTAAGTGGTTTCACCCAAGGTCTGATGGCAGTGCAGGATTTATCAGGTACGATGAGTGTGTGTGAGGAGCCGGGGGAGTTGGTTCTAGCCTATAATAGGGCGGTTACTAAGGCCCTCGACTCCATCGCACCTGTCCATGTTTGGCCCCTTACTTCACATCAGAGATCTCCCTGGTTTGATGGGATTCTCGGAAGATGAAGATGAGGGGTCGAAGGTTGGAGCGGCGCTGGCAGAAATCCAGATCTAGGGAGGACAAACTTATACTGATGTCCCATTATAGGGATTATCAATCCGCAATCTCCTGTAAGAAGGCAGAATTCCCGTCCAAGGAGATTGCTGCAGCAATTAACAGACCAGCTCAGCTCTTCCGCACTGTTGACAGGCTGTGTAATCCTGCTTGTCTTCAGTCTGGAGGAGCATTTTCACTATCAAAATGTGATGAGTTCACTCTGTTCTTTGCTGATAAGATTGCCACCATTGGGTCGAAGATCCAGTCAGTGCCCTCTAGAGGGGCATGCAGTGATCAGCTGGAAGTCTTGGGTAGTCAGTCTGTCTAGTCCTTCTTCAATCAGCTGGCTGTCGTGAAGGTCGTCCAGGAGATGAGGCCAACTTTCTGTAATTTGTATCTGGGACCAACACACCTCCTAGTCACTGGAGCATAGAATAAAATTCCAGACCTGCCTACTCAGCAAGAAGGCACTTCTGGGCTCCGCCTCCCCGCATCTCTGACCTCCTCTACCAAGCCGACCCAAAGTAGGGAACCAGGAGTAAGGCGTTGGGTGTGCTTGCTGTCCCTTTCCACAGAACCGCACATGAGCAGCGGGCCTTCACGTATAGAGCCCCTCTGTGGCTCAGTGAGTGCCTGGAAGTCTCACAAGGAACTACAAGCATGCTAGCCTTTAAGTCTGAACTTAAAAAAAAAAAACTCCTCTCCAGAAATGCTTGTGACTGTCCTAGTGGCACCTAAGATGGCTCTTGCCCCACAAACACTCCTCAGAGATGTCTCTGCACTTGCATACATCGTCCACCCCTCAATTTTCACTCTAAGCAGCCTGTATCGTCCACCCCCAACCTCACCTCCCCCCTGCACACCAACCACAGTCCCCCCACTTCCTTACCTGTTCCTGCAGACCACACCTCATACCTTCCAGACCCCTACTCTCCCTCCCCAACTTCTTGTAATCACCAATCACTTTTGACCCCTCCTTCTGTTGTCGCCACCTCAGGCTTTCTCCAACCTTCTTACTGTTTCCACTTCCCACCCCCATGTTTCTCTTCTAACAAAGTCTTTCTATGAGACTAACCTTTCCCCTCAACTCTACCCCTCTTCTCCTCGCAGACCACATCTTATATCCCCTCCTCTCTCTCCCTTCCCCCCAACTTCTTGTAATCACCATTGGCCCCCTGCCCCTTTCTGTTGCCACCTACCCTCATACTTTCTCCAACCTTCCCCACTGTTTCACATCCCACCCCCTACATTCTTTTTTGACAAAGTTTTTGACCAGAGTGCCAACCTTTCCCCCACCTCTACCCTTCTCCTCCCACCTGCCCCTGGTTCTCCCTTGAACTTGTCTACTCTCCCCACTGCCAAGGATCAATGTCACCATAACTATCTCCCTATGTTAACTGTTATTGCTGCACCTCCGTGAACTGTTTGTTGGTTTATTATCATGTTACTGTATATTATGTATTTTCAACTATTTGTTTTTATTCTCTAACGTGGAACCTTTGTAAAAGAGCTTCTGCTCAAAGGTTGTTTCTGAATAATTAATAAATAAATAGCGCAATGTGTTGATGTCATTGGCCCAATCCTAGCCAGGATAGTCCGGTGCTCCTTAGTGACAGGGGTCTTCCCTGAGCCCCTTAAAGGAGGCGGTGGTTAGACTCCTTTTGAAAAAAAGCTTCACTGGACCTGGTCTGCCTGTCCAATTACAGAGCTGCCTCTAATCTTCCTTTTGTGGGTAAGTTTATTGAGAAGGTGGTGGACTGGAGACCTATTTATTAACTCATATCTACAACCCTCTCCAGTTGTGTTTTAGGAAGGATGTAGCACTGAGACTGCCCTTGTTCGGGTGGTAAATGATCTCCTGGTGACAAGGGGTCAAGGAAATTGTTCCATCCTTATTCTTCTCGATCTCTCAGCTGCATCTGACACCGTGGACCATGGGGTACTTTTGGAACTCCTGAAGGTTTGTTGTGGAGTGGCTGGTACAGTCCTCAACTGGTTTCAGTCTTTCCTTATTGGTAGGATGCAGAGAGTGGTGTCTGGGATTGTTTCCTTGGCACCCCTGCCCCTGCCTGTGGGGCTCCACAGGGCTCCATTTTGTCCCCAATTTTGTCCACGTTGTATATGCTGCCACTAGGAGACATTATAAGATGGTATGGCTGAGTTTTCACTACTATGCAGACGATACTCGACTATACCTGTCTTTTGCACCTGAGCAGCAAGAGGCAGTATCAGTGTTTAACCAGTGCCTTTCTGAGATCCAAGACTGGATGAGAGCCAACTGGTTGAGGTTGAATCCGGATAGGACTGAGGTACTAGTGGTGGAATCTGGTCACTCGGGGGTGAAGGTGCAATCTGGTAAAGTCTCTGGGTTGATGCTTGGAGACTCCCAGTTGCTTATCTCAGCCGGTCCAAAGAATCTTGGTGTTGTTTTGGACTGCAACTTGACACTTAAATTACAGGTGTCAGCTGTGGTCCAGAGTGTTTTCTGTCATCTAAGAAACATCACTAGGGTCAGACATCTGGTACCCCTGAGTGATCTGCCATCCCTGGTCCAAGGCCTTTGTGACTTTGTGGCTGGATTACTGCAACGCCCTTTACTTAGGGCTACCGGGGGTTGATCTTCACCACCTGCATCTAGTGCAGAGTGCAGCGGCCAGGTTATTGACTGGTCTTCCAAGATCATGCCACATTACACCTGTGCTGCACACTCTGCATTGGCTGCCAATTAGGTGGTGAATCATCTTCAGGGTCAGCTTGCTGACCTATAAGGCCCTGCACAATTTGGCCCAGTTACCTGAAAGACCTCCTGTGTCCCCACTGCTCAGTCCGCTCCCTCTGCTCCATCGACGAGGGTTTCTTGGAGATTCCCAGGGTTCACCTAAAGACATCTGTCGCTTGTGCTTTTTCCTTCAGTGCATCTACCCTGTGGAACTCCTTCCCTCATCATGTAAGAGTCAGTCAGTCTCTAGGAATCTTTAAGTGAGAGCTGAAAACTTTCCTGTTTAGTCAGGCTTTCTTATCTGATTAGTTATCGGACCTAGTATCAATTTTAGTGATGCTTTACTGTATGTTTTTTATTGTTGTATGAATTTTTCTGTGTAAAGCACCCTGAGTCACAGTCGATAATGTGCACTATATTAAATAAAGAATGATTGATTGATTTACTGTGTGTCTACAATCCCCCTTGACTAAACGGGTCTCACACCTTCTAAGTTATGTAAAGAGCTTGATAGGTTCCAATGAGACAGAAATTCTGTGGGATTTTATTCTTAACTGTCTAGGGCTGAAAATCAAGGACTACGAGGCAGCCTCATCTGGACTGAACTTCTCACAGACTATCTCAATTCCTGCCAGGCTGTTGGCTTGAGGTGGCTTACATACCCGCACTGACTGTTTAAATGAACATACAAGAAGCCAGCAGAAGAAGGCCATTTGGTCTATCAAGTCTGCTCATATTGCAGGGTCCATAGCTTGATCTAATGTCCCTGCTCTCCCTCCCCACTCCTCCCATCCTCCCTACCCATGACCCATACTCCTCCCCCTGTGCCTGTCCTAGCCTCTGTTAAAGCTGTTCACTGTCTTCAATGAGATTACCTCTTCTGGTAGCGCATTCCAAGTGTCAACCACCCTCTCTGTGAAGAAGTGCTTCCTGACCTTCCTCCTAAACCGCCAACCCTTCAGCTTAAGACTGTGCCCCCTCGTATTATGGTTGCCACTCGGCTTAAAGGGACTCTCCTTATCAACCTTATTTATCCCTTTCAAGTACTTGAAGGTCCCAATCATGTTCCCCCTCACTCTCTCCTGTCTTCAAGGGAATACACGTTCAGTGACCTCAACCTCTCCTCATGTGCCTTACCCTGCTGACCGGCTATTATCTTTGTAACCTTCCTCTGGACCTTCTTCAGCAGGTTAATGTCCTTTTTGAGGTGTGGGCACCAGTACTGAACTCCATACTCTATTTTATTTTATTTTATATTCTATATTATTTTTTAGTTTATGAACAACTAGGCCAGAGAGAATACTTAAATCAGGAGTATTCTCTGGTGCTATAATGGACCAGTCCCCCATTTACTGTTTATGGAAAATTGCCTTCTCAAAAATACCACCCAAAGTGATCCCTTAGAGATTACTCCAGATTTGACCCAGAACTCTTTATTTCTGATCTTGCCTGCAATACCTGATCTCCAGTCCTTGCTACCACCTCCGCCAGTTACACCTTCTTGGCACTCATAGACCAGGTGTAGATGGAGGTGGGGTGTCACCCGAGAGCTAAATAAATGATGATGGTAGTTTAATATAGCAGATATACCCCAAATTCATGTTCTGCCTGTTTATTGCATAAATGCTGGGGCAAAATGGTAGTTTGCATCAATTTTGTTCTGACACCTTGACACATTTTATGATTTTCAGCTCCATGTACTTAATGCAGATTCTTGGGCCACTACTTCGAGAGTAAGTGAAATATACATTCGAGTGTGGTCTCTCTAGGTGGAAGTTATTAGAGCTTTAAAATGCATAACCATAGGCCGGCCTGGTGGTGCTGAGGTGCTGGACGCCACACCTCACGCTACGCCAGCGACCAGCCGAGGCGACCTCGGGTTGCGATGCGAGGTGGGAGCAGGATCAGTGTTGGCTCTCCTTTCCCGGAAATGGGGTGGGGTTGCCCATCCTTAGTCCCGCCGTCACCGAATGGAGGTTCGGTGCCAACGCAGGCAGTTAACGGTGCGACTAGAAGGGAGGGGCATCCTGAATGGCATGCACACTCATGCCTCCACACATGCATGTTATGTCAGGGACGCATGGGTGTAGGGGCCGGGAGAAAACCCGTGAAAACCCGGAAACTGTATATGGGGAAAACAAAATGCACACCCATACGTTACCTCAAAAGATTGTTAAACGTTATAGGGTTAAATACCAACCACCACCCGTTCATTTCTTATGAAATTTCAAAATATTCTTATATTTAACCTGTCAGACAGAATTTATTGTGCTTTATAATATAATTTTATGTTGTCTAAAAGGGTAGGGATTCTGCTTTGAAATGCATATGTGGTTGTGAAGTTTTAAGGTGTAATGTAAGAGGATAGTAAAACAAAAGAGACAGCACCCACTGCCCAGATCGTGAATAAACCATGCCAAACAGCCATGTAAGGTAGCAGCAGTATAAAGTTGTATTATCGGCTTGCCAGTGGACAAAAATTGAACAAAGCCTAGCAGTGTACTTGGCGAAACATAAGGTTTTCTTTTCTGCACTGTTGCCCTCCGGGGCTCCTGTCACTATATTTTTGTCCACTGGCAAGCTGATAATACAACTTTATACTGCTGCCACCTTATATGGCTGTTTGGCATGGTTTATTCATGGTCTGGGCAGTGGGTATTGTCTCCCTTTGTTTTACTGCGTTACTTATAGCAAGCACCACTGCAGTTATTTCCCGGTGCTATGTGTGCTTTTCTTTGTAATGTAAGAGGATAAATTGATAAAAGGGAAGACACAATTAATATATGAAATTTTAGTAAGTTTATTCTTTTTGAGTTCTTCACGCCATATCTTCTTTTTGTTTTTTACTTTTTTTTTATTTTTTATTTTTTTTTTATCCCCTGGCCTGCGGCACATCAATCTTCGGGAGTCACCATGCCTTGTACATCCCTGCTGTCGTGCCTTACCATCCGAGTGGTCCATCCCCCATGGAGCCTTGGATCTACCCCCCAGGTAGGGTCGAGGTGGGGCCCGTACACCCCGTACTTCTTGTTTCATCGGGATGCCAGTTCGGAGGCAGGCAGGTGGTGTTGGGGATTGGGGCGGGCACTCAGTCTACCAGAGGTGCCACCCTAGCCATTTTCACTTTTCTTTTGCCTGTGGTGTGCACCCTGACATCAAGGCGTGAAGCGGCGATGTCCACCACACGGCCCCCTCTACTATTGGCTGGGTTTGCTGTACCTCGGGTCTCCACCCGGGGTCAGCCAAGCACCGAGCCTCGGTCCCCCTTCCCTCCCAGAAAAGGCAAGCAGTCTCTGGGATGCTCGAGCCTGCTCCCACTGGCTGGCCTTCCAGCTTCCCGGACTCGTTCCCGAACCCCGGTCACTGGCATCATGAGCGGTAGTGCTACCGCTATGCCAGCAGGCTGGCCTTCACGCATATCTTCTGTGTTTATATGTGTGGCATATGTATGTATGTAATGTATGTATGTATATATGTGTGTGTGTATGTATGTATGTGTGTGTGTGTGTATATATATATATATATATATATATATATATAATGTATATATAATGTATATATAAATAAATGTATAAAAGCACATTTCTTTTTATTTGACTCTTCGAGGATGTCTCTAAACTTTTCTGTCAAGTGGAAATGTGGAGAGAAAAATCCTAAGACCTTGCAGTGTGTAGTGCATTACCGTGCCCTGACAACAAGAGACTCTGAAGTAACTCCTCTGAGTGACAAAAGTTACGGCATACTTATAGAAAGCATAGATATTCAAACCCAGTTAGGTGGTGAAAATCATGATGAGTAGTGTGCATTAATTCCAGTGCCTAACTGTGACCCTGCCAAGCATGGCTACCATAGACAATGCTATCAAAAGTTACCAAGAGTATCAGAAAATCTGGAGAACATGCATATGCTGGTGAATGTAGCTCACATCATCTCTGGGGTGGTGTTCCTTGTGCCTCATCATCTAGAGTGTTATTTCCTGACACATGTAGAATCTGTAACAAATATGTAATCAAAGTGAAGAGGAAGAAGCAATATCCAACTGCTGTTTTTACAAAAACAGCTGACGCCACAATGAAAAGGGCAGCAGAGCTATGTGATGACCAAGATATGCTCACAAATATTTAGACAGAGGACCTCATTGCAAGGAAGTTTCGTAAACATGACACGTGCTACCTAAATTATACAGTAATCACAAGGGACAGGACCCCAGATGATCAGAATAAAAGTGCTGATGAGAATGACGATGAGCAGTCCGATGGAGCTGGGCTGGAGGCCATTTGTCATGTAATTGAAGACAATGTGCTTTAAAGGCATCAAGCCATTTCAGTGAAGGCGTTGCATGAAATCTTGGGCATCGGACTGGAGTAGGAGATCAACGACACCATTATAAACTTAGAAACCAGCTGAAAAAGAAATATGGGGATTCACTTTTATTTTTAACAGTTGATCCTCAAAAAACACTAGATCTTCCCTTGTCAATCTTCACCATTCATTACTTCCTGGGTGTGAGCCGGAGGCGCACCCGCCACGAAACTTTTTTTTTTTTAAAGTTTGCCCTAACGGCCCGCCCTCGGGAAGCGGCGTCATTCGTCATGCGCGGCAGATATGTGACCAACTCCTCCTCCAACTCAGTTCTGTTTCTCCGCCATCGAGGCAGCACCTGCTTGCCCAGCGGAGGCGTTTAGACCGCGCAGCTCCAGGGCCGACTTTTGTTTTTTCGTCACACTCGACGCCGATCCAGTAAGACTGTTCTTTTTTCTATCTTTCGGCGCCGGGTGTGTTTCCTGCTGTGTTTAGCTTGTTAGTAAATTATCTATTACAAATACTTAGAAATGAGACGAACGGAGATGAGGCTGAAGGCAGAAGAATTTAATGATTATAACAATAATCACAGCGAGAGATTACAAGTGGTACATCCTTCATTCTTCAAACTAACAGTGTATAGTGGCTTGCTTATATAGTGGAAGACAGTACTATGGTTGTCTATGATTGGTCCAAGACAAATATAAACATCAACTTACAAGGCAATTCTCTTTTTAGTTCTTGCATGAGCTAATCCTTACTTAGCACAAATGTATTGATAGTGTAAATTATAATACTATATAAGGATAATAATTGTCATTACCAGCTACTAAGGTCTTAGGAGGAAGAAATAGGTTTGCACTTAGGAATGTGCACACAAGCACTTTTATTCTGGCCTGTCCTCCTGATAATAATAGTCAAAAGATAATTTGAACTCTCTCCCTGTATTTCTGTCTTGCAGACACTTAAGACACCTGTTTTTTATTACTCAAATGATTAATACAAATATCAAAAGACACTTTAATATTACAAGTTGTTGCTCAGTTAAACTTGTAACTTTTGCAAGTTTTAATATGATCCAACTTTATAGATCAATATTAGTTACACAAACACATTATGTTTTAGACCAAAATGAGGTTTAGGCTGTAATATTGGGACACATTTCTTTATCCCTTATTACACATATCTTAAGATTTGTAGAGACAGCACCTTCACTACCTTGGTCACCAACAGTGGATGCTCTCCTGAGTAAAGAACTGCAGCCCCCAGATACAGTTCAAATAATTTTCTCGCATGTACTAAAATCCCCCAAACATACGGAGAGTGAACAAGTCTCCCAGTTGTCAAAATCCTACTCAGAAGACCTAATTCATGGTGTCATATGCAGCAGGTTTCTCACTACAAAACATGCACTTCTTGGAGTTGTGCTGCACAATATGACCGGACAGAAAATGCTATAGGAAATAGTTGCAGTTATGACCAAGTGTGTGAAATTGAGACTGGTTAAGCAGAACTTTCTCAGCATTTTCAAGAGCAGAGTCTTTTGTTGTCTTAAGAGTTTTGTGGATGGACAACTTTGATCAGAACTTTGAAACAGTAATTGGACATGGCACAATACACATGGTGTTGCATAATAAGAAGAATCTGAAGGCTCCATTCTCCAAAAAGATTCTATTGAAATTCCTCACTCAAAAAGGATGACAATTGTATCTAACAAAAAGGAATTAGAACATTGACATGTAAATTCAAAGAAGGAGCCAACCACATTTGGCAGTATGCCCCAGTCTGTTGCCAACATCAGTGGTAAATATTGGCAAGGCAAAGCTAATGCTATGGAAACTCGGTCGGGAAGCACACAAGGAGGATTAGATTGTCCCAAGGTTTACTTGTTGGCTGACGCTAGTTTGTAACAATCATTCAAGTTCACCAAAGAAGACAGTTATCACATATCTTCCACCCATCCACAAACCCATCACTGATTATGCCACTGTAGCTGAATATCTCACACAAACACAAGAAATGGCTCGGCAAGTAAATATGCCCTATGTTCACCTGACACTTAACGTTGGAGCAGCAGCAAAGGCATAGCATGTTGTGTGGAATTTCCATGATCAATTCCACAATGTCATAATTAATTTGGGAGATTTCCACCTATCCTGGAAAACTTTGGCATTCTAGGGCAGTTAGTTGGTAGCAGTGGCTTTGAGGACATAGTATTTCAGGCTGGTCTTTGTACCTCTGGCAGCATAAGAGGAGTTTTGCGTGGGAAGCATTACAATCGGGCATGGACTGTGCATGAGCATTTTGGAGATGCCTTAGAGCAATTGCTTCAGGTCAGATTTCTAGAGTATTCAACAGAACTGAATGCCACCCCCTGAAGTATTGCTTGACCTGATCAGATCATCACCTCAACCCATAGACTTCCATAAACTGCTTCAGGAAGATGAGATTGTCACTTTCCAGACTAAGTATGATGCCTTCAGGCAGTGGATTCGTCACCATGAGCTGGGGAAAACCCCACAGCTCTGGATGACATTCTGGATATAGTGGATCAGCAGCATTTGCTCCTCACAGCAATACAAGAAAACAACTTTGACCTTAGACTACTGTGTTGGAAATATTCACTGCCCCTGTTCTTTGCCTTTAACAAGCAAAATTATGCTCGATATGGGGCTTACTATGTACACACACTTGAAACTCTTGAAGCTTCTCATGCAGGGTCCAGGACATTAACTGAAAAGCAAGGGCTTTCAGTTCTAAGGAGCCATCGCAAACCTTCTAGGGAATCAGTTGGCCAAGCTGGTGAGCAGACATACATTGTGCCAAAATTCCAGGTAGAATCAAACACTTTGCTGCACATCAAATGGCCTATGATAAATGTGTGTTAAATCAGCCACATCTAGCAACATTCAGAGAGGCACTTTTGGAGATGACTGGCCTTCACAATTCAGCCAGTATTCCACAAAAAGCATGCAGGCCATCTGAAATCATCAAGTCAGAACAACGCATCAAAGCCATATTGACTCTTCTCGAGCTAGAGTTTATCAACCCATTCAGTGTTTCTTTAGATGCTGAAAGATTGTACAATTTGTCCTCAGGAGCACCTGTTGCACTTGATATTTGAAGACAACCTCACCAGTATCATTGAACGAGTTACAGAAATGTATGAACAGTTTGTCAAAGAAAGACTGGAAAGTAGTAAAAAAATATATATTTTGATCCAATTTCAAAAGCCCCAGTGAAAACTTTTAATGATGCAAACAAAAAAGTGCAAGTAACTACCAAAGAAAAGTTACAGAACTTAAATTTGAAAGAGGATATATTGGGAAAACCTTTGGCCCTTTCAAACAAACACAACTTCCCTGTAGATATAAACAAGTTATTATCACATTGGGACAATACCAAAGAGCAAGTTACTTAAAGAGCTAACAGAATACTGCCCAGTGTTAGACACTTCAGAGCTTCCCCCCAGGAAAAGTGTCTCCGCATACATAATTGATCTAATGGCAACAGTGCGGGTTATGACAGGAATCCCTGAAACCTTTGGTGATCTGGCAATGAAACTCCTGAATAGTCTTCCAAAGGGATTTGCGTGAGTGGATTTTGTTACAGATGCATTCAGAGAGCAGTCAATAAAAGAGGCTAAGAGATTTCAATGAGGATTTATTAAGAAGCATATTATCAAAGGCCCCAACACCAAAGTGCCCAAGAATTTCAGTCACTTCCTTTCTAATGGATCTAACAAGGAGTGCCTGATTGATTTGATTTGGTCATGCAGGTCTGGGGAGAAAATTGCATGAGTTTGCCAGAGAGCCAAGTGATCTATTTTTCGAAGAGAGACAAATGCTACATGATCACCAAAGAAGGGACTGAAGTTATGGATGATCTCTGTTCTGACCAGGAAGAAGCAGACACAAAAATTGTCCTTCATATACAACATGCCATTGCAGTACACCCAGGCCCTGTCATCATCCATTCACCATTTGGGGATACAGATATACCAGTAATTCTATTGCCACTATTTTCAGAATGTGAGGAAAGTATATACCGGGACAGTGGCTATGGTAACAGAAGGAAAATCTTTGACATTAGCAAGTTAGAAATGACCACTGCAACAAAGAAAGCCTTAGTCAGTTTCCTTGCATTCACAGGCAATTACTGTGTTTTTGCATTCTTCAAAAAGTGTAAGAAGATTTGCTGAACGTCCTTCAAAAGTACCCAAATTCCTGGATGCCTTTCAGAAACTTGAGAGTGATTGGCAAGTGGATAAGGGTGTTGTACAGTAGCTCTGTGGGAGGAGTATGTCTGTAAACTGTATGGAAGGAAGCAAGTTACTAGTGTAAATATAGTGAAGTAAAAGATCTCCTGGGAGAAATATAACAAAGACAATAGAATAACTGATCTGTCTTTGCTGCCACCCTGCCAGGAAACCCTGAAGTTACATATTCCACAAGCCAACTATGTCTGCCAGTTGTGGAAGTTTTTAGTTATCAGTGCCCCAAATGCAGCTTTGCATGGTTGGACTGATCATCTCAATGTAAAGTGGATGGACACACCATTTCTAGGGGATGTTATGTCTTTGCTCTATAATGCAAATGATGAGGACTCGGATGAGGACTAAGATGTATGTGATACCAAGATGATACTGGCATATCTGATGATGTTGAAGAATTTTCCTAGATGGACAAGACTAAGTTCCACTACTTTACCAATGGCCATATTTTAAATTTTACATTTTTTGAAATAAAAATGTTTTGAGTAAACAAAGGTGTTTTTTTTTTTCTTTTAGATAAATGTCCTTCTTTAAAAAACACTTTTAAAATTAACCTTTGAGACAACTTATGGGTATGCATTTTAAAGCTCTAACTCCCACCTATTCATTGAGATCACACTTGAATGCATATTAGTCTAGAAGTAACGGCCCAATAATCTGCATTAAGTACGCATAGCTGAAAATCACAAAATTTATAAACTTGCAAAAATTTGGTCTAATAATGGTGTCTTCATTTTTATCAATTTATCCTCTAATATTACATTAAAACTTCAAAATCACATATGCATTTCAAAGCAGAATCTTTACCATTTTAAACAACATAAGATTGTATTATAAAGCACAATACATTCTGTCTGACAAGATTAAATATAAGACTATTTTGAAATTTTACAAGAAATTAAGGGGTGGTGGTTGGTATTTAACACCATAACTTTTAACATTAATCTTTTGAGGTAACACATGGGTATGCTTTTTAAAGCTCTAATACCCACCTATTAATTGAGACCACACTTGAATGTATATTTCACTTACTGTCAAAGTAGTGGCTCAAGAATCAACATGAAGTACATCAAACTGAAAACCTCAAAATTTGTCACGGTGCCAGTACAGAATTTATGCAAACTACCATTTTGCCCTCCCAGCATTCATGCGATCAACAGATCAGGAATTTTGGGTATACAGTGGATTCCATTTATATGCAATTCGTTTTAAAGCAATTTTCACTTAAAAACACACTTTTTCACTTTCCCATTTTTTATATTCACCTTCATGTTAAAAATTCCATTTTAATGCAGTCCTCTTAAGTGCAAATTTCAGCTAAGTGCAATGATTTTGAAACGCATTTGCTATTAAATGTGTGAATTTTGTTCTGGTTTAGTGCAATTAGGTGCTAATGGGTGCTGGCTACCTGTGTAAAACAGCGATTAACAAGCCCATTTCCAGCACATCAGCAGCAGACATGAATACAATGAACAAAGATAGAGTTACACTCACATTGGGTCAGAAGATAGAAGTGCTCATCGGTGACTGAGAAAGTCCTTCTGTGCCTGGATGAGGGCCCCAGCAGCAATGTGAATGGCTTAATTAAAAGCATTAATGGGCTGGATGCTATCGGAATGCTGGATCCTGCCTGGCAAAGTGTAAAGCAGGACACCATTATAAACTGTTTCAAAAAAGGCTGGCTTCATACCTGCCAACGATGCTGCTGCCACTGTGATTGAATCAGCACCTGATGACAGCCTGCTTATCGCCCCACGTCTGTCCCGTAACATGACCCTAATTGAATTTGCGGAGTTCATAGACATGGGTGATTTAGTCCCCACAGATGGTCCAATTGATGACGATGCTATTTGCCAGGAAGTGGTAGGTGCACTGGTAGATGAAGAAGAAGACGACGATGACCCCCCCACCACCACTGCATGTTACGATATCTGAGGCACTTGCCGCGATGGACAAAATAAGCGGTTTCATGCGAGCAAGAGAAAACCATGACCTGACGGCTCTTTTTGAATTCGAGCACTACTTACAGAAGTTGGCCATCGATGGCACTAAGCAAATCAAAATTACAAATTATTTTCAGCTTTAAATGCTGAACCTGTTTATTTTAACCGACCAATAAAATACTTAAACTGCTTTCTTTGTTGTTTAATCAGCAGCACTGCACAAACACATGTGGGGGGTTAACAAAAGCAGGCACTGGGAAACTAAAATGTGCAATTTCAGCTATATGCAAATTCCGCTTATATGCACATTTCACCGTTGCAAAACGGGTGTGCATATAAGCGGATTCCACTGTATCTGCTACATTAAACAACCATCCGCATTTATTTAACTCTCAGGTAATGCCCCACTTCCATCTACACCTGGTCTATCACACCAGAACCTTCATGTCTTTGCAAGATGCCTATGCCTCACTCTTACGAGAGAGAGTCTGGGGCACTGCTACAAAATGGCCCCACAGTGACCTCCTCAAGCTTATCAAAAACAGAGGCAGGCAGTGGTATGAATACCAAGCCTCCCATGCCACATCTGATCTTGCTGAATAGAGGAGATTATATGCACGAGACAAATCCGTAGAGCAAAAAGCCATTATTGCCAAAATGTCTTACTTGTCTCTGTCAAAGATTCCCAGTCCTTGTGGAGGAGCATGAAAAGTCTGGTGGCTGGTAAATCTAAAAAAGGGCCACATGACATCAATGTTATAAAGTGGGTAGAGACGGTAAATCAATCTGATTTGACTGAGCCCTTGGCAGCTATGTCTTTTTTTTTGTTTGTTTGCTTTGTACCTCACTAAGTAACAAGTGCCCAAAAATGGCAACCGACTTACCAACCACATTCGTGTGCCACCCTGCCTTCACACCTCAAAATCCGCCATCTTGTTTCACCACTAAACAAAATTCAAAAATGGCTCTAAAAATGTTCGACTCCTTCAGTGTACATGTCAACATTTTCAGTTATCCAGAAGTATAAAAGATGTTATCTGAGGAAGAGCCAGCTGTCCCACCCCAGCAAACTCCATAAAAGCCCCCCCCCCCAAAAAAGAAAAAAAGAAAAGCAAACACGGTGAGTACCCTCCATATAATGCCTACCACAGATGAGGTAGACCAAATAGAATTAAGTAAAGATGAAAAAAACACCACTTAATGGGCAGTGTCCTTGTTCACAGACTGGTGTACACAGACAGGCACTTCCATAGATCTTGAAACAGTCAACCAGCGTGTTTTAAACTTCTCATTATGGGAGTTTTACACAGAAGTCCACACAACTGACTCCCAACAGTACTCCATTGCCAGCTGCACCACATTAGGGGTGGGTCTTAAGAGATATTTGAGTTCTCCTGCCATAGCCCAACACATCAGTCTAGTAGCTGATACTGTTTTCACCTCGAATACATACAGGAAGGAAAAAAAAAAAAGAGACAGATCCATTCACCACTCACCTGTCTCAGCTCTCAAACTGCAGAAGCTCCAAACATCATCAGCACTTTCTCCCTTAATCACCCCCAGGCCTCGTAAGACGTGTCTGGGCTGACGTTCTACTCAGTTTCACGCAGCGTGGCAGGCAGGGACTCTGAGACCTAACACCTGACTCATTCTTCATCAGAAGTGATGACACAGTCAGAATATTTGTGACACTACAGTTTAATAAGCAGACCAAGAATTGCAAGGATCTGCTAGGTTTAAAGAAATAAGAGCACAGAGGTGCAGTGTATGAAATACCTGCAGACCTAAACTGTTCTGTCAAAACGTTTGAAAAATATATTTCTCAACCGCCAAAAGACGCTACTGCACTATACAGTTGCCCCAAAAAAATGCCTCAGAAGTACCTAGACACAGTCCCTGCGTGGTACAGTAAAGAACCCATGGGCATAAACTACTTGTCATCAGTGATGCCCTGATTAATTAAGGAGGCTTCTCTATCCCTGAGATACACCAGTCACTCGCTGCGCCCCATTGCAGTACAACTACTGTCACAGGTTGATCTAGAAAGTTGAGAAATCATGTCTCTTACCACTCATAAGCGTAAAACAAGCCTCAAAAGCTGTTTGTGCACCACCACGTCAGATTGCAGAAAATGGAATGCAATTTTATCTGAACACCAACCAGATAAGCATCCTGCTATATCATGCGGCCTACACTCTGTGCCTGGACCTGTGCAGCCCATTCTCCCCAGTAGAACATCCTGTCTCAACCATTCTACCTGGCAAATGCTCAACATTCACTAAGACTTATTGAACTGTTCAATTGCTGGATCATCAGTGAGCTTCAGTTTCTGTCCAGGCAAAAAAAAGGGATCTCTCGAACCTTCCTACAGCCTGCCGATATAAAAACAAAATGAACTGATAGATGTCTGCTACGAAGAAAAGCTTGTCATAGTTTCTGTCGTGGTACAATTTTGTTTTACTATTTGCCTTCACCACAGTTCATTTCTAGTTTAAAAAAAAAAAAAGCCTGTAACTACTTTCTCCAGTGCAAGAATAATTTAATAAAAATTCAGTGTTTTAGTTCCAAAACATAAAAAAATGCTCACCTCTTGATTTCTCAACATACATGCATTTTATGAGTGTAATAATACACTCCAGGGTGTGGGTTATGCTCCGATAAATACACACCTTGGGGCAGTAAGGCACAAGGCCGCACTATGCTCCTGGGTATATACTTGTCAGAGCATAACCTACATCCCATTGTGTATTAGTGCTTACATAACCCTCTTTCCATTGTTGGTGCTTTTAACAGACACTTTACAGACTTAACTACATACACATACATGCAAACAAACATATGCAATTGACAGAAAAAGGCCCACAGGTGTATCAAGTCTGCCCGATTGTGCAGCTCTTAGTTTCATATCACTACAGCTGCCCCACCTCCACCCAAATCCCTCTCTTCCTCCTCTTTCCCAGTCCTTCCCCCTTTGTCTTTTTGTCTGTACTTACCCTGCCTTTGACTCGATCCCAACCCTGCTTAAACCTATCCACTGTCCTTTGAGTGATTAACTCCTCTAGCAGTGCGTTCCAACATGACACTGATCTCTCTATATGAAGTACTTCTTCCTCATCTCCCTCCTAAACCTTCCAACTTCAGACTGTGCCCCTAGTGACCCTTCTCCCCCCCCAAGTGGAACACTCCTCCCTCCCTGACTTTGTTTATGTCTTTCAAGTACTTAAAGGTCTCTATCATGCCCTCTCTTTCCCATCTCTCTTTCAGCAAGTACATGTTGAGCTCCTTCAACCTTTCCTCATACGGCAACTCCCCTAGTCCCATGATCATTTTTGTAGCCCTATGCTGCATCCCCTCCAGTAATCTCCCATCCTTTTTGAGGTATGGGCACCAGCATTGTACACAGTACTCCTAAGTGTGGCCTCACCAGTGATCTATACAATGGCAGGATGATCTCCCCCTTTCTAGAGGTGATCAGTCTGGCAATACACCCCAGCATCCTATTTGCCCTTGCTACCGCCCTCCTACACTGTGCTGATACCTGTATTTCCCCTATAATTATTACCCCCAGTTCCCTTTACTCTACTGAAGCTGTTACCTGCACTTCCCCAGCCAGTAGCTGTTCCTGGGATTTCTGGCTCTGAGGTGAGGTGCATGACCTTGCACCTCTTAGCGTTAAACCCCAACTGCCACTTCCTAGACCAGTGTTCGAGTTTAGTTGGATCCTCTCTGAGTGCCTGCCTGTCTTCCTCATTGTCCACTTTTGACAAATCTTACTGTCATCTGTGAACAGGCTGATCTTACTCTTGACCCTACACCATACGGATTAGGCCCTCCTGTGATATTACACTTTCCTTGCCCTCCCTTCTGCCTAAAAACAATATACTGAAGTTCCGCCTGGAAGCTCCTGGCCAGCTTGTCCCCTTATACTGCTGCTGATTATGATGGTCTTGAGTCTAAACTCCTAAACTTGGAGCCCCTAGTACAGGCTCAATGGTCAGGCATATTTTCAACCTATCCCTTGTCTCTGACATAGTCCCTGAAGCCAAGGGTGTAGCCAGGTATTTCAGATTTGTACACCAACCTGCCACACTGCTACCCCCTTCCAACTGTTGTTCATGCCTGCTCCCCCATGACTCGAGTCCAAGGTTCCTGGCTCCAATCAGATGATTCCCACACCAGACCTGCTGTCTGTCTGCACTGCTAGTGTGGTGCTCGCTGTCCACTGGTAAACACCACTGACTGCACCACAAGTCCAAGACTATGGCAGGCATTTTTTCTTTCTGCCGCGCAGGTAGGCAGATTCACTCCACTTGCCACTCCACATGAAGTCTTCATTCTTTTAGCTGGCTCTGAGTCTGGTCTTCCGTCTGCTGCTCCTCAGTTCTTCTACTGCTTCTCTCACTCCCAGTACAACTTAACTAATTGTAAGGCTTCTAACTTTGCTGGGGCATTTAAACTCACCACCCCAGACTTGCCATACCCCCTACTAGATGCCAGAGCCAATCACTATGCAGGTGGACCATGCAGACCTAACTGCGACCTTCAACTTCAAAGTCTGTGGTCCATTCTGCCCCCCCCCCCCAAAGAAAGCTGAAAGAGAAAAGAAAAGGCCTGCAAAGTCAAACACAGGAATGTAAATGTGATGGACTAGAGAGGAAAGAGCAATGCTGGCCAGCTTGTTTGCTACCCCCTACTACTGAACTGGCATGCCATGGCTTACTTAGAGTATCAGTAGCTACACCCATGCCTGAAGCGTGGAAGATAACCAGAGTAGTCCCTGTCCCCAAAGCAGAAGACAGCAAATATGAGGGCTACCATCCTGTTGCTATGTTGTCTGCACTTAGTAAGTTGCTTGAACATGTTGTCGCAAACCAGCTTACGGAATACCTTCATTAGATAATATACTTACCCCTGAGCAGCGTGGTTTTTGTAAGGACCACAGCACATCCACAGCCCTTAACAATTATATCCATGGACCAGGGCTTACTCACTGGTGTCATCTTTGTTGACTTGTCTAAAGTGATTGACCTGGTTGATCATGCCCTTGGCTTGTCTATGCATGCAGTTGCATGGATTGAACATTGCCTTTCTATTCGGCAGCAAGTTATCCAGTTTAATAGATCTGTCTCAAACCCTGCCGCTGTTAAGCTTGGCATCCCCAAAGGCTCCATACTTGAACCAGTTCTTTTCTCCCTTATTGTAAATAACCTTCCTAGTTCCATAACTTCATGTAATGTCACCCTTGATGCAGACAACCTGGTACTCTTCCCATGTGCAAAAAGTATAAACTTGAAACTCACTGTTGACTTTCATAAATTGCAAACATGGCCTTCCAAGGACAAGGTTTTCTTAAATGCTAAGAAAATGCAAACCATGTTCTTAGGAGCACCTGCCAAAATTAGAGCTTCCCCGGATCCACTGTCCATTAGTTGTCTGGACCACCTCAAGTGTTATGCCCTCATTTAAATATTTTGGAGTTACCTTGGACACACACCTTAATTGTTCCACTCACATCCTAGGTACTTGCTGAGTGGTAAATGCCAAACTAGTTACAGCATTTCAAGCCAAACACTACTTAACTCCAGCTGCCCTCCTAAGCCCTGCCCAGAGGTGTCCATCTCCCCACCCATAATAAGATGGTAGTTGTTTTCACCCTGGTCCCCCAGTTCCTTTTCTCAAAGTTGGATGTCACTTACAACAGCATCTACAGATTTGCCCTTTCCCTAAACTGACTGACACTCCCCTGCAACCTTTATAACTACCTTGGATGGCTAGTACCATCAAAGCATTGCCCATTTGCGCTGGGGTGTTTTACTGATGAGACAATAAGAACTGGTTCCCCAGCCTCCCTCGCAATCCTCCTAAACTTTACGCCTCACATATCCCCTGAGATCAAATGACAAGTCCCTGTTGACCGTCTCTAAAACCTCTACTAACATGGGGGACAACATTTTGTTCGAACTGTACCTGTACTGGCACTTGATCTAAATCATGTGACTTGTTTTACTCTTATGTTACTTGTTTTGCTCTAATGTCACTTGTATACTTCTGCGCTGATGCCATGTTTGAGCAGAATTTTATGGCTGTTGGTTATCAGAAGTTGCCTCTGTATAGTTACTCTAATACTGCATTTCTTTTTGCCCTTTGTACTTGTGGTCTAACCTCCTGGGTCATACCTCAAAATAGGAACAAAGATGTCTAGCATACTTACCTGGTAAATTAAAGCTAAAAATTAAATTGGCAATGGCTGTAGGATGTTGTGCATGGTGTCACACATGCGCTGGCACTCTAAGTGAAAAGGTCTGCTCCCGCAGTATCCTAGCATCTCCAAACATAAAACCAAAGAGTGGTGCTCTATGGCGATATTCTTGAAGATCTATAATTACTGTAAAAAAATTGACTTTTCTTTGGATCCTGTGTGCCCCCACCTTTCTCACCACCAGTAGATAACATCTGGACACCAGCAGGACACATTTCTTCAGACAAACCTCAGAGAAAAGGATCACATACAAATATTTGCGCCAGGACCCAAATAACCGTAACTCTCTCCCCACAGGTGAAGTTGAAGTCGCTGCTTCTCTTGTCAGTAGTGGGAGCTGGAAGCAGTGACTCATGTCCTGGTTACAGGATCTTTCCAGAACCTGGGAGATACCACAGGAGTTGAAATTAACTATTTTAGCCACTAGCTGGCAGGGTTAGTGACTGAGAAAGATCCACTAGCCCCACAGACTTTTCAACCGGCCCAATTGGTATAGTTATTTAAATATTACCGTCTCCAAAACTAGCCAGCAGGGCTAGTTAAAATAATTTTTTTCCAGGATCGTGGATATGTTGTTCATCCACACTTATTGTCAGCGTCCCTTTCCCTTTAAATCATCCGGAAAGTCTTCAAGCTGGCTCCTCCCACCCACCTGGGTGGTATAACCCTCGGCTCCGCCCCATAACGCCAGATCTTCCTTTCTGCTGGAAGATTCAGGTTGCCTCCTTCGTGCTCTCACATTTTGTAGGCCCTGGCTTCAGAAACTTTGGTTATTTTGAAAATTGGCTTGTTAGCGATTGCAATTATCTTCTTCTATCATGGAAGACAAGTCTTCCCCCGGATTTTGTCAGTGTTTGTTCAGCCAGAAGATGCCTCGCGCCAACCCGCATGCCGCGTGTGTTATTGTTTGGGTATCAGCCATGACACCACGACATGTGAGTTTTGCCTCGTGTTCCAACCCAGTGTCCTCAATGACCGTCTCGCATGCCTTAAGCTGGGGAGGCCCGAAAAACGTAACCTGCTGGTGAAATCCAAGGAGGCCCGGTAGGCAGTTTCCACAGCCGCGGGACCCACTGAGCAATTGGAGTGCATGCAAGCCTTCAAGGAGGAAGCAGCTCATGCCACGGAATCTTTCTCTCTGAGCTTCTTCGTTCCGCTCAACCTGGGCTCCACTTTCTCGGGTTCCTTCCGAGAGCTGTGCCACTCTCTCCCAACTAAAGGTGAGAGTCCTGCGGGCACGCAATCCTCTCTGTCCCGTAAGCGGGAGAAGGACCCAGGACCGTCTTCGTCTCGATGGAGATGCTCTTGGGATCGGGAGAAATCTTGGTCCCAGGAACTGGCCATTTCAACCTCAGTCGAAATCGCCTGTTCGACCACTGGCTTCTCAGCCTTGCCATCTGGCCAGTTGACTGAAGTGTCGATCGACGACGTTGAGATAATTCTCGGCCCGATCGACCCTTTGTTGCCGACTCTGGTCGACGACTCTCTCTCTCGGACTCCGATCCTTGCTTTCCCTGACGAGGAGACCCAGCTTGCTGGGAATCCTGTCGAGGAAGTGGTCCCTGGCCCCTGGCCCCGGAAAGTCACCGGTCCTGCCAGTGTCTCCCAAGCGACCGAGCCGGCCTGTCCAATCTCGATTGAGGTCTCGTACCCGTCAACCGAAAGGCGGAGGAAGGGCCATAGGCGCTCTAAAAAGAGGCGATGCCATCGGTCATCCTCATTCTCCTCGGATGAGGAGAGGCTGTGTCGGAAACTTCAGCGCTAGAAGTACCTCATGTGGCAACAGCTGATTTTGACTGGGCACAAGCCTTCCCCCAGCTCCTACCCCAGCCATTACTTGGCTTTCACCTCCCAGGCTGAATTCAACTCCTCTGGAGCCGATTAAGTCCGTTCCTCCACCCGCGGAGCTGGCGAAACCTCCGGTTCAGCATAAACCGGTCTCTCCACCAATTTTGGTGGAACCCCCACCCAAGCAGCCTGTGGGAAGGGCTACTTCTAAGGAAGCTGGACCGGACACTGGGCTTCCTCGGCATCTCTCGGTCACTGTCACCCCTGACTGCCCCCAGTGGGTCGAGGGTGATGTGGGCAGTCGACCGCTGTATCCGGATTCCTCGGATGCTGATGAAACTGGCCTCCGTTCTCATCCAGGAGATGATGAATCGGCTGGTGGGATAGAGACGGAGGAAGGTCCTTTGTCTTTTCAGGGCATTCTTTGCCTCATCTCTGAATCTACAGGAATGCCCCTGGAGCTTATCCAGAAAAAGGTGGAGTACCCTCTCACTGACATCCTCAAGAGAGGGGATACCCCGACGGAAGCCTTTCCTGTGGCCAAGGTCATTGTTGGCCCGGCCTTAGAACTTTGGCAGCACCCTACCTCCTGTCCAGCTCCATTTGCCCGTATGGCCCACAAATTTGCGGTGCCCATGGGTCCCTTACAGGGTTCACAGAGCACCCTTCAGCCGAGAGTCTTGTGACCGCCTCTGTGTTCAGGCATACTGGTAGTTCTACCAATACCGACAGGCCTCCTGAGAAGGAATCCAAATATTTGGATCACTCTGCCTGGAAGGTCTATGCGGTCTCGTCTTTAGGCCTCCATCAGGCAAGCTTGGCCGTCATCATGGCACACTTCTCCCATGCCCTTTTGGGGTCCTTGGATGAAGTCCTCCCATATCTCCCTGCGGACGTGCAGACCACGGTCAAGCAGGTCCGGGAACAAGGCCACGCTGTTGCTAAACAACAGCGCCAGATGGCCCTGGACATCGGGGACTCATGTCCGTTCATTGACAGCTGCAGTTGCCTCTCACTGCAGGGCTTGGCTGAGGCTGTCCTCCTTCCTGGTGGATACTCAGCATAAACTAGCTGATGTGCCTTTCCTGGGCACCGATCTCTTTGTCCCAGGTGTGGCTGGTCACCTTCAGCGCATTGAGCAGTCCAGTGCCACCTTGGACGTCACTTCTGCTAAGGGTTCTTCGGGTCCTAAGAAGCAGCAGAAGAAGAAGAAGCCTTTTCAGCATTCTTCCCCTGTGGCCCAGTAGTCCCCCTTTCAGGGGGGCAGCAGCAGCAGGCTCAAGCTTGGTGCCCCCGGCTCAAGCCTGGACCCTCCCAGGCCCGTAAGAGAGGCCAAGGTTCAGGCCCTGGATCCTCTGCCTCCATGCCTGCCCAGTGACGGGGTGGGGGCTGCCACCCCTACTCCCATCACGCCAGCTCTGGGTCCTCCCATGGAGGGCCGGCTCCATCACTTTCTTTCCACCTGATCCGCTGTTACCACGGACTGGTGGGTCTTAGAAGTGGTCGGCCAGGGACTGCCTCTGGAATTCGAGCAGTACCCTCCAAGCCGAGTCCATGCCCAACGGAAGGAGAGGGTATCTGCTCACAATCAGTCAGCTCTTCGAGATGACATTGCTCAGCTCCTCCACAAGGAGGCAGTAGCTCGAGTGGCAGATCCTCCACCAAACCCAGGGTTCGTATCCAGGATGGGGGGCTGGCACCCCATTCTGGATCTGCACGACCTGAATCAGTGTCTCAGCCAGGCACCTTCCGTATGGTAACTCTGTCCCAGATCATACCATCCCTGGATCAAAATATGTGGTTCTGCTCACTTTATCTCCAGGATGCATTTTTTCACATCCCAATCCATCCATCCCACCAGCGTTTCCTCCCCTTCAGAGCTGAGGGAACCCTATACGAGTTCCAAGCCATGCAATTTGGCCTGTCATCAGCCTTACGGGTTTTCACCAAATACATTGCAGTGGTGGCAGCCCACTTCAGGCATGGGGGGGGTCAGAATAATTTACCCCTACCTTGACAATTGGCCCTTAGTAGGTTCCACCCAGCAGGAGGTGGAGAGGTCCAGGGACCTGGCCCTCCAGACCTGCTCCCAACTCGGCCTCCTGATCAGTGAGGCCCAGTCAGAGCTCGTGCCTTCTCAGGTGATGTGCTTCATCGGGCCAGAGCGCGACTGTCGTCAAGCCAGAGCTCGGCTCCCGGCGGACAGGGCAGAGGTTCTCTCCTCCTTTGCCCAATCATTTCTGGTTGGGCAATTGCGCCCTGCCCGGGACTTTCTGCATCTTCTGGGTTACATGGTGGTGTGCACCTCCATGGTCCATTGGGCCAGTGGCAAGTGCGCCCCCTGCAGTGGGGGCTGGCCACCCAGTGGACTCAGTGCCATGGTCATTTTGACCAGCTGATTACTGTGACCCAGAAGATGTGGGACACTCTCCAATGGTGGACCATCCCAGGCTAGTTGCAGGAAGGGATCCCATTTGTCTGCCCTGAGCCGACAGCCGTCATTATGACCGATGTCTCTCTCATGGCCTGGGGAGCCCACATGGGGGACAACGGGGCCCGTGGGTTCTGTACCCATGAGGAGTCCTGTTATCACATCAACCTGTTGGAGCTCAGAGCAGTCAGACTGGCACTGTCAGCTTTCGCTCCTCAGCTCCAGGGTCTAGTGTTTCAAGTCCAGATAAACAATACCACGACCACGTACTACCTCAACAAACTGTGCGGCACACATTCCTGTTGCTATGCAAGGAAGCGCTCTGCATCTGGACACTTGTGAGCTGTCTGGAGGCAGATCTCATAGCCATCCACGTGGCAGGAGCCTCAAACCATCTGGCGGATGCTCTCAGCCGCATAGGCGAGACATCCCATGAGTGGTCTCTCCATCCAGAGGTAGCGTACAGTCTGTTCTCCCACTGGGGCAAACGGTTGGTGGACCTGTTTGCCTCCAGGAAAAACACCAAGCTGAGGCTGTTTCATGCCCACCCCCCTCAGCAGGGCTCACTGCAGGGGGATGACCTCTCGAGGCCGTAGACCCCAGGCCTCTTTTATGCCTTCCCTCCATTTACCTTGATCCATAGGGTGCTCCTCAAGGTGAGAGACAAGGCACAGGTGATTCTGGTAGCCCCAGGCTGGCCACATCAGTTCTGGTACCCAGATCTCCTCAGCCTCAGCAACAGGCCCCCGGAGCGGCTTCCAGCATGCCTGGACCTGATCTGAGTCAACCAGGGGAAGGTATTCCATCCAGACCTTCAATCCCTGCATCTCACAGCCTGGTACCTGAGCGGCTAGAATTCCAGGCTTTGGGTCTTTCCAAGAATGTCCTCACAATGGTGGAGGCATCCAGAAAGGAATCGACCAAGAAATGTTATGCCTTCAGATGGAAAAGGTTTTCCATTTGGTGTCAGGGCAAGGGCCTGGACCCTCTGTCCTGTCCAGTGGCTAACATTCTCGACTACCTTTGGTCTCTGTCCAAAAGGGGTCTTCGGTCATCAACCCTTAGGGTGCACCTGGCAGCTATCTTTGCTTACCGGGCGCGGGCCGGTCAGCGGACATTGGCACAGGAGACAGTGGTCGGGAGCTTTTTCAAAGGCCTGGATCACATATCCCCTCCGGTGCGTGAACCTCCACCTCCGTGGGATCTACTGCTGGTACTGGCACAGCTCATGGGCAAGCCATTCGAACCGATGCACAAGTGTGAGCTGTTACACTTGTCATGGAAGACGGCCTTCCTGGTGGCTGTCACATCTGCCAGAAGGACAGGGGAGCTCCAGGCGCTCTCGGTGGACTCCCCTTATCTGGTCTTCCACAGGGACAAGGTTGTTCTGTGCCCCCACCCGAAATTCCTTCCAAAGGTAGTGTCAGAGTTTCACCTTAACCAGGTGTTGACTCTGCCAGTGTACTACTCCAATTATACCTTGGATGCTGAATACAGTCTCCATACTTTGGACCTGAGATGAGCTCTCTCCTCTTATAAGGAGAGGATGGCAGAGATTCGGGGAGAGGTTCGCCAGCTGTTTGTCACCTACGCTGAAGCCGCTTCGGGCAGACCTGCAGCAAAGCGGACAGTTGCTCAATGGATAACATCTTGCATTAGTCTGCGCTACGAGTTAGCGGGCAAGGTTCCTCCCAAAGGGATAAGAGCTCATTCTACCCGCCATACCGATGCATCGGTGGCTGCTTCCAGGGACATCCCTATCCAGGAAGTCTGTCAGGCTGCTACCTAGAAGACAGCAAACACCTTTATCATCCATTACCACATCGACCTTGAGTCACTCGGGGATGCTGGTTTTGGGGCCTCAGTTCTCCCATCTCTGTTTCCCAAGTAGGGGGTCTGCACCTTGCCTCCCTCCTCCCAGAGAACTGCCAATAAGTGTGGATGAACAACATATCCACGATCCTAGAAAAACAGGTTACTCACCTGTAACAGTAGATCTTCTACAGCAACAGTTCTCAAACTTTGTCATAGTGAGCCTCCCCAAAGCCATGGAAAAGATCTTGAGCCTCCCCCAAAATACTGAAATATTTTTGGGCCTCCCCATACAAAAATAGCCTACTTTTCACAGGTACATCAGGAATAAATTGAAACCTCTTTACATAGCTGACTCTCATGTTATTAAGCTTATTGTATCCCCCTCAAAAATCAAAACACACAAAAAAAACAGGACAACCTACTTGCCCAATATTCTTACTCTTGAACCATTGTTACCCCTTACTGCCATACCTTCATGGAGCAGACTGCTTTTTCTGTTTCCCCTCTAACTGGAATAACCTTCCTGATGACCTCTGCCTCTCCCCCTTCCCCCTGCTCTTAAGCAACTTCTCAGGGATATTTTGCTCCCTCCTGCTCTTATTCCTAGTACCTGTATGGTTAACTCTTGTATTTGGACAGTTCTGCTGCCAGTCTAATTGATCAATTGTTCCTCGCATTGTTAGTTTGTTGTTCTTAATTTGTGTGCACTTTTATTCATTTTGTATTGCTTAAGTGTTTTGCAGTTACATTTTGAATTGTATTTTCTCACTACACTTCCCTGGGTACACCCGATATAAGCCATGGCTCAGTGTACAGTACCTTCCCTGGTCACAGACTTCTTAATAAATACATAAATCCACCTACTATTATCCTCCTTCAGTCAACCTTATACCTTCACACAAAATCTATAAAGTTCAATAGTGAAATATAATACTTTATAAGACTTGCTTGAGCCTCCCTTGAAACAGCTTGGGGCCTCCCCAGGGAGGCTGGCCTCACCATTTGAGAACCCCTGTTCTACAGAATGGTCTCTTGCAGTAGGTTATCACTCTTAGGAGTTTCCAGCAGAGGGCGCTGTCGCATGGCAGCTTCTTCCAGCAGTCTTTCACAAGGGACCACAGACACGTGACATCATTTCCTTGCTCTGCATATAAATGTGGGTGGTCCCTAGTATCCTCTGTTCACTTTTCCGCCGGCTTCTGCTCACATAGCAGCTAGATCAATCTTCTGTGTAGCAGTCATCGACGAGAACTGAACTAACAAATGTCTAAAGAAGGACCCTCAAAGAAAAAACAAGCTTTATTTGTTCCTGCCCTTGTGGTAGGAAGATTTATAGATTTGACAATCACTTATATTGCCTGAGGTGTCTGGGCCCCAAACACGACTCTATTAACTGTGCTTTTGGCCAGAAATTTAATCTTGCAACCAAAAAGAGAAGGCTACACCAAATCCAAGCCTATTTAATGGAGGAACAATTGGCTCTATTTGAGACCCAAGGGGCTTGTCCCAAGAGCTCCACACCCACTGGGTGACAGCCTGGCACAAAAAGGGACAAGGAAAAATCATCCTCTCAATCCCTTCCATGCCGTATGTCAATGGTAACTTTCTCCAAACTTACACCATTGTCGGGGCATCTGTCATCGACGAAAAGCACTCTCTCATCGACAGCATCTAAAACACATTTCTTGTGGATGAGGAACACTCTCCCATCGACTGAGACCACTGCTGAGCATTTCTCGTCGACGGGGGCTGCTTCCTCCATCGACAGAGCATGTTTTCACTTATAAAACAAGACGTTCTGGTGCTTTTCCTTCGTCAACAGAGGAGACTACACAGACATCGGCACCCAGGGATCCCCCACCCAACAAGCAAGGGCTCTTTTCCACCCCTTTACTCATATGGGGACCCCATTCCGCAAACTACAGGGTCAAAGCCCACCCTTGGTAGTGGCAAACTGGCCTCATTTGCACTTCTCCAAAAGTCTCTTCCCCTCCCCCCCACAGATTTCATCGTATAAGGGCGAGCCTCCAACCAACAGGGACCCAGGGCTCTATTTTCCAGGGGCGTGGTCTGACCTTCCGCAATGCCCCCTGCCCTCAATAGCACCCATTATAATGGGGACTCAACCTCAAACAATGGACTTACCACCCTCTCGGGTCCCTGGTATGGAATGTATCATTAATACTGTGTTGCAGTCTTTAGGGTATGGTCCCATACCCGACCAACCTGAACCTCCATCCTCTGAAATTTTTACTCCACCACCTTCTAAGAGACGTCACTCTGATTTGGAAGCCTCTTCTTCCTCACTCCCTACTCCTTTAGAGGAGTACTATTCAGAAAACAAACCAGATATATTGGGGGGAACTTTCAGAGGACATTTATGATGAGGACTTCCCTGACATAGAATATCAGGGACAAGACTCACCGTATTCTATAGGATCCTCTTTTGACGAGGACTTGGCACAACCCACACGGGCCATTTCACCACATGATGACCCATCCTTTTCGGATATGTTGCTTCAAATCCAAAAAGTTATGGGGTTTGCCACCACAGAACAAGACAAACAAAGAAGGGACATGGCAGAATATCTGGACCTTCCAGAGGACCCAGTTCTAGTGGTTCCCCCGCTGATCTCTACTTACCAGAACGCTATTGCGAAAGCATGGCGACAGCCTTCGGCTACACCAGTCGTATCTCGGAAGACAGATCACCTTTGCCAGGCTCTACTAGACCATCAGTACCTGTCCTCTATTCTGGCAGCAGATTCCGTAGTAATTACGGCTGCCCATGACCGTACTAAAAAGCCAAAACATACCAGCTCGCTATCACAACCCCACTGCACAGTTCCCCCTGTTTCACTGCAGTCTAGGAGAACACTAGCGAGGGACAATGTTTTCTCCCCACCAGTAAAGTCTTGTACAGTGACGTATTTATTGGATATAAGCTGACCAGGCTGTACCAGATCCCCTTTTACCAATGTCAGGGATGCCCCTGTGTCCCTTAACCCTTGTGTCCGTACATCATTCACCATGACTGGGTACATGTGTTCCCCTCATGTTCACAGGCATGCTTCCAGGGACACACAAACAACCCACTTCTTTCTTAGCACCATGTTGCGTATTGCTTCCCCTTGTGGGACACTGTCTGGCAATGTGCCCAGTTTCTTTACACAACCAATATTCACTTCTTTTCTCAGAGAAATCTTTTCTCTGAAACCTGGGGCTAACTGGTTTCGGTGGAGGCAGTGAGGGTTTTAGCTGCCCTGAAGGCATGCTTTTCCCTTTCTGCACAGCCACGCCCGCCCCATTCGCTGTCAGAGCAGGTCAGCTCTTGGCATAGCGGTCCAAGAGTTCAGCAGCCTCTTGCACTGTTTTGGGATCTCGGTCCTCCAGCCAGGTTTTCAGCTCTGCTGGGCATGCCCAGAAAAACTGTTCTAACAAAATCACATTTTCAATTTTATCAACAGAGTTTGCTTCAATTCCTTCCCACCAGCATTTTAAAAACTGTCGTCGTTTCGTAGCTAGCTCCTCGTAGCTCATGTCAGGGCTTCTCCTGAGCTTGTGGAATTTAGCTCTGTATGATTCAGCAATTAATTCAAATTTTTTTAACAGTGCAGCTTTAAGTTTGCTGTAATCATTACTATCCTCATTGTCCATTTGACCCGATGCATCTCGAGCTTTCTGGTAAGTATCGGAGATAGCTGGAAGCTCCAGGACTCCCTAGGAATTTTAACCTGAATACAAACTGTTTCAAAAGAATTTAAAAAGACATCCATATCCTCCCCCTCTTTAAATTCGGCTATCAGTTTGGAATTCAATTTGTAACCCAGTCCTGTAGTCCCAGTTAAACCCAAGTCACTTGCCTGCTCTGGTGCTGGTGGTTGGAGTCGTAGCTTCTCCAGTTCATGTTGCCTCTGCTGCTCACGCTCCTCGCGGTCTGCCTCCCGCTGTTCACAGTCTGCCTTTTGCTGTTCTTGCTCCCTCTTCTTCTCTGCAGCTCGCTGTTCTCACTCCCTCTTCTCCTCTGCAGCTCGCTGTTCTTGCTCTGCCTCTCTGCGTTCTCGCTCTGCCTCCAGGCGTTCCCGCTCTGCCTCCCTCTGGAACTCCAGCTCTATTCTGCGCAACTCAATCGGCAGCCTGAGTACTACTGGCTCCAGAATGCTGGTGACCTTCCCCTGCTGCTGTGGCCCTTCATTGGCACTGGCCCCGCTGCCCTTCTCATCGAATCTGGACACTGTACTGGCCGCTAGCCCTTCCACACTCAAGGTTTGGTCCTTTACAGTCACTGTCTGTGACTCGATGCTCTGGGTATCCGCTACCATCAGGGCATCCACGAGATTCTGTTTGGTGACTTTCACCTCGTACGGGACTCCTCTGTCCCTGCACAACTGCTTTAAGTAGTCTACAGTGTGCCTGCTGTAGTTGGAAGCCATCTTCTTCCCTAACTACGGCTACTCTGACTTGCTCTTTAGAAAAAAAAATAAAACAGGTAGGAACTTGACTGTAAGCCAAGAGATATAGTTCTGTTTCCTTTTAAAAATAAATCACTGCCTTTTCCTTTTTTGCAAGTGTCTTGACTATCAAGCTGACACACTGAACAATAAAAGCTTGTAATACCAAACTATGCACACCGCTGCCAGCCAGCCAGTCTGTCACAACCCCTCTCAGTAAGTCAGGCCCTCTGCTCCCACAGTGCCAACCTCCGAGCACAGTGTTGTGAACAGGAACAGAACAGGGTAACCCTCCTGTCTGTTTTGTGGGTTCGAATCAACCTTTGGTCTCAAGTTCTGGAGGGATTCAAACTGTGAACCTCTTGCTAGCGTACCCAGTGTACAGGCTCAGATAATTCTGCTGTTCAGGGAAATGCCAGATATCTTTTGCCTATGGGCACGTAACCAGGTGTACAAAATGAACCCTTAAAAACTCTATTAAAGACCTTAGATAAATTCTTTCCTTTTTCCCAGTTTGGTAAACCAGTAAGCTTTGCACAGTGTCAACTTTAACTATATATGCTTCATTTGTCAAATAAAGAATTTTGAAGGCACACCAAGTTGTCTCTTAAAATAAGAGGTTTTACTTAAAATAGATAAAACATATGTAAAATGTAAATACAGAACAATATATCACAAAACATACAATCTTTTAAAAGTGCAAATTCCTACCACAGTACACTTAGACTTGTCTCTCTAATGTATACCTTCTAACAGTGTGTGAAATAGATGTTGTTTTCAAGAGAGTCCAAACAAGAATGTCTCTCAAGGTCAGTCACAGCATAATAAAACACTGTCTTGAACCTGTTTTCTCCATGATGTCATCATCTAGCTCCTCCTTTTAAGGATATATATATATATATATATATATATATGTGTGTATATATATAATATGTACACACACACACACACATATATATACACATACACAAAACATACACCACTGGGTGGGCTTGTTATTTGATTCTCTTTGTGCTACTAATTGCTGAAGTGTAAAGCTAGGGACTCACTGGCTTTTCTAGAGTTGCCTTGCTGATTTCATCTTAAAGCCAGATATACCAAGCAGCTAATATAGATCAGACTTGTTTAATATGGTGGTATTTGGAGCTAATTGCTGATTTCATCTTAAAGCCAGATATACCAAGCAGCTAATATAGATCAGACTTGTTTAATATGGTGCTATTTGGAGCTAATTGCTGATTTCATCTTAAAGCCAGATATACCAAGCAGCTAATATAGATCAGACTTGTTTAATATGGTGGTATTGAGCTAATTGTGCTTGTTACTGAAGGCATTAGGTTAGCTGGGTCCTAGTGTGACCTCATTTTGGAATAGCCCTGTTTGCTTAGAGTGGAGCTCCTTTGTAAGTCACAACATATTCTCCCGCTGCATAGTAATGGAGGCTTTGTTTTCTCACAACATAGGCAGCTCCCCACCCCAAGCTAGGCACTCGGGACAATCAAGCAACTGAAGCACAAGCAGCTCACCTGAGTAGCTGAGGAAGCCAAATCTCCAGCCTGATAACTTTCGAGGTAAAGAGAGCCTCTTCTCTTCGTCTGGACGCCTGCAGAGGGGTGCTAGCCCGACCCAACCACCCTCCCACCCAGGGGCGGCTGTCAATTTTAGGATCCACCCCGTGACATCACATCCGGTGATATCACGTCCTGTTGCCCAGAACCTATCTCCCCACTTTCCCATTTGCAGGTTATACCTGCTGGCCACTAGAGGGACCTATGCTCCCTCACTACTTCCTACTCCTACCTGTACAGGACTACATCCCTGGGATCTTGCTCACCACAATGTATTGGCCCTGCCTCACGCTCTGCCTGTGCCTATCCCCACTAGCAGTGCACTTATCCACTTACCCATCTGCTAGTCCACACTGTGCCCTGGCACCCCCCTCCCCTTGCTCCTGAACCTCCTCTCCTGCCCCTTGGGACCTCTGTGTGTCCCCGTCCCCCTGCCCTCCCTAGCTTTCTCTTCACCTCAGGCACATCTGGGTGTCTTCTTATTCTTGCTTTCCCCTCCTGTACCTCCCTGCCCACCCCCTGCTCCCTTAGCCTCCCCCCCTCCCTCTCATGTCAATCGTAGGAAAATCTCTCACCATCTCCCAGCCAGGGTGTTAGTCATGCTACTACTCCTGTCAGGGAACATTCATCCAAACCCTGGCCCGGTTCCCAGGAGCTCCCCAACTCGCACCACAGGCCTATGCATGGTCTCCATGAATATCTGTAGCCTCCTAAAAAAGTTTGACTCACTACAATGCCTGGTCACATCAATTAACCCTGATGTCATCACCCTGGTTGAGACTTGGCTGTCAAAATCCTCCCTGACTCCTAGTCTCCCTTCCTGGTTTCACCTTTTCCGGTCCGACCGTGTTGGGAGGCAGGCGGCGGCTGCGCTATTTATGTCAAGGAATCTCCCGTACTAAGCCCTGCCCTCCTATCCTTGACTCCAGGGCCCAGGCGCTTACGCTGAAACTAACCCCTGACCCTTTAAAAGGACCCTTTATCTGACTACTGCATCGTGCTCCCAGGGACCAAAGCATGAGTATTGCCTCTCTTACAGAATACCTTACCTCTCTACCTCCTTCCGCTGATCAAATTCTGGTGGGTGACTTAAATGTCAACTGGCTCAGCCCTCCTCCTCCTCTACCAGACTCCTTTTCTGCAATAGACCCTAACGCAACTAGTTACCCACCCTACCAGGACTAATCCCAAGAGAGGCTCCAGTACCCTGCTTGATGTGGTACTCACCAACCGCCCTAATCGGATCCCCAATGTACAAGTCCTCCCAGACTCTCTCAGCGATCACCCCCATTCTATTCCACTGGTCAACCTCAGTCCCCAAACCCATAGCACAGTCCACATGCCGCGTCTAATACCTGGTGGACTGATAAAACTTAGGAACTTCTGTCCCAAATTGACTGGTCTCCTATACAGGCAACTCCTAACATCGACACAGCTCTCCTTCTTTACCCAAACTTTAATAATGCCTGTGATATCTTTGCCCCAGTGTTGACCCTGCGTTCTAAAAGGAAGAATGCCCTGGGTTACCCCAGCTTTGATCCACCAGCTCAAACATAGGGACAACCTATGGCACTGTGCCATTGAGACTGGCGGCCCAATGACAGGCGGTTATATGCTGCCGCCCAAACAAGTGCTTCTGGGCCATCAGAAAGGCCAAGTCTGAGCACTATCGGTCCTCACTCACTGCCTCATGGGGAATCCCAGAACCTTCTGGGATAACATTAAACAGTTAAATGGGATACACACTCCCCCCACCCACCCAGATCAACATTAATGGTGTGATCTCCTCCAGACCCAGCCCTCATAGCCAACCACCTCAACACCTCATTCACTGACCTTAGCCCTATCCTCCTACAAATTTTTTTGACCTCCTCCCCAGCACCTGCTAAATCTTTTCGCCTTATTTTCTCCTCCACCGTGTTTCTGCCCAAGAACTTAGGTCGCACCTTGTCACTGCCCTCATGAGTAATAGTACAGGCAGTGACACCCTGGATCCGGTGTATCCACGGCTGGTCTTAGACACAGTCCTTACCCATCACATGCCTCATCAACCACTCTCTTGCCTGGGAAGGTTCCAACTGCCTGGAAAGTCGCCACTGTCACCCCTATCTTTAAAGGTGGTGATAGGACTGTGGCTGGAAACTATCGACCGATCTCCATTCTCTCTCCTCTCTCCAAGGCCTTGGAAAAAGTGGTGGCCTCTCAAATCTCTGACTACCTCTCCACCTACAGTGTCCTTTGTCCTGAGCAGCATGGCTTCCGAGCGGGCCACAGTACCAACACAGCCCTCCTAGAGTTCTCCAACTTTCTCCACTCCTCCTTAGACACTGGTTCTCTGGCTGGTGCTGTCTTCATTGACCTCTCGAAAGCTTTCGACACTGTCTCCCACCCCCTCCTTCTTGATGCCCTTAGTCTCTCTGGTTTTGCTGCTGGGCCTATCTCCTGGTGCACCAGTTATCTGTCTGACCGCTCACAGCATGTAAAAATTAATGGGACCTACTCAGACATCTGTCCCATCTTTTGTGGGGTTCCCCAGGGCTCCATTCTGGGCCCCTTACTATTCTCCCTTTACCTTAACACCCTTCCACGCTCTTGCTTGGGGAACATTCTATTGTACGCTGATGATGTAGTCATCTTTGCCTCAAGTCGTAACCCTACTGCCCTCCAGGACTCGCTGCAGGAGTCCTTCACTGAAGCCGAGGGCTGGTTCAAGGAACATAGATTGGTGATAAATCTTAAAAAACAAAACCATGTTCTTCACTCATCCCCAAAACAAGTCCTGCAACTTCAAACTCCTCATTCACTCTGGGTCCTCATTCCCACTCAACAAGTTTGCTCCTATAAATACCTAGGGATCCATTTTGACCCTCCTCTCCTTCCATGGACACATCGCTGCCCTAGCCACTGCCACTAATATCCGATTGGGCATCTTACGCCGGTATAAACACTGCCTCCCCGAGGCTCTTGACTGCAGTCACCTCTCTATCCTGTCCCTAGTGGACTATGGACTGCCGGTGTATGGTGCTGCTGATCAGACCGCACTCCATAAAGTCACTTTTCTCTTAATAAGGCCTGCAGGTTAATTACTGGAGCACCTAGGGATGACACACACCTGTCTACTGTATGCTAAGCGCTGGTACTTGATCTCGATGAGGCGCCTCAAAATGTCTTACCTGTACCCTTACAAAAAGACCCTCCTTGGGCTTTTCCCACCAGGATTGACCACCACCATACGCCGCTCTGTCCCACTAGTTCATACTTGGACCTCTGGGAAACCTCTCTTGTTATCCCTAGAGCTAGGACCTCTCACGGCCAGAGAGCCTTCAGCTTTAGGGCCCCCTCCTGGTTCAACACACTGCCCCCCTCCATCTCCGAACCTCCAACTATATCGTGTTTCAAAACTTCCTTACGTAACCACCTTATTAACACCCGATGCTGTAACTGCCACTAGTCAAAGCCGTACTCAATACTTATGACAAAGCTTATTACTAAGCTGCTAAGGACGACATAACTCTGGTATTGTTTGCATCCATCCTACCATGTACCAGCTTGTTTGTATCTATGTCTTAATTTTACTGTTATACTTATGTGTTGTACTGCTATACTGTGTATTTTGGTTTGTCTTACTGTGACAAGGTACCTTTGTAAATGAGCCTATGGCTCAAAGGTTTTCCAAACTGCTGTTTAAATAAATAAATAAAATAAATAAATACACAAAACAGGAAGTCCCATCAAGAGGTATTAAATTCTGTGACTTCAGCAAAACTCATTTTCCAAATGACGACACTCTTAATTAAGACTGTGATTTCTCAGTCCCTTTTGATCCATGAGCAGTTTTTCTTTCTCAAACACATCAAGGGACTTTTTATGACTAACTGCCAGATCTCACTGAGGTGTAATGTGCTTTGTGTCACCAGGTGCAATTTAACTGGACTTCCTGAGGACGTCATAAAATGGATATTCCACTTCCTAGCCTTCAAAGCAAACTGAGAAGTTAATTGCATACAGAGATCTGCTGTTTAACATATCCTGCCCTTTGAAGTGAAACCTGGTGGGGGTCATCCAGGAGCACAGCATTTCTCATGACAGACAATCACACTATATTTTTATTTTACAAAAATCATAGAGTAATCGGAACCAGCTGTCCAAGCGTAACACTCACTACCTTCTGATAAGGAGTCTGGATGCTTTGATTACCTGGGCAAGAAAGTATTTGCCTCAGGTACCATGAACATCCGGATATTAAACTATATGAGCCATATGTTACAATATCAATGGACTTTGGGCATTTCAGCTATGGAAATAATTGCAAAATTACCTCCATCTCCTGAAAAGGAGCAATTGTCGCAAACACTCACCACTATCACATCACTTTCCCGACACCTTCTCAGGTCGGGTTACAAAGTAGTGGATACATCAGCCAAAGTTTCAGCCACTGGCCTTGCCCTTCGCTGTCCAGCATGGCTCGGGGTTTCCGGTTTTGCACCAGACATACAACATAAGGTGGCTAACGCCCCATTTTGTGGGGATAAATTATTTGGTCCTGGAACACAGATCTTGGATGATCTTCAAGCCTCCAGCCATCAATTACGCACAGTCCAAAGCATGTACCATAAACAGCATGGACAATACACTTATTATAATAGAAGAGGAAACTGTTACAAACCCACCCACAGGAATACCTTTCGAGGACGAGGTCAACCCACAAGAGGTACAACAACCAAAACATGTCCTCCACGTACCTGCCCCTCCGGTGGCGCAGGTACCTCCAGTTCCCAATGACTTTTCCGGGCTGAGCCCTTGTCTCCTCAACCAGGCCTCGGAGGCGGTCGGGGGTCACTTTGCCCTTCATTTGGAAAAAGATAACGGGCTCTTGGGTACTCCAGCTCATTCAGACTGGACATACCTTGGAGCTAACAGAAACACCACTGTATTTTCCTCCACAACTGGTTCATTACCTGCCAGACCACACTGCTATTCTGCAGGAGGAATTACAGGCCCTACTTACAAAACAGGCCTTGTACCAGTTCCAATACAGCAACAACAACAAGGGTTTTACTCCTATTTCTTCTTGATACCCAAGAAAACAGGAGAGCTCAGACCCATACTGGACCTACGTCCACTAAATGAGTACATCCAATACAAATACTTCCGGATGATCACTTTAGCATCCGTCCTACCATTACTGAATCAAGGTGACTGGATGCGTGCATTGGACATGAAGGATGCATATTTGCATATCCCCATTCATGCAGCCCATCAGCAATACCTCAGATTCCATCTACTGGGGAACAACTACCAATTCAGAGCTTTGCCTTTCGGCCTCTCATCCGCTCCCTGCGTCTTTACCAAATGCCTAGCAGTGGTAAGCGAGAACCCTGAGAAAATGAGGACATTACATATTTCCATACCTCGATGATTGGCTCATAAAGGCACATGCTTTCCTCCCTTCTGGAGACCCTTCTGTTGTTCTACAACCTAGGGATCACGGTGAATTGGCCGAAATCCAATCCTCACCCATCCCAGACACTCTCAATATATAGGAGCGACACCGAATATGACAGTCGGCAAGGCCTTCCTCCCACTGGCACATCAGGACGCTTTACTTCGACAGGCTATACAACTACAGTCACAAAAAACAACCACAGTGAGATGCCTGCTTCACCTCCTTGGACATATGGCGGCATCCATCCAAACAGTAGAGTGTGCACACCTAAAAATGCGCCCTATTCAATGGGCATTACAAGAACAATGGTTCCAAAGGACAGGGCAGTTCAACGATCCTATCAGGATAACTCCTGTCCTTCAGTAGGCCCTCTTGTGGTGGACACTTCGTTCCAACCTCAACCACGGCCTTTCATTCAAAAAAACTCTCCTCAACAAGTGCTGACAACAGATGCATCCCTAGAAGGATGGGGAGCCAATCTGGGGCCATATCATGCACAGGGCAAGTGGACTGCCACACAAGCCCGACAACACATCCGTCTATTGGAAATGCACGTAGTTCTGGTGGCACTGCACACTTTCCGTCCACATCTAATCCCGGGTCATCTACTGATACAATCAGACAATACCACAGTAGTATGTTACCTCAACAAACAAGGAGGCACCCACTCTCATTCACTCTGCAGAGCAGTAATCGAAGTGTGGAATGTGGCTATACAACAGAATCTGACGTTGATGGCCGCTCACCTCCCGGGACACCTCAGTGTATTGGAGGATAACCTGAGTCGACAGTCCTCACACGAGTGGACACTGCACGACTCCGTCCTCAGAGATCTCTTCCTTCGATGGGGCACCCATCAGATAGATCTATTTGCCTACCCAGACAACCACAAATTCCCCAGATACTTCTCCATTATCCCGAACACAAAGGGAAAATCTATCGATGCCCTATCCCAACCTTGGACAGAACTCTACTTATATGCCTTCCCTCCAGTGCCACTCCTACTCAGAACACTACTGAAACTACAAATGGAACCAGCCACCATGCTTCTCATAGCTCCCATGTGGCCCAAGCAGGCATGGTTTCCCCTGCTTCAACAACTGTCGGTAGCAGAACCAATTCGATTGCCATTCAGACCGGACCACTTGACACAAGGCTGCGGCTCACTGGTTCACCCCAACCTGAAGACCCTACATCTTCATGCTTGGCTCCTGAAGACGTCTTCATAAATAGACTACAAGTATCAGAAAAAGTAGCCTACGTCCTACTGGCCACTCGTAAACAGGCTACCAGAGAGACTTATAACTCCAAATGGAAACGCTTTGCCATCTGGTCAGCATCCCAGTCATTAGATCCATATTCTTGCCCACTTACAAGGGTTTTGGATTACCTGACCACCCTATTCGGGAGAGCCTCAGTTATTCATCAATCAAGGTTCACTTAACCGCCATCTCTGCTTTTCATGAACCGCTAGATGGCCGCCTCTTATATCAACACCATTTGGCAAAAATGTTTCTAAAAGGTCTAGTACATTTAAAACCACCAATTCGATGTCCCATTTCACCATGGGATCTAAACTTTATGATCGAAAAATTGACAGTGGAACCGTTCGAACCTGCGACCACTTGCGATCTTCGTTTTCTATCATGGAAAGCATTATTTTTAGTGGCTGTCACTTCAGCCAGACGCATTTTTGAGCTTCATGGTCTTGTGTGCAGAGAACCTTACTTAATATTTCATAAAGACTGGGTAGTGCTTCGCACAAACCCCTCTTTTATTCCAAAAGTGGTCTCAGAACAGACTCTAAACCAGACCCTGGAGTTGCCAGTCTTCTACCCCGAATACTCTAATCCAAGAGAACATATTTTACACATGATGGATGTTCACCGCATCCTACGTTATTATATTGATTGGACGAAGTCTATCCTCAAAACTTAGCAGCTCTTCGTCACTTTTGCTCCGGGTTGGCAAGGCCTCCCGGTCTTTCATGCTGGTTAGCCCATTGCATTACTTATTGTTATAAAAAAATGCAACAAACCTTTACCAGGTCAAGTCCAAGCCCACTCTACAAGAGCCATAGCAGCCACAGCGGCTTGTTTCAAAGGTGCCTCCATTACCGAAATTTGCAATGCGGCCACTTAGTCTACCATCCATTATAGCCTAGATATTGCCTCAAGATGCAGAACGGCCTTCAGCTGCACAGTGCTACAAGGCATACTGTCATAGTTGTCCTCCCATCAGGACATAACTGCTTGGTAATCTCCCATGAAGTAATAACCTACTACAAGAGACCATTCCATAGAAGATAGTGCAGTTACGTAAGAACTTACCGTAATAGTAGATCTTCAAGGAATGTCTCTTGCAGTAGGTACCTTCCCTCCCTCCCTCCATCCCCCCTGCCTTCTCTAACAGGGAAATCCTGATCTAAGGACTTAGGGTTGGGACTCACTGGTACCTCAGTTTCCCTCGGTCCTCGCCTTTGCGAGCTGAAACCGGCGGGGAACAGAGGATACCAGGAACCACTCACATTTATAGGCAGAGCAAGGAAATGATGTCATGTGTGTGTGGTCCCTGGTGAAAGACTGCTGGGAGAAGCTGCTGTGTGGCTGCGCCCTCTGCTGGAACCTCCCAAGAGTAATAACCTATTGCAAGAGACATTCCCTTGAAGATCTACTGTTACGGTAAGTTCTTACATAACTGCACTTTCTAGGAATGGTATATGTTGTTCATCCACACGGACCCACCCGACCTCCCCGGCTGCGGACGCACAAACCTGGCTTCCAGCGGGCTAAGATCTGGTGTCATGGAGCGGAGCCAAGGGTTATACCACCCGGGTGGGTGGGAGGAGCCAACTTGAAGACTTTCTGGCTGATTTAAAGGGAAAGGGACTCTGCCAATAAGTGTGGATGAACAACACATACCACTCTTAGAACTACCATTACAGGTGAGTAACCTGTTTTTTCTGGCCTGACAAAATCTCCTAGTGTTTGGTTAATGGGATAGTGCCAGTTTCAATCCCGGTAACCACATTAAAGCTCTAAAGCTAGAAGAGTAGCTAATACATAGGTTTTCATGATTGCCCAAAACAGTGTTGATGTCTCTCTATCTTTGACATGGGTCATAATGTTAATACCAAAATATGTAAATCCCTTAAGGTACATTAATTGGACTGTACAGTCTCCTGTCTCCAGTTGACAGTAGGAGAAGTGAGGTGATTCTGCACTATACAGGTCCCTGGTAAGGCCTCATCTTGTGCTGTGCCCTGTTCTGGAGCATTCACTTAAGGAAGGAAATCGACAGACTAGACTTGGGACAGAAACAGGTCACCAAGGTGATCCAGGGTCAGCACAGCAGATCCTATGAGGAATGACTGGAGGCCCTGAACATGTATTTTTCTGGAGGCAAGGCAGGGGGAGGAACAACTGAAACATATGTTTCTCAGAGATATAAAAAAATTAAACAGTGAGGACCTATTTGTGCAAAAATAGGGATGCAGTCGCTAAGGGGCATGATTGGATGTTTGTGGGGGGGGGCAAATTCAGGAGAGGTTTTACTACACACTGGAGCCTGGTGAACTGTGGAACAGACTACGGCGGAAGAGGGGGCCGCTACCCTTATCCAGTTTAAACCACGGTTGGGACAGGGAAATGGGACACATAGTTCCCAAGGGGGCCAGCAAGGGTTTGGTGGTTGGAGTAATGGGGGGGGGGGGGATACAGCCCAGGGCAGTAGGTTGGTGGGATGAGGTAGTATAGCAAGGGCAGACTCCATGGACCTTTGGTCTCCTTCTGCCATCAAATTGTACATTTCTGTGTACATAATCTAAACTGTCAAAGCAGATCTTTTTACTATCTATAAAGTTCACTGTTCAAAGGTTTAAGAATTATCTGTTCAGACTATTGCCTTTATCCAGTGAATATACCTTGGGGGATTTACCTCTTTTGTTGTTGAAATTATTTGTGCTGAGCTATATGCTTTTTGGAAAAAGCAAGCAAATGACTTTTTTTCCCTCTCCTACGTGCTACCACGTCAGTCACTCCTTCAGCCTTGCCAAGGCCCCCTCTGACCCATATGTCCCCTGAGCCTACGTCCTCGTATGGCAGCCACCCCCGGGGTAACCTGGCGTAACCCTTCACCGGATGGGTCCCTCTCCTCCAAGAGGGAAGGTGCCAGCCAAGGGGGGGGGGTGCAGACCAGCACAACACTTAGCCCCAGGGTGCTGCTGTGGTGGATATGGCTCAGCAGGGCATTGATGTCATCGAAGAGCCGGGCAGCCGTCATCCGGCTGAATGTGGAGCGTTTCCACTTTTCTGGTGCTGTTCCCTCCTTGCGTTGCTTCTGCAGTGCTCCTAGTCTCCACCAGAGGCCGCTGCAGAGCAACGCTGTCCCACTACCCACTCCAGGACAGGAGAGCAATCCTACGGACGCTCAATCCTCTCCTTCCCCTGTCAGGCCCCGGCGTCCCGAGTCCCTTCCCATTAATTACTTGTTAATGAATAAAGTGATTTAGTCAATGCTGATTTCAGTACGTGTTTTTTTTTTTTTTCGTACCATCTACATGAGGTATTATAGTAGCAGTGCAACGAAACAGGGTAAAAAATTTGACCCTAGCTTTTTTTTTTTATATATACTTTCTATTTTTTCCCACCTCTCTCCTCAACTCCAGTCTCCTCGGGAGTACCTAGGAGTCATCCCACTACGGTTCGCTCCTACCTGGTCAATCCTCCGTCGCCCATGTAGCCTCGGTTTGCCCCCTGGGCAGGGACGGGGTGGGCTCCAACACCGTGGAATTCTCTGGCGGCGGCGGTGGGAGGATGCCAGGGCCCGGCTGTAAATACGTGAGCAAGCTCGGTTCTCCATCTCCAGGGAGCTGAAAGTTTTTTCTTCCTTTTTCCCTGGGAGTGGCCAGCACCCTGACATCAAGGCCTCACTGACGTCTGCCACTCCCCGCCCCTTCACTATGCTTCTCTGGTGCTTGCTGTATCTCCGGCTTCCGCCAGAGGTCAGCCGAGCGCCGAATAGGGACCCCTGTCCCTCCTGGGAGAGGAGAGCTGTCCTCTAGATGCTCAATCCTCTCCCTCCCCTGCTGACCGCCAGCAACCTGGGCTCATTCCTGAACCCGGGTCACCGGTGTGGTGCGAGGTGTGGCATCCAGCGCCCCAACCCTCAGTGCGACCAGGCCGGCTTGACCCTACCTTTTTATCAGTATAACAGATTCCAGGCATCTTCCAGTTTTGTTAGTAAAAAAATGCTACTTCCACCAACATTTTAGTATTTTATAAATGTTTTACTTAAGCTGTTTCTCAAGAAAAAAGTTGGCCTCCAGATTTGCATAGAATTAGCATTGTAGACCTAGCAAGGGTTAGAACTAAAAAAAAAAATTAATAAACTCCTGGTGAGCACCATAGCCTGTTCCCAGAAAAGTAGATTTGACAGGTGTGCTAATATTTTTATTAATGGTAGCTGAATCATTTATTTTTTAATTTTTTGTTTTTTTTAGGGGGAAAAAATGTTGCACTGCTGCTTTGAACTAATTTTAAAAGTGCTACTGCTTCTCCCTCGCTTGGCAGGATTGTGACCTCTCTTAGTCACATCCCCCTGACAATGTTAAGCACCCAGTGACGTGGAACGAGCTGGGTTAGTCTGTGTGTGTGTGTCTCACGCCAACATATTCTGTTGTTATCTTTCGATTGGGGGACGTCAGCACAGCTTTGAGTAATAGACTACACCACACAAACAAGATTCAGAATTATTCCTTGCTTTTGTGGCTTTGTGCTTGAACACTAACTTGCCTTTATGCAGTTTTTTGCTATTAATGTCCATCCTTTTATAAAAGCATATTAAATACAGATGTATAATAAGCACTTTGGCCAACAGTGTCTGATTTTTTTGTGCAGCATTCCCTTGTGTCCAGTGGCACCCTTCCCCGCCTTCCCATCCTGCGCCAAGTACTCACTTGTGTCTGCTGGCACACCCTCCCTCCCTCTTTCGGTCCTGTGCCAAGTACTCCCTTGTGTACAGTGCCCCCTCCCTGTCCTGGGTCAAGCACTCATGGCAAGCACTCCTTTGTGCTGAGTGGCACCCTCTTCCTTCTTTCTGTCCTGTATCATGCACTTCCTTGTGTTCAGTGGCACACCCTTCCTCTCCAGTGACTGAGTCAAGCACTCCATTGTGTTTTGTGGCACCCTCCTCCCACTTTCTTTCCTGTGCCAAACACTCTGTTGTGTCCGGTGGCACCCTTCTCTCTCTCTCTCTCTCTCTCTCTGTCCTGTGCCAAACACTCTGTTGTGTCCAGTGGCACCCTTCTCACTCTTTCTGTCCTGTGCCAAGCACTCTGTTGTGTCCAGTGACACCCTTCTCTTGCTTTCTGTCCTGTGCCAAGCACTCTGTTGTGTCCAGTGACACCCTTCTGTCTCTTTCTGTCCTGTGCCAAGCACTCTGTTGTGTCCAGTGGCACCCTTCTGTCTCTTGCTGTCCTGTGCCGAGCACTCTGTTGTGTCCAGTGGCACCCTTCTCACTCTTTCTGTCCTGTGCCGAGCACTCTGTTGTGTCCAGTGACACCCTTCTGTCTCTTTCTGTCCTGTGCCGAGCACTCTGTTGTGTGCAGTGGCACCCTTCTCTCTCTTTCTGTCCTATGCCAAACACTCTGTTGTGTCCAGTGACACCCCTCTCTCTCTTTCTGTCCTGTGCCAAGCACTCTGTTGTGTCCAGTTCTGTCCTGTGACAAGCACTCCCTTGTGTCATTCCGCACCCTCCCCATTCTGTGCCAAACAATTCCTTGTGCCAGTGGCAGCCAAATGGCAACCTTCCTCTCACTGCCCTGTACCAAGCACTCCCTTATATCTGCAGCACCCCTCTTCGCTCCCTGTCTTGTACCAATTACTCCTTTGTGTCCAGTGGTGACCCCCTCCCTGTCCTGTACAAAGCACTTCCTTGTGTCTGCAGCACCCTCTCCCTGTCCTTTACCAAGCACTCACCTTTGCCAGATGGCACCCCTCACACTCACCACTGTGTACCACGCCCCCCTTATGTCTGCAGCACCCCTTCTCTCTCCATATCCTGCACCAAGCACTCCCTTGTGTCCAGTGGCACCATTCCTTTTCCCTGTCCTATACCAAGCACTTTCTCGTGTCTGCAGCACCCCCCCCCCCGTCCTGTGCCAAACACTTTTTCATGTCCAGAGCACCCCCACCCTCTCCTGGTCCTGTGCCTGGCACTCCTTTGTGCACTGGTATTCCCTCCCCATCCTGTACCAGACACTCCCTTGTGTCCTGTGACAACCCTTCTTTCCCTGTTCTATACCAAACACTGCCTTGTATCCACAGCACCCCCTACCTGTCTCCGTCCTGTGCTGTAGCAGGCACTTCCTTGTGTCCATAGCACCCCCTGCCTCTTTGTCCTATGCCAAGCCCTCCCTTGTGTTCAGTGGCACTCCCACCCTCCCTCTCCCACTTCTGTGCCAGGCACTTCCTTGTGGCACCCTCCTTTTTCTTCTTGTCTTATGCCACTTGGGTGGTTGAAGGTACTCGGCTTTGCCTTGTGCCTCACAGCATAACCAAAATGTCAGTATATATCAGTATGACCAGACACCTTGTTCAGTGTTACTGTTTACATATATGTATGTCTTTTAAACTGAACCTCATTTGGGGGTTTTAGAATTCAGCTGTGTTCCGTGTTTCAAACACTGTCAGTTCCTACAGCACAAGTGCAGTTCGGGTTCGGGAGCAGTTTTATGCTTGAGATACATAACCAATGGCAGTGCTTCCTGACCATGGTAGGGAGGCTCCCACAGTGGCCCTTGTGGCTGACCAGGTAGGTAGAGCTTGGTGAGGATGTGCCCTCGCCTCCTCCACAGGGTCACTGTTGATCCATGGGTGAGTTGTAGCACCTGTAGTAGATGGGAGAAATGGAACAAAAAGCAGGTGGAAACTCCATCAACAGCAATCATATTGACATCCTCTGGTACGCATAGGCCCTGTCTCCCCAAAGAAAATCTGTTCTTTCTTTATCTAGGCTGGGAGATCACCAGTTGCAACTTCGGGGGGGAGGGGTGGAGCCATTGGATAAACAGCTATATGAATAAAAAAAAATTAACATATGAGAAGTTGGACATGTCACTTTAATTCTATATGCCTAGGCTGTGCATAGGTATACAGTACTAATTTTAAATAGGAACATTTATAATCAGGGGCTATCATAGTTTGAAAGTCCATGAGAAGCTTTTTTAAAAAAGACATTGGGTTACCTGTAGCTTGCAGGAGTCCAAAGGTACTGCTGGCGAATTCTGCCCTATAGTGATGCTACATTGCCACAATTTTTTAGAACCTTGTGATGTCATGGAGGGGGTCACTGTGCTCAGCTACAGTGTAATTAGGCACACTTTCATCCTCAGTGACATCAGTGTTCTAAAAATGCTAGCAAAGTAGTATCAGTATAGAGCAGTCACGCATGAATATCTTTGTACTACTGCCAGCTACAGGTACAGTCAATACCCCATTTAAAAGAGTTATTAGTGTGCTTTCAGGCCATGGTGGCCACTACTCACAAATATTCTCCATTAAAGCAGCAGTATTTGTTAGTGGTAAAAACATCAATATACCCATTTTTTCTTTCCGTTTTCATCCATTCCTGAACCAAGATATCAGATTTTGAAGTTTTTAAATGTTTCTACTCCATGCCATGCTAGCCATAAAAAAAAAACAATATATATATTTTGCACAGTGTCATGCTGTTTACCATGCTATGTGTTGATGTGGAACCTTTGTAAATGAGCTGGTTAGCTCAATGGTGTTTGTCCAAACAAATTAAGTAAAAAAAAAAAAGAATTGTACGATGACACCATCCTACTGCGACCACATTATGAATCTAGCATGAACATTGAACAGGTAACCTCAACAGGAGAGATTTTTTTCAATTGTGAGTGGCAGCCATCTTTAATGATGTGAGTTATTAATTAAAAAATTAGCCATAAAAGCTGTTTTTAAAATATCCGAGGAACCTAAAAATACACCAAGGATGAACCAAAGGATGTCAGAAATACATTTTTGCTAAAAACAAAACTTTATGATTTTTTTTTTGCTAACTAATAAATACTGCTGCCTTAAGATAAAAGAAGTATTCCCTGTTAAAAATGTGTGTGTGTTGCTGGCCCAGTGGCGTGGAGGGCTGAGGCAGTATGCCTTACCTCCTGCCATGCCGGCGACCCGTGTTCATGGTGCGAGCGGGCCATCAGGGGTCGGCTGGCGAGGGAGAGGATCTAGCATCTGGAAGATAGCTCTCCTCTCCCAGAGAGGGGTGGGACGGAGTCTGCTGCATGTCTGACCCCTAGCAGAGGCTAAGGGTCAACACCAGTGGCTCACACCTAGAGGGTGGTTACAGAACGTGCATGGCGATGTTGCATCAGGGGAGGCGATGCGCGCGCAGTCGGCGGCGTGCGTCACTGTGCCCCGAGGGGAGAAAAAGCGTAAAATGGCCCCTCGGATGGATGACTGCCTGGCGCCACAGGCGCCGGCTCCTGCGATAGCAGCACTGCCCTCGCAGATCTGAACCGGCAGGTTAAGGGATCCCACCTTGGGGAAGCCATAAGGGGAAAGCGAGGGGACAATGCCGCGAGCGGGAGATGGGGCTGGGCACCTTGGCAAGAGGGAGCTCTGTAGGGGATGGGTAGGAGAAAACAGATTAACAGAAAAAAATACGTGTGTGTTTGTGTATCTGCATATTTATATACACACACACATACCTTTGGGAGAAATAAATAGCAGAGCTGAATAAAAAGTGTTATTTTTCCCCTGTTAATCACCTACAGTACTAGGTGAGAAACGGGTTATTCTCCCTGTAGCCGAATGTGTTTTTTTTTTCTCCCATAGCTGTCAATCATGTTGGTTCTCCTGCTATATCAATTTGCACTTTGCCCCGTGGTGTAATTATGGGATATGCCATGGGTTGATTAAAAATATAAAATTAATTTTTTATCTACAGTGTTTGACCTCTGTGACCTTACGAGTGAGGTCTATAGATGTCAAACCATGCAGATAAAAATAAATGTGGTATTTGTAGCCGGCCCATCGCTTTATGTCATTTATACAATCACAGTGCCATCCTGGCAAGATTCGTTATTTCAGTGAAGATTTTACTGTTTCTGTTTGATTTCACTGCTCTGTTTTTAACTGCAGCAGATGCCATTTTGATGTCATAAGACATTGTGCAAGCTGTTCTCCCATTGGTTAAGAACTCCTGATGACCTACCTAAAATTGAAATAAGTAATTTATTTCCCATTTAGGCCTGTCACACGTGAAAATGAATTCATTCATTTGCTAAATTTTATTCTCACAGTCCTTTCATAAGTAAGTCATTTCATAGTGCATACAGGAATAAGCTTTTTATTCACTCTGGCATGTTGTCAACACTGCTGCCATGGCGCTCAGGGCTCCAAATTGCTCCTCCCTTTGTTGCTAGACAGCATTTTTGGCAATATTCCAGAATGAATGAAAAGCTTATTCCTGAATATACTATGGAATATCCCATATACATAACACCAATGATAAATACATTGTGTAAATAAATCTTGTTATTTTGGGGATATTTATTTTCACTAATGCATTCTTTCACTTAGAACATGTAATTTCAGTTAGAACATGCTATTTCCACTTAGACTGTCCCAAAGCGAACAGCCATGCTCCAGTAAGATGTCAGGGGGTACTGCTAACAGGTTGGCTACCCCACAGACGTTGCAGGAGAATCCAAAGTAAGCAGCACTCCATACTTGAATAAAAATACAGTCATCCAGACGCTCCAGTAGCTAAACTTTATGATATCGAAATAACAAAACATTAATAAAATCAAGAGCAGAATACACCTCTGCACTTCGCCTTAACAGACTTCGTCAGGAGGTGGAGACAGAGAATCATTTAAATAATGAGTCATCGGTGGCATCATAACTCCCATCACCAGTCATTGCTTCAAAATACATAACATGAAATTACAAAACAAAAAAACCTTTTAAAAAGCAGTTAAGCAAACATTCAAGGTAGAAGCCAATCCCTATGATGAATGGCACAGAAAAGTCACAAATTGTTTCAGATGCATTTTTGGGGGTGTTTAAACACCATCAGCAGTAATCCATCCATCAGGTGAGACAATCACTGAAGAAGGAGAAAATTAAGTAGCAAATTATTTATATAACTAGTTTTTAGTATTGTTAAGTTTGCACCTCATATATACATGTTTTCTTTATTATTATTATTATTCTCTCCATATAGGTACTGCAAGACCTCTTGGTTCTTTTCTCCTTCATCGGCGATTGTCCCTCCTGGTACCCTGTTGTGACTTATATGGATTCCCCTGGAATTTTCCAAGGCTAAATTTCAGAGATTGGGTGATGTAATGGATTAGTGCTGATGGTGCTTACAACCCAAAAAAAGTGTTTGAAACAATCTGGGACTTTTTTGTGCCGTTTATGATGGGGACTGGCTTCTACCTTGAATGTTTGCTCAGCCTTTTTTTTTAAGTTTTTTTGTTTTGTAATTTCAGGTTATGTATTTTGAAGCAATGACTGGTGATGGGAGTTATGATGTCATTTGACACATTATTTAAATGATTCTCTGATTGTCTCAAACCTCCTGGTGAAGCCTGTTAAGACAAAGCACAGAGGTGTATTCCGCGCTTGGTGATTTTATTAACGTTTTGTTATTTTGATCTAATAACTGGGGAGCACTTTCTCCCATAGGGAAACCCAGTCATAATTTCCCTGTTATAACCCATGGGTTATAATGACGAAGACGCGCCGGGTTTCCCTTGCTCTGAGCATGCCCCGCCACCACTTCTCCAGTCTTCGGTGTCAGCCAGCTGCCATTCCCCCACCGCTTCGCAGTTCGCCACCAGTTGGAGTCAACATAAGTTAATTTAAAAAGAAAGAAAGAAAGAAAAGAAAACTGTACAAGGACCTGCTTCTCAAACTGCCTAACAAAAAGTAAGGGTTTTTAACATGAGCTGGGATTTTTAACATGAGCCGCAGACCATGATAAAACCCAATCAAGTCCATGGCTCCATGGATATCTCTTTAATTTGTATAACTGCTGAGGCAAAAAAATGATCCATAGCAATTATATAAAATAAAGGCTGAAGAGGTCTGTAAAACTCTAATTTTACACCCGCATGGTGTGGGATGCCTTTACAAACCCCTGAAGCTTCGCTCTCTGGGTTTATATGGCATCCCATACCTCGGGGGTGTAAAATTCTCATTATGACTACCTCCCTAGCCATTATTCTATATACAGTGGTGTGTCACACAGACAAGGCACACTGATGAGTCCTGGTAGGACGAAACACGTGTCTGTCTCTTCTGTTGGCACCCTTTGCAAACTGTGTGAGAGGCCTTTCAGCACCATGCATTTCTGCTTAAAGTTGAACCAGCCCAATATTCTGTGGTGATTTGCATATGCAGCCCATGATGCTTTGCATTGTGGGGGCATGTGTGAGTTTGTATTTCTTATTAAGTTTAGCTATTGGAGCTTTGGGTTAATTGTATTTTTATTCTGGTATGGAGTGCTGCTTACTTTGGATTTTTTTATTTCCACTTAGGACCTGGAAACAGAACAGAGAACAATGGATCATATAGAGCATTTACAATATAAAGTTTTAGTTTCAGTTTATTTTAAAAGACCTGATACATCCATGAGCAGGACCTGCCCATTTTCGTGGATGACCAGGGATGTAATTATGTAGTTTAAGAAAAGCAATAAGTACAAATAGGTTATAGTACAACATAAAAATGGAAAGGTAGCTTTAAGCTAGAACTCTGTAAAGTAGCAATAAAACATTAACAGTAGTGTATATCAGATACATAATGGTTGCACTGAAATAACACATGCATCTCCACACACCAGTGGGTAAGACCTCTATAACCAGCTTGTGACTTTGCCACTCGTGGGTTATGAGTCTTACCACTCACAAGTGGAGATAAATGTGTTATTCCACTGCAACCACTTATAAATTACGTTTTTATAAAATGTGCAAGTTCAGTCTAAAGGGCTTTCTAGGTAAAAGAACCTTGAATAACCCTAATGAGTTCAAGAACAATGAGAGCAAGGCAGGAGGTACCTGTACCTGAAGAGGAAGAAGTTAAGGCCAGGGAGAGAGGGAAGGTCGAGCAGTCCAAGGAGCAGAGGAGGTGGGGGAGTCACCGAGAGCAGGCAGAAAAAAGGTAAAAGAGTTACCTTTGATTATGGAATCTCCCAGTATGGTGTGGAAGGGGGGAGTAGCTCTATCTGGGGTAAGTGCATGCCAGGCATGACCGCATTAGTGCACTCTATAGTGAGGAAGGCAGGGGGGAACTCCCACTTAGTGGTGCACCTCGGAACGAGCGATTTGGATGGTAGCAGTGTGCTGGAGGTGCAAGCAAGATTTAGAGAATTGGCCAGAATATGCCAAACTGAGGGGAACACTCTTGTATTCTCAGAGGTTTTGCTGGTGCCAAGAGCAAGCACAGGCAGAAAGCTAAGGATTTGGGACTTCAACGAGTGGTTGGGAAAATGGGGTTTGGGTTGGTGGCTGGCTGGGGAGATACATGGGACAGTAGGGAGCTGTTTGCCAAGAACAGGCTGCATCTGAGTATGGAGGGGGAAAGAGTTTTAAAAAATAAGATGGGGGGGTTTATGGTTATAAATTATGATTTAAACTATTAGTGGGGGGGGGGCTTAGTCTTGTGGGACAGACAGAATCGCAAAGGTTATGAGGGCCTATGCCTCTCTTCCCAACTTTAAAATTGATGGATGGGATGTACTCACAGAAGGGCAAAATCATGGGTGAAAGGGAGGATGGGAAGAGTAGAGGGGATGGTTGGAAGGTGATCTCAAGCCAATGCAAGGAGCTTGGAGAGCAAGATACCCAAGTTACAGGCAATGATGGCGGGAGGGGGGTTGATGTGGCTGCAGTCACAGAGACTTGGGCCACCCAGTATCATGACTGGGACTTGATAATCCCAGGATACAAAATGTTTCAGAGGGATGGGTTAACTGGCAGGGGAGGAGGATTAATGCTGTTTGTGAAGAAGGGGATTGTGTGTAGTATAGAGGAGGGTGAGGACTGGAGCACAGAACTGTTGTGGATCACCTTACAGGATGCTGAGGGCAGGAGGGTCAATCTAGGGGTAGCCTACAGACCACCAACACAAACTGAAGAACAAGACAGGGGAAACTGTGGCAAACCTAGCAAATCACTGTGGTAGATGGAGAGGTAGGACGGTGGTGGTGAGGGATTTCAACCTGCCTGCAGTGGATTGGTGCACTATGACATCAACAAATGGTAAAGAACAATGGATTATGGACTAATTTCAAGATATATTCCTGTCACAACTGGTGGTGGAGCCAACCAGAGAAGGAAGTATTTTGGATTTGTTTCTGACAGACTGTGAGTAGGTAAAGAATGTTGTAGTAGGGGACCTGTATTCTGAGAGAGATCACTTAACAGTATGGTTCTCCTTGAACCTGGGGAGGGAGGCTAATCACAGTAATGCAACGGAAGTGAATTTTTTTTTGGGGGGGGGCAGATTTCAGGATGATGGCAGCCATTCTGGTACATGGACACAGGTCACAGATGGAAACTTTTGAAAGTGGGCCTGTTGGAGGCCACTAATACCTGTACTAAGTCATAATGCAAGAAAGTAAGGTCAAGGAAACCCTGCTGGTGAACTAGTGATGTACAGTAGAGGGTAAGGGAGAAAAGGCTAGCCTATTGAAAGTACAAGAAAACCTGTAAGGAGAAGGACAGGGAAGAGTACTATACGAAATCGAAAGAGGTGAGTGGGGTGGTAAGGGCAGCCAAAGCAACCAAAGAACTAAGGTTGGCTCAGGGCATCGGGAAGGGGAGAATTAATTTTGAGATATTAGGGAGAAGAGGAAGTGTAGGGGGAAGATCACCAGGTTAAAAAAGGAGGGTGGGTGGGCAGAAGAGAGAGTGGAGCAGGCTGAGGTACTAAACGAGTACTTCTGCTCTGTCTTTACAAGGGGAAATGGATGGTACAAATCCACTGGGGGGGTGTTAAGATAAAGGGTGGGGAGGGAGGGTCACTAACATGTGATGAGATACCGGTTGAGAGAGTATGGGAGGTCCTTAGGTCATTAAGAACAGACAAGGCCGAGGTCTGGATGGGATCCACCTCAGAGTCCTAAAAGAGATGGCGGATGACCTGGTAGCATCGCTGACAGTTATTCAGCTCCTCCCTCCAAACGTGAAGTGTACCATTGGACTGGAGAATGCCTCACATAGTGCCCCTCCATAAGAGAGGGTCACGAGACGAGCCGGGAAACTACAGACCGGTCAGCCTGATGTCCATAGTGGGGAAACTATTGGAAAGTATATTGAAGGAAAGGCTGGTGAAGTTCTTGGAGGTAAGTGGATTTCAGGATGTCAGGCAACACGGTTTTGCCAAAGGGAGATCTTGTCAGACTAACCTGGTTAAATGTTTTGATTGGGTAGCAAGATCTCTTGATGGTGGTAGGCCGATTGATATTTTATATTTAGACTTCAGTAAGGCATTTGACTCTGTGCCACATGGGAGACTGCTGGGCAAGCTGAGTGACTTGGGGGTGTGGGAAAGGTTGGTGAGGTGGGTTGGGAACTGGCTAAGTGACGGACAACAGTGGGTGGTGGTGGTGGGGGGGCTGTTGTCACCCAGAAGGGTCATTAGCGGGGTCCCTCATGGTTTGGGTCAGGGTCCTTTGTTATTTAATTCTTTCATTTCAGACATTGCAGTGGGAGTTAGGAGTAATATGAGTCTGTTTGTTGACTACTCCAAACTAGGTGCAAAAGTGGACAGTGAGGAGGGAAGGAGGACACCACAGGAAGACCTAGAAAGACTAGAACAGTGTTCAGTCACATGGCAGCTGGGGTTTAACTTTAGGAAGTGCAGTGTACTTCACCTGGGAGCTAGGAATCCAGGGTACAGCTACTAACTGGGGGGTACGGTTAACAGTCTCGGAGAAAGAAAAAGATCCCTGGTAAAATGAATTACTCAGGACAATGCAGGGAAGCAACAGCTAAGGCAAAAAGAATGCTGAGGTGCATTGCTAGAGGGAGCACTTCTTTTTTTTTTTTTTTTTTTTATTTTTAACCAATTATTTTACCAGGTGAGACACACTAAGCTGAAAGCTTGTTTGCAGGTGCAACCTGGGAGCACAAGAAGTTAAGTGACTTGCTCAGGGTCACACAGTATGCACCTAGGGGGCTGTGGGATTCAAACCCAGGTCTCCAGATTTGCAGCTCAGAGCCTTAACCCACTGCGCCATACTGCCTCCTTCAAGAAGGGAGGAGGTAATTTTGCCACTGTACAAATCCTTGTAGTGAGGCTGCACTTAGTATACTGTGTGCAGTTCTAGTGCCCATGCTTAAAGAAGGAAATTATGCTCCTGGAGAGGGTCCAGAGGAGGGCGTCTAAGATGATCCTCGGAATGGGAGATAAGCCCTATGTGGAGAGCTTTAGGGAGCTAAACATGTACTCCTTGGAAGACAGATGGGACAGAGGGAACATGATCGAGACCTTTAAATACTTGAAAAGTAATAATGGAGTAAACAGTGAGGGAGTGTTCAGACTGAAGAGGGAAGGGACCACGAGGGGTCATAGCCTGAAACTGGTTGATGGAAAGTGTAGAAGGGACCTGAGAAAGCATTACTTCATGGAAAGGGTGGTGATGCCTTGGAATGTGCTACCTGAGGAGTTGATATCAATGGAATCAGTGGAAGGTTTTAAGAAGGGATGGGATAGATACATGGGGTGGGTACAGGTAGGGTGGGTAGAGTCCATGAGAACTCGGAATGGAAATCAGGGGAGGGATAGAAGGGAGAGGGAAGGGGCAGCTGCCGTTATTAAGATGTGAGCTGCATCTCGAGCAGATGCAGTAGACCTCATGGCCTAATCTGCTGGCATTTTCGTATGTTCATAATTTCACACGGAAGCCCTTGGTTCTTTTCTTATGGATCACAGGGTTCTTGGGTTTCATTGTAAGTCTCACAGTTTAGTGTATTTGATTAGAAAATTTTAACTTGTTTTAAAATTTTATTTTGAATTGCCATAGGCTGGTCCAGAAAGCTGAACTGATTCGTCTGTCACAAACCTTCCTGCACTTGAAAAATTTCCACTGGATTGTGGTGGAGGACTCACCTGTGAAAACCAAACTTGTGACGGACCTCCTGGCAGAATCTGGCTTAAAGTACACCCACTTGAACGTGGAAACATTAAAGGATTATAAGCTGAAGGAGAATGACCCCAGCTGGCTGAAGCCTCGAGGGGTAGAGCAGCGCAACCTGGGGATCCAGTGGTTACAGCAGAACCTTGAGCTTTATGAGGAGGGAGTTGTGTACTTCGCAGATGATGATAACACCTACAGCCTTAAACTCTTTGATGAGGTGAGCTTGAGGTGTTTTTATCTAAATTAGTATCAGATGAAACCATTCACTTAAGACTTCTTATGTTTTGGTATTCTACGTTGCAGGAGCTTTCCCAACCAGTTGCAGCCCTCCCCTCAGTTGCGTGTGAGGTACTGTTATTACTGTAAAAGTACCTCACATGCTGAGTCACTGTAACAGGATTCTCACTGACCGCTCCTGCGTCAGCATTTTAAATAAAAAAAAGGATTTTTTAAATATTTGTATTTATGTTTTTGGTGACTGGGTAGGCAAGCTGATCCAAAGGACCATTTTCAGTTGTGACCCGGGCCATACAGTGGCAGACAATACAAGGTTGAAGCAATAGGCACAGGTTACATTACAGAAAGGAGCAATATACACTTAGTAACATGAAATCAACAGTAATGAAACATTACACATCAAATCTAGCACACAAGTTTCATAATAAATACAAGAGTGCATGCCTGGGTCTCAGATACATGGTTGATCACTTGTGGAGCAGTCACATCGTAGATCCACACATCACTTGATCAGTCAGGATATGCGACAATGCATGGTGGAAATACCTTATGGTGATCCATGTGAACCCAGGAAGGGGCAAACAGTGCTAAGAGGTACAAACTAGTGGTCAGCGTCCGGGTGGTAAGTCGAGAAGTACAATATGGCTTCTCGGTGGCTGTTGGCGAAGGTTGCCTAGGGAGCATTACAGGTGGCGTGGACTTTAGCCACCTCTCAGTTGCAATTTGAAGGACTGATGAGAGGTGCGTTTCTGATGACAGGTGGAAGTTTGTTCCAGAGAGGGGCAGAGATAGAGAGGGTCTTACTTCCCATGGCAGTAGATACATGGGGACTACAAGGGGGATGGAGGAGTCTCTGAGACTATGAATAACCACGCTGGCAGGGACTACAAGGGGGGGGGGATGGAGGAGTCTCTGAGAGAACGAATAACCACGCTGGCAGAGAGAATCGGTGAGAAAGGTGACTTCGGAGAGTTTCTGAGAGAGGTGTTGACTAGATTGCCCAAGGCATATTCATAGCGGCCATGAAGGGATAGCCAGCCAAGTGGTAAAGAGAGCAGTGATGAGTGGAGAAAGGAACCTGAAGGATGAAGCGACAGATGGAGTTATATGTGGTACTTAGCCAGGAGAGAAGTGAGGCAGATGTGGTGGAGAAAACTGGAGAGCCTACAAGGTAATATAGTAAGCAATCTATAATAACTTTATTGGTCCATTTGGAGGACCTCTTAGGGATCTAAGTATGTTGCCTCTTGATTCCTTAGGACCACAGAACTGCTTGCCTTTGGCTCACTGTCCCTGGTCCTAAGAACAGATGAGGCAACACTCTTGTATCCATAAGAGGCCCTCCAAATGGACCCATAAACATATGTGTTTTTCTCATGTATTCTTTGCTACACCTCCAGCTCAGACTTGCATCATCTCATTCTCTGCTGGTGGTGGTAAATTTGGGACCAGCACTAATCTGTGAGTCAGTTGGTTGAAGATCTCCCAACTGTTCTGGTTTTCATTGTGAATTTTTGCACCACCATCAAGGTCTGAAATACTCAACTGTACCAAGACCAATTCTGTTTTATGGGACAACTCACAATCAACATTGTAGGCTTTCCCATTAAAAAGACGGTTCCTTTGAATTGTGTAGACCTTAAAGGAGATGGGAATGGGAAATATATATTTGTTTACCCAGAGAGGTTGCAGTTGTCTGGGTTTTAATTGGTGAATGAATTTATCTAGATTCATAACATTTTGTGAATAAATTACAAATCCCTCTTTTATCACTTCCCATTAGTTGAATCTCTCATTCAGATATCACAAGCTCATGTTCTCCTTGCTGTCATCATTACCGTGTGACGTCATTTTAATGCTAAATGTAAAATGATAATTGCTGATAATAAGTAAGGAATAACACACTCCAGGGTGTTCAGTTGTACTGAGATATAATATGGATATGTCTGGTGCAGTCTGACTGGGGTGAGGTCCCTTTCCAAGTAACCAGCACTAGGACTATCATGCGCTATCTGTAATATCTCAGTTCTATACTTCTTTGGTATAACCAATTGTTCTGTCTGTTTTTGCATCTGAGGGTTAACCCAAATTCTGTACAGTAGCCCATTACATTTTTTAAATATTGGTTCACTCAGTTTTTGTTTCACCCCCAGCTGCTTAAAATAACCTTGGAAAGAAACATCATTAGTTTGAGCAGAAACAAAATCACAAATCAGTTATCAATTTAGTTTCAGTATTTTGATTTATCAACCTCTCATGTCCATCAGTCTTTTGTTGCCACTGTTTTTTTTTAGGCGTCTTCTTTCTTTACCAGATTCCAGATCTTGGAGCTGGACTCAAACAAGTCCAAATCAAAGTCACCAAAAGTAACAGTCCCTAACATCTGAGATTTTCTTTGTCTGTGCTCTGAAACAGCAGGGGTTAGTCCCTCTGTGATTAACATAGCAAAAACTGGAAAGTCATTTCCAATAATCACAGGTACAGGTAACTTTGGTACTACCCCCACTTTCATTTGGTGCAACGCACCATTAATGCTCTGAGTCACTTGGATGGTGGGATAGTATCAACTGTTCCTGTGGATGCAGATGACCCAGTATCTGGTCCTTTTTCACAGTCTTTTACCAGAACTTCAACATGCACCAGGGGCTGTCTGCTTCCTGAATCTATAAGTCACTTCACAGTCTTACCTCCCACCTTACTTGCCCCAATTTGCTAAGGCTACATTTGCTCCAGTGTTATTCTTCTTATTTTTATGGCAGTTTCTTGCAATACGGCCTGGCTCATTACGATTGTAGCAAATAAAGTCTTTGGGTACAGATTTGTTACCCCATCTAAGCACTTATCTGATCTGGAATTAAATCAGGAAAAAGGGGGTGTTATCTTTCCTGGTCTGTTACTTCACTGCTGTGGTGTCTGTCTGACCATCTGATAGTCCTCAGCCAAACAAATAGCCTTTTCCCCTCTTTCTGATCGGTGTTCTTTTACCCAAAGCTGCACATCTGCAGGAAAGATATTTATTTTTAAATTTCATGTCTTTTATTGTGAAAAAATTACAGTGTCTTGACATGTCTGTTACAGACATACATAGAGAATCATTAAGCTATGACTGTATACAGTGTCTTTTAATTCACTAAAAAAATACCACCAACAGTTTCATCTGGTTCAAGGTCAGTTAGCATTCATCTGTATCCCCCTCCCCCGTGTCGTGCTAGTGCACTTACCCGGTCAACAAAAACTAAATAAACAAATAATAAAATGTATTTTCAAGTGTCTGTAACAAAATTTTATCCAACTGTTGTTGGCCCAATCCTGTAGTGAACCAACTAAAATGCCACTAGGCAGTGGTATCTTGGTCCATGGAGGCCTTTTTGGCCTTGGCCATTATGAGTTAGGCCCTCTAAATCATAACCAAAGAGGTTGGAGCTGAGGGGAAAAAAAGCAGCTGTGTGCCAAAGGCGTGTAAGGAATGATTGCCATCAGAAAACAAGAGGCGTACACCTAAAGTCAGTAAGAAAACAACATCAGACTTTACAACTATGATGCACTGAACCCCAGCTCAGCAAATTAAACACTATTTAGATAGACTCAGTGTATGAATTTCTCCTAGTTTATCTGCCACTGGTGCCAAGGGTGCCATATTGCCAAGAACCTATCATGTTATAATACAGTATATCTAAACCAGTTATTTGTTCCATTCTCTCCAGTTCAGCTACTCTGGCTTTCCAGTGGTCTGGGGCAGGCGGTAAAGGAGATAACCAGCTAGAGGTGATGCACTTAAGTGCTGCCACTCTGGGGTCTGACCTAATCTGTGGGTTTCACTAGGGCAAGACAACAGAGCTGGGAAACCCAGCACCAGTTCCGTAAACATTAAGGGGAAGGTGAGTCCCATAAGTTGTTGGAGTGCGGAATGCACCGCTTTCCAAAACTCGTAAGATCTTAGGGCAGGCCCAGAATATATGGTGATGTGTCCCCTTGGTGCCACAGTTGTGCCAACAAAGGTCTGTGTGATTAGGATTAAAATGCTTGGTTATTACTGGTGTCCAGAAAAATCTAACAAATATTTTCCAGTTGAATTTGTGCTAGGATGGGGACAGCCCCAACTCAGCTGCCTTGAACAGTGCTTAGGGTCGATTCAGGTGCCGCCTTTCTGCTCCCACTTCAAGCACTGGGCCTCTAATAGAGGGGCATCAGAATTTGTCAACAAGGAACAGAGCTCAGAAAGGTAGCAACATTTCTCCTTAAGAGTGATGATATGGTAAAAGAAGGACTCTAGCTCCATGTGTTCTCTTCTGATCTGGGGTAAGGTGTCCGTGGACATGATATAATGATGGACCTGCAAGTACCTATAATGGTCTTCTTTCTGATGGAATATTTGTCTTGTAAGTGAGCAGCTTGTGTCTGTCCCAGAACATGTACCCGGGGTCCAGTTGATGCAGGAAGGATATTGATAAATTGCCTCACTTCATATATGTCATTGATCTGTGGGACTGTGTTGCCCTCTACTTGGAGCCATTTAATGAGGAGTTCTCTGAGCTGGAGGGAAGGCTTCTCAAGGATTGTCAGCTGAGTGTTACTTCAGGGACCTGAATCGCTCCCTGTAGGGCTCTCCTGAGATGTCATGTCTTTTTTCGGATTTCTCATTCCATAAGGTCACAGTTTCCTGATGGTACAGTGTCCGTATTGCTGTAGGCAAGTTGGGCTTCACCTGTCAGATAAGGTGTCAGCCTGATTGCCCATATGGCAGGCTCCAGCGACCCTTTCAGAAGTTGTCAGGTATGCTTCAGTATCATCCCAGGGACACAGTTCTGTAAGTTTAATGTCTTTTAAGTTGCTTGTGTTTTGTTGCTCTGCTGGACCTGTACCAGATCCTTCAACTTTGATAGCTTGCAAGACATCCAGCCATAGTTACTCCTGTTGCTGCATGTCTTATGTTATCTGTTATTTGGTCTCTCTTTGTTGTATAGCCCACCATTTGAAGAGGCAAGACATGCTTTCAGGTTCTGTCCCTGCCTGTTCTTCTTTAATCGCTTGTGCTGGCTGCATAGTCTCAATTTGGACTTTTGCTTCTGCTTCTAGTTTGGCTGATATTCTTCTAGTAATTACTCCTGGGCTTGCTGTTACAAGACCCATACCTTTCTTCTATGCTTCCAGAGTGCCAGGTGTAGTTCTCATGCACATAACTCCTGGCATAGAGTATGCACAGCATAAATCCCACTTTGTCTGACACCAGCTGTCATAGAGGCATAGGCCAGGAAGCATATGCAGACCAGGAGAATTTATACAATTCACAGGTAGTGTTTTATTATCAGTAACAATAAAATAAAACGAACTCTGGTCAGAACCAACACGGCTGCATAAAGCCATTCACGCCAAGTGGAGAGCACGGAGTTCATGGGGGAAAGTTCTCCATCAAAACGGAGCTCACAGCAGAGAAGTGTGGCATGTCCAGGATGGCCACTGGAATTCGCTCATATGCACTGAAACATGGCGGCCATCTTCTCTCCCCCCCCATAATATAATTTTTATTATCTTGACAAAACAGAAAATACATTTTCACATTTCATAGGACACAGAAACATAGAATTTGACAGCAGATAAGGACCGCTTGGCCCACCTAGTGTGCCCATTTCCCTACCTAATGGATAAGCTGCAGATCCCTGTTAACAAGCAGCCTATTTCCTCCTACCCCCCCCACTAGAATTGCCTTATGTCTGTCCCATGCATTCTTGAATTCCCCCACTGTTTTTAACTCCACTACCTCCTCAGGAAGGCTGTTTCATGTATCCACAACCCTTTCTGTGAAAACATACTTCCTCACATTACCTCTGAGCCGTCCCCCCTCTAACTTCCAATTGTGCCTCCTTGTTCTTGCACATCTCTTTTTCTGAAAGATGCTACTCTCTTGGACTTTGTTGATTCCCTTAAGGTACTTGAAAGTTTCTGTCATGTGCCCCCTCTCTCTCCTCAAGGGTATACATATTAAGGTCCTTTAATCTCTCTTCATATGTCTTCTGGTGTGGACCCTGCACCATTTTAGTTGCCCTCCTCTCGACAGCCTCCATCCTGTCTATGTCCTTGCAGAGATGGGGTCTCCAGAACTGCATGCAGTACTCCAAATGGGGTCTCACCAACTATCTGTACAGAGGGGTAACAACTTTCTGTTTTCGACTGGTGATGCCTCTCCCTGTGCATCCCAGTGTCCCACCAGCCTTCCTTACTGACTTCTCACATTGTTTGCCCACCTTAAGGTCATCTGATGTGATTACCCCAGGTCCCTTTCCATTTTTGTTGTTGTTAGTATCTCACCCCCCCCATTGTTGTTAGTATCTCACCCCCCCATTCAAGATATTCATGACATTTTCCATTTTTCAGAGAGTTACGGCAGTTAATAAATCCTCTAAACATATGACACTTGCATTCAATGTCTTACTACATTAAAGAAATAAATAACATGTAACATAATAAGATACAATTGAATAAAATTAGCGATTAACTGTTATAAATTCAGTTATAGTAGCTTAGAAAAAAAATCTAGGGAATTTAAAGCTCTAGGAAGTACACCATACTATGCATTCACAAGTTATCTTAATTTTGTCTAACACACTATTTTACTCATTAAAATTATTTCAGAACTGAATAAAAATTGACCCCAGATGTTTAAGAAAGTACTTAACTTATTTCTAAGAGTATAAGTAATACTTTCATTATTGGCTGTAAAACCCATCAGATTAATCCATTCCACCATCGTGGGGGGGGGGGTAAGATTTTTCCAATATTTTAGGATCAATCTTTTGGTACAAACAGAGACCACTGTAAGCCAGTGTCTTTGATGTTGAGTGATAGGATAATCTTCAGGAAAAATGCCAAGAATGAAAATCAGTGGAGAGGGACTTAAGGTGATCTGTAAGGCTTTCTCCACAGATTTTAATAATCCCTTTCCATAGTGGAGCTATTTTAGGACAATTCCATAACATATGAGTTCAATCAGCTTTCGGGGATTTACATTTCCAACACTTATCAGTATTATTTAGACCCATTTCTGCAAGTTTAAGAGGTGAGAGGTAAAAATTATGCAATATTTTGAATTGGATCAGCTTACCTTCAGTGTCAACAGTACCCTTGTGAGCAATGTCCCAGGCCTCATTCCAGTCGGAATCAGAGATAGTCATGTATTAAGAAGTTTATAATTAAAGCTAGCTCCTTTCTTTAGGGGTGCTATTCTAGACAGTTGATCCCATTCCTTATTATCTGGAATTGAGTAGTCATCTAAAAGTACATTTTCTTTGAGTAAATTTCTCAGTTGTAAATAAAAATGAAAATGAAAGTCAGGTAATCTATAGACGTCTCATTTCTTTGAATGACATCAGAATGGAGGCATCTCTAGATGGTATATCATTAAATCTATTAATTCCTGCCTGAGTCCATATTTTATTGGGTCACAAGGGTTCCCCTTTAGTGAGTAATGAGTTAGACCATAGTGGCATTTGTCTTGGAGGCAAACTGGACGGTTTTATAGTTTGGCATATCTTTTTAAGCACGCTAACAGAGTTATTTAAACAAGGATTGTCTCTAATAGCAATAGGAATAGGTATAAATAAAAAATCAGTAATCCTGTAAGAGTTTAATAAAGATGTTTCTAGATGTAGCCATAAAGGGCTATGTATATCAGTTACCGACTCGTAATTCCAGTGATTTGAGGTTTGTTTAAAAAGGAAAGCCCATTGATACCATTCACAATGTGGAAGTGCCAATCTACCCAAAGTATAGGGAGCTCTTAGTTTATTCAGACTGAGTCTTGGGGGGTATTGTTCCAAAGAAATTCCCTTATCATTGTCTCCAGTTTCTTTATCAGTTTTCTATCCAAATGAAATGGGATATTCGGAAATAAGTAAAATAACTTTGGAGCGATAATCATTTTTATAGAATTTATTTTACCCCACAGTGATAGATATAAATTACCCCATCTAATTAGATCTGATTCGATCTCCTGTAGCAAACGTAAATGATTGAGTTTAATCAAATATCCCAAATTATTAGAGATTTGTAGGCCCAAATAAGTTATTTGATCTTTGACCCAACCATTATCAAAAATTTCTTCTAAAGAAGGGAGAGGGGTTTGGACATAATACTTGGGATTTTTCCCGATTAACTGGAAGCCCTGAAAGATTCCCAAAGAATAAAAGTAATTTTTTGAGTGCATTATAAGATTGGACTGGTTTTGCCGATGTTAATAGCAAATCATCAGCAAAAGCATATGTTTTATGAGTTTGATAGTTAATATGAATCCCACCTATACTTATATCATTCGCTATTGTTCTAATCAAAGGCCCTATGGCTAAAATAAAAAGGAAAGGAGAGAGAGAGAGGACAACCCTGTCTGGTGCCACAAGGTAGAGAAATGGGGTCAGTTATGAGGCCATTAGTAATGATTCGAGCCATAGAATTTTTATATAATGACACCCAAGTATTAAAGTTTTTACCACACTTGTAATGTTCAGGAGCTTTAAACATATAATCCCAGGACAAGGAGTCAAAGGCTTTAAGTAAATCCAGAGATAACACCATATATGATTCCTTAGAATTGTTAGCATACCAAATTGTGTGAATAAGTCTCCTAACACTATCTGTTCCAGATCTACCCTGCATGAAACCCACCTGCTCTTTTCTATAATTAATTCCATGACTTTCTGAATACGTCATGCCAGTATCTTGGCTAATATTTTATAATCCGTATTCATTAGGGAAATAGGTCAATAGCTAGCACAAGAAAAGGGGGGTCTTTATTTTCTTAAAGATTAAAGTAACCAGCGATTGTGGGGGCAGAATGTTTTTTTCTTCCCCAAGATTCTTGATACATATTAAATAAATGAGGGGATATGTTAGAATTTAACAACTTATAAAATTCAATTGGGAGACCATCCAAACCTGGAGTTTTGTTATTGGGTAGGATATTGATTGTCGTGAATATTTCTTCCTTTGAAATTTCTTTAACTGATCGAAATGTTTCTGAGGCACTTCAGAGGTTTGGACTGAGTTTAAAAAGGATTCCACATCTAATGTATTTATAACCTTATGATCATATATTTTTGCATAAAACTCCTGAATTAATCTATTGATATCTTTGTTGTTATTATAAGTTTTCCCCGTATTATCCTGAATTCCTGGAATAATCTGGTTATTTAGTTTTTTTAAGTTAATTTCCAAGCTTTGTCCCCAGAATCCCAGTAACTTTGTTTTAAACAAAATAAAGCATACTCAGCTTGAGCAAAGAGTATGCTGTTAATTTCATATTTAACCATTTCTATCTTATGTACCAGTAGCAAATGAAAGGAATTTGTATTTTTAAGTTCCGCTTCCAAAGCAGTCAGTTTTAGTTGTTTTTCTCTTAAGGTTTTATCTTTTTCCCTTTTCTTCCCTGCTGAAAAATGTATTATTCCACCCCTAATAAATGCTTTATAAACCTCCCACAGGCAGGCCTTTGACGCCTCACCATTGTCGTTGTTGAAAGTAATCTTCACTTTCACTTGTTACCCAATCAATGAATTTCTTGTCCTTTAAAAGGGATGTATTAAGCCTCCATCTATATTGCTTTGGTTTTCCCTCCCCGATGACCAGGGTCATGTCAACTAAAGCGTGATCTGAGATTGTGATGGAGTCTATCTTAGCATCAAAAACTGAATTTAGAAGGTCAGAAGAGAGGAATAAGTGATCAATTCTACTGTATGGTAGGTGTCTATTAGAAAGGAATGTAAAATCCTTAGCCCGGGGGTTTACTATCCTCCATACATCAGATAAAGAAAGGTTCTGAACCAAATTATGTAAGGCCAGGAGAGATTTAGTAAAAATCATTGGGGTTTTAGTATTTTTTTTTTTTAATCTAGAATAGGATCCATAACCTCATTAAAATCTCCACCCATAATGATTTTATACTCTGAGTAATTAGTCAACAAAACAGTTACCCTTTCAAAAAACACATCTTTCCTGAATTAGGGGCATAAATATTAACCAACATAACTTCAATACCGTCTAGCGTACCAAGAAGGAATTGAAATCTCCCTTCTGGATCTGAGTGATGATCCCTTTTCACAAAATTAATACCTTTCCTAATCAAAATAGCAGTACCTCTCTCTTTTTTACAATTAAATGTGCTATATTCTGCCATTGCTACCCCAAATCTGCATAATTTAGCTGCTTCTTTATCATCAAGATGAGTTTCTTGTATAAAAGCAATATCTGCTTTCTCTTTGTTAAGGTACATTAGTACTTTTTTCCTTTTTATAGGGGTCCCTAGACCATTCACGTTCCATGAAGTAATTCTATAGGGAAGCATTCTCAAACAGTTCCTTAAGTGTAATTATAGTTGGACACAAAAACTATGAAAAATACTCAGTTATATAAAATAACAACACAACACTATATTTAAAAAGTAGCCTCTATTGTAGGTATAATGTAGGCTGTTATTTAAGTATTCTGTTACTAGAACCAAATAACTTTATTAATCCAAAAGTAATTGTAACTTTAGAGTAAATAAAGGAGTGTACATAATCAAAGTCTAACATAAAATCAATTTGAACAGAAGATTAAACAGTAGGTTGTTAGCTACTGCAAAGTCAGTTAATGTCCACCGGACTATTGTCCAAAGTTTTACTGGCCAGTCGCACACCACAGAAAAGAACACAAGAGAGATTGTTTTCCTTCCAAATGTAGAATTCGATGCCCTGCAGAAAAGGAAGTTTACTACTAGACCTGTAATATTTGATTAAATGCAAATTAGATAAATCATTCAGCCCATAAATGCTAGGATATAATAATAAAATAGTCAAGATATCTGAAGTACAAAAATAAACATAAAATATAAACACTTAAATAGACTAATAGAATTGGAAAGAGAAAAGTATCAAGGTATCCTAGTGCCTCAGCCTTATAATAGTGTAAGCACAGAATGGTAGCCCCAGTGCAATTTAACACTTAACACTGCCAGCACTATAGAGCCGCACTGTCTGTAAACGGCTACCCACCCCTAACTATTCTCATGTCTGAGCATATACAGAACATTCTCATTTAATCATTTCTGACATTGAGTTATTCTGTGCCCAACGTATATATATATATTTTTTTAGTGGAAATCGGGCATAATGTACAGACTATAACTAGGCATCTGGGCTGTAATAACAGACATATTTTGCAGTGATTTTGATTAGGGTCTTAACCAGAAAATGAATAAGAGAAGGACAGATAGAAGCAGGTGGCAGCAACAGTATTTAGACTTAGCTGGGGAATCAAATGTAGGTTGCAGTTAGCGCTAACACAGAATTATAGAGGAAATTAAAATGAGAGATAGTCTCAGTAGATAGAATAGCTGGAGTACTCAGTGGAAATTAAAAGTAAAAGTATTAGACAGTCAGTATAGTCTGAATATTGATGTCTGTTTTAAACATTTTACAACATTTCTTTTTTTATTCCTCATTTTTTGAGCTTTATTTGCCAATAATCAAAACGTTTAGGCCCTTTCTTTCCCAGTAAACAAGTTGCTGAGCTATATTTAAAGACAGAAATTTCTTGGTACTTCTGGTAAAGTCAAAACAAATAGCAATCGAAGCTGACACGATCCAAACAGTCTTTAACTTTTCTTAGCAGATAGTCTGGATACATTGGATGACCGTAGAATCCTACCTTAATATAAATAAACGCTGCACAGATAGCAGACACCACACTAAGGCAAGAGAGAGTCAGGAAGTGGATTGCACCTTAATTTTCACGTGTCACTTCTTGAACCAGATAAAATTGCCCCCTATCATTAAAATTGCTGTAAGGCACAACGTTACTAGTAGCACCAGCTTCCCCGGCATCCATTTCCCCCTTGCACGTAAGATCCAGTGATGAACAGTTAGAAGATGTGTTGCTGTTTTCTTTGCTTCACCCCCCCTTTTTTTGTATTCCTGGCAGTATTAGCTTACCATGGAATATTAGACTGCTTGAAACTTTGTCTGCCTCTTTTCTGGATGTCTGAACTCCAGGTATGGTCTGAATCTTCACTAGTCACCTCAGAGTAAAGATGAGCAGTTGAGGTTTGAGTGCAGGTTACATTAGGATTCCCCTGCGATACATTGCATGATGGTGAACAGGTGTGTAGAGCGTGAGCTTCAGAATGCTGGCAATCAGGTTCTGTGAGAGTTCACGCTGATTTTGAAAACTGATGGTTTTGTTGGTGCCAGTTAAATTTCTACAGTGGAGATCCTTGAATCTTTGAATGAAACGCCAGACCTCATTAGTGGAATCGCATTTAATGGTTTTCTCCCCTTGTTTCTGGATGATGAGTGTGGCGGGGTATTTGAAGAAATATCTTAAGCCCAGTTCCCTCAAGCACTGTTTAACTTCAGTAAAATCTCTTCTTCTATTAACCACCTCACTAGAGAAGTCCTGAAAAATTCGGATATTTTCCCCTTTCCATTTGAGCGATCTTTATTCCCTTGCCAGTCTCATAATTTCCTCTTTAACTGAAAACCTTAACAAATAAACAATTATTGGTCTGGGTCTCTGGTTGACAGGTTTAGGACCAAGTGACCTGTGTGCTCACTCAATTTTTAAGGGGCCCTGCCAGTGATATTTGACAACATCAGGTAAAAAGCCTCTAAAAAAAAGATATCATATTATCCCCTTCTGCCCCCTCTGGTACACCCGATATTCTGATATTGTTCTGACAACCTCTATTCTCAAGGTTGTCTACTTTTTGTGATAAGTAATGAAACTGTCTCAGATTGTTTAACTGTCATATGCTCTAAGTATGTAACTACTGAGGTCAATTCAGTTATTTTTTTATCGTTTTTACTAACCAGATTGAGCATTTCCTCTTGCTGCTTGGACAGTGTAGTTGTAGAGTTTTTTTACTTCAGTTTGGCCCAGTCTTATTTCTGTGAGTATTTCTTTTAATTGTGAAATGTAATTTTTTTTTGTAGCAAATTGCCCAGATGTATCCACATAACCCCTGTGCTCAGAATCATTATAGCTGCTACGGCCCGGTGACAGAGGGGAGCGGGTCCTCCCGGTAGGCATCGTTAAAGTGAAATTTGATCCATGAGCCTTTCTGACAGGAAATAATTACTTCTAAGTGAGAACAGCTTCAATAATACCCTATTCACTTGCCTGAGGTTCGATTTATCAATCGGATGTCCGAAGAGGTAATTTACAGTAGATATGGGCTAAAAATAATTATAAATGAAAGGAAAGATGGAGCTCACACTCTTATGACTTTCCCCATTAGGTGCCGGCACGCGACCTCCACACGGCGCGGCGGCCATCTTGAGCATGGCGACCATTTCTGCTGTGAGCTCACATCACAGAATGCAGAAGTATTGCATTAAAGTAGTGTGCCTGCGGAGGGGGGGCTACTGCGCCGCAGGGGGAACGGCAGCCATGGAGAGGAGGGGCAAGGGAAACACCACACACCACCAATGAGATGTGCACTGTGGACAAGTGGCCGCATCACTGTAGGAGAGGACTGGGATGGAATCTGGTCATGGTCCTGTCTCTCTGCTACAGTGTTAGCAAAAGCCCATGCAGCCATAAAAATTTAAATTGTACAGGATAGCTCTTCATACAGGCAGTACAAACAAAGAAGGTCCTACATCTGAGAGTCTCTAAACAAAATATTGTTCTCCTTTTATAAGATGTCTTTTCCTGGCAATTTAAATCTGCATCCTGATTGTTGTTGTGTTACATCTCCTGTTTCTTACAAAATGTACTAGAACTTTGTTACATTCTTTCCTGATGGGGCAGCCTGAAGAGCACATCTAGTCTTTAAAAGGTGCAACGAAATACAGCATTCTGTCCCAGAGCTAGTCTCAAGCTTGTGGAGGTCAAAATACATCTCAAGATCAACCCCCTAATCGGCCCGGTGGTGCTGAGGGTTGAGGCGCTGGACGCCACACCTCGCACCACACCAGCGACCCGGGTTCAGGAGCGAGCTCAGGCCGCCGGGGGTCGGCTGGGAAGAGTTGAGGATGAGTGCCTTCTGGTGCTTTCCTTCCCGGGTAGTATGGGGTGGGTTGTCCCGGCATGCTGGTGACCCCCGGTGGAGGCAGGAGGCACTACAGCAGCCAATCCATGTATGTACCTAGCGTGGACGACGCTGGCAGGGTTGCCGTGCGCCAGAGGCGTCGGCGTACTACGCCAGGAGGGAGTGGGAGGGTTCACAGAACAAGGAAACCAACGGCGCTGCAAGCAGGCGACTGCACCTGTCCCCCATGCCCTCGCTGGGCCAACCCTAACTAGCCTTCCCGGTCCTCCGTTCCCCAGACCTTCCCTGAGCCAGAGTCTGACTAGTAAGTGCACCCAAGAGGTGAGGCGGCCCACCCCGGTAGGTCAAGCGAGGCACTCTACGAGGGGACGGGTGGAGAGGAGGTTCAGTTCAGGGAGGCTTCAGGGTGGGCAGGCAACAGGACTAGGTTGCCTGAGAGAAGCTCCATGGCGCCGCGACCAGAGGGAAAAAAAGAGAAGCTAAAAAAAAAAAAAGATCAACCCCCCTGTATTACAGATTATTTTTCTTAAGAAACTCAAATAGTTTTCTGCAATCTACATTTTTTCGTGGACGACACCATGCTATACACTTCTAAGCCCTCCTTGATGGATATGGGTAACAAGTTGCAGGATGACTTTAACCAGCGTCAGCAGAACCTAATAAACTCTAAACCCTTACTAAATGCCCCCAAAAGACCATGTACTTATTTCCCCCCCCTCACACTCATGCATCCCTCCGCAACCAGACCACGCCGGAACCTATCACCACCCTATTTGGAGACACCCTCGAGGTTGTGGATAAGTTTAAGTATCTAGGCGTCTGGCTGGACTGCAAATTGTCCTTTGCTGCCCACATTGAATCACTATCTAAAAAACTGAAAATAAGATTAGGTTTCTTCTTTAGGAATAAATCCTTATTTCCTGAAGATGTCAGAAAAAGGTTAATCCAAGCCACCTTCCTTCCACTAATCAATTATGCGGATGTTATATACTTTAGTAGTGCAGCATCTAACCTACAGAAGCTTGACATCCTATACTACTGTGCCCTGAACTTCATTGCCAAAGCACCTTATCGAACTCACGACTGCGCCCTATATGCGGCAGTGGGATGATCTTCCCTCGCAAAAAGAAGGATGTTCTACATTGGCACCTAGGCCTTGAAAGTTCTGTTGGATAAACTTCCACCCTACATCACCTTCCTCTTTCATAGATCCCAGAGCTGCTACTCCCGCGTAATAACTACATTCTACTAGATGTGCCCAGAACATGCACACTCCATGGCAGAGGTACAATTAGCTATGCCATCCTGGCCTCCTGGAACAAATTACAAGCCTCTCTCAAGCTCACAGAACTAGTCACTGTCAACTCCTTCAAATCCTTGCTCAACAAGCTTTTCAAGGAAACCTGCCGCTACCGTAGTGGGTGTGTCATCCCAACGACTGACCTGATAGCACTTATCTCTCCATCTCTCTCTGTTCTCTCCCTCAGCCTCCCCTCCTCGACTCAGCCAGCAGTTAGAACTTCACCTCCCTCAGCTTCTTTGACCCTCCCCAGCCCTCAGCCCTGTATCTTTCCCATTGCTTAGATTCGCCCCTACATTGAATTTCACCGGACATTGTTGTCCCCCTCCGCTCTGTACTCTCCAACCAGCTCGGGGTTCGACCTCCTGTCTCACCATAGTATCCCACTGTACCTGTTGCCTATTGTTTGTTTGTTAATAACCCCTTTCCCAATGTTCCCTGATTTGTTGTACCCTCATTACAGTTACTACTATGTCAAAATATCACTGATACTACCTGTCTGTGTCAATTTACTGTATTGAAATTACCTGTCCCTGTTATTTTCTTACCCATTGTATTTTTCTGTATCGATGTATTATATTGTCCTATCAGGGACCTCCTTGTAAATGAGCATGCTCAATGGAGTTTTCCTGCAAATAAAACTTGAACTTGAGAAAAAAAAATCATTTCAACAATATAAATATTTACATTTGCAAACCACGGGATCCCAGTTTCACATAAAGGTTCACATGTATGTTTCCAACCACAGAGAAGCAAGGGGAGAAAGAACAAACAGAAACAGCAAGTGAAAGAGGAGAGATAGATAATGGGGGGAAATTGTGGGACCATCGCAGTGGCCAATTCCTAGGTGCCACAAGAAACTTTGATTGCGCAGACAGGCAAGAGACAGTAAAGTGGCAAGATAGGGGAGGACAAAGTAGATTCTTGCTGTTAACTCTCCCTGTATAACAAATTGGACAGGGTCTTACCCAACCCTGTCACAGATGTGCAGCTGGATTTGATTAATCTTACTCCCATTTCTGGTGACTGGTGCTGACATATACATTTTTTTATACTGTAGCCTATTTGGTAATATCAACTGGAATTGTTATTGAAGTGGCAAAAAGCGAGATGTTATCAATGTCATTTCTTTACAGGGATAATCCTAGCTGAAATTAAAATAATTTTTCTTGCTGTTTTCAGTTCTTTGCTATGCTGTCGCGAATCAGGTAGTTTGAATATTTTTTTTTTCATGACCAGTTATAAATAATAAATGGTTACTCACCTGCACAATGCAGCACACTTTATTATGAGTTTATTTATTCATTCATGCCAGAAAGTGGCATTGAAGCAGCCGCCAAGGGAGTCCCGGAAATGAGGCAACCAGTACTTACTAGTGAGAGGGTCCTGAAAGGGCTGGCAGCCTTTAAGATAAGTAAGTCTCTAGGACCAGATAGGATGCATCCAAGGATACTTAGGGAATTGGCAGCAGAACTGGATGAACCACTGGTTCAGCTGTTCAACAGCTCATTTAGGTCTGGAGAAGTTCCAAGGGATTGGAGAATGGCAGACCTTGTACTGCTTCATGGTGAGGGGGAAGATAGGGAGCAACCAGGGAACTACAGGCCTGTCAGTCTGACCTCCATCGTGGGGAAACTGATGGAATCACTAATCAAAGAGGACCTCGTAGACTACCTAGAGAGCAACAGGCTCCAGGATAGTGAACAGCATGGTTTCATGGCAGGAAGGTCTTGTCAGACTAACCTGATTTTTTTCTTTGACTGGGTGACCAAGGAAGTAGGCAAGGGCCACGCTGTGAAGTTGTTGTACTTTGACTTCCCCAAGGCTTTTGATTTGGTACCACACAAAAGGTTGCTCAGAGAAATGGAAGACCGGAGTCCAGCTAAAACCATAGTGAACTGGGTAAGTAGTTGGCTAGAAGGAAGGAAGCAGAGGGTGGTGGTCAATGGGGAGAAATCAGAGGAAAGGGAGGTTACTCGCGGGTTTCCACAAGGATCTGCCCTAAGTCTGGTCCTCTTCAGCATGTTCATTAGTAAGGGAATCCAGAGCAGGTTGTATCTCTTCGCAAATGACACAAAACTATGTGGGAGACTGGATAGTGACGAGGAAATCGGGCAAATGGCAAGGCAAATTTTATTTTTATGGCGCCCAATCCCGGAGACTCTGGGCGCCTTACAGAATAAGTTATACAGACAGTACAAGGTAAAAATAAACGTAATACAAATAAGATTATTAAACCATTATAAGAAATTACAGCAGTAAAGTAAGATTACTAGACTATATTATTAAATTGTAGTCTACAACAGCAAAGGATAGGTGTATAGCAGTTACATAGCCACTTCAGGGAAGGCCTGCGAGAATGAGTAGGTCTTCAGCCCCGCCTTAAAGGCCTCAACTGTCAAAATAAGGGATATTCAGAGGGACCTACACAAGCTAGGGGGGTAATCAAAGGTCTGGCAGGTAAAATTCAATGCCAAAAAGTGCAAGGTAATGCACCTAGGGAAAAGGAACCCAACACAGAGCACTGGATGGGTGGGGTGAGTCTTAGTACTACAGAAGAGGAACGGGATCCAAGAATTATTATCAGTAACTCCTTAAACTAACAAGGCCTATAGCAAGGCTAACAGGATGCTGGGATGTATTGGGAGGAGTATTTATAGCAGAAGAAAAGAGGTAATACTTCCCTTATACAGATCCATAGTGAGGCCTTGCGTGGTGTACTGCGTCTAGTTCTGGAGCCCTCACCTCAGTAAGGACAAGGAAAGATTGGAAACAGTGCAGCACAAAGTAACAAACATGATTCAGGCCCATCAGGACAGATCCAATGAGGAGCATTCAAGGCACTAAACATGTATTCACTAGAAACCAGAAGGGAGAAGGGAGATATGATAGATACCTTCTAGTTCCTTAAAGGAATTAACAAGGTAAACTGTGGGGAATTATTTACTCTGAATACTAACTCAAGGTCGCGCGTTGACAGGTAGAAATTAACAGGAGGAACGTGAGGAGGTGCTTCTCTAAGGAAAGGGTGGTGGAGCCTTGGAACTGTCTGTCAGCCAAGGTGGTGAATGCAAACACAGTCAGGGGATTCAGTCAGGCATGGGACAGAATGAAGGGAATAGTGGTCACCTGGGGTGACAAGACCAGGGAGGAGAATGGGGATAGGACAGGGAGGGTTAGTACCCTGGAGGAGCAGTAGGTTCCAGGGATTATAGGGACTATGGGCAGACTGGATGGTCCTGTGGTCTTTTTTTGCCATCATGGTCTGTGTTTCTATGAGGCAAGAACAGTGGAAGTCTGGTTAAAATTATGATTTAATGTGTGTTTAGAAATTTTTTTTTTTTGCAGCTTCTCTTCTCACGGTCAGCTTGCTTTGCCAGTTTGCAAAATCTCATTTTCAGTGGAGCCCTGCTTCTAAGTTAACATCTTTTGAAACACGGGGATTATTTGAGGGAAAGGTGGAATTACTTGCCCATGTTCCCATAGTGAGCTAGTAGCTACAGTTGGAGCTGAGCCTGGGTCGCATGCTTCTGCACTAATCACTAGACTACACCAAGTCCTATCTTTGTGTTGCTTCCCATCACCCAAGTCTTTACAATTTTTGCAGAGCATTTCAGTGTACTAGTTTCTGGGCCTGATGTCACTGGCATGATGATGAAGCAATGGCTGCTGGGCAGTGTTAGACAGGATTGGAATTCAGAACATTAAAATAGTCATTCAATGGTTTTATGATGGAACTGGCAGCTAACCAAGTCTGTCTTGCTGTCTAACTTTGACTGCACTGTTGTATCTCCGCCTTTGACCACTATTAAGATATCAGATCAGATTGTTATTGGTACACAAACATATATAGCAATGGGTGTTAAACATACATACATACAATATTAGTAAAAATCATACAGTAAAATTTCATCTGCCCAGTTTTGTAACGTGTTGTATGCACACAATCGTTTACAATTCCCTGTATGAAAATTTGCGAAATGTGTAAATTCTGCAGTTATGAATAGTAACTTAACACTAGAGCTTTTCAATAAAGTGCATAGATCACAGAATCAAGATTTGGATAGATATGCAGATTTTTGGGGGGTTTTTTTTGTTCGTTGTTAACCAGGAATAGCACACTAAGCTGAAAGCTTTTTTACAGGTGCGACCTGGGAGCACAGGGAAGTTAAGTGACTTGCTCAGGGTGACACAGTCTGCAAGTGGAAGCTGTGGGATTCAAACCCAGGTCTGGTCTGCTGGATGTCACCAGATTTGCAGCTCAGTGCCTTAAACCACTGCGCTATACTGCCTCCCAGACTGAATGTGGTATGAGACATTTTTGCCTCAAAGACTCCAATTTTGGGCATTCAAAGAATGTATTTTCTGCATAATTTGTCACACAGCATAGACTACGCTTTCTATCACTTATACAGTCTTCCCAGGTTATAAACACAGTATTTTCCCTGTTCTTAAGAAAAGAGTTCAAACTTGAAATACATTTTCTGTGTTCATTATCCTCACATAAAGTTTTTATTTCATCTTCATTAATTATTAGTATAAAACTTCACAAGAGCTCGGCTCCACAGTCTCCACTTCAAAGAGGAACACACAATGTTGTGTCATAAATAACTTTTATTATTCAAAAATAATAAAACACAGCAGTGAGATGCTGGTCGCACCCTCCCTCAAGACTTGAGAAAGCGGTAGTGTAGCGTGAGAACGTTTGGCTTCCCTAAAGGAGGGTGCGTTCAGCATCTCACTGCTGTGTTTTATCATTTTTGAATAATAAGTTATCCATGTACACAACATTGTGTGTTCCTCTTTGAATTGGAGACTGTGGAGCCAAGCTCTTGTGAGGTTTTGCATGTTTGGACACTGCTTAGGTCCCAGTCCAGAGCTGTTTTAGACTGCCTTCTAGCCTGTTTGTTAATTATTAGTATCACTTACCCACAAAATTGTTTGGAGGGAGTGAGGACATGATAGGCCAGTGATCTTCTTTCTTTTCTAAATGTGTATGTCATATGATCAGATCACTTTTTGTATTGTTCTCTCTCCAGATGCGTAACACAAAACGGGTGTCAGTCTGGCCTGTGGGGTTGGTTGGAGGTCTACGCTTTGAACGCCCTCTGGTTAAGAATGGAAAAGTGGTTGGATTTTACAGCGCTTGGAAGCCAAATCGCCCATTCCCAATGGACATGGCAGGCTTTGCCATAGCTCTTCAGCTCCTGCTGGCCAATAAGGAGGCAAAGTTTGACCTGAAAGCTGAGCGGGGATATCTGGAAAGCAGCCTGCTCCAGTCCTTAGTTTCCATCGAAGAGCTGGAGCTGAAAGCCGACAACTGCACCAAGGTATGCAGAGCAGTTTGTATGTTTGTCTCTGTTATGTTGCAATGGTTTCTGCACTCCTGTTCCTTTGAATAATGAGTTCAACATTTGTGAAAGATGAGGGATGCCCGGCTGTTGTAACTGAAGCCTTGATTTTATCCACAGTTGAGAGGAAGTACTTACAGAAACAGCACACACTCCAGTCTCTTTGCTCATTTAATCCTGAACCTGTAGTGAAAGAAAACTGCTAATTCTGCATGCGGTCCAAATGTGTGGGTTACTGAACACTGAGACCACTAGGCATATTTCATAGTTAACTGCCAAGATATAAACCCAAGGCTAGAAAATTGACCAATAGTAGTACAACTCCCCCCCCCCCCGGTCCTCCTTTTGACGGCACATTTTAATTAGTGGGAACTGGGTGCTTCACTGGAATTCTGTCGTACTTGCCTGCCAGTTAATCTGAGCCTCTCATTTCATATGTTGAGAACTTTAGGTTTCCTTTCTTCATCCATTTTTAAGGTTGTAATTTCTTTTTACAAAGATGTCTTTAAATGGAACCCCTGTGTTGATCAGGCTTAATAAAGTACATGATCATGTGGCTGAGGAAATGAGAGGAGGGCTGTGCCAGCTGCCAGTGTTACAGGGATTAGGGGGAGGGGTGTGTGGGCCGTGAGTCCTCAGCAGGTGGGGGGTTGGTGAGTGATCTGGGGGTGGTGGGATCACTATACCACCAGGGCTTTCTCTCCTTACAGCAGGATGGGTGTTTGGGAGGTACCATTATACCACCAAGGCTTTCTCGCCTTACAGCAGAATGGGTGATCAGGGATGGGGACACCACTGTACCACCAGGGCTGTCTCTCCTCACAGCAGGATGTGGGTTCTGTGGGTGTTGGGGACCGCTATACCACCAGGGATTGCTTTCCTCCCTTACAGCCAGATTATCATGAAGGGGTTGCTGCTCCGCACGCAGGTGAGCCCATAATGGGCATGCCAATGGCCCTTTAGCATCTTGTATGCTTAGTGAGCTCATTTGCATGCTTGGACTGAATATGGCCTACAGGAGATCTGGCACTGGCCCATTTCGGGCAGCACGATCTCCTGTGGGTCGTGTGCAGCCCTAGCCCATGTCGGCACAGACAGATCTACTTAGCACTGCATCGACATATCCCAGTATTCAGTCTGTTAGTGTTGCTCCATCAGTGTATGCTAACCATCTGAATATTGCTCAGAACCAGTCATGCGGAATCGCAAGCCTTGATTGTGCCTGGTTCTGAATATGGTGCCCAATGTATTTCTGGCAAATAAATGAATATACCCATTTTCCTTTTCATTTATTACTGAACTGAGATATGAGATTTATTTTAAGTTCCCACTTTCTTGCTCTCCGTCATGTAAAAATTAAATATCTTACTGTGGTGCTATGCTGTTCACTATTGGGAACGTGGTAGCACCATCCTGATGCATCCACAGTGCAAAATGTAGTATGTACATTCAAAAGGCAACCACAGTGGAAGAGATTTTTTAAATGGTGAGTGCCGACCACCTTTAATGACTTGAGTTATTAATTAAAACATTAGCAATAAATGCTGTTTAAAAATATCAGAAGGAATTAAACATACAGTTGTGACAAATCTAAGGATGTGAGAAATAATTTTTTGTTAAAAAAACTAATGACATTTTGGCAAATAACAAATGCTAGTGCTTTAAAGAGATTTTCTAATTTCCAGCAGCAAAATTACATTTGACATCAACAGAACTTAGTTACATATAATTCCCTAAAACTGTAACTTCTTGCAGCAGTTATTAGATCAGCCAGACCAACTGTGTGCACAATCAACTGTGTGTGAGGAATGGTGACCCAGAACTTTGAATCTTTGTAAAATTAGAAAACTCTCTTCTCTGTGCTGGTCTCAAGCTCCCCGCATTCCACTAACAGATCTTTAGCTTCCGCTGAATAGAGTGGTCACCCTGGTCAGTGCACCAGCCAATTTCAATGCCTAAGTCCAAAAATTTGTTGTTTTTCAGTTTAAAATACAGTTGGATAGCAGTCATATTACTTGTCTTTCTTTAATTTTTGTTTAAGCTCAGATTTATTCATTTGATCAATTTTGACTCTCTTCCCACAGGTGCCAGGGAACTGAAAAGTATGCCATAAAGCGTACTCTGCTCACAGAAACTACGGTGAAGTTTCAGTTTTATACGTAGCATTGCAGTTCCATTTTAAAGTTCTGCTATCTATTTAAAATATTTGTTAGTGCTTTTAATGGTTTTCTGGCACCTGAGGTTCACTTTCTCCGCTTACCACGACTGTGGTCGAGTGATTGTCATAGACTCACAGTGACTGTTGGCAACTAAGAACAAGGGCTTCTGCCCAGATTTTTAAACAGCAGTCTTGGTTCACAAGGAACCAGTCCAGTGGGCATAGGTAAAAAAATAATTGTTGGTTTACAAATGGCTGTGGCTGACTTGTACACCGAATCTAAAGGACTGAGGTTGTTTTTATACTGTGGTTCTTTTTTCTGATCTCATATCTGAGTCTGAAGCATCTCAAAAACCTAAAAAAAAAAGTACTTGGCCCACAGATTTCGAAAAGTGTACCATCAGTTTGCCTAGGGCAGATAAGCATTCTGTCTGTTACAAGTGTTTGGGCACCGATCACAACTGGCTGAACAGTGATCTCTGCAAAGTTTTTTTGTCTTAAGACACAGAAAAGAAGACATTCTAAAAGGCAATCACTGTTGGCTCCAGCCTTTCTAATTCCAAAGAGTGTTCCCGTATTAAAAAAGTTGCAAACCCTTCTCCGATAATGTCAAGCGATACAGATTTCCCTAAAAACCAGTCTAAGGCTAAGTCTGCAAGGAAGCCTTCAAAGGAGCATAAAACCTTAGCTGAGGAACACTCCAAAAAAGATGGCAAGACAAGGCATGCAGAGGAATCCTCTCCAACCAGGAAGGAAAAATGTATTGATTCAGAAAAGGACAGGGTACCAGAGCCTATTGTCCACCCCATCCCCCCACCCCGAATCCCCTGTGCCGTCCATGGAAAATTGTAAACAAGTGTGGGAATTCTTCCAGACCATGAAAGAGCAGGCAACAAAAATGCCGCCATCTGTGCCACCTCGTGTCACAGAGGAGGAGTACTGCTCTGAGAAAGAGGTTGACAAGCCCATTTCTCCAGAAGTCACAGGGGATTAGGCAGTAGGCTCCCCACCATGCCCCCTGGAAAATTTCACCTCCTATTCTGGCTTCCTAAAGAGGATAGCAGAGATGATTTAATATCTCTGCAGTAGAAATGGAAACTGATATAGAGGAATCTGATTTTCTCAGTATGCTGGGTCTCACTTAGACCAAAATTGCCAATATCCCAAATCCATGATACTTAATAAAAAAAAAATAAAATAAAAGAGTAAGAAGATATTGCAGTTGCCTGCATCAGCTACAGCATTTGTCAAAAGAGTAGAGAAAAGATACCAGGTAATCCGGACAGGGTCAGAATATCTTTATTACCATACCAGCCCAAAGGGCCTGATTCAAGTTGCTGTATGTGACAGCAGACAACTTTTTTCACTGCCCCCCCCCCCCACCAAATTTTCAAGAAGAGCTGCAGCAATTTATATTGGAGGTTCAAAAGCAGCTAGACCTAAATGTGGTGGAGCGAATACAGACAATTGAATTGTGAAATAGAATTTTCTCAAGGTACACCACCAAAAGAAAAAAAATCAGGCGAGTGGCAGCCAGTTCTCAACTGAAGGTGTCTACACAGGCACATAAAGAAAGAGAACTTCAAGATGGTCACCTTGCAGACAGTGATAACATCTTTTCAGCAAGGAGACTGATTTTGCTTACTGGACCTGAAAGATGCATATTTCCACATTCCAGTAAGAAAAAGCCACAGAAAATACTTAAGGGTCAGGGGTCCAGGAGGGAAGAGGGAAATGGCAGTCCTGGATGGAAGGTTTAAATGCTACTTCAGTGGCCATTTAAACTTGCCAGAGAGGGGAAGCAGAAAAACGAGGAAGGCAGTGATTGACACACACACACAGAAAATGGAGCAGCAGAGAGGAGAAGCCCAGGGGAAATAAATCATCCAGGCATAGGGCGCATAGGAAGAAGGGAGGGAAAGGGATGGGGAAGGGTAAGGAGCTGGTTCTAGGGCTGACAGAAGAGTTGAGGGTGGGCAGAGGAAGAATGAAAAAGGGGAGGACAATATCCGGGACAAGGGAAGGGTGAAGGATCAAATGGGAAAAGGAGGGAAAGGTATGGGTAGGGAGGGTCAAAAGGAGTGGAAAGCCATGTGTGCCAACACAAGGAGCATAGGAAATGAAATTCATGATCTGGAGGTAGCCATTGCAGATACAGACCGGTATCTGGTGGCCATAACAGAATCGTGGTGCACTGACAACCACAGCTGGGATGTGACCATTCCAGGTTACAGTATGTTCTGGAAAGATAGAACAGCGAGGAAGAGGGTTATTTTATATGTCAGAGAAGGCACAACGGCCTCAGAGATGCAAGGACACAACGGGGATAAGGAAGGCCTGAAGGTTCCTTGGGTTGGCTTAAAGATTATTTATTTAAAGTTTGGTAACACCGGGTGTCTGGGGCCTTTATCTGCGTGGGGGTGGTGTACAGACCACCAACATGGAGAAGATTTAGACAGGGTTTGGGGGGAGACCTCTAAGAGAATGGCAAGCAAAGATGAGGTATTGATAATGGGAGACTTTAATCTGCCAGATGTAGACAGGAGCACTCTGGTCACAGCTACAGCAAGAAGCAGGGCCGTCCTGGACTCCCTACGGGGGGAATTTCTTAGGTAGCTGGTAATAGAACTCACTAAGGACAGGGCAGTGCTGGACCTAGTACATACAAACAGGGGCAGCAGTGCAGAAATCACAGTGGGTAGCCTCCTGGGTACAGGCAGTCATCGCACAGTGTGATTTGGTAGAAGGGGAAGGTGTGTTTCTTTGTGGATGACACGAAAATCTTCAACAAGGTGGACACCCAGAAAGGGGAGCAGAGAATGTAGTGGGATCTTGGGAAACTAGAGGAGTGGTCTAGGATATAGCAGCTGGGTTTCAGTGCCAAAAATTGCAAAATCATGCACCTGGTGCGAGGAAACCCGGGAGTTGTGTATAAGATGGGGGGAGGTACTGTACTTACAGTCACCAAGCAAGAGAGGGACCTTAGGTAATCATATCTGATGGTCTCAAGGTGGCAGGGCAGTGTAACAAGGCAGTAAGAAAGGCTAGCCAGATGCTGGGGTGCACAGGGAGGGGGGATTTCTAACAGGAGATGCTGGCTAGTTTTGGCCCCATCTAGAGTACTGTGTCCGGTTCTGGAGGCTGCACCCCTTGCAAGGACATTGACAGAGTGGAAGCACTCCAGAGGAGGGCTACCAAAATGGTGCAGGGGTTGCACGAGAAACAGTATGAGGAGGGGCTGCAGGAGCTCAACAGGTACTCCCTGGAGGAGAGAAAAACAAGCAGGGATATAAAGACCTGTAATTACCTCATGGGGGTGAACAAGGTTGGGGAGGGGAGTCTTTTTCAGAGCAGGAAGAGCACCAGAACACAGGGGCATGCCATGAAGCTTGAGGCAGGGAACTTTAAGAGGGATGTTAGGAAACACTTCTTCCAGAAGGGGTGGTGGATGCCTGGAACAGCCTTCCAGAAGAGGTGATGGGGGTGAAGACTGGGGAGCTTCAAGCATGAGGGATAGGCACCCGAGTATAATAAAGAAAAGGAGGAGGGAGGGTCACCTGTGACTGAATAGAATCCAAGGTGTATTAATAGGCAGGGAAAATAGGGCAGACTACATGGCCTACTTGTCCTCTTCTGCCAACAGATTCTATATTTCTGTGTTTCTTTGTGGATATGGATCAGTACCAGTTTAGGGCAGTGCTCTTTGGACTGACTTCATCACCAAGGGTGTTTGCAAATTGCATGAATGTAGTGGCAGCAGCACTTTGCAGAAATGGTCTTACAGTGTATACATACTTAGACAATTGGTTGGTGTGTGGAAAAAAAAGGGAACAGCCCAAATCAGCATAAACAGAAGGAGTGACAATGAATCAGTGGTTAGGCTTATAAGAAGAAGGAGAAGAAGAAACATTTATATAGCAATTTGCATATACATTGTATCCCAAAGTGCTTTACAAGCAGTGCTAGACTGGTAGTGAAGTGACCGAACGTGTAGTGGCAGCGATTTCATTAATCAACACCTACACGCAGCCTAGGACACTTACATGGACCGGTTTTATGGGAAGTGGAATATTGGACAAGACACAGTGCAGCACCCCCCAGTACTACACTCAGGTGCCAGCATTTAGGTATGAACCTTAATCCCAGTGTGAGGCTAGAACCCACAACCTTCTGGTCCAGAGGCAGATGTGGTACCAACTGAGCCACGCAGTTACTAACTGAGTCATATGGACAAATCCTCATTGGAACCTTCACAAAATCTGCATTTAATAGGCAAAACTAGACATAGCTCAGGCCAGGGCATTCCTCACATGGGATGGAGTGGACATTCTAAGCCACTTTGCAGCCACATTCGAAAAAGGAACAAAGACTGCTCCGGATTTCCTCAGGCTGTTAAGTCACTTGTTACATGTCAGCCACTACCTCAGTGGTTCTCTGGGTGAGAAAACACACAAGGGCAGTCCAGTGGTATTTAAAAGCAAAGCAAGGCATTTCTTTTTATATAGCACCCCATCCAAATGGCTCAAGTGCTTTACAGATAATCATCATATACAATAATAAACAGATTCAGTCGTAGATGAAAATAAATCATATATGAATATAAAACACAATGACTGTGTGATACATAAGAAACCAGGTTACAGGCCAGATCAGATGCTAATGAGCGTGCCAAACTAAGAGGAGTTTTTAGTAGTTTGGCCCCAAACCATGCAGGGCTTTGTATGTTAACAACAGGATCTTGAAAGCGATACGCCACCTGACAGGAAGCTAGTACAGTCGCTGCAGCACAGGCTTAGTATGATCAGAGCATGTTAATACAGAGATCAGCATGGCTATAGCATCCTGCACCAATTGCAGGTGACGTGACAACTTCCCCGAGAGCCCTAGGTTCAGAGCGCTGAAGTAGTCCAGTTTTGTGGACACAAAAGCATGCACTGGGGTTACCAGACCCTCTTGCCTTAGATAGGGTTTGATCTGGGTGATATTTCTAAGCTAAAAAAACAACAAAATCCACCGTGGACTACAGTCGACATGTGACATTCAAGTGTCAAGCAGGTATCATTCAAAGTTGGCATCCGAACGGTCGCTTATCTGGTAGCCCCCTCCTGGGGACCCAGTTCCACCAGCAACACCTACCTCTTGGTCAGGTTTAAGCTTGGCCAGCAAGAGGCCATACGGTCCACAATTTCCTGAAGACATTGCTGCAGCACCGAAACTGCTAAATGCCGATCAGGTGTAAAAGATACAGGTAGGTACAGCTGAGTGTCATCTGCATAGCAGTGAAAACTCAAACCATACCATCGAATGACCTGTCTCAGTGGCAGTATTTACATTGTGAATGACATGGGTGACAGAACCAACCCTGGTGGAACCCCACAGTTGACCACCCTCGGCTCATCACAACATTTTGTGATCTACTTGCAAAGAAAGACTTGAACCATTTCTGAGTTGTTCTGATGAGTCTGCCATATTCCACAAGGTGCTTTATCAACACATCATGATCCACAATGTCAAATGCTGATGAGAGATCAAGGAGAATGAGAACTGATCGTTCCCCTTACCCTCCTCAGGAGCAGCTCATTAAACACCTATATGAACACAGTCTTCATGCTGTGGCGAGGCCTGAAATTGGACAGAAACAGCTCACAGATGTCGAACATTTCCAGGTGTACCCCAAGCTGCATCGCTACCACCTTTTCAATCGCCTTTCAAAAGGGGCCTCACTGTGGCCTTTTTTAAGGCCTCAGGAAAACAACTCTCTGAGAGTGAACACTGGACAATGCCAACAAACACTGGGCCCAGTACCTCGTAAAAGTCTACCAACAGTTGTGTAGGTCATGGGTTTGCCTCACAGCAAGTAGGATTCAGTTTCATGACAACCACAAGGACATCATGGATAGTAATCGGCTAACACTTGCCCCAGACACCCAGAGTCCCCCCTCGCCTCTCCCCCAGGACCACTGCTGGCCCATGACAGGCCACCAGGAATGATACCCACCGTAATGGAGTACACACTGTCCAGGAAGAATTGGTCAAATTTGTCAAATACCTGTCTTGTGACACCTGTCCTCCAAATCGCAGACAGGCTGCATGCATCAACTTGTCCGTGGTGCTGAAGAGCTGAGCTGGACAACTCCTACCTGAGGCACTAACTCATGACTGGAATTCTGCCTTTCTCAGGGTTGTTGCCCCCTTGTAACCTCTATAATGAGATGTCAGAGCCATCTTATCATCCACATAGTGGTACCTTTTCCAGAAACACTTCATCCTCCACCTTGTTGCCTTCAAATGCCGGAGCTCGTTATTATACCATGGCAAACTGCAGTGGGAGACCAGTGGGCAGACACGTATTGGTGCAGTGGAGTCCAGCATTGACAAAAAAGCCAAACTGTAGTCTTTGACAGCTACCACTGAACCTCCCTTACATTTTGTCACCATACTGAAGATGTCCAGCATGCCCAGGAGCTTCTTAGGCTCCAGACTGCATAAAGCATGATACTGTACCAACTCAATAAGAGGGATGACGCTGTAGGGGTTTGTGCCAGGAAAATGACAGTGAAGTGATCCAACCACTCTACAGGATCCATTTTAGCATCACTGATGTCAACTCCCCTGTGGAAAATACAAGGTTCAAGGCATGGCTTGGTTCTTGGGTAGCAATGGCAAACCCTGTGTTAAGCTCAGTGAATCCATTAACTGGATGAACAGCTGAGCAGATTGTGAGAGTTCTTTGTAGACCCAAACATTGAAATCCCCCAACACAATCAGTTTGGAGGCATTTAATGAAAGGTCGACAGTGATGTTTGAAAATTCCTGAAGAAACTCTTGATCCCTTCAAGGAGGGCAATACGCCGGGAGAATTCTGCACGTGTCACCTGCATCACACTTCCCGGCCATGGATTCAAACAACCATGTCTGTCTCAGAGGGAGTGCTGTCAGGAGTACTGGCCACAGCTCAGACAGGATCACCCTGATCCCAGTACAAGAATGGCTAGTAGTCTCCCTATACAAGTGGTAACAGGTGCACCATTTGAGAAAAGGAATATTGTTTCAAAAACCACAGCACACCATGACACTGACTACAGATGCATCCTTCTTAGGGTTGGGAGGACACATTTTACAGAACACAGAAAAAGCGGTTTGGGACAGGGTGTCCTAGAATTCCTCTAGGGCACCCTGTTGGCCTTTTTTAATTTGGCTCCAAAAATGTTTATACTGCCCACAAGCCTATGTTCGATTTGAGTAAATGGCTCTAGTACCTCCATACAGTTACGTGGCGCCAGACAGGGGTGCCTTTTATCTTCCCTTTTATTTACCCTTTACATAAAACCAGTTACTATAGTACTTTGGGCAAACCTGTCTGTAGAGGGGATTCCATTGGGAGGAATGGAGTATAAGGCTACCTTATACTCCGATGATATCCTGTTGACACTTTTGAATCCAGATAATTCCGTTCCGACTGCATGGGCTGTGTTGAAAACTTTTGGTCTCTTAGTGGGATTCTTGTTAAATGTTTGTAAATAGAGGTCCTACTTTGTCATTACTCCCCCTCTCTGTGCCGTGAGTTCCCCTTATGTTGGAGAAATACTATGTTTAAGTATCTTGGGGTATTTCTTACAAAAGACATGGAGAATTTCGAACTTTTAAACTACGAGCCTCTTGTTCCATATCGGATGACAATTCCAGATGGACTCAGTTACCGTTGTCTTTTCTTTTTTTTTTTTTTTTTTGGGTCTGAACTGGAAACAGTCCGGATGAACCCATTACCCTGTGTTTTTATCTTCTTCAGACCCTCCCTATTTCTTTCATCCTTCTTGCTATTTTACTTCCTGGAACAAAATTATTTGTCGGTTGATTTGGGGCATTCACTGACCTCTGGTTTGATACTCATTGTTACAGCTTCTCACTTCCCAGAGTGGGTAAATTTACCACATTTATTTAACTATACCTGAGCTGCTTATCTTAGAACAGTATATCACTGGCTTTGCCATTAGAGTTCCCCTCCGTGGAAGCAGATCGCATTTGTTCTGAATGACATGTTTGCCATAGACTACCTACTGTTTTCGAGCCGAGAGGTACCCCTTCCCTGACTGTTTTTACTCCCTTCACAGCTCAGACATTGATGGTGTAGTGTAACTTGTCCCGGATGCCTGCCCTTGCATTGGTTTTCTGCTTCGGTAGAGTGATATCTGCAGATGCTGAGTTCCTCCTGACTCACATCAACCACACATTCCAACGCTGGCAACAGTTGGGATTATTATGTATCTTTCAATTTTTTGATGCTCAAGTGATAATAACTTTTGAGGAGCTGCAACAGAAATACAGCCTCACAGGCCAGGAACACTTTCATTACTTGCAAGTATTGATAGATTGCTTACATAAATTAGCAGAGAGAACATACTTGCTGGACCTTGTACCACTTTTCTTGATGCTGTTCATTGAGAGCAGTCCAAGGGAGTATCTGGGGACACTTGATTGACAGTATGTACCATGGGCTCCCAGGAATTCATGAGTGATTCAACTAAGGCAATTTTAGCTAAATGGAATCAGGAACTGGACACTTAAGGTACACTTTCTCCTGCTGGCTGTAAAGGTGACTTCTTCCATATATTGGGGAATTCACCTGCAAATGCTGATATTGGTATTTCAGGACCCCAGTGGTCTTGCAAAGTTTATGCCGGTCTCATATGGGCAGTGTTGAGGAAATGTGGCCAACCCAGAGCTGACCATTCCTACATTTTCTAGCAATGTCCAGTGTTGCTGGAGTTTTAGCAGGAGGTTGACAATCAGTTTGAGCATTTGTCCCTCTCTATGGACTTGGGTTCCCTGACCATGGTTTTAGTGTCGATCCCTTTCCCTGGACAGTGAATCAGTTCTCACTCAGTGACATATTTAAGCAATATACCCCTGCAGGGTGTGGGTATGCTGGTGGATTTACCACGGCTGGTGTGGTTCGATCATGAGGCGCGGCCGGTGACAACCACACCAGCCGTGCTCGCCTCAATCTCTCTCCTGCAAGTATATAATGTATGCTAATGTTGTTGGTGAGGAATAAAATAAAGAGATGCGTGTGTGTGTGTGTCTGTGTGTATATATATATATATTTTTTTATTTTTATGGTATTTATTGTTACGTGAGAAAAATAGTTCCATGTTGGTACAGAGGTGGAGCGAGGTCACAAGGTGTGTTGGTAGGGAGATGAAGCTGAGGTGGGCATAATCATTTATTTGTTTATTTTATCTTTTTTTTCAGTTTTCTAGTACTGTCAACATCTGTCCGGTTTTTTTTGCTTCACTTGTGTTAAACTCATTGAAGAAAGCGGCGGGGGGGGGCGGAATCAAAATAAGAAATAGAAATGTGTGCTGAGAGCAGGTGTCATGTGCAGCGAGTAAGAGTGTGCATTGCGCATATAGCGACTGTGTTCTGGGAGTATTTTGAAAAAGAGTCGGTGACAGAGAGTTTCCGCCAGGAGCAAAGCTGCCAAGTAATGTGGTGCTGGCTGTAGTGCTGGTGCAGTGCTATAGTGACTGGGTAAGTCCGGGGCCCAATGTAGCTCAGCCGCATGTGCTCACTCAGAGGAGCGGTGCTAGAGTAAAGGACGCAGGGCAGGGATCAGCAGAGGTACAAGTGCATCACCGGGTAAGAAAACACTGTTGTAGGCCACATAGTACAGTGGGTAGTAGTAAACAGCGAGGTGAATACTGCACACTAGTTCCGTAGTCCTTTGAGGGAATCTGCACTAGTTGTGTTTGGTCTATAAATGTAGAAGTCATGATTTTTGAGAAGAGGTGGAATTCGGGGATTGTGCATGTTCGTAGTTTTTTGAGAGCGGTTGGTATGAATGGTGCAGTTCTGTGGGTGAGCATGTTGCTATCAGTCGTGGTGTTCCTTAGGTCTGGGTTTGGCATGGTCGGAGTGACTTGAGGTGCAGTTGCTGCTGCGGTTGACTGGTGGCTGGCATCTTTTCCAGTGGGTACACTGGAGGATTTACAACGCTGAAAAGGTGCCAGCCAGTCAATCAAAATGCATGATTTGGCATCTGTTTTTGTGTCCATGGGATAAAAAAAAATATATAGGCTGCTAAGAAAGCTATAATGAGCTCATGGGTGCAGCCTTAATCCCTGACTGTGGACTAATAGCGAGCAATTATCTCAGACATCTTTGCCATGGAACAATTTAACTGCTTCGTATCATAACAGATTGCCCCGATTCAGTACTAGATGGCAGAGCTGGGTTACATATATAATAGTCATAGATAATGACTTTGTTCTATGAACCCCATATTTATGTAAAGTTGATCCAGAAATAGCTTATAGGAATTGAATTTGCTACTGCCTCACTGGGGAAGCATATGACTGTATTTCTTCTAACTGTAACTTACATATAGAACTGTATGCCTTATGCTGATGCATAGGCATATTAACCAAACTCGGTGTTTACCTATTTTGACTTCAGCTGTACCACTGCGTGCTTTATACATTATTGAGAAGCCAGAATGTACTATTGCCGCTGTAAAAAATGTAATACTGTAAAGGGGATTGTGCCCCAGCAGAGCGACAGGAGCAAATAAGCCTGTTGTAACTCGGGGCAGTGTTCTTCTCCATAAAACTTATTTCAGAGATGGTCAGGAGTCAAGCCTGGCAAATCAGGACAGACAACATGATGACAGTATACTATATCAACAAACAGGGGGGTGCCAAATCATCATAATTAAGCAGAGAAGCACTAAAAATGTGGGACGTGACATACAACCTCCAAACCCAACTGTCTGCAGTCCATGTAGCAGAGAAGGACAATGGTCTTCCAGACTCATTGAGCAGAATGGGGTGTGTTTCCCATGAATGACACAGGCAGTACTAGAAAACATTTTCAGGAAATACGACACACATCTGTTTGCTTCTTGACAGAACAGGAAGCTACCAGTATTCTGTTGCAGAGTGTATCTGGGCACAATTTCAGAAGGTGCCCTGAATCTACAGTGGGACATATATTTCTTTATGCTTTCCCACCTTTTTCCCTTATGCAGAGAGTTCTCCTAAAAGTGAGAGAGCAACCTTGATTCTGATTGCTTCAGACTGATGAAGGCAGCCATAGTTTTCTTTGCTATTTCAGATGTCCAGGCAGGTCTACACTCTCCCAGTGTGCAGGAACCTGCTGACGAGCAACAAGGGCCAGGTGACTCATCCAAACCTACCTCACTCTACATGGTTTCTGAGGGCTTAGGGTTCTCAGAGTTCACATCTCAACGCAGGTTTTAGAGGTTAGGGTAGGCAGAAAGCTTTCCACAGGAAAGGCTGATGTTTCTGAGTGGAAAAGATTCACTATCTGGTGTTAGTGGGGGTCACAGTCTGCAAATAATGCAGATATCACTCTAATCCTTGATTATCTGGTGCACCTAAAGTCCCTAGGCCTCCCTTGAAGTGCATCTGTCAGAAATCTCTGCCTACAGTGCTAAAACTGTGGACGTGTCTTTTCTTTCACAGTCAGTTTCCAAGAGATTTTTCAGAGAAGTCACACATGGATTCTGCAGTGAGGACTCCAGTCCCAGCATGGGATCTAAACTTGGTTCTAGTTCAGCTGATGTTTCCTACTTTTGGACCAGTGGCCACTGCTAAATTCAAATATCTTACCTGGACAACATTTTTCTAACCCCAGGAATCCCTCAGTTAATGTTTACATTTTATCAGTCATCTCAGCTGAACATGACTCCTTAGAGATGAGAACCTGTGCATATTTTAGAATTTAGAAGAATTTGGAATGTAGGTTCAGACTCTGCATATACATTCCACTCTTACCATTGCTCAGATCTGTTTCTCTGCTTGAAGAGAGCAGTCACCCCATAGTGAACTCTGGTAACGGCTGGTTCTTCAGTCGGTTTATTATTTTATATAAGTGTAATTTCTTGCTCATTTAGCTATTTGATTACCCTGCATTAGCTAGGCATTACTTGTTAATTTATGGTACCCCCGGTTCCCAGTCGATTCCCAGGAATGGGAGACTACCTAACTGGCTACTGTTTTTTCCTTTTGACTGTTTGGATAATTTAAACCACTTTTCCACCAAAACAAGCAGTGGTTTACTTAAGCAATAAGCCACAAGGGGGTGTGGGTTATCGGGGGATTTACCACGGCTGGAGTGGTTTGCCCATGAGGCGCAGCCACTTTATTGATTGTACGTCAGATTCATAGAGTATCAGAAGCTACTAATGCACGTGCATGATATTTCCTAATGAGGCTAAATAAGATATCTGCATTATCATGAATAAGGTTTTGTCTGTTTCACAAATTCAGTCAGGTCATTTAAATATTAGAACACTTACTGATTTGGAGGAAATATTGAGGGAGGGAGAAAGAAAAGATAAAGAGAATTAAATTGAAGGTAGAATTATTAGGATAGAGCTAAAGACAGACTATAATGAAATTGTGAGCTTGAGGGTTTGGGGGGGTTGTGGGGCAGGAAGGGAAGCAATACCATATGGTGACTCTATTTAATTCATGTTTTGAGCTGATGAGACTACATATGTGCCATGGTTCTTTGATACAACACCAAGCAAAATCAAATAATACAGCATTTGTTGATGCTACTAAAACTGGAGCGGCTTAAGTGTCGGTCATAGGGAGGTCACCGGGTTCAGAATGCAGTAGACAAGCCAGTATCAGTGAGAATTTCCTTTTCTATTTTTCTACCAATGCACCACTCAGTTCTCCTCCTCATTCATGCCTAGTCTGTCAAAGTATCAAGAGTGTATATCCAATACATCTCATGTTTCTCTACAGCCTTATTTCGATCATCTCCATATGCAGGGGGATCTACCTTTTCAGTAGCCCAGAAACAGAGTGAGGCAACAGAGTGTCCCTCATTCGTAAAGTGCTGTGCCACAGGAGAACCCTCATGTCCACTTCATATAGAACTTTTATGTTCACTTATCCATTGTTTTAAGTGTCTGTTGGTCTTGCCTACATAATATTTTGAGCATGGCAGGTGAAGACATAGATCGCATGATCCAAGTCACAGTTCAAGAAATAGGATATTTTGTATTCCCATTCAGGTGAATGATCTCTTATTTTTCTTAGATGTGTTCCCATAATGTGTACATCTACTCCAGGGGTGCATACCTGGTTTTGGTGGTCTCAAAGTAATTTTCTGCCTGTGCCCACTGATTCCTTCTGTTCTGAATGTACCAGCTTGTCTCTAAGGGTATTCACATTCTTTGATGCTGTAATTGGTCTGTTGTTAAATTCAGGTATTTCCCACAGGTCTCAAAGTGTCCCAATGGGCATTAATTATTTTTCTGATTGGTTCAATAAATATTAAAAATTCCATTTATAATACCATTCTGTCCATTTTATCAGTTCCCAGTTGTAATGTGCTCCCCCCACTACCCTGTTTCATTCTAACTATTGCTTGATTCACAGTTCTGTCATATCCCCTGGATATAAATCTTTCTGCCGTGTTTCGAAATTCTAGTTCTCTTTCCTGTCCCTGTGTTTTCAGTTCACTGCAATGCAGATGATACCCGACTGTATATGTCGTTTCCACCAGGGACACAGGGAACAGTCCCTGTCCTGAATTCCTGTCTGGTCGAGATACAGGACTGGATGTCCTCCAGCTGGCTGAGGCTCAATCCAGATAAGATGGAAGGATTAGTGATCGAGCCTGGTGGCGGCAAGGAGCTGGGGGAGACCAGGCTAGTGCTTGGTTCTTCTTCACTAACCACCTCAGGAAAGGTGATGAATCTGGGTGTTATTTTGGACAGTGGATTGATGCTAGAGGCTCAGGTGCTGTCCGTTGTCCAAAATGATTTTTACCAACTTAGAAATATCACCTGGATCAAACCTTTTATCCCACCCAGTGACCTGCCGTCACTGATACATGCTCTTATTACAGGTACATCCAGACTCAGTTACTGTAATTCCCTTTACCTGGGGCTAGATGGAGAGACCCTACATAGCCTGAAGCTGGTGCAGAACGCTGCGACCAGGTTGTTGATGAGTCATCCAAGATCCTGTCATATAAACCCAGTCCTGCGCAAACTGCATTGGCTGCCAGTGAAGTGGCGGATTTCCTTCAAGGTTGGCTTGCTGACTTATAAAGCCCTACGTGGACTGGGCCATAGCTACTTGTAAGACATTTTGTTCCCTCACTAGACCTCTGAGTCGGGCCTCCTAGTGGTTCCCAGGGTTCAGTTAAAATCTTCAGATGAGAGGGCCTTTGATGTTGCTGGCCTGACCCTGTGAAATTCACTTCCCAGATCTCTGAGGGAGGCCCCCTCACTGGAGGCCTCAGGCCCATCTCGTTACAGAGGCTTTTGGTCTATCCTAGTGTCCCTGACATCATTTTCTAGATCTTTTATTTGTATTTTATTGCATTTGTTCTGCCTTTTATTACTATAGTTATTCTTTATAGTTTGACTGTGCTTAAATGCTGACTGTGGTTGTTCTTTTAGATGTAAATGCTGTGGTATTGTCTTATTGTTTTATATACTGTACAGCGCCCAGAGCCCATGGGACTGAGCGATATATAAATAAAGTTTGCTTGCTTGCGTTCCTCTTCATTACTGCAGTTTCTATTCATTTGCAGCATTTGAAAGTACAGTATACTATTTTTTAAATGCTTAGGATGGTAGCTGTTTGCATGTAATAACATGTTCATCTGTCTCCTTCCTATATATTCTGCTCTGTAGCTTGCCTTCTTGCTTATAAATCAGTAAGTTCAAAAATGCCCACTCCTGGTCACTTGCTTTCATATTGAATTTTAGGTTCTCTCTTAGTGAATTGATATGCTGATAGAACATCTGTGGTTCTGCCTGTGCTTCTTCCCAAGTGATCAACAAATCATCAATATATCACTTGTAACAAACAGCCTTTTTGAAAAAGGGGTTGTACATTGGATTCAGAATAAACTGTGATTCAAACAGGTCCATATACAAATTTGCATAAGTGGGAGCTGTATTGCTCCCCATAGCCATTCCCTTCTTTTGTCTGTAATATTGTCCCTCAAAGCAGAAGTAATTTTCATAGAGTACCAATCTGGCTAGCTCAAGGAGTGTACTAACAAGTGGCCTGTTCTCACTCTGGCTTTATTTAGTCCAGCCTCTAAACTAACAAGTCCTTCTTCATGTGGTATGGACGTATATAAATCTTTCACATCCGTACTACACAGTATAATATTTTCATACAGTTTAGCATCATTCAGAGTATGTGTAAGTGTTAGTAAATCATTTGTGTCTTTAATATAACTGTCCATTTGGTATATCACTGTCTGGGTATAATAATTCACAAAGCTTGAAATTGTTTCAAGTATGGAGTCATTTCCTGATACAGTTGGTAGGGCCTGTGGATTAATGGCATCTTTGTATACTTTAGGCAGTCCATAAAAAACAGGAATCTTTGGAAACCTTTCCAAAAGTTCCTTTTACCATTTTAGTTAAGTGTCCTAATCTAATTCCATTTCCTCATCTAGTGCCAGTTTAATGCTTAGCTGGATTCTCTGGGTGGGATCCACATCTGATTACGCAGAAGGCCAAAAACTGGCCAGACTCACCTCAGTGCCCATTTTCTCCACCTTGGACGACTCCCTGGTTGAAGAGGTTTCTTCTTTCAAGTACCTTGGTGTGTGGCTTGACAGTAAGTTTAACTTCTCTGTCCACATAGACGCCATCCAAGCCAAGCTCCATCCTAAATGTGGTACCTTGTACAGAAATAAAGATTGTCTTTCCCTACAGGTTCCCCATGAGCTTGTCAACAAAGTGGTGCTCCAATTTTTTGATCATGCGGACATGGTCTGTGAGTCTTCCCCCTCCTCCTCCCTAGCCAGACTGGATTCCCTCTGTAACTCTTTCTGTCACTCTGCAACCAACTCGCCCTCCCAAACTCATCACTGCTCACTTCAGTCATCTCTGTCTGTTCAAACAACATGAAGTCTTGCTGTATTCTGACATATGCAGTTAGCCCCAGCACTTGAACTGCTCCGGAGAGGAAAGAGTTAAATTCTATGTAGAGCATAGAACGTTGAGCTCGAGCTCGGTTCAGACCTCTGTCTGCTGTATTTTGAAGTGTAACCGTCAGATTATTTACTCCGCCTAACTGAACAGTCGCTCTGGAGATTCCTTCTCTGCTCACGGTTCGGTCAGTTTAAAAATCGTCGGTTTTACCGATACTTTAATTGTTTTTTCGGTTCAGATCCCTGTCTGTGGTACAGTAAGTGCTCAGGTAGTGGACTTGCTTTAAAAACTATAGTGGAAATTGTAATTTAAAGAGTTTCAACTGGTTCAGCTGAACCGGTTACTGTTTAGAGTGTGTTATTCTTCTTTTTCTTTAGGAATTTAGTGTGTGGTACCGGTCCTTATCGGTTTAAAAAAACAACAACATGTTTTATTGTTTTTTTCAAATACCCATAACACGGTTAGAAACCAATAAAGGGGGTCTTGCCTGGTGGTTGCCAAAAAAAGGGTAAGTGTTTAGTTATAGTTTCATCTGAGAAACCCAAGAGAAAAAACTGGCCCACTGGGTTTCAACACTGCAGTGAGTGTGGGGAGGCCTTTGCTAATGCCGATCCCCACACCACCTGTGTTACTGTCTGGGTTTTGACCACCTGGAGTCAGACTGCCAAGTCTGTAAAAATTTCCCTAAAGCCACCCTGGACAAAAGATTGGGTAGGCTTAGGGAAAAGGAGGCCGAGAAGTCCGCTGACCCAGATGGCCAGCCCTTTTCAGTTTCGGCCAAACCTGAGGGAGTGCCCACTGATCTGGGAGATACTCCCTTAGGCAAACGGAGAGCCAATCCTGAGGGGTCAGTTCCAGTAAAAAGAAAATATAAATCGTGTGGTTCGGATCCAGAACCACATCATCTGACTGCCAAAGAAATTGCCCGAGCGATTAGCATAGTTGAATCGCTTTGTCTGGTTCCGACTGATCGGGCGCCTTCTGGCAGGCATTCGGTTCAGTTGGTTCCCCCGGTTCAGAGTTATTCCCCTGAAGATTTTTATGAACCGGATTTGGAGGGGGATGATGATGATGATGGAGTAGAAGGCCTGGATGAGCCCATAGAACCGGACATCTCCCCAGACAGGCCTTCTGATGTTTCCCTTCCCAGGCTTTCTGAGTCCCCTTCCCACTTTATGTTCTACTCGAAAGTGGCAGAAACCCTCTAGCTCCCTTTGGAAGAAGCTGTCAAGGAGCAAAAGGAGTCTGGCTATGTGGAGATGATGGACATCCCAGAGTCCAAGAGGTTGTCTATTCCCCTTCATAAGTCTTTTGGGAAACAGACACAAAAGTTGTTAAAAACTCCAAATTTTTTACCTCCTGTAGACAGAAGGATGGACAAGAGGTACTTGCTGCCAGGCTCAGGTATGGAGTACTTGTACCAGCAGTGCAGCTGTGATGGGGTTGCGCAGGCTGCAGTCTGTGATAAGGCTAACATACTCTTGGCTTCACACACCCCAGATAAAGACTCCAGGAAGTTGGATGCCATGGCAGAGAAACAATACATGGCATCTTCCTTGGGACTCAGGCAGGCTAATTATATGAGCTGTACAGCCAGGTACCAGAAGTCCAGGTAGGACACTATACTGGAACTGGCTAGGCAGGCCTCCCCCCAGCTTGCCAAGGAGCTGGAGGAGGTGGCTGCTGATGGGATTGAGGCATCGAAAATCCAGTTTCATGCTGCTGTGGACTCCAATGATGTGTCATCAAGAGTCATGGCTACATCTGTGGCTCTTCGGAGACTAGCTTGGCTCAGGTGTACTAGCCAATCTCAGGATACCCAGGCTAAGGCTATGGATTTCCCTGTGGTTAATAGTACTCTGTTTGGGGAGCAGACAGAGAATTATATGAAGAAGATGGATGAATACAGGACCACCTACAGGAGTGCACAGGCCAAGGAAAGGCAGGCAACTCCTCAGAGGCAGCAAGCTAGGGGCAGGGGCAGGCCTTTTCATAGGCCTTTCTACCAAGCACAGGCCCCCTCTCCTTTTTCCCAGAGGGGGTTCTTCAGAGGGAGAGGCAGAAGGGGGATGAGCAGGGCTGCATCCTCCTTTCAGCCTAAGGCTCCTGCCAAGCAGACACCCTGATGTGTCTGTCCGGGTCGACTCCCCCATTCCTGTAGGAGGCAGGCTGGCTTACTACTTCCAGGACTGGAAGTCTGTTATCTCAGACAAGTGGGTCCTGGAGGTAGTAAGCCATGGACTGGCCCTCAGCTTCAAAAAATTTCCAAGGCTGAGAGCCAGTTCCTTTCTACCTGCAAACATCTCTGAAACCATTGCCCTAGGGACAGAGGTTTCATCTCTACTGGCTTTAAGGGCCATAGAGGAAGTTCCTACAATTCACAGGGGCAAAGGCCTGTATTCCAGATACTTCCTTACCCCAAAAAAAACAGAGTGGCGGCCCATCCTAGACTTAAGATACCTGAACAAACATCTATTAAAGCCAAAGTTCAAAATGGAGACTCTGGGAATAATTCTTTCCTCTCTAAAGCCAGGGGACTGGCTAGCCTCCCTGGACCTAAAGAATGCCTACTTTCACATTCCCATCAGGTGCTACCACAGAAAGTACCTCAGGTTCGAATTGCCTTCAGGTCATTACCAGTTCAAAGCAATGCCCTTCGGCCTAACATCAGCTCCAAGGGTGTTTACAAAATGCCTAGCAGTAGTAGTGGTCTTTCTAAGGAGAAAAAAAATCTCCATATTCCCATACCTGCACGACTGGCTCATTGTGGGTCAGTCTCTGGACCAAGTCAAGTCAGATCTGCAAGTGACCCAGCAAGTGCTCACTTCTCTAGGATTTCTTCTCAATCTTCCCAAGTCAGTTCTCGAGCCAGTACAACTTCTGACCTTCATAGAGGTAGAACTGGATACTGTCAAAGCAAGAGCATTTCTCCCCTTGGCAAGGGCCATCATAAAGCTGGCTTCTTCTTTCCACCTTCTGGTTTCTCTACCAGCAAGGCACTTCCTTCAGCTTCTGGGCCACGTGGCAGCTTCCACTGCAGTGGTCCAAGGGGCCAGATTTCAGATGAGGGACATTCAGAAAAAATATCCTCTAACCAAACTTATTCCAGTGACTCAGACCCTGATCCAGGCTCTTCAATGGTTGCAGGATCAAGACAGTCTCAGGCAAGAGGTCCCATTCATCTCTCGGTCTCATTCTGTGGGCCTAACCACAGATGCTTCTCTCCTGGGGTGAGGAGCTCACGTGGGGACTCTCACAGCCCAGGGAGTGTGGTCCACACAGGAGTCTCTTCTCCACATCAATCTTCTGGAGCTCAGGGCAGTTTAGCTGGCCCTGCAAGCCTTCTCGGAATCAGTACAGAACAAGGTGGTTCAGGTCAGGGCAGACAACACCACCACCATGTGGTATATCAACAAGCAAGGAGGCACTCAGTCTCCGGCCGTGTGCACAGAAGCCATGAAATTACGGTCCCTGGCTTATTCTCTACAGACCTCTCTGGTAGCAGTCCACCTCTCAGGAAGGACAATGTGCTAGCAGATGCATTGGAAGGATTTCCCAGGGCCATCACGAATGGTCCCTGGATCCCCTAGTGTTAAAAGTGATTTTTTTCAAGGTGGGGCACTCCAGAGATAGATCTCTTTGCAGCCCCGGACAATCACCAACTTCCTCTCTTCTGTTGCAGACCCCCAGTCTTTGGCTCAGTCCCTCTGGATGCTCTGATTCTGGATTGGGAAGAGACATTTCTGTATGCCTTCCCTCCTTTTCCTCTACTGTTCAAGGTCCTGGTCAAGATAAGGGCACAATCTTGCAAAGTGATCCTGATTGCTACAGATTGGGCCAGGCAGTCTTGGTATCCCCTGTTGCTGTCCCTAGCAGTCCATCTTCTCCTATCTCTTCCCAGGAATCACAACCTGTTAACCTCCTGTCAGGGGAGGATCTGGTATCCCAGCCTTCGGTCTCTCAGTGTCAAGGCATGGCTCTTGAAAAGTTAGAGTTTTCAGGTTTGCATCTGTTTCAAGGGGTTCTGGACATTCTCAAAGCCTCTTGAAAACCTGCCACCAGAAAATCTTATAACTCCAAGTGGAAAAGATTCATCATTTGGTTTTCCAAGAAGCATATATCCCCAGATACTGCTGACTTGTCTACAGTTCTGGATTACATAGTTCATCTTAATGGCCTAGGCCTCAGACCAGCTACTCTCAAAGTACACTTGCCAGCTGTTTCTGCTTTTCTGTCAGTAGGAAAGGCCTCTTCACTGGCATCTCATCCTGTTTTCTGTAAAATTTTCAAGGGATTGCTTCATACCAATCCCCCCTCCCTCTTTAGGGATCCTACTCCTGCTTGGGACCCTTAATGTTTGCATTGTTCAGCTTATGCAACCCCCTTTTGAGCCTTTGTCTTCAGCAGAGCTTAAGTACTTGACTTGGAAAACTGTGTTCCTGATAGCTATTACCTCTGCCAGACGTACCAGTGAATTGCAAGCTCTTTCAGTGCAGCCTGATTTTATCTCATTCCATAGAGACAAGGTGGTCCTTAGAACCAACAGGAGATTCTTACCCAAAGTGGTTTCAGATTTTCATCTGAACCAATCCATGTCTCTCCCTGTTTTCTTCACTGATCATTCTTCTTCAGGAGAGAGAAGATTTCACAGTTTGGATGTTAAAAGGGCCCCTAGCTACTGCATTGAGCATACTAAGGCACTCAGGTTGGACTCCCTCCAGTTGTTCCTCTCTTATGGGGAAGTGGAAAAGGGCAAACCTGCCACTAAGAGAACTATTGCCAGGTGGATTGTCTCTTGTATACAATTCTGCTATGAAAAGCTAGGCAAAACACCACCCTCAGGCCTGAGGGCTCATTCGACTAGAGGTACAGCTGCTTCTCTGGCTTCTGCCAGAGATATACCCTTACTAGAGATATGCAAAGCAGCCATCTGGAAAACAGTTCATACATTCACCAAGCATTACTCTCTGGATATCCAGGCTAGGAGTGATGCTCAGTTTGGTACAGCAGTACTGCAGAGCCTTTTACCAAAATAGGTTTGATTCCCTCCTCCATGGAGGTACTGCTTGGTAGTCTGCGTATGTCAGAATACAGCAAGACTTCATGTTGTTTGAAGAAAAAAAAATACTTACCTTAGTAATTGTGTTTCTTCTAATGGAGTCTTGCTGTATTCTGACCTCCCTCCCTGCCTCCCCTCTCAGAACCTGTTTTTTGGGAAGTGGGTGGGCAGGCGCAGTGTTACACCTCAGGGGTGTACTTGGCACTCTTACTTTTTTATCAAGGGAGTGGGTTGTTGTTATAATTTGGTAATTATTTGTTCACTACCTAGTTTTTGTTTTGGATTTCTTGACTTGAGTCTTTTAGGGATCCAAAATATTTGGTTGCCTTTTCGGCTAGTAAAATTTTTTAGTTTCCATATAGTGGGGGTAGTTAGTATTAGCTCATTAGATTCTGATGGTTACACTTCAAAGTGCAGCAGACAGAGGTTTGAACCGAGCTTGAGCTCAACGTTCTATGCTCTGCATAGAATTTAACTCTTTCCTCTCCGAAGCAGTTCAAGTGCTGGGGCTAACTGCATATGTCAGAATACAGCAAGACTCCATTAGAAGAATCACAATTACTAAGGTGAGTAATTTTTCCTTCTTCCCCTTCCGTCCTGTCACCAGATGCACTATCTCCCCTTTATATCTAAATACTGGTGTGGGTCTCTTCACTTCTACCTCCCATTGCTCCTCTCCATTGTTCCATCTGCCTCTTGTTCCCTCCATTCTAAGGACCATCACACCTTTGTCTTGCCACATCCCCGTACCTCAACTGGCCAGTCAGCCTTCGCTTGTCATCTCCCCCTCACTTTGGAACCAGCTTCCCTCTTCCCTTCATTTCACTGTTTCTCCTGTCTCCCTCAAACACCAACTGAGACTCCTTCCTTCCCCCTTGCTCCCGTTTTCCTTCCTTTAAGAGTCCCCGAACACCTGGTGTAATGATTAACTGCTGCTTTTTTTATGTGATCAATTTGACACTTTCCATTGTCAGTGTGTTATGATTTTGCACTCTTCCTGTAATGTTGTATTTATCTAAGCTGTGTACTGTTTTTATCCTTTGCTCCCCTCCCCCGGGTGGCACCTGAAAACGAACTTCGGCTCAGTGTGCCTTTCCTGGTCACCAATTTTCAAATAAATAAATAAACTTATCTTCTATACTCATGAAATGAGGATGTACAGGCCAGGACAATTGTCATTTATTAGGTGCATTTTCTATACAGGCTCTATGATGTTCTGATGGTGAAAGACCACTTTCAATCCTTGATGAAAATAAATAATATTAGAGTTATGTGAAATCTGATCTGGACACACTCGATACAGTATTTGGCCCTTTTAGGCTTAATACATTAGTCATATTATCATACATGAACAAAATGATTTGTTTCCGAAATTAAAAATATATAAAAGAGAGAGAGTTTAAAGGATCAACATAACAGATAATATGGTTGGTTTATAAGAAAAGTAAATATATTGAGAAAGCTGAATCCTCTTATAAGGGCCTCATGAGACAGACATTTTAGATGCAGGTGTATATGAGTAATAACTTTACAAGAAGATCCATTTTTTTCTGAGCTCACTTGAGGTATGTTAAATGGCAATAGCTGGGTAATAGTGATAGTATTAGTGACTTACTGGCTTACACTGTATGCATTTATAGTATTAATTTAATTACAGAGGGAATCAGCTTGCAACCTAAGAAAATAAAAATATAGACCTTTCACTTTTTTGACATAAGCCAGATAACCTAGGCACAGGTTAAGAAATGTCACTTGCTATTTAAAGTTTTTATTGGAACTGTTGTAAGACATGTGGAGAGATGATACCAGAGCAATCAAGAATTGTATAGAAAGACAGCAACATCTGATGTATGTATAATGGTACTGCATGATTTATTATGGCTGCACTTGCTTTTTTAATCCACTGAATTGTGTTATAGAAATTATTTATATTTTAAGGCGGGATATTCAAAGGGGTTGCGCGTAGGCGCAGCATAGTGTGCGCCATCGCAACCTGATCGCAGCCCTGGTCGCGATATTCAAAGGGGATGTTGCACAAGCGCCAAATCCCGATGTAGGAGCACACAGTAATGTCTGAGCGCAAGTGTGGGGAAGCGTACCCATGCATATGCGCGCATCACAATCAGCCAGGATGTACGCACATATGCAGGCACAAACTGCCTTGCACCGCCAGGGGGTGCAAAGATCCACCTGAAAAAAGGATCCAGAGTCGAGAGCCCACAGGCTGGCCGCCGTATTACTAGGCGTAACCGACGGCCGCCAGCCATGATGTAGCCACCGACCTCGAGTCACAGGCCGGGTACCGTGCCCCCCCCACACCTGATCGTGGGCATAGTATAAATATAAGAATCCCTGGTGGTCCAGTGGACCTGCTCCCCAGCCCGATCACAGGCTTAGTAAAAATAAATGTATCCCCAGTGGTCCATTCACATATCGGGACTGTGTAGTACAGTACGGTCTGCATGCCTATTGGCCCACGCAGTGGACCAATGGGCATACTGTATGCTGTCAGTCGGCAGGCAGCTTGCGGGTGGGGAGCTGCCACTGCCGCTGACCGGGGGCGGGTGGTGGGTCTGAGTGGTGGGTGGAGGGAGTACCACGCTGGACCACCAGGGATTTATCTTCGCTTACGGAGCCCGCGATCGGGCTGGGATTCGGTCCACTGGACCACCAGGGATACATTTATATTTACTAAGCCCGCGATTGGGCAGGGGAGCAGGTCCACTGGACCACCAGGGCTACAGTTATTTTCACTAAGCCCACGATTGGGTGTTGGGGCACGTTGCTGCTGAGGGCCAGGGGGCATCGGTCCCCGACGGCTGCAGCCTAACAGGGCGCCAGGCACAAGTCGCCGGGGATCGGTGCACCTGCATGCAAATGGGGCCATAATGACATGCAAATGGACTCATCTGCGCCTTGCATGCATAATGGCTTCATTTGCATACCCACCGCTGAATATCGTGGCACTTGCGCTAGCGCATCCCCCTGCTCCTCACTTGCTGTGGCGCAGTGCCACTGCGCCCTGCGCAATGCGGGCAGCCACGGTGCCATATTCAATGGTGCTGGGCCATGGCGCAGCACCGTTGAATATTGCCCTGACCACACCCTGGCGCATCGCAGTTGTGCTGTGCCCAGGCTTGTGCCTCTGCCTGGCGCAGTCTGAATATCTGACCCCTAGTCTGTAACTTTGGAGAATATTGTGGAAAGGATAGAGTGCGTTATCATCCTTTAGGTCAGATGGATTGCTGAAGGGCGTGTGTGTATGATAATTTTTTGCTTATTACACTTTGATGATTATGGACCACTTAACTGCCAGGGAGCTGTATAAGAACAGGAACATGGTTGTCGGGGGGGGGGGGGACCAGTAGACACAGGGTTTGGCAGCTACAGTACAGTTGTTCCGCCTTCAGGGGGTTGGAGTCTGGCCTTAACGCTGCAGTAAGACATGTTTTTTTGATGGTGGTAAACAGCACCACTCTGGGGGCTGTTTAGTGCCATTGCAAACCTTTGAATATACCTCTGCCCCATTCTGCATGATGGACCTCTTCAATTGCACAGGCGCAGAGAAATGGTTAACACCATCACGCTGCTGGCTTTGGACAGAGCTCTGGGCTCCTCTGAATATGACCCCACCCAGAATGCTGGCACAAACCCAGGTTAGCATGGGCCCTACCCATGGTCACCCCGGCACTAATCTTTGAATATGGTGCCCTACCTGTTCATGTTCCTTATACCTGCTTTGAAGTCATAACCCTTTGCTTATGAGATTACAGCCTGTTGCCACAGGAATGATTTTGATGCTACAAGCAGAGGATTATGTCGACTGGGCAGGAAAAGCAGAAGGAACACATCAAATTTAAGGGGAAAATAACTTCTTTTCATACAAGTGTCTTCAATAATATAGAATGGAATGTCCTGAAATTAATTTTCTTTGGCTTATTATTATTCTTTGGAGCCTGCCAATTCAAACTGCCATTGTTCTGCAAGAAACTGGAAAACCATTTTAAATTGTATTCATGTTTTCGTTTTATAAAACAGTTAAAATTTGGTTTGCAAGACGTGCATTATAAAAACATAAACTTTTTGAGATCATAGTCTGTGGGTATAAAGAAAGTTTGAATCAAACATCTGTAGATGCTTCATTTGAGGGTATTCATTTATATGCATATCTTCAGTAGCAGACTAGTTAGTGCTGTGCAAGTCACCCAAAAGCTGCATGTCATTTTCCAAAAATGTCTAAAGTTCATCTCTGTTTAGTTTCCTTTTTTAAGTTTTATTTTGACCCCTTTCTTTAGGTATTGGTGTGGCATACGCGGACTGAGAAGCCAAAGATGAAACAGGAGGACCTCCTACAGAAACAAGGCATCGGATCAGATAACACCATTGAAGTGTAAACTGTGGAAGTGAAGCCCCAAAAATGACGCCAGTGGCAGACAGATATGCACTCAAGGGCAGCACTTTGAGAAACCAGCAGTCAAGAAACATCATGAGTGAAACAGGCAAGAGCACAAAAAGGGAACAACGTAGAGAGGTCTTTTTTTTTTTTTTTTTTATTATTTCCAAAGTCCTTTAGTGAGGACATTTTTAATTCAGGAAACATCACAAGGGAAAGTATGACTAAAAGGATGGAACATTTCCAATTCAGAATCAGGACAGACTTGCCCAATTACAGAAATTATGTTGCTCTTGGAAATTTTTTTTCACAGAATTCCAAACATCTCCGATTTCTTACGTCACATAATTATAGACTTTTGTTTAGTAACTAAGCAGTGAGTTGCATCTTTCCAACTTGGCACCAAGATGCAACAAGAAGGCTAGTGGCCAGATGGCGGAAGGCCATGGATATACCTCCAAGGCTTATCAAATTTTGAAATTTGCTGTGGATCTGCCATGAATATGGTGCCTAGCCCATACCACTTCAAATAGAAACGACAAATAATTGCTAACTTCTGTTACTGAGTACATTTTGCTTTGAGAACTGATTGAGGATAAAAAGTAAATCTGGACCTTTTAACAACTTCCCTGACCTCTTTCCACTTCACATGTTTTCTTTTATGTTGCTGAGTGGAAAACGGGAGTCTTTTCTGGAGTCCTTGGGATTCCTCAGTAGGCCTAGTAGTACTGTGCTTTGTGGACCAGCACTGGAACAATATGTGCATTAACAGCTGATAAATATGCTTCCTATTAATATTTTAACTTATTGTATTTATTTTTTATGAATGTTGGATACCTCGGATAGCTAGCATAGTTACTGACTTTGTAGCGTGATAGAGCTGCGTTTATTTATGTGCTATGAGCAGAGTGTACAAAATGTTGCCTGCTTGGCTTCAGCAAAAGCGCATGCATTTACCCAAATAAAAGAGGTGTGCTAAGATGGTCCGCTTAAAAAAGAAGTGGAACTTTGCAATAATTTTTGTGCCTGGATTGTAGTGTAAGGCAAGATGGAAGACCAGTCAGCATCTGGCTACTGCAGTGCACTTGATTTACCACCGAGGAGACCCTCTGGATCAGGCAGCTGCAAGACTGAATCCCTGTAATTCTGTTCAGGATTGAAACTTTTGTTTGAATGGTACAGGTTTCTAATAATGTGCATTCATCCTTAGTAACACACTTGCAGTATCTCAGCTTGCCGAGTCGGCTCTCTGAACAGTCCAACAAAATTTTAACCAGACCACACCCACACTTTACACCCAGCTCCCTCCCACAATAAATTTTTCCATCAGTGAGTTTGGTCACGTAGAATCCAGTTTCATGCTGTACTGGCTCTGTTTCCTCGTCTTACTGTATGCCAGTTTGGATTAGTCTCAGTTCAGTTCCCGGCAGAGCTTCCTATCTTTTTTCAGTTTTTGGGACCAGTTTTTGCTTAATAGACCCATTCCCTTCTGGTACCTTCTTAGCTCGTATAGGGAACACTAAGGCTTCAAAGTCTGCATGCTGTGTATGTCACTGACTGCTGGGCAAGATAAGTATCAGGACTGTTTGGGTCTAGACCATCTTTTGTCCATTGGAAGGAGATAAATAATAACTCCCTTGCTGCCAGACAGGCCCTTCTGGACAAGTCCACCACTACATTCAGGACTTCTCCAAAGGCACAAAAAATGTCTGCCTTCATGGCATAGTAGTATACAAACCAATTATGTTAATTGATGCACATATCAAACATCTAATAATACACATTTGAAGTGTCTCAGGTATAAAGAAAAGAAAATTAATTTGGTTTTATACAGCGGCTGTCATACAGACCTGATCCCAAAGTATTGTATAGTCCAGAAGATATTTGGGGGTTGGGGGGATTGTTGTGCCATTTCAGGAAATTCAAACAGCACTGAGATAGTTCTGTCACAGAGACATTAAGTGACTTGCTCAGGGCAACACAAGTAAGTGCAGTTGTGGGTTTCAAACCTAGGTCTCCAGGTTCACAGCTCTGTGTTCTAATTACTAGTCCAAATTGCCTCATACATGGTTCCATCTATATATTATATAAAACTTAATGTGCATTTAAGACTCCTTTATCTTAGCTACCAGTTGCTATGGTACTGGGCTTATTTGCTGTCTCTGATGTCCTCTGGCCTGAAAACATCCTCCCTGCATGTTCACTTGGCAGCTATTCTGCATACAGATGTAATGGAGGTGCTGCTTCCTTAGCTTTTGGCTTTACTTCGAGCACATTTTTAAAGCATCGGGTTCATTTGTATTCTCTTAGTGGAACAGGGTCCCTTCACAATTCTGTACTATCAAAGCTCCAGGATCCTTTTGAACCTTTTAAGGGTGCTTCAGAATGTCTGCATGGACCCTATCTGGTCTTCAAGCATAAGGTATTCCTTTGCACTCATCCAAAGTTTTTGCAGGAAGGGGACTTGATCACGGTATTCCAGCTACTAAAAGGGATAGATGGGGTGCAGTATACCCAGAAGTTTGAGCTGAGGAGTGTGAGCAGAATTAAATTGCATGCACCTAAAGTGAGGGGGACAAAATAAGCAGAAACAGAAAGCATTAATTCACACAGGATGTAGTTAATAAGGACATATTAGAGCCCCATCAAGCGCGAGCAATGCTTTTCACTTATGATGCTGGCAATTTGGGTTCGGAAGCAAGCCCAAATTGTCGGGGGCCAGCTGGAGGTAGAGGATTGACCATTCTGTAGGACACATTCCTCTTCCTCTTGGGAGGGAGGTCCATATGCTCTGCCACACTTCCACCACCTGGGTGACCATAGGTGGCAGTGCAAGCTGGAGCTGCAACTGGGAAGGTGTCTCCCAACTATGGCGTCACGTCTCTAGCAGTCCTTGCCCATGGAGTGACTGGAGGTGGGGAGAAAACCCAATAAAGATGCTGCTGGCCAACGTAAGGTGAAGTAGTAGTCTCCCACACGATGTGCACACCTACTGGCTTCCTGCCACAACCAAGCTAAATTCCCCATGGGGCATGGGGAACCTCAAGAGGCCCCATCACAAGGATCAAACTGTGGGGCACTGAATAGCAGGTTAGTTAGTCCCACTGATGGTGGAAGATACAACTGGGGGTTGCTGGTAATGGTGGCTGGGTTGGTGCCCCCCCCCCCAAAAAATAGACTTTAACATATAGCAGAACTAGAGGACATGCCCTCAGTCTAAAGGGGGGGGTGCAGAATTAGGGGAACGTTCAAAAGAATTACTTCACACTCATGGTGGTTAACATGTAGACTAGCCTATCCAGTGGGGTTGTAGAAGTTAGCACTGTTCAGAATTTTGAAGCAGGACTAGTCAGATTCCTGAGCAAGCATGGCATTGAGGGCACACATCATGAGTAGGGTTAAAATTCAAGCTTTTTAGTTTGAATATGTGCGTGTCCATACCCAAAATCGGTATAGTCACTGCTCTGCAACAGAAGGGGTAGGCAAAATGAACCCTAAGTCCATTCCATCATCATAGTATTATATGACCATGTTACCTAAGGCTGTTGCAACATTCAATGTAAATTGATCCCTTTTGTGTGCGGTATTTTGCCGTATGCCAAATGAGGTGAAGAGACCTTTCGTCATCTTGATGTGAGGATAGCATTCAGCTGTTATATTAAAAAGGCCACTTCCATTCAAACTAAGTTCAGACAAATGTTTATTACTGTCTGAGGTACCTCCCAGGCTATCCCATAGTCAGAAAAAGACCCTGTCCAATTGGATGGTCTCCTGTATCTCCCATTGCTCTGCCCTTGCCTTGTCCCTGAAACTCTGCTGGCCTTAAAGGAAAACTACACCCTGATATCTTGTAAACTGTAGTTGTTTCCATGTCAGGAGACAACTCTTTTCATGTAACTGTTAAGAGATACATGTGCCTGCTTTAGTTTATTTTCACTGTTCATGCTAAGCCCTGTAACTATTCGGGGGGGGGGGGTCTTTGTTTTCTGTTGTTGAAATCTCATTGTACCTGAAAGATGCATTAGCATATGAGAACATGATGTTTCAGCGCCCTTTGGACTCCACAGTATTCCTGTCTGTTTAATTTTATTTCAACAAAACAAATCACAGCAAGGTGTAAAGACCACATTTACCTTCAGTTGGCTTTGGAGACTCTCTGAGTCGTTATTCAGGTTTTTTTTTTTTTTTTTTTCCTTTAAATTGCATTCAGTTTGTGTGTTTCTGGAGAGTTGTTCTGGTACTTTACTTTACTGTACTTTCAGTACAAAGATACATGGTGCAAATGGGTGATTTGACATTGTGTTCTCATATGCCAGTGCAGCTCTCATGGACAATGAGATTTCAACAATCGTAAAGTGGAGGCCCCCAGGATAGTTACTGGGGACTAGCATGAACAGTGAAAACAAACCAGAGCGAACACATATATTCCCAACAGCTACAGGAAAAGAGTTGTTTGTTGATATGGAACCAAATAAGTTACAAGATAGGAGCATGTAGTTTTCCTTTAACTCTGGGTATGACCTCATCCCCTGGCAATTTATAGGCTTGTTCATTTGCAGAAATATGGGCAACCACCCATACTTTCACCTTGCAGTACAGGGACCTAGAGTCTCTCTGACAGATGCACACTTCAGTTCTGCTGTACAGAATAAGTTACACCCCAGATAGCCCTTATTTGTCTCCCTCCTCCAGTGATAGTGTTTGTAGTCCTTGCAAGTATATGGCTGTGGATGAATTCACATGGCTTGAAGGGAAAGTTACGTACTTGAAACATTATTTAGTCTACTGGTATTCATCCATAGTCACACAGCAGCCTCCTTTCCTCCCTGGTCACTGCTATATTGGGGGTAATATTTAAACTTTTCCGAGTGATGTTACCTTTACCGTGAAAGATCTGATGGTTGGAGGAGGTCAGGTGTGAGGCATGGGGATGGTGCGTGTGGGATGGTTCAAACTCTTATTACCCTACATAAAGGTGTCGACCCCTCAATACCAGGTAACTGCCAACCAATCTCTCTCTTTCCAGCCCTTGCCAAATTACAAGAAACATTAGTCCAATTCAGACTGTCCCAAGTTCCTCATGGTTTCTGACTTCTTTTCTCCTTACCAGTCGGGCTTCAAAAAGCACCACTCCACAATATCCTCCCTTCTACATGTCACTGGTCACATCCACTCTGCCGCAGATCAAGGCCACCGAACAGTTACAGTGTCTGTAGACCTGGCCAAGGCCTTTGATTCAGTCTCCTACCCCTTATTTCTTGAACTCGAAGTAGCCGGACTATCGCCCCCCTGCCGCCTGCAGTCCAGTGGTTCAAATCCTACCTGGGAAATGGGCTGCAATCTGTCAGGATTGCTAACTCTACCTCCCATTGTCTCCCCCGAGGTTCAATACTTGGTCCTATCCTGTTCTCCTTATTTATAAACGACCTCCTCTCTGTCTGCTCAAGACCCCATATACACATGTATGCAGATGATACTATCCTCTTTGCATCCGGACCAGTTTTAAATTATGTCCAATCCATGCTACAGCAAGACTTCCGTAACATGCAGTCCTGGTTCCAGGCAAACCAGCTGAAAATCAGTACCTCCAAGACAGTTTCTGTGACTTTCGTAACTGTGCAAAAATTCTCCAGAGTACCCCCTCCCCTTGCCATCACCTCCCTGGACGGCACTCCACTAAGTACTGTCTTATCTTATAAATATCTAGTAGTATGGCTAGACCTCCATTTAAACTTCTCGGCCCATATTGAAGCCATAACTTTGAAACTTCGCCCAAAGCTTGGTATGTTATATCGGAACAGAGACTCCCTCCCACTACCTGTGAGACACGAACTACTGACAAAAATGATCACTCCAGATTTTGACTACGCAGATGTAGTTTATAGCATAGCACCAGCCTCTTCCTTAGCCAGGCTGGACTCCCTCCTAAACACCTTCTGCCGTTTTGCCACAAACTCTTCCATCAGAAACCACCATTGCTCACTCTAGTCCACCCTCGGTATTGCACCCCTGTCCCATCGCCGCTTCATCGACTCTGTCTCCCTAATATCCAAATTCTGGTTTAATCTGCTACCTATTTACCTCTCAGAAAGTCTGTCTCCAGTGAACCCATCACCTTCGCTACGATCCAGGGATACCGCTCCTTCACTCTGCCCAAACCATCCTCGACCGCTGGCAAATCCGCCTTCATGTACAGACTCCCATTTCTCTGGAACCAGCTATCCCTGTCCTAAGAAACTCACCCTCCACAACTTTATCAAACAGCAACTTTGTTTGCTTCTACCCCCTACCTGCTGCTTCCTATCTTCCCAGTCTCGCCTCCTGAACTCCACTATTCCCCAAAGGAAAAATCATAGCAGGAAGTCTGGCCCTTCTTCCCAGAACAGCATTAAATCACCTGGTTCCTACTTATTACTTACTAGTTGTACTACATGTAAAATAATTGCATTGTACAAACTTGTATAAAGTTCATCCTTTCTAGTTAAACCTTCTCGGCTAGTATATGTAAATAGTTATAATGTATGGTAAGTGCTTATTAACCACCATAATCAGCAGTCACACAGCTTTGTTATGCACTGTTTAGAATTTAGAACAGTGGCATAATAAAAAGAATGCACCAGAGTTCCATAATTCTCACACATAGAATGCAAACAGTGTTTTTTGACCATACACTATAAAAGATGATGGCTGGGGATCGGGATCGTGGTTGCTAGGGCTACAGTAAACCTCTCGAGCTGCGCCTCGAGGTTTACCATAGTTCTAGTAACCACTGAGGTGATTACAGTGTGGTTATCACCCATCCCCAGCCATTATCCTCTATGTAATTATATTCTGCTATGAAGGAGGCCTGTTTCTGCCAAACATGTATGATTTATATGTACTCGTTTGTTTACATGTCACCTATATGTAACTATCCATGTTCTCAACTGTATTTATGTAATCTCGACGTAAATATCCATCTTCATCCTCATGTTTCTTAAAATCCTGTACCCATGTCCCCGCGTTGTACCTGGAAATGAGCCTCAGCTCAGTGTGCCTTTGCCAGTTACCAAATGTTTAAATAAAATAAAAAAATAAAATCTATTACACAATTCTGGATGCCAGTCCTTGAACTGGAACTGTTTAGCTATGAATGAATACCACCAGAAGAAACACAGTTACAGGTGTGTTGCTTTTCCTTCAGCCCTTCAGACAGTCTCACCAGTTTTAAAGAGCTGGTGACATGTTCAGGAGAACTTTAACGAAACCTAGTATTTAGACACAGTCCAGCTTGTATTTCCCATCAGTGCTGTATTCCTCCTCTCCATTATTTATTACCGAGGTCATTGTATGAAAACAGGATCTTTGCTCTGGAAGAGTTTATCTATTCCTGCTGCTTTCTCCCTACCTGAAGTCATAGAGCACTGCTTGTGATATTACAGTTACTCCCATAGCAACAGATTGTGATGTCACAACAGAGGATTATGACTTGAAGTAGGGAGTGAGCTGTAGAGGCAGATGGACTCTAAAGGAACTCTAAGGGATAAAGATCATACATTCATGCAAATTTCCTTGGTGATAAATAATGGGGAGGAGAAATATACAAAATATAAATGGAATGCAGGCAGAATTGTACCCAATTATTGTTTTTAAAGTTTTCTTTGAGGCGTCAGCAGCTCTTTAAATTCAGTATTTAGGATAAAAGATGGCATATCACAAATACTTAAAATTATCTGGTGTGTGCTGAGGCACAAGTCATCAGGCTGAATGCTCCATAGCAAACGCCAGAGGAGTGTCTGTATCTCCTAACAAACATAACATCCTGGAGTGTGCTACAGCCATTATAAAATGGCCTGATAAAAATGTGTGCACAGAAAATGTAGCACTGTGCATACATGAATATATATATATATATATATATATTTAGGCATGGCCTGGTTTGTCCAATTAAAGCACCGCATTTCTGGCGGCAATCTTACAGTCACATACAGACACTGGTAGCATTCATAAAAGGTCACAGATGTGATGGCTCGACGGCACAGCAACAGCGTTGTTGCTTGTGACACTGACAACCTAGGTACACTCTCTTGGTTCACTGGAGGGCTGGAGGAGGATGATACGGTGTCCCAGAGGACACTTTTCTCTGGGGAAGGGTTGTGCCCACAGCAGTGCTACAACATGGATGAGCAAAAGTGGCAATACAGTCTGGGTTCTGGTGGTGTACGCTGGGTGGGAGGAGTGCTTGCATGTCAGTGCATCAGGCATGCCAGCAATTGGTGATGCAAGTGTACTGACAGAGGGTGGGATGAAAAAGAGGAAAAGGGACACCAAGTGGGCAAGTGACACTAGCACCCCCCCAAATCAGGTTTCTTCCTCTGAATAACCTTGGTTGGCATTGGGAGGGACACTGCTGTAAATAGAATGATCTCTGTGAAACTTGCTGAGGACAAGATACTGCCTTGGGGGACAAGCTGAAGGGGTACTGCAGCAGTGTGTTGCAAGGTTCCCAGGGGTGATCCGGCCAGGAGGATCTCTGTAGAAGGGTAGGTAGTGATAGCAGCAGTAGTCAAAGAAGGACCCAGATGATGGGCCAAGGGGGGGAGACAATAAATAGAATTTGGAACAAAGTTAAAAATATTTAGGTTAGTTTTGATTGTGAGGAACCTACACTAAGGAAATCATTATATTCTCTCTGTGGATGACAAAGCAAGTATTCTTAACAGTCAAGTCTTTAGAATAGAAGCCTTACATTTAATTCTGAGACTTGATTGTACTTGGAAAGTTTATATTTGTAGAACTGCTAACAGCACACATTCTGTTGTGTTAACACACAAACTTATGCCATTTCATACAAGAAATATGGGCCTAGTAAATTAAAAATTGCCCGTTCTTTTTCTTGTGATCTGTGATCCCTATGAATGTGCTCCCTCCCCGTCCAATCCGGCTTCTTCCTCCAGACATTCCGGCTTGACCTCAGGAGGGACACTGCCATAAATAGCTAAATCTCTTTGGAAGCTGCCAAGGGCAAGACACTGCCTTGGGGGACAGGCCGAAGGGGTGGTGCAGCAGTGTACTGCAGGGTTACCAGTGGAGGCCTGGCCAGGATGATCTCTGGGGAAGGGCAGGTGGCACTAGCAGTAACCAAAAGAAGACACAGCTGGTGGGCCAAGGGGGAGAAAATAAAATCAAAAAAAAAAAAAAGTAAAAAATACTAAGGTTAGTTTTGATTGTCAGGTACCTACACTAAAGAAATTGTGATATTCTCACTTTATGGATAACAGAGTAAGTATTCTTACTGTCAAGTCTTTGGAACAGATGCCTGACATTTAATTCTGGGACTTGATTGGACTCAAAGTTTATTTATAGAACTTTAACTTCCTCGGGACATCAGCACAGTCAGCTGTGTCATCACATAAACCCATGCCATTTCATGCATTAAATATGGTATGGGCTAAATAAAAAAAAGTGCCTGGTGTTTTTCTTATGATCTGTGACCCCTGTGACATTGTTCATGGCTTTACCACCTTGTAATGTCATGGGATCGTGAAAAGTTCATAAAGTATCCAGTATATTTTTAATAGGTCCATGCCATAACCACGATAAGTATGGAAAAGTCCATCAATCTGATTAGTTGAGAACTATCAAAGGTGTTGAGTTATTTCAGTACAACTGGACAGCTCGGCTCCTGGCAGCTGATTATTTATGAAATGTAATGAATCTTGAATCTTTTAGGATTATGTTTTCAGTCATGCAGACATATACGAGTGGTTGAGGGCACAAGGCAAAGCCGAGTACCTCACAACACACTCAAGGGGTCCATATATTTCAGGACAACTGGACATTTCATTGGGTTCCTGTATGAATGACATGAATAGTGTTTGTACTGTCGGAGGGGAAATTTCTGTGCAGCTAGACATGAAAGAGCATGCGCTGTGTAAGCATAATGGAGAAGAAATGGGTAGCAAGAAACTTATATGCACTAGTGCATGTTTCATGGCAATGTGAAATTTATAGTTTGCAACGTATAAAAATATTGATTAAAACCTAGATGCAAAGGTAGTGATTATGTACTTTTTTCTTGTAGGATATACAATAAAATGTCTTCATTTTGAACTTTTTTTGAGTCTTTTCTTGGCGAATACCCATTTTTCTTGTATTTAAATCTTTTATCCGAGGTAACCTGGCACTGCACTTTTATGACAAGTTGCAAAGTTGCCTCAAACAACCAGTGTCTGCATAGTTAAATACAACCTGACATCCTGTTCTATGTGTTTGCCAACTTACGTTATTTATGGTAGTTATTCTTTCCTAGTAATGGTCTTAAGTTATTTTATAAAGAGAGAGAGAGAGAGAGAGAGGCGGAGCTTTTTTCCAGAATAGACTTGCAGGAATAAAAAAAACAACTGCAAAAATACAGTATTAGAAAAGTATTCTGTTTGTCTTAACAATGTCATTACTTTCTTAGATGGTTTAAATTTGAAGTCCGATTCACACATGCTAGCTATACAGTATATGCAGCATCTTTTTTTTCTTTGGTCAGGTTTTGTCTTTCTGTATCCAGATTCTCATCTACCATCATTTTATCCTCCCAACATGTCTGTGCCAATAGATATTCTGAAAAAAATCACTTCAGCCTTGTACATTTTAGTTTTTGTTTTTCAAATGTTTCAGAATCCTTTTGTATGCTTGTTTCTCTCTTCCTAATGGCAGTATTTGTCCCCATGTGAATAACAATTGGAGCCTTGTCTCCCAGCAGTTTCAAAATTTGATGTACTCTGCATTATGATAAATGTGAGTCCCTGGAAGATGTAATTTTTTCAGAATCAACCTTTTTATTAAAGATTTTTCAGGTTACAGGTAAGAAGAAAGATATCCATTACAAAAGCGTCAGTCATACAGAGTACCAGATACATAATACATAACACGATACAGGTATCTAATACCACAGAATAGAAACAGCAGCTAATAAATCAGAACAGTAAAAGCACTACGTATAGTGTATGGGTGCTTTGGGTATGTGTAGTAATCACTGTATACATTTTGGGGATGAAAGGACTTAAAACCTATCAACCTAATGAAAGGAATTTGATATTACAACCATCTACAGCTCTGCTTCACATGTGAATAGGAAAAAAAAAGTGGGGTAGGGCGGCTAGTGCAGTTATGTCAGCCAGAGTGAGGGGATGGGATAGAAGAGATTAACTACTTGACTAAGTAACTCATGGGGGGGGAGTTACATGACTGAAGGATGGGTACTGACCAGAGATGGGAGTGCAGGAGAAGGTCCCACTTATTGCGGTAGATACCCTGCTTACCATCAGTCGCAAAGGAGAGCTTTTCAAAGAGAGCCAGTTTAGATAAGGCTGAGTGCCAGGCGATCAGTGAGGGGCTGGTCATACATCTCCAAGCCAGCACTGTAGTGACTTGGGTAAGGAGGCTACTTGGGTGGGGATCCTCAGAGTAACCAATTTGGAGGAATTTGGAATCTACATGTTTAGGATTCTAGAACAGTCATCCAAGATATCTTGGTACCATTTGGTAAGCTTGTGGCAACTCCAGATGATATGGCGGAGTCCTGCATCAGGTTGGGAGCGCCACCAATAAGAAGAGTCGCGCATTAGGGCCATGGAATGCAACGCGTGGGGCATCCTATACGATCTGTGCAGAGTCTTCAGATGGGTCAATCGGCTTTTAACGTCCCTGTATGCAGGCCTTGACAAATGTTAAAATTAGGTACTTGTCCACGAACAAGTGGCTTGTCCAAAAGCAGTTGTCCCGGTGCTTGAGTTGGTAGTCCAGGTATAAAATGGCATATTTTTAATGGAAAGTATAAAACTACAGAAAACCAAAATGGATTTATTGTATTATCGGTTATTTAGTGTTGAAATGGACAACAAGGTGCATAATGTGAATTTTTTTTTTTTGTAAGTATGGAGAGGATAAGGATTGTGACAGAATTAGCAACAACAGTGGGCAGCACCAAGTGTAATTGCAGCTGCCAGCAGCGCCAGCAGCACAGTGAGACATCATGCAGCAGCAGTACAGCATCAGCATCAGGAAACGTTATAGGAAGCCTGAGCTTGCTCCTGCTGGAGCATCATATTCAGTGTCATCATCAACACTAGTGACAGCCTCAGGGACATTTTCCTGTGAATCAGCAGAACTAGTAGTGGAACTAGCATGACCATGAACATGCCGTGTACCAGGACCAGACAGTAGCCAGTGGTTTTGCTTTTGCTTATTTCTTTGCATTTTTACTTGTGAAATATTGTACACAATGAAATTCTGTTTTATGAGATCTGTGTGTGTTGTGCAATTTTTTGGTTAATTAACCTGCTGTGCTTAGCGCTTACAACACTTCAAGAGGGCTGGACAAACAGTTGCGGGGGATAATACTAGTGTAAGACTCAGGAAGCTTACTACGAGTGTGGTACTTGGTAGTCGTAGCTAGCAGGCAGCTGCAGCACTGTAGCACTGCTTGACAGGTATAAAGAGTCAATAAGTGTTTTGCATTTCCCCCCTTCCACCAAAGTAGTTAGATTATTTTTTTCCCCTGTAGCACAATAAATGCTTTAGTTTCCTCTTTGCATAGTTTATTTCTATAAGTAAGTCCTCCTCAGTTGTGTCGTCTACCCTAGCTAGTCTTAGGGCAGGTTCAGTCTCATTCACAGGCTAGATACACACACCACCACCACTTGACCCCCCCAAAGTAGCTAGTTTGTTTTTCAGTAGCACATTTTTTTAAGTTTTTTGCCTTTAAATTGTAGTTTATTTCTCTTTTATTATATGCTCAGTTGTGCCCAAGTTCCTCTACCCTCTCAGGGCAGGGGTTTGGTGGGTCTCACAGCCACACACACCCTTCCACTACCACTGTAGCAAATTAGGTAAGGTTAGGCTTACATTTTTCTTTCTGTTTATAAAAAAAATATCCCCCCCCTTTAAATCCTTTGATTTAATTAGTCCTCAGTTATTGTTTCCAAGTTACTGTACCCTCTTAGGGCAGGCTTTGTCTGATCTCACTCACAGCCACACACCACCACCCCCTTCCACCACTGATGTAGCTAGGTTAGGGTTTTATTTTTCTTTCTGTAATAAAACAAATCTTCCTTTTCCTTTAAATTGTTTGATGTAGTCTTCAGTTCAGTTCAGTTGTTCTTCACAAGTTACTCTTACCCTCTTAGGGCAGGCTAAGTGTTACTGTCTAGTGGTCTCACAGCCACACACACTGTCACCCTTCCACCACGATTAGTATTTTTTTTTTTTTTAGAGAGCAAAACAAATGTTTTTTACATACATATATATATATATATATATATATACTAACATACTATTTGCCAGCAGATTAGGCCTTACGGTCTATCGAGTCTGCTCGAACCTTAGCTTCTTAGTTGGGTGCCGAGGCCCTCCCATCCCTTGTGCTCCAGAAACCCCTATCATCCATCCCCACCCCCCTGGGACAGGCCATCATCTGATACATCCACTTTCTGTGTCTGTCCCACCCTGTCTTGAAGCCCTCCACTGTGGATCTCTGAACCAGCTCACCAGGCAGTGCATTCCAAGGGTCCACCACCCTCTCAGTGAAAAACCTCCTCCTCTTTCCCCCCTCACCCTTCCAACTTCCAAACCATGCCCTCTGGTGATACCTCCCTGCTTTAGTCTAAAGATCCCCTCCATGTTTACCCTATTTATTCCCTTGAGGTACTTGAAGACCTCAATCATGTCCCCCTGTCTCTCCTCTCCTCCAATGAAAACAGGCAGAGCTCCTCAAGTCTGTCCTCATACGTCAAATCCCCTAGCCCTCGTATCATCTTAGTTGCCCTCCTCTGTACCCTCTCCAGGAGCTGTATGTCCCTCAAGTGTGGTCTCCAGTACTGCACACAGTACTCAAGGTGTGGTCTAACCAGTCCATTGTACAGCAGCAGAATCACTTCCTTGCTCCTAGAGGTGTCCCCTACGATGCATCCCAACATCCTGTTTGCCTTGCTAGCCGCTCTCCTGCACTGCTCAGAGTTATTCATACATGCATCCACCATGACCCTAGGTCTTTTCCCCTATTGAGGCCTCCAGCGCCTCCCTCCCAGGTGTACCTGTGTTTAGGGTTTCCCGACCAAGATGCAACACCTTGCACTTAGTGATATTGAAATTTAATTTCCATGTGTGAGCCCAGCTTTCCAGGGTGTCCAGGTCCCTTTGCAGGGCCAACCTCCCCTCTTCTCCCTCAACTACTGCTCCCATCTTGGAGTCATCCATGAAGAGACTCATTTCACACCCTATACCCTCCCTGATGTCCGATATGTATGCATTAAACAGGATTGGACCCAGGACCGAGCCCTGTGGTACCCCACTACCAACCTCTCTAGGGTTCGAGAGCTCCCCACAGACCACTACTCTCTGGGTGCATCCAGCTAGCCAGTTTTCAATCCATCTGACCATCAAAGGGCCTACTCGTAACCCCATCAGTTTCTCCACCAGACCATTGCTGAAGTCCAAGAATAATACATCCACAGGCTTTCCCCTGTCCAGTTCTGATGTTACCCATTCGTAGAACTCCACAAGATTGGTTTGACATGATCTACCTGGCAGAAACCCATGTTGCCGACTATCCAGACCTCCCACCTCCTCCAAGTACACCCCCAATCGTTCCTTTAGTATACTCTCCATTAATTTTCCCACCACTGAGGTCAAACTGATGGGTCTATAGTTACCTGGTACTTCCCTCGACCCCCCTTTATGGATTGGCACCATGTGCCTCTCATCAATCTAGGCACCCTCCTGTCTCAGTGACCTGTTGAAGAGCTCCTTGAGTGCAGCCAATGTCCGCAATTCCCATAGTACTCTCGGATAGATGCCATCCGTCGAAATTTGTCTTTCTTTAGGGCCTTGAGGGCTAACCACCCTTTGGCGGAGGTAGCATCTTCCGCCCCCTCCACCTCTGGCCTTTTATCCTTATCCAGATGTGAGCCACCCTAGGGTACCTCTCCCCTCCCTCTTGCTCCATTTGTGTTGCTCCCTGATCCCTCTGCACAGCTTCTATCCCTTAAATTGCCTTGCTTTGTAGATATCCATCCCCTCACTAGTGAATACAGAGGCAAAGTACTGCGTTAAATACCTCTGCCTGGTCCCTCGCCTCTTCCACCCACCCTCCTTCTGATCTCAGTCTGCTGAGATGGCCCTTAGTTTTTCTCCGCTCCCCAATGTACTGGAAGAACCCCTTTTCCCCTCCTTCTATCCCCTGTGCCAGCCGCTGCTCTTTACTGAACTTTGCTCCCCTCACCATACGGGTGACTTTCTAGATGCAAGATGGTACATTTCCTTATCCCTATCCCCTCTTGTTGTTTTATATTTTTTGTAGGCCGCCTTCTTTTCTGTGACTGCTATCTGTACCTCACTGGACCACCAGCATGGTTTATGTGACCTTGCTCCCTTACGTTTCAGCTTAGCGCAGATCCTGACTGCCTCATGAAGTCCCCGTTTTATGACCTCCCATCTCCTTTCCACACTTGTCATTGATGTAATCCCCTTCAAGTGATCCCTGAGAATATTTCCCATGCCCTCAAAGTCTGCCCCCCTGAAGTCCACTGCCAGTGTCCTAGATCTCACCCCCCATGCCTTTTGAAACCAGACAGTATTGTGGTCGCCCCAGTCAGGGGGTCCTGTACAACCAGGTCCCTACCAGATCCCCATCTGCCAGAACCATGTCCAGGACATGCCCTCCCTTGTGGGCTCCATCACATACTGTGTTAAGAACACATCCTGAAGCCGTCCAGCAACCTCTGCTCCTTGGCCACCTTAGAGGAGACATGGTTCCCCAATTTGTACCTGGCATGTTAAGGTCCCCATCAACACCACTCCTTCCCCTTTGGTCCACACTGGGCAATGATGTCCAGCAAACCATCCTCTAGAACATCACTCATCCCAGGGGCCTATACTACACCCAAGCTTAACCTTATCTCTTGCTAGGGATCATAAGGTGACCCATAAAGGCCTCCACGTTTCCTCTGCCTCTTCTACAATAGCAATTTCTATGTCATCTCTAATGAACACAGCCACTCCACCCCTCTGCCCTCCTTTCTATCCTTCCTAAGCATAGTGTACCCCATACATTTATGTCCCAGTCATGGTTTTGTTGTTACGTCTCATGACCCAGCACGCCACATCCACCCCCCCAACTCCTAACAGCATGGCCTGGAACTCTGGCAACTTGTTTCCCAAGCTCCTGGCATTTACTAACACCAACCCCACCCTTATCCCTGATCCTCTTTCTCGACTCCCCCACCCAGATTCCTTATACTTCCATCCTCCCTCTGCTCCTCCTGAAACCTCCACCCCAGTCTGTTTCCCCCTCCCCTTGGGCTTGAGGCTACTCCCTCATCTGTAGGAGGGCTTCTGGTCAGCCCTCCTTATCCCTTCCCCCTCACAAGTTTAAACCCCACCTTTCTTGAATGTAGTCAGCCATCCCCTGTTTAAGGACTTTCTTCCTAATGGGGCAAGATGAAGCCTGTTCTTGGCATGTAGTCCCTTATCCTCCCAAACTCCATTCCAGTTCCCTAACACCTAACCCCTCTCTTCACCCCACTTCCTAGGCCAGTCATTAACCTCTGTGAGCTTCATTTTTCTCCACTGAGGCCTTTGGTACTAGCAATATCTCCGAAAAGGAAATGTTGCATCCATTATCCGACAGACTCTGGCAAGTTCTTGGAACCTTGCTTGATTTCCAAAACGCTATTTCCTCTAGATCGTTAGTTCCCAAATGCACCAGGAAATCCGGTTTCCTTCCACAATCCCTAACCGTTTCATACACCATGAACTTTGCTCTGTGCACTGTCAGCTCAGAAATACTCACTACCTTCACCTGGCTATGGCATCCACCCCCCTGTCCCTCCCACTGGATACCCCTAATCATCGAGTCTCCCAATAATAGAACCTTAACACCGCCATCATCCTTATGATTACCTCCACTATGCCCTCTCAGCCCCCCTTCCCCCCCTTTATTCATGATCTCAATTCCATGGGAGTCTTCCTGCCTTATTAGAGACCCCCTTGTCACCCTCCCTTTCTGCCTCCTCGTTAATTTGCCCTTAACTCAAACCCCCTCTGAATAGGTGTCCCTTTAACCCCTCTTATCCGAACCGTTTATCCTGGCCCTGATGGTTTCCCTTCCCCACACCGCCATCCTCCCCTTGTAATAGTACCCCTGCCTCCAGAGGCTCTCTGTGGGTCCCTTTGGCTAGGGCCCCATCCTTGGTACTGACCCCCCTGCTGAAGGGGGGCTCCGCTCCACCTCCTTGTCTCCCAGTTTCTCTCCAATCATGCTCTCCTCCCTCATGTCTGCAATATGTTGCATCTCCCCCATTTGCTTAACATTTATATTTCCCCTTCTCCCTCTGGGACTATTTCTATCCTTTCCATTGCCGGTCTGTGATGCCCTATGGGTATCCAACTCCCTCCCCCCGGCCTCTGTATAAGTTTCCTTATTTCCACCAACCCCTTCCTCCCCCTCTAGGTGGCTTAGTAGCTCAAATTTATTGTGACACTCTATGTCAGCCTCCATCAAGTAACCCGAGTTTCCCCTGACTGCACCTCTAAACTGCCCCTCTTCTTCCCCTCTTGCTCTGTTCACCTTAGGAGCTCCCTTCCCACAGTCTGCTGTTTTAGGCTTCCGCACAACAGCCCCTCCTGACTCTTCCCCCTTCACTCTCTTTGTATTCAGAAAGTTCACCCCGTACGCTTTCCCCTTAGTGTCAACATCCCTATCTAAGGGTCCTCTGTCCCTAATATCCCCCCTCCTGCTTGCTGCTATATATATAGATAGTGGCATGGTAGTACCACAGTTAGGGTTGAGTACCCCATTTAAGGTTAAAGTGTGAAATTTAGCATCTTAATAACTTTGCCACTGTATGACAGATTTGCCTGAAATTTGGCAGGCACGGAGCGGTACCATAGATCTCTGGATCTGCCAAGTTTCATAACGGTCGGATATATAGTTGCAGAGTTATAAAGCAACATTCCGTAGCGCATTTACGCTTTTTGCACATTCTTTGCTCGCACCTCCAGGTTGCACGGTTTGCGCGACCAGTCCGAAAACTTCAGGAAACATGGGGCCAGGGTCGCCGATGTGTCTTTCGAAGATTTCGTGAAAAAATATTAAACAGTTCAAAAATTATTCAAAAAACAAGTTTCCCATTATAGTCGATGGGAAAAGTTAACAAAAAGTTCAACAGTGTTGCAAATGCAGTTTTTAGTGTCCCAAATGACCCCTGTAGTGTCGTGAGTCAGCCATTTTTTTTTCAGTTAGTGGTCACAGAAATGCTTGCCATTTAAATTTGGGACCCTCTAGGGACTCAATTCTTTTTGTGTTCACCTAGTCGGACCCTGAGGATGCTAGCCATGTCTTTTTGGGGGGATTAAATGCCCCAGAAATATGTTTTTGAAATTTTTGTAAAAAGTAGTGTTGCACTCATGACACTTTCGTGATTTCATTTGCGAAAGTGTCGTGATTTGTGACACAGTTTTGCGACACTATGCCCAAAATAACAGGAATTCTTTGCCACCCTGCTGCAAAACAATGGTGTGGTCTTTGGGGCTGAAATTTGGAGAAAAGAAAGCCAACATCCCACAGATGTGCCTTTTGGTGGTTTGGTGACAACATATTGCATGGATGGAAAGTTACGGTGCTCTGAAGTTGACACTTTTCCCATAGATTAACATTGCGGCGTCCGCCGTGCCTTTCAGGGCCCGTATCTCAAAAACACTTCGGGATACGGACTTTTCGTCGGAAAAATGCTTAGCCCTCCAGTAGTGGGCTAAGTGCAAAACTAGCCAGGAAAATCATAATGTATATGATTTATAATTTTCTGAGATATAAGCAATTTAGTATTCCAAGTGCTCATTTTCTGCTCCGAGGACCATTATTATGCATACATTCTCTGTATTCACTGTGTTTCTCTATGCTGCTGTTGGTGAAAAAAAGGGTGTGCACTTTTGTTACTGTCACAGTTAGCGTTCCCACTTGTGTTTCCATAACCGTTAGCGTTCCCGTCTATGCCACCGTGTGCGTTACCCTTTGCCTTTTTGTTTGCGCTTGCGTTACTGTTACCATTTGCGTTTCCATTACTGTTTCTGTTTGCATTTCGTTTTGCATCACCATGTGCATTACCATTTGCGTTTGTGTTTGTGTTTCTTTTGGCATCATCGTTGCTGTTACCATTAGCATTTGCATTTCCTATTGTGGTACCTGTGACCGTGCGCATTACCATTTGCGTTTCCATATGTGCTTGCTTTTGCATTTCCGTTTGCTTTACCGTTCCTGTGTACACCACTGTGTGCATTAACCTTTGCGTTTTCGTTTGTGCTTGCATTTGCGTTACTGTTAACATTTGTGTTTCCATTACTGGTTTTGTTTGCATTTCATTTTGTGTCACCGTGTGCATTACCATTTGCGTTTGTGTACACGCTTCTGCTTATGCTTTCCTTTGGCGTTATCATTGCTGTTACCGTTAGCATTTGCATTTCCTATTGCGGTACCATGACTGTGCACGTTACTATTTGCGTTTCTGTACGCACTTGCATTTACGTTTCCGTTTGTGTTACCATTTCTGTCTACACCACTGTGTGCGTTAACCTTTGCGCTTGCGTTTGCGTTACTGTTAACATTTGTGTTTCCATTACTGGTTTTGTTTGCATTTCGTTTTACATCACCGTGTGCATTACCATTTGCATTTGCGTACACGCTTCCATTTGCGTTTCCTTTGGCATCATCGTTGCTGTTACTGTTAGCATTTGCATATCCTATTGCGGTACTGTGACCGAGCACGTTACCATTTGTGTTTCTGTACGCACTTGCATTTGCATTTCCGTTTGTGTTACTGTTTCCGTCTACACCACCGTGTGCTTTACCCTTTGCATTTTCATTTGCACTTGCGTTTGCGTAACTGTTAACATTTGCGTTTCCATTACTGTGTTTGTTTGCGTTTCCTTTTACGTCACTGTGTGCATTTCCATTTGCGTTTGCGTACTCGCTTCCATTTGCGTTTCTGTTTGTGTTTCCTTTGGTGTCATCATTGCTTTTACCGTAACTGTCTGCATTTCCCATTACTTTACCGTGCCCGTGTGCATTACGGTTTGCATTTCCGTATGCACTTGCATTTGCGTTTCTGTCTTCATTAACATTTGCGCTTGTTTGTATTACCGTTTGTGTTATCGTTTACATTTGCGTCACCATGTGCATTAGCATTTGTGCTTGCGTTTGCGTTGCAGTTATTTCACTATTTATAGTGCACATTCTGAAAAAGAAGGGAAATTCATTGCAAAAAACTCTGTTTAATGCATCAGTTAGGGTTGTTCTACAGCGACAAAAGCGAGGAAATTCGATGTTAGGGTTCCCACCACTTGCACCCCACCCGCCCCACCAACAGGCATCTGGGTGTGCGGTTGAGTCGTCGGTCCCAACTCTCACCCCGTTCTCTCCCATACTGCACCACCTCAGCTTGTTTGCACATGGGATGGGGTGAGAGTTAGGACCAACGACCCCAACGCACACCCCGATGCCTGTTGGTGGGGTTGGGGTGCAAGGGGGTGGGAACCCTAACATCGAATTTACTTGCTTTTGTTGCTGTGGAACAACCCTAACTGATACATGAAACAGAGTTTTTGGCCATGAATATATATATGTAATAGATAAACCACTCTGAGGTGTGAAGTGCTCTGATATACACACGCATTGGTGTGTCACCCACCCAAGGTGTGCGATATCAGAGCGAACGCACACCCCTCAGAAGTGGTTTATCTATCTTATAAAATGTCAAACTTGTTTTGAGGGGGGTAAGTGCAGGTGTGCGTCACGCCTGATATACGCATCGGTCATGTGATGGTAAGTAGCCAATGTATCCCAAGCAATTTCCTACTATATATATATATATATATATATATATATATACTGTATATACATATACTATGTGTGTGTGTGTGTGTGTGTATATATATATATATACAGTATATATATATCTCACAAGTAGTTATCAGGTCCATTGCCCTCTCAGTCCCAGGGGACAGGCTTGGTCTCACACCCCCCATATACATCACTTTACTAGTAAGATTAGATAATAGATATCTATTTATCAAATTCTTAAATATTTGTCTTCAGTTTTTACTTGAATGTTCACAAGATTCTCTGCCCTATTGCCCTACCTGGAAAGCATAGGTCATCTCACACAGTAACTTACCTTCCCCCTCTTCAGAAAGAAAGTGTTCTTTTTTACTTTTAGAGCAGTTTAATTTCTGAGTTGATCCTGTGTCCTCCCCAGTCGGCCAGTCCACACAATCTCAGTTAGACACATCAGAGCCCCCTGAATTCAGTGTGCCTTTCCCTTCGTTTTTTTTTTAACAATTTTTTTTTTATGTATATTTGTGCAGATTACTGAGACAGACACTGTCTCCCAGGCCAGACACCTTTCAGTGCTAGTCCTCTGACCTCCTGACTTGATCTCTCACATATCCCCTCCCCCCAACTTCAGACCCTAAATAAGTCCCCGCTCCATCAGTCCCAATGCCTTATTTATTTTTTTTGTTTGTTTTTTCCAGAGCAGGGTGCTGGTAGCCAAAAAGCAAGCAATTTATATGTAGCAAGTTGATAGCCCAAAATACACTGTGTGCCACCAAGTCCAAAATACTGCCGAAAAGGCCACAAGGCACGAACAACAAAGCAAATGTAACTGCGTCTATCCTATGGAAGTGTCAGTAGTGAAACTGCGCCTCTTCCAACACATGCCGAGCTACTGACACTCCTAGCTCCACCCTAAAGCACGACGGCCAACAGCCAGGAGTGACAGCTGTCACAAACCCACTCAGCAGGTCAGGCCCTCTACTTCCAAAGTGCTAACCTCCAAGCACAGTCTTGTGAACAGTTTAACAGAACAAGGTAACCCTCTTGTCTGTTTTGTGGGTTCAGATCAACCTTTGGTCTCAAGTCTTGGAGGGATTCAAACTATTAACCTCTTGCTAGCGTACCCAATGTACAGGCTCAGATATTTCTGTCTTCGGGGGGCCAGATATCTTTGCCTATGGGCACTTAACCAGGTATACAGAGATGAACCCTTAAAAACTTTAATAAAGACCTCAGATTTAAAATGCTTCTCTTTCCAGTTTGGTATCACCATTCAAGCTTATGTCTTTTGTCTGCTTTAACCATATATACTTTTCTTACAACTAAAATACATTCAAAGACAGACCAAATATGCTCTAAAAAGAGTTTTACTAAAAATAGATAAAAATATGTGAAACAAAATACAGAACTCTTATATCACAAGACATACAAATCTTTTAAAAGAACAAGGTTTAAACAGTGCAAATTCCTACTTACAGTACTTAGATTTGACTCTCTTTCTAAATACTTGTTTAAAAGGGCTTACGATCTTTCCTTGTCAGAGTCTAAGTAAAAAGTGTGTAAGTAAAACCAAATTATTCCTTAAAGTAAATTGTATTTGCCAACCACTTTTGTGTGAGGTCATCTAGCTCCTCCTCTGTCAGATTATATATAAAAAAATATATATCTAATAAAAAAAGGATATATTTTCAAAGTATTACATTTTGCAACCACAGCATAACTCGTATGTTTCAGATGTCTCTTTGATCCATGCTGCATCCTCCCTCACACAGGCTTCACAGGAGCATTTACAACCTTGCCCAGTTTGCTAACCTGGTTTACCCTTTGGAACGTCATAAAAATGGATATGATCTTCCATCTTAGCAACTACAGCTGTAATGAACTCAGCAAAAACAGGAGGTTCTTGATTAAAGCCTTCCATGTAACACATTGTCTTTAAAATTGTGTGTGTGAACTCACATGCTGTTTTCAGCATTTTTCTCATGGCTTTCATCTCTCAGCTGAAACCTGGGGGGGGGCGGGGGATGAGTGAGGTCATTCTAAGAGCACCAGATTTTTCAGCAGAGACAACCAGTAATACATTTTTATATTTAAAACGAAACAATACAGCACTCAGAACTGGCCCGTCCACGTCACAACAGCCAGTCTACCATCAGCTGTACACTGCCTAGCCTGTCAGTCTGGCTGTGTTGGGCCAATCACAATTCCTACTCTTGGAGATGCTCCTCCTTGCTGTCTGGCTGCTCGTGCCCGATCTGAGTGGCCATGCCCCAAGGTGCTTCTCCTTGCTGTTTGGTGATGCTCACACCCAACATGACCACAACTACAGACATCAAGTGACTGACTGGGCTCCGATGGGGAATGCGAGGTGACATCTAGCAGCCGGTGAACGACAGGTACAAAAAAAAAAGCCTGCATTAAAAAAAAAAATGGCACTTTGGTAGTCCGTGGGACAAGCAGTGCATGTGAGGCTGCTTGTCCTAAATTAAAAAGTGGTTGTCCCGGGTGTCAGGCTATGGGATTTGGCAAGCCCTGCCTGTATGCATGGTGCATCATTAGGACCCCTGTGTCCCATGCTTGCGATGTGTCAAGTATGATGGGACAGGATCTAAGGGTTTGCAGCCCAGTATGATACTAAAATGTGGAACAGCCACGACGTCCATTTCCAACCTCATCCACTGTGGGGATTCGGTTGAAGGGGGTGTAACCCACCTGTAGGCTTGCATCATGCGGTACGCTGGTGCGTACCCTTCAAACCAGGGGAGATTGAAGCCATCCCTATGCCAGTGAGACCTTAACTTTACCTTAGTCAGTTGTGGGGCTCTTACCCTCTCACAGGAAATGACTGATGAGGCACTCTATTTTGAGAAAGATTTTGTTAGGGATAGAGATTGGAATGTTGCCACATATGTAGAAAAATGTTGGCAGAGCAAACATACAAATGGCTTCGATCTTCCTCATAAGCGTGAGGTTCAGTCTGAGCCAGTGTTGTATGTCTTGGTCAAATTTGGTGAGTAGTGGGGAGAAATTTACCAGAACTAGATCCTCCCAATTGGTAGTGACCTTAATTCCCAGATGTTTAAAGCCATCACTGGCTCACTTAATTTACATCCCTGTGCAGCAGTTGCTGTTGCAGAGGTTGTTTAGGGGGATAGGGTGGTTTTGTTGAAAATATTGGACAACCCTGATAGGGTCGCAAAGTTGAGAGGACCTTCAGGATTGGGGTTAGTGAGACCGCAGGAGTATCTAGTGTGAGGAGCAGGTCACATCTGTGTAAGTGCTGATGTATGGAGAGCCACCCACCGTAATTCCATGGATGGTGGGTGTGGCTAGCAGTTTCCTAGAAAGGGAATCTGGGACTATTGGGAAGGGGGCTAACCTGTTATGTGCCTATTTGTAGGGTGAAGGGGGAAAGATTGTTCGGTTGGTTAAGAAGGCAGCAGAGGGGACATTATATTTGGTATGCATCCGGCTTTTGAATGTTGGACTGAAACTGTACAGCTCCAAGACGCTGTGTAAGTAGCCCCACTTGACTCTACAGAGTCAAAGGCTTTGTGAAATTCAACTGCGAGGGCTGCCATTGGACTACGGACAGATTGTGTATGGAGCTAAAGATTGAGAAGAGTCTGGAGATGATCCACCCTGGATTTCCCTTTCCAGAAGCCAGCCTGAGTGTGATGGATCAGGCAGGGAAGGGCTGTCTCCAGCCAGTAGGCCAGGGTTTTAGAAAGGATTTTAGTGTGTGTGAAAATGAGCAAGATGGGACAAAAGTTAGCACAGTCTAAGGGGTCATTTGAGTTTTTTTGGAAAGCAGAATTATAATCGCTTCCCCTAGAGTTAGGGGGAGGCATCCCACCAGCTGGGTTTCTCTTAGGGTGGCTAAGAGCAGTGGAATAATAACATCCGGCATTAGCTGGTATAGATCTATTGTGAAGATATCCTTACCCGGGCCTTCCCTAGTGAAAGGAGGAATGTATGAAGTTCAGGCTCTTTGATGGGTTTATCTAGGTCCTCCATGAGCTGGTCGGAGAGCTTTGGGCTAGGAGTATCTCCCAGGAGGTTGCGGAGTTTATCTACAGTGGTGCCTTCCATTTGAGAAGCATATATCTGCTTGTAGAAGTGGCATATGGTGATGTTAATGTCTGCAGGCCTTGTGGCGATGGAACCATCTGTCCAAGTGTCAGTACCTGTAAAAGAAAAACAGTCTCTCACTGTCATTACATTTTTTTAACCCTGTAATAAAAAATGTCCAGAAATATCTGCTGTGCTGCTGGCCTCATTACTCTCCCTACACCTGGAACCCCCCCCCCCACACACACACACTCTGGTCCCACCATTTCACACTCACCTCCTGCCCCCCTGTACCACTTACTTACCAGATTCCAATGCCATAATCCTCTAAGGCCCAGAGACATGTCCTCCTCCTTCAACGCCAGACCGGGAACTAAGGAAACAAGGGAAGTGCAGTTAATGTATTTCAACACATTTTGAACTTTTATTCATAACAAGGTGTGAACGACCTTGGTGCACCTAGCAGACTAGACCTAAGTTTGATTCTCACAACCTCCGCTTGCATACTGTGTGACTCTGAGCAAGTCACTTAACCGCCCAGTGCTCCCAGGTCACCCCTGAAAACAGGCACTTGTGCCTAGTGGGCCTTACCCAGTTGCCAAAGACTAAAATAAAAAAATAAATAAATTTAAGCAGTAAGACGAGACAGGGCTTTGGTTGTACTAGGTTTACCACATGCCTAGGGTCGTAGTAAAGCTTTTACTCACCACTCACCGTATCATTGATGCAGCACTCTCCCTGATGCACTCATTGACAACCTTAAGGTCTACTGCATGAGCAAAATTCACTGCCCCAGAGTCCCTCCCATAATTATCCAGATCCGGCCCTTCCACTCATTACACTTGTCCTTGCTACATGCAGACTTGCGAACCACCAACTTGTCCCCCATCTCTGCTGCCAGGAACACCTACTCTGCACTCAAATACTTTCACTCCAAATTTTTATCTTTCTGGGATCTGCATGCTCCCCTCCGGAAAACCAGGGTCTGAAGTTCTCACTGCCCCTAGATCTCAGCCGAACTTTAGGCCTGCTTTCATGCATGTGACCTGGCCTGGAAAACCTATAAATCCTCTGGCTCCCCAGGTACCGAGCCCTGAGGAATGCTTGCACCACGGCCACCAGGCTCGACAAGGCTGAGTACTTTTCCTCCTCCTTCTAGAACAATCTTTACTCACCCTTCCAAGTTCTGGAAGGTCATCCACGACCTCTTCTCCCCTCCCAGTCCTCTTCCCCAGTCCTCAAGACAGGAGACACCCTCATTTCTGACCCTCCTTCTGTAGCCTCTGAGTTCAACTCTTTCTTCGCCTCCTGTGCCTCCTCCCTTCTCTCTTCCCTACCCACTACTTCCCCCCTCCTCCCACCCTCCATCACTCTCCTCCTTCTTGCCAGTCACCCCTGCTGCTTCTCTCAATGCCCTCCTGGCCCTCAAACCTCTGAAAGGTAGGAACCCAGATGGGCTTGACCCCAAGTTCTACACTTCTCTGCCCCTGCCATTGCCTTTCCCATCTCCTCCCTTTTCAACCTCTCCTTCTCTCTTGCTTCTTTCCCTGACACCTGGAAACATGCAACTGTAATTCTCCTTCCAAAAGGAGGTGACTCCTCTACTCTTGGCAACATCTGCCCCATGTTTCTGCTACCAGTCTTAGCTAAACTCCAGGAGCACATAGTGCTGTCTCAACTTTCTCCCTTCTTTGACTCCTCCTTTCTCAACCCCTTCCAGTCTGGCTTCTGCAAACACCACTTCACCACCTCCTCCAGCTCACAGACACTGTCCACACAGGCATGGACCAGAGCCTCCTCACCTCCGCCATCTTTGTCGACTTGCCCAGAACTTCCGACGCTGTTTCCAACCCTCTCCTCCTTGACGAGCTCAAGTCAGCATGTCTTTCCGACTTTGCAACTGACTGGTTCCGCTCCTACCTAGTAGGTAGATCTCAGTTAGAATTGGCAAGTCCTTATCCCCCTTCCCATTTTCACCAGCGTCCCCCATGGCTCTGTCCTTGGCATGCTACTTTTCTCAGTATTCTTAAATGACCTTCCCTTTGCCTGCTCATCTTCGTCCCTCCACATGTACGCAGAAAACTCTGTCCTTTTTGCCTCTGATTCCTCCCCTTCTGAGCTAATGGCCAGACTTCAATATATTTTCGACAATGTCCAGTGATGGTTCAGGTCAAATCAGCTGTCTCTAAATGCCAAAAAATGGTCTCCATGACTTTTGACACTAAGCAGAGGCTTTCCAGGCTCCTATCCTTCCCCCCCTCTTTCCACACCCTTCATGAGGTCACAGTTGATGGTGTGCCCTCATTTGAGTACCTTGAGGTGTGGCTAGACCAGCACCTTGACTTTGCACAGCACATGAATGCCATACATAAAAAACTCCACCCCAAATTCAGCGCTTTATATAGGAACAGAAGCTGCATCCTGTTTCCTGCACGCCAAGATAGCATCACTAAAATTATCCTTCCCATTATCGATTATGGTGACATTGTCTGCAGTGCTGCCCACAAAGTTCACCATGGCCAGACTGGACTCCCTCTTTCACTCCTGCTGCTGCTTTGCGTTGTACTGCCCACCTCGCACTCACCACTGTTCCTTGTACTCTGCCCTCTCCCTCCACTCCCTGGAAGATCGCCGCCTAATCCATTGTCCCTGTCTCTAAATTCTGGCTGACCTCCCTCCCCCCTTACTTTATCTCTCTCGTCTCCCCTCATACACCCTCCTACACTCTGGCTAGCGTTCTTTCACACTTCCCTCTCGAAAATCCCTTGCTGGTCAGGCTGCCTTCTCTTTCTAATTTTCTAAACTTTGGAACTGTCTCCTCCTAACCATTTGCTCTGCCTCCACCAAACGCTCCCTCTCCACTCTGCTCCATGCCTACACCGCACCCCCCTGTCCCTGCCCTTGAGTCATCGTCCTTCCCTGTTCCTCAATTTACCCACTTCCCCTTTTTCTCCTCCTCCTCCTTGCCCCTCCCTCTCCTCTTCCTCCCCCACTTGTTCTGCACTTTACCTTCTTCCCCCCATCTGCGCTGCTTCCTACAGCACCCTATCCTCTGGTACCCTCACTGTAGAAATTTCTTTTGCTTGAACCCATCAGACAGATCCCCGTCCTGTCCTTGTAAAATTTTTGCCTTTAATTTTATTTGTCTGTCGACCCTTGTTTTGTACTGTTTAATTTAAATCCCTGTATGATGATTTATTGTACAAGTTATTGTTCTGCTGTGTTCTTACACCTCTCTTCCCCCTTCCCCCAGGAGACATCTAGAAACAAGCTATTTTTCAGCTCAGTATGTCTTTCCTAGTAAAAGTTTTAAAATAAATAAATAAGGCACAAGGCCCCAAGTCGAGTGCCTTCAGCCCCTGGGTATGTGGTAAAGCTAGTACAACCAATGCCCCCTGGGTGTCGGTCATATTGCTTATATAAAATGGATATTTGCTGAAATAAAAAACATGATAAAAGTAAAATGTTTTGAAATATATGAAAATATTATTTAAATGACTAAATAAAAAGGTAAATTAGTACTTCCGCTTGTTTGGTGCCACCAGGGTTCAATAGAGTATACAGTAAATACAAATAAAAAATAAGCTTTATACAAAACTTGTGTTGGTATCAATTTTTTTAATTGCAAAGCTGTTTAGTAGAAATTTGTGGAGCAGAGGAGGCTTTTACTTTTTAGTGCCAAGCCCAAAATAAGATTAAGCTGGAAGTCACACTGTTGGCACTACTATGCACAGCTATTTAACTTGCCTTTTTACATTATGTGAATGATTTTTTTTTATATCAATACTTACGAGAGCAGTTAGGACTCAGAGTAGCAGGGAACGAGGATAAGTGGCTTTTGTAAAACCTTCTTTTTTATATGAGCACATGAGATTAGCCAGGTGCAGCGGGAAACAATGTGACGTGGAGAACTCTGGTACTTTGTTGAATACCACTCCCACAGATGGAGGCCCCCTGCTGGGCAATCTGTACTGCCACAACATATGTTACTTCCAGTTTACAAAAAGTGTGTGCAGCAGTAGCAGCGTCTGATCAGTATGAGTAAGTTTTCTTTTTTATTGACCAATTGAAAAGTAAAGGAGACACTTACTGTAGAAAGATACAAGTTGGCAACCAGAAAGTGAAAGATCAAGGGAACAGCCATAATGTTCATTATGGAAAGCAAGGGAGGGAGAGAAACAGACCTAACAAGCAGGAAAATGACAAAGTGAATAAACAGGCGGGATGTGGATTCAAAACAAGCAGGGGGAGAATTCATTTAGGAACTAGATACTAAACAAGTGATCTTCTTCTAGGATATCTCTTTCATCAGGCCACACCTATGGAACTATCACCACCAGACAATAGGACCCCATGGAAAGTTTTTGCAAGCAGTTCACTAGGAGCTGCCCATGACGACGTCCTAGACTGGCATTTTCCATATAAACATGGGTGGCCCCTTCCCTCCTCAGTTCTTTTCCCGCCATCGACCATCCTCGCTGGACCTTGTACAGAAACACCGCCATTATAGTCTACTGCTTTCATAGACATTTCTCTCCCTAGTTTATCATTAGTTTTAAAAGTGATTCTTGATGTCATGTATGTCAACTAAAGACTCGTCAAAGCTTTTCAGATACTGCAAATGCATTTAGAAGATATATTCTGGTGACTCACATGACTTCTGCATGTGTCGCCTCAGCACTGCCCATAACATGAAGGCCTGCCAGATCTGCTGTAAATGCAATACTGCTACCCAGCAACACCAAAAGAATGCCTTAGAGATCCACCTACTGAAACAGCAGGTAGCCACAATGGAGAAAGAGCTCCACCGCGTCGCTGGCCCAGTCCTCGGGCTCTCACTCCTCGAAGTCCTGAGAGAAGACTTGGGGACAGCACAAACACAAGCTCCAGCAGAGGGAGTGCAGTAAGGAAAGGACCTCCCAGTTCACTCACAGTCACCCGTTCACTCCAGTGTGACCACCTCTGCGCCATCGACTGCCCCAGCGTTGCCGCCGCCAGACACCCAGACCATCAACCCTCCCAGGTCGGAGCGGGCTGCAAACACCACCAGGCATAGCACAGCTGGTTTGTTGCTGTCAACACCGGGGGTGATGCCTCCACCATCTGCATCATCTGGTATTCCTGTCAACCACACTGGTACCGATGTTCAGGTGGTACATTCATCCTTCGCAGACATACTTAAATGCCTGCTACTTCCTCCTGTAATAGGAGACACATTGACGGGGCATTTTCAACAAACCTCAGCACCAACACCTGCCAGGCCAATGTGCCGGCTCCCATCTCAGGCATTGGTGGCTTCATCTGCTTTCTCCTTGTGGCCTACTGAATGTGACTGCGAGAATCAGGAGTATAGTTCTGACCTGATGCAGGAGGAAGAAGAGTATGTGGAAAGCTCCTATGAGAGGTCCAGTTCTAGTATATCTACAGGAAGTAAGGACTCAGTAGTGTATACATCGAGGTCCCCTCCTGAATATCCATTTTTTTATTTTATTTTGTTAACCTGGTAAGAGCACTGGACAAAAGTCCTTTTTCAGGCCTGACCCAACACAAACAACAGACATCTGGAGAAACAATAACATAAACATTGCATGCAACAAAAACAGTCAGTTAAGGACATTACATGAAGAAAAGCATTTACAAACATCCTTTGACAATAAATATTCTTTAAGATTAAACATACTCAGAGACTTTTACATTTTAACATACCAGGCAATGCATTCCAAAAAAGTGGGGCTGCACTGGAAAAGGAGCATGACCCTGATTTGGATTTATGATATGGAATACTAAGCATAATTCCAGCGGAAGATTGCAAGTTTGTTACTGGAGCTTGGAAAGTGATCAGTTCATGTAGGGGATAATGCAACTTACCATGAACAACTTGAAAAATTTGACATCCCAAATAGTAAGCAAATTTATAACCCAGGACAACCAACCCAATTGGGAGTATAATAAACAATGTGTATGGAAAGGAGAACTCAAAACGAAACGATAAATATTATTATATGCAACTGACAAAACATTATTCTCTTTGACACCTAGGTTGTAAGAACGACTGGAATTGTAATCCAAATGGGGTAACAAAGAATCTAGTGCTATAGATCAACATGCTTTGAAGGAAAAATATCTCCTAAACTTACATAGGACACGAAGTTTGCTATTAATAGTTCAACTTACTGCCTTAACTTGAGAAGAAAACCTACATTTTTAAACTCTGGCACCTGATCAATTGCAGTCCCACATGTCATGAACCTGCAAACTTGTGCTATCTCTCAACATAAGTGCTGAACCAAAAAGCATTGATTTGTTCTGAGTTTTTTTCATTCAAAACCAGAGAGTTAGCCAAGAACCATTTGCAAATCTCTTGAACATCACACTCTAACCAAGCAGTTAACTAGGAAATAGATGTGGTTTGATGAAAAATAATCAGATCATCCGCATATAAAAGCATTTCGCAGAGATTACACAATGAAGGAAGGTTGTTAATAAAAAGGGAAAACAACAGGGAACCCCACAACTTAATTCATAAGCATTAGACAGGACAGTGTTCACACAGTTTGTGATTGTTCCATTAAATAGTTTCTGAACTAATCCACCTTGTTCTTAATAACAAATAATTCCCCCAGTTTGACAGAGTAAGGAGTGATCAACAAGATCTAATGCCCTGGTCAGGTCCACAAGCACCACCTCAGTCATCAGCTCCTTCTCAAAACCACCCAGGGCGGAGTTTGTGAACCTGACCAAGGCTGTACCTGTCCCATGATTCCTTCGAAATCCATGCTGTTGAGGACAGATGATGTCATAAGTCTCTAAATAGTGGGTGACTTGATTGGCTACAAGTTTCTTGAAAATTGTACTTAATGGATTTAAAATTGAAATTGGCCTGTAGTCCTCAGCCAAAACGGCACAGGATTTCTTGGGAATCGGGACAACCTTTGCTCTTCCAAGTGGTTGAGAAAAAACCTGAAATCAAACAAAGATTAAAAATGGAAGAAAGAGGGCCAGCTATAAACGAAGAAGCAAGTTTGACAAAACGACCATCCACCCCCCCGCCCCAAATCACTAAACTTGTCAGGAAAGCCACGCACCAATTTAAGAACTTAAGCTCTAGAAACTTTACAAAAATCAAAAAGGAGGATAATCAATGAATGGAGCAGTTGATCCCTTGTTATCATTTAACTATGACGGAAAAACAGAGTTATAGCAAGACAGCTCAGAAACTTTAGTATTAAGTAAATTTGCAGTTGAAAAAAGGATCAGTAATCTCCTGTTCTTTCATTTTTAACAACTTAACAGTAGACTTAGAGGACAAAAGAGAAATATCACTTCGAGGAGGAGCTCTTACAGCAGGTTATACCATAAGGACTGAAGTTGGCAGGCGCCTGGACCCCATAGAAAACTTGGAGGGGACTGCCCTGACGTTGGCCAGTGATATAAAAGGGGTGGTCCCCCAGCCCCACCTCAGTTCTTTTCCAGCCATCAACTCATGCACATCAGCTCCACGGATGCCTTCTACTTTAGTCGACCACCTTTTCTATCACTTTTTCAGTGCTTTTTTATTTTCAAAAAATAATTCAGTTATCCTTTTTTCTCTGCATATCTTCTTCCCCATCATCCTCTGTCAAGCTGCGCCAGTCCAATTGTGCCTGCAGCAAGAAAATCCCATCAAAAGATGGCCATTCAGCTTGCCTCTTCTGTCTGAGCCCAGACCACAACACCGAGGCATGCCAGCATTGCCTGAAGTTCAAAAGCAGGACCAGGATTCGCCACCAGAAAGCTCTCAAATCCTCTTTGCTAGAAAAACAACTTACTGCCATGCAGAAGGAGATACAGGGAAAAAGTTCTTCACATTCCCCTGTTTTAGGAGCTTTATCTTCTTCAGGTCACCATAAAGACAAGAAGTCATTGGGGAAGCATCACCTTAAGGAGAAACACAAGGACGAGCCCTCTGTGGACTCCAGTTCCCAGAGTCCCCACACAAGTTGGGCTCTGGCTGTGGGTCCTCCTCCCATGAGAGGTCAGACTTGACTCCCCAGGCTGCCTTCACCTCCTCCGGGCTACCTGTGGTCAGGCCTCCTGCCCTTGTACTTACATTGGGCAGTGGCTCCTCTGGATCCAGAACTCCATCCTTGGCTCTTCAGCCCCTGAAGCTGCGGCCCTCTTCCCAGACTTTGGGCCAGTAGCCAGGTGGCTCAGCCATTTCTTCCTCGGGCAGCAGGTCCCTACCCATCGTCTGTCCAGCCAAGGTGTCCACCAAGTCAGCCACAGTCTCCAGAGCTGACTCCCTGGACCAACACCAGGGGCATGAGCTCACCTCTCCTGGGAGAGTGACTCCTCTGCCCTCCTCGGGCCTTAGTTCCCCTTGGCAGGCCTTGCCTAAGCTGACACCGGCCGCTACCCCGGTCTGGCATCAACACACGCCTGTCCCTTTGACACCAGCATCCCCAGCGTCCATTCCGGTGACCTCTCAGCCAGCATCACCAGACCCTCGTACGTCGCCAGCCAATGACCATATAGAGCCGCTGCTGCAGCCTGAGGGACCATTGTCTGACCACTGACGACACCGGATGACTGCACTCTGGCGCAACCGACACCTCCTACTCCACATGAGTCGGTGCTACCTCAAGGCACAACTCCCAGTCCATTGAACCCTCAAATGCCTGGTGCTCCCCCTGAACCTAGGATCCCACTATCGGACGCCAGAGCTCTTTTTGTCCTGGTGGAACACCATTAAGGGTGATCTTATTCCACAGAAGCCTTCCTCACCCACTGTTAATGAGCCTATACCTCTTGAGGCCCCTCTTAAATGGCCTTCTCCTAAACCCAAGGAACCTACTTCCCTGCTTAGAGAACCAACCCCGCAGCTGGATGGCTTGGATAGGGGTCGTTCGGGCCGTAGAGGTAGGAGACACCATTCCTCCTCCAGGTCTTCAGATGGGCACAGGTGCTGTTCTAGAGTACATCGGTCCCAGCTTTCCTGCTCCAGGTCTGCTTCATCAGAGGATTCTAGCTGCAGCTCTTCCTTCCTCCTCTTCTAGGTCTTCCCTTTTGGGAGGTGCTCCTTCGCCTCTGAATAATGAGGACACCCCCAGGTCCCCACCTGGTGACCCATCTTTCATGGAAGTAAGGCGGCATATCCAGGCAAATAAGGAATGGGGTACAGAAGCCCTGGCTCCTGAAAGATGTCGTTTGGCCAGATACCGCTGTCAGAGGGATTCTGAGTGCATAGTGGTGCCACCCTTGGTTGATACCTTTCAGGATGTCCCCAGGATTGTCTGGAAGCACCCTCTACAGAGCCCCAGGGATAAACCCTTTTTGGGAGAACACCCCCTATCGGACTCCATGGTGATCACAGCTGCCTCGAGAGGTCCAAATGGCCCAGTCACCTGAGCACCAAGCCTCCCGGCTGGGAGTCAGAACAATTGGACTAACTCAGCAAGAAGGTATATTCCTTTGCCACTTGCACCATTCGCTCCCTGAGTTTCCTTATGCATATGGTTCAATATCAGAACGCCCACTGGGAGCAGGGCATGGAACTGGCTCAGGCATTACCTGATGTTCCCTAGAGGGCAGAGCTGCTCAGTATCTTAAAGTCTGGATCAGATGTGGGCACTCGTATTCTGCATTCCTCTTACAGTTCAGCAGACACAGCAGCTCAGGCTGCAGCCACAAGTGTCTGCCTAAGAAGGCATTCCTGGCTTTGGGTCTCAGGGTTTCTCCCCAGATGTCCAGGCTGGCATTATGGACATCCCTTTTCAGGGCCCAGTCCTATTCAGTGAGGAATCCGAGAAAATAATTACTCGGCTCCAGGACTCAGGCAAGGCTATCCGGTCTGTGCACACAATACCAGTCTAACCAAAAGCCATTTAAGCGTCAGTCCTTTTGTCGCTGCTGTGGTCGACAGCCCTGAGGACAGCAGCAGCGAGGCACCCTTAAAATGAAAGGCCACCTCTCAGAACCCAGGAGGCACCGCTCCAGGGCCGCCAAGTGCTCCCAGGCTGCCCCGCCTACCCCAAGTGCCTCTGCCTGACTCCCTGCCCGACCCCCCTCCCCCAGCTGAATCTCTGGGTGAGGCGGTGGAAGTCGCTTCTCTCTCTGTCTAGAGGAATGGAACAGGATCACATCAGACCGTTGAGTCCTACAGCTGATAAAGGACATATGATAGAATTTTCAGAGGTTCCACTGGACAATCCTCCTGTGCCCGCTTGTTATTCCCCATCCCATGCAGCCCTCAGCTGAGAGGAAATTCAGGTGCTCCTTTCCAAATGGGCCATAGAGCCAGTCCCAGCTACCCAAAGAGGGAAGGGCTACTAACCCCACTTTTTCTTGGTTCCCAAGAAAACTGGGGAGCTATGCCCCATCCTGGATCTCAGAAATCTGAACAAATACATGGAATACAGGAGGTTCAGGATGGTTACCCTTCCAAGCCTGATCCCTCTTCTTCATCAAGGAGACTAGCTTTGCTCACGGGACATGCAGGATGCATACCTTCACATCCTGATCGCACCAACACCACAGACTGTTTCTGCAGTTCCTTTTCCAGGGGCACCACTACCAATTCTGAGCTCTGCCGTTAGGCCTATCCTCAGCCCCTTGGGTCTTACAAAGTGCCTTGCGGTAGTGGCAGCGGCCGTGAGGAAAGGTCACTACATCTTCCCATACCTGGACAACTGGCTTCTCACAGCCCCTTCCAGGGAAAAGCTGTTACATACTATGGAAGACACCTTTACTTTGTTCTCTGACCTGGGAATCACAGTGAACCTTCCAAAGTTCTTCCCATGGCCAAACCAACAGCTACAGTTCATCAGGGCATTACTGAACACCAGCCAAGGTAAAGCCTTGGGCGGATTGCCTCCAAGCTCACATTCGGGAAGTCTCTTTGGCTCACCTGGTTCCAGCCAGAGTGGTCCTCATGGTTTTGGGTCACATGGCAGCAGCCATTGCAACTGTTCCATTGGCATGGCTGCACATGACAGTGACCCAATGGAACTTGAGAGTCCAGTGGGATCAATGCACGGATGACTTGGACCAACTTGTGGGAGTCTCAGAGCCAGTTTGGAAGACTCTCCAGTGGTGGTTAACTTCCTCCAACCTCTCCGGGGGAGTGCCCTTCCCAGGGACGCCTCCTCTCCAGTCTCTGACCACGGACACCTCTGGCATGGGCTGGGGAGCTCTCCTTGCAGGCCGACAAACCCAAGGTACATGGTCTGCTTTGGAGAAAACCCTCCACATCAATGTGTTGGAGATGAGGGCGATCCTCTATGCCATGCAAGCCTTTCAGACTGATCTAGCCCCAGGCCACCTTCTTATCCAGATGGACAACATGTCGGTGGTCTTTTACATAAACAGGCAGGGGGGCACTCATTCATATCCCCTCTGCAGGAAAGCCTTGAGGATATGGTACTGGGCCATTGAGCACCAGCTGGAACTCTTGGCCATGCATGTTCCAGGTGTCCAAAACACCTTGGTTGACAACCTAAGCCAGTCTTGGTCCAAAGCTCACAAGTGGGAACTTCTGCAATCAATAGCAGAAGAGCTGTTCATAAGATTGGGTCACCCTGAGTTGGACCACTTTGCATCCCCACTCAACACCAAACTGCCCAGTTTCTGCCTGCTAGATCTAGGGCCTGGTGTTTTCTGGCGAGACACGTTGTCCCTTTGCTGGACAGGGAAATTCCTTTACACTTTCCTCCCTTTCCTCTGATTCTCAAATTGCCTTCAGAAGGAACAGACATGATCCTGATTGCTCCCTACTGGCCTCAACAGATTTGGTTCTCTCTACTTCAGCAACTGGCAGTGGAACCCCCAGTTCCTGTTTCTCTGAGCTCGCACTTGCTCGCACTTGCTCTCCCAGGAGAGAGGGACTCTAGTCCATCCAGACCTCAAGTCGCTACACCTGCATGCATGATTCTTGCAGACTTAGCTCTTACCCAGTTTGGGGTTTCCCCTAGAGTAGCAGAGGTCCTCGTTGCTGCCAGAAATCCCTCTACTAGGGCCACCTACGTTATGAAGTGGAAGTGGTTTTGCATCTGGGCTTTTGACCATCACCTCGATCCCTTTACCTGTCCAGTAAACTCTGTGCTTGAGTACCTCATTTCTCTGTCAGACTTGGGCTCTTAACTACTGTCTTAATTCATAAGGCAAGATACAAGTACTGCTCCGACTGTATCTATGTACTGTATATTGTTCTGTTTATACCTATTGTATGTATACATTAGGCACTGCATGTATTGATTTTTGTTTCATTCTTATTATGTAATTGTATAACACTCTGTACTCTTCTAATTGTTTTATGCATATGGCTATGTACTCTGTATATTTGTCTCCCATTTACCCTTTCCCGCAGGATGCACCGTGAGACGAGGAACTTTTTCAGTGTGCCTTTCTGGTGAAACTTTTCAATAAATAAAATTAAAAAAAAAGTTGGTAGTGGTCCAGAATTGCTAAAGCTACTGGAACTGGTCCATAAGGGACATTGCATTTGTACGCTACCCCAATCTTTGCTGACCAAAGCTTTGCTGCTTGTCTGAAGGTGGATAAAGCAATGAGGCCTGATGGGATTCACCCCAGAATTCTAAAAGAACTAAGGAAAGAACTAGTAACACCAATGACTACCCTTTTTGATAAATCATGGGAGGATGGTGTGGTACTTGAAAACTGGAGGAGGATGGATGTGAGTCCCTCTTACAAAAGTGGGAGAAAGACAGAGGCAGGAAACTACAGTTTGACCTCAGTGGTAGGGAAAATGATGGAATCAATTCTGAAGGAAAGAACTGTTGAGTACCTAGAGGCCAGTGGGGCACAGGACCCAAGGCAGCATGGATTCACAGTAGGAAGGTCATGTCAGACAAATCCAATTGATTTCTTTGACTGGGTCACCAAAGTAGTAGACCAGGGAGGGGCTGTGGACATGGCCTACCTAGACTTTAGCAAGGCATTTGACACAGTCCCGCACAAAGATTAATAAACAAATTAGCCAGCCTGGGAGTGGGTCCCAGGGTGGTAGCCTAGGTAAAACACTGGCTGGACAACAGGACACAGAGGGTAATAGTAAATGGAGTCCACAGTGAAGAAAGGGGGGTTACTAGTGGGGTACCGCAGGGTTCAGTACTGTGGCCGCTCCTTTTTAATGTCTTTATAAGTGACATTGCAGAGGGACTGGAAGGAAAAATATGTCTCTTTGTAGATGACACAAGGATCTGCAACAGGGTTGATATGCAAGGTGGTTTGGAAAGGATGAAAAGGGACTTGGCAAGGTTTGAGGAATGGTCAAATGTATGGCAGCTTAGATTCAAAGCAAAGAAGTGCAAAGTAATGCACTTGGGAAACAAAAACCCAGGGGAAGAGTACATAATGGAGGTGAGATACTGACAACAAAAATGGAAAGGGACCTGGGGGTAGTCATATCAGATGACCTAAAGGTGGGCCAGCAATGTGAAAAGGCAGTAAGGAGGGCTGGGGGATACTGGGATGCATAGGGAGAGGCCTCACCAGTAGAAAACAGGAAATTGTTGGCCCTCTGTACAGACAATTGGCAAGACCACATCTGGAGTACTGTGTACAGTTCTGGAGACCCCATCTCTGCAAAGACATGGACAGGGTAGAGGCTGTCCAGAGGAAGGCAACCAAAATGGTGCAGGGTCTGCACCAGAAGACATATGAAGAAAGACTAAAGGAGCTTAAGATGTATAGCCTCGAGGAAAGGAGGGACATGATAGAAACTTTCAAATATCTCAAGGGAATTAACAAAGTCCAAGAGGGTAGTATCCTTCAGAAAAAGAGATGTGCAAGAACAAGGGGGCACAATTTGAAGATAAAGGGGAGATGGCTCAGAGGTAATGTGAGGAAGTATTTCTTCACAGAGAGGGTTGTAGATGCATGGAACAGCCTTCCTGAGGAGGTCGTAGAGTCAAAAACAGTGGGGCAATTCAAGAATGCATGGGACAGACATAAAGCAATTCTAGTGGGGCGTAGGAGGAAGTAGGCTGTTGGTTAACTAGGATCTGCAGCTTATCCATTAAGTAGGGAAATGGGCAGACTAGGTGGGCCAAGCAGTCCTTATCTGACATCAAATTCTATGTTTCATGCTGGTCGAAAATGAATATCTGCATTTTATAAAAGAAAATGTCAATTCACATGCCTGCATAGACAAATCCTGAGGAGCAAGAACATTTCAAGCCCAAAAGAGCTACAGAGGAGAGATGACAGTTCTGGGAAAGAGCTAAGTAACCCTGCTACGTTTGTCATTATCTATATGGACTATTTCTGAACTGTTATATGTATGGAGTCTGCTGTTGTCGAATGATTTGACTGTGGTTATAAGATTTAAGATGAAGAAGGAACTTTTCTTCTGCAGAGAACAGTCATTTAAAGCAAAACTGACTTAAATGCTGCAATAGGAAAAGTGAGACTGCACATGTGGGAAGGGGAACAAGATAAAGAGCTAAGTAAAAAAAGGCTTTCCAAAACTCTTTCATACCTATGAGGGTAAAACAAAGGCACAGAATGTTTCAAATATTTCTGAAAATGGAATAAAAACTGGGACCGAAACAAGAAGGAGAAAATTAAAGCAATTGAAAATCCCTTTAAAAACTGCTGCAAACCAGCTGGTTCTAATTTGATCAAAATGGCCCCCAAAGTTCAACCGGGCACTGACAAGGGTGAAAAAAGTGGAAAGTTGCCCCCACAATGAACAAAACTGTTTAGTGTTCTCAGGAATTTGAGAGGGTATCCTCTAAAAGTGAGGGAGGATTAATATAATTACCAGGTTCCTCTGTGGAGCTTTCACATTTTTTCAGACGATTCTGTTTCAAGTGAGACGTATATGGGGAAAATGGGCCTGGTCAGTACAAATAAGAAAGAAGCTGAAGCAGGCCTTAATCAGAATGAATCCCATAAAGAAGCACCCCCGACTGGGGCTGTGCAATTAAAAAAGAACTTTAATATCTTGCAAGCCTCAATTGAAAAATTGCAGCATTTACCAGATTCCATAAGGTCCCTATCTGATAATATTCAGAAATTAAACAACTTGGAACAGGGAATTAAAAGAATAAGTGAACTGGAAAAAAGGCAATCTAACTTAGAGGATACATTATCTCCATTAACTCAGGGAGTAAAAGATTTTAAAAAGCAGTAGGACACCTTAAGATAGAAAGTAGATGATCAGGAAAATCAAGCTATGAGGATGAATATCCGTATTTTCAGAATCCTACCAAAATGGGAGAAAGAAACACCACTTAAAAGTTTAGTGCTAGACATTTTCTCAAAAATACTGGGCTCAGATACTGATGTGCCAATTACTGACAGAGTGCATTGGCTAAGGTTTAGGAAAGAAGAAGAATCACGAAGGGCAAGACCAGCAATAGTCAAACTTTAAACATCAGAGGGGAAAGACAGAATAATGAAAGCATTTTGTGGCATTAATAAGTTCACCTACAAAGAACAAGCAATTTTCTTAAAAAATGACTTCTCTTAAGCATTGTGGGACTAAAGAAAACAATTTAGGGGGTTCAACAGAAACTTTGGAAGTAAGGGATAAAGGCTTATGTTGTTTTCCCCTCCAAACTGAAAGTCTCGCTAAATAACCAAACTTAGCCAGCCTGGTGGTGCAGAGGGCTGATGCGCTGGACGCCAGCCTCAAACCACGCGGCGACCGCGGTTCGGGAACGGACTCGGGATGTTGGGGGTTAGGCCAGGAAAGGAGAGGATTGAGCATCTGGAGGATTGCTGTACTCACCTGGGGTGGGTCGGTGGGAAGCCCCGCTCACGCAGTGGCCCCTGGTGGAGACCGGGGTACTAGAAGCAAGCTGTGCAGGAGGGACAACCAAGGAAAGCCAGAAAATAACTTCAGCACCCACCGGATGACGGCTTCCATATCCTCCACATCTCCGGAACCTCTGGGAGCCTGCTCCTCCACAGCAGCACCCCTGAGTCAGTAAGGAAAAATAGTGTGCTGGGGTTTCCCCATCCCCGGTGCCTTCCCCCTCGAAGGAGGGGGACCCACACAGAGATGGGTTACTCTGGGATGACTCAGGGGTTGGCTGTGATATGAGGTACAAGAGCAGTACTCGGGAAGAGGATGGCCGGGGAGTGGAGATACTAGGAGGGCCCGAAGGAGAGGCGGATGCTGGAGCGTCATAGGAGGTAAAAAGATGATACAAAAAAAAATAATCAAACTTTGTTTTACAGCTCTTCACCAGAAGCCATGTCGGATTTAAAAATTAGACTACTTGTAATATTTTCCACCTTCAGAGATGGTTGATATATTATTAACATATGACTGACATACAGAGATGTACAAAATTCTCTTTTTCTTGTGATAATGAAATGTAATTTGGTTTAAGGACAGAGGTTAAAAGGAATGACAAGGGGTGTGTGTGTGTGTGTGTGTGTAACTAGTCCAGTTTCAAACCACTGTCTCCAAGAGTGTTGGAGGGCTATGCCAGAACTTGCTCTTTGGCATAGAAGCTTGGGGGGGGGGACGGGGGAATGAAAAAGTCAACCTAAAATGTGTTTGGATGGGATAGACTGGGGTAACAAATGGGTTATAAAGGGAGAGATTACATGGCTGTATAAAGATGGGGTCAGTTAAAGGGTGTATATGGAATGTGAATGGTATTAGTTCGCTAGTTAAAAAGACCAGGATATTAACTAGAATTAAAAAATTGAAATCTAATGTAACTATGTTCCAGGAAACTTTCTTGAATGAGAGGGAGATAGAAAAGCTACAGAAAAGATGGCCTGAACAATTATACTATTCACAAGAGTGAACAAGAAAAGTGCAGGAGTGGCTATTTTATTTGATAAGAATTTCAAAGGGTAAATTATTACAGTGGCTGATAAAAATAGCAGAATTATACTGGTAAATGCAAGAATAGATGACAAGGATATTATTTTTGGCTCCATATACTGTATGCCCCATTTAAAAACTATGGCAACTTCTTGGCTGAACTGAATATGTTTACCTGGAATGGGAGGAACTTTATACTAGGAGGGGACCTTAACTGTATACTTAATGGCACATTAGACACACTTTGAAGGGAACCAGTTGGGATAAATACAAAGCAAGATTACTACAACATTTCTTGGATTCAAATAATTTAATCGACATGTGGAAAGAACTGCATGGGGGGAACAGAGACTATATTAACAGGCACTTCTCAGATCTGGAGGTCTACAAGACATGCCAGTCTCCCCTGACTTTGTCCCCAAGCCCAGCTGAAGCACCTCACATGGAACAACCCTCTTTCCACCTGAGACTGGCTAAGCGCACTGAGGTCCTAACCTTCCTAAAGACCCTGAAACCTAAAGGATCAGGGGGACCGGATGGGATCAACCCTTGGCTACTCAAGGCAGGAGCTACCTCCTTATCCTGGCCCTTAACCATGCTCCTTAACAGATCACTGAGGGAAGGAGTTGTCCATGACCAGTGGAAACATGCCAGTGTAGTCCCTATCCACAAAGGGGGACTCAGGGAAAAACTAAACAACTATAGGCCAATCTCCCTCCTCTGCACACTCACCAAGGTGCAAGAAAGGGTAATCTACAGTCAACTCAGGGACTACCTGGAAGCACATCAGCTCCTTGCCCCCTCCCAAAACAGATTCAGAACAAACCATGGTACTGACACTGCCCTCATTAACTTCTCGGACGAAGTGCTCAGGGCAGTGGACAAAGGGATACCCACAGGTGCAGTCTTTATAGACTTATCCAAGGCGTTCAACCTCATCGACCACAATCTGCTGCTACAGAAGCTGCAAAATGTTGGCCTAGACAATCATGCCCTCAAGTGGTTTGGGAGTTACTTATCAGGCCAGGCACAGAGGGTCACATGGAAAGGGGCCATGTCAGACCCGCTACCCCTAAAACAAAGAGTACCTCAGGGGTCAATACTAGGCCCCCTCCTATTTTCCCTTTTTACCAATGACTTAAGCACCTACTGCGGGGAGAGCTCAGTTGTTCAGTACACTGATGATACTGTCATCTTCCGACCCCTGGGTGATGTGGCTGCTCTAGGCCCACTCCTCCAAAAGGACCTCACATCCCTAGAGACATGGCTATGTGAGAACAGAATGGTACTCAATGCTGACAAGACCAAGGCAATGCTATTCGGGCCAAGATCCCTGGGACTTGACAGGTCCTTATCCCTCCGTCTAACCACACTCTCTGGCAAAAGCATTACTGTAGTTCCCTCCCTAAAATACTTAGGCCTAACGCTGGATCAGAATGTCACCTACAAGGACCACATGGACCAGGTCACCAGGACCCTACATCACAAACTCTGTACCTTGTACCGACTCAGGGACCAACTCATCCCTGAGGCCAGGCTCTCCATTGCTACAAGTGTCCTGCTTCCTACCCTGATCTTTGCAGCCCCGATAATACAGGGCATGGCAAAGCAAGAGATAACCAGGATGCAAACCCTATATAATAAAATAGCTCGCTTTGCTACCCAAGACCACCTAACGTCACCACTGTGACACTCTGGCACAGCTCACGCCCTCATTGGTCACTCGCCTCCAATACCCTTTGCTTGTCCCGGCCTATAAGCTTCTCAAACCCCACACTCCACCAAGCATAGCCAGAACCATAACCATCAAGCACAACCTAAGGAACTTAAGGACTTCAGAAAGAACACTATTAGAAGTCCCAAGAGTAAGGACCAATACTGGCGGTAGATCCTTTTCTTCCCAAGCCCCCTGCCAATGGAACAAGCTCCCTCCCCGTGTCCAGGACTCCTCCTCATTCATGAACTTCCGCACCAGGCTCAAGTCCCATATACTGGCCTTAAGTGCATGCCACTGCCACGGCACATAAGGCTCTTAAGGTATTCCCTTTCTCTGCAACACACCTTCTCATAGCGGAGCCTACCAAGTACCCCCCCTCTACTGTCTGATCACCTGGGGACATATGCTACCTCCTGTATAACAATATGCTAAGTAGTACCAATTCAAACTGTGTCATGATGATAACCTTGCCTGAATCCACTGTTCCTGTAACCACCTTATGATGTAACACACAATGTTTACAAAAGTTCTTTTTTGCCTTTTTTTCTGTATTATATCTAGTATTGTTATCCCGGGTAGCCCCTCAAGAAGGGACCTTCGGGGCCCGGTGGGCCTACCCGGTCACCACAATTTAATAAATAAATAAATATTTACTACTCTGCTAGACATGGGGTGCACTCTAGGCTAGACTACATATTCATGTCTAAAGAATTATTAATAGACAGCCTTAGAAATATAGATAAATGGAAACCGGCTTATTTCAGATCACAGCCCAGTGACCTATAATATATTTCGAATATTAAAGATAAAAATAAAAGTGCTTTATGGTGACTAAATAATAAATTATTAGAAGATGAAAATTTTAGACAAAGTGTTCATTATTTTATGTTGGACAATGCAGTTTCAAAAAAGGTAGAATACTGGGATGCTTTTAAGGCAACAGTAAGGGGGGCCTACTATTTCAGAAGCATCCTGGAAAAATAAAGATTACAAATAAAAAAAGGTGGAATTTAAACTCAATAAATTAGAATTAACAGTCAAAAATGAAGATACCACAAAAGAAAACGAGTTGAAAGAACTTAGGAAATTAATTGAAACAACGGAATATTTGAAAATAAAGAAAAACTGGAGAAGATACAACAGGAACTGGAAAACAAACAGTAAGGTAATAGGTAAAGTTCTAGCCCAAAGGATACAAGCTCTAGAAAAAGAAAAATCTGAAATTACTTGGATACAAAATGCGAAGGGATAGATTCTGACAGAAAAAAAAGAGATTATGTAGGAATTTTCTAAATTCTAAGTTTCTCTATACACTACAGATTGTTCCCCATCACAGGAAGAACTGAGGTATTATGAAAAAGATATCCAATTATGAGGCAGAATCTTTATCCCAACCTATTTCAGAAGAGGAAATTAGATACACTACATCAGATGGCAAAAGCTAAATGCCCAGGGTTAGACGGATTTACGCTGGAGTTTCATTTAACATTTGAAAAAAAACAATAATTCCAATTTTACATAAACTTTTCAACCAGACGCAACTCTCATTTAAGATGCCAGATTATTTTGACCAGGCTTACTTTGCTGTAATGTTAAAACAAGGAAAAGAAAGTAATCAAATAAAATTACAGACCAGTGGCAATATTGAATGTGGATTTTAAAAGATTTGCAAAAATGCTTAACAGGATACTCCGCTTACTGGTTAAATTAATACATAACAATCAAGCAGGTTTCATCCCTTGCAGAACTATCCAATCAGAACTGCTCAAAGTTCAGTTTTTGATAGAGTATTTAGAAAATTCTGGTGTCTCAGCAGCCTTGGTGGCACTGGATGCCACCAAGGCCTTCGACATGTTGGAATAGAACTATTTATTTGAAGCACGAAAATGTTTTGGATTCCCAGCTAGTGTTATGTGATAAGACCATGTTTTCCATGTCACCAAACAAAAAGAGCAACTGAAAAACTGCCCATAGAACAAACAGCGACCAACAAAACATTACCGGTCGCACTGAGTGACGGACGCTAACGCTCCAATGGAAATACTGAAAAATACACTTATACTCCCCTTACTGGTTAAATTAATACATAAAAATCAAACAGGTTTCACCCCTTGTAGAACTACCCAATCAGGCCTGCTCAAAGTTCCGTTTTTGATAGAGTATTTAGAAAATTCCGGCGTTTCGTCGGCGTCACCAAGGCCTTTGACATGCTGGAATGGAGCTATTTATTTGAAGCACTAAAATGTTTTGGATTCCCAGCTAGTTTTATGTGATAAGACCATGTTTTCCATGTCATCAAACAAAAAGAGTGACTGACAAACCGCCCGTAAAACAAATAGCGACCAACAAAACATTGACAGTCGCACTGAGTGACGGCCGCTAACACTCCAATGAAAAATACACAAGCCCCCCAACTAAAAAATTGTTAACTCTGGGTGGGGGATGGACTTAGAAAAAGAAAATTTAACCCCCAGGAGAAAAAAAACATTTTTCCACACCGGGACCCAAACCTGGTTCCTTGAGTTACACAGGCAGTGGCTCTAGCTACTGCGCCAAATGGCCAGTTCGACACGGCTTGGCCAAACACAGATCCATATCCTCTTCAAGCGAGTGCAGCTTACTGCTACATTCGCTCTGCATTACACATCGGCGTTGTTTCACACTCGCTCATGCTCCAAGCGTTCTTATTGAGTCGCTCAAATTGAGATGCTCAATAAAACGCATTCAGAACGCTGTACACCTTCCCATCTGATTTCATCCAAATTATCAAAACTATTTACCATAAACAATTAGTATAAATAAAAGTGAATAATAATTTTTCAGAGGTCATAGAACTCCATAGAGGAGTTAGACAAGGCTGTCCATTATCACCATCTTTTTTTGTGATTGGATTAGAACTTTTATTACATGAAATAAGATCTAATAAGAAAATTCAGGGAATAAAAATAGGTACTGAGGAGATAAAATAATACATTTGCAGAAGATGTATTATTGACATTACAGGACCCAGAATTTAGTGCACAAGAATTAATAACAGTAATAAAAAGATTTTCCAAAGTGGCGGGTTATGAAATAAATGAAAAGGAATCCGAAATTATTATTTTTCACACTCAACATACAGAAAAAGTACAATAACATATTAAAGCCAACATAAAAACAAACGTTATGAATATATCTGGGAATCTTTATTCATAATACATTAGCCTATACCTTTGAACTTCAACAAATTATCTGATTCATTAAAAGATAGGCTACATTCTTGGAGCAAAATACCACTATCTTTGTGGGGGAAAATCCAAATAGTAAAGATGATGATAGTTACCTTTTTATCTTACAGATTACAAACAGTGGTATCCCCATTCTCGAAACTTGGTTTAAACAAATAAATAGATTAAAAAATTCATCTGGAACAATATACCAGCCAGAACTGCCTGGCATAAACTTTGCCTACCTCAAGATCAAGGGGGGTTAGCATGCCCTGATACCGAGAAATGTTACTTATCTTACATAATGAAAATGGCAATAAAATGGGCATATGAGAAGGATTGCAATACCAATCTAAATTTCATCAATAGTTTAATTATGGCATCTTCTTCGAAACAAACAGATATAACTCAGGTTGTGTTCTCAGCCAAGAAGCTGTGAAATGCCAGAAGTTTGACTGTCGGGAACATAGCAGGAGGAATTATTAAATACACAAATGGGACTCAATGGGAATTGCATCTATCACTTAGGAATAAAATATGGAATAGTTGCAACTTTAAATTGGAGGGAAAGCCATTAATAAATAAGTCTTGGGAAGAAAAATACATTATTAGATGGCACAATTTTTATGGAAAATGGAATAAACTAAATTGGAGCCAATTTAGAGATAAGTGTTCATTAAGTAATAATATTTTTACTTTAATCAGCTTAGCAGTTTATATAGTAAAGAATGTAAAAAGTGGGTGGGAGAGAGCACCTAATAATAGGGAGATGGAGCAGGCCCTGCAGAAAATTTTAGTTAATAAATCAGTTAAATTATTTTCCTGGTTAATGGGAAATATACACAAAATCCATTTTAAAATTTACAAAACAACTTTTCAAAAACGGGATAAAAAACTTAAAACTGTACAGCACAACAGTGGATTTTAGCTTGTAATTTGATATCTCAATACAAACTTACCAGGGACAGAGTTATACAGTACAAGATTCTCAACAGGGCCTATTACTCTCCTTACAGATTGCATAGAATGAATGCAGGAATTACCAACTCATGTTGGTACTGCAAGGCTGAAAAATTAGGTATGTTACATGTCTTTGGGACTGCCAGTTACGTTCTGGCTGGTGGTCTTCTGCTTTTTGAATTTAGGTAAAATAGGTTTTGACTTTCCACACTGGAAAGAGCCTAGATATACAATTTTGGAAATGTAGAGTATTATGGGGATAAAGCCAGAGCATAGACTAATTCTTTAAGCAAATATAATATCAATTAAGAGATTAATACTTAAATGTGACACTATCTCAGTTCCCTTTCCAAAATTTGAATGGAAACAACATTTTTTGACTACACTGTATAATTATGAGTACTTCTATGATTTTGACCCAGTGTGTAACCTGTTTAATAAAGAAATTGATCAAAGGATAATAAGTGATTTTACAGTGCCGACAAGCCGATATTAATGTACTCCTGCACTTTAAATATATCATAGAATAGCATTTGTATTATCTTTAGCTACAGTATTTATGATACTCCCCTAATGTTCAATGTTTTCAGTATTTAACTCTGACATATATATAACTTATGATAATTAGATTTGTTGGAGTTCTATTATGATGAGACTGTTACCCTGTCTTCCAATTATACATGAAATATGATATACTTTAATAAAATATTATTCACAAAAACAGATGCTTAGGTCCTGCAGAAAATAAAATAAGGTCACGCTCTGGAGCTTCTGGAATCACCTACAAACCATCCACCAGTGTCTTTCCTCTATCCTCCAGAGCATATCCCATTGCTGCTAGAGGAGATCCACACCTTGCTCCAGGAAAGGTCCATAGAACCTGTTCCCTGGGAACAAAGGAACAAGGGGTTCTGTTCTCGGTACTTCCTAGTTCCAAAGTGGACAGGAGATCTGACGCCCATTCTAGATCTCAGAGACCTGAACTTTTTCGTCCAATAAAAGAAGTTCAGGGTAGTCACTCTGCAAGGCCTACTGCCACTACTGCAAGTAGGGGAACTGGATTTGTTCCCTGGATATGCAGGATGCCTACCTGCATATCAAGATCTGTCTCTGTCACAGGAAATACCTCAGGTTTCTGTTTCAAGAGGAACACTACCAGTTCGGGGTATTGTCCTTTGGCTGATCATCTGCTCTATGGGTCTTTACCAGATGTTTAGCAGTGGTGACAGCAGCCCTTCACAGGGAAGGACTATATGTCTTCCCCTGTCTGGACAACTGGCTTCTTAAAGCTCACTCCAAAGAGCAGCTTTGTCACATCCTAGCATATACCAGGCACCTGTTCGATGGTCTAGGGATTACTGTCAGTGTGCCGAAGTCAGTCTTGACCCCTTGCCAGAGTCTACAGTAGATAGGGGCTATCTTAGACACAGCCCAAGACTTAGCCTTTCTGACCCAAGACAGGGCCAAACACCTGATTGCACAGGCCCAGATGGTCTACAACAACAGGTATGTCACAGCCAGGACATTCCTGAGGCTGTTAGGCCCAATGGCAGCAGCCATTGTCACAGTACCATTGTCCAGACTCCATATGAGAATCCTGCAATGGACATTAAGAGTCCAGTGGGATCAATGCAGAGATGACCTAGAACAGAAGGTTCTAGTAACCTCACCTGTCCGAAAGGTGCTTCAGTGGTGGATGGAACCCAGCCATTTACTGAAGGGGGTTCCATTCCTGATCCCTTCCCCTCATCAGATTCTCACTACAGATGCTTCATGGATGGGCTAGTGGGTACATCTGGGACCCCATCAGACACAAGGTACATGGACCAAAGTGGAGAGCACCCTCCACATAAACGGCATAGAAATGAGATCTGTTCTGTATGTCCTGCAAGTCCTCCAGACCCATCTATCCCCAGAACCACTGTTAATACAAATGTACATCAGTGTGATACACTACATCATAAGCAAGGGGGAACTTATTCCTACCCCCTATGCAGGGAGGCAATGAAAATTTAGTATTGGGCTCTAGAATATGGTCTAGAACTGTCAGCAGTACATGTTTCAGGTGCTCAAAACATCTTGGCAAACAGGCTAAACAGGTCGCAGTCCACAAAGCACCAGTGGGAGCTGCCAACCTTGGTGGCAGAAGACCTATTAGACAGATAGGGTCATCCAGAGTTAAACCTTTTTATGTCCCCACACAATGCAAAACTGCCTCTTTTCTGTGCGCTCGTTCCAAGGCCTGGAGTTTTCTGGCAAGATGCATTGTCCCTCTGTTGGAAGGGGAGGTTCCTGTATGCCTTCCTTCCCTTCCTTCTGATTCAGAGGGTGCTAATCAAGCTTCAAATGGAGGGGGTGACTCTGATACTCATTGTCCCCCTGTGGCCTCTTCAAATCTGGTTCCCCTTAGTGCAGCAATTGGCAGTGGAACTGCCATAACCTCTACCATTATGCCGGAGCTTTCTGTCACAGGAACAGTGAACCTTGGTCCATTCAGACCTCAAGTCACTCCACCTTCATGCATGGCTCCTGAAAACATAGCAATTGCATGGTTTGGGGTGTCACAAAAGGTGGCTGATGTCTTGGTGACTGCCAGAAAACCTTCCACCAGGGCCACTTATTCCATGAAGTGGAAGCAGTTTGCCTTGTGGGCCGCTCCTCATTGTTTAGACCCCTTTACCTGTCCAATAAACCAGGTTCTGGAGTATTTGCTGCCCTTGTCAGATGCAAGCCTACAATACTCTTCTATCAAAGTGCACTTGGCTGTCTTTTCAGCTTTCCATGTGCCTATTGATGGTGATATGGTTGCTCAGCTGGAGGTAGCCTGTACATTCTTGAGAAGCATTCTGCACTTGAAGCCCCCTATCTGCAATCCAGTGCCAGCTTGGGACTTGAATTTTGTTTTGGAGAAGCTTACTTTGGCTCCTTTTGAGCCAGTCGTGACTTGTGACCTACGCTTCCTTTCTTGGAAAGCATTATTTTTAGTTGCTGTTGCTTCTGCTAGAATAATTTCAGAGCTTCAGGCTATAATGTGTGAGCCTCCTTATTTGATTTTTTACAAAGACAGGGTGTCTTTGCATACCAGTCATAAGTTTCTCCCAATGGTGGTGTCTGAGTTTACTTTAAATCAAACTATCCACCTGCCAGTTTATTTTCCAGAGCATGCCAATCCAGGGGAAGCATTGCTCCATATTTGAGATTGACATAGAATACTCAGGTACTATATACACCATACAACGGACTGCAAGAAGTCCTCACAGTTTTCTGTTTCATTCACCCCTGGGAAAGACGGTGCTTCTGTTTCTAAACAGTGCCTGTCCAAATGGCTGGCTAACTGTATTGCTTTCTGTTACAGGATGTATGGTAAGGAACTTCCTGGGATTGTTCATGGTCTTTCAACTAATGGCATGGCCACATCTGTTGCCTGTTTTAAAAATGTGTCTGCTGCAAAGATCTGTGCAGCTGCCACCTGGAATACTATTCACACCTTCCCTAAACACTACAGTATGGACGTTGCCTCTCAAAAAAGGGCATATTTGGCCTAGCTGTACTTCAAGGCCCCCTTTCTTAGGCCTGTGGGTTCCAGCCACCCAGACCATTTTATAGTCAGTACTGCCTAGTACTCATTCCATAGGTGTGGCCTGATAAGATATATCCTTGAAGAAGATAGAATAGTTACATACTTACTGTAACAGTAGGTCTTCCGTAACAGTAGATCTTTGAGAGACTCTCATTCATCAGGCCATGCTGTCCCACCCTCCATCCCCCTGAAGACTTAGAGCTCTGTAACTCCTGTCTCTTTCTCCAGGAAGGGTTGCCTGCTGTTTCCTGTCTCACCTGGTAGGCGGAGCCATAGGTTCTGTCCTGGTTCCCTAGAGGGAGGTCCTCTGAGCATGATCTCCAGTGGGGAACTGACGAGGGAAGGGGCTGCCTATGTTTATAGGGGAAATGCCAGTGTAGGATATCATTGTGGGGGGCCCCTGGTGGACTGCTTGCAAAAACTTTCTGTGTGGTCCTAGTGTATGGTGGCTGTAGTTCCATAGGTGTGGCTTGATGAAAGAGATTCTCTCAAAGATCTAGTGTTACGGTAAATATGTAACTGTTCTTTATAACAGTAGGAAGTCTGGATTCTGTGTGTGTTATGGAGAAGAACCGTATATAGAAAAAAGGTACAGGGGAAAACTTAGATTTGGGAAAAATTGGCTGTCATGAAATAAATGAAAATTCTACTGTAGGCCACAGATATGGAATGCACTTCATCTTGGTTGGCAGGGACTTGTTTTTAACCGTTGATAGTTCTGTCTTAAGGCACTGGCTGGAACCAAGCCTTGGCCAATCAGGATGCAGGGATTTCCTTACTCGTTTTAAATTTTTTTATATTTTCTCCAAAATTCTCAACACGGCCAGCTAGCCCACTGGTGCAAATGGTAGCGCTACCATTTGTGACATGGCGACTTAGGTTCAGAAACCAGCCCAGAGCATCAGAGGGTCATCTGAAGGAAGGAGGTTAGAGCATCTGATGAACAGCTCTCCTCCTCCAGGGGAGGAGGGAGACGTGTTGGCAACATTCTGACTTCTAGTAGTGGCTAGTGACTAGTGCACTAGGTCAAGTGTGAGTATACACTGGTGTTGGTGATGCGGCGAATATCATTAGTTTGGGCACATGAACCTGTCATAGGAAGTCATACCACTGCACGACTGTTCTGCCCAAGGGGAACTCTATAAGAAAAACCCATATGGCAGTACACAGTGAAGCCAGGATCTGCTGCCAGTGCCTATCCACCATTCCTTCTGGCTGCCTGTTTTTCAGATTAGCATCTCAGTCCTCCATACCCTCCAGGGCCAGGGGAGAGCCCCACCTTGGGGGACAGGATGTGGTCTCCCAGTTGGCAGGGCAGTCTCATGGTTCAGGGGGTGAACCTGAATGGGGTCCACCAGTCACTGATATGGATTACGCCCCCTGCCTCCATAGGAGCATAAAGAGAACTTAATTAAAAAAAAAAATGTACATGCCATTTTTAGGACACCACCTCATGAACAAGGTAGGTGACATTTTTCAAATCCAACCCAAAATGTGATTTCATGGAGTGATTGCAAAATCATCTTTTGGGACAGATTTGAAAAATTTCCTCTGCCTTGTTCATGAAGTGGGGTCCCAAAAAGCCATGTTAAAGTTTGGTGGAAAAAAGTTAAAAATTAATGGTTATGAGTGAATATTGAAATATTTCAATATTCATGCATAACTTGGTCATTTTAATATATATATAAATTTTTTGTAACTCGGAAAAATGTTATTGGTAATTGTGAACATGACAGCCATTCCAATAATTACAGTTCTAACAGTCCATACATAATTTCACAATTCTCATGTTCTTTTCATGGTCAGCCCATCCATCTTAACATGTAAAACTTTTCCAAACAGATTGATTGCCATACTGTATAACGTCCAATGCTTACAATTAATTATTTTGGTTCACTACAATGTCTTGGTAAACCAAACAGCTTAGTTGATAAAAATTCAACAAAAACAAACAAACATATTGGTGCATCTCCTTCCTCTCCCCCCAACTGATATTGATAGGCCCGTATGTGAACTCCCTATAAAGTCCTGTTTAGAGAGGTACCCTAGGATACAGAATCATTACCCGCCTCCTCTCCCTCACCCTGACCCGCATCATCAGTCTCCTCCTCTGATTGATTTGCTGACCTGACATGCCAAGGGCGCCACATGTCTAAAAACTTCTCACACTCTAACCTTAGTGTGTATGTTATTTTTTCCATGCATTCTAACTCTACCACTCTAGAGGGCCACTGACTCATTGAAGGGGAGTCAGACAACAACAATTTGGCCATATTTTAATATATTTTTACACCAAATTTTCAACATAGCATTCTTATGATCCTTTCTCATGAACCCAGTAGGTGAACATTTTCAAATCTTGCCTGAAAGCTAATTTCATGCTGCAACCACAGTATCACCTTTGAGGGCAGATTTGAGAACTTTCACCTACCTTGTTCGTGAAGTGGAGTCCAAACAGCCATGTTGAAAATTTGGTGTAAAAATATTTATAAAATTACAGTGTTATGAGTGAAGGTTCAAAACTCATTCAAATACATTAAAGTAGACTGACCTGAGTTTCTCATATAACAGTCACTGGTTCCAGTAGTAAGACATGTCTTCAATCGGAGAGTGGTGGTTCTACAGCATGGGACATGTTCAGGTGAGTGAGGGTGTGTGTGAGTGGGGTGGGTGGTGGTGGTGTGGGGGAGTCAGATCAGCGAGGAACCATTTTCTTCTTTGCAGGACTTAAAGAAACAAAAAGATCAATGAGGGACTGTTTTCTTTATTTACAGGTTTACAGGGGGATGATGACCAGACACTGGGGACTGGGCACCCCAGTGTTGGAATAATGTCCAGCAGCACCGGGTGTGGGCACCCCGGTGCCACCACCTATTTAGTTTTTTTGGGGGGGATGGGGGTGACCAGGAGGAGTGAGGGGTATAATACATTTATGAGTTAAATATATTGGGAAAGGGGGGTGGGTGGCCTGGAGGGGGACAGAAAGTAGCAATACTGGGGGTGGGCACCCAGGTCTGCTTAAGATAGACAGATAAGTATGTAGGTAGGTAGGTATGTACATAGAGAGAGAGAGAGAGATGGCTTATTGCTGGCACACAAGCTGGTAGCATATCTTCATCTGTGGCTGTAAATGTCAAGAAAGTCCCACTGTTCTTATACAGAGAACACAGGTGAATGGCTCCTCTTGCTAAGCTGGGCACCTGGATTTTGGGGGTGCCCAGAAAATGTATTTCTGGCTTTTTTTTTATTAAACAAACACCAGAATCTAGCTAAATGAGTACTGTATAGCTAGATTCAGGTGTTTGTTTTTACACCATTTTTATGTATTTTCAATGTTTTTTAGCATAACAAAAGATGGCAGGCATCATGATCGATATTTTTTCTCATGATCAATAATTTGCAATAGATAAACTCTCATGAACAGTGTTTTTTATCGTTCATATCAGAGTTTTTTCTGTTGCTGTTGTGGCATCCTCATAGGCACTTCAGGCTACTTGTAAGTTTGTTCACTACTTATTTGTTATTTATTGTTTAATAAAGCATTTTGTAGTAAGTAATGTGGACAGTGCTGCCTTTGTCTCAATAGTGTTGTTATCCAAAAACTCCACTGAGCATTCCCAGAAAAAAAACCTTAAAATCCTTATAACTCTGGAATTGTTTAATATGTTTTCATGAAAATGTCAAAAGGCACTACCTCAGCACAGGCTGCTTCTACCCTGAATGTTTCATGAAAAAAAAATCCATACCATCTAGGCTATACATTAGAGCAAAAAGACCCATGTTAAGTATAGGAAAAAAGATCATTAATTAAAAATCAACTTTCTGTATCTCAGAAACTGCATGAGATGCAATCACAAAACTGTTCATGTCTTGAGACTCTGTCAACCAGACGGCACATGCAAACTTTTGGGCTATTTCGTCAAACTCTGCCAAAGTTATTAAGGTGCAAAAACTGGGGTTTCACATTAAACTATACTGGCACTTCAGCGCCAATACAAAATGTGTGAAACAGCAAGCATTAACACAAGAGGGCAATCCTAACATCTTATTCTCTTTGTTGGCTGGCCTCTTGTCCTGGGCTGAAGCAGCATTATCACACTAAGCCCCAGAGAGAAGCCTCGAATCTATCTCTGCACACCTTTCCCAACTAGACTGTCTGTGACTTGACTCCTCTACTTTTGTGTGAACTCCTGTGAGGTGAATTAATGTGTCACTGATGTCTACCTTTCTTTTACAATGTAACTTCTATAGTCCCCCTCAATCATGTCTGTACCATGTAATTACTTACATTAATAGGCAAAGTTGATTTGTTGTATCTGCTCTACCTCAACACCAGTCACTGCGCAGCATTATGGGGTGTTTAAAAATGCTCACCTCATTTGAGGCCAACTTAATGCTAATTGTTTATCTTTCGGATGTTTGCTCTGCAGTCTAATCAAAGGGGTACCCAACTGCCGTGTATCATCTAGACAACTTTACTACTGTACATCATAAAAATTAATCTGTAATTGTGCTGCTGGTAATCTCAAGCACTACTACCCAGTTGTCATTAAAAAATAAAACCATATTAAGGAATTGTAACCCCGTGCAAAAAAGGGGTGTTATTAGTGAGATGCCCTGTTGGCATCGGGAGGAGTGTTTCTCATTGCCAAGCCTGCTAGGAGGCGGGTCTTGGTGAGTGAGTGGGAAAATTCAGGTGCCCACTGGTGTGGGGAGAGTCATTGGTCAGGGAGTTCAAGGAGAGTCTTCGTGAGGAGAGGAGTGGTTGGTGCCAGCCCAGAGGCCCGAGGGGAGGGCCTCCAGTTGGGGCTGTGAAGGCCCTGGGCCAGGGTGAGGAGACTGCCCCACTGGCCCCCAGCATCCAGTCCCACAGCCTATCAGTAGGAAAAAGGGAGGAATCCATGTAGCATAGAGAGAGAGAGAGAGAGAGAGAGAGAGAGAGAGAGAAGTTGTCAGGAGCCCATTTGGCTCCGTTTGAGGATCCGTGAGGTGGCTGCCATGAGAGGGACTGGAGTTCATGGTGGCAGCAATGTTTCGGAGGGGTGCAGCTCTCCTGCCCTTGAGTGTCCACCCACATCCATGTCTGGAAGGGCTGCTGTGGGAGAATTCCTGAGGAAGTAGATCGTGGATTGCGGCCATTCTGTGCGAACCCTGCCTGAGGATTGGCAGGCTGCCTGCACCCTGAGGAAAGAACTGTGCCCTGGGAGTGAGAACCTCCCCATTGTGAGGAGGGAGTTCTAAGGTTCAGAGTGAGAGTGAGAGTGCACCCTGCTCCCACTGGCAGGGATAAAGAGAAATAGTGACTGACCTGGGAACACTGCTAGTGGTCAAGATAAAACAGAGCCCCCTATGGCTCAACAGCACGGGATGTGTTGTGGAGGATCCAGGTTTGAACCCAGGTCACCTAAGTGACTGTGCCATGGCTCTCAGCCATAGGAAAGTGTGGAACTGTAAAACGAATTGAGTGTACCCCTCCATGGAGTTTGTTGTTCAAGCTCGAGCATTTGGTGACAAAAATAAAATGCCTGATTGAATTCGATTCCTGCCTGGACCGAATCTTTTGATGTCCATGCATGGTATGCTTGTGTGCCCTAACCAAACTGTTTTCCAGACTTTGGAGTTGTTCTAGTGCCACCAGTCATGAAGGGAGAAAGAGTTCCATCCTGCCTGCATCTCAGTGGAAATCCAGCCTTCATGGAGGAATCCCAAAATCTACAAAAATAAGATACTGTGTGTGAACCCTGCTTGTTATGCTCCTCAGTCGAGTTGGTGCCCTTCCCCTTTCTCAGAGACATTTTCCACCAAGCCCCTAGACAGAGAAGTGAGGGGAGTAGCCTCCTCAGTAATCGATCACCTCATGGGACTGAGAGTAGTTGCCTGCTGCCTGCCTGCAAGTAATAACCAAACCCCCCCAGTGCAGGAGCGAGTGGAAAATAAACAAATGACTGTTCATTTTTGAAAAGACAAGTATTATCCATGGTGGAATTAGGAATAGGGGCCAAGGTTACAGAATTATCTATAAAAATAGATTAGCAAAGTTACTGGAGTGATAATGAAAAATAAGGGATATATACATGAGGAAACAAACAAGCATTTGTCAATGCTGAATGTTTGCTTGCATGTTGTGTCAGGTAAAGCTGACCCCCCCCCGTACCTCCTTTTTGGGGCCAGGGTGTTGGGAAAAACCTGCTGGTGAGACTCCAAATGTCTGTGTTTTTCATGTACTCAGCTACTGTACAGCAATGTTTATTATTACATGCAGGGAAGGTGGGGGGAATGAAAACTATTGCCACCAAGTGCCTTTTTTTGTGGGCACGGGAGATGGGACCTGACATGTGTTTGTAGGAGGAGGAGGGACAGAAAAGAATGCTGGTTAGTAAGCTGGCCCGGTGGCATTGAGGGTTGAAGGCGCTGGATGCCACACCTTGTGCCATGCTGGCGACCTGGGTTTGGGAACGAGCCCGGGTTGCTGGAGGTCGGCAGGGGGGGAAGAGATTGAGCATCTGTAGGACTGCTCTCTCTTCCCGGGAGGGTTGGGGAGATGTGATCTCTCCTGAAGCGGCCATTGGTGGTGATCAGAGGTGCCCAGCGTGGCGACGTAGCGACGCATGGGGCGGAGTTGCGGCACAAGGGTTGCCTTGTAAACAGTTGCACTCTGAGGGGAACAGAAAAAGAGAAATGGCCCAGCGTTGGTAGGCAACGATGCAGTCCGGGAGCTACCCCCCACACCCAACAGTCGTGTATGCCGTCTGACCTCGGAGCTCTCATGGTCCAAGGATGTCCTCACAAGAGTGGCGATGGTGAGGTGTGGATGCCTGGAACAAGTAGGAGTTGCCCCCGCCGAGTGTCAGGACTGAGTCTCAGACTTGGTGGGATGGAGGTAAGCTGTGTGCCCCCCCATCAGAGAGAATCCAGGGCTGAGAAAGGTGGATAAAGAAAGCTGAAAAAAAAAAAAAAGAATGCTGGTTAGTGACTGGTTTGTGGGGGAAGGGAGGGAATGGAAAGCACTGCCCCAACCAGAGAGGAACTTAAAGGACTACAAAATAAAGCAGGCCGATAATGATGTTGCTCAGCTGGTTACAGGGCGGTGTCATGTAGATGAAAGGATGCCACCGCTGCTGATAGGTGTGGCTGCTTCCTTTCAAATACATGAAATTTCTGCCCAGCAGAACAAGTGTCATGATCAACCTTGCTGATCACTGACTTGTCACTGTCTGGCCTCTGTGTGTGTGTACAAGGATCACTGGTTCAGTGTACTTACTAGGCAACCAAATAAATTGAAATTAGATGCAGAAGTATTTCGCAGGCATATAAATGGCAAATTAGGAAATATAGTTCTGGAAATGTGCCTTGCTAGATAGAGAAGACAAAGACTAGTGTGGCTAGTGTGTTGATGGAGTTGTGTGAAGGTGATTGCTGTATCTTTAAATCATTAAGAATGATCTTGCTCACATCTCTGTTCTGGTAAGCAGTGATGCCTATGAACTGGATCTTCAGAAAGGTGAAGATCTGGCCCCGGCCAGGCTGGTTCAAGTCCTCCATCCTGTCTTCATTCACCTCCAGCACATGTAGTCAGGGCTGGTACTTGTGCAGGGACTACAAGATGGGCATGGGTGCTGGAACATGGGGAAAAGTGTGTGTGTGGGGGGGGCGCGGCTGTAGTAATTACAGAAGAGACCATGATTGCTTGCCTTCTGATCCTGCATACAATAAAGGGGCACTTTGAATGCTCATGGACAAAAGTGGGAGGGCCTCTGCCCATAGGTTCCGGCAGCTATGAGGATGATGGTCACGGGAAGGGGGAGAGAAATTACATACAGTTGCTCACTACAAGAAATAAATATTTACTGTCACTTTTCCTTTAGCTTTCACCCCCATGAAGACAAGAGATATACTGTCTTCATATCGTTTGGCTAATAGGTTGTCAGAGAGCATCTTGCTGGCTCCTATTGCCTGCTAAGTAAATAAGGAGCTGTGCAGAAACAAAGCCTTTTATCAGGCAATACCAGCAAGTCGAGGGTGCACATGTCATAAAGAGCACCATTTGGGGAAATAATTAAAAATAACATTGGCTTCCAAGTTATCATGCCTGATTAATGTATACAATTGTATAGCATGGGTTCTGAAAATACCATCTTCTAATTCATCCAAACAGGTCACCTGACCATTGATTAATCCCTGATATACCCACAGTTGCACATTCACAGGGCTTTACTGTTTCTTTAGGTAAACCTCTAACATAGCATTGCCCATGTTATACGAGGATTAACCCACTCCAGGGTATAAATTTACTGAGCATTAATCCACACCTGGGTTATTGAAGTCACTAAGCTACACCTCTTGTGACTCCAGCCCCCTCCCCAGGCATGGATTAATGCTCAGTAAACCCATATCCTGTCGTGGGTTAATCCCTTCATATCAATTGGATGCATTCACTTTCTTTTGCATTACATAAGTTAATACCAATGGATGCATTCATTTTCTTTTGCATTACAAAAGTTAATATAGCTTAAATACTTCTTGGAATTTTCTGCATCAAAATAAAAAAGAAAAAACAGACGGGCAAACCACTAAAAATGATAATAGCTGTTAAGAAGGTGCTAGGTGTACTTGCCCATTGTTGTTTGAAGTTCTTTTGTTGTTGGTTACGTTTTAATTTGCCAGTGAGCACCTGTATTGGTGAAGTTGGGGTACATACAAACCCAGTTTCCCATGGGGGAGAGATAAAGGTAGTTTTCTAGACTTGATTTTTATTTAGAGAAAAAAACAACTTGAACTAGAAAAGCCAATCAATTTAGTGGCGGTATATAGCAATTGCATTGCTGCATTATGCATTTGCTGTATTAATACTTTTTTTTTGAATCAGTTCCTTAAGTCCCTAATTTAAAAAGTCATCTTACGATGTATGTCTCAGAAAAAAGTCACCAGTCATAATCTGAGGGAGACTGACAAGCCAGTCCATTGTTCCTCCATCCCAGCAGCTTTAATTAATAACTCTCACCTCGATAGGGACAAAGAATAGGTGTTAATGGAAGCAGTTTCCTGGACGTTGGTGTCCACTTTGCCACATGGGATCCACTTTCCTCCCTGGAATTGCCAGTGGTTGGGATTGTCAAGGAACTCATCCACAAAAATATTGCAATGGGGGTGTGTGGCAAGCAGCCGAGTAGACAGCAGCACTCTTTACTAGCTCTGCATCACTGAACTCTTATTTTCACTATTAAAATGCTAAAAAATGCGTATAGCTGCTTTAAACTATCATATCTGGCTCTAATAGCTATTGCGAATCATGGTGATATAAAAATTTCTTCAGTTGGTGCGATGGGTCGTACTAAAACAGTGACCAGAGGAGAAGGGGCTAGGTAAAAAGAAAATTGAGTAGACCCTGAGAAGGAGAAGGAGCCTTCAGACACCAACCTGAATCAGCCCTCGAATGCCACCTTACTTAAAGCCATTCAGACAATAGATAAGTAGATGGATGAGTTCACTTCATGGATGTTGCTAGTGGAAACAAAGCTGCAGACGGATGATCTGGCACAAGGAGCCGCTAAGACAGCTGAGAAAGCACTTGCAGTGACGAGGGCGTCATGAAGGAAAATCTCCTTCTTTGTCAACAACTGGAGAATCTTGAAAAATGGGGTGTGGGCATCCCACATCAGGATATTGGGTCTGCCGGAGGAATCAGAGGGAGAAGACCTGGGGAACTTTTTGGAAACATGGTTGCAAGAACTCCTGTAACTGGAATCCCCGTTTACAATTCTGAGGGCCTATCGGGTAAACACCAGAGGAGCCCATGTACATGTGGACTCAGCACACCCACCAATGAGAGCCGTTTTGGTGGTTTTGGGCTCCGTGAAGGAGAGGGATTATGTCCTTCAGGAAGCGAGGAGGTGAGGCACATCGCAGTGGCAGGGAATGCCTATCCAAATCTTCCCTGATCTCAGCTTTGCCACCGCTAGTGCCTCAAGGCCTTCAATGGTGTTCGAGTAAAGTTGCGTCAATTGGGGGTTCACCATGTCCTACTAATGCTTGCCAACATAAAAATAGCATATGAGGCAAAAACCTACCACTTTGGCGACCCGGAGGAAGCAGCAAAGTTACTAGCCAAAATAGAACTGAACTATGCAGCAAGGGGTCCCGACTCTGATTCAGAAGAAAACACCACCTGATTTTCTTTTTGGAGAGATCCGGTCCAGTGAGTTTGAAATGGAACTCTAGAGAAGCATGTGGACTTCTCTTATAATGTAAACGGACACTTCATGGTTTGAGTTTAACCAGCTTTTCAGAACATTTTAAATTCACTAATTGCATACTATAAAAATAGTTGGCTGGCCTTGAAAGATGAGCAATTTTGTTTACAGTTTAGTGACGCAGTTGGGGTTTTTCCCACATGTTTTTCTACTAAGTCCAGCTCTATATGGAGTCCTGATGGTTTATTGATTACTGTGATAGCATCGTAGTTAACGAGTAGAAATATGTAAACAGAAATAATTTAGGGAATTTAGCGTTGTATAAGTGCAGTTACACTTAAAGTATATCCCTGGCCTACTTAGGTCATGGAAAGGGAAGGGAGCAATGTGAAGCTAGGAGAGGGTTATATATTTTTAGTTTATCACGATGCAGGATAAGGGGGAAGTTTTTCACCTATTAAAGGGGTGGTTTATGCTAAGGGAAAACTGGATATGATCTGCAGTGTATTTCCCCTCTCATGGCAGCAAATAGTCTAAGGAAAATTAACTATTCTTGAAATGTAACTTGTAGGTAACCTCTCATTGAAGTGTCAAGTTAGGAATGCTAATGATACTGAACGTTTTATTATCTGTATGTATTGAAATTATGCACTGTCCTACGGGTTATGCATATATATATATATATATATATATATATATATATATATACACATAACATCTTAAAATCAATAAATATAAGTTTAAAAAAAAATATTGCAATGGGCCATGGGGTCAAAGCCAGACACTGAAACTTAGAAACAGGAACATGCGTCTAAAAAGAGAGACCAGAAATAAAAGGCTTAAAGATAAACTAACGATATGCAGTGCTCCAAAAGGGAGTCCAATAAACCAGGAGAACTCTGGGGCATCAATCCATTATTAGCACCTCTTTCATCCACCTAAATTAGGAGGCAATGAGGAGTATAAGGCACTTCAGATTTGCTGGAGATAAATAGCATCTGAATTATTATTCCACAGGGTTTCAAATTATTTTATTTATTCATTTATTGAAATGTTTCACCAGTAAGGCACACTGAACAACAAATTACTCATCTCACAGTACGACCTGGGGGGGAGGTATAATGAGGATATGAAAAATAGAGAATTACAAATAATAAAAGGTAAGAACAGTTACAATTAAATTGGAGCATTTGGTCGATATAATTCGCAATTGGTGAGCAGTACAGACATTACAGCTTGAGAAATTGATACAACCAGTGAGTGGTCACAGATCATGATACAGTAGACCAGACAGATCAGTAATGCAACAATACAAACATAGTGCAATGATGTTCCGAGTGCTATGCTCATTAGGCAGTAAACAAGTGCTAATGAAGGAGTAGGGTGGGAGTAGACAATTACCATTGACAGACTAGGAAGGGAGAGAAGTAGCTAGAAGTGCTGTAAGGAGGTGTGGGGGTGGGGTGAGGGAAGACTGCAAAATCCTAGTTTCCTCTCAGGATGTTGGAGAACCCTGCAAGGGGGTAAGGAGCTGGCAAGCAAGAACAATGTACAAAGAAAAATTAAGGATGCTTAAAGCAGACCACCAAAACCTATTTCCCCTTCAGGTTGCTAAGAACCCTGCAAGTGGGTCCAGGTACTGGCAAGCAGGAACAGAGCAGAGAGGAGTTAGGGAGGATTTAAGCAGGCACAGTTGGAAGAGAGGAAGTTGTGAAGTGCAGTACCAAGAGAATAGGTGGAAGAAGAGTAATGTATTTGTTGGGGGAGATAGCTCCAGGCCTTAGGGAAGCAGTGGGAAAAGCCAGACTGGCCGATAAGGGTAGGTCAGCGTGGGACCAACAAGGTACGTGTGGCGCTAGATCTCAGAGAATGGGAGAGAGGGGAAGGGGTACAAAGGGAAGATAAGAGGTATGGAGGGAGTTCACCAAGCCAGAATTTGGAGGTCAGGTTGGCACAGTGGGAGAGTCGCCAGTTGGACAGTGGGGGAAAGGCTAAGGCATGATACAGGTCACAGTGATGAGTATGAGAGGGGGGTTAAGGGCAAAATGGCAGAAGGCATTAAAGAGAGAGTCCAATTTGGCCAGGGAAGATTTGGGAGCAGCACCATAGACTACATCGCAGTAGTCAAAATTGGGGAGTATCATCTTCTGGACAAGTTCGTGCCTCGCAGTCAGCAAGATACAACTATGGTTACTTTACAGAGTGCCAAGCTTGGGGTGCAGTTTCTTCAGGATGATATTGATGTGTACAGAGAAGTTGAGGTGTTGGTCCAACCAAATCCCAAGATATTTAAATGAGGATGTGTCCGCAAGGATTGTCCCATCTAGGGGGTGGAAGGAGGGCAGACCAGAAAGCCTAGAGAGTCTCTGCCTAGTACCGAAGATCATAGAGACTGTCTTCTTGGTGTTAAGGAAAAGCTGGTATCAGGCAAACCAGAGCCGAACCTGGATGAAGTCATGCTGTAAGCTGGTTTCCACAGCAGCAGGGTTATTGCTGGAGCTGTACAAGACAGTATCCCTGGCGTACATACGTATGGAAGAAGTGGAACAGGCTGTAGGAGGGTCATTGATGAAGATGGAGAAAAGCAGAGGACCTAGCACTGAACCCTGAGGGACACCAGTGTTGACAGGAAGTGGAGGGGAGGTAGAATCAGAGATTTTGATGTGGAGCCTTTGTAAACGAGCCTCTGGCTCAAAGCTGATGCAATTCCGAGATTTCAATAAATAAATAAATTGGTACCGATTGAGTCCTTCCAGTGAGGCATGATTTAAACCAGTTTATGGCAGATGAGGCCAGGCTTGCTGCAGAGAGGGAACCAAGAAGGAGTGTGTGAGAAACAGTGTTGAATGCTTTGGCTAGGTCGACAAAGAAGGCTGAAGTCATCAGGCCATCGTCCATCCCAGTAAGGATGGAGTCGATGAGCCTGAGGAGAGAGGCGGTAGTAGAATGGTTCTTCTGAAAACCAGATTGGAATAGGGTGAAAAAGGAGGAATCAGAGAGAGATGTCACCCTCCGACTTTGGCCAGCCCTATAAAAATGGTCAGTCCCCGCTCCTTCCTCAGTTCTTTTCCCACCGTCGACCAACATACGTCGGACCTCCAGAGACCGCCACACACTTCAGTCGACCATTATTTTCTTCGAGTTGTGTCTCAAATTTTCTTTCCTTTCTCGCCCTAGTTTTACAACTTTTACAGTAGTTGATTTGTTTCGTATGTTGGACCTATCATCTTCCTTTGATCAGATCTCCAGGATGAAGTGCGCTTGTGGGAACCCGCTCCCAAAGAAAGACAGCCACTCTGCCTGCATCTGCTGCCTTGGGCCTACCCACGACACCCAGGCCAGCACCATCTGTAAGGGCTTCAACCAGGCCACTCGACACTGTATCAGTAAGCCCTTGAAGGATTCCTCTTGCAGCAGAAGATCACCAGCATGGAATGCGCTGCAGGCCAGAAGTTCCTCTTCCTCTCCAGCCCTGTCTTTGGGGTTGCAACCATCCTCCTCTGGGGGGAATCCAGTGGGAAACACAAACACTGGGAAATGGACTGTGAAAAACACTGGTCTGCATCCCGCTCACGGTTCCTGCACAAGTCTAAGGCTGTGGCAGGTTCAGCCACCTCCTTAGGGGTGGCCTCTTCTACCTCGCATGCCCTATCTTCCAAAGGGTCCCGTTGGCAGCACCACTCGCCAACCTCTCCCTGTCAGGCGGCAACACTTTGGGGGCTGGTTCTTCCCAGTCCCCACAGTCCCTGCTCTTCAGGCCCCTTCTAGTGGCAGGGCTGCAGTCAGGAGGCTCTGCTGGTTCTTCTCAGACCGATGTGGGTTCAGTGAGCTCCGGGTCATCCCAGACTGCCCATCCACCATCCCCCTCTATGCAGGCAACCTCCTCCTTGGCTGTGGACCCTACACCCTCCCCGACATCTTACCCAGTTATCCCAAGGTTGCCTTTGTCTGCTCCTGAGGTGCTCATTACCGACACCACCCTCCAAGCAGTGCCAGTCTCTCCTAACCCAGTGCCCATGCCAGTCAAGCCTATCTTACCCCAACGCCTGCTTGACCACACCCAGTGCTGACACTGGCCCCTCTGCCTTTGTTGACACCCGCTCCTCTACCTACGCTGGCTCTTATACTTCCACCACTGATGCTGGTGCTGGTCACTCAATCGACACCGCTGGGTTACCTGACGTTGATGACAGTGGATTTCCAGTTGGTGCTATCATCCCTCTGGGATTTTATGCAGGTACAGCTTGCACCGCTGCAGGACCAGACTCCATGCAGGCCCGCATGCCAGGTGCCACCAGCCATTGTGTCTAGGGACCCTCCTCCTACCCCACGTTGGCCGGCACCTTACACTTCCCCATTCATCCAGCAGATGAAGGGGAATATCACCCAGACCTCCAACCCCTGGTCAAATCCGAGGAATCAGGTGATGATGAGGATGAGGGGCTTCCCCCCCAACGGTGTCTTTGGATGCAGAAGAGACTCCCAAGTACATTCCAAGGTCTACCCTGGATGACCCGTCATTTTGTGGGGTCATGTTGCCAGATACAGTCAGCCATGGGCTTTGAAACCGAGGAGCTGGACCCGTCCCAATGTTGGTTGTCCACTCCTCTTATTTTGGTGGTTCCCCTCTTGATAGACACATTTGAGAATGCCACCACAGTTGCCTGGCATCGCCCAAACCTCATACCAGCCATGCCTACAAAGGTTGATGAACATACAAGGCACCGGTGGGCAAGCTTTTTTTCCGGGAACAACCCCAAGTGGACTTGGTCATTATCAATACGGCGCATGACTATACCAAGAGACCAAAACATTTGAGTTCCCTTCCTCCCAATAGGGAATCTCGCAGACTGGATCTCTTTGGCAAAAGTGCTTTTGGGTCTCTAACATTGACCATCAGGACCCTTAACTATATGGCTCACATGATCTAATACCAAGATGTCTTGTGGGAACAGACCATGGAGATGGTCAAATCCTTGCTTGAAAGTCCAGCTATGCATCAGCTCCTCCAGGCTGTCAAATTGAGGGCGGACATCAGCTGGCACTTCCTGCTCTCAGCCTACGATGCTGTAGATGCCTTAGCTAAGATGGCAGCAGTGGGCATATGCCTTCGTCAGCACTCCTGGATGTGAGTGTCAGGCTTTGCTCAGGATGTGCAGATGTCCATCCTGAATGCTCCCTTCAAGGGGTATAAACTGTTCAGCGCTGATATTCAGGACATTTTGTCCAACCTACAAGCCTCCAGATGCACTCTAAAGTTAGTTCATTCACTGTACCATACCCAGCAAGAGTGACCCACGAGTGCCCTTTTGTATGGCAATGCACAGACCCAACCCGCCTCTAAGCCCGCCAAGCGCAAGGCTTCCTCAGCCCTGCCCAGCCCCTATTCCTCCTCCAGCAAAGGCTCCCTAGGAGGAGGAGCAGGGCCAGCCCCTTGCCTGCCCCCGCCCCTGTGGACCAGGTGGAGGCAGTAGGGGGTCGGTTCTCCCTACACCAGGACAGGTAGGCAGAGATTACAAACAACAGCTGGGTGCTGCAGCTTATAGGCCACGGCCACATCTGGAGTTCATAGAGTGGCCCCCAGTCTCTTCGTCTTACCTCCCCCCATCTCACATCCCTGTTCTTTGGGAGGAAATCCAGTCTCTGCTCCAAAAAAAGGTTGATAGAACCCATTCCAGAGACACAACAGGAGAGGAGGTTCTACTCCCACTTGTTTCTTTTAAATCAGAGCTTAAAACATATTTGTTTTATCAGGCCTTTTCTGATGGTTTTTAGAATGTTATTGTTATTATTTGTATATTGAATGTTTACCTTATTGTACAGCACCTTGGTATTTGAAAGGTGCTTGAAAAATAAATGTTACTTACTTACTTACTTTCTGGTTCCAAAATGCATGGGGGACCTCCAGCCCATTCTGGACCTCAGGGAGCTACACCTGCTCATCCGGTACAAAAAGTTCTGGATGGTTGCCCTTCAGGGACTGCTGCCCCTCCTGAACAAAGGGGATTGGATATGCTCCCTAGACATGCAGAATGCATATCTTCATATCAAGATTTGTGTCTCACACAGGCAGTACTTCAGATTCCACTTCCAGGGGGCACACTTCCAGTTCCGGGCCTTGCCCTTTGGCTTGTCCTTGACCCTGTGAGTGTTTGCCAAGTGCCTGGCAGTAGTTGCAGCCTCTGTCAAGAGACAGGGATTTTACCTTTTTCCCTACCTGGATGACTCAAAGCATCGTTCAGTGACAGCCTAGTCCTCACCTTGGAACACACCATCTGTCTGCTCCAGGACCTGGGCATCATGGTCAACTTGCCCAAGACCATTCTAATGCCTGGCCAGTGACTCCAGTACATGGGGCAGTTCTGGACATGGCACAGGGCATGGCGTTCCTTCCTCAGGACAGGGCTGACCGTCTCATGGCTCAGGCCAGGCTGGTGTTCCACAGCCGCTATGTCTCCACCAGAATTTTTCTCTGGCTCCTGGGCATGATGGCAGTGGCCTTAGTCACAGTGCTTCTGGCCAGAGTTCATACAAGGATTCATCAGTGGATGTTGAGAGTCCAATGAGACCAGCATATGGATGACCTTGAACACGAAGTCCTGGTCTCCTCTCCGGTGAAGACGGCTCTGCTTTGGTGGATAGGGCCCACAAACCTTCTCAGGGAGGGTTTTCTTCGCTAGTCCCTCCCCTCAGCAGATTCTGACCACAGATGCCTCGGGGATGGTCAAGGGGGCACATCTTGGGCCCACACCAGACACAGGTGACATGGTCCCATTTAGAGTGTTCTCTGCACATCAATGTCCTAGAAATGTGGGTGTTACTGTACGCCCTCCAGGCTTTTCAGACCCAGCTGTCCTCATGCCCTCTGCTGGTGCAGATGGACAATATGACTGTCATCCACTACATCAACAAGCAGGGGAGTACTCACTCATATCCCCTCTGCAGGGAAGTGATGAGAGTCTGATACTGGGCTCTGGACCACGGCCTAGAGCTCACAGTCATCCATGTTCCTGGTGCCCAAAACATCCTGGCAGATGACCTAAGCCAGTCAAAATCAAAGACACATGAGTGGGAGCTTCTGACCTCAGTCACCGAAGACCTCTTCGACAAATGGGGTCATCCAGAGTTGGACCTTTTTGCAGCCCCACTCAATGCACAACTGCCACATTTTTGTTCACTAGATCCATGGCTTGGAGTTTTCTGATGTGATGTGTTGTCCTTCTCTTGGAAAGGGAGGTTTCTGTATGCCTTCCCTCCCTTTGCTCTGCTTCAGAGGGTACTAATCAAGCTATAGATGGAAGAAGCCACAATGATCCTCATTGCCCGCTTTTGGCCTCATCAGATTTGGTTCCCCTACTCCAGCAGCTCGCAGTAGAACCTCCAGTCCCACTTCCCCTGTGCACTGGCTTGCTCTCCCAGAACTAGGGTACCCTGATCCATCTGGATCTCAAGTCTCTGCACCTTCATGCCTGGTCCCTGAGGATGAAGCCATGGCCCAGTTTGGGGTGTCTTCTAAGGTGCCTGATGTTCTGGCGGCGTCCAGAAAACGTCCACCAGGGCCACTTACTTCATGAAGTGGAAGTGTTTCACATTATGGGCTGCTTCCCACCAGCTGGACCCCTTCACCTGTCCTGTGAATCAGATCTTGGAGTACCTGCTGTCCCTTTCAGACTCAGACCTAGGGTACTCTTCTCTGTAAGTGCACGTCTGCCATCTCTGCTTTCCATGTGCCCATTGATAGCTGTACGGTGGCACAATTACATGTGTCACGTACCTTTTTGAAAGGCATTGTTCACCCGAAGTCACCTATCCACAATCCCGTCCCTCTGTGGGACTTGAATTTCATGTTGAAAAAGCTTACGTTGGCTCCTTTTGAGCCTGCCGTGACTTGGGAGCTACATTTTCTGTCGTGGAAAGCATTATTTTTAGTTGCAATTACTTCTGCACAGAGGATTTCCAAGCTCCAAGCACTCATGTGTGAACAACCTTATTTGGTTTTTCATAAAGACAGAGGGCCTGATTTCACAAGGTTGATGCAGGGCTTGCGTCCAGACCTGCGTGAACTGCAAAGTGTGCCACATCTGCGCCAAATCTCTTGGACACAACTCAGACCAATTTTAGAAGGGATGGCACAGTTGCCTCAATTTACTCACTTTATGGACGCTTGCGCCCAAGGTTTGGTGCAAGCCCCATAAAATGGCTCCCCCCATGGCGCAAATGTAGACTTGGGGAGCTGTCCTGCATTCAGCGCAAGGGACTTATGGCAGGAAGTTGCAGCTGACTTTGAAAAATCGGACTTGCCGCATTGCTTGACGCAAGTTGCCACTTGTATCAAACTCCCTGCAGCAAATCTCTTGTGGTGATCTAAGTGCCTTTTAAAATCGGGCCCAGAGTGTCTTTGCATACCAATCCTAAGTTTCTTTCTAAGGTGGTGTCTGAGTTTACCCTGAATCAATCCATCCACCTGCCTGTTTTTTTTCCAGAGCATGCCAAACCGGAGGAAGCATTGCTCCACACTTTGGATGTACATCGAATCTTGTGGTACTATACACACTACACAAAGGACTGCAGGAAGTTCAGACAGTTGTTTGTCTCTTACACCCCTGGGAAAGAGGGTGCTCGTGTAGCAGTGTCTGTCCAAATGGTTGGCCAGCTGCATTACATATTGTTGCAGGAAATACAGTAAGGGACTTCCTGGGGAGGTTAAGGGCCATTCCACCAGGGGCATGGCTACTTCCACTGCTTGTTTCAGGAATGTCTTTGCTGCAGAGATCTGTGCAGCAGTTACTTGGAGTTCTGTCCGTACCTTTACCAATTACTACAGTCTGGACATCGCCTCTAGGTGCAGGGCCAATTTCGGCCTAGCTGTTCTCCTTGGCCTACTTTCTTAGGCTCTCACTTCCTACCACTCTGACTGGCTGCCTATGTTACAACTGCTTGGGACTCATTCTATAGGTGTGGTCTGCTGCAAGAGATACCCCCGATATGAGATAGTACAGTTATGTAAGAACTTACCATAACAGTAGATCTGTGAGGAGATCTTTTGCAGCAGGCTATGCCCATCCCTCCCTTCTTCCCCCTATCTTTACTGGAACCTTTCTGTAGGCTGTGAATTCTGCTCTCCTTCCATGTTGGCAGGAACCGTTGGTGCCTCTTCGGTTCCTCAACAGGGGCCTTGTTGCTCTGGTCTCTGGTGGGAGAACTAAGGAGGGAGCAGGGGCCACCTACTTTTATAGGGTTGGCCGATGTTGGAGGGTGATGTAGGAGTCAGCGGCCCCCAGTTAGACTGCTAGCTAGAAAAGTTTCCAGCTGGTCCTAGTGCCTGATGGTGCCAGTTCTATAAGTATGGCCTGCTGCAAGAGATTCCCTTGCAGATCTACTGTTACAGTAAGTTCTTACGTAACTGTACAATCCCAGGCTAAGTCCTCAGGTTTTGCTGTCCCCCCCAACCGTCTTTTAGACACCAAGGTTGGGGTCTGGCACTGGCTCTAATCCCCCACCAGAGGATTTACAGCCAGTTCTGCTTTTAGCCACTGTCCCACCGACAAATCCATTGTCAACAACCATGTTGTGGCCCGTCAACATGCATATGCTATTGTAGACTATGTCTGAATTTTTTCAGAAGCTTTTACCCCTGGATCTGCCGTCATGCACCAGTGCTCCCTCTGCAGTTTACCCTGCCTGGCATGGGGTTTCCTTCATTGACGCCTGGTCCATCAATTGTTCCTCCTGTGTGGCCTTCTCCGGCCATTAACTCATTGTTTATTCCTGTCAACAAGGAAAAGAAACTGGAATATAATCCAGATTTAATGGTGGAGGACTTTGAAGAAGAGGAGAAAGGTCTGACCCCCCTTCCCCCTTCCCCAATGTGGTGGGCTCCAGCTCCACTTTTTCCTCCTGTAGTGAGGATAGTGTACATCACACACCTAGATCCCCTCCCAAAGATGACTATTTTCAGACTTTTCTTTAGCAGCTCCAGTCCATGCAGGGCTTCATTGCTGAGGAGGATTCCTCAAAGGAGAACCTCCTTGAATTTTTAGAGGTTTCAGCATCACCTATGGTAATTATTTCTCATATCTATTCAGTTTTGGAGGATACCACAATGGCTGCTTGGCACGGGCCTAGTGCTTTGCCTGCCGTGCCTAATATGGAGGATTAACAATATCTTGCCCCTTTGGATAAGCCCTTGAAACCTCCCTACAAATGGGGGTTCCCAAAAAGTCTTCCTTGAACTTGCCTAAATGCTTACTGCCTGGCTGGTGTCCTGCATTTTAGCAGTTTAAATGTATTGCCAGAGAGTGCCTGTATAGCCTCAGTGTACTGTCTCTTTAAGAGCTGCCTGGATTGCAGTTATAAGTAATCTGAGAGGGAGCTGTGTTGAAAGATGTAACTATTTGCTGAAAATCATTTAGAGTGTTAATGATAATGTAGTTTGTCTAACCTGCCTTCTTTGCAGCAAGGACTGTCTTGTTTATCCCCACCATTTGACCCTGGACTGTGAATTGGACCAGTCAGTTCTGGTGGGACCTAAAATGGAGCCGGTCTACAGGAGCTGTCTGAAGTCAAAATCTGTAGGAATTGTAGTTTTGGACTTTTGGCGCCTTTTTGCAACTGAAGGGGGAGCTCTTGCTTTGACTGACAGCCGAATCAGCCAACCAAACCTTTTGGATCTGAGGGAAATCCCCAAGCTGCCTGCTGTTTAAGGCAGATCTAAGCTGGGAGCTGAAGAAGCAAGATGCTTGAGACAGTTTCTGTGGAAAGGCCTGAGTTTTGGCCTGCATGTCTGTCTGCTGCCCTGAGAGGGGATAGAGAATTGTTTTCGGACTGAATCCGAGTTGTGTGACTAAAGTAAGCCACTGAAGTGGGCCAGGCTCAACCTGAAGAAGACTGAAGATTTTGCTGAATGCGATCAGCCTGTCAGGAGTTCTAGCTACCCCTAAGCTCGCGGTGTGTGCAGAGACTTTGCGATTGTGACCGGGGAGCGCTTTGCCTGGTACAGTAGAATTCTCTTACATGTAAATGTGTTGTGAGCTGCTGGTGGGTCGTGAGTTAGTCCCCCACTGTGTGAACTGTGTTCTGCTTGCTGGAAGCTGTATCCAGCCCAAAACGGACTGTATCCGAATTTGTCTCCATGCGGTCTGGGCCTTGCCAGACTGACCCAGCCAGACTACCCGCTGCACAGAGAAGCCATCGACGAGAGACCTGCCTGGGGATCAGCCCCCTGCTCCACACTTGAACAGGAACGATGCCTTGGTGACTCGTGTGGGCCCTGGTTCTCCTGGCATTCCAGATCAACCACCTGCAGTCTCGATTTTCGTCCAGCCTGTGTCCAGTCTTGGGTATCGTGAGTAAATACCAGGGTAGCTTCCTGCAACAACAGCTTAATCTGAGTGTGTCATCTGATTGTCTTGTTGTTTCTTTTCCTTTACAAACTGAGCCCTCTGGCTCCAGATTACAAATAGTGTGTACTGTGCATGTTGTGTTTTCCATCACAGGGCCTCAACCAGCTGCGACGCCGGTCAACCCCGGGCAATGGTCCTGGCTAGCCCATCTCTTCTCCACCTGGGTACCCAGAGGTGTGACTGTATGGGGAGACTCAAAGCGCATGCATAACTGCTTGATTGATATAAACTTTAAGCTAATTAATCTGATTTCGCCCCTCCCTTGTTTGAATCCCCTGAATAAATAAGATCTAACTTTTTCTGCATGTAATCTGACTGTGGTTCCAGTTTGTGCTCAAAGTACTGTACTGTTGCTATTTGCTGTGCATAACCTTGTTTTACAGGGGTTCCCTAGGGTCGAGCCAGAGGAACCAGCCCTGGTGGTAAGTGCAAACAGTGTGGGTACGTGTGTGGTGTACCAGGGGTATTGTGAAAGTAATTATTGTACAGTGTTCAGTCCACTAGAGGGGAAAGAGGAAGGTTACAGTGTCCCGGAGGGCTGTGCCCAGGTTAGCTTGACCACTACCAACCCTGACCTCCAGGTGGAGGCACCCGTTTCAAAACTCAGGCCCCTCAACCGTCTACTAGCCAAGCAGGCAGGGGTAGTAGCTCTTGGTATAGCGCCACCTAGGGGTTACACCCTATTATGCCACACAGCCTGAAACAGATTCTGTGGTTGTTATGGCTGCAAATAAGAGATTTAAAACTCCTAAACATATGCGCTTTCTTCCCTGAGAGGGAATTAAGAAAGCTGAATGTAATGGGCAAGAGGACATATGCTTCGGCGTCACTTGACCTCAGGATTGCCAACTACCAGGCTTGCATGATTAAATATCAGAACTGTCTGTGGAAGTCCATGGCTGCCACGACTGCCAAGCTGTGTGTCGGATCAGATAAAACTGAAGTCTAGCGGACTGTTGCCCACAGTCTGGAGGCTGGTAAACAGCTTTTAAAGGAGAACTGTGTTGAACATGTAAGTTATTTTCCCAATAGAAGCTGTTTTTAAGTACACGTTCAAATTATGTTATTGCTCCATTATTATACAGGCCTTTTAGTAATCTCAGAGGGTGTTTATGCTTAACAGTCTGGTGGTAAGTACCATTTTAAAAGTGTATGATATAGTTTATGTCCTTCTTAACCACAGAGTTCTGTAGCAGAACATGGATGTATTGTACCAACAGTAGAAGAGCAGAACAGGGATATGAACTACATCATACAGTTCTAAAATGGTCCTTACCAGCAGCGTGTAAATCAAGAGAATTCACTGGGATAGCAAAGAGTCTGTATAGCTACAGCAGTAACAGAATTTGAACCAGTATTTAAAAAAACACTTCTACTGGGAAAAATGACTTTTACAGATTCAGTGCAGTTCTCCTCTAAGGTCAGCTTATGATGCCTTTGATGCTGTTGCTTGTGCGGCTGCTTCTGCCATATGCCTGCACCAACACTTGTGGTTATGTGTGGCTGGCTTTGCCACTGATTTACAGCAGTCAGCCTAAATGCTCCCTTTAGAGGCAAACAGCTTTTTTACTTCGATATTTAATCTACTTTAAGGGACCTCTAGATGTCTGAAATGACCTTGTGGTCCCTTCATACACTTAATCCTAAGCTTTGGGGTCAGGGCCAGGGTTTCTTTCATATGCCTGATCTGGTAGCAACTATACCAAGGGACCCAGTTCCAGTTTCCAGTGGACACAGGCCTCCCCTTAGGCCCCTTGTCTCCTGGTGCCCATGCCAAGGTCACCAAAGGTGCAGGTATTATCAGTGTGCCTGCCACCCCCAGAACATTCTGGCTTCCTTCCATCTCCCCATCCCCTGCAAATTAGGGTGTCTTTGTAGGAGGCCACATCTCCCTCTTCCTTCCAAAGTGGAGGGAGATCAAAGCAGATGCTTGGGTGTTAGAGATGGTTCAGTGAGTCTGTCCCTCCCGTACATTCTTCCTTGCTGAACCAATACTGTCAGAGACATCTTGCCCAACTGCTCAAGGAAGTTCAATCCTTCCTCTGCAAGGGGGCCATAGAGTCAGTCCTGATTCCAGAAATGAATCCGGGCTGCTATTCTCAGTACTTCTTTGTGCCAAAATGGACGGGATCAGGAAATTGATGTCTCTTCCTGGACCTCCAGGTCTCAACCTGTTTATAGAATACAAAAGGTTCCACATAGTCTTATTAGAGTCCCTACTCCCCCTGGTGCTGCTGCAAGAGGATTGACTATGTGCTCTGGAAATGGAGGATGCTTACCTCCATATAAGATCTGCAAATTCCACAGACAGTACCTGTGGTTTATGCTCCAGGGCTCTCACTATCAGTTTTGTATCTTGCCCTTTGGTTTGTGCTTTGCATCATGTGTCTCTATCAAATGCTTTGCAGTGGTTGCAGCCACCCTCAGAAGCGAGGGCCTTTATGTTTTCCCATACCTCAATGATTGGCTTCTGAAAGCCTAGCTGTAGAAGGCAGTAATTTACACACTGCTCCACACCAGACAGCTCTTTGAACAACTGAGAATTCTGGTGAATGAGCCAAAGTCAGTGCTCACTCTTTGCCAGCATCTCCAATACATAGGAGTGGTTCTGGTCACAGTGCATGGTTGGGTTTTCCTTCCCTCAGATCGTGCTGTTGCATTGGTGGCCTAGGCTCAGCTGATCTCTTCCACCAACTATGTCTCAACCAGATGTCTACTCAGATTGCTAGGCTTCATGGCTGCTGCCATTCTCAGTGTCCCACTCATGCATTTGCATATAAGGATGCCACAGTGGTTCCTCCTTGTCCAGTGGACTCGGCATTTAGACAAAGTGGAGTGTCTGATACAAGTGACTCCTCCACTTTGCTGCTCCCTGCTCTGGTGGTTGGACTACTCCAACTTGGAGTTGGGAGCCCCCTTCTCCATCTGCTTCCTCTTCTTGTGTCGATGACAGACACCTTGAGTTAATGCTGGGGTGCCCATCTGGGACCCTTCCAAACTCAGTCACTTGTCCCCCTTAGATATTGTTCTGCACAGCAAAACTCTGGAGATGAAGGCTGTTCTGCTTGACCTACAGGCCTTTGCTACCCCCCCTTTTGGGGTCACCAGCTGTTGATTCATATGGACATTTCACTGATGTACTACAGTAACCACCAGGGCAGTGTCTACTCATATCCTGCCTGCAGAGAGGCAGTGATAGTCTGACACTGGGCTGTGGAACACAACATGTTTCTGTCAGCCATTTTTCTGCCTGGTACCCTAATCGCTCTTGCAGGTCATCTCAATTGGTCCCAGGTGCTTTGTCATGAATGGGAGTTATTGGTCTCCACTGTGGATGACCTCTTCATAAAGTAGGGTCGCCCAGAACTCGACCTCGTCATCTCCATACAACACAAAACTTCCACTTTTCTGCTTGCTTGCTCCAGGGTCTGGAGTTTTTAGCGAGACATATTGTCTGTCTCTTGGAAAGGGAGGTTCATACATGCATTTCCTCAATTCCCACTGAAACAGAGGGTTCTGGTCAAGTTGTGGGCCGAGCTGGCCACCCTGTTTCTTGTGGCTCCGTACTGGTCCAGAAAAATCTGGTTCTCTCTGCTTCAGCAATTGGCAGTGGAGTTCCTGTCTCACTCCATCTATGAGCGGGACTTCTGTCACAGGAGCAGGGCTCTCTGGTGCATTTGAATATGCGATCCCCTACACCTCTGTGCCTGGCTCCTGAGGATTTAGAGCTCTCCCGCTTTGGGGTTTCCCCAACAGTTGCAGCTGTTCTACTGGTGGTTGGTAAGCTGTCTACTAGATACACCTACTCACAGAAATGGAAACATTTCATGATCTGGTGTACTACCCATCAGCTGGACCTCTTTACATGTTCAGTCAGGTTGCTGACTCTCTTCGAGTGTGAGGGGTGGTGTGGGAAGACCTCTGCCTGGTGGATCCCCCCTCTTTTGCCTCTGTCTTGGACTCCTGTACTGCGTATTGCGGGGTGGAGGTGCCAGCTCGTGGGATCGAGTACTGGCAGGCCTCCTCTGCTTGCTCTGTCTGTTTGTCGGTAGCCACTGCCCTTGCCAAAAGTAGGAGATCTGGCTGCAGTGAGTTGGGGAAGGAGCAGGGAATCAAAACCAAGAAAAAATAAAAACCTGCAATTTGGGACAATTTTGTTGTAGTTTACTGTGTTGGGGGAATTACAGCTAGTGGCTGGGCGGATCTCCCTCGTGTTCTTCCTAGACCTGAATTTTGTGCTCTGCTGCCTGTAACCTAGAAGATTATTCTCCTGCACTTGAGCAGGAGTTTTGTCGTTACCTTGCTGGACTGAAAGAATTATTACAGGAGTGAAATCCTATCGGCTTACTTGTTCAGGCTTTGTAAGAAGCAGGGCGGCAAGTTGGCTGGCGTTTCAGTGAGGAATTTTTGAATCTGTAGTGGTTTCCTGTCCACCCACCCCATTCCCTCCTCTCCTTAAATGCTTGCTGGCCACTCCCCCCTAGCCCATGCCATTTTTGTCAGCCAATGCCATTGACTTCTTACTTGCGCCTGCCTGGCATAGACTAACACAAACTCGGTACTGCCATAGGGATTAAGTTGAACCTGTGTAACATTGTGATTGTAAAGTGTGCTCCTTCTGTAGGGAATACGTTGTACCTGTATTTGAGTGTGCCTGGGGTTGACTTGTACTAATTTCTGAATCTGAAGCACATGTGGGGGATACTTGAATGTTGTGGGTTTGCTTGTGGGATTACTGATACCCAGGCCGTTGACCCTGACAGCAGGGGACACTGAATTTTTTGACCTCTCTCCTAAGTCTCAAGTGCAGGCTGATCTGTCTGCCTGATCTTTTTATCTTATCCTTAGCGTTAGCATCTCATTGCTACGTAAATGACCCTGGTCGCTTTATTGTCCGTGGTCTTTAGGCACCTGCTGCATGCACAATTGGTGGGGGCCAACTCTGCGGAGCTCTGTGGGGGTCAGTTGTGCTAGCACCGCTGTGTCCTCCTTTCTGGGGCCCTTACTGCCAGACCTGTGCTGTCCTCCACCTTGTCCCCCCCCCATATTTATCTTGGTGGGATGCTGTCATATGGCATGGGGGATACTAAGCTTCTCAGCAGGGGGGCCAAGCCCCTGCCCCTCACCAGCTCCATTGTCCTTGGACTGCTCATTATGCTAGGCCTCCCTCTGCTTGTTGCTGACAATGCTCCTCCGCTGGGGAGCCCCTGGGTCATGTCTGGACAGCATGATATGACTGACTTCACCTTCTCAAATCTAATTGTCAGTGTCCAACAGACCCCCTGGCCTATCTGCTGTCTTGACCTTAGGAGTTTTTGGTATCCTGTCAGAATAGGCAGGTGCTCTGGATATAAGCCACATGGCAGGGGCAACCTCCCCCTCTGAGGCATCTCCTATGGCTTTTACTGGTGACGCTAGCCCTCTTGGGGGATATTGAGCTCAACCCTGGCTCCCATCAACTCTCCCCCTTATCTGTGGGTTAGTCAAAAGGCAAAGGGCTGAAGATAGCCCACCTTAACATCTGTAGCCTCCTGCCCAACCTGGCAGACCTCCTTGCGTGGGTCACTCACCACAAGCCGGACATCCTGGGTTTAACAGAAACCTGGCTGAAGCTGGCAACCCCTGATGCTTCCTGGCTTTGATCTTGTCAGGCAGGACTGCTCAGGTAAAAAGCGGTGTGGGGGGGTGTATCCTGGTCTATTACAGGAGTCACCTTAATCTGATCGGACAACAGTCCACACTGTCACCCTGTGAACTGTTGCACACAGTTCTGTTGCTCAGGAATACAAAAAAGCTCCATATTGCCTGCACCTACAACCCCATAACAGGACTGTCCTCCCTCCTTGACACGGTTGGGTTGCTGGCTGGGAACAATGAATTGTTGATACTGGGTGATCTTAACCTGAACTGGCTCGGTGGCAATACAAAGATGTATGAGCCACTGCTGGCTGGTCTCTCATTGTCCCAACTCATCAAGGATCCCATTAGGTGGTCCTCCACTGGTAGCTCGGGTACCCTCGTTGACTGGGTCCTGTCCAACAAGCCTGAGATGATTAGCTCTTCTGGAACTCTCCCTGACTCCATCTCTGATCACTCCCTGGTGTTTTGTGTATGGAAGGTCCCCTCTCTGAAAATTTCACATAAAGTCATCCAAATTCGGGACTATTCCCGGTTTGACCTAGGGTCTTTCCAAGATGACCTTCAGCTTACTGACTGGTCTGAGGCTTGGAATGCCCAGAACCCAGCCTCAGCAGTTAGTCGTTTTCTCAGGGCTCAAGGTCGAAGCCAGGAAGTGCACATTGCTTTGTTTGCTTTGTTTAACCAGGAGAGACACACTAAGCTGAAAGCTTTTTTACAGGTGCGACCTGGGAGCACAAGGAAGTTAAGTGACTTGCTCAGGATCACACAGTATGCACCTATGCGGCTGTGGGATTCAAACCCAGGTCTCCAGATCTGCAGCTCAGAGCCTTAACCCACTGCGCTATACTTTCCTTTGGGGAACACCTGGAGGACATGGTAAAAAAGCTAAAGCAGAGGCTGGGGCTCTTCTACCAAATAAACTGCCTCCTGATGCCCGAAGCAAAAAAACAGCTTGTTCAGACCACTTTCATCCCTTTACTAGACTATGCCAACTTCATCTATAGCCACTGCAATACCTCTCTCCTGGACAAACTGGACGTCTTATACCACAGAGCATTGCGCTTCATCACCGGCCTCCCCTCCTCTACCCACCACTGCTCCCTATACACTGCTGTGGGGTGGACCTCCCTACAATACAGATGAAATAGAAATGCTGCAGTCTGGACCTTAAAAGCTATTACCTCCAAATTACCACACTACATCTCTGACCTACTGCCTCTAAGCGAGCTTTGAAATGACGCCTTAAGGAGCTGCTCACTAATTTCTCTAAAGATACCCGGGGTTCGCATGCGCCTTGGGAGGGCAGCAAGAAGCTTCTCGCTGCCAACTCTCTGGAACGAAATACAGAAATCACTGAAACTAAAATCTCCAGTAAGTGTCGCAGCATTTAAAACCTTATATGTAAAATTAATCAAAGAGGTTTGCCACTACTTCCACTGTCTATGAATTATGGCTCCACACCCTACCAGGGCTCCTTGCCCAACTGCCGTACAATACACGTACACTGGATGGCGGTGCCCCTGAAGCTGATGCCCGAGCCCACTAAACCAGATCCAAACCCTGTAGAGGCGTGGTAAAGCTGTAAAACCACTGGACCATGAGTGCCTTTGCTGAGTACACCCCTTTTGGTCCTACACTCCACCCTTTTGGTCCTACACTCTATCCTCTTCTCCCCAACCTCTACCCCTTGCCTCTATTCAGCACCCAGTTGTGCTAAATGACCGCTTAATTAACCAGTGCTGTCACCTTATGACCTCGACCACCAGCAGTCAATGTCCCTGAAGCCGCTCGAGAACACACACTTGGATTACGCTCCCTTAGTTCTGTGTAGTCTCATCACCATAGCCTGGATGTAGCAGGTACCTTCAGGGCCGCCGCCTCGTAAACCATCGACCGCATGCTGCTCCCTGAGTGCTGTGCCTACAGCTCACTCATTTCAAGCAGCCAAGCACATGGCCACCAGTGATCTTTGACCGAGAAGTTGATCTAGTGCCAATGATTGCACCCCTCTCAACCAAACAGCGAAGGACGTGGCCATCAGCGGTCGCCAACTAGAAGCTGCTCCAACATTCGCACGCTCGACATTTGCTAAGCCATACCCAAAGTCGTCTCCTTCTGTGAGCGTTCCAGTCTTCCCAATTAACTAATTCTTATGGATAGTCTGAGACACAATAAGACTTCAACCCTTACATCTTTCAGTTATAATGAAATAAAGAGCAGTTGGCTCAGTGCTACAACTTGAACTTTTGCTCTGTCACACCCTCCCCACTTTAGCACCCTATACCTTTAGACCCCACCTGCTCTCCCTTCCCTTGCCCACCCCACCACCCTGCTTTGTATATAACTAGTTATTCAACCAGAGCCTGTTGGATAGCAGGGCTGCATTTCCCACTTAACTGCGTGCATGTTCTGGTTCTTCTTCTTTTTTACCCATATGTATTCCTCATTGCATGCAACTATGTGTGACTACATGTACTATGTATTTGTTCTCTGCCCATTACATTGTTATTTTTTCTCATGTATTACCATGTATTATCGCATTATCTGTATTGAAGTATGTTATGTGTATCATTTATGACTTGTGAGATGCAGGTCCACCTTGCAAATGAGCTTGCTCAACGGTGTCCACCTGGATAAATAAAGATTTTTATTGATTGATTGATTGATTGATTCGGGGCGCTGCAGGATAAACATGCCTCTCTCATTAGGCGGAGGGTTAGGGGGTCTGCTACCAAGTGGTTGCATAGGAGCCTCCTCACCCTCATGAGGGCTAGGGATAAGTGCTGGACCAATTTCAAGGTCTCAATCGACCAGGCCATATTTCAACGGTACAGAAGGCTCTGGAACGAGTGTAAAAAAGTGATTAGGGCTGCAAAAAGTGAATTCTGCAAAGTGGCACTGCAGAATTCGGCAGAAGACCCTAGGACTTTCTGGAGAAACATAAAAAATATAGTAAGTGGTTCATCCAAAGTGGAGGCCACTGATATGCTCATTGATGGTACCAGCTGTAACAATCCACTTACCATCACCAACGCCTTTAACAAACACTTCTCAGACCTGTCTGCCTTCACCTCCCTCTTCTCCTCCTGTAGAGGTGATAGCTGTGGCCAGGACACTGCCTCACAACTGCCCCCCCCGACTGTCATTCTATTTCAAGGCAGTGACAGCACATGAGATGCAGAGATTGCTCTCTGGTCTCTCCCCCTTCTCCAGTGCTGGCCATGATGGCATGGAACATAGGCTCCTCCAACTTGGGGCCTCACACATTGCCTCCCCGGTGGCCCATATCTTCAACTTATCCCTTGCCTCTGGGGTCATCCCTGATATTTGGAAGGTGGCCAGGGTTGTCCTCATTCTCAAACAGGGCAACCCTAAGCTTCTGGACAACTACTGTCCAACAGCCATACTGTCTGCAATCAGTAAACTCCTGGAGAAAGTTGTGGCAGGGCAACTCACGGAGTATATCCAGGCACATAAGCTTCTGTTGCCTGAGCAGCATGGCTTTCGTAAAGGGCATAGTACATCCTCGGCCTTAGTCACTGTCGCATCTGGGATCAGAACTGCTATGGACCAAGGTAAACTCTCTGGTGCCATTTTCATCGACCTGTCAAAAGCCTTCGATTTAGTTGACCATGCTTTGCTCTGCTCTCAGCTTAGGTCACTTGGCATGTCACCCCCTGTACTCAGCTGGTTCTCCAATTACTTGCAGGGTAGACAACAGCTGATCAAATACAGCAAGGTGCTCTCGGACACCACAGCTGTGTCCTCAGGTGTTCCCCAAGGCACAGTCCTGGGGCCCCTGCTTTTTCCATCTTTGTGAACGACCTACCTGCTACCTCTTCCTACTCCAGGTCCATACTATATACAGATGACATGGTCATCATGACCCACTCCCGGGACATTGGGGTTATAAACCCCCAGTTGAGCGAGGACTTTAGGAGTATCCAATCTTGGATAATGTCCCACAAGCTGGTCCTCAACCTTAATAAAACACAGGCTATGCTCTTTGGGTCCCTGGCCAAGATTAAGGCCTCCCCTGCCCCCCTGCATATCACTGGTCTTGATGGATCCCCAGTCCACGTCACCAACTCCATCAGATACCTTGGGGTTACACTTGACCCTCAGCTCGACTTTAGAACACATATCCTCAGTGTCTGCAGAGCCGTTAACTGTAAGCTGGGTCTGGCTTATCATGCAAAGAGCAATCTTATGCCAGCTGCTCGCCTTGCATTGGCTAGAGGTGTGTTTCTCCCCTCTCTCTGCCATGGGCTTCTCCTGTTTGCCCGTACGTCCAAAGTCCACCTCGCCAGATGGACCGTCGTACACAACAATATTTGCCATTTTGCACTTGCTGCCCCTAAACTCACCCACCACTTTGACCTGTACAGTAGGCTTAACTGGCTCTCCCGATCCAACTACTTAAATTTTGTCCTGGGCTGCTTCACAGGCAAGATCCTTGGTACCGGCACCCCATCTGGATTAGTGGAGCTGCTCGTTCCAGCGGTCTCCCCCTTGTACTCCCTCAGATCCCTGGGCACTGCGGCTCAAAGGATCCCGGTGACATGCACTCAAATGAGTGACAGAGACTTTGCCTTGTGTGCTCCCAGACTATGGAACTCCCTTCCTGCCCAGGTTCACTCTGCCCCCTTCCATGCTGGCCTCCGAACTTTTCTGTGGAGACACTTAAAGCTCTGGTCATTGTGTGGATGTCCCAAGCCTCCATAATCTCACTTGGCCCCCTGCACTGAACATTTCCTACTTATGTTCTGCCTGTCTGCATGGATTCTGTTCTGCACTCAATTTATTAGGTATTGGGTATTGTCCTGGCCATGCATCCCCTTGCTGGGGATGTATATTGTATATATTTTGTATATAAATGGACTCATACTATATAATGACTTGTATATAATGTGCTGCTTGCAGCTTGGTGTTCAGTTGTATTTTGTTATGACCATTGTACCTGCTGACTAGGTGTTGTTTCTGTTTCCCCTGAAACTGTGTAATAGCCTAAAGTGTATCTTATTGTACCATGTCTAAAGTGTATCTTGTTGTACCATGTCGTATTTCCTGTACTCTCCCAGGTCGTACCTGAAAATAGGCAATTTGTCTTGTCTAGTGTACTTACTTGGTTAACAAAAGCTAAATAAATAATGGACTACCTCCTGTCTTTTACAGATCCGGCCTTAGATATTCCTCAATAAAGGTTCATTTCTTTCTTTCTTTCTTTCTTTGATAACTGGGTGAATGGACTGATCCAAAAGAACCGATTTCAACCACGAACCGGGCCAAACAAGATGGCAGCAAAGTGTACAAGAGTAGTTATACATAATACATATCCAAGCACTAATACAGCACTTGTGCAGGAGATTGAAGCAGGGTAACAAAATGAAGATCTAACTAGACAGAGCAACAGTATGTACAGATACACAGCTAGTGGATTTTATGCTATACAGAGCAGCAGTATGTACAAGCACAACAGCAAAGGGGATTATATACAAGATCAGAGTTGTATCCTCAAGCTATTGATTAGAAACTGTGGACTTATTGCTGTGTATGATCACATCAGAAAGTGCTAACTATGTACAGTGGTACAGCAGTTGTACGGTCACGGACAGTCCTGATCAGCCAGGAGAAATAAGAGAGTGTGTGCAAGTCAGGACTAGACAGTAAGAGATGATGGCTGACAAGGTAAGGGTCAGGGATAGAGGCAGGCAGAAAAATAGAAGACTACGGAGGCTAGGGTAAATCATGTGCCATAACATGGCCTGGAGAACAGTAGCAGGAAGATTCAGCCAGGAGCCAGGCTCGTAGGTTATTTTTGAGGGCCTTGTGGGAGGGAGAGGAGCAGATCGATGATGGGAGCCTGGTCCAGAGGGAGGTGGCAGACACAGAGAAGGCCTTACTACCATGACAGAATGGGTGTGTGGGACTTCCAGGGGAGGAATGGAGGAAGACCTGAGGGTTCTAGGCACTACCTTCTCTATAAGTTGGGAGGAGAAGGGGGACGGATGGTGATTCCTAAGTGAGTTGTCAATTACGCTGCCCATGGCATAGTTGAAACGTCCCTGAAGGTTGGGCCACCCTAGGGTTTTGTATAGTGTGCAGTGGTGAGTTAAGTAGGGTGATTGGAGGACAAAGTGGCAGATGGAGTTGTAAGCAGTATTAAGGTGAGAGCGAAGCAAGGGGGTGGCGGCAAAGGAGTAGACAGGGGAGCAGTAGTCAAGCAGAGGGAGGAGATTACCTTACGGCGGGCATCTAGGGACAGAAATAGTTTGGTTCTGTAGGCTGCACCAAGTTTTTGGTGTGTTTTACTTATCACATGTGTTATGTGTTCAGTGACTGTTAGGGAGGGATCAAGAGTCACCCCTAGGTATTTGAAAGAGGAAACTGTTGAGCGGGGGGGCCAGCTGGGAGTGTATTAGTAGGGATGTGCTTGCTTTTGCAATCTTGGCTAGAAAAGGCTTGGAGCCAAATAGCATGGCCTTGGTTTTTTTCTCATTAACAAGTAGCTTCCTGGATAGGAACCAGTCATGGGCCACGCCGTAGTTAGTAGTAAGAGTGGACGAGATTGACTCAAGAGATTTGTTGCTGTGGTACACTATCAAATCATCAGAGTAGAGGAGTGCCTCACAGTTTAGGCTTTCAGAGGGGAGAGCAATTATGAACATAGAGAAAAGTAGAGGGCTAAGTATGGAGCCCTGTGGGACTCCAGTGCATGTGGGTAGTGAGGCAGAGGGCACCCTTCCTATGAGAACAGATTGGGACCTATAGGACAGCTAGCTGCAGAACCACACAGCAGTCTCAAGTGAGCAACTGAAGTGGCATAGGATGGAGTGAAGGAGGTGGTGGTCAACCAAGTCAAAGGCCTTTGATAGGTCAACAAATCCTGCACCCATGGCCTTGCCTATGTTCATGTTTTTCAGGACATGGTTCAAGAAAAGGGCAAGGGCAGAGGAGGTGCTGTGATGTTTGCGGAAACCATGCTGGAGTGGTCACAGTAGGTTATATTTTTCCAGATGTACGGACAGCTGGTGGTGGATTATTTTTTCCAATAATGAGGGAGGAGGGAGATGGGTCTGTTGTTCTCCAGGGCAAGGGGGTCGCCAGCTTTGTAGATGAGTACCACGTGTGCGTGCTTCCATGAGTTAGGCACTGTGGATGATGAGAGTGCAAGGTTGAAAATAAAGGTTAAGGGTCTGACAATGGCTGGAGAGATGAGTTTCAGAAATGTTGGGTGAAGCCCATCATTCCCAGGGCTACCTCTGGCTGGAAGAGTCTTTAGAAGTTTGATGGTAGCACCATGGCCGATGGGCCTATAGTAGAACAATGGAGAAGTGCTACTCTGAGCAGGTGACTGGGAGTAGCTGGGAAGGTTATCTTGGCTGGTGAGGGGCTGGGGGGTAGCTTACTTAGGTGGGGGGTAAGGTCTGTAAACATTGAATTGAAAATGTCAGCAATTTTTGTAGGGTCTGAGATGGGACCCGAGGCTGATGCAAGCTGTGTGATTTGCTTGCTGGATTTAGGATTTAGGAGGGACCCAATGGAGGCCCAGAAACTGCGAGGGTTACCGAGGGCGTTATTTTGCTGGTTGATGTAGTATTTCCTTTTAAGTGATCTGGCAGCCTGCTTGCAAGAGTTGCGCAGCTGTTGGTAGACATTCCATAATTGAGAGGAGGGAGACGCCCTATACAGCTTCCATGTTTCGTCCCTTTCCTTCATTTTCACAAGTAACTCTTTGGACAGCCAGCGAGTGCATCCACCCCTAACTCTCCTGGTGGTGGTGAGGAACAGTCTATCCTGTAATGTACAAAGGGTGTCTGTAAGGATTGAAACAGCTGAGGAAACATCATTCTGCTGATAGAGGGTAGCCCAGTTTATGGACCTCGCATCCCTAAGAACGACGTCCTTCCGGGTCATGGCTATTGAACCTCCTAAAAGATAGAAGTTTGGGGGGAGGATGACTAGATTTTGTGGCCAGGATGATATAAGTGGGGGAATGGTCGCTTATAGAGTCAGCCATGGTGCCTGCCTGGAGGGCTTTGTCAGCTTGATTTGTGACAATCCAGTCAAGAATAGAATGGTTTTGAGAGCGGTGACTGTGTCTGGTGGGGGAGGCAATGATTTGCTCCAGATTGTACAACATTAGTAGCGTTGCATGGTCTGAGATCGGAGAAGTTGTCCAATTTATGTTAAAGTCTCCAAGTAAAATGAAGTCTCTTGAGGGTGTCACATGTGCAAACCCATCAAGGAAATTTTGTAGGCCCTGAGAATTCCCCGTGGGGGGGTTATAGCGACAACCTAGATAAAGCTTTTTTGCTGCCCCCAGGGATAACTCCACGAGTATCCACTCACTCACGGATGTAGTGGCTGAGCAGCTTATGGGAGTGGTAGTGATGTGGTCCTGTGAGTACAGGGCAATGCCTCCGCCTCGCTTTCTGCCTGGCCTGTCCTGGCACGAAAGGGAGTAACTGGGGAGTAAGTATGAGGCACCATCATGACAGTTCTTTAGCCAGGTCTCAGAGATTTCTAGGACATGGGGTTTGTATAGGGATACCCAGGCCTCCAGTTCATGGAAGTTTGCTGGGAGGCTATGAACATTCAGGTGGGCAATTTTAAGGCCCATTTTGACTTGCCCAGGTGACATTTGCATGGTCAATATGCATATTCAGGGGGCTGGGGTTCCTTTTCACATCGCCAGCAAGTAGAAGGAGGGAAAACAGTGGGCTGGTCAGAGGCAGGTCTAGGGTGGCCTGGATGTGGTGAGAGTAGATAAACAGCCCAAGAAGGCATAGCTCATAATGAGATAGGAGCACTAACAAGTTAATGCCCGTAGTTGTGGGCACAAGCCTGAGAACAGAGGGTGCTGGTTCAGTAGGTGAGAGAGTTTTGGTAAATGACCTTAGGTCCTGCTGATCAGCCACAAGAACAGAGGCACAGATGTCAGTGAGTAGTAGCAACCCAGGCACAGAGGTAGAGACAAGCAAGATAAGGAATAGGTTCATGTTTTCAGGAGTGACTTTCACCAGTGGGAGTGGCAGTAACGCCCTGGATGGTCTGAACCAATGGGAGTGGTGGTACCACCCAGGAGGAGGGACGAGGGTGCTTTTAATGAAGACCTAGGAGGGGGTGGGGGTCCGGGAAAATTTAACCCCAGTCCAAGTTTGGGAAAAGAAAAATGTGAGCCATCCGAAGAAAACAGCCCAAAACACAGGGCAGTCTGGCGCGTCAATCAGTGTTGCCTAGAAGCAGTTTTGGCCCAATCAGAAGATAGCAACGTAAAACGCCACACCAATTTGCATTTCAGCACCAAAAACTGAGCCAAGCGGCCATACCTGAAGATGGGATCCGTGATGGTGTTCCGGGAGGGCGGGTTGAGATTCAGCAGAAGCTCTGCTGGCAGCGGCCATAGGTGCGGCCGTTGAGCGCCACCCTTCAGGGCCTTAGGAGCGCAGTGGGTCGGGGATCCTAGTTGGGGAAAGAGAGTAAGGGGTTAGATTTATATCAGCACAGATGCATGGGGGGGGGTTGGGTGATTTGCGGTAGCCTGTCGGAAGGGGGGCTCACAGTTACGAAGCAAAAGAGGAGAAATTAAGTATGGGAGGCTAGGCAGGGGAGGGGGATAGCAGAGAAACAATGAAGGGATTAGGCCGAGGTAGCATGCAGAGGGTTGGAAAAGCAAAGTAGGGGGGTGGGGTGTGAGTTCATGGTCAGTGAGCTCAGGGGTAGGTGGAGGAAGGTAGGAAATCCAGTGAGGATACAAGTGAAGCCCTAATTAGAAAAACATTCAAGGGAAAAACTAAAAGAGAAAAACAGGCTGGCTAACCCAGTTTAAACACTGTAAAGTAACACAGTAAAGCCCCTTAATAAAAAAACACTAGGAAAACACACTGTGCTATGGCTAACTGATTCAGGGTACATAACCCCTGTTTTGTACTTAAACAAGAGGTCAGAGGAAGTAAGTGATTATTTTAGCAGTTTTTCAAACAGTCTTTCACAGAAATTATTCCAGTTTCACCCAAAATTTAACCCCAGTCCAAATTTAGGAAAAGAAAAATGCGAGCCATCCGAAGAAAACAGCCCAAAACAGAGGGGCAGGCCGGCGCTCCAATCAATGTTGCCTAGAAGCAGTTTTGGCCCAATCAGGAGACAGCAACATAAAACGCAGCACCAATCAGCATTTCAGCACCAAAAACTGAGCCAAGTGGCCGAACCTGAAGATGGGATCCGTGATGGTGTTCCAGGAGGGCGGGTTGAGATTCAGCAGAAGCTCTGCTGGCAGCGGCCGTAGGTGCGGCCATTGAGTGACGCCCTTTGGTGCCTTAGGAGCGCAGTGGGTCGAGGATCCTGAAGATGGGATCTGTGATGGTGTTCCAGGAGGGTGGGTTGAGATTCAACAGAAGCTCCGCAGGCGGCGGCCGTAGGTGCGGCCATTGAGCGCCGCCCTTCAGTGCCTTAGGAGCGCAGTGGGTCAGGGATCCTAGTGATCCCTGACCCACTCTGTGCAGTGTTGACTTTTCATGCCCTCACCAACAGCAAAACAGTAGCCCAGCTTGAGGTTTCTTGCAGTTTCCTCAGAGTTTATTCTGCTTCTGCACCCTCTGGATTGTAATCTGGTTCCAGTGTGGGACTTTAATTTGATTCTGGAGACCCTTACTGCACCTCCCTTTGAGCCTGCTGCTACTTTTGAGATGCATGTCTTCTCTTGGAAAACATTGTTCCTCGTGGGTATGATGTCGGCTAGATGTATTTTTGAATTATAGGCTCTAGTTGTGGAACCTTCTTATTTTGTTTTCCACAAGGATTGGGTTACCTTGTTGATTGGGTCCTTGCTTGCTACTGAAGACCATTTCTGAGCAAGCACTAAATCAGACTATTGACCTTCTGGTTTACGTTTCGACTCCCATGGATAGTGGGGAACATTGTCTGCACATGTTTGACTTCCATCAGCTGTTGTATTGACACTGTACATTGTAACTTGAGTTTGCTGAGGTCAGGTCAATTGACATTCAAATCCTTACAGCATACATTGTACAAATGCATAGTATGACCATACTTGTTTCAGCATGTAGCATAGAAGCTTGGCTTCTGTTTTCTTTGAAGATGAATATATATTTTCTCGCAGAAAAAAGTAAAGCTCTATGAAGAATAAAAACAGAACTCAGAACACAAGTATGTCCTTGTATGCCTTGTGGTAATGAATGTTGGTTACTTCTACCATGGTTGTAGTGTGTCATTTTTGAAAGTCTCAGGATAGCAGTTAAGGTAACCCCATCTTTCTGTAATGACCTAGTAAACTTTGGGTAAGACTTTTGTTCCCTTTATAAGTGGATTCCTTTTTTCGATCTCCCTCTTACTGACTATAAATGCGCCAGGTAGTCATTGCATTTTTTTCATTTCTCATTGTACTTTTGCCTAATGAGGCATAAGTCCACAGTGATTTGTTCCATCTGGCTTATGTGACTGATGTGGCCTGCCACTCTTGTATAGGGAGTATTGTTGCTGTCAGCCAATGGGATGTGATTTCTTTGACTACCAAAAATACAGAGGGTATAAAAATAATTGCAAAATACTCATGGTTTATATAGCATCTCCTCGAAGGCAGTGGCACAAAAATCCTGGTGCTTCGGGTCTTCATGTGACCCTGCATGTTCTGCACCTTTGAAGTTGATCTCTCTTTTTCATTTTCCTGGAGTGCAGCTTACTTGGTTTTGGTTGTCTGCGTACTGACTCTTTCAGCTAGCACCTTCACCTATTTGTGCCAGATAACACACAGCCTGTGTTCTTTTGATATAAAATAACTCTTTTTGGCCAGATGGTCCCATCCCTGGGACTGAGAACTGCAGCAGAAAAATGTGTATATGCTATTGGGATAGTCTGGCTCCACATCTTGCTCAGCTTTGTGTGGTTGTCTTGCCAGTCTCCCTGTATACTGGACCAGTCCCCCAAAAATATGGATGTGATCCCTCCCATGTCCCACACCCCCTGTAGCAGGTGTGTAACCCCCACCTCGGGAGGGGGCTTACCTGATCTACCTGCACCTGCTGCTGTCACCCTCCCATGTGCTGCTCCCAACTGCAGCTCGATTGCCCTGGTTGCCAGCTCCCTCCCACTTGACCACATGTGTGGCGGGGGAGAGGGAATGCGGCAGGAATGACCTCAGTGCCTCCTGCGCCTTTCTTTTCAGCAGTTGCAGCCACATGTTTCTGTCCCAGTCCCCCCAATTCTAGCAGAGAAGACCAGAAACTGCCTCGGCACCTCCACTTTCAGCACCTCCTGCGCTACACAAAACTGCCGTGCTGCTTTGGGCAGTAGCACATGTTGCCAGGGGCTCATCAGGAGTGCTACTGCTTTCCTACATAAAATAAAGAAACTAGCACTCCAGACAACCAAAATTCAAGTGAGAGTAATTTTACTTGAAATAAAAAGCATACTTACAAACAGTAAGGGAATTAAAACACATAAAGTGCAAACTTTTTATATGCTCCCACACTCTTCCCAGCCTCAGCGCTTCGAGGTGTACTATCCCTTCATCAGGAGGTGCTCTCCTACCTCAGCATGCCACTACTCAGGGACCCACTAAACAGCCCGACCAGATAGTAGCCTGGGAGAGTTGCTACCAAATCAAGGGATCAGCACAGTGTTCGGTGGGCAACTAAATAAACAAAATTACAGACTTTGGAGCACAAGACTCCTTCCAGATATGGCCACAGCCCCATTGACCTCACCAGCCAGCCAGTCAGAGGACTAGGAAGCCCTAAACACAGAAGCTGGGTATTGTGGTGAGGATGATGCAGTCTAACCCTCCCTAATGGACTGGCGGCTATGAAGGCCAGTCAGGATGCAGTACAGGGCAGAAGGACTGATGGGCAGCCCTGCCTGTCCAGTGAGATGTGGAATGGAGGGAAAGAAGTTTCATAGCTCTCAAGAAGCTCGTGGCCATCTGAGAGGAACACTGAGGTGTTCAGACCTGCTGCTGCTGGTGAGACCAAGTGAGAGGCCTAGTAAGGCCAACCATCCTGTGAGTCCTCACCAGGGTTTATTCAGTAAACTCACTGTGAGCCTTATCCTCGGCTTATATTGTTCAGAGACTGTGCTAGATGAGTCCCTGTGGGAAGAAATTGATGAGTGTGTGAGCCTGTGGGCCATTGCTGCATACCGAAGCTGCTGATCTGTACTGAGTGGAGACAGAAACCTGCAGCTTACCCAGGTTGCTCCAGAGTCAGGTAAGGGGCCTGCTGACCCTTATCTAGTGGTGTGGAACAAGGAACCACAGGGCACATGCCCTGAGTACATGGGTACTCTCGATCTGGAGGGGAATTGGACTGTGGGGGTCACTCCTGGGGTCTGGGCTCCTGGGGAACCAGGAAGCCACTGCATAGTGCTCCTCTGACTGAAAACTGAGCCAGAAGGGCTGTATCCTGAGATGTGTGAGCTAGAAGGGCTGTGCTATGGTAGAACATCTGAGAGCATCTAAGGTGTTTCATTCCCATGCCACTGGGGCCTGTTTCTGATTGTTGCCTGACCTGCAGATGCATGCTGTTACTCACCTTGACTGAACTTCTGCATCTGTGGGTGACGTGAGCGCTGGCATTGCTGGCTGGGGCCTTTGTGCTTTTCCAGTTTTGGATTACTTTTACTGCCTTTGGATTACAGTTGTTTCAAGCATTTTCCTGTTGGATTTCAAGGTCTTTAAATTGTGCTAGCACACTATGACTTGTTGCGGGGTTAACTTGTAAGCGTGCTAGTTTTCATCAAGTGCACAACTGAAAGAACAAGAGCAACATAACTACCAGGTCTGCATCAGGACTCTAGTGTAATTCCTTGTTACCCAGGGTCATTGGTTATTTGTGTCATACTTGAAACTGTACTTTTACTACTGGTACAGCTGAAGACTTATTGCACTCTACGTAGCATAATTCTTCTCTTTGTGCCCTTGATTGGGCAGGTGCCTTATAGACTGTAAGGAATCTGAGAGGGTGGTAGTGACCCACGATGCTGTGGCTTCAAGGGGGCATTGTTATAGGGTGGGAGTCTTTTTTTTTCTTCTATATAGATTTTTATCAGTTTTTTCTCCCTGTCCCTCTGCCCCAGGTGTGTGTGGGCATGTGGAGGCATGTGCACGCGACGCCTTGGGGTGCCCTCATGCTATGCTGCTGCCCCCTCCCACCTATGCTACCCACTGGGCCTCCACCTGGTGGGAGTGGAACTATGGGGGGGGGGCGACAACCACCCTGGGAGAGGAGAGTTGCCTTTCGGCTGCTCAATCCTGCTCCCTCCCCCCTCGTGCCGGCTCTCCGATGACCCGAGGTAGTTTCCGAACCCGGGTCGCCGGCGTGGCACAAGGTAAGGCATTCAGCACCTCAACCCTCAGTGCCACTGGGCCAGCATAGGGTGAGAGTCTTAAAGGTGACTTGCAATTATCTCTAACCCCTCCTTTTCTTCCAGCTTCCTGGAATGTGTTCTCAAATAAAAGCACTGTTAATTTGTTTAATTTTACTCCTGTGTGTGTGTCCAGTTTTTATAACCTGATTGAAGTGTGTTTATTGTTGATGGTAACAACAGTCTTAGTGGTCCCCAGGGGGTGGTCCAGTCTGGTGTGTGGAGGTGGGTAGGTACTGCATCCCATGGAGTGGTACGGCACACAACATCTGGCCCACTTATTCTCTCTGGGTGGAGGCACAACACTGTTTGTTATTTATTCTGGGATGAACCCCACTACCGCAGGAGAAACAGTGAATCCAACTCCCACAACCAGGTGGCCCCTGTACACACATGGGGGCTTCCGAAGACTTTTTGCCATTGCCCCCCCCCAAGAAAATGTCTGCAAAAATAGACAAGGCTTTTCAAGAGGTAGAGGATTGGTGTGTGTTCAAGGATCTGGACCCTCAAAGAGTACTCTTGGTAAAAAATGTGTCCGAGTAGTGGGACTAGGGGTCCTTCTTGGGAGCACTAGAGGTGCCCTGAAAGGCTGTGGAAAAACAAAAATTCATAGAGTGACCTGAGAACCAGGAAGCCGGTGCAGAAACTGAATCGTGGAAACTGCGAAGGACTTAGGGGCCATGATCCTATCTGCCACGGTGATGCCTGAGGAGTCTCAAAAGATCTGGGTGGTGATAAGCCAGGAGAGTTCTGTCAGCCTTAAACTTCTCTCACCCCACCTGAATTCTGCTGTGGATTTCAAGACAAAACTTGAACTGTTGTTGGCTAGTGAAGGGAAGACACCCAAGGATGTGCAGACCTTATTGCCTCCCTGGGCAACCTCTGAAGAATATGGGCTAGCTTGCCTTGCTGGTTTCGACTATTACAAGATGTCTAAAACATTTTTCTGGTATCATTCCCATCTCTACTGGGGAAGATGATTATGAAACCTGGGTTGATTATGCTGTCCCGATGCTACATGAATGGCAATGCACATAGGCAGAAAAGCGCAAGAAACTGGCCAAGAGTCTGAAGGGAATGGCATTAGAAGCCATTCAGTTCATACATGCCACAGACCTGAAGACCAATGCAGATGAATATCTTGCTAGATAGAGTGTGTTTGGAAGTGCAGAATCTTGTGATGACTTGTACTGGAAGTTTAAGACCACCAAACAATGCAGGGGGGAGTCCCTTGCCACCTATCTATGCTGACTTGAGAGGGCCCTACAAAAAGTATACTGCAAAGGTGGGATAGAGTCCAAGGACCTGAAAAGGATGCAACTAGAACAAGTGCTGAAGGCTGCCCAGTTTTCAGAGTTGCTGCTATTAAAGTTGCACTTAAGAGATATAGAGACTGGCTGACCCACCATCCCACCAAGTCCTGTTGTGGGAGATTAGAGAGGCCAAGGAACAGGATGAGCAGTGGAGACCCCCACCAGCTTCCACTGCCAGTGTCCTACTGTTGGACAGTGAGGGCTCCAATGATGTCACAGAACTAGAAAGACTGATAAAAGAAATGAAAAGTATGATAGTCCAATAGGGTAAGACAAGCCCACCTCCAGGAGGCCTGAACTCTCAGTTTCTAGTATGCCTGTTTCAAGTAGTGTGGTGTCAACTGCCTTGAGCAGTGGGGTATGAGCATCAACTGTTGTCTCACTGGAGGAAGTCCATGCTCAACTGATCGAGTTTAAGAAACTGTTGGGAGCATCAATGAACCCTCATGTGCTGCAGTCACCGAGGACCCATGTCTGAGAAGGAGGGCCTCCATGGCACTCTCCCTCTAGAACCTCTCAACAGCAAACACATGGAGACAGTGTTTATTGCTGCTGATGCGGCAGGGATTGTCATATCAAAAGTCAGTGTCAGTCAGAAAGCAGTTTTCAAAGGGTTGCTGACTGGCTACTCAGTGAGAAATTTGTCAAGAACACTTAGTGAGAGATTAGTCAAGAACCCTGCCAGGTCTCTGAACTTTAGTGGATCCCCAGTAGAGGAGCACTATGGTGCCCTGGGAACAAGTCATTTACCAATAACCATTGCTAAAGCTATAGGTAATGTCAAAACCAATTCATCAGATACCAAAGTCAAAGTGTCAAGGAACTGGGATGAGATTGTGGGTCCTACTGCAGATTAGGAAGCTCAAGTGGATGGACAACCCACCCGAGTACTCCTGGATAGTGGCTCCCAAGTCACTATAGTGTTCAAAGGCTATTATGATACATATCTGTCTCACAAAAAGTTGGAGCCATTGGAAGGCTTGGATGTGTGGGGTCTCAGTGAAGCAAATGGTTGGGCTGTTACTTTAATTTCTTTTACCAGATGTGTGATAAGCAGCTTCCTGGTCCTATCCATGCTCACTCCACCTGTGGAGTGGCTACTTCCATGGTTTGTTTTCTCAAAGTGTCCACTGCTGACAGCTGTGCTGCTGCCATTTGGAGTACATTCACTAACCATTACAGTATGGGCATGTTTCTCACAGATGTGCCACATTTGACCTTACAGTCCTACAAGGCCTTCTTACTTAGGGTATTTAGAGCCTTCCTTCCTCCCTAGGTGCTTTGGTACTACTTGAGAATCATTCCATGCTGTGGTTCAATGGAGAGAGATATCCCTGAAGAAGATAGAATGGTTACTAATCGTAACAGTACATCTTCGAGGGAATCTCCTCCACTGAGCAATAGCTCTTCCTCCCTCCTTCCCCCTTTTTCGGGTGGTGGGAGGTTATCCTTCCTTCTCTTGCAAGCTAGCTTTTCTCTTATGCCAGATTTCAGCATTATAGTAATCAAGTTTCCAAATCCTTTCCTGTTGTTACTTGTGATAAAATCACAACTCAGATTCTTGTATGGTAGTGCTGACAAAGAACATAACAACAAGCAGAATGTAATAGAAAAAAAGTTTATTACATATACTCATGCCATTACGAGTGAAGCAAAGCAGTCACAAGGGAGCAGAGCAAGTTTTCCCCTCAGCCCTCGGGCATCGTCTCTCTTTCTCAGGGAGGTGCTGTCCGTGCTGGCAAATATATACTACAGATAAGGACTCTAATTCTAGATACGGAAAATAAGCCCTAATGGCTAAGAAACAATAATAAGGCGGCTCCCTTGGGTATTACGTTAGACAGAGAAAGTGTAAAGCTAGCAAGAAATGTGGAAGAAAGAGAATGTAGTGTCAGCTATAAACTAAAAGACAAAGAGAAAGCTGAGCAAGCAGAAATACATGTGGAATGATACTCTGGTAAAGGATATGATTATGACAGAAGGCCCTAAGTATATACATATGAATATTTGATTACAACAGAACATCAGTGAATACACACATAATATCCATGATTCTAAACACATACCCCATATAAGCAAATGCATAACGATAAAACATAAACACAACAGGTATAATGAATCTATAAGCAAAATGAATATACAGTATATGATATTGCATATAACAGAAAATAAGTAAATAAGACTGTAAAATGAATGTATATTATATAGTGTATACAATTAGCAGGCATGATCCCTAGTATCCACACTTGCATGGTGAGTACCTATATCTATGTTAGTGCAATGCAGCAATAATAACAATAATGAATAATAAAGTCTTTGGCGTGTGAATGTGGGTCAGTATGATGTGGGGCCCGAGCATAACACTGTGTGCCTAGTTTGGTCCTGGTTGATTTGGTCCCTACCAGTCTTGTGATTCTCTATGCTTGTCTCAGGCAGGGCAAAGAGTCATGCTATGGCCACTCATGTTATATAGGTGGCGACAATGTGTGTCAACATGGGCAGCACAGGTCGGCCCGATGGTGCTGAGGGTTGAGGTGCTGGATGCCACACTTCGCACCACGCTGGCGACCCGGGTTTGAGAATGAGCTCAGACCACCGGGGGTCAGCAGGGGAGAGAGAGGATTGAGTGTCCAGAGGACTGCTCTCCTCTCTTGGGGAGGGATCCAGGGACAGCCCGGCATCGCAGTGGCCCCCAGTGAAGACCGGTGGCACTGCGACACACAGGGGCTTGCATGCAGGGGGAAGATGTCAGACGGCTGCCTTCCGGATGTGGGTGGGAGCATCCACGTCACTGGCTGGGCGGCATTACATGTCCCACATCTGGGGCGTAACACAAGAAAATCCCCTTCAGCCCAGATAGGCAACGGCTCTCGGTGCCTACCACCACATGCCCAACACTGGATCTCTGCCTCCACCCCTTCGATCTTCTCATGGACCCTGGCCAGAGAGGGCTCGCCAAGGAGAAAGTAATGCCCTTGAGGAGGTAGGATCACAGTAGGCGGTAGAAGCAGCGGGATGATGAGTAGTCTGAGAGAGTTCTGGGTCTGGAGTGTTACAAAAAGAGTTGACAAAAAAAACAAAACATGAACAGTTCAGTTAGCAAAAGTTTCTGTGTGATCCTGACGTGGAAAGCTTACAGTTCCATGATATGGCCAATGCAGGGGATTCTCTCGAAGCTCTACTGTCATGGTAAGTAACTAATCTTTATCCATCAAATGGGTGCTGTAATGGTCTGACTGGCAAAGAGGGAAAGATAGGAGGTAGCAGGTGGCAAAGATGATCTCCTGCAACCGTGTTCTCCCCATACTGTACTTCTGGGCCCAGATATTCAAAAGGGTTGCGCCATGCGCAACAGGGTTGAGCCATGCGCAAGTCCAAAATGCGCCATTCTGCGATATTCAGCAGGAAGCAGTTACGCCACCGGCACCAGGTTGCGCAAGAGAGCAATGCAAATGAATGCATGCTCAACAGGAGGGGGAGGATCCATGCATAACCTGCGCAACCCGATATTCAGTCGGGTTGCGCAGAGTTGTGCATGCGCAACCCCAAAGCCGTTTCCGCATGCTTGGAGCCAAAAAGGTTTATCGGTGGCCACCACAGGTGAGCTGCTGCATTGCAGGGCGCAACACAGCAGCTGCCACCCCTGGCTGGCCCCAACTGCGCTCCTGTGCCCCCCACCAGCCCGATCGCGGGCAGTACGCGTACATGTCCCCCCACACATCCCACAGCCCGATCACGGGCAGAACCTGTATAAACCTCCCCAGTGCCCGATCGCGGGCAGAACCTGTATAAACCCCCAGTACCCGATCGCGGGCAGAACCTGCTCTCGACCCCCAGTGCCCGATCGCGGGCAGAACCTGTATAAACCTCCCCCAGTGCCCGATCGCGGGCAGAACCTGTAAACCCCAGTGCCGATCGCGGGCAGAATCTCCATCCCTCCCCAGCCTGAATAACTCCCTGGTGGTCAGTGGACGTAAAGCCCGATCAGCGGGCAGAATGTCTGCACAACCCCCCAAACATCTCCTGGTGTCTAGTGTCCCCCCCCACCCACGAAGCCCCTCCACCCGCTCCCCGCGCCGGCGGCGACAGCATCCACCCGCCTGCCGCCCGCCGCCGCCCGACTGACTGTCGGTAGGGCTGCCGCCCGATGGTGCAGAGCTACAGCCAATGGCATGCAGCCCACCGTACATGACAGTCAGATTTGTGAATGATCATTCACCGTCTGGACTGTCATGTCTGATGAGCTACTGCGCCCGTTGGCTGTGCTCTCCTGGCGTGCGCTGCCCGCTGATCAATCGGAGCTGCAGTGAACGGGTGGGATGCTGTCGCCCGCTGGCTGCGGGGGAAGCGAAGAGTGGAGGGCTTCGTGGAGTGGGTGGGGACACTGAACACCAGGGAGATGTTTGGGGGTTCTGCTAGATATTCTGCCCGCGATCGGGCTTTACGTCCACTGGACCACCAGGGAGTTGTCGGGTTGGGGGAGGTTGCAATCTGCCCGCGATCGAACTGAGAGGCTACTGAGTTCAGGCACAAGGGTTGCTGGGTTCTGCCTGTGATCGGGGCTGTGAAATGAGGCATGTAACTGTGATACACGATCGCGATGAGAATGTCTTGTCGGTCCCGGCCGCTAGCAGCCTACCCAGGGTAGACAGGAGCAGAATCACTCGAGATCGGCGCACCTACATGCAAAGGCATGCAAATGGGGCCATAAAGGTGCAAATGGCCCCCTCGCCTTCATAAATTATGGCCCCATTTGCATGTCACCTTTTGAATATCGGAAATTTGCGCATGGCGCAATGGTACTTGCGCCACCTCAAGTTGAATGCTCAACTCTGGCAACTTGCGGTAGCGCAAGTTCCACTGCGCCATGCGCAAGTGCTGTGGCTCAGGGGCGATATTCAAAGGAGTTGCTCAACAGCGCAACTCCTTTGAATATCACCCCGGCCACACCCCTGCGCAACTATTTTGAGCAGCGCAGGGGCTTGCGCCTCAGACTGGCGCAGTTTGAATATCTGGGCCCTGTAGTTCAAAGGAAGGTGATGTGGCATCAGGAGGATCTGCCAGCTTAGAGAAGCAGTTCACCCACAGAAGCTGGAAAGATAGAAGCATATAAAATGTAGCTTTCAGTGTCATAATATTATAGAAATGTCATATAAAGACTATGAGAGACAAAGTACACTGTAAACTGAACAACAGATGTTATAAAAATGGTTTGAAATTCCAGTCTGTATTCAGGCCCTTCAGTTAGAGAATGCCCAGTGAGAAAATCCAATAGCTGTCACATTGGAGCAACTTGGTTAGTCTGTCTCCCCCTCTGTTTTCTTGTTTAAACCCATTCCAATCCCATAAGGTGCATATGAGATGGGTGACAGGCATAGTACTCTGAAAAATATTACCCAACTGGAATAGAGTCCATTTCCTTTTTTATACTACTTACATGCTCCTGTATCCTTTGTCTAAGGGTACACCCTATGTACTGTACAGCATTGGACAGTAGCAACATAGGACATAGACAACAAAACTGGTGTTATAGTAAATTATCTGATTTTAATTGTTCAGTTGTAGCCTTGTAAATGCAAACTGTCTGATTGCACACAGCGGGCCAGATATTCAGAATTGCGCCTGACAATGGCGCAAGTGGTTGCGCACTGCAACTGAGTTGTGCTGGAGCAACAAAGGGATATATTCAAAGGAGATATGCCATGGCGCGTCTCATCTGAATATACCGCAAAATGTCCGTGGCGCAAATACACTGCGCCGGCACATCCCCAGACAGGTCTGAATACCAGGAATGGGAAATGTGCCAGTGCATCAGAGATACGCCGTGCACAAATTCCTGATATTCAGACACTAATATGCAAATGGTGCCATAATGCATGCAAGGTGCAAATGGGCCATTTGTGTGAGTTGTTCAGGGCTGGCCAGCGAAATGCACCTGGTGCCCTGCACAGAATGCAGTCCCAGTATCAGGCACCACAGTACTACCCCCTCCCCACCCTGTGCCACCAATCACTGTTGTAACGGAATGGTATAATCCCTGGTAGTCAGGTGGTGCCCCCTTCCCCGTCCAGTATCCCCGACTGCTGAGAAATATATATTTACATTCCCTGGTGGTCCAGTGGTTCCCCCTTCCCTGCCCATAACCCTGATCGTGGTAAAATCATCATTCAAAATACCCTGGTGGTTCAGTGGTACCTCTGTCCCCATCCAGTAACCCCACTTACGGTAAAATCATTATTCAAAATACTCTGGTGGTCCAATGGTACCCCCTTCCCCATCCAGTAGCCCCGATCACTGATATGTCGTTCGAAGACACTCCCTGGTAAACTAGTGGTCCCCTACCCCCACCCACCCAGGACCCCTGCTCATCCAGCTCCTCCCAGTATTCAGCGGGCGTAATCCACCGCATACCTCCGCTAGCTGCCACTGAATGACAGCTTACAGTATCTGCTGCAGCTCTTTGGTCCACACTGTGGATTAATGGGCTTGCAGTGCATACTATAATAGTCATTCACAACTTTGTGAATGAAGGCCCATTCGCAAAGTTGTGAATGACTATTACAGTATGCACTACAAGCCCGTTGGTACACAGTGTGGACCAATGAGCCTGCAGCAGATACTGTAATCTGTCATTTGGCATACAGCCATGGAGGTATGTGGATGGGATTGCTGCCCGCCGATCACCGGGGGCTGGTGGGTAGGGGGTCCTGTGTGGGTGGGGGGGGGACCACTAGACTACCAGGGAGTGTCTAAGGATGATATCTCAACAATCGGAGTTACTGGATGGGGAGAGGGTACCACTGGATCACCAGGATATTTCAAATGATAATTTTACCTTGATTAGGGTTATGGGAAGGGAAGGGGGAACCACTGGACCACCAGGGAGTTATATGGGTGATTGTAGATGGTGTTCTGGGGGGGAGCCACCCACGGCTGGCGGACACTCTGTTGAACCCTGCACTACAGCAGCTCACCTGTGGGTGGCAAGCAGTTGTGCCATTTTTTACGGGCTCAACTTTGTGCCCAGGTATGCAGCACATCTCTGGGATGTGCCAGCAGATACGCTGCACATCCCGGGCTGAATATTGGGATGTGCCTCATATGCATGGGGACGCCCCCTGGAGATGTGCCACATACATTATCTTTGCACTCCGGTGCATCGGAATTGCCCCGTGCAATTCCCCCTTTTGAATATTGCCCCGGGGCACTGGGTTTTGCTGGCGCAACTCAGTTGTGCCAGGTGCAACTCCTTTGAATATCTTGTCCTGTGTCTGCAAATGCAGCATCGTCCACAGTTGTACATGCCTTATGGGGGGATGGAATAACCAATTTCTAAAATTTAGTTTATTCCCTACTGGACCTATATTGGCTGTGGACTAACTTGTCCCTGGGGTTAGGCACCCTAGAAAACACAATCCTAGGATTTTGCTTGATTTGCTCTGCCAATGCTGGATAATTGAACTATGTGGGCCAGTACTCCTCAACAAGTCCAGTAATTTGCCCAGACATTTATCATTGTGTGATAAAACATACTGGTTCCTTAGTGGCCCACTGTGGCTCTTTTGGCTTAAGGAGGGTATTTCTCTCTCTTTTCATTTAGTCTGAGCCAATGCTACTAGCGGTAATTTTTTTTGTACCTTTTTGTCAAAAATCTAGTAGTTAGCTCTTCTCCTTGAGGTCAAAGTCCTACTCATTAGAGAAATTCCTCTGAATGCTGAGGTGTTGCCAATAAAGGATACATTTAACCAGTGATCTGGGTGGGCACTATCGGCCCTGAGAAGACTGTTGGAAGCTTACAGTTTCCTATAACCCATAGTGCTCACTTTCATGTCTTTATTCACAAACAAGGTCACATCAAGCAAGTTTAGGCTAGTAGTGCTCATGGTGCTGGAGAACCTCTGGTTATAAATGCTTACATTTAGTCAATTCATAGATTCAGCTCCCTCTTCTTCAGTTCCTTTCCAGATGCATATAATGTCATCTATATAATTAAATCACTTTAATTTTTGGTAAATAAGGATTCTTGTCAGGATTTAGCACAGAAAATCTTTCCCAGTAACTGAAGAAGTGGTTAGTGAATGAGGGGGCCATTGCTGCCTTCCAAGAGTACTATGTCCAGTTCTGGAGACCACATCTCCAGAAGAACATAGAGTGGAGGCATTCCAGAGGAGGGCAACTAAAATTGTGCAGTCTGCATCAGAAGCCCTACTAGGAGAGACTTAAAGACCTAAATAGGTACACCCTGGAAAAGAGGGGAGAGGGCGATATTGCAGAGAACTTTAAATATCTCACAGGGGTAAATAAGGTACAGGAGCAAAGTATTTTTCAGAAAAAAGGGTGTTCAAGGAAAAGGGGGCACAATAAGAAGTTGGAGGGGGTAGATTCAGGAGAGATGTGAGAAAGTACTTCTGAGAAAGAATGGTGGATTGCTGGAACAGTCTTCAGCAGAGGTGGTGGAGTGAAAACAGTGTTGGGTTCAAAATTGCATGGGATAGGCATAAGGGAATCTCAGGCAAAGGGACAGATGGGTGGGTGAATGGGTTAGAGATCAAGTAGGATCTGAAATACTATAGTCAGGGAAAAATGGGCAGACTACGTGGACCAAGTAGTCCTTATCTGTTGGCAAATTCTGTTTCTTTGTTTCTATGCCCCCATGGCTGTGCCACAAAGCTGTAACTAAAAGTTGTTGTCAAACTCAAAATAGTTATTCATCAATACATAACTAAGACCTTCAATGATGAATGGTATGGGTATTGCCTCTTTTACAGGGTGACATTCTAGAAAATGTCTGCAAGCCAAAATACCCTTCCCATGTTTTGTACTGGTGCACAGAAACTCGATGTTGATGTTGGCAAAAAATATGACTTGTCCTATTGAAAAAAAAAATCATTACATTTGTCCAGGATGTCCATTGTGTCCTGGAGATGGGATCACAATCTGACCACACAATTGTTGAGGAAAATATTCAGAAATTTGCAGAGGTTATCAGATAGGGATCACATCCACAACACAATAAGACATCCAGGTGGGTTTATCAATGACTTGTGGTCTTTGGATAAGATGTCGAATGTGGAGTTATCAGGAGGGCTGGCTAACAGAAACTAGAAATCTGGTGAATAGTAGCTCTGGAAGGATATCAAATGACTGATACTATTCAAGCAGCCATTTCAGATACCAGGAATGAATGTAACACATTACTGAAAGGGGACATTTGAACTGTTACAGAAGATGAATGGATTGAATAGGACTTGATTAATCTTGATTTGCTAAAGTCTCTGTTTAATAAATGAACCACCAGATAACACACTAGATGTCACCATTTCAGAACATGTGTTTGATATTACAGGGCAGAACACTTTATATATCAGAGAGACATTATTTATATTCAAGTTGCAGTTCTGCCCCAGCACTCTAAACCCAGTAATTAGAAAACTTGAAAATGCTATGTTAATTGAACCTAAAAAAAGCAAAACACTTTGTAATGTAGCACTACATGGCATGGGCATATGATGTGGTGTCCACTGTGGGGTGGCACTACTCCACTGGACAGGCTGGGGCTATATCTGGCCCTCACAGTGCCTACCACCATGGCTGCAGCCTCCAGCACAGTGGTATGCAGACTATTCATGCTGGTGGTCATGCCAGCGGCCAGGTCATGGCACAGATTGCATAGGGCTGCCATGAGCTCCACATGACATGCCTCTGACCACTCCTTGGCATGTTGCATGTCCTTGTGCAGCATATGGCACAGGTATGTCAGTTCCTGCTGCTTGACACTCTGCCTCCACGGCGGACCATGGCAGCTGCTCATTGTCGGCCACATCCCGCTGTTGGCAGGGACTGTCCATTGGGACAGGGTCAGGCTACTACCTGAGCTGCTCTGTGGGCTGGGGCTGCACCAAGGTAGGTGCTGCAGTCTGCTATGGGTGCTGCAGGCTGACTGTGGCCAGCCTGGTGGGAAGGGCCTGGGGCAGCAGGGTTGTGGCAGCACTGGAGGTTGCATCATGGGGAGGTGCAGTGGTGGCTGGCCTGCAGTATCGGCTGGGGGTGGTAGGGTGATGACTGTGCCATTGTTGGGGTCCTGGGGTGGTATAGTGGTGGCTGTACCAGTGGCTGTGGTGGGCTGGACCCCTGTGACTGCTGGGCCACTTAGGGACAGCATGTGGACCTCACTGGTATGGGGGCTGGAGGGGGGTGGGAACAACCTCTCCTGGTTTGAGACGGACTATGCTTGTTCCCAGGTCCCAATGTAGGTTTCATCATTGCCTTTTTCTGCATCCTCCTCACTGCTGTCCACTGGCTGGCAGAGCTGGGAAGGCATCAGAGGCTGCTGTCATCAAGATGGCCCTGGGGTATCCTCTGCCATGTCCAGTCTGATGTGGTGTGTTGTTGGGTGAGTAGAGGGGAGTTATATAGCTCTGTACCATACAGAGTGGTGTGCTGTCCAAGGCAGCATGCATGTCCAGCATACGGTGACACTTCACCTATGTGGTGTATGCAGTGTCCTGCCTATAGCCCTGGGTACCTACACACCCCACACCCCTACACTGGTGTGCACACACCCCATCACCATGGGGCACATGTGCCAACACCAGTGAGCACACACCCCTACACCTGTGTACATACACCCAGCACCAGTGGGTACACACCCCACCACCAGGCAGCACACACTCAGCACCAGTGAACATACTCCCCAGCAGCAGGGAGCACACATCCCAGAACTGGTGAGCACACGGCAACACCACATGGAACACAGTCATGGATCTGCACACAGATGAGTATACATTGGGTGACAGGGAAACAGCTGTGTGGCCTTCACCCAATGTGTCATGCAGCACTGGTGTGTGCATGCACCCATATCTATATACACCCACATATACACACATGGCTGACGGGGCGTCACACTGGGAGTCACTCACATAGCTGGGAAGGTCTCCCTTGTCTCTTGTGTCCACCAGCTAGCACTCCCATCACCTCCCCAGGCCATACGGTGGATGCTATGGCCTCCTCTACAGGATGCAGGGTATTTGTTTATTATTCTTTGGCAACTGGATAAGGCCCACTAAGCACAAGTTTCTGTTTTCAGGGGCGACCCAAGAGCACTGGGGAGGTAAAATGGCTTTTTCTGAGTCACACAGTATGCATGTGGAGGTTGTGAAAATCAAACCCAGGTCTACTGGATGTACCAAGCTTATTCACAGCTCATCACTCTAACCTCTAGGCTATACTGCCAGCACCTGGCTAGATAGGTATTTGCAGCCGCCAATGCCCATACGCCCCTGTCTGTGGCATACAGTAATCTGTGATGTGTTACCATGACCTGCTTTGTCCGCCACCTCACGTTCCTGAAGCATTTTCATACTGCTTCCATGGGCCTGTTGTGGATGCTGATGACATTGACCTCATTGAGTATCTTCTCCCAGGCCTGCCATATCTGGGTATTTATGCTCTTGCTCCAGGACAAGACCGCCTCCCGGGCCTTATAGGCCTGTGCCAGCACTTGTAATTCCTCCATGGTGAAGTTGTGGGCCTGATTTGGTTGGTGTTCTTCATTGTACCTGACAGGACAGGAGAATGCAATACAGGTGACCGGGGAGTACACACAGTGTCACACAGCTGAATGGGATACTGGGGTAACCTCACCCACCACCAATCACGTAGGTGTCCCAGCAATACCTGTCATACCATAGCCCTCAGCTGCTCGACACTGGTCTGCCCATGCACAGCCACAGCCATTGTGACCCTCACAGACAGGCAAAGGTGGACATGGGTGGGGCCCACAGGACCCAGGGCCACCACTGCATTTGCATGTTTGTGAGGGGTGACTCCACTGACAGTGTGTGCCATGGACTATAAAAGGGGGATGTCTCCACCCAGACATGGCAGCATCACCACCACCACCACCACTAGATGTAGATGCCATTGGCAACCACCGCCATATGTCCAGGGTACCACTGCTCACAGCGTACACACAGGGTTCACACTGGGCAGGAGTCATAGGAACTCCATTCAAGCACATCTCCAACACGTGTATGAGTGGCCCACCACAGCTCTCATCCTGTCCCATCGACTACTATAGGTGATTACCACCACCTACAAATGACACATCCTTCACCTAGAAATGTGGATGTGACAGGCCCCCATCTAAGCATTTCCAATGTAAAAGGGTCCCCAGATGTACAGGACTTCCTGTATTGTACAGGGTAATAGAGACATAGATGGAAAATGTTACCGTGGTGTTACATTGGCTACACAGGACAACTGACTACATTGTCCTCCATATTATGCAACTGAAGGTACCGGAACACTGATGAACCCACCCTGGTGGCACATTGAATATGCTACATGATCTGGGAGCCACTGCATGCACGCAGTCCAATGCTCACCCACCTCTTTCTAGACCATTCCACAGGTCACCTGTCTCCATCCATCTGCAAGTCAGCTGTGGAATCTATGTGGTGCACTGTGCTTCTTTATATACACCAGGTGCAATCAGGCACGTCCCGGTATGCATACCAGCTGGTAATGACATGCCATTGTGGTTGTTTGCCCACGGACTGCGAAATTACCTCAGTTGCATACTCTGGCTGAATATTGCAGTTTTGTCTGCAGCGTAAACACCATTTGCACTTGCGCACCTGCATTGCATAGTGCCTGTGTTTGCGCATCGTGGGTCTGTGGAATAGTACAAGATTCTTTCATGGTACAAGGATAAGCATGGTGGTAAAGTTGTTGAGCTGGTGAAATTGTTGACTGCAGGCCCAGCTGTGTGGAGTATGGGCATACCAGCTTTGAGTGGTCACCAGAGCATCTATAGGCTTCATATATGTCTCAGGGATAAGTATGGTGGTCAGTTGGATCCTGGCATAAAGCAGGAGAAACCCACCTGTATCACTAGATACAACCTAGATAATTGCCAAGGTTCTACATGAGTGAGCCGATGGTCTGTCACTATCAGGGCCGGATTAACCATTGAGCAGACAGGGCAGCTGCCCAAAGCCCCACATTATCAGAGTCCCCCCACCTGCTGTGAGAATGGAGATCTGTAAGCTCATGCTGTATACTACTTACTGGGGTTGACCAGGGACAGGGACCAGTATAGCATCGGCAGGCTGCAGCCATGGCTTGAACTTTTTTTGGCTCCATGACTTGTAACCTGCTGCGTGGGTGTAATGACAGCAGGTGACTTGGACTGGCACTCTCTGGCTCGCAGACTCCAGTCACATGGCAGGCACTGTGGTGATGGCAGCAGCAAGCAAAGTTGCTGCCATTAGACTTCTGTGTACAGAAATGTTACTGTGTGGGAGGACAGGGAAAAGTTATATATGAAAGGATTATCTTAAAAATGTTAAAAGTTATTTAAAAAAGGCCTTTGTGAGTATGACTGAAAGAAGTAATTCACTCTGGCAATACTAGGCTAGTGTAAAGTAGTAATGTAGACGAGTAGTTCTGTGTTATTCGGTCAGATTCGGAAGGATTACCCAGGCCAAGAGCCCGTGTCATTACTGACTGTGAGGGCTCAACTAATCAAATGTGACAAGTTAGTCATGGTAAGTCATAGAGTCATGTGATCCCATCAGTTGGATAAAAGCCAGGAGGACGAGTGAGTGTGTCACAGATCATCCCACCACTAACCCACCTGGATCGCAGCAGACACAGCACATAGGACACTACAGCAGCTGACACAGAGCAGAGGAGAGCAGAGGGTTGCTACTCTCTAATCCATCCAGGTTATTCCATCATCGTTCACTGAGGTAGGTTCAAAAAAAGACTGTTAACTGTGACAATGTTGGTTGTAATAGTTGTATATACTGTATGTAGCACTGTGTTAGTATGCCCTTGACAGCTGTTCTGCCCCTCGGCTGCCGACTGATGCTGGTGGTGGGCTTTTTACCTATCTAAAAGTCAGAGACAGTAGCCTGAGTGTGGGTGGGGTCTCATAGAAGAGAGATGCTCTAGTGGCATTGCCTCCCTCTGCCACTCCCTGTGCATCCACATATCCCAGTGGCCCTATCCACTGATTTGTCACACTGCTTTCCCACTTTGAGGTAATTGGATATGATATGGCAGTGTGACAGGGCAGTTGGGAGGGCTAGTGGGATGCTAGGGTGTGTGAGGAGGGGTGTCGCCAGCAGGGGAAGGGAGGGAGGTGGTGTTTCCTCTGTACAGTTTTCTATTAAGACCCCACCTAGAGTACTGCATCCAGTTTTTTTTTTTTAGTCTTTGGTAATCAGGTAAGGCCCACTAGACACAAGTGCCTGTTTTCAGTGGGCAACCCAGGAGTACTGGGGAGGTTAAGTGACTTGCTCACAGTTATACAGTATGCAAGTGGAGGTTGTCGGAATTAAGCCCAGGTCTGGTGGATGTACCAAGCTCATTCATAGCTCATTACTCTAACCTCTAGGCTATACTGCCAGTTCTAGAGACCACATCTCCAAAGGACATAGACAGAGTAGAGGTGGTCCAGAGGAGGGTGGCTAAAAAGGTGCAGGGTCTGCATCAGGAACCCTACGAGGAAAGACTTGGGGGCCTAGATGTGTCCGCCCTGGGGAAGGGGAGGGGAGGGGAGGGAGAGGAAGGGACATGATGGAGACCGTTGCATTCCTCACGAGGGTAAATGAGGTACAGGAGGGAAGTATTTTTCAGAAAAAAAGGTACTCAAGGACAAGGGGATATGTTAAGAAGCTGGGAGGATGGCTTTGGGAGAGTTGTGAGGGGGGTTGTCTTTCACAGAAAGAGTGGTAGATTCCTGGAACAGTCTGCCAGCAGAGGTATTGGGGCCAAAAACAGTGGTGGGGTTCAAGAATGCATTGGATAGGCCTAAGGGAATTTTAGGGAAAGGGGGCGGGTGAATGGGCCTGGGATCAAGTAGGATCTGCAGTGATACCATAGGCAGGAAAAATGGGCAGACTAGGTGGGCCAAGCAGTCCTTATCTGCTGGCAAATTCTATGTTTCTATGTTTACTTGTATGTTTCTATAAGGGATTGGTTGACTTGCTATGCAGGTTGGTCTGCCTGCTGTGGCTACTGATCCAGCAGGTGTAGAACAACAGCCAGTCCATCTAGGACATGGCCGCAGCACTCTGGCAGCACCATCATCCACCACCACCACCACCAGCAGAGGACCAGTGATGTTGGCCATGCATTAGCAGGGGAACAGTTGTCCCCATGGATTTTCTCTCCCCCCAATTTATGGGCAGTTACCCCAGTTTTTTCCCCCACCCTTGTTTTTTATGATGTTGCTGTTCTATTTTTGGTTTTGCACAGCCTGTTGCCTATTTATTATATTAAAGTTTACTTTTAATACATGTGCTGCTGTGTCATGTGCCTGTCATTGGTGCCTTCCTCTCCTACCCATGGCCACCCCAAGTATGCAGATCTGTATCTGATGCTCTGGTCAGGGCTGCGCCACAGCTTGCCTCCTTGTGGTAAACACTATCCTCACTGCTGTATACAGAACTGCACTGATGTACTGTGCTGTGCACTCACCCATCATTTGTATGGTGCACAGTTACCTGTTGTTTTCATGGCATGCAATCCATCCTATATTCATAGGGTTTAGTGTCAATGCAATGCCTTTGAACATGGCATGCTAAGGGACCGGTGCAAGCATTGGCACAGGCTCAGTGCAAACATTGTGCTTGCATGCACTTCTGAATATTTGGGCCCTGGTGTATAGTCATACTTGTACACTTAGCCCACACATGCTCAGAACCCTGGAATCTTCATGTACTGAAAGAGTGCAGAATGCAGTGTTCTGGTCTTGAGATTCTTGACCTCTCAATTGTCCATTATTTAGCAGAAGACAATCAGAGAGTTGAAAATATATATTATACCATGGACATAAGTGAACAGCCAATGAAACGGTTAGACTGGCAGTTTACCACCAGTGTAAATCCTCTGATAACCACTGGCTGTTGATGAGCAAAGGGTGGTGGTCATCTACAGCCCAGGAATAAATACAATAAAAATAAACAAACAAAGCCACCTCTTTAATATTTGTATTTTATTATAGTGAAAAAATGAACCTTGGTATAATCGCAATAAGCCTCTCGGAGGATGTGGGTTATCGGGGGATTTACCACAGCTGGCAAGGATTTACCCACTCGGCTGCGCCTCATGGGCAAACCACTCCAGCCATGGTAAATCCCCTGATAACCCACACCCCCTCGTGGCTTATTGCTTAAATAAACATTTTCAGGTAATTTTCCTTTTTCTAAATAAAACTACCATGTCAGAAAAGAAAAAAAAACATCAACCAAGAATGATATAATTATGTTGTAACATATTAAATTGTAACATTTTGAACAAAAACACTATTTAGGGAGGAGCAATCAGCCAGTGATCTATTACAGATGAAACTAGACCTATACTAGAAGGGAAGGTCGGGATGACTATATATCACATCTTCTAAGAGGAAACATAATTACGGAGGTAACTGTTTCTTTTAGCAGTAGCCCTACATTTAGACTCCTAGCAGTACTTGGGAGGAGGGTTCTTAGATCTACCTGGGGAATAGGTTCTGAAGGATACAGGCACCAAAACATTTATCCCGTCTTGCCTACACATTTAGACGGGGGTTCCCGAAAAGGTGTGAGTTGATGCCCATATTGCTCTTTTCCATACAGTACTCCCAGCAGCAGTATCTGTTGCAGCTGTTCTACTTGCAGAATGAGTCCTTATAATTTCTTAGGAATCTTTACTTTCTAAACATAGCAGTATGAAATGCACGAGGCTGTCCAACTCTGGTCTGCCACTTCTTGCAGCAGGATGTCCTTTGGACACTTCATCACATGTCACAAGCAATCATTCTTTTTTTTATTATTTTATTTATACAATATATAAGAAAAACAATAAATATCAAGACAATAACTGAACAACACAACATCACAATGCAGACAAAACAAACATTACCCTCCCATCTTAATCTCACCCCCTCCTACCCGCATGCAAGGGAGCAGAGTAGAGCGAATACATGAAGTACATACATGCTAGAACCTCAAACAATTCCCATTGAACAAGAGAACAAGAACCACTTAGTGCACTACACAACTAATAGCAAAGAAAAATGAAAAGGAAACGCTTATAGGTAGGACATCCCCCCCCCCCGTAACCTCAAATGAACACAATGCAAGGAACGAAAGTGTTAAAGGTCCAGGGGTACAGAAGGCAGGAGGAGCTCACTCCAAGATAGTTAAAGAATGTATAATGTATGCAACCTGCCCCATTTATTTGAGATGAGAACTGAGTTTATTATTAACACTGGCTGACATCTTCTCCAAAAGCAAATTAAAAAGGAATTCTTGCAGCCGCTCCTGATAAGTGACAGCATGTTGATCCTGCCAGTACTGAAGGAAGATGACCTTAACAGACATCGAGATCATGGCCATCGAATACTTACATTCCTTAACAGAGATCCCTTCATAGTCCCCAACAATACACGCCTCAGGAGAAAAAATTTGGTTAATGCCCCAAAGTGGGTCAGCTTTCGATTCAATGGCCTCCCATAAGGGGCGGACCAAGGGGCATTCCTAGAAAATGTGAAGTAGGGTGCCCTCAGTGTTATCACACCTAACACAACTTTGGGAACGAATATGACCCATTTTGAACAACTGTTGAGTGTAGTAAAGATTGTGCAGGATATTAAACTGGGTAAGATGCCGGCTCACCAGCACAGAGGTTGGATTTCCACTTGTGATGCTGATGACTTGGGTTCAGGAATGGATCTGGGAGTCAGAGGGCCAGCTGGGGTGGGGGGGGGAAGGCTGAAGCATCCAAAGACTGCTCGCCTTCTCCTGGGAGGGAGGGGGGTTATAGCTTCGGCCTCTGCTGGCCCCTGGTGGAGGCCAGAGGCACAGCAACATGTCAGGCTTCATTGAGGGAGGGTGTGTGATGGATGTTGGCTTAGGCCTTGACGTCTTGTGGCATGTCATGCCCTGGATAGAAAACAGAAAATGGCCCCGGATGATGGCCACTCCTCCTCCCACCACACTAGTCCCTGGAGTGCATCTCCTCCTCCTCCTTCTCTGTCTCCTGTATATGTCCCCACCCCGTGGTGCTGTATCTCTGAATTCTCCTCCCTTCCCCCCACAGGGAAGGGCTCTCCCAGTAGGATTAGAGCCAGGACCCTCAGGGTGCGGGGCATGCGGGACTATGACTGGTGGAGGGGAGGCAGTGGAGGTGAGACAGCAGGCACAGGGAGTTATGCAGGCCTGAAGGAGTGGCAAGGCTGGGGCCTGGGGGAGCATAAAAAAAACTGGGTAAGATGAAGTTTGTCACTGGTAATGTAAATATGCATATCCTACCATACACATGTCCAATTAAAATTTCTAGCCTGGAAAATGTCTCAATAAGGACATGTCCTATTTATATGAGAAAAAAGGCCAGTAAGAATTAAATTATAGAGCTGTGATACAGCGTGGGGTTGAGAGGCCATGGTATCAGCTGAGCCTAGAAATTCACTATAATTAGTATGCCAAGGCACTGGGCCAAAGTGTGCCATGATCACATATTTAAGTTGAAATAATATGATAAAAGATTTATTGCCTAGCATGAATGTATTACTATTGTCCCGTAGGGGCATAAAGTAACCATCATTGAGCAGGTAGTAAATGATAATGGTTTCAAGCTGGGGAAGCCACTTCCTAGTGAACCATTTACCACTCACTTTTAGATTAGGGTTGTCGAATAAAGGCTGGGATATATCCTTGATAAAGTGATAACCCAGGGCCCTATGTAGCTGTCCATGCACCTTAAAGGATAAGCCGATTACGGATTCTCTGGCCTTTTTAGGCTGTACCCGATGGTTAACAAAGGGCATTGAGAAGGAGGGTGAAAGACCAAACTGTGCTATGGCTTCTAACACTAAATCCAGCCATATAGGCCTATACTTGTGAGAAATCTTAGCCTCAGTGCAAACAGTCTACCTGAGAAACGTAATAGCATGGCTGGCAAAGTAATAGGTGGTAAAATACGGTGATCTGAGCCTCCCCTGCCATTTGGAAACAGCAAGCTTACAGTAAGATCTTCTGTGGTATTTATATAACCAAATAAAGTGAGAAGTTAGAGTATGAACTTTCTGAAACCAATTCAAAGGAAGATATAGGTTAAGCATATTCAAAGGGTAAAATAATCGGGGAAATGCATTCATTTTAATAATATTAATCCTACCCCAAAGTGATAAGGGCAGTGATCTCCATCTACCTAAGTCCTGCTTGATATCTGATAGTACTTTGTCAATGCTTAACTTTTTCAACTGGGACTGTTTGGTTTTTTTGTACAATATATTTATTGATTTTGTAAGCAAACTCACAAAACAGTTCGTAGTATTGATGGGAATAGCATAATACAGACATTGCACAAGTATACACAATGGTAATACCCCTCCCCATTTGTTACAGCAAGGGGGGAACAAATGTTGTAATATAATCACACAATATAGTAAGCCCAAAGCCTACATCTAAAAGAAGAGTCCACAAGCACCCTCCTGTTAGACCTTTCTAATGTCCAACGGTGCTCCTAGTATTCAAAATGGGTTTCTAACAAGAGCTCTATAGGTTACATCAGAAAAAACATGTTATGAACAATACCCTCCAAGTACATGTAAAATGATTGTATTCCTCCCACTTCCCATCCCTACAGAATGTTAAATACATGTGCAGTACTACACTTGGCAATCCCTAGTATAAACTTATGGCACATGCTTAAGACAGGAGTGTGGGGTCTATGGTGTATAACCAAATTCTTAATTAAAAAGACAATCTCTAGTCCAAATATGACCTCCAGCCTTAAACTGGAACCAGGGCAGATAGTCCCAGAAATTAGAGTTTAACAGACCATCATATCAGACGCTGGTACAGGAAAACCAAGAGCACCATAGCCCCTCTCCCCTTAGACACACAGTTCGCAAGACCCTGCAGTTGAGCTTCAATCTCCCTCTGAGGAAATGTCCTCCCTGCCAGCCACATCTTCTGATTCCTGTTCCAACAAGTGGAGGAATTTTTCCACACCCCCACGCTCACTGAATTGTTAAGATTTCTCTTCCCACATAAGCCTTAATCGTGCAGAAAATAGCAATTGATAGGAAATGTTCAGCTGCTGCAGACGGCCCTGAACGCCATCAAAGGCCCTGCATCTTTGCCTTGTACAGTAAGATAAGTTAGGAAAAATGATCAAACTGTCAGTCCCATATTTTAATGCTCTCTGATGGCGTAATACACTCAGCACTAAGTCTCGATCACCAACATTCTGGCATACTATTAACAACGTTCTTAGGGCTTGTAAGTTAGCCGAGGGCCTGCAAGAAGAGATCCGTATGCTCTGTCGATGGCTATCGGTGGGGGTCCTCTTCATCCAAGCCCAATACAGAGGGCAGGAAGGATCATATAAATAACAGTCTTCCCCTTCAGCATTTTCGGAACATCTCAGTATGCAGAGATTTCTCTCTCTGGCTTGATTTTTGACCACTTCCAAACGCTGGCAAAGTAGCATATTTTCTTTTAGAAATTTTGTGGTTGCATCACAGGCCCGTAGGACAGAACACTCGTTCTTTTGGATCATATCCTCACATTTCTCCATCCTCATCTCCAATGCCGAGACCCAAGCTTTCTGTGTTTGCTTGCATGCATGTGCAAGAAACACACTGCGTCAGCTTTCTTTACAAAGGGGTTGTGGAGGTGCGGCAGTGTTGTGCCGAATGGCATCAGCCCATTCAGGGGCTGATCTCTGCCTGGCCAATAGAGGAACATGCCCTGGATCACCACAGTTAAACAAGCAGGCCACTACATTAAAGGAATTGAACTGCTGCAATCAGGGAGTGCCCCGTCAGTATGCAATCAGCTGTTCGGTACGCTCCCTGACTGCAGCAGCCAATTACAGAGTTGCAAGCTGCCAGTCCCCCCCCCCTTTTAGTGTGCCTAAAATGGTGAAACACTTAAAAGAAACAAACAATAAAAATCAACAGGGTAGCCCACTCCCCGTCGGCATAATATCTCCCCAAAAAACATTCGGGTTCTGCTGAAGGGGTGCCCAATCCCCCTCGGCTCTTGCCCCGCCCCACTAAAACATTGTTTCGCCGACAAGGGGCCCAGTCCCGGCCGGTGTCATTTCCCCTCTGTCATTTGCTGGCGGGGAGCCCACTCCCCATCGGCATAATATCCCCCCTCCCCCAAAAAACATTTGGTTTGTGCTGAGGGGGTGCCCAATCCCCCTTGACTCTTGCCCCTACCCCATGTGCCAACAGGGGTACCCAATCCCCTGTCGGCTCAGCTCCCAAAAGATCAATGAGTTGGCATGCTGGGAGCCCACCCCAGCGTGCCAAAATAACCCTTAAATGGAAAAGGGTCCATGATGTTTATTTATTTTTATTTTTTACCTGCAAGCAGAAAGCGGTCCTACTTGATACGGTGAACCTCCTGAACCTGCACCACCCTCTGCTCACCCCATCTCCCCACCCCCTCACCCCATACTTACCTCCGAGTCTGGCATGACAATCTTGGTGGACTGGGAACACGTCTGCACTCTTCAAAGTCGACTGCGAACTGAGAAAATGCCGGTAAGCTGTATAATGGAATACATAGGTTTTTTTCAACTTTGATGCATATCTCAGGCATTTTTTTGAATTTTGGCACCACATTTTCAACATGGGGTTTTTGGGACCCCTCCTCATGAATTCTGCCACTGTTATGGTGTTAATCGGCCCCGAAAGGTGATCTTGTGGTTACTGCGCAGAATCATCTTTCAGGACCGATTAACAAAATGATAGTGCCAGTATTTATGAGGTGGGCTCTCAAAAAGCCTATGTTGCAAATTTGGTGGAAAAAATCCAAAAAATGACTGTTTTACCAGCATGCGTTGTACAGTTGCTACGCATGCTCGTAACTTTGCAAATTTGCAATATTTTCACACCACATTGTCAACATTGCCATTTTTCCATACCTCCTTGTGAACAGTACAGCTGTCATTTTTCACATCCAACCCGAAATGTGTTTTCGCACTTCCGGCGCAGAATAGCATGGTCGCTGTGGGAAATCTGTGTTCGGGACACATTACGAAAATGACAGTGACACTGTTCATTAGCAGAGGTGCTAAAATACCTATTTGAACATTTGGTGACAAAGTCCATAAAATAACTGTGTTACAAATTAATAGATTGCGCGGTTTTGCCTTGCGGCAATAATTATCCTTACATTTAGCAATTTTTTCACCAGATTTTCCAACAGTGCCATTTTTTCACATCTTCTTATGAACAGAACAGCTATCATTTTTCACATCCTGGACGAAATGTGTTTTCGTACTTCCGACGCAGAATAGCGCGGTCGCTGTGTGAAATCCATGTTCGGGATACATTATGAAAATGACAGTGACACTGTTCATTAGCAGGGGTGCTAAAATGCCTATGTTGAAAATTTGGTGACAAAAGTCCGTGAAATGACTGTATTACAAGCATGCGTTGCTCAGTTTCCTCGCACGCTCGTAACTTCGCACATTTGCAATATTTTCACTCCAGATTGCCAACACTGCCATTTTTCTGCAGCTCCTTATGAACAGTATACCTATTATTTTTCACATCCTGGCCTAAATTTGTTTTCGCACTTCCGGCGCAGAGTAGTGCGGTTGCTGTGGGAAATCCGTGTTCGGGACACATTAAGAAAATCACAGTGACACTGTACATTAGCAGAGGTCCTAAAATGCCTATTTTAAAAATTTGGTGAGAAAAGTCCATGAAATGACTGTGTTACGAGTATGCGTTGCGCAGTTTCCACACACTCTCGTAACTTCGCACATTTGCAGTATTTTCACTCCACATTGTCAACATTGCCATTTTTCCGCACCTCCATATGAACAGTACAGCTGTCATTTTTCACATTTCACCCATGTGTTTTCAGACATGTAGCATACAATGGCATGGTCGGTGTGCAAAATCAATGTTCGGGACAGATTAAGAAAATCACAGTGACACTGTTCATGAGCAGAGGTCTTAAACTGGCTATGTTGAAAATTTGGTGACAAAAGTCCATAAAATGACTGTGTTACGAGTGTACATTGTGCAATTTCCACGCACCCTCATACGTTCACAAATTCGTAATCTTTCCAGTCCAGATTTTCAACATTGGCATTTTTCCACACCTCCTTATGAACAGTACAGCTGTCATTTTTCACAACCTGGCTGAAATGTGCTTTCACACTTCTGGTGCAGAATAGCATGGTCGCTATGGAAAATCAGTGTTCGGGATAGATTAAGAAAATCCCAGTGACACTGTTCATGAGTGGAGGTCCAAAAATGCCTGTGTTGAAACTCTGCTGTAAAAAATCCCCAAACTAATTACATTACGGGTGTGCTTTGCTCAGTTTCTATGCGCACTCATGACTTCACTAGTTTTTTTATATTTTCATTCCAGATTTTCAACATTGCCATTTTTTACACCTCCTCATGAACAGTACAGCTGTCATTTTTCACATCCTGTTCGCAATATGTTTTCACACCTGTAGTGCCAAATGCTGCAGTCGCTGTGCAAAATCACCTTTCAGCTAACAAACTTATAGTGTCTCTGTTCATGCGGTGGGATCACAAAAAGCCCATGTTGAAAACTTGGAGTAAAAATACCAAGAAACAGCCAGGGTGTTAGGGTTTTCAACCATAATGCCCTACAGCCGTCAAGGATATGACTTGGGATTGTCAACAGTAATGCTAATGCCATTCCACCCCCCACCTGCACCCTGCAGCCAGTGACAGGATTCGAGGTGCGCCTTGGACTCTTTGGCCCCAGAATCCATCCCATTCTCCTATACTGCACCCATTTCAGCATATTTCCTTATGGAATGAGATGAGTAAAGCCTGAACACCCAAGGCACACCTCGACACTTGTCAGTGTCTGCAGGGTAGGGTGAGGGGAAATGACATGACTGTTATGGGCAACGACCCAAAGGCACACCCCAATGCCAGCCCATCTCTGCAGGGTGGGGGTGGGGTTGGCGTCAGTTCAGTACTTCACTGCCATTCCTATACTGCATGGGCCCGATTCTCATAGGGGCCTGCATCTGGCACAATCTTGACAAGCAGCATCTTGCACCAATGCCTGGTGCACCAGGGACCCTGCACCTGATTCAGGTATAGGAGGGGTCCCAGTGGCTAAGTCCCCATGCTAGCACTGACCAGAACCCTGCAGCAAACCCCTGGCACACTGCACAGGTCCACCGTGGGCCACCAGAAACTGACACAGAACCCCCGTCCCACTAGGTAATGGGCATGTGGACCCAACCTGATGGGTCGATGTCCCCCCACCATGTTTGGTGCAACTGGTGCTTGGCCACAGAGGTGAGTGGTGAGATGTACTGGGCACTGGGGAGCAGTCTGCACTGGTGTATGGGGGGGCTTGGGAACCATCTTCTGGGGCATGGGTGGACACTGTACCACCATACGTTGGTGCTGCAATAGCACCGATAGGGCAGGCATTGGGGATCAGGAGAGCCGCAGCAGGACGGGGGGTACCAACATGGTACATGGGTGGCATTGGGGAGCTGTGAGGGGTGCCATTGGACCACTAGGATGGGGGCCACACATATGAGGCCACACTCTGGGGTGTATGATGGGTGAACTGTCACGCATGGTATGCCGCACACAGGCATGTCACCCAGGGGAGAATGTCTAAGTCCCCTTTACGGCTGCCCTGGCTGGTCTAAGGACACTTAGAATTTCTCCCACCAGGTGTTGCCTGTGGATTGCATGATGCAGCTTGCATTGTCTGCAGTCCCCCTACCGCCATGCCGCAGTGCATTGCAGGTGTAAGCCCTGTTTGGGGCAGGTGGACTGCGGTCGGTGTGCGAAATCAATGTTTGGGACACATTACGAAGATCACAGTAACACTGTTCATGAGCAGAGGTGTTAAAATGGCTATGTTTAAAATTTGATGACAAAAGTCCATAAAATGTCTCTGTTATGAGCATCCATCGTGCAATTTCCACACACCCTCGTAAGTTCACGAACTTATGAACAGTACAGCAGTCATTTTTCACACCTGGCTGAAATGTGTTTTTGCACTTCTGGCACAGAATAGCACGTTTGCTGTAGGAAATTATTGTTCGGGACAGATTAAAACAATCACAGTGACACTGTTCATGAGCGGAGGTCCCAAAGTGCCTATGTTGAAAATCTGTTGTAAAAAATCCCCAAATTAATTACATTATGGGTGTACATTGCGCAGCTTCTACGCATGCTCATGGCTTCACCAGTTTTTGTATATTTTCACTCCAGATTTTCAACAGTTTCATTTTTTACACCTGCTCATGAACAGTACACCTGTTACTTTTCACATGCTGTTCAAAATGTGTCTTCGCACCTGTGGTGCCAAATGGCACAGTCACTGTGCAAAATCATCTTTCGCCTAAAGAACTGATAGCGTCACTGTTCATGCAATGAGGTCACAAAAAGGTCATGTGGAAAACTTGGAGTAAAAATACCAAGAAACTCCCAGGGCGTTTGAGTTTTTGACCATAACGCCCTTCCCTGTAGGGACTAACAGGCTTCAGGGGTGTGACTTAGGATTGTCAACAATAATGCTCATGTCATTCCACCCCCACCACCACCGTACAGCCAGTGATAGGCATCGAGGTGTGCCTGGGACTCTTTGCTTCTAGAGTTCACCCCATTCTCCTTTACTGCACCCATTTCAGAGTATTTCCTTATGGAATGAGGTGAATGTAAAGCCCAAACACCCCAAGGTATACCTCGACACTTGTCAGTGTCTGAAGGGTAGAGTGAGGTAAAATGTCGTGACCATCATGGATGACAGCCCAGAGGCACACCCCAATGCCTGTCCATCTCTGCAGGATGAGGGTGGAGTTGGCATCAGTTCAGTACTTCAGTGTCATTCCTATACTGCATCTATCTAACTCCTGCACTTCAACTGCTAATGCCAGCAAGCAAACATTCGACATTGACAAATGCTTGTTATCTATTTCCTGGACTGATTTCACCAGTTGACTGAGGGTGGCCTGTACAGTAAGTAAAGAGGCCCCCTCACTGTGTTCAGACTTCAAGTGGCCAGCTTCTGCATTTTCTCTAGGCCGTTCCGCTTGTGGCTGTGCAGATTTCTTGGGCACAAAAAAATTTGTTGCTGCTACAGTATTTCCTCAAGTTTTACCCATTATTATGGTCTCGAGCTGTTACCAAATCTGATAGAGTTCAAGCAGGTATCATAAAATAACAAAATCTGTTTTAACTCATCCAGAGCTCTATGAAAATGCTGCTTCCTGTACCCCAGACTGTTTTTTAGTAAGATATAACCCTAGGTATTTAAGGTACCTAGGAGCCCAAGATAGGCCCCATGCAAGTACGCAAGCCTTAAGGACACTGACATTTAGGGGCATCACTTCTGCCTTATCAGCATTAAGCTTGTAGTTTGCTACTTTACAGAACTGCTGAATGGTTTCTAGAGCAGCTGGAATAGAAGTAACTGGGTGTGTAATATATAACAACATACCAGTGACATAGGCCAAGAGTTTTAAGGATATGGTACCACTGTTATGTCAGCGAGGTGGGGGTTGTTTTTTTAACTAGTATAATAAATGTTCAGGGTACAAATTAAATAATAGGGAGATAAAGGGTAACTTTGCCTATTATCACAGTGCAATGTGACAGCAGATGAGAAAACTGCATTGCAGTATATTTTTGCACTAGAGGACAAATAAAGGGCCCATAGCCAAATGAGAAAAGCATTGGGAAAACCAAACTTGCCAAGTGTGGAGAACAGAAAAGGCCAACTGACTCTATCAAAAAATGTCTCCGCATCTAGGGACACCAACGCCACAGGCACTTGGGAGTCCCCAGACATGGAGAAGATGTGAGTCAACTTACAAGGTGGTCTGCAGACGATCTGGTGGGTGTGAAACCCACTTGCTCCCAGCAGATAAGGTTAGTCCAAACCAGGTTGATTCTGGAAGCTAATATTTTAGTAAGAATTTTGATATAATTAATTAAAGATATTGGTTGGTAAACTGGCCACCCTACCGGTGGCCTTCCCAGGTTTTGGAAGTAGAATAATCATGGCTTCCAGGAGGATGGGATCTGAAAAGTCATGATTATAGATGGCGGTGTATAACCTTAGCAGCATGGGAGCTATATCTTTCCCAAAAATTTTATAAAAATTGGGTGACAGTCCGTCCGGACCGGGTGCTTTATTAGGAACTAGATCCTTGATGGCTGCAAGAATCTTCCTTAGGGAAATAGGCCGAACCAACTCAACCAATTGTGTGTCTGACAGCACTGGGAAGACCAACCCTCTCAGGTACCACTGGATGTTCACTTACGTTGAGGGATCATGGAGGGGCCCAAAAAGAACATGATTAAATCTTTCAAGTTCCCTGACAATATCCCTGGGAGCAGTTCTGATATTATTATCTATGTCTGAATTAAAAAAAATGAGTATGTAAATTCTAGTATCCTGATTGGCTAGCACACTCACTTTGCTGGGCAGATATTTTTCAATAGTGCCTGCTAAAAAACAAGTTATAATTCAGGGTGCCCCATTGCTTAGGGTATCCATGGGCAGCCCAAATTTTAAAAGTGAGCAGTTGCCATTTCTTATCACTTGCTAAGCGAGCCCTGTAATAGAAGTAGTAGCAGCTGATTTCCCGTGACCCCCTGGCAAGATTTTGTTACCCAGAAAAGTAAATTTTCTGTGAAAGCAGTGTAACCCCCTTGCAGATGGGGGTTCCTAATGTGCCTTATGCCTGGTTGGTGAGTGGCATGAAGCCGCTTAAATGGGGATCTGTTGAGTGCTCTTTTAAGGCCTCCGTATACTGTCCCTTTAAGAGCTGCCTGGTGCAGTTATAATTAGTTGAAATGGGAGGGGGTTTAAGTGTTGCTATGCTCGAATCCTGCCTGGGTTGCCGGGTGAGCGCTCCCAGCTGCCATCGCTAGTGGTGCACAGGGAGTTCTGATAGAGGATGTCAATGTTTGTTTAAAATACTGTAAAATAATAATGATAATGTAGTTGTTCTAACCTGCCTTGCTTTGCAGCACAGATGGTTTCGATTGCCTCCTCCATTTTGGTCCAGAACTATTGAATTGGACCAATCAGTACCTTGGGACCCCACAGAGCTGGCTGACCAATAGAGGAACTGTTTGTATTTGGGAAGGCATTATGGGCTATGGCGCTTTTTCACAGCACTGAGAGCAGGAGGAAATGACTGGCATGTGTGCAGCCAGCCAATGAAAACGGGTAGCGCCCGATCTGAAAGGAGTGCTCAGTGCTGCCAAGGGCAGATGCGTTGTGGCTGGTGAGGAGCTTCTGTGCTTCTGCGCTGGGAAGTGTTCGCTCGGGAAGCGCGTGAAGGCCTGAGGCAGCCGTTTTTCTCTGCGAGCTAGGTTTGGTCTAAAATCCACCGGCGGGTGGTCAGAGGAGGCTGTGCCCTGTACAGCTACCCACCAGGCTCGACCTGTAGGAGGACTGGATGATTTTCCGAATTTCGCTCGTTTCGCGGGAAGGCTGAAGCTGCCGTTGCAGCCTTGCAGTGGTTGTGAGTTCGTGGGAGCCTTGGAAGCAGCTGCCTGGTGTGGTACCCCTCTGTTGCTGTTTGCCATATAAATGTGTGAGAAGGCTGGTGAAGTTCAGGCTCCATCCTGGTAGCGTTGAAGGAATCGTTATTTGCTGGGGTTGTGAGTACTGATTCAGGGTAGCTCCCTGCAGAGTGTTTACACAGTGGTTTCAGTGCATTATTATATTGCTGACTGCCTAATTAAACTTTCCTCCTATTCTGACCTGCTCAGGACTGTAAGGTTTATCTGTGTTAAGGGCCCCAACCAGCTGCCACGTTTGGACTAGCCGTCAGGGCTTGGGTACCTCGGGGACAGCAAATCTTAGGGTTAGGCCTGTGCACAGAGCCCTAGGTGTATAATTATAGCATAAGCCAATTAACTTGATTTTCCCCCTTTCCCTTGTTATCTGCCCTTCTAATAAATCAGATTGCTGTGTTATAACTACACCCTGGCTGGTTTGTACTCTTCTGATGAGCTGCTGCATGGTGACTGTGATATAACTGTACCTTACTTTACAGGGGGTCCCCGGAGTGAGCTGGAATATATTATCCGTGGGGTAAGTGTACTGGTGAAAAGAATTGTTGGCACCCAGTGTGAGTCACTAGTGGGATGAAAGGGGGGTTGCAGTAGCCCAGAAGGCTGTAACCGAGGTAGTCTTAACTGTACTAACCCCGACCTCTGGGTGGAGGCACCCGTCAACGGATCTGGGCCCCTCACCCTGCCTCCGTGGGGGCAGACAGGGGTAGTAGCCCTAAGGGTAGCGCCCCCTGGGGGTTACAGCAGCACAGAATATTTCCAGTTTTATTTATCTATAACTAAATGTCCAGCATAAATGTGGTCATTCAGCGTGTTTACAGAGTGACCCAGCCACACATAAAAAAGAAAGTAACCAGGTAACAGAAAAATCAACTTTCCATGTAAAAAGAAACACAGAACTCTTTTTTTTTTTTTTCTTTTAATGTATAACTAAATGCCTAGCATGCTTACACAGCCAGCAAGGATGTGAGTCTCCCCTTCCCCACATAAAGTAGAAAGTTACTTTGCACAGTATACAGCTCATGTCATGTTCTGCCTCCTTGCCCTGTGACATTACAAAATAGAGCACCAGAGATGGAAGGTGCAGTGTCTGACACAAAAAGCGCTGCTGGAAACTCAGAAATCTTATTTTTTCTTTTCTTTTAATCTATAACTAAGTGACCAGCATGCTTACGGAGCCAACGAGGATGCAAGTCTTCCCTTCCCTAGGTAAAATAGTTACCTCGTGCAATACACAGCTATGATCAAGTTCTGCCTCGTTGCCCTATGACAATAACAAAATTGGAGCACCAGTGACAGAAGGTAAAGTGAAATAGAAAGTACAGTGTCTGACACAAAGAGCTTTTCTTTATAAGCCCAAAAACCACGCCAAAAGACTGCTGGGGGAACTTTACAAGAAACTCCAGCTCTCATGGTGGTGTTGGTGGCTGGGTAAGTAAAACAGAATGGCTCTGTTGGGGAAGGGGCAACAGGAACTGGAACAGAACAGAAACAGATGGACTACTTTACCAAAAAAAGTCATTTTCCTAGTCGTTCTACATGTTTTGAACCTCTTTTCCTCTCTTATTTAATTAAAATTTACACAAAAGCTAATTTTCTAAGCACAAAAGTACCTTCCAGGTTGGGCTGTATTGGGCAATTCCAGCCCTTCCAGGGGCTATAAGGCCCTCTGCCTGCGACGTTGGGCCTCATTATGCACGTGGGCGGTCCGGTATTGCCCAATACCCACCAACCCTGTTGGGTATTATTACTTATGTAATGGAGGAAATGACCCCAGAAGCTTCCAATTTCCTAAGGCATAATGCCACCAAGTGGCCTGACTTCTCCCTCTGATCAATGTAGGTGGAATGGGTCCTATAAATAGCATATTAAGCCTGCTCTTGGAGCAGCTCCGCATATTTATTAATTTTTTTTTAATTTCATAGTTTGGAAATAACCTTTGAGCAAGGTGTTCATTTTCAAAGGTTCCACGTCAGTATTAAACAATACAATACATACATACATACATACTGTACATTATAAGAACTTCAGTTCACAAAAAAATAGAAGGGAGTACATTTTACAAAGGTAAGGGAATAATTCAGACAACACCATGTACAATCACTAATAACTTGACATATAGCAAGTAAGGGATAAGTCAACCATGGCAATGTTCAGGCAATGAATTAGTTGACTTATAGCAGATGCCCAAGTTCAGAGTACCCCTGACACAATGAGTAAAGTTAACAGATGTTCACATTATTGTTCTACTGGTATAGTAAAAAACATCATTCAGTTTTGAAAAACAAGTGCAAGGCAGCCTGGTGGGTAAGCTCCGTCAAGGGGGTGGCAGCCTAGAGGGTAGGCTCAGTCCAGGAGGTGGAGGGCTTAGATGAGGAGGAAGATGAGGATAAGGAGGAGGAGGAGGAGACTAGAGAGAGACTATTGGGAGAGAACAAATTTAGGCAAGAGGGAGTGGGGGGGTAAGGGACAGAACAGTAATGTAAGTGGGGGGCTTTGCGTTAAAAGGGAGGAAAGGTAGAACAGGAAGGAGGAAAGGCAGATGCAAAAAGGTTAAGGGTGGTAAGACCGGTAGTAGCAAGAGCTCAGGGCGTAGGAGAGGAGAAATTTATTAAGTGCATCAAGACACTGAGAATGGCTAGGCACCAGGTCAGTGGCGTCAGCTCATATTGGGCATATGATTCAGGCTAGGGGAAGGAGGAGGAGGGTAAGTTGAGGCCTAGAAAGGTCAGAATTGACAAGCCAAATCCTGCACTCACAAGATCCAGTTTCAGTGAGGATGTGTTTGAGGTCAGTTTTGAAAGAGCGAAGACTATCTATATTTAATAAAGATGTGGGGACTCCATTTAACCAAAGTGGTGCCCTATACACAAAGGACCGTTGTCCCAATGAGGTTTTCATGAAAGGAACAGAGAGGGGACTACAGGCCATGCCCCTGGTCTGATAACTAGAGAGGTTAACCTGCAGTAAGTCCCCTATGCAGGGGGAGCTTTGCCAAGCAAAGCATTCTTACCAAGGAGGCACATCAGATACTTTATCCTATTCCAGAGGTTCAGCCAGTTTGTCTGCTCATAGTGCAAGCAGGTGTGTGCTAAGTTATCCACACCTAGGGTGAGTCTGTATGCTTTGTTAGGGGCAGTCTCTACACGTTTAAGAGCAGTGTCAGTAGCTACACTGTAAACTACCAAGCCGTAATCGATGCATGTCAGAATAGAGCTACATACTACCAGGCAGAGGGCAGATGGTATAAGGAATTTTTGTCTATGAAGGATTCCCAGCTTAATGTTGACAGCTTTTATGACCTGGTCGATATGTTGAGTAAAGTAGAGGGTGTCATCAACAGTTACCCCTAGGTATATGAAAGAGTGTACCTGTTCAAGAGGGCAAGCCTTGTTATTGAGGATGGTCAGAGCAGGGTGCTTTTTCTTGGACTGGTGACTGGAAATCAGCATAGTTTTGGTTTTCTTATAATTAAAGGGCAGTTTTTGAGTGCTGAACCACTCCTCTAGATGGTCGAAGGCAGACTGTAGTTCCCTGTGGAGTTGATCTGATGGGTTGCTACTACCATGGATGACTGCATCATCAGCATATAAAATTATTTTACTCCTGCGTGCATTTGGAAGGTTATTTAAGAACAAGCTAAATAGTAGGGGCCCTAATATGGAGCCTCGAGGGACCTCAAGAGACACATTCCTTGCAGTTGAGATTGTGGGGCCGGTTTTAACACTCTGGGACCTGCATGACAGGTCGTTCTTGACCCACATGACTGCTTCTGGGGCTACCCCCAAGGACAGCAGTTTCTGAAGCAGGATAGGATGGTTGACAGTGTCAAAGACTTTAGTGAGATCTATGGAAATAGATCCCACTAACTTGTCACCGTCCATAGCTTTGTGCACATAGTCAGAGAATTCTACTAAAGCAGTGGCCTTGCTGTGGCACTTCCAAAAGTCGTGCTGCTGGGACATTGCAGACCATACTTCTAGAGGTACCTTGTAAGCTGATCAGCAATTATTCTCGCCAACGCTTTTGAGAGAGGGGAGACAATAGAAATAGGCCTGTAGTTTGTAGTGCATGAGTGATCCCTGCTTTTATGAACTGGGGTCACTAGTGCCTGTTTCCATACAGATTGGAATTCAGCCAAGGCAAGTGATTTATTGAAGATTTTGGTTACAGGAGTTATTACTTCATTAAGAGCCATAACCACCAGCTTCATGTTGATATTGTCACCACCAAGTCTGGTTTTGCTCAGTACCTTTTGAATATATTTTCTGGCCTCATTGAAGTTGACACATCTGAAGTAGAAATTGGGATGGTGGGGATTGCCATATGATATTAACAGGGTTTGTTCGGTGGAATTAAGGTAGTCAGGTGGGAGTACAGAGCTCAGATCAGTTAATGCAATATTGAAAGCTTCAGCTATGGTGAGAGGATCCAAAGTTAGTGTACCATTCAAGTTGAGCATCGTAGGTTGCCTCCTATCATCTTTACCAATAAGGTCCTTTATATTCTCCCAAAATATTTTTCCATTACCCCAGTTACTGTCCATCTTTTCTTTATAATATTTAGCTTTAGCGAGTCTTGCTAGATTTGTACACTTACTGTGCACTGCCCTGCACTTCTGAAAGTCTACTAGATTACCAGAACTTTTTGCCCTACTCCACAGGTTATCCCCGGCCCTCATTTTGTCTAGAAGATCCCTAGTGATCCACTCATTTGAGGCTCCTCTGACCTTTCTTTTCCGCAGCGGTGCATACAGTAGATGTCACAGATTGCAATTAACCTAACTGAGAAGTAATTAAGGGTGCTGTCTATATCCTTAGCCTCATCAATGGGAGACCAACTAACTAAAGACAAAGCTTCTTTAAATGCACCTAATTCCCCCCCCCCCCTCTTTAATACCCTGCTCCGGAAGGTAAGTGGGGGGACTTTTTCCTCCCAATTCACCCGAGTACATATAACTGGAGAATTATCGCTCAGACAGTCGGAGAGCACCTCAACGTTCTTGATTCTAGTAGGGAAATTTGACAGGATCCAGTCTAGTAGGGTGCCCTTGCCGGATTTGTAATTCATTCTTGTATGCTCAGAGATTGGTGACCTGATCCTTAATAGAGTCAGAGTCCTTGGAGAGCCAGTTAATGTTTATAGCTTTTTTTATACCTTTATTTATGAAGCGCAATTCTTCAAACCAAAGCACAGTACAATAATAAAATAAGAAATATTAAAACAATAAATCTGTAAGAGTTCACAAAATACTAGCAATACAGAATACAGATGAGTCAAATAGTGTACTCACTAAATGCTTGTTCAAACAGATGAGTTTTTAAGGCTGTCTTGAAGCTATCCATGGTCCCCAATAATGATGACTTCAGTTTTCCTCTCAATGTTGGAGATGGCTTCCAGGACCAAGCTGAACCCCTGTTTGGTCTTAGTGGGGGAAGGTAAACGGATGCGATGGTAAGTGGCTTGCTATGCCTGCAAATAAGTAGTTTCACTGCAAGCAGCTCATAGTCACCAGTAGTATCAATGATAGGCAGCACACTTTCCTGGATCAATTCCTTAACATATATGAGACATCCCCCATCCCTTTTCCTGGTTCTGTCCAATTTGAAGGTGTAGTACCCTAGAAGAGCTATCAGGTTATCCTTGATGTTTGGGGTAAGCCAGGTCTTGGTAAGACATAGAACATCAGGGCTGTGTAGCTGCATCCAAACTTGTAGCTGGGTGAATTTTGAAAACAGACTGCAGATGTTCAGAGCAGCTATTTTTAGGCAACAGACCTTATTACCACCCTGTGTCCAACTAGTCGGGGGACCTGGGTTGGGGTGCACATCACCAGAGAGTAGGAGCAACAAGAGTATTATGTACCAGTCTGTGTGAAGTAGGGCCAGTGTGTGTTTACACCTTCTACAATAGATTTTGGGGGTGCAAGGAGGGTCCTTTATTTCTTATGGTTGGAGCAGACAGCTGGGCCAGAATGACTGTGCTACTACTGATCATAAACAGGGTGACATAAGGGGTGGGTGGACTGAAGGGCATTTTGCAAGGTGCATAGGAGATGGTTCCAACTTGCAACCCTCTGAGAGAAGGGGAGACAGTGTTTAGTCCACTATCACAGTATGCTGAAAGGATAAAGCGCAGGCCAACGAGCAGAGGAAGGGTGCAGAGTAGTGCCCAGGTAATTGTTGAGCTCCCTGCCATGCTAGCAGACTAGACTATTTATTTGTATATTTATCCCTAAGGGAGATCAATTAAAGCCGTACTGATTCTGGTGTCGAAGGAGTCAACTGGTCTTTGAGATTCCTGATCTCTGACAATAACTGCGAGGCCTGAGCTAATCTTTGCAACTTACATATGGCTGCTAAGTGAAGGATTTCTCCCCTGATGAAATATTTAAAAGCTGCCCATTCCTGGTCAACCTTTTTTGTAGACCCATTATTAAATTTACTGAACATGCTAATCTGCTCTTTAATCCAGCTGACTGCAATTGATTATTGATTTTCTATTTGGTACTTTTACCTTTCCTCCCAAAAAGGTGTGTTGCATCCAAACTAGGGAGTGGTCTGATAAAAGCCTAGGGTCAATGCCTGTACAATGAATCCCTGGAGGTCTTCTCTGCTAACCAGAAAGTAATTGATCCTAGAAAAGGAGTGGAGCACAGGTGAATAAAAGGTAAATTCCTGCCTGGAGGGATTACAGCACAACATGGCTTAAGAGTGGGGCTCAGCACTTCCACTGCTATCATTCAGTTAACAAATAACATCAGGTCTGCCATGGACAAAGACATGCTCATGAGGACTGTCTTCATTGACTTGTCAAAGGCTTTTGATCTTGTAGACCACTCCTTACTTACTTCCAAACTGTCTACTCTTGGCTTCACCCCTGACACCACCGCCTGGTTCTCTTGCTATCTCACTGAGAGGCAGCAGTTCGTACAGATTGATGGTGCCAAGTCTGCACTTGCCTACACTGTCCTTGGCATCCTGCAGGGATCTATCCTGGGTCCTCTTCTGTTCTGTCTGTTTTCAAATGGTCAGCCCTTGAGGAATGGCCAATGTTCTATGCTGCTATATGCTGATGACATCATGCTCTATTCCAGCTCAGCTGAGCTGTCTACTATTAACCATAACCTTCACACTAACTTTGACATCCTCTAACATTGGCTGAAGCAAAACAAGCTTGTCTTAAATAGCAAAAAGACCATCTCTATGCTCTTTAGGTTGAAACCCAGGCTCAGAGCATGCTCTCCCCAGCTAACCATTAATTGCCAGGATGGCTCACCTTTAAATGCGGTCATATCATATAAGTACCTGGGAGTCACCCTTGACCCAGCCTTTGATCTGTCTTTACACATGTTAAACATTACCAAAGCTGTCAACTCAAAACTGGGGCTCACAATTACAAGATCAGACATAACCTCACCACAGCTGCCAGACTGGCAATTGCCTAGGGAGTCCTCTTGCTGAACCTTATCATAGGGTCATAGCTTGTGTGAGGCTTCTACCCAAAATCCCCTTCTTGTCATCCTTCATACTTAAAAGGAGTTGCTGTAATTTCAACATCCCTGATTTTCTGGCTAATATAAGTATGATTAGATGGCAGGACGTCTGCCTAGCCCCTACAGTCTCTGAGGCCTGTACCCAGTTTCAGAACCTTGTCTTGCAAGTGATCAGTAGACATGCCCCTATGGTGAAAGTCAGAGCATGGAAAAGAACTTGCCCTTGGTTCACCAACACACTAGAAACCTCTTTACAGCATAGAGACAAGTTATGGAAGAAAGCTCGGCTGGGCTGCTTTTAGAGCCATGAGGAACCAATGTGCTAGACTCATTCAGGCTGAAAAGGCCAAATATTTCCAGTCAGCACTGGATTCTTCTAAAACAATGCTGCCAAATTCTAGCAAGTCCTAAAGGGAAGTCGAAGGACACAAGCCACCATCATCCCTCCCAGCTAAAACAGTCTCAGCAGCCACTACCTTTATAAGTAACCATGATATATTAGAGCAACTAAATAATCAGTTTGCCACCACTGGGCTAGCTTTTGACTCCTCTCCCACTAGTAAGCTACTCCCTCAGCCCCCGTTGGTGAACCCCTGAGCTTACTGACTAAGGCTTACTATCCCCCCATTCAATTCAGCTTCAGGCCAGTTACCCTCAACCAGGTCAAGGACCTCCTAATTGCTCTGGATGTCAAAAAGAGTGCTGGAGCTGATAAGCTTGAACCCTTTTTCTTAAAATTAGGCTATTATTTCCTGTCCCCACCTATCACTCACCTCTTCAACTTGTCCCTTGCTTGAGGTGTACTACCCTCTGACTAGAAAATAGCACGTTATTCCACTATTTAAATCTGGTGACCTAAGTGATCTTAATAACTGCCAGCCAATCTCCTTGCTACCTATCTTATCCAAACTTCTTGAAAAACTAGTTAATATACAACTTAGAGAGCACCTGGAAACTGCAGACTTACTAAACCTCCTCCAGTCTGGATTCAGGCCAAACATAGCACAGTATCTGCTCTGGCCAAAGTGGCACAAGGTCATAATGTCGCAGATGAAATCATGCACATCAAGACCGCACACCAGGAAACAGCATGTGGTAACACCCAAATGGTCTTCTTTTGTTTTATGGGGGGCTTTGCCCCTGCACCCCCCACATAGGGCGCTTTGCCACCCACACCTTCAGAACTATTGTAATCAGTTCCGAGGTGGTATGGACACAGGGGCAAGAAAAAAATTAAAAGTAAAAGATTCCCTAGCAGGAAATCAAACCACAACCCCCCAACTCACCCACTGCAGGGTTGGGTGCTCTAGCTACTCCACCATGGCAGCAGCTCGACCGAGTACCCGACTGGCAGTGGCTACATCCACTTCCTCCTCCGTGGTGAGCATCGGGGGCAGAGATACTTCTATTGCTGATATTCCCCTGTTGCTCTAAATCCATATGCATTACTGACAGTGTGGTCTTGATGTGCAAGGTTTAGTCCGCATGATTATGACTTGGTACAGGCCAAAATCACTAATGACTGTCAAATTTCCCTTGATGTCAAAAATCATGTCTCTGGTCTTTATTTAGACATGAGTAAGACATTTGACACCTTGGACCATCAATTATTATTAACCATGCTAAATAACCTTGGGTTAGATGACACTGCTATAAACTGGTTCTCCTGCTACCTCTTGGGCAGACAGCAACAGGTAAAAGCCCATGGCACCTTTTCTCCCCTTAAAACACTACAGAGAGGAGTCCCACAGGGGTGCATTTTGAGACCATTGTTATTTGCTATATACATCAATGACACTGATTTTAATATCAGCTCAGCAAGCATCCGCCTCTTCACGGATGACACCGTGCTCTGTGTTGCTAGGTCCTCCCCTCAACTCGCCTACCTTGAACTACAGCACGAATTTAACCACCTCCAGCAAAATCTGCTCCATTTGAAACTGCTACTCAATGCAACAAAAAACAAAGTTATGCTCCTTTCCCCTCACTCTAAAGAACCAACACCCAACCAATTGAGTACAAATTTCCAGATCAATGACCATCCTGGGAGAACTACTCAAACCAGTACAGAAATTTAAATACCTGGGCCTCTGGCTTGACTGTAAACTTTCATTTGTCACCCACATTGAGGAAGTAGCCAAAAAAATTACATCAAAGACTCAGACTTTTTCTCTTGCATTAAGCATCTTTTTACCAATGAAGCTAAAGTAAGACTGGTCCAGATGACCTTCCTCTCCTTCATCGACTACGCGGACTTCCTTTACAGTCACTGTCCTAAATCAGCCTTAGGTACGCTGGTCACGCTTTACCACAAAGCATAATGATTTATCACAAATGCCCCATCTAATACACACCATTGTTCCCTTTATTTGCAGATTGGCTGGCCCTCCCTCAGTACTAGGAGATGGCATAATGCCTCCCTCTGGATGTACAGAGCCACTAACAAACTCCCTCCCTATAACTGTAACTTATTCAAATTCACCCCCATGCATATTCTCTCAGAAAATTCTCATACATTACATTTGATATCCCTAGGATAAGAACCCACTATGGTTCCTTATCGATAAGCCATGTCTTACCCATGCTATGGAATACCCTACAAAATACATTTAAGATCACACATACTGTTGGGATGTATATCTTTAAATCTCTGATTAGACTCACTCTGAAGGATGAGTGCAATTGCTATTCATAACTTTACCTGCCTCAATAAGGATACCCTTCCCATGGTTGTTACCTTGTTGTTACCTTGTTAACATGCCACTTTGGCGTGCTGTTTTTGGTATTCTGTTTGTATTTAATCTGCCTACGAGGATCCCTCCAGATTCCCTTCTTATTCTCTTACTACCACTACAAACCTGATTTGTTGCAACAACTTTCTTATATTCTGTACCCCTATCTCCCAGCCATGTTGCTCCCTCCACTGCCTCACCTCTTCCCTCTCTTTACTCCCTTCCACAAACCCTACCACTTACCTTGTCTCATTTAACTCTAACACCTCACCTTCCATGGGTCCTATTGTATATATTGTATATATGTTGTGTATATTATGTATATAGTGTGCTGCATTATTTGATGACTCCACATTGCTTTGTTATTATCTGCTACTTCATGTGTTGTATATTTTGCTCTGTAATGTTTACTGACTTCAAATTGTTGTTTCATTACTGAATTATGTGTACCTTACCCAGGTCCACCTTGTAAATTAATTCTTCTCAATGGTGTTTCACCTGGTAAAACAAAGACTGATCGATTGATTCCTCATGGTCTTCAGGAGATCAACAAAACACTGATGAACAAATGGAACATCTGTTACAATAATATCTGTAGATTTGCCCTATCAGCATCCAAGTTAACACATCACTGCTCACTTTACTCCAATTTTGGATGGCTCTCACCCTCATTTTTCCGGAGATTCACTACTGGCTGCCTCATCTTTAAGATCCTCAGCTCCAGTGTACCTGCCACCTTGGCCAGTATTTGTTCAAACCAGCTAACTCTGCCTACCCCCTGAGATCAAACGACTTGTCTTTTGTGTCTATTCCCAAATGCATTTCAAAATTGGGGGAAAATGTCTTCTCAATGTTTGCTCCCAAACTTCGGAACTCTCTTCCTACTGACCTAAGGCTCTGTCTGTCGCACATGGTTTTCAAGAAGGAACTCCTTAAGATCCTAATATGTAATGATAAATATGCATGTGGCTGATTCTGGCCTGCCCATATAAAACTCCCTCTCCATCTCCACTTGACAAGGTATCTGCTATGCACTTCAATGCAACTGTTGTCTAAATGTCCTAGGACAGGTTGTATCCTTCCAATTTATCATTTGTGTCTTCTTGTATTCCTCAGGGCTCTATGTGATGTATCTTGCTTTGAATCCTTATAACTGTCTAATCTGCTGCCTAAATACTTTGTTTCTGCAATGCATCACTATAGCATTGCTGTACCTGGGTTATATGCTCTGTCTTGTAATGTATTGTTATGTTATGTTATGTATTTTTAATTTATGCCACATATTTAAAATTCAACCTCATATGCTCTGCTCTGAATATGTACTGACTGCTGTCAACTTATCTGTAACCCTCCCGGGTTGTACCTGAAAATAGGCAATTCTATTGTGTAGTGCACCTACCCGGTAAACAAGAACAAAAATAAATCTCACTAGTGGTCACACAGTCACAAAGAATCACCTAGAGCACGTAGGGCACATTGCTCTGGGGACAGAGCAGCAGTAGTCCTATTAGTTCTATTGAGGTCCTGGGTGAAAGTAAGATTCCAGTCCCCACCTACTATAATGGGTAGGAATAGGAAGGGTGTTAGCAGGCTGTCCAGCTTGGTAGAAAAGGAGGGAGAGTCAGTATTCGGATCATATTCATTGCCTGAAAGGACCTCAGTATGATCCGATAAGCTAGAAATAAAAATGTACTGGCCTTTGGGATCCACGTCACTCTGCAAAGGTTTAAAATTGATGCTTTGTCTTTTTTCCTCAATAAAAGTTTTTATTCAAGAATAAAAGGTATTACATAAACAATATAAATCATGCATTTACATTAAGTTCATATAAACACAACAACTATGAATCTTAAATTTTCCAACAATTAACAAAAAAGTTACCTTAACCAAAACAACATAAAATGACATATTTTATTTACTGTTCAAGTTATCATTCTCACAAAAAAATATATTTAATACTGTATTAAGCACACAAAATTTATTAAAAACTAATCAAATATTGTCTCCCCCCCGAGTTACTGAAAGTACAAAGTATAGTACAGAATGAGATAAAGAGAGAAGAGAAAGAGTATAGAAGAGAATGTAACTAACCAGAACTAAAGTGAGAGAGTGCAGGTCCATCCCACCCTGAGAAAGAAACATGCCTATCACCTGCCCACACAGTCCTGTCCAGCTGGACAAGAAAGAAAAGCTGACTGTGTTAGGAAGATACTGTATAAGCATTGATGATGTCCTCCCCTTTTAGCAGCCTCTCTGTTGTTCCAAATCTTGATTCAAATTTATGTCCAGTACCATTCATGTACAGGGCTAGTTTTTCAGTTCTGATGGACTCTAATAATTGTGAACCTCATTCAGCTTGAATGGAGTCTAATCAGTATTGCAACCCCTCTCTGTTGGGTGGCATCCTCAGCTCCATAAACCTGATTTATTCCTGCCTTGCAAAATAAGGTGACCTCAGAGGCCAAAAGATACGTTTCCTGGAGAAAAATGACCCTACACTCTAGATGACTAATGTTTAAGAATCTGGTAATGTTTAACCTTGGAGCAAGCCCCTTTAACATTCCAACTGGCATTTTGAATCACACTACTCATATGTTAACAACTTGGGGCTCTATACAGGATATAAAAATTGTCTCCCTACCAGGGATACTGTAGTTGAATACTCTGTCTTCCCCTGTTTGACTATGGAAATGTGGTATTCTCTGGAGCCTCCAATATTGCATTATCTAAGCTCTCTCCCCTTTCCAGTGTCCTCTGCAGATTTGTTTTGACTTGCCCTCCTGTACTCACCATTGTGCTATGTACAAGAAGCTAGACTGGGCTCCTCCTTCTTTGAAGCATTCTCTCCATAATGCCCTGTTTGGTGCTAAGTACTCATCGTCAAACTACCAGAGTACTTCAGTGAGCTATTCATCCCCACCTCCAATTCATCCTATTCATTATGGTCGGTGGACAGTAGTAGATTCCAAATCCTTTTGTATAGACACAGTGTGGGCCAAACCTCTATTAGGTACAGACTTGCTCACACGTGGAATAGTCTCCCTATCTCACTCACGTCCATTTCCACTCTTCAGTATGCAAAGACCAGGAGCATTTCAAGGCCCAGGCAACTCGTCTAAATTGCCCTGGAGGTGGCACAAGAATAACTTCTTTTGGGAGGTCCCCTAGTGTGTTAGTCTGGTCCTGGGTATAATCCTACAATCCTGATCTGATCTATGTCTGGAGTTAGATTCCTACCTTAGTGCTATTTACAACATGTGATATTGTAGCTTGTCCCAACTTGCTATACATAGAATTTACTGAGTTGTGTAATTTGTTCTTCTGTCCTTTAGAGCAATGTACTTTTGTCCCCCTGTAACATTCCTGGTCATGTTTTCTTTCAACTGCATACTGCGTCATCTGCATGTACCTTTTGACTTGTCTATTGCTGATGTACAGTGAGTGATGGATTATCATCACACCAGGATCTTTTACATAAACTGCTCTGTACCTTTCCATGGCACTTACATACCCTTTGTTTATAACCACAGGAATCTCACACTTAATGATTACACTCTGTGCATCAATCTCCTAGGAGATAGATGTCCCGGAGATAGAAGCTATTCTAATTAGCAGAATTAGAATCTTAGTTCAGGGACTTTTGGTGCAGCATAGCTCTCGAGCTCTCAGCCCGCTCCCCTCTTTAAAGTTGTCAAATTAGCCACAACACCAGCAGTTTTACTGTTATAACTTAAAGAACTTTATGGCTACTTGCAATCTACGAGGGGGATCCAACTGATTTGCTGCAATTCGCCCAGATATTGAAAGCTCTGACGGAGATGCAACTGACTTGGGGGCCTCCACGCTCTCACTCCAGATGCCTCAAACTAGGCCATGCAGAAGGAACAACTCTAAAACAGCACAACCTGCTAAAATGGACATCAGGTTAGACAAAATATTATAGGAACTTCAGGAGTTTAAATCGGACTTTCAATTATTCAAACAAACCCAAGAGACTTTTCAAAAATAACTTACGGAGTTACATTCTACAGTGTCCTCTCTAGACCAACGTGCGCAAGAACAGGCCTCGACCACCTCCCAGCTGCAGGATACCCTAAATTAAGTCATCCATCTCTGTCAGCTCACAGTTGAGCGTCAGGAGGATGCTGAAAACCGTAGCCACTGCAAAAACATTTGTTTATATGAAGTCCCTGAAAACAGCGAAGTCTCAAACTTGCTTACCTTTGCAGAGGCTCTCCTGTGGGAAGCTCTTGAACTGGATCCAGATTTCAACTTCGAGATCGAGAGGCTTCATAGGGCACTGGGCCCAAAACCCACCCAAGCTTCAGCCCTCCTCAGATCTATAATTATTAGGTTTCTCTGATTTCAAACAAAAGAGTTCATTTTAAAGCAGGCCTGGGCCAAACCATGCATTTACTGTGGTGATACTCACATCTTCGTAGATAACGACTACGCCTCCACCATGATGCAGAGAAGGCAGGCGTACATTCCTCTGTTCTCCCTCCTCAGGCAACAAAAGCTTAAATTCAGAATCCCATACCCCAGTAGATTGGTGATCCAGTTTCCATCGGGGCAGCAGTCTTATGACACCATGGAAGATGCTTGTATGGACCTTAAAAAATGGGGTTTTACATTGCCAGCCTCGATTCGCCTGCTTTGGAGAGCTTCTGAAGACAGGGGATCTTCTAGAGTGACATCTCCCAGACAACTGCCAGATCAGCAAGCAACTGTTGACTCAATTAAAAAAATGCTTGCACAGTTTTCCAGGCAGATCAGCTGAAGCCCCTCAGATCCAGGACTTTGGGTTCACAGTGAGTAGTTTGGCGGGGGATGTGGGGGATTGGGGGATAGCCCTACAGGTGCTCGTGCCTTGGGAATTTTTATGGGGATGCCACCTTACCCTCCAGCCTGCTTTATTTAAACATACATATAATTTTCAGGACTTCTGGGGGGTGCCTGGGAAGTCGGGGAGAAGACCTTGCCCAGACACTGCTGTTGCATTGGGTTGTTTGGGGGGGCGGGAGATGTGGGGATCCTGCTGGGCCTTTCTCTCTTGTGGAGGTTAGAGGAGCAGGTGGGGAGCGAGCCCTACCCAGCCTTTCTGAATGTTCCCCAAGACGGATCCTACATGAAGACGGACTGCTGCCAGCTTGCTCTGGGTGGAAGAACATTGGCCCAGTTTTCCCTTATCTTTTTTTAAATGGCCAGGAAGTTGCTTGATTGACCTCTCTTTCACTCTGTCCCTGTTAGATAGGGGCTTATAGAGGACCTCAGATATGGTTTGGGGCTAGCGGGCTCCGAGCAGTCATTTCAATTTGATCAGACCTAGATGCCCAACAGAGATTGGGGCCATACTCTTGCAAATTCAAGCTGGCTTTACTGCATTAGCCGTTAGCTAGGGTGCAGTTAATGGGTCTTCTCAGCCACAGGGAGGCCTGGCAGCATCAGAAGGTACTTAAGCTCGAAGGATCCATGGGTGAACTGAGAAGGGGGGTCCTATTAACTGAGGACCAGATACTTTATGGCTGGGTGGGTTTGGGCCCTGTCTGCCCCGGATCCCAATACGAGAGGTTATGATGGCATATTAGGCCCAGGGTTGGGTTCCCTCTGTCACTCTCTGCTCCTTATCACCCCAGTGATGGGTCAAATGGCCTGATGTGCGGGTGGGATTCTGGACCTGATTATCTGGTGGGCCCTCCTTTCTTCGGGGTATCCCCTCCCATCTCATAGGGTGCATGTTTGTGGGGCGGCCCCTGGGTCCTCTTGTCCCTCTGCTGACTCTCAGCTGCACACCACCATCATGCTCCCTTGCAAGCTTGAATATATGGGGATTAACATAACATAGAAACATAGAAACATAGATTTTGACGGCAGATAAGGACCGCTTGGCCCACCCAGTCTGCCCATTTCCCTACCTATTGGTTAAGCTGCAGATCCTAGTTAACCAGCAGCCTACTTCTTCCTACCCCCACTCCCTAGAATTGCCTTATGACTGTCCCATGCATGCTTGAATTCCACCACTGTTTTTGACTCACAACCTTCCTCCGGAAGGCCGCTCCATGCATCCACAACCCTCTGTGAAAAATACTTCCTTAAATTACCTCTGAGCCACCCCTTCTATCTTCTTCAAATTGTGCCCCTTGTTCTTGCACACCTCTTTTTGAAAGATGCTACCCTCTTGGACTTTGTTGATTCCTTGAGATACTTGAAAGTTTCTATCATGTCCCCTTCTCCCTCCTTTCCTCGAGGCTATACATATTCAGCTCCTTAAGTCTCACTTCATATGTCTTCCGGTGCAGACCCTGCACCATTTTAGTTGCCCTCCTCTGGACAGCCTCCATCCTGTCTATGTCCTTGCGGAGACTGGGTCTCCAGAACTGCACGCAGTACTCCAGATGGGGTCTCACCAACTGTCTGTACAGAGGGATAATAACTTCCTGTTTTCTACCGATGATGCTTCTCCCTATGCATCCCAGTATCCCCCCAGCCCTCCTTGCTGCCCTCTCACATTGCTTGCCCACCTTTAGGTCATCTGATATGACTACCCCCAGGTCTCTTTCCATTTTTGTTGTTAGTATCTCACCCCCCATTGTGTACTCTTCCCCTGGGTTTTTGTTTCCCAGGTGCATTACCTTGCACTTCTTAGCATTGAATCTAAGCTGCCATACATTTGACCATTCCTCTAACCTTGCCAAGTCCCTTCTCATCCTTTCCACCCACTTTGTGCATCAACTCTATTGCAGATCTTTGTGTCATCTGCAAAGAGACATACTTTCCTTCCAGTCCCTCTGCAATGTAAGCTTATAAAGACATTGAAGAGGACCGATCTAATACTGAACCCTGCGGTACCCACTAGTAACCCCTTTCTTCAGAGTGGACTCCATTTACCATTACTCTCTGTGTCCTATTCTCCAGCCAATTCTTTACCCAGGCTGTCATCTTGGGACCCACTCCCAGGCTGGCTAACTTGTATATTAATCTTTTGTGTGGGACTGTGTCAAATGCCTTGCTAAAGTCTAGGTAGGCCATGTCCACAGCCCTCCCTGATCTACTACTTTGGTCACCCAGTCAAAATCTATCAGATTTGTCTGGCATGACCTTCCTGCTGTGAATCCATGCTGCCTTGGGTCCTGTGCCCTCTGGCCTCTAGATACTCAACAATTCTTTCCTTCAGAAGTGATTCCATTATTTTCCCTACCACTGAGGTTAAACTAACAGGTCTGTAGTTTTCTGCTTCTACTGCTCCCACTTTTGTGAGGGAATCACATCTGCCCTTCTCCAGTCCTCAGATACCACCCCATCCTCCCATGATTTGTTAAAGAGGGTAGTCAGTGGTGTCACTAGTTCTACCCTTAGTTCTTTTAGATTTCTGGGATGAATCCCATCAGGCCCCATTGCTTTGTCCACCTTCAGTTTTAAGAGTTCTTTCAGAACCCTTTCTTCTGTAAATGGGCTGGTATCAACTTCTGTATCCAGAGTGTTTCTACTGTTTGTTTTAGGTACCTCCCCCACTTCCTTTGTAAATACTGAGCAAAAATATTTGTTTAGTATCTCTGCCTTTTCACAGTCAACACCCTGCAGTGTCTTGTTTCATAGGCTGTGCGCCTAGGACTGCATTGTAACTATGTTTATTTTATACGACCACCTTGGAACTACAACCAGGGCTCTCAATTTTTGGAAGTTGTTCTAAAGATATTTAAGCAGACACTCAACTTGAGTTCCTTTATTACTAGGAACACTTCTCCTTTATGCACCCTGGATTGGGCGGTCAGAGTTTATTCACCCTGGGCCTTAACTATTTATATACCAAGGTCTAGAACATATGTCAGAGCTGGCTTATGATCATGTGGTCGGGGTTAGGGGAGTATGTACTCGGGGGCACTTTTCCCAAACATTTAATGTATTTTGTTTATATAACTACTTTTAATTTCTTCCACCCCTGGGACCTCAGACAGAAGGGTTTGCCCCTCCTTCATTGCTCTGTTCTCGTGATCAGTCACTAGATACATATTCTGGAGTGGAATCATCATACCTTATCCCTTCCTCCTCCTCCACTTTCCCCAATCTATAGGGGTACGGACCTGGGACTCCTACACCACCTGAGGCTCAGGACATAAATGAACTGCACCTTTTTTCCCCATCATATGCCTTCCCTTCACCATCACCCTTTTTCTTTTTGTCATCCCTAATATTGGTTATCTTCACCTCAGTCCTCCCCCTCCCTGGAGTTAGGGGCAAGAGTTTCCCCAGGACCCCATATCACTTTGCTGATTGTGTGCCCACCCATGGACAGTCGGATGACCAGTCCGAAATGCCTGCTGCCTTCGAGCATGCATTGCTGGAAGTCACAGATACTCCCCATAACTGGGGGTTGTATATAGTTCCCATTCTCCCTTGTACTGTATACATTTATATAAGTATGCCCAGTTGGCATACCAGTTACCTTATAGTTCTTTTTCAGATGATTTTCTTCTTTTATTTATGGATCACACAACACTCGATTATTACAAATCTTTCAGATATCATCTGTTGTATAAGACAGGAAGACAGAGTTGTTGATTATCTGGGGGGTTCCCTTCACTTGGGGGAGGCTCGGGAGGCCACGAAATGGTTCATGATATAATTAGATATGCAGAGTCTCTTTAGAATCATATCTCACAATGTAAATGGGCTGTCAAGCCCCATCAAGAGGGATCGTACACTCTGAGCACTTAAAAAACGAAATCCAGATATTCTTTTATTACAGGAGACTCACCTTTCCTCTGCTGAGCACCAAAAACTGCTCAAATTTGGTTTTTCACACCTAGTAGAATCCTCCTGCCATAGAGGCAGGAGAAGAGGCTCAGTGATTCTGATTCCGAGATGCTCTAAATTACAACTCCTTGTCCAATACTTTGATAAAGAGGGCAGGCTGGCACTGGTGGTAGTTAAAATGAACCAACAGATTCTAACAGTATGCAGCCTCTATATCCCACAAGGCTCTGACGCCTCCACCATGCAGCACCTAATAGATGCTATCTTGACCAGGCAGCAAGGAATTTTAATTGTGGGAGGGGACCTTAACTGCCAACTTAACCCTTCGGTTGACTCATCAGCAACACGTCCTTCCCTACCGTCTTCTGGGCAAATGCATCTCCGACATCTACTTCATGATGTAGGCTTGGTGGACGCGTGGAGACAGCTTCATCCTTCGCATTGGAAATTTACTTTTTATTCTAGTGCTTTTAAACACTACTCTAGATTAGACTACTTTTGTCCAGGCAAGGAACATGTTGATCTGGTTCGGTCGGCAGATATTTTACATATCTGTCTGCCTGACCATGCCCCTATCACTTTATAACTTAATATCCAGAAGGATAGGATAAATACACAATGGAGATTTAACCCATCTCTGCTCAGAGATAGAGAATTCCACAATCTGCTGGAGAAACGTATCCCGGAAATTATCAGAGATAATGTGTCCCCCCCCAGACCTCTCCTCAAACTCTCTGGGATACGCTTAAAGTGGTACTCAGAGGCTATATTATAACTTATGCTTTGCATAAGAAAAAACAGGCTGAGTCTAATTTATTTAGCTTTACAAGAAAAACTTAGATCTTCCAGGAGGCCCATATGCAAGGTGACACTGACCTCTTCCCTTTAATAACTCAAACACAGGCCAAGATTCAACAGTTATTGACAGCTAAAACTGAACAAGCTCTGGCCTGGCTGAGGCAACGCTATTACGAGGAAGGGGCTCGGGCCTCCAAACTTCTAGCCTATCGTCTCAGAAATCAAATACAACAATGTACCATTTCTAAAATCAAGGATCCCATAACTGAACAGACTTGATACTTGACATCGCATATACTAGATGCTTTTAGGAAGTATTATCAGTCTCTTTACTCTTCCCCGACAGAGCCTGACCCACATAAAATATCAACCTTTCTCTCTCAGCTTCATCTCCCCACCCTCTCGGTCTCACAGCAGACACAGACAGTAGCCCCAGTTACAGAATTGGAGCTCCAGAATACAATTCAAGGTCTTAAAAATGGGAAATCCCCAGGCCCAGATGACTTTGGGGTGGAATTTTACAAAGGCACATGGAATTTATTGTGAACCCCCCTCTTGCAAGCCTTACAAACTGCTCACACTACTTCCTCTTTCCCTGTCTCATGGAGACAAGCAACAATTTCTGTGATCTTGAAACCCCAAAAACCTTCACATTTATGTGACTCATATCGTCCTATTTCGGTACTCAACCAAGGCTATAAGATTTACACAAGTATTTTTGCTCATAGACTTGATCACATTCTCCCCTCATTAATACATCCGGATCAGTCAGGATTTATCAAAGGTAGGCAGACAACAGACAACATCAAATGAACCCTATACCTTATAGATCATGCCCAGTCTACAAAGTCTCCCTTCTTGATATTGAGTCTCGATGCTCAAAAGGCTTTTGATATGGTCTCTTGGGAGTTTCTCCAAGCAGCCTTACAAAAATTCAAATTTCCTGCCCCTTTTACAGATGCTATTAGAGGAATATACACAGATCCAGAGGCGGTCGTGAAACTAAATGGCTCACACTCTGACTGCTTCTTCTTATACAGGGGTACCCATCAGGGCTGTCCCCTTTCTCCATACCTGTTCGCCCTTTTTGTAGAACCTATAGCCCAGCTATTTCGACAAACCTCCAACCTTTATGGATACAGAGTCTCTGAGTCATCATACCGTAAAATAGCCTATTACGCCAACAACCTCCTTCTTTATATCACTCGTCCCAAAGAATCACTACAAACCTTAACTTTCCTGTTGAAAGAAATAGAGTTCCTCATGGGCTACACTATAAATCCAAATAAATCAGAAGCCTTACTTATACAACCCCCTCTTCCCCGAGATCTTATCTGGAAATGCCTGTATAAGTGGGACAAATCATACATAACTTATCTTGGAGTTAAAATCCCACCAAATTTATCAGACTTATATACTCTGAATTATTCTTCTACCCTTTCCAAAATAAACTTGGATTTGCAGAGATGGACCCCCTTCCTCTTTCGCTAATGGCTAGAGTCCAATCCATCCAGATGAACTCTCTTCCAAAGATTCTATACCTAATGCAAAATATCCCATTGCCCCGTTCAGCGAAGGACATTCAAAAATGGGACAGCTCCACTAGCCAGTTTTTATGGGTGAATCAATGACCTAGACTTGCACTGGGTAAGCGTCAATGCTCCAAAGATAGAGGAGGATTGTCCCTCCCTAATATTTTCCATTATTGGATAGCCTCCCTGCTCACCAATATAACTACCTGGCTTTTCCCTCAAACCCATGCCCTACCCTGGTTGATAGTGGAGCAGACTATGGTGACTTGCCCCCTGCATTACTCTCAAGTGTTTCAGCCTAACAATATAGTCCAGTTACAGGGGGGTTCCAGATTCACTAAAGAGATGCTCCATTCCTAGGCAAAATTCTTAGCTCGTCCCTCTAATAAGTTTCTGTCCTCCTGGTTGAGTATCCCGTCGGAAGATCCTTATTGGGCACCGGCACGACTGGATGCCACCTTCCAATCCTGGGCCTGAAGAGGCTTATGTTACACACAACAATTTTTTGATAATGCAGTGTTTAAATCATTTGATCAACTTAAACAGGAGTTCTCTTTAGATAAGAGTGACTTCTATAGATATTTATAAATCCACCATTTCTTAGATTTGAAAATTGGCTTAGATGTTACCACCCAGATTATCCCCCCTCTATGCCCTCTGCTACTCCAGTTAGCGGGAGGCAGAGACCGGAGTCACTTGATTTCCCACCTCTATAAGGCCCTACAAGGAGCATCAACACATATCATGGACTTGGTGCAATTCCACTGGGAAGTTGAACTCCAGGTTGAATTATCCTAGAAGGATTGGCTCCAGATCTGGTGGAGGCAGCACAAAACCTCCAGCTCTTATACCTGGAGAGAATACTCCTGGAGGGTGGTATCTAGATTTTTTTTTTTTTATTTAGTTTTTGTTGACCGGGTAAGTGCACTAGACAAATCCTGCCTATTTTCAGGCATGACCCGGGGGAGGGGGATACAGATGAATGCCAACTGACCATTGAACCAGATTAAGCTGTTGGTGGTATTTTTAGTGAATGAGGGAAATTTGGCCAGGACACCGGGGAAATTCCCCTACTCTTTTCGATAAGTGCCATGGGATCTTTAACATCCACCTGAACTACCACCGATCCAGGCAGATGGGACCTCGGTTTAACGTCTCATCCGAAAGACGGCACCTCAGAAGTGCAGCACCCCTCTCATGCTGCACTACAGTGTCAGTACTGGGATATTAACCCAAGTGCCAGATGTGGGAACTGAACCCACAGCCCTCTGATCTCCCGGCCTCAGAGGCGAGTGTGCTACCTACTGAGCTACTGACACTGACAGATACTTCCATACACTCCAGATTACTGCTAAATACCTGGCTGGAGGGGACTCTTCCTGTTGGAGGAAATGCGGTTGTGAGGTAGCCACACATACCCACATTTTATGGTCCTGCCTGGTACTGGCAATGTATTGGTCCCCAATAGGAAATACAATTACACACCTTTTCCTAGTGTTAGATGTGTCATCTCTGGCAATAGGGCTTCTCCTTCATTATCCCCACTGTTTCAGGGACCCACACCAAGTATACCTTCTTAATATTCTACTGGGGGCAGCTAAGAAATGTATCACTAGAATTGGCTCTGTCCGGAGCCCCCTTCCATTTCAGCCTTGGAAGACACAGTATATGACATCTATAAACCAGAACATATGACAGCCAGAATTCAAAATAAAGTCCCTGAATTAATGAATTGCTGGAATGTTTTGTTTCTTTACATTTCTTAATTCAGGACAGACCAGCTACCTTAGCACTCTGATGCGGGGATGGATGACTACATGTGCCCATGTGGTGGGGTTCGGCCAGTCCTTAGTTCCTAGTCCCCCTTCTGGAGACCCCTTCTTGTTCGGATGGGTAGGGACCTTATTTGAATACCCTCCTAATGGACAGAGCAGCTCCAGTGCTTCCCCCTGTTCACCCCTGGGTTCTTAGACAGAAAGTGCAAAATAGGCTTGAATACTTGTCTTAGGATGACATTTTCTAGAAAGATATAATTATGAACTTCAAATTTATGCAGAGGATAATTACTATATCTATTATATTTTCATCATTGCCTAATTTTATATTTGACCATTGTCGTCCTCTGTTTTTCTGTGGACTGCTACAGTTTTTATTGATAGCCATTTATTGCACATACTACTGAATTCCTGTAGACGTGAACCGTGATGCCATATAAGTTAAAATCTGAAATAAAAAAACAGTTTTAAAAAAAGAATCTTAGTTCAAACTCTGCAGCCACGTTCCACTCTGGCAGTTGGCCAGATTTGTTTCTCTGCCTGGAGAGAGCAGTTGCCCTGAGTTAGCTTCAGTGTCATTAAGTCTCCAGCCATTTTAGTTTCTATAAAAAAATATTTAAGTGTTTTAATTCCTCAATTACTCTGCATTACTTCAGGATTAATAATATAACACTGGTCTTTTTGGTTTTCATTTTGATTTCTGGGAACCAGAGATCATCTTGCCTGGCTACCATTTTTTAAATTGGCTATTTTACTTAAATAAACCACTTGCCTTTCTTTTTTTCATAAGTGGTTTAGTTTTTTACTACTTTTAAGACAGGAAATGGAGCACTTTCACTTTTCATTTCTAACTGTGCCCTTTCACTGCAATTAATCGGTTCCTGTTGCAAGAAAGCACACTTCGACCTTTTGCACAGTTGTTGAGGTGAGGGACATTTTATACTATTGGGCTCTTACTATTTTTGTGTTTTTGAATTTTTTGAACTTGAAAGCCTTTATTTTCAATATAAGACAGCAATACATACAAGTATAAAACATTTGCCATAGACCAGTAACAGACAGTTCCAGGATTACTTCATCAAAGGTGTTATCTGCCTATAGTTTAGAGTAGCAACAGTTCTATTCAATATTTTGCTTTCCATTTCAGGCTTGAACAATGCCAGATCTGGAAGTCTACATTATTTAAACCTGAAGAAGTCCATCTTGGAGCCACCAGCCAAGCTGGCTACCTTTCTGAGAAACTGAAATAAGTCATCTGGAACCTAATTCACAAGGGATACATAATAAAGCACAAGAATAAAATTATATTTGATGAATTACTGTGTCTTAAATTTCTTGTCTGTCTTATGTTTATGACACATCTTCAGGCAAAGAAACAATGTTTCCAAATAACTAAAAAAGAAAGAAAGAAGGAAAAAAGTATGAGTGAAATAGGGACTAAGAACAGAATCATCTCAGCATGACATCGGTGGTGGGCAAGGTGATGGAGGGCATTGTCAAGGAGAGGCTAGGGGAGGACCTGGAAAAGTCAGGGTGCCTGGACGATAGACAGCATGGATTCATCCCGGGGAAATCGTGCCAGACAAACCTTGTGGAGTTCTATGACTGGGTGATGAGTGCCTTGGACCTGGGTAGACCAGTGGACGTCCTCGTTCTAGACTTCAGCAAGGCATTTGACTCTGTTCCTCATGTGGGCCTGTTGGATAAGCTGGGAGAAAGGGGGGTGAGGAACCAGATGATAAGACGGATAGGCAATTGGCTCCAGGACCGGACCCAGAGGGTCGTAGTTGGCGGGATAGTCTCATCCCCAAGGAGGGTCATTAGTGGGGTCCCACAGGGATCAGTCCTTGGGCCCCTCCTGTTCAATGCCTATGTCTCTGACATAAGGACAGGTATCAGGAGTGAGATGAGTCTCTTTGCGGATGACTCAAAACTGGGGGCGGTGGTGGATGGGGAGGGTGGCCCTACAGGGGGATCTGGAGGCTCTGGAAAGATGGTCTAGAAAGTAGAAGCTGAGGTTCAAAACAGGGAAATGCAAGGTACTGCACCTGGGGGCCAGAAACCTGGGCCAAGTGTACACCCTGGGGGGGCAAATGCTACAAGTCTCGATGGCTGAGAGGGACCTGGGGGTGGTGGTGGATGTCAAGATGAACAACTCGGAGACTTGTAGGAGGGCAGTGGCCAAGGCCAACAGGATGCTAGGATGCATTGCTAGCGGGATCACCTCCAGAAGGAGGGAAGTGATACTCCCTCTGTATAACTGCTTGGTGAGGCCGCACCTCGAGTACTGCGTACAGTTTTGGAGGCCACGCTTAAAGAGGGACATTAAACTCCTGGAGAGGGTCCAGAGGAGGGCAACCAAAATGATTTGGGGCTTGGGGGACAGGACCTATGAGGAGAGGCTCGAAGAGCTAAATATGTACACATTGGAAGAGAGAAAGGACTGGGGGGACATGATAGAGGTCTTCAGGTACATGAAGAGGTAAATAGGGAGGAAAAGTCGGGTGCTTCAAGAAGAGGAGGAGGGGCCACTAGAGGGCATGGGTGGAAGCTGGAGGGAAGATTCAGGGGAGAAAGGAGGAGGTGCTACTTCACTGAGAGGGTGGTGGAGTCATAGAATGTGCTGCCTAGGGGGCTGGTGGAGGCAGAGACAGTGGAGGGGTTCAAGAGGGGGTGGGACAGGTACAGGGGAAGGGTTCTGGAAGCAAAATTCAATGCAGCGAAAATATCCAGAACTGGGAAGGGAGAAGCCAGAGAAGGCGAGGGGGGCAGCAAGGTCAGCTCCCAGGGTGGGGGTTGACCAAACGAGCAGACGCGAAAGACCATTAGGCCTATTCTGCTGGCATTTTAGTATGTTAGTATTTAAAGGTAAGCGGGTGAATAAATATATAGATAAATGTACAACATGCCTCCTCCTAACCCATCCCCGGAGAGTAACTTAAACCCAGGTTACGGGTATTGCATCCCAATCAGGTGTAAAGGATAGAAACTGAACAGGGTCAGACAAAGGGGGAGTACTCCATCTCCCAGGTCCAAAAAGAGAATATGTATTAGTGATAATCAGTCCCCAAGAAGCTGTCCCAGAACTGAGGTGCCCTCCCTCTATTCTATGTAGTCAAAAAATGGGAGCCACCTGGAATTACAGTTTTCAGTTTACAACCTCAATCGAGCCATGGTGGCCTCCATGGGTCTGATGGATTTTAAGTTTGAAAGCCAGTTTGAGAGGGTTAGTGCCTTCGTTTTGAGCCAATGCTGTGTAACAACTTTGAGTGCTGCTGCTATAAGGATGTAAAATACGTATGTCCCTGTGGATGAGGAAACTCCCTCAGGCTGCAGTCCCAGAACTAAGTTTTCAAATGAAAGGGGCTGTTCCAGGTGAAATATGTTTTGTATGGAGCTCTCCACTTCACCCCAGGAACCCTTGATTTTAGGGCAGTCCCAAAAAATGTGATAGTGAGAACCCGTCATCCTGCAGGCCCTCCAACACTGATCTGATGGGTGGGTAGTGTAATGCTTAGAAAGGACTGGGGTCCTGAAGTATCTGGTGGAGACTTTCCACCTAAACCCCCGCCATGATGGAGAGCACGTGGTTTTGTGGAGGCCCTTCCAAATTTTACACCAGTCTGGTTCCTATACCTCTCTCCCCATCTCCAAGTGCCATCTTTCCTCAGTCCTTTGAATGGTGAGGGCTCCTACCTCCTTTTGTAATGCCGCATATATCTGAGAAATATACTGTTTAGTATCCATTAATTTACTCATATGATAGGTCAAGATAATTGGCTCTAGGAGTTCCTGAGAAAGGGCCATGATCCCCGGAACTGACTGCATGTAATGGCAACACTGGATGATATCTAAAAAAATTCCTTCCGGTTAACCCAAATTCTTCTTGAAGAGCAACAAACCTTTTAATCACTACTCCATCCAGAAGCTGGTGGAGATACCTCAGACCCCATGCAGCCCAGCTAGAGAAGCAAAGGTCTCACATCCCTGAAGGAAAGGCCAGTAAAAAAGTCAGTGGGATGTACTTCCATGCAGGGGAGAGGATCTCCCACCATTGCCGAGCAGATAACCACACTGAGAAGGTGTGCCTTGTCCATCTGTTAGTGACCCACTTCAGGTATTTTGGTAGTACCACCCATGGAAGGATATGCAGTGGGGCGGATATGTAGGATGAGTCCTCCATGGTGAACTATCCTCTTCACTTCTCAGGTGCCAGCACTTTAAGTATCGGTAGTAATTGGGCCGCTACATTGTAATACTGAAAACTGGGTAACCCCAATACTCCCCTATCCTTAGTTTCCATTAATACCTCCCATCATACTCTAGGTTTTTTACCCACCCAAAGAAAGTTGGACAATTTTTTCTTTAAGTTCTTCCAGTCCATCTTAGGGACTCTAAGGGGCAGTACCAAAAAAAGGAAGAGGTAATGGGGTAGGACATTCATTTTAATTGTATCAGTGTGGTTAAAAAGGATGAGAGGCAGGGCTCTCCATCTGTTCAGGTCAGCATAAACCTACTGTTTAAGTGCATCATAATTATAATGATAAAGTTTATATATGTGAATAGGGATTTATATCCTTAGGTATCTGACCCTCTCTCTAACTCATTTAAAGGGGATCAGGTTCTTAATTTCCCTGGGCAAGTATCCCTCCACACACATGACCTCTGACTTATCATAATTGATCTGGAAGCCTGAAATCTGACCATATCAGTCTATCAGTTCCATTAGTGGTCTAAACGAGTGAACTGGGTCTTCCAAATACACAAGGGTGTCATCCGCATAAAGGGAGATCTTATTGGTTGTCTGTTGTATCGCTACCCTTGATATCTTGAGCTTCCCGTATAGCTTGTGCAAATGGGTCCATAGATAGGGCAAACAATAATGGGGATGGGGGCATCCCTGTCTGGTTCCCCTCTGAACACCAAGAAAATCTGAGATTCTACCGTTTACACAGACTCTGGCCTTGGGATGCTGGTAACAGAAAGAGACCCATTTGAGGAAATTGCTCCCTAAACCCATATGTTCCATCACTGTAAATGCATAGGACTAGTTTAGGAGGTCAAATGCCTTTTCTGCATCAAGAACCATAGCCAGCTGTAATGGATTCATAAGGGGCTTGTGATTTAAAATATTAAGTAGTTTCCATATATTATCAGCTAAGTGGTGATGAGGAATAAAACCGGTCTGATCTGGGTGGACTAGGATTTCTATATATTTTTGAAGACGTAGAAATAATACTTGTCTTGATTAAGCAATGATATGGGCCGAAAAGTTTCACAAGTGGTTCTATCTTTACCTGGTTTTGGAATGACAGTGACCAAAGATTCGTTCTAAGAGTCAGGGAATTTCATTTCTTCCACTTATTGTAAACTTTAGCCAATATTGGAGAGAGGGTACCATTAAGCTTCTTGTAAAATTCAGCACTAAGGCCGTCAGGGCCTGGAGTCTTGCCTGATGGTAAGTGCTTAATAACTGAGGTAATTTCTGGGATACTAATGGGAGTGTTCAGATGGACCCCGGCCTCTTCAGGTAAAGTCATGAGTTTTAATTTCTCCAAAAAGGCCTTTGTGCATGTTTGAACCACCTTGGGATCTTTATCCTCTGCATATAATCTGCTATAAAATAATTGAAATTGTGACGCACTATCTTTTGGTCTGGTCCATTTACATGTGGGGTTAGATTTATCCATAAGATATGAAATATGTCTGTCTGCTTGAGCCTTCCTTAAATGAAAGGCCAGTAACCTGGAGGCCCTAACCCCTACTTCATGGTATTTTTGGTTAGCAAACCATAATAGACCTTCTGCCCTTTTGTTATCAAATTCCTGAAGAGCCTCATGGGTCCGGGTCAGCTCTCTGATAATATTTGTTTGTTTTGGATTCAACTTATGCTGGCACTCCAGTCTAGCAACATCCCCTTTTAATTTATTATTATATTAATATTATATATTGGAAAGTTTCTTTTTAGCCAAGGCAAAACTAATAATTTTGCCTTGTAAGATTGCCTTGGTTGTATCCCATAGCAACAAGGGAGAGACAGCCTCCGATGTAGCATCTGACATCAACTCCCCTACCCTCCTCGATAACTGTTTCACAAAGCTCTTATCATTCAAAAGAGAGACATTCAGTCTCCAAACAGCTTGCCAGTCTTGGTTGGCAGTGATAACTGAATAGAGATTTTCGCATGGTCCGATAGTGTGATGCTATGTATTTTGGATGTGGAGAAAACCAAAAAACAAATATGCTGCAGGTGATACTGTTTATTAGACTAACAAAATTATTTCTAAGATTAGCTTTTGAGAGATAAAACCCTCTTCCTCAGGTCAAAGTGGAAACAGCTGAACAGCATGACAGATATAGAGGCTGGATGTGGATGCAAAACATAGACTAGCAGTTTACACATCAAAACATTACAACCAATTCACACTCCTTACAGACAGGAAGACTCTAATTGTCATTGGAGTGTGTCTGTTGAAAGGCTCAACTTGTAAGATCGAAGGGCAGCTTATTTTTACTCTGGCTCTGGACCATCAATTAACATTTGTAAAAAGTCAAGACAGGAAAAAAAAATACTTACCATTGTCTTTAGAAAGTACCTGTTAAAAGAGCCATAGGGTGCTGATGTGAGGATTTAAAAAGAAACTCTGAAGCACTATTTTAAGCATAATCACTGGTAATGTGCTAAAAAACCAGCATCTTTATTAAGTCTTTTTTCTTTAGTACCAAAATATTGTATCATTTTTAGTTCAAATGTTTGCCATTCCTGACTGTTTTTGAAGTTACCTTTTAACACTCTTGGCAGTAAAATCACTGATGGAGTGATCTGGTCTTGAAAAATGTTCCCCTACTGGTGTATTTTCATTTTTAATGGGTAACTGTGACTCTGTGGTGATTTATTCTTGTTTTGAGTGCCTGTCCATTTTCACCAATATAGCAGCCTTTTCTACGTTGTATCATATATACTACATTGCTAGAAAAACAAGTATATGAGTTTTGGATTTTAAATGTTTTTCCATTATGAATAATACTTGTCTCAGGAGAGATATGTGTATGTAATTTGCAGCGAGGTGCTTTGCATGGTTTTGTACCTTTGCCGCCTAGCTGGAGCTCGGCGGGAAGTTTGCTTTGCACCAGTTTCTGCTTCAGGTTTGGTGGTTGATGGAAGGTGAGCACTGGTGGAGTGGGAAATATATTTTTAGAGTCTCATCTTCAGACAGTAGTGGCTGTAGATCTTTAATTATTTTCTGTAGTTTTTCCAGTTCTGGGTTGTAGGTTACTACCAGAAGTGTGCGATCAGATGTTCTCTGTGGCTTGTACCTTAATAGTTCTTCCCTAGGCCTACGGAGTGCAGAATGGATATTCCTGTCAGTGGTGCTGGTTTTATATTCCTTCTGCCTAAAAGATTCTTTTAGTGTCCTAAGGTGTCTGTCCCTGTCATCTTGGTTTGAACAAATGTAGTGGTACCGGATGGCCTGGCTGCGTATAATGGATGTTTTGGTATGTGAGGGATGGTAGCTTGAGCTGTGAAGGTAACTGCACCTGTCTGTAGGTTTTCTGTACACAGATGTTTGCAGTGTTCCATTTTTCGGTGTGACTGTGGTATCCAGGAAATGCACACACTTTGAGTAATTTATTTGGAATTTAGTGGAAGGATGGAATTTATTGAAGTTGTCAAGAAACTGTTTAAAGTTTTCCTCTCCTGCTGTTCATATGATAAAGATATCATCAATATATCAATAGTATTTTAATGGCTTATGATGTTATGTGCCGAGGGATTTTTCTTCTAGCTCTGCCATGAACAGGTTGGCATACTGTGGTGCTATCCTGGCGCCCACAGCCATCCCCATATTTTGAAAGTAAATATCAGTGTTGAAGCTGAAATAATTGTATGAAAGGATGTATTCCATAAATTTGGCTATTACATCCGGTGGATATTTGCTCTCCGTGGCGGCTTTTCACAGGTATTCATAGCATGCCATTATGCCGTCTCTGTGAGGGATGTTGCTGTATAAGGATTCAACAACCATTGTGACCAAAACAGTGTCAGGTGGTAACTGGTCAATATTGTTCAGTTTGTTTAGAAAGTCTGTAGTATCCTGTATGAAGCTGTTTGTGTTTTGCACCAGTGGTTTGAGTTTACCTTCTATGAGTCCAGAAATCCCCTTCATTAATGTGCCAATTCCTGATATAATTGGTCTGCCGCGGTTTCCAGATTTGTGAATTTTTGGTAATGTGTAGAAGGTTCCTAGTGCTGGCCTTCTTGCTATCAGATTTTCCAGTTCCTTATGTGTATGTTCTGGAAATGTGCTGATTAGTTATTTCAATTCTTTAATGAATTTCTTTGTGGGGTCTGAGGTCAGCTTCCTGTAGTAGGTCTTGTCTGAAAGTTGTCTGTAGCCTTCCAGTATGTAGTTGATTGTATCCATGATCACAACTGCACCTCCCTTATCAGCAGCTGTAATGGTGATGATTTTATTGTTTTGTAGGTTACCAATTGCTTTCTTTCCAATGGTGAGAGGTTGTATAGAATTTTTCTCTGTTTACTGGAGATTACAAATGTTAATTGATGGTCCAGAGCCAGAGTAAAATTATGCTGCTATTTGATCTTACAAGTTGAGCCCTTCAACGGACACACTCCAATGACAATTAGAGTCTTCCTGTTTGTAAGGAGTGTGAATTGGCTGTAATGCTTTGATGTGCAAACTGCTAGTCTATGCTTTGAATCCACATTCAACCTCTATATCTGTCATGCTGTTCAGCTGTTTCCACTTTGACCTGAGGAAGAGGGTTTGGGCAGGACAGTAGTGTGGTGGGTAGGTAACTGACTGGGCGGCAGGACACAGAGGGTGGTGGTAAATGGCTGTCACTCCACAGAGGGAAGAGTGACCAGTGGGGTACCACAGGGATCAGTGCTGGGACCGGTCCTATACAGCATCTTCATCAGTGACATTGCACAGGACCTAGAAGGCAGAATTTCACTGTTCAGTGATGACACAAAGCTCTGTAACAGAGTAGACACACCAGAGGATGTAGACAGAATGAGAAGGGACCTGCAGAAACTTGAAGAATGGTCAGGGATTTGGCAGTTGAAATTCAATGCAAAGAAGTGCAAGATAATGCATATGGGGCACAAAAACCCTGGCACAATATATCATTTGGGGGGTGAGGATATAGCATGCACCAAGCAGGAAAGGGATCTTGGGGTTATCATCTCTGATGACCTCAAGGTAGGGAAACAGTGTGACAAGGCAAAAGGTAAAGCAAATAGGATGCTGGGATGCATAGGCAGGGGTATCACCAACAGGAAAAGAGAGGTCATAATTCCACTATACAAGACACTAGTGAGGCCCCACTTGGAGTACAGTGTACAGTTCTGGAGACCTTACCTACGTAAAGACATAGACAGGATAGAGAAGGTTCAGAGGAGGGCAACAAAGATGGTGCATGGATTGCATCACAAGTCCTATGAGGACAGGTTGAAGGAACTGAACATGTACTCCCTGGAGGAGAGAAGGAGAGAGGGATATGATAAAGACATACAAGTATCTTACAGGGAGGAACAGGGTGTAGGAATACACTATTTTAAGCGAAAAGATGTTCCAGGACTAGAGGGCATGGGATGAAGTTGGAGGAGGACGATTCAGAGGAAACGTGAGGAAGAATTTCTTCACAGAACGGGTGGTGGACAAGGGAACACCCTGCCAGAGGAAGTGGTGGGGGCTGAAACAATCACGGGATTTAAGAATGCATGGGATAGACATAAAGGAATTCTGGAGGTCAGGGGTAAGGGGCAACAGACTTCTAGGAAAACATAAACTGAACTTACAAGCTCAAATGGGAAGACTGGGTGGGCCATAGGCCCTTATCTGCTGACACTGTCTATGTATCTATGTTTTATCTCTTGAAAGCTAGTCTTAGAAATAATTTTGTTAGTTCAATAAAAGATATCACCTGCAACATATTTGTTGGTTTTTATCTCTACATTGCTGACTGGACTAACACAGCTACCACATTTATTTTGGATGTGGGGATTGAATGTAACTTGATTTGTTGTTTATAGAATAAAGCTATATGCAAATAAACTTGTTTAGAGTGGGAGAAGAAGGAAAGTCCCTCTCTTCCACATGGTGAGCTCTCCAAATATCTGAGAGACCAAGTTCTTCTATGTAAGTATTGAGCAGTTTTGTGACCTTCCTGTTAGTGGATGTGTGGCTTGAGGATCTATCCCTATAAGGATGTGGGACCATATTAAAATCCCCCCCCAATACTATCTGACCCAGAGGCAGCTCAGCCACTTTAGAAAAATGGTCAAGAGAAAAGTCTCCATTTTTACATTAGTCGCAGATATGTTAAAGAAATGTATTATTTTCCCCTGCAAGGTCCCAGACACCCAAACAAAATGACCTTCTGTAGCTGTCTCCAAAGATTCTACCACAAATGGAATGCCCCCTTTAAATAGTATGGCTATGCCTGCCTTTTATGCTTTTGGATGTGATGCTGCCACTACTCTATCCACCCACATGCATTGTAGTTTAACGTGTTCCAACTCAGATAAGTGTGTTTCCTGTATGTAAGCCACATCGCATTTTAAATTTTTTTAGCTCCATCAATAACCTAGCTCACTTGATTAGGGAGTTGATCCCTTTAACATTATATGAACAGATATTCAAGTGGGCCATAATACAAATAAAAAGAAGATGCTTACTGTACCATATAATACCATCACAAGTATACCCTTCTCCAGAAATTAAACTAGTGCAGTAGCAGCCTTTGCGTGTATTTCTTGCCCATAAGATTCACTCATACTTTGTAATTGCAACATTTGAAACTTTAAAACAGATCAAAAAACAATACTACCTAAACTTTAAAATAATCAACAGGAACAGAATTCCTAACCTTTATCAAATAATTAATACCACAATGAAATATATTCGAATTACTAAAGAGAAAAAAGGGAAATAGAAATAGTAAAAAGGAAAAAAGGAAGAAGAGAATGACTTCTTAGGTAAAAGTATCTGTGGCCAAACAAGTGTGCCACAGAAATTCACACTAAGATCCTAGTGTGAGTATTAAAAATAGCCCCGGTGGTCTTGGGGGCTATGGGCTGAACTCTCAAGTCTCTGCCCACTCATAAAAAGAAGAAAAATCCCATCACCAAGGGAAGGACTCAAAAAATGCCCAAGCAAAAATAAACAGCCCCGCTGCTCCCTCATCCATTCTTTCATTGTTTTAACCAATGAGGGTAGATTCAAGTAACTACCTCGCTCCTAATCCTTTAGGGACCACTGTTCCCCCAGGTCCCATATCAAACCAATGCTCATGCATAGAGAGAGGCATCTTAGCCAGAGATAAAAGAGTTTATGGAAGTTGCAGTATCATCTCCCTTTAGTAGGTGTTTGAGCATAGGGACCAGGGAGTTTAAGATTTCCTGTATCTCCCTGCAAGAGGGAAGCAACCCCAGCACTGCTTGATTAGCCAGACTCATAATATTCCTCCCTTTAACCTGTTCCTTAGCCCAATGGTGAGGCAGTATTATTCTTTATGTTTATAAACATGGGCTGGCAGTAGCTCCGGTAGGCATTCCACTTTAGATCCCCAACCAAGTAAATACACCCTGCCCTACTAAAGTCTTTTATGTTACCGGGAGGGAGAAAGAAAAGTTAAAGTCCATACTGTCCCCTTAATTAGCTTAGTCTCCAGTGCTGTAGGTAAATATTGTTTTCTCTCTTTAATACTCCCCCGAGAATGTCAGATGAACAAAGTCCATCAGATTCAAAGTACCTGATGTTATACTTAGCTTGCTGCACCCAGAGAAGGAAGTACTGAGAAGAATATGATGTCTGGTCTCTGCAAGAATAAATCACATTTTCAGTGATGAATGAGAAGGTGAAGCTGTTTCCTTATTTTGATGATGTCGATCAGCATGCTTCAGGATCTTCATGACCTCTACTGCCATTGCCTTAGGTAGCATCCCCATAAAACCGCGTTTATGACCCCTGGTAACCACCTTCCAAGCCCCTACAACTAGCATGCGTTCAAGTTGTTCCATTTCCATATCTGGCACAGAGATTTCCAAGGCTTTCAGTTGGGGTATGGCTTCAACAAGGGAGTCGAATGTTTTAGGACCAGAATCTAGTTGTATCTTGATGCGAGCTGGGAAAAGAAGTTGAGCTTTAATATTTTTCTTTTCCTTAAGCTCACAAATGATTTCCAGGACTCGTTGCCGCTCCACTTGTAAAGCAGTTGAAAAGTCCTGGTCAAAGAAAATGGGAGAGGACTGATATTTAAGGTCTCGATGTCTACAAGCCTCCCTTAGAATTAAATCCTTGCTCTGACAGTACACCATCCAGATTATCCAGGAACGCGGTCTGACAGTAGGGTTCATAGGCTTCGGCCCCAAAGACTGATGTTCCCAATCAATTTCTAGGTTCAGATCGGAGGGTAAAGAAAGCATGGAGTGGAGTAAATGCTGGATGAAGTTAATAGGGGTGGCAAAACCTTCTTCAGCCCCCTCCGGTACTCCATGAATTCGGAAACTATTCTGCCAGGCTCAGTTTTCTAGGTCCTCTAGCTGATTTTGAACTTCTCTGTCACGACAGAGCAGATATAGTATAAGGCGCTCACTGGTGTCCTGGGCCTCGGCGATGTCCGCTACTTTGGCTGCATTGTCAGTCACCTTTTTATCTATAGTTTAGACGTCTTGCCGCAAGTCAGCCAAAGGTGATTCTATTTTGTTTACTGCTTTAAATATTTGCTGTAGAGTGCATTCTGACTTGCGAGAGGAGATTGTTTCTTCCCTTTCTAAATCCTATGATGATTTGGATGGTGAGCAATCACGTTGCGTGCAGGCCGTAAACCCCTCCATGTCCTTGTCTAAAATGAGCTGCTTCATTTTTGTTTGTGAAGCTGGTGTTTGCCGTCCTTTAGCTCAGTTTGCTTTTGTAGCCATTTCTGCTGTGTAGTAAAGGTCACAGAGCTCTGATAAAATGAAGATTGAATGAGGACTGTGATAGATTAGAGGAGCAGTTCATGGAGCTCTAATGATTAAGCTCCTACCATGTTGGTGACATCACCGGAAGTCCTCCTGTGACAGTGTGAACCCCTCACCACTTAATAAATGTACCCATGCTGTTATCTTTTTATCTGGTTGCAACCACTATCCTCCCCTCTTATAAGGCTATCCTTGTATTTTTCTGTATGGGGGCAGGCCACCTCCTTACACAGCCCCCCCCCCCGAGCTTCTTAAACCCCTTCTTGCTTTATGTTTCTCTGTTTTTCCATTGGGTGCATTTGTATAAAATTATGGAGATGGCAAATACTCTGTCTGTAATTAAGAATATATGCAGATGCCAGTGCTTTGTAATATTGTCATATTCAAATATTGTTTTCTGACCAATATTTGTGTTAAGTCCTACAAGTAGCATGGAACTGAAATGATGTTTAGTTCATGTTTTAGAGAGAGAGAGAGTGTTTTCTGTGCAGGGTTTCAATATAAGCACTCTCCCTGTTGTAGTGCTAGCAATTCCAGCCGCATGACCATCCGCACGATCGCAAGGGCTGCACGATCGTGCGCACTATCGTGAAGTGCATAGAGCACATAAAATCTTGAAAATCCAAAGACTTGAGCCACATATAGGCTCACCTGGGATAGGGTTCTCCTCAAAATCGCAGTGCAGAATGCTTAGTTTGTGAGAATCAGCCCTTCCTAAAGTCCTCTGTTTGCTGGGGAAAAAGAAAAGCAGATGGCTTGAAATTTCAGCAGACAACTTTTCCCTGCAGTTAGAATTGTGTTGCAGCCTATTTCTGCTGCTCTAAAACCAGTTCCTACAGCCCCCAAACCTCTAGATAGGGGGTTTTTTGGTCCTTTAAAGCTCTGGGTATACAGTTTTACAATGTCTTCAAGGTGCCTCTGTCTTGGATAATTCAGGGCAGGTTCAAATAAGCTCTAACCTTCTTGAAACTACAGTCTACAGGATACTAGGAATAAAAAAAGCTGTCCATGTTTTGAGAGCTCTTGTTAAAGAGAACTCATTTAATTATTTAGTAGTTTTCAAAACTTCTTATTTTTGTACTCCCAAAATAAAAACAAAGAGAAAGTTCTACTATACAACTTCACATTTGTAAATGTTAGCATTGTGTCCAAATAAGGAGGTTACCTGTACTCAGGTGTTGAACTGCTCCTGAAGATTAAAGGGAAGGTCTGCTTGCTAGCAGTCTCTGCAGTTAAATGAGAGTCACTATAGGGAATCAACGGACCCTTGTGGCCTAATTTTGTAAGAGAATACCTGTCACTCAAACACAGGAGAACATTCTTGAAAGTAAAAAACTATAGTAAGGCATATTTTTTCAAGTTATGTATAATCCCAGATTGTTTATGTCTAGCAGAGTCTTTTAGGATATACCTATAATGGTTTTGATAGCTAATAAAAGAGTTTTATTTTTTGATGATGCTGTGTCACCTGATGCAGGTAGGCGGGTACAAAAGTCCTACCTGAAGAAGCATGAGAGAGATAAGGTCAGTATACTCTGATCAGTGAAGAGAGAAGGTTCCTGCTGTAAGGATTTTACTTGTGTTACTTTGCTTGAACACAGTTTTTTTTTTCCTTTTGATGATATTTTCATTTAACTTTTCTGTTATTTGGATGGTGCAAGAATAAATTATTTATGAAGATTAATAAACATCCCACAAGCCAACATGGGTTGCACCTTATCTGTTGACTCCTGTGTCCATCTGTAGAACCCACACTGTAACACCTCCGTTTTGAATTTTTCACAGGGATCTCTCTAATTTGGCATATCAAAGAGACCTAGTAGATCCACAGGCTTAAAAATCTGTAGAAATTGTTTTCAGCTCCTGGTAAAGGCAGACTGTCATAAGCTTTTTGATAATTAAATTATTTTATTATGCAGGTAAATAGCATACTTTACTTGACATTACAGGCAATACACAGCTCCTCTTCCAACCACTGAGGAAGCTGGTCTCACAGTTTCTATATTACATTACGGTATACATAGCAGTAGTGTCAGTTGTTAACTATGCTAATTATTGACCTTTATTTTATTGAATAAATGCCCCCAACTATATACAGCACATCTTATATGACCTTTATACCTGATTATTCTCTCCTTTGCCTCTGCTTCTATGTTGTAGTTCTGTTGTGCTGTGAGAAATTTAAACTAATACGATGCTCGTACCCATCTTTCCTCCACCTATATATGTCCACCATTACCTCTCTAGCTCTCTGCCCTGGATATCCCTCCCCAGGGATTCCATCTCCACCTCCAATCCTCTCCTTAGCTCACAGGCAAGGTTCCATCCCTCTGCTGCAGGACCCAGACATCCATTTCCATATCTTATAGACCTGGAAGAAAACAGACACAGAATTCAGTTATGCGTTGCCTTAATGCCATAGCTTCTCCCATCGGCAATGTGTTCATATACATTTCCCACTTATTCAGGAACAATTCCTCCTTACCATATTTTTGATAGGTCAGCCGCTCCAGTGCTAAATTATTTATTATCAGAGTCTTCCATTGTCTGAGTGATGGTCGAATGTGTGAGACCCATGTATTCTGAATACATTGTCTTGCCATATTCAAAAGTATTTGTATGGTTCTGGGATATGGCTCCCAGTCCTCCACCCCCAGTTCCTCCATCCCAAACAGCAGAGATACTGCAGTGTCTGCCAGAGGGATATGCATAGCGTCTGTGACCTCCCTAGCTCTCTCTCCGTCCAAAATGGGCGACGCTCTCCACATTCCCAAAAATAGTGAATGTATGTTCCCCTTGCCTTGTTATAGCTACTGCAGATGGGTGAGACAGTGGGGTGAAACTTGTTAACCACCACTGGGGGGCAGTATAGTATGTGTAAAAACCTATACTGTGATTCTTTAAACGTGTTACACATCAGTAGTCCCATGTGTGATTGTAAGACCATAGACCAATTATGTTCTATAATTGGGGTTCCCAAGTCCCTCTCCCATAGTCCTTTACCTTTTATAGACCTATCTGGGAACAATTCCCTATCCTATCTAACTGCTTGTACTATAAAACCTTTAGGTATAACTGGTTTATTCCATATCAATTCCTCTAAGGATGCCAATGCAGACGCCTTCTCACCAGGCCCAGTTCTTGTTGTGCTAAAAGCCCTGATCTGGAAATAATTTTATCTATGTGAGACTGGGATGCCATATGTCTCCCTGAGTTCTTCAAAGGGTCGGATACCTCCCCTCCCATATAAATCTTGGCGGCAATGCACCCCCCGAGACTTCAAATCCTCCCCTTCTAGTCCTGGCAGGAAGGCTGTGTTCCCCACAATTGGTACCAATCCTGTTACTGTATGCTTGCTCCCCATTTCATCTCTTCTTAGTCCGTTTCCATGCATCCAGTGTCCACTCTACTAGGGGGTTCCTAAGCCTTGACCTCTGGTATGCTCTTTCCTCCTGGGTCTAGATATGCTGTCAAATGGATCGGTGTATCCTGCCCATCTAAATCCACCCATCCCGCTTCTTCCCCCTGGTGTACCCAATCCTGGATATACCTGTCCTGCATGGCTAAGGCATAGCCCTTGAGATCTGGGAAGTTAAGGCCTCCCTTATCCATCTTGCCCGTTAACCTAAGCAGACTCATCCTGGGCCTTTTATTCTGCCAGATAAATCTGCTAAACTCCTTCTCCAGATCTTTGTAATCCCCATTCGTTAATCCCATCAATAGCATCTGCATCAAATACAAAATCCTAGGTAACATTCATTTTTAGGAGGTTGATACGTCCCATCCACGAGATAGGGAGGGCCCACCATCTTTCCATGTCTGCTATAATTGTGTGTAGCAGAGGTCCATAGTTAAGCCCATATAACCCTGCCAGGTCTTTCCCTACCTTGATTCCCAGATATGTAACGCTATCCTGTACCACCTTAAACCCCCATGCATTCCCTCCATCCTGAGGTCCCTGCCCTGCAATCCTGAACATTTCTGACTTGATTAAGTTCAACTTATACCCTGAAAAGCTTGCAAATTCCTGCACCACCTCCAATAAGGCAGGCACTGTAGTTGCTTTGTGCATAGTAAACAGTAGCAGGTCATCTATAAACAGTCAATTTGTATTGTATACCTGACTTTCCACCACCCCCTGAATTCTCTCATCTCGCCTTATGCGAATTGCTAGAGGTTCTATCGCCATAGCAAACAGAGCGGCCCCATTGACTAAGATGTGCTTGTGGACCAGTGTAGAGCATACGTATCATATCAATATAAGTATCCCCAAGTTCAAATCTACACAGCACCTCAAATAGATAGGGCCATTGTATGCAATCAAATGCCTTTTTGGCATCCATAGACAGTGCCACTACTTGTCCTGGATGCCAGTTTCCCCACTGAACTACATTCAGGAGCCTTCTTATGTTGTGGTATGATTGGCGACCCTGTACAAATCTGGTCTGGTCTGTATGCACCAATTGGGGTAGGATTCCCTCTAACCTATGGGCCAATACCTTCACGAAGATTTTAGTATCACAATTTAGGAGTGATATGGGACGATATGACCCACACTCAGATGGGTCCTTCCCTGGTTTGGGAAGTACACAAATCATTGCCTGTAAGCTATTTATCAGCAACCTATCCTCCTCTTCTGCCTCTTCCAACATCTACCTCTTGCAAGTTGAGCAAGGATTGTTCCTGGCTTATTTCCGCATTCATATACCCATTGCCTAGGATAGAACAGGGATGTAATAGCATCTCCTGTTAGTGGTAAATTAAGGGCCCCTCTAAGTGCCAACATCTCCCCTTCAGCTACTCTGTAGGGTGCTCGATCATTTTCCACTCTGTATCCTTCAATTGTTTTTCTAAATTCTGCTGTCTGAGCCTCCTTTGCCTTTTGTACCCACTTACATATCCGATTATTGTCCCCCACATACTGTATAACAGGAGATATTCACTGTCTTTTAATTTTTACTATTTTTGCTGGTTTCATGCTAGCGCAAAAATAAAAAGACTGTGAATATTAGGTGACTCAACATACAATAGCAACGCTAGTATGCCACCAGTGAAAATAAGATGAAGTGAACATGCCAGGTGTGCTCAGAGCGCTAAATATAACGGGTGTGAATTTAAGCTGTTCTACAGTATTTGCCTTCCCTGCTTCCCAATATACCTTTTGTGTGGTGGCAGTAGCTTCATTCATCTCTTTATATCCCTCCCACCTTTGTTTCAGGAATGTCCTAAATTTCTCAGGTGTCATCAGATACATTGGGAAACGCCAGCCCGGACATGGACCCAGTCTTTCCCCTGAGAGGCACCTCAACACCACCATAGCATTGTCCAATATGTGAATGGGGCCATGTCTAAAATCCCGCACCCGTCCATACCCTTGTCTCATAACACATATGTAGTCCAGCCTGGACCACGTCCCATGTGGGTTAGAGTAGAACGTATATTTCCATGCTCCTGGGTTAGCTGTCCTCCATGCATCTACCATGTCCAAATCCACCACCCCTTGCTTCCATTGAGTGAGTGCCCTCTCGTATCTGCTTGTTCCCTCTGAGTGGTTCAGGCTGGGCTCCATTACACAGTTGAAATCACCACCTAAACATAGATTTGGGAACTGTTTGCTGATCATGATATCCATCATTTTTTTGTAGAAGGTGGGATCAAACATTGCTGGAGCATAAATACTGGCATACATGATCTGCTCCTCCTTAACCTGCCCTGTACAAACATATACCGACCCTCCACTTGGTCTGCAACTACCCTTTCCACCTGAATTGGGTAATTTTTATGGAAAAGTATTGCTACTCCCCGCTTGTGGGAGTTGTATGCTGCAGCATGACATTCCCCAACCCATCCACCTACCAACTTTTGGTGCTCTCCCACCGTAAGGTGGGTCTCTTGGAGTAGGGCTACCTGGGCCTAGCAGTTCTTGAGAGCCTGTAGCACTTTTTTTGCTTTATGGGATTATGGAATCCACGGATGTTTCATGAAACTATTACTATATCATTTTCCATTCTTAGTCCAGGGATTTCTACTAGCACCCTTCCTTATTTCTATCAGATTTGTCCTCTCAGTCAGCACAACAATCAGGTACAATTGTATTATTCCACAGATACTTTCTTGTTTCAGTAGCCCCTCCCTCCCCCCAGTCCCCAATAAGTTCTGCAACAGGCAGAATTCCAACCAACATGTAAAAACAAACAGAAATGAGACTTTGCATTATTAATATAATGTATTTGACTATCCTGTCTCCTTGTGACCTTCTCTTATTCTGCAGTATCCTCCTATATCCCATTTCTCCTACCTGGGCTTGAAGGATAACATGCCGATACCTCCCCCCCACAATATTCTTCTCCAATTTAGCAGGCACAGGTACAGGTTCCTCTCTTCCCCCCCTCCTTCAATACTCACTATGCCCCCCCAACATAATATGTAAGTGGCTTCCTCCATGACTCTTTCCCCCCTTAGCCCACCCTGGGACTTGTAAAAGTCTTCTTAAGCTCCTTATATTGTTCCAGACTCCTCTACTCTGATGAGACACTGGCTACTATGTCTCACCTTCCCTGCCTCCCTAACAGGGCCCCTACTTACCCCTGAGCTGAGGTCTGGTGGAGTTAGTGGCATAGCGCATTCTCCCTCAGTCATTCGTCAAGCCTTTCCAGCAATGCCCAATACTGGTTCTGTGCCTGAAGAGAAATAAAATAAAAAAGCTATTTAAAGCATTTACCTTATTCTTTTTCCGAGTTCTCAGACCCCCCCCCCCAATGTTCCTTGAATCTCAAATTAGACATGGAAACCCCCTGACTTCTCGTAATATATACCCCCGTCAACTGGGGACCCCTCTCCCGGTATCACAACATATAATTCTGGCATCCTCCCCCTTGTCATGGCCAAGTCATATTGACTACATAACCAGAGTTCGGAGCAGTATGAGACCAAACACACATCTTCATTCCCTATGCCTTCTGCACAGGAGCTCCTGGTCGTGGAAGGCCGTGGCACTATTTGTACTGTAAAACAGCAGCACATCCTCCCCATTCTACTTTGTAACCCCACCTTGGTGCCACATGCCCTCCCCGACAGAAACCAATCCTTCCCACCACAGTTGCAGAACCCCCCGGTGGCATTCCCCAGGCCTGTCCTCGGCCTTCAGAAACAATGTTAGACATCACTGGGTAGGTTTGTTCCATGCTCAGACCTTCTGCCTCAAAGATGTCACCCCCACATTGTTTCTTTCCAGTCCTGAGGTCCTGTATGGGCATCCAAAGGCCGACCGCTTCTCTCTGCAGCCATGCTCGCCATAATCCCCCCTCAATATCCAGATAAGAGTGGGCAGTAGAAAACAACATGGGAAGGGGATCGCAACACCATTGTTGTACGGAGAGTCAGAGGGCAGTGTGGTTAACAGTCTAGTAATCCCAGGAGCCTCATGGCACAGCCCCTTCCCCAGTTGTTACACAATGCTCCGTGGTGTTTGGTTTAATGACAAAAGAATATATACAGAAAGCCTCTAAACAGCGTCCTGCTCCTGTTGGGTTGCTCCCCCCCTCTGACTCTGTGGGAGGTAAAGAGTGTAAGCGAGAGATAATTCCAGGTATTCTTGGCTCCGTATTCCACCCCCTTCAGGCACAGAGTAGGCCACTAGTCCAATTGTCACAAGTACCCCATGATAATCAAGTCCCGGAAGACATAATCTCCAGGCATTTAGTAGTTCAGTTTTACAGGAATTCAAAGAATTTCATCACTTATCTGAGCCTGCTGATGCTTCCGGGCTCGATTCATGTCTGCAGGCCTCTGTCAACTCTTTATGAAAACGTTGCACCTTTTCTACATCATGGAAGGTGCTGTGTTGTGCCATCAAATCTTACTTTTACTGTGACTGGATATAAGAATTGAAAATCAACTTTATTAGCATGGAGGGCATCCAGAAGTGGATTAAATAGGCATTGTTTGCGCTGTAGAAGGTGGGAGAAATCTTGGTGCAGGAACAGACGGGCCTCCTGGTAAACCACTTTTTTTTGTTTCTTAAATGCAAACCATATTGCCTGTCCATAGCCAAAATTGTGTAATCAAAAAACCAGTTGTCTCGGTGGGTCTCCCACTGGTGGCCTCAGAACCAAGGCCCTGTGCACCCTCTCGATTTTATATCTGCCACCCTTGGGTTCCAATCCCAGCAGCTGTGGTAACACTTTCCTGCAAAACTCTTCCGGAGAATTCCATTCCTTGCTGTCTGGAAGGCCACAGATCTGGAGGTTATTTCTTCGCTGGTAATTCTCCTGGTAGTCCATTTGCTCCCTAAGTTCCCCCAACTCTCTTCAGAGGTCCTGTACTGTCTCTGGGAGCTGTTCCATTTGGTCCTCCAGCGTAGAAATTCATGCCTCTGCCTCCGAGATCTTGGCCACCTGGCCAGTTAGCTGTTCTGATAACTCAGATATTTTAACAGTAATCATATTCAATTTCAGGGACACTGCTGCCAGAACCTGAGCTGTGAGTACGCGCCCTTTAATCTCCATCTCTGGGGCAGACAGTGTGATAATATTTGGGCCCTCTGATGCGGTAGAAGCCACAGTCTATTTTGGTGTTTTGTCCACATTACGCAAGGGGTTTTCCCATATTTGCCACATGATATTCATCCATCAGCACTTCAGATACTTGAGAATGTCACTGAAAAGTACATTTCTCTTCATTTTTACCACTTTTTTCTTTACTTTAGAGACCTGTGGGTATGGAGCTGGAGAAAGACGTTGCTGCTTCCTAGCTGCTCATTAGCGCCCCCCCCCACAAGCTTTTTTTAAGGGCCTGAGTCTAGAGCACGACTTCACTTATTGTGAGTCCTTTATTGCTTTTTGCCCTAAAATTTTAAATAAAAGAATTAAAAGAAATGATGGCTTCTCAGTCTGCTTCCTTGTCACCAAAAGAATAATAAAAATGCACCGAGGGAGTTCCCAATAATGGTGGAGAGCATGCATCAGAAGTGTCCGTCTCCTCTTGTTCAGCAGCAACATCAAATACTGTAAAGGGTGACAAGAAAAAAGATAAAGCTGCTTGGCCATCTGAAAGGAATGGTAAAGATGGATTAGATATCAGGATGTCCAAAAGGTAGCACCCTGAATTCGTTGATGGCAAAAATAAAAGAGCCTATGAGCAGACACTGGAAATGGTACCTGCTAAAAAGAAAAGAAAAGAGAAAAATGTCACTGCCACTCCTTCTGAATGGAAAAAGAAGCAGGCAGATGACAGAAAAATGCCCTCATCTGAGGGCATATCAAAGATGTGGCAATTTTTCCAGGCCATCCAGGCTATGGGAAATATTAATAACATGATTGCCACCTCCATCCACAAGCTCAGTCCAGAACAGTGGTAGGAATTTAAAAGTTGTGTGTGTGTGTGGTGGTGGTGGTGGGGGGTCACATGGCCCCATCAGTGACATTGCCAAAAGGGGGGTCCAGGGGAATTTGCTGCCCTGGAAGAAAATTTTAAGAATGTGGTGGCAAATGATGCATTTTAGAAGTATTTTCTATGAAATCTGAAGCAAGGCAAGCATAGGGAATTACTAGCTCAAACCCTGAAATGCAACAGGTGCTGTAGCTTGAACTAGGGAACATAATCTGTTTTATTTCCTTATTCTCCTACTCAAGCTGCACACAAAGACAGAAATAAAATACGGTAATGATTAAACTTGTTTTTCCCAAACAAAAAAAGGGCCTGGCAGATGGGCCTGGTGGGTTTTGCCCCTGTAAGAAATGTTGAAGAGTCAAGGCAAATGGTGAATTTTAGAAGCATGCTCTAGATAAGCAATCTGCAGCAAGACAAGCATAGGGATTTAGCTGAAAACCCTGCCATACAGTACATGAATTGAACCAGTGAACGTTATTTATTCTAATTGTTTTATTGCCTCAGTCTTATTAGGTCATTATACGCAACCTGCACACAGACAGAAAAGAAAACAGACTGATAAATATTTTGGGTGAACATCTCTATTGTGACCTGGATGCAAGAGACTGAGACCTAACACTTCCAATGGATAATGTACAAGGGAAACATCACAGACTACACAGAATCATAGAATCACAGAAGCTTGTCGGCAGAGGAGAACCATCTAGCCCATCATGTCTGCCCTTTTTTTCCCCTACCCCCCCCCCCCAGATTTTGGAAGTGATATAATCTTGAAGTTCAAAAAGGGTCAAACTCAGAACACACAACTGCACTTCTCTGATCTTGCCATATAATTCAGGAATTTTCTTTGGTGGTGTCAGCAGGAAGCAAAAGATCAAAAGGTCTGTTTGACAATTTGGCAAATCTGTCAGTGACTTCATCTAGTTTTATTAGGTTCGTTGCCTCACCCTCAATTGCTAATGTGGCAAGACCACTTAGTCTGTCCTGACCCATTATGTTTCTCAGGTATGTTTTTATTCTTTTTAGGGCACTGAAGGATTGTTCACATGAGCATGTAGTGACTGGTATAGCAAGTGCAATGGTACCCAGTTGGTGGATGCCAGGAAACACAGCTAGAGACAGTGACTCAAGCAATGAAGATATGTTCCAAGGACGGTTCCATGTTACCGAAGTGACAGGAAATTTGCTGATCATCATTACAGTGACTGCACAATACCGACAATTGGCATTGTGCCATCAATGTATAAAGGTTTTTTTTTTGCCCCCTGCACCCCCAGCACTATAGATTACCAACTCTGAGTTGGAGTTGGTTCAGAGAGGGAGCAAACTCCCCAGAGACAGCAGTGTTGGGAAATTAGTGGATCATCACAGTGAACAGCTGATTCTGTCACTGTGATGGTCGTCGCCGTTTTCCTGTCGCTGCGGTGATGGTATATGTCCATGGGCAATTTTCAGAGGGCAGATGCGCAATGAACCTTTGTGCTACAATCAATTCTACTTCTTCAGGAAGTTGTATTCCATTGTAAAAGCAAAGTCAAAGAAACTCTGCTGGTGGTCCAGGGAGGTGCAGGATAGGTTGAGGAAAAAAGGCAGGCATTCCAAAGATACAGAAAACCGGGGGCACCTTAAGGGCATTAACAAGGTGAAATAGTCTAACATGTTTCAACATAAGAAAAATAGCAACACAAGAGGACACAGCACGAGATTAGAGGGAGGCCGATTAAGGGGTAATGTGAGGAGGTTCTTTTTCACAGAAAGGGTGTTGGATGCATGGAATGGCCTACCTCAGGAAGTGGTGGATATGAATACAGTGCAGGGCTTCAAATAGGCATGGGATAGGCATAAGGGAGCAATACAGATGAGTATGAATAGATAGGCCATTGACAGTTCAAAAGGTTGATGGCACATTTATAAGGCAGAAAAAGAAATGGGCAGACTGGATGGGCCTTGTGGTCCTTATCTGCCATCAACTTCTATGTTTCTATGAAGTTTATGTCTGGAAATCAAGGGAAATGAGCAGAGTGGTTAGGGCAGCCAAGGATCTACGGTTGGCACAGGGGATTAGGGAGGGAGAATAGGAGTTCTTTAAATACATTAGGGAGAAAAGGAGGCATAGTGACCAAATCACCAAGTTGAAGAAGGAGGGCAGATGGGTAGAGAAAGGGAAGGAGCAGGATGAGGTGTTAAATGAATACTTCACATCAGTATTCACGAAAGAACAGGAAGGGCCTATCCCGCACAAGCCTGGCAGGAAGAGGGGGGTGGATGGGAGAACTTTCAGATCAGGAAATCCTAGTACAAAGAGTTAGGGAGGATCTGAAGGCCTTGAGAACAGATAAGGCAACAGGCCCATATGAAATCCACCTAGGGTCCTGAAGGAGAAGGCAGAGATCCTGGTGAAACCTTTGGCAGAGTTATTCAACATCTCCCTCAACTCAGGATGTGTGCCCCTGGGTTAGAGGTTCACACATGTAGTACCCCTTTATAAAGGCAGACCTAGAGATGAGCCAGGGAATTACAGACCAGTAAGTCTCACATCAGCCTAATGGCGCTGAGGGTTGAGGCACTGGACGTCACACCTCGTGCCATGCTGGCAACCCTGGTTAGGGAGTGGACTCGGGTCACTGGGGGTCAGCAGGGGAGGAGTAGGATTGAGCACCTGGAGCACTGCTTTTCTCTCCTGGGGTGGGTGGGTTCTGCTTCACGCAGCACTGGTGACCCCTGGTATCCTGGGGAGCACTGCAGTCTGTGTGGTTACATAGAAAGGGGTTGGGCGGAGGCGGGCATCTTTCACTCAGGTGTGGGAGCGTGTCTGGCGTGAGCAGGATGCCACTGCACATCTGCACCCTACCAACACCAGCATACAGTAGTAAAAACCCCTGCTCCCTGGATAGGCAGTGGTGTCCGACGGTGCCCCACCACCACACTCCCAACTCTGGGTTCACTCCACTGGCTCTCCCAGTCCCCTTGTCTGCCTAGATTCCGGTGAGATGAGGCTGGTCGTCGGACCAGGTAGGTGGGGTAGCGTCTGTTCCTGATTTCCTGGTGGGGTGGATTTCAGGTGGGAGGTAGCGTGGTTGGTGGTGAGTGGGGATCACCTGAGAGAGGTCCAGAGAAAGCAGGTGATAAAAAGAGTCAAAAAAAAAAAAGGGAAGCCTCACGTCCATAGTGGGAAGTTGCTTGAGACCATCTTGAAGGAAAGGTTGGTGGAGTTCCTGGAAGTAAGCGCCCTTTATGATGGCCGATAACATGGTTTCATCAAGGGGAGATCTTGTCAAACCAATCTGGTAGAGTTCTACGACTGGGTGACAAAATCTCTGGATGGAGGATGTCACAGCCCCACTCAGCAGGTCAGGCCCTCTTCTCCCACAATGCCAACCTCCAAACGCAGTATTGTGAACAGGTAACAGAACAGGGTAACCCTCCTGTCTGCTTGTGGGTCCGAATCACCTTTGGACTCAAGTTCTGGGGGGACTCAAACTGTGAACCTTATGCTAGTGTACCCAAATGTACAGGCTCAGATAATTCTGCTCTTCGGTGAATTCCAGATATCTTTTGCCTAAGGGCACCTAACCAGGTATCCAAAATGAACCCTTAAAACTCTATGAAAGACCTTGGGTATTTCTTACCTTTTTCCAATTCAGTAACACCATTTAGCTTATGCACAGTTGTCAACTTTAACCATCTATACTTCACATGCAAAAGAAAGAATTTCGAAGGCACATCAGGCAGTCTCTTTAAAATAAGAGGTTTACTTAAAAATGGATAAAAAATATGTAAAATGTAAACACAGAACACTATATCACAAAGCATATAATCACTTAAAAGAACAAGGTCAAAGTACAAACATAAACTCCTACCACAATACAATTAGACTTTTCTATCTAATGTATTACCTTCTAAACCGTGCTTAAAATGGATGTTGTTTCTAAGAGCCCATAAATAAATGTGTGTCGTCTAAGTGAAAATACAGAGTACAGTTTAAACCCTGTGTCTCCACCCCTTCTATGATGCCATCTAGTTCCTCCTTTTAGAATATAAAGATTATACAAACAGGATTTCCTAATCAGGAGGTATATTAAATAAGGTGACATCAACAATATGACTTCTTAATTAAGTCTGTGATTTCCCAGTTTCTTCTTTTTAATCTTTGAACAGTTTCATGCTTTCCAAGGACATCACATGAGTTTTACAACTCTGCAGTTTTCTCACCTAGATGCAATATAGCTTTTTAGCACCAGTTGAAATTAACTGTCCTTCCTCTGAAGACGTCATAAAATGTATATTTTAAGTTCCCAGTTTCAAAGAAGCACAGCTCATCAACAAGGCCATAAAATGCAACTTCTTGGAAGGTAATCACATTACAGAGCTCTGCTGTTTAACATATATCCTGTCATTTTAACTGAAACCTGGGGGTGGGGTCATCCCACAGGCTGTCTCATGTGAGACACTCAATAACACATTCTCTATACAAATATCATAGAGCAATCATAACCAGCTGACCAAGCGTCAAAGAAGACAGCTGGTTGATGTCCTATATCTGGACTTCAGCAAGGCATGTTGATTCAGTGCCACAAGGGAGACTAGTTAGCAAGCTGAAGAACTTGGGGGTGGGGGATATGATGGTTAAATAGATTGGTAGCTGGTTGGGCAACAGGCAGAAGAGGTTGGTGGTGGTGGTGGGAGGGAGCTCTAAACTCCTAGAAGGGTCACTAGTAGAGTCCCTGTTTGCTGACAACTCCAAACTGGGAACAGTGCTGGATAGCAAAAGAGGGAAGAAGAGCACTCCAGGAAGATCTGGAATGCTGGGAGCAGTGGTCAAAAACATGGCAGCTGAGGTTCAATGCCAGAAAGTGTAGTGTACTGCACTTGGGAGCTGGGAATCTGGGTTACAGCTATCACTTGGTGGGGAGCAGTTATCCACCTTGGAGGAAGAGAGAGATCTGGTGGTGGTGATTACAAGTAAAATGAACCACTCTGAACGATATAGGAAGGCAGCAGCAAAAGCAACAGAGTACTGGGTTGCATTGCGAGAGGGGGATTATTTCAAGGAGGGAGGAGGTTATCCTGCCACTGTACAGATATTTGGTGAGGCCTCACCTGGACTACTGTGTGCAATTCTGGTGCCCGTACTTAAAGAAAGATGTCCTGTTACTGGAGCGGGTCCAGAGGAGGGCGACTAAGTTGATTTATGGTAGGGGGGATAAGACTTACAAGGACAGACTGGGGGGGCTCAACCTGTACTCCCTGGAGGACAGAAGGGACCAAGGGGATATGACTGAGACCCCCAGGTACTTGAAGGGTATCAACAGAGTTAAAACTGAGAGGTTGTTTGGACTGAAGGGGGAGGGAATCACAAGGGAGCACAGCATGAAGCTGGTGGGGGGGGAGATTTAGGAGAGAACTGAGGAGACACTACTTTACAGAAAGGATGGTAACACCATGGAACACACTGCCGGAGGAGGTTGTCTCAGTGGATTCAGTGGGTAACTTTAAGAGGGGGATGGGACAGGTACATGGGCAAGGCACAGGTGCAGGTGCAGGGAGAGGACCAGTGGAGGATCTCAGGGAGGAGACCTTAGGATGCAGGGAGGCACTGGGGATGGGGGGCAGCATCTCACCTGTGAGCTGAGCTTGAGCAGACTCGATAGACCTTCTGGCCTAATTTTGCTGGCATAGTTGTATATTCGTATGTCAAAAAGAATGTATGCATGTATTGCACAAAATCAAAAGTCTTTTACTTCTGGAATGCACTGGCATAAAGCAATGAGAGTAAGATTTAAGTATTTTATTAGATTTAGATTTAGGAATGATCGGAGCTTCTTGTATGATTTCTCTCTCTCTCTCTCTCTCTCTCTCTCTCACACACATCTGCTACACCTATTCCTCTCACCTAATGGTACTGCTAATGTCTCATTTTTGTAACCAAGAACGCTATATTTTTTGGCTATACCCTTTGATACTGTGAATTTACTGTGTGTTTTAGTTCATTAGCTACTGTGTAAATACTGTATCAATCCACTTTCTTGTGTTCCTGCTTCTTTTTGTTAATTGTATACTTAACCTGTACCACTGAGCCATAACTGTTTTTGCATTGTACCCTCCTGGGTCATGCCTGAAAATAGCCATTTTCAATGACTAGTGCACTTACCCGGTAATCAAAAACAAATACATAAGTAAATAAATAAATACATGTGTGTAACAGTAAACATACACAGCATGAGGATGGTCTTTTTTGAAAATCTCCTGAATGCCATTAAGATGGTCGCTCAGACACTTGCACCATCATATGCTTAGGCAACAAAAGTAACGTCTGACTCAAAAATACCAACCCTTTTCAAGGTCTCATTAATGGTGCCACAAAAACCTCTTGCATCCAGTTCTGAGACTTTAACAAAGCACAAAAAATGATGGTTGTTAACATATCACACACAGATGCTAATTTGTTCCTGACATGAACGGTATCTACTGTCATCAGATAAAGCTGATGCGAGTTTAGCATTTTCTGCTTCTTGTGCAATTGCATCTGTAATACAGGATGCGGCAGTCTGAATCAGACCATTCTGTGACTGTACTGCAATATATGTTGCATTTAATGGGATGGAATCATTTATTTGAAGCATTCTGTCAACATTTTTAATCAAACGAACATGACTGAGCCCCCTGGCCCTAATCGACCCTCATTTCACCTAAGACTGGTCAAGACAAAAATGGTCTTAACTCTCCTGAAGGCCCTGAAAATTAAAGGTTCTGGAGGACCTGATGGGATCAATCTCAGGCTCCTTCAAGACGGAGCCCAATCCCTCACCAGACCCTTAATCTGGCTCATAAATAGATCACTGCTGAAAGGAACCATTCCGGACAAGTGGAAACATGCAAATGTGGTTCCCATCCACAAGGGTGGCTCTAGGGAACACATAAGCCACTACAGGCCTATCTCCTTGCTCTGTACCCTTGAAAAACTGCAAGAAAGGCTCATATATGGCCAACTCTCTGACTACCTGGAGTCTCACCAGGTCCTAGCCCCTTCCCAGCATGGCTTTAGAACCAACCATGGCACAGACACTGCCCTCACCAACCTCATGGTTGACATACTCAGAGCAATTGACAAAGGGAAGCCTGCTGGCACAGTTTTCATAGATCTGTCCAAGGGATTCAATCTTGTTGACCACAACCTCCTGCTAATAAAGCTAGACAAAATTGGACTAGACCCTCTGGCCCTCAAGTGGTTTGAGAGCTATCTTTCTGGCCACACACAGAGGGTCATCTGGAAGGGTGCCCTCTCAGACCCACTACCCCTAAAGGAGGGAGTACCTCAGGGCTCAATCCTCAGTCCCCTCCTGTTCTCACTGTTCACGAATGACCTAAACCTCCACTGTGGGGGTAGCTTGGTTGTTCAACATGCAGATGACACAGTCATCTGCCGCTCCTTGGACAATCTGTCAGATCTTGGTCCCCTCTTTCAAGTTGACCTAATGACATTTGAGGCCTGGCTAATAACAAACAGAATGGTCCTAAACCCAGGCAAATCAAAAGCCATGCTGTTCAGTCCCAGATCCTTTGGACAAGGCATTACCAAATCTCTACAGCTTAACTCACTCAGAGGTAATAGCATTGATGTAGTGACCTCATTAAAATACCTAGGGCTCACAATTGACCGTGGTCTCACCTTCAAGAACCACGTCAACCTAGTGACCAAGGCCATCCACTGTAAACTTGACACCCTGTATCGACTGAAGGACCAGTTTATCCCTGAAGCTAGGTTCTCAATCACCTCTAGTGTCCTGCTCCCCTCTCTGACCTATGCTGCCCCAGTTATACAAGGCATGGCCAAGCAAGAGGTCAACCGACTGGAGATACTGTACAACAAGGTAGCTCATTTCGTGACTCAGGGTCACTGTAGAAGCCACCACGGTGACATGCTCAGCCAAACTACAGTGGCCTTCATTTGCTTCATGCCTCCAGTACCCCCTGCTTTGTCTGGCCTTTCAAGTTACTTAGCACCTCCGCTCCACCCAGCCTAGTAGGAACTATCATGCTCAAACATAACCCTAGGAGGATAAGGACTTCAGGTAGGACTCTGCTGGAAGTCCTCAGGGTCAGGACCAATGCAGGTGGCAAGTCCTTCTCCTACTCCACCCCCAACCTGTGGAACAATCTTCCACCCGCAGTACAGGAAGCCCCCACACTGTTGAATTTTCATACTAGGTTCAAGGCCCACATGATTGAAGCCAGCACTTTTTTAATTTTTATTTTATTGAAATCTAGGATTACAAATACCTTTGAGCAGGAACTGCTCATTTACAAAGGTTCCACGTCGAAGGAATGGGGGTATACCTACATACAAAGGTCAACATAATAATACATAGTTACACAATAAAAAGAAGAGACTGATGCTTAAGAAATTCCAGTAATTCAAAATGTGCCAAATGTTAGGTAGCATGACATACCAGCCAAGGGCAATCTTAGAAATAAGCACTGCAAGTGAGAGGGAAGGGGGGTATGCAGGCAGGAAGGCCTTGATCGGAGGGTAGAGGGTGAGGGTAAGAGCTCTAAAGGGGAGAGAGGGGAGGGATAAAAGTCAGGAAATGCCCAGGGGAGGAAGAAAGGGAGAGGGGAAAAGGGGGTAGGCAGGTAGAGGTAGCTGTCAAGACTGAAGTGGAAGGCAGTGAGTGGTGGGCCCCTGATTAGGCAAGGCAGTCACAATGACTAGTCATGGCACCTGATAGCCCCCAATATCTATGCCAACCATCTCACTTGTTCATTCTTTGCTCAGCACTGTCACTAGTCACCCTAACTATTATACCAAGTTTTTAACATACAGTTACAGACTGTATACTGCAATGTTTCTGGAAAATGCTGTCTATGAATGTAACCTGCCATTTATTCTGTACTTTCTCTGTTACTATTTGCCTCACTGCTTCTCACCTTGTAAAGTTATCCCAGGTCGCCCCTGAAAAAGGGACCTTTGGGGCTTAGTGGGCCTACCTGGTCATCAAAATTTAATAAATAAATAATAAATAAATGTAAAGTCTCCCTGAAATTTCCTTTATTAACACTCTGCTCATCTTCATGGTGACCACAGAAAGGTAACCCTAGCAGACCCAAATGTAAAGTAACCTCAACCAGTCTCTTCATGCATTCTCTTTTTTGTGGAATTTCCATTACTTTGTCCTTGTCTATCAGCATAACGATGTTACCCATTTCATTTATGCACTTATACATGTTTGCAGACCAGACAGCCATTGCACTTCTATGAGTGTGAGTTGATGTGTGCATTCTGGATTTCTCCAATGCCTTTTTTCAATTTAGAATTTCTGGGGTTGGTTGGGAAAATAACAAGCTGGGTGGAGGCCTGACTGTCAGGAATAACTCGGAGGGTGGTGCTAAACGGGATGCACTCTGGGCAGTGAGGGTGAAGAGTAGAATGCCACAGGGGTCAGTTTTGGGTTTTCTTCTCTTCAATATCTACATCAGTGATATTGCTGAGGGTTTGAGGGGGAGGGTGTGCCTATTTGATGATACAAAAATATGCAGTAGGGTGGACACCCCGGGGGGGGGTGGAGGACATGAGGGAGGACTTAAAGTTGTTTGAAAAATGGTCTGGGACATGGCAGCTGAAATTTAATGCCAAGATACGTGCTGTTACGCACTTGAGGAGTAGGAACAGAAGAGCAGGGTACACCCTAGGTGAGGAGGAAATTAAAGTAACAGAACAGGAGAGGGATCTGGGGATCATAGTCTCCTCGAACCTTAAGGTAGGAATCCAATGTAGAAGGGTTGTGGGAATGGCCAATGGAATGTTGGCATGCATAGGCAGGGGCATTACTAGCAGAAAGAGGGAGGTAATAATGCCCCTTTGCAAAGCCATGGTGAGGCTGCACCTGGAGTATGGGGTTCAGTTCTGGAGGACACATCTCTGCAAGGATATAGATGCATTGGAGAGGGTTCAGAGAAGGGCAACCAAGATGGTAAGGATATACAGGGAAAGTCATATCAGCAGAGGTGTAAGGAGCTGGATCTGTACACACTGGAGACAAGGAGGGAAAGGGGAGACATGATTGAAACTTTTAAACATGTAAAGGGGCTCAAAACTAGAGGGCACAGCCTCAAATTGCAAGGAAAAAGATACAGGGGCAATGTAAGAGGACGTTTCTTCATGGAGAGGGTGGTGGAGCCCTGGAACAGACTACCAGACAGAGTGGTGGGGGCTAAATCGGTGGAAGAATTCAAGAGGGCATGGGACAAGCATATGGGGCTGAGTATCGGGGGGAGGGTGGGGGCTGGCATGGAGGGGGAGGTGTAGGAGAAACAAAAAGGCAGACTAGATGGGCAGGTATGGTCCTTTTCTGCCATCAAGCTTCTATGATTGATTCTATGATTCCATGATTCTATGAAACCCACAAATTGTAAATGATTCATCAGCGCAACCCTGCCCATGCATGAAACATCTACATGCGAAGCATAATGCATTCAGTTTTTCACAGCTGTACTCCAACCAACAGAATGAGAACTTCAAGATGGTCACACTGAGAACAGAGATACCATCCTTGCTGTCAGAACACTGTCTGATATCACCGGATCTGAATGATGCTTATCTCCATTTCCCTGTCAGCCTGCACACAGAAAATATCTAGGGTACATGCTGTGGAACTGCCAATACCAGTTTACAGCTCTTCCTTTTAGCCTCACATCAGCACCAAAGGCATTCACAAAGTGGTTGGCTGTGATGGTAACACATTTTAGAAGGCAAGGTGTGAAGGTTCTTACCTACCTAGACGACTGGCTGGTTTCAGGGAAAACAGAACAGAAGACAAGGTACTCACTTCAGACTGTAAAAAAACATCTTGGAGTCTCTGGGATTCTTCATAAACCTGCAGAACTCCCAACTAGAACCTGTTCAAATAGTGGACTTCATAGGAGCAGAGTTAAACACCTGCAGTGGAAAGCCTTCCTAACGCAGGCCAGAGTTGCAGCTTTGATAGCGACAGCAGAGTCCTTCATTGCAGGTCACCCAAGACCTGCAAGGGATTTGCAGCAATTATTGGGGCAGATGGATGCAGCCACAGCTGTGGTTAAATGGACCAGGTTTCAAATGAGAGATCTTAAGAGACAACTGGTCTCAAAGATGGAATCTGCTCTCAAAGCAAGTGCCAGTGACAAAACAACTGGTAAATTCACTGGAGTGGTGAAAGGAAGAAAGTAACCTCAGAGAGGCATTCCCCTCTTTCAGCAATCACCAAAAAAGTATTCTTACTACAGATGACTCACTCTTGGGGTGGGGCGCCCACCCACCTCACACTGAGTGGCACATGGAGCCCACAGAGGTCAATGGAACACATCAACCTACTGGAGCTTAGGGCAGCCCTGCTAGCAATGCAGTCCTTCTCCTCCCAGCTACAGGGTCAGCCTATTCAAATCACAACAGACAATGCCACAATAATGTACTGCATTAACAAGCAGGGGGGGACAAGATCCTCAAAATTTTACACAGAAACAATGAGGATCTCTGACCTGGCATACACCTTGGAAGCAAACATTTCTGCAGTGCACCTTCTAAGCAAAGACTATATCCTGGCAGCTTGCTTAAGCAAAATCAGCCAGGAAAATCCCAAATGGGCCTTGAACAAACAAGTTCTGGCCACAATGTTCAAAAGGTGGGGCACTACCAAAGAAGATGTATTCACTTCTTGGGAGAACAATCAGCTCCTCCAGTTTTGTTGCAGACCACCAGCCAGAGGGATAGTCTCAGAGGATGCCGTTTATGGCTTGGACAGGGAGGTTCCTGTATGCCTTCCCACCATTTCCACTCATATAGAAAGTCCTCCTGAAACTCAGGAAGGAACCTGCAACAAATTTCTAATAGTCCCAGACTGGGCCAGACAGATCTGGTGTTCAATTCTCCTGGCCCTGTCCAGCAAGTTTCCAATCAGCATGCTATTGAATCACAAGTTGTTTATTTTATCCCAGGGCAGGATAGCATTCCCAAACCCCAGAACACTATGCCTAACAGCATGGTTCTTGAAGAGTTAGAATGTGCTGAACTGAATCTCTCGGAGGGAGTTCTGAAGGTGCTTAAGGTTTCAAGGAAACAAGTAACCAGGAAAGCATACTCCTCTAAATGGTAGGGCTTTTCTTATTGGTGTACCTCCATAAAATTAAGTCCAATAGAGGTAGGGTTGCTTATAGTCCTGGAATACCTGGTACATCTGCAGTCTCTAGGCCCAATGCCTTTAACTCTAATGGTACACATTGCAGCAGGAGCAGTGTCAGCCTTCATATCAGTAGGCAAGGGAAAGTCACTGGCCTCAACAGCCCATTTTCAAAAGGTTTTTAAAAGTCTCGGTCACTCGTACCCATCGTTAAGGGACCCAGTCCCACCTTGGGATCTCAATGTCTGTCTCTGCTAGCTCATGGATGCTCCATTCAAGGTTATGGACACTGTTGATCTAAAGGATGTCATATGAAAACTATATTCCTGATTGCAGTGACCTCTGCTAGGAGGGTGAGTGAATTACAAGCTCACTGCACAGAGCCAAATTACATAATCTTCCACAGGGATAAGGTAGCCGTTAGAATCAAAATGAAATTCCTTCCTAAGGTGGTGTCTAAATTTTGTCTGAACCAGTCTGTAATGCTTCCTGTGCTCTATCCAGAACATTTCAGTCTAGGTGAGCAAAAACTGCACAACCATAACCTGAAATGAGGTCTCAGTATCCACATGGATCAGACAAAGGATGTCAGGTTCCACAACACTCAACTACTGCATTTGTTACTTATGGCAAGGTAAGCAAAGGTAAACCAACAACCAAGAGGTCTTTCTCTTGCTGGATAGTCTCTTGAATCCAGTTATGCTATGAAAAAGCTGGAGAAATGCTTAAGAGCACACTCCACCAGGGGCACCTCTGCTACTGAGGAATCCATGCATGGACTCCCCTTATTAGACATTTAGTTTTCGTTTTTTATTTCACGAAGAATACATTAGGCAGATGCCTATTTTCAAAGGGTTCAGAGTCAGGTACAACACTGGTGCATACAGATATTGTCCACAGTACAGTCATAAATGCAGACATAGAGATTCATTAACAAAACATTACATATATTACAGCAGTATATTTATAACAGGAAGCAGGCTATTTACCAAAGGGTACAGCATACATAAGATACTTCATCAGGTTACAAGGTAGGTCATTTATATCACCTATAGATTCCAGATGCAGAAAAAAATAACAAGCCACCTGCCGGCACAAGAAAAGCCGTGCATCTCCTCGGACCGAGACCTGTACCTGCACACTACCTGGACCACCCTCCCAGCACTCTAGCTGACCAGCTTGGCAGCTGCCCGGCACACTCCTCCCCACATACCTCCCACCCTCCTCTCCCCATCGTGTGTGCACACATATGCTTCCTGTTGCCCTACCTCACCCACCCAGGTATCCTGTTGCTACCCTGCCAGGTAGCCCTGAACACAGGCTTTGTGACTGAGTCTCCCTTTCTGAAAGCACTCAGTCATGGTCACTGTGCTCATTGGATACCAATGTAATAGAGTCACCTCCTCTTACAGCATCTGTAAGGTCCTTACAGTGCTTGGCAAATCTGTATGAGAAGGAGTTTTGTCCCAGCGCGGTTCTTCTCCTGAGTAGCAGCAAAGAGCAGCATGCTATCATGCTAGTAGCATACCTTTTGTGAATAAAGGTGAACATAGACTGCAGGCCTGGGGACAGCAAGTGTAGCAAGACTTCACTGCCCATGACAAGGGTATGGTAGAGAACCCTTGACTTGAAGTTTAACAAGTTCAACTTAGTATATAGGTCACAAATATGGGTATCAACTCTAAGGTCAAAAGCAAAGTGTCAGACCTTGTTAAGCAGCCCCCTTACCTGGGCCAGCACACCATCATTAGTGGACCCATAGACCACAATACCGTAGTCAATAATGCTTACGACAAAGCTTTGGACAAGGAATTTTTTTAACCTCTGATAAGATGTTACTCCTGTCTATATAGGAAGCCATTTCTTGTGTTCACTGCTTTTACTAGGTGGTCCACATGGTCAGAGAATGACATGGCACTGTTCAGGAGCAGGCTAAGGTATCTGAAGGTTTTGCCTTCTCAAGATGGCACCAGTGGTAGTATATACTGTAAGGCCAGAGGAAAGGTGATCCTTATTACGACTGTCAAACAGCATACATGTTGTCTTCTTCACATTTATGAACAGAAGGTTGCTGGCAAACCAGGCCTGGACTGAGTCCTGGAGCCTCAGCCTTAGGTGGTCTGGGTTTCTGTCATTAGAGAAGACAGCATCATCTGCACAGAGAATCATGGGGGAGCATTTTCAGATAGCAGGTAGACCATTTATGAGCAAGCTAAATAGCAGAGGCCCTAGTATGGAGCCCTGAGGGACACCAGTGTTGACTGGTCTTTCATTTGATAGGGCCTCCCTGCATTTAACTGCTTGGGATCTACCAAACAAGTAGCTCTTAAACCAACTGACTGTGTCCACTGAGAGGCCCAGATATGACAGCTTATGACAGAGAAGAGTATGACTGACAAGATCGAATGCCTTTGTTAGATCTACAGTATTTATATAGATCCAGCAGTTCTCTACAGTCCATAGCACTATGCACTGACACAGTGAAGTCCAATAGAGCAGTCATAGTGCTAAAATTCTTCCTGAATCCATGCTGCTCTTTGGCCTGTAGTTGATGCTGGCTAAGGAATTCCACTAGCTGGTCATTCATAATCCTTTCCAGTGTTTTGGATAAAGGTGGGAGGATGGAGATGGGTCGGTAGTTAACAAGAGAGTTAGTATCACCGCCCTTAAACACAGTGACCACATAAGCCTTTATCCAGATATCTGGAACTGTACCAGTAGCTAGAGACAGGCTGAAAATTTGTTGCAGAGAGGGTAGGTGACTTCCCTAAGACCAAATTTCAGAAGCTTCATGTCTATGTTGTCAGGGCCCAGTCTGGTCCTATGAGAGGACAGGAGATGACTTCTAATTGGCAGTTGATTATAATATTTCTGTTTTCAGAAATTCTATTCATATCCCTAAATGATCCATATTTAACTGTACATGCATAGAAAGTAATGCAAAAAACTGTATTTTGCATTGTTTTTATGTTATGGGCAGCATTCTGTTACAGTTCTCTTCATGAAACCAGTGATTTGGATTTATAACTGTGTCACAGTTTGTGTACAGAACTCAGCATGGTTCTGATAGGTCAACAGCTCATGCTTAGCATTCTGTACACAAACCGTGACATAGTAAAAAAAAACCAAGCTGCTGGTTCCATGAAGAGAACTATAACAGAATGCTGCCCATAAAAAGAAAACAATTGAAAACACAATTTTTCAGATCAGTGTTTATCTAGTTACAGCTAAATATGAATCATTTGGAGGTATGAGTTTTATTTCTGTAAACAGGAACAGTATTACTACTGCCAATTAGCACAAATTTCTTGTCTCCTAAACAGGTAGTGATACACATCAGCCCAGGTAAGCCATTTGAAATAACAATTAGACCAGCTGTGCTCACTGGGTAAGCCACCTAGCAAAGTGGTGTGGGTGTCAGGTATATAGGCTACTACTGTAGGTTGCTAAATAGCGAACACTTCAGCTATACATTTGTCACCATTAACTGTGGAACCACCAAAGACTATAGAATTAGGCAGCAATTTTTTTGCATTCATTCACTTATGCTACCCCATAGTTCATGGGGTGCTTAAGCAAATTTATCTGCTGTGATTTATAATAAGTTGCCTTGGCTACTCAGATGCTACATTTGCAAAGCAGCTACTTGGAAAAAAGCGCACACCTTTACAAAGCACCACTGCCTGGACGTGCAGTCCAGAAGAGATGCCAGCTTTGGAACTGCTGTCTTTCAGAACCTCTTTCCTAAGTAAGTTCTGGTCCCAGTCTTCCAAGGTACTGCTATAGAGTCTGCAAATAGTCTAAACATTAAATGATGGATTCCTGGAAAAATTACTCACCATAATGATGTTATTTCTTCTCAGGGATTCCTCACTATGGTTCCACTCACCACCCTGCCTCCCCTTTTAGAACCTGAAAATTTGTTCTAACAAGAATCAGCTTTTATTAAGGTTGCTTCAGCATTACTATTGCAGTTACTCTACAACTGCAGTTTGGGTTTCTTAACATTTCTATGTAGTTTTGCATTTACATGTCTGCTTCAATTTATTGGTGTTTTCAAAAATTTTGAAAATTTGCCTAATGTTGGTAGCCTTTTACAGTAGCTAGATTTACTAGCCACCACTCCACTCTGGCTATAGAAGCAAATCTGACCAACTGCCAGAGTGGAGCATGGCTGCAGAATTTGAACTAAGACTTTAATTCTACTAATTATATTAGGTTCTATCTCTGGGGCATCTGTCTCATAGGAGATTGATCCATACAGTGTAACCATAGTGAGGGATCCCTGAGAAGAAACATTGCTATGATGAGTCATTTTCTGTTATTGTCATGTCTCCCAACGCTAGTGTGCTCACAGCAGGGGAAGTCCCCCTTGGGCTGCTGCTTACACCCTACCTAAACTAGAAATTTACAAAACATCAGCACAGTCAAAGAAATGAAAAAAAAAAAAAAGATTTATTAACTCTAACTTACAAAAACAAGTGGACAAACCAGATCCAGTGCTTTGAGTCCTGCTGACTCTTCCTCAGGGAACTCCCAGCACTGGAGCTGGTTCGTCCATTGGTTTTTTGTAAGTTACAGTTAATAAATAGTTCCATTTTCCACTCCTTTGGCTGCATTGCTATTCTGTAGAGTTCCACCTTTGTTTATTGTGCCTCTGTATGTTTCATTGACTCTGTATTTATTTTTATCTATATTGGAATGCCTGTATTGTATCTTCTTGATATTCCCCATTCGCCCTCCCCCACACGTTGCAGCTGGAAATCAGCCCTTCAGAACTGTGCTTGCTTACCTGGTAAAATAAGTTACAAACAAATAAAATAAAAAAAAAATACATGCAAGGCAGTGTCACCGACAGGCCACACTGAAAATCATGACGATCCTCTGCTATCATGTGAATTCCAGCAGCAGGAGACATTGACAAAATAAAAATCTCTTGAGGTGTACAGTGTTCAGCATCAGCACCACTAGCTTCATTGTGCTCTGATGTGTGATCTGTTGTAGTGAGGCTTCTTCGAGTTGAGGGGGGGGAGCATGTATGCAGTATAGGGATGCTAAAACACAGAGAAATGTTCATACAAATGAGGAGACCTACACCACGGACACATTTTTTGCAAATAAGGTAAAAACTAAATGTAAGTGGGCTAATGGGAACTTGCAATTGCACCCTGTACTCGTGGCCCCTAAATCTTCCCCTTCCCACTACACAGCAAAATAATAACCTTGACCTGACACAGACCTGAGGTATACAAATAAAATGCAAGTTTATTAATTAGCAGTAAATAGGGGAAGAAAATGGAGGGTGAGACTCCTGCAGGGTGATTGGCACCCCACAGGTGGAATAAAATGATCAGTACACAGTGCAAAAGACAACAGTTCAATCAGGATTAAACTGAACAGCCCCAGAAATTTCTCCTTAAGATGGAGGGATCATCATGGTAGGGAAGAGTACTGAATCCAGAGTCCCATGCACTGACCCCTGCTCCAGCTGTACTAGTGGAACACAGTTCAAAGAACATTTAACAGGAGGGGCTGCAACACTCTAGCATACTTTACAAAAATGAGTTCCCTTCAGCAATTCCAAAGAGGCACAATACCTGTTGTCTGGCATAAGAAAATCCTGGTCTGTCACTGATTCACTTCCTGCTAACCTGCTAATGCTCGTTGTTTGCCTCATCACTAGCTGTCATCTGGTCACTCCACCACTTGGTTGCTCCACTGCTGTTTGGTTGCCCTGCCATCCTAAGGCCACTGCACTGCTGCTTGGTCACGATGCTGCCATCTGGTTGAACCACCGTCTAGTAGCTCCATTACTTGCTGTCTTCTGGTGGGCCCACCCTTAAACTATACGGATGCTGCATTCCCTGACTATTGGCCAGGGTGGCCTCTAGCAACCTTACTCACCTTGAGCTCATATAAAGTGACTCACAAGCCTGTCTGGACTGTCACTAATCCCTGCATCTACCTAATCACAAGAGACTGCACATCCACCTCCATGGCACCACATTCTGGGAGGGTGGTCCCCTAGTACAGCAGCCATACAGGAGGCCTGCATAATACACCTATGAACCCTGCTGTGAGAAAAAGGTCCTTACTCCAAGTTGAGATCACATTTTTGACCAAATGTCTCAGTGACTCCCTGGGTCTGGTGTCTCAGTGACTCCCATCAAAGGAAGCTGCAAGAAAGTATGATACTTAGAGAACATACTGCATTTGTGTGTTACACCTCATTTATGTGTAACACAATCATGTCTGTCTAATGCTGAAATCAGGTAATTAAATTTAGCTAATGTTAACCCATTACAGATACTGTTAATGTTGTTGTTATCAGGGAACATCAAGGTTAATCCTGGACCTACTATTGTTAAAAATTCTGAATTTATTAAGGGATGTAAATCAAAGGGGGCCCTGTCTATTGTACATGTTAACATTCAAAGCTCACCTCCTAAAACTGACAGCTTGAGAGCATGGGTTGCAGCTAGCAATTCTGATATTATTTCCCTTTCAGAGACATGGTTGTGCCTGAAGATTGATGATTCCTGTGTTGACCTTCCTCAGTATACTTTATTTAGGAGGGATAGGATAGGTAAATGGGGGAAGGTGGAGTTTTGTTTGTCAAGTGTAATTTAGTGGTTGTACAGGAAGACTTTTTCTACTCCTATAATGACTGTGATATTTTATCTTAGGTGGCGTACTGTATATCTATATTTATCTATCTATATATATATATATATATATATATATATATCTTTCTGTCTATATGTCTATCTAGATAGACATATAGATATATATTATATCTATGTCTATTAGGGTGTCAACCTAGCACTCAGCCCATTCCATGTGTAAGGAAGCTGAGATAGTACAGCATAGGAGAATGGGATGAGCGTTAGGGTTGACACCCCCAAGACACACCCCCAACACCTGTTGGTGTGTGGAGGGTGGGGTGGGGTGGTAGGGTTGGTTGGAGGGGTGGGATGGGATGTTAGGGTTGGTAACCCTAACATCACATTTCCCTACTTTTGTCACTGTATTAGGAACCCTAACTGATGCATTAACTAAGTTTTTGCAATGAATTGCTTTACTTTTTGTGAAAGTATCGCCATAGCTGTAGTTGTTTATGGAGGGCCCTGTGCTCTCATATATCCGTAAGTGTAGAGACATTGTAATTAATGTTCATCTTCCTGTTGGAGCCTAGGGACCTTCAGTACAGTAGAGTGAGCAAATTTTTACCATAGCCATCTGAGTACCCCAGGAGACGTACCTGGTACAGAAATTTTTCAAATCCCCGTCAAAACGTAATTCTGCGCAACTGTGATGCCACAGGTGAGCAAACACATTTTGGGCAGGATTTGGAAATTACAGCTGTGACATACATGAGTGGGGGTAATATAAAGGCTATGTTGTAAATCTGGGGTAAAAATATTGAAAATTACCGTAGTTATGAGCGGGCATACCGAAATTGCAACGAATAGTCACAACTTTGTCCTTTTTACATATTCTGACCTCAGATTTTCAACACAGTCTTCTTATCAGCCCACCTCATAAACCCCATAGGTGAAAATTTCTTAATGCATGGCAAAATGCCATTCCATGCCATAGGTGTGGAAACATGTTTAGGGCAGGATATGAGAAATGACAGCTGTACCATTCATGAGGTGATATGGAAAAATGACTATGTTGAAAATTTGGAGTGAAAATATTAAAAATCGCCAAAGTTACATGCATGCATAGAAAAATGTCAATGACTGTGCATAACTCAATAATTTTTAGGTATTTTTGAGCCAAAGTTTTTAACATGGCCTTTTTGGGACCCCACCTCATGAACATGGCCATTGTCATTTTGTTACTCAGTCCTGAAAGGTGATTTTGTGCAGTCACGGTGCCATTCCATGCCACAGGTGTAAAAACACATTTCAGGCAGACAGTTGTTGAAAATTTGGAGTGAAAATATTAAAAACTGCAGAAGTTACGCATGTGCATAGAAAAACTTCAACAACTGCCTGTAACTTGGGTGTTTTTTGGTGTTTTTGCACCAAATTTTCAACATGGGCTTTTTTGGGACCCCACCTAATGAACACTGGCACTGTCATTTCATTACTAAGTCCTGAAAGGTGATTCCTGCAACAACAGTGAAATCACCTTACGGGTCCAATTAACGAAACAACAGTGACAGTGTTCATGAGGTGGGGTTCCAAAAGGCCCATGTTGAAAATCTGGTGAAAAAAATACTGTAACATGGCCGAGATATCAACATAAGTTCAAAACACCATTGATAGCCATTATACAGCACTTACCTTGATTCTTCATTTCACAGTTCAGCTTTGAAGAGTGCAGATGTGTCCCGGTCCACAGAAGATGACAGCCAACAATCTCTGGTGGTAAGTATAGGGCAGGAGGGTGGGTGTGAGAGGTGGTGGGTTGTTCAGTGGGAGGGTCAGGATGGGGAGGTGGGATGGGGACAGGGAGATGATGAGGGACTGTTTTCTTTTTTTCAGGAGAAAAAAACACATCGGGGACTGTTTTATTTTTTACAGGGTTACAGTTTAAAATCTTTGGGGACACTGGGGGTGGGCTTCCCAGTATCCCACACTGCTGGGGGGTCAGTAGTTTATATCAGGGGACATTGGGAGTGGGCTTCCCAGTGTCCAACACTGGTGGGGGGCTAACAGTGCTGACAGGGGGATTGGGCACCCCCTGTTAGCAAATATAGAAATATACATGTTTGGGGACACTGGGAGGGGGCTCCCCATTGTCCACACCCCGCTGTTGGCAAATTCAATATTTTTTTTTCAGGACACTGAGAGTGGACTCCCCAGTGTCCCACACTGGTGGGGGGGGCTTACAGTGCTGACAGTGGGATTGGGCACCCTGCTATCAACAGCATATATTTATATTAATTAACATTCCTCTGCTCCCTTTCCCTTAAACTCACTAAAACAGGGGAACAAGTTTTTTTAGGTAAACACCAACAGGTGTTTACCTAAATGAGGGCCAAGAAATCTGATTCTGGTAGTTTTTTTTTAAATGGCCAGAACTGTTTTGGACTTTTTTCCAGGGGCTGATGATTATTTTTAATTGAGGTAGTGCCGCAAATGAGCAGCAGTTTTCATGAAAAGTGCCACAAATTTGTGGCAGTTTTCATGGAACAGTGCCGTTAGTTGCGTGAAAAGTGCCACAAATTTGTGACACTAAGAATGGCTGAATGGAAAAAACATATTTCTCTCCAGTATTTTACAAAAATAATGCCAGGATAGTGTTCCTAGGGCCCCAATTAGGTAAACACAACTGTTGGTGTTTACAAAGGGGCTGTATATTTTGAATTACAGTGTTTTTCACCCGTCACTAACTGAAAACAAGATGGCAGCAGCACAGCACTACTAAACCCATTTAAGGAAGAAAAATGGGCTTTCACAGAAGCAAAAAGTGCTTTTGCACCAGACATCTAATTTTTCCCATAGGCTATAATAGGAAACTTAAAATTTTAATAACTTTTGAATGGATTAATATTTTTTCACCAAACCTTCAAAAGGCACACCAGTGACCCAGACCCCATATACTCTAACAATTGCAGACCAGACACTCAAACCATTTTGGACTTATGCCCAAGCAAAGAATTTGCACCTAAATGGTAAATTTCACATTTTTTTGCACTCCACAACTCCACAATCACACCAGCGACCGGAACAAAACTTGCCATGAGATCTATGGTACCAGACAGCACATGCAAAATTTCAGGCACATCAGTCAAACTGTTGCAAAGTAATTAAAGTGCAAAATTTTGGGTTTAACATAGAAGTTGCCATGCAACTCTAACTATAGGGCGCTACCTTGCCCTATAATATATATTCATTGCAAAAAATTAGTAATGCATCAGTTAGTGTTGAAGTGACAAAAGTAGGGAAATGAGGCATTTGGGTTGAGACCCTAACACCCCCCTATCCTACCACGCCACCCCACCCCCACACTCCACAGACCAACAGGTGATGGAGTGTGCCTTGGGGGTCATCGGGCCTAACTCTCACCCCATTCCATGTGTAAGAAAGCTGATATGGTACAGTATAGGAGAATGGGGTGAGAGTTAGGTCCAACAACCCCAGTATTGCTTAATGGATGGCCCTGCAGTCCCATTACTGCATAATATTATCCATATGTGGGTCTCTGGGCCCTGTGTGCCAATCTATCAATAAGGGCCCTGCACTCCCATGCTATCAGTTTTTGGAGCACAGGGCCCTATGGACCCAGCACTCCCATCTATCCATAAGTGCACAGACATTGTAATGAGCTAGCATCTCCTTGTGGGAGCGCAGGAACCTCTGAGCCCTATGATCCCAGTATTGCATAATGGATAGCCCAGCAGACCCATTACTGCATAATGGTATCCATATGTGAGAGCGCAGGGCCTGTAGGGCCCTGCACTCCCACCTACATATAATTGTAGAGATGCAGCACAGGCCTAGACACATTCCAAGTAACCCTTGTGCTGCAAATGGTGTAATAACTCAGTAACTGTAGCAACCTTGGAAAAAATTCCACTGCAGTTATAATCATGGACTGGTAACCTGCACGCATGCTTAGTACTAAGCAACACTTAGCGAAAAATCCATACCTGGAACCATTTTCAAGATATAGGCACCCGGAAGGCATTGCGTTCTCCCCAGTCTAATCCTATGGGAAATTTCTCAACTTTGGAATGGCATAACTATGGAACCAACTAGATTTTTTTATACCAAACCAGCATAAGTCATATCTGTGGGACAATCCCTTTGTACCCACCAAATTTCAAGTCAAAAGTCCTAACTGTTTCTTTGCAGTGAACTGGCAAAGAAACAGCAATCTTTAAAAATCCTTGTTTGTGAGGTGTCAAAATCCCTGTTTGTGAGCCGAATCCCTGATCTTGAGGTGTAAAAATCCCTGTTCATGAGAAATCCCTGTTTATGAGATAGGGCCATCTGGTTGTCACCATACGAACAGGGATTTTGACAGCTCATGAACAGGGATTTCTCATGAACAGGGATTTTGACACCTCACAAACAGGGATTCCTTTTTATAATCCCTGTTCATGAGCTATCAAAATCCCTGTTCGTGAGAAATCCCTGTTCGTGAGATAGGGCCATCTGGTCGTCACCATACGAACAGGGATTTTGACACCTCATGAATAGGGATCGGAAGTGAGTTGCAAACAGGGATTTTCAAATTTAAGAACAGCTGCTTTTTGACTAAACTAAATGGAACCAAAGCCTTGGGTTTGTAGGGGGCATCATCCTGGGAAAAAAAAAAACATACTTTCAATCTCTACAGAAGACATCCCTGGGGCAACTTACAAGGTTTTGTTTTTGAAGAAAATTGAAAACAAGATGGAGGCTCACAAACAGGGATTTCTTTCATACAAACAGGGATTTATTGAACCCCTGTTCACGAGTAGTCAAAATCCCTGTTTGTGAGGCCAAATCCTTGTTCAAAGCTGTGCAGCTATTCAAAAGACTGAACTGAGCAGGCTCAGAACCTGAAATTTCAAAATTGAATAACATTAGAGAGGATTAATATTTTCAACAAACCAGTGACGGCATGTTCTTTGTGGCAAGCGCTATCAACCCTGAAAATTTCAGACCAAAATTTCAAACAGTGTGGCTGCAGCACAATGAGGAAAAATTAGGAAAAATTGGTGAAAAAAGTGACTTTCCACTTTTTCCACTATGCACTGCATGAATTCTGAAAATTCAATCAAAACTAAACTTGGTACATCAAGAGACCTACCCTACGAGATGACACATACCAAATTTTGTATAAATCTGTTGAATGATTGCAAATGTATTAAAGTGCAACATTTGGGGTATAACATGAAACTGCCTACTCAACCCTAATATATATATATATATATATATATATATATATATATATATATAGTGATGCAGTCGTGCCACTATAGTTAGGGTTGAGCTGTCAGTCACATACTAAAGTCAAAAGTTAGGGCATTAATAACTTTGGACCCATTCAATGGATTTGCCTGAAATTGGGCACACGCATTGGGGCATGGTAGATCTCTTGATATGCCAAATTGCATTTTGGTCAGAGTGCTGGTCTTTGTGTACGAAAGCGCTGAAAAATTTAAAATTATCCATTTTTGGAGCCACCTTTTGGCATTCTTAATGTGGTCCTGCACGGCTGTCATGTGGTGTGCCACTCTGCAAGATGGCTTGTTTGAAAGAGCCTTGGTGGTCAAACATACCGCTTTTTGTTTGGTGAAAAAATATTAAGGCATTCAAAAGTTATGCCAGTTTTAAGTTCCCATTATGAGTCAATGGGAAAATTTATGTCTATTTTGCCAACAAAGAATGGGGTTTTGGCTATCTGGTCCCACCTGACGATCAAAGAATTTGCAGCCTCACAGTTCAAGAATCTTTGTTCCCGAGGAATTTCAAAACATTTTTGACCGCGAGGTCCGACATCTTGTTTTCAGTTTTCCGATCGCACAAACATAAATATCTCAGCTCAGCAGTCACTTCTGAAGTAAAACTTCGATGGGTTTTACTCAGGGAACCCCTATCTATTGAGCGATGGTTTTGGTTCCATTGAAATTGGTCCAAAAATAGAGTTATTAGCTTTTAAATTCTTCGTTCGCGGCTCGCTAAGAATCTTTGATCGCAATCGTGCATTGCGAACAAGGAATGAGATGGCCAGATTTCTACATCAATTTGTGTAGCCCAGGGGTGCCCTACAGTATTAAATTATGGTGGGTTTTGCTCAGGGCGCTTCATCTACATTACAAGTGGTAATGTAAAGAGGCGCTCTGAAAATATTTCTGAGCACCTCTTTGCATTATGTCTCGTAATGCAGACAGTCAGCTGCTGGCTGTGGAGGTGAGAGGTGAGCTGTGACAGTCGCCGGCTGGCAAAGGGCTTGGGGGTGCTGGGTGGACTGGCATGGATGGGTGGGGGTGTGGGGGCCAGTAGACTACCAGGTAATATAAATCATTATTTATTTCATTATGCTGGGGAGGGCCACTAGACTACCAGGGATATAAACATTTATTTATAATAATAATACTATACAGCTCGGGGGGGCCACTAGACTACCAGGGATGTGAAAAAATTCAGGGGGTGGGGAGTACTAGACTACCAGGGCACTACATAGGATTATATATTTTATTGGGAGACCACTAGACTACCAGGGTTGTTAATATTTTATTGTGATGGGGGGGCCACTAGACTACCACGGATAGTTAGTACATTATTTTAGGTATGCAGATGGGGCACAACAAAGCCCCCTGAGCAAAACCCACCTTAATTTAACACTGTAGGGCACCCCTCGGTACACAAATTTATTTACAAATCTGGCCATCTCGTCCCTTGCTCTTTATTCGCGAGCAATTTCTTTGATTGTCAGGCATGCAAAATACTTGACCCGGGAGATTCTTTGATTAGATAGTGCATGTAGTGAGGGCGAATGGCCAGATGAAAAATAAATTTACTGAGTCTAGGGGGTGTACTCTGAAGAGAAATGAGGGTGGGTTTTACTCAGGGGCTTCGTTATGATGAACCATGGCAGTGATTTACCGGGATTCTATTTATTTTTTGAATTTGAACAGTTTAAATTCTTTGATCGTGACCTTGCAAATTATTTGATCGCGAGCCTGCAAATTCTTTGACTGCGAGATTCTTTGATTGTGATCGTGCATCGTGAGCGAGGGATGAGATGGCCCAATTTAAAAATCAATTTTCTCAGCCCAGGGGTGTCGTAGAAAGTCAAATGAGGGTGGGTTTTACTCAAGGGGCTTCGTTCTGTGGAACCATGGTGGTGGTTTACTGCAATTCCTTCAATTTTTTGATTTATAAGGTTTTTAAATCTTTGTTCATGAGCCTGAAAATTCTTTGATCGTGAGCCTGCAAATTCTTTGATTGTGAGATTCTTGATCGCCATCATTGATCGCGAGGGAGGGACAAGATGGCCAGATTTTTTACAATGGAATAGATAGGGAAATTTTAGTAATTTTTCATATTGAATATCTTGGGAACGGTTTGGTCTTTTGACTTGAAATTGGGAGGAAAGAAAGGCAATATCCCACAGATGTGGCTTTTGGTAGTTTGTTCAAGAAATAGTACAGGGCAGCAAAGTTATGGCACTACAAAGTTGAAGTTTTTCCCATAGGATAACGTTGCGGCGTTTGCCTCATTACAGGAATTCTTTGCCACACTGCTGCAAAATAATGGTTTGGTCATTTGGTCTGAAATTTTGAGTGAAGAAAGCCAACATCCCACAGATGTGCCTTTTGGTGGTTTGGTGAAATAATATTACAGGGCGGCAAAGTGACAGCACTCCGAAGTTGATGTTTTTTGCCATAGGATAACATTATGGCGTCCGTTGCGTCTTTCAGGGCCCGTATATCAGAAGCGGTGCAAGATAAAGACTTTTCATCAAAAGAATGCTTAGAGCACAAAACTAGCCAGGAAAGTAATAATTCATACAACATTTTAATTTTTTTTCTATGTTGTACGGTTCCTGAGATATAAGCAATTTAGTATTCCAAGTCGTAATTTTCTGCTCCAAAGTCAATTATAATGCATACATTCTTTGTTTTCAACGTGTTTTTTCAATGCAGTTTTTGGGAAAAAGAAAAGTGTGCCCTTTCGTTACTGTGTCAGTTAGCGTTTCCAGTTGCGCTTCTGTTACCGTTCGCATCCCTGTTCCCGTCTACACCACCGTGTGTGTTACAGTTTGTGTTTTCATTTGCACTTGCGTTTCCATTTTGTTTCATGTTATTGTTGCTGTTACCATTACCATGTGCATTTGCAATTGCGGAACCGTGCTCATGCATGTTACGGTTTACGTTTTCGTATGCGCTTGCGTTTCTATTTCTGTTGGCTTTATTGTTGCTGTTACTATTACCATTTACATTTACAATTGTGGTACCATGACCTCGCATGTAACGGTTTGCATTTCTGTATGTGCTTGCGTTTCTGTTGGCTTTATTGTTGCGGTTACCATAACCATTTGTGTTTACAATTGTGGTTCCGTGAGTGTGTGCGTTACGGTTTGCGTTTTCGTACATGCTTGTGTTTCTGTTTACTTTGCCGATATTGTTGCTGTTAATGTTACCATTTGCATTTACAATTGCGGTATCATGAATGTGTGTGTTACCAGTTGCGTTCTGTATGCACTTCTGTTTGATGTCTCCATTTACATAACTGTTCGATTTTGTGTCACTTTCTGCTTGCATTTCTATTACTCTTTGTGTTACCATTTACATTTGCATCACCATGTGCTTAAGCCTTTGTGCTTGCATTTCTGTTGCACTTACTGTTACTATAGTCACACAAAATCACGTGGTGGGAGCGCGGGGCCCTTAACTTGCGCAACTTTCTACTTTTCTATTCTTTCTTAAAAAGTATGGAAATTCTATGCAAAAAGCTTTGATAATGCATCCAGTTGGGTCCTTCTGCAGTGAAAAGTGAGGAAATTTGACATTAGGTTCCCACCCTTGCACCCCACCCACCACCCCCACCAACAGGCATTGGGTGTGCATTGGGGTTGTCGGTCCCAACTCCACCCCATTCTCCTACATTGCACCACCTCAGCTTGTTTACACATGGGATGGGGTGAGAGTTGGATCGAAGACCCCAACGCACACCCTGATGCCTGTTGGTGGGGTAAAAGGGGTGGAACCAATGTCAAATTTCACTTTGTTGCTGTGGAAGAACCTCAACTGATGCATTAACAAAGTTTTTTTACAGAAATATATATATATATGTGTGTGTGTGTATATATATATATATATATATATATATATATATATATATATGGGATACATGATGAGCAGGAGTAGGATGGAAATATTTTCATCCTGCAGAGTGAGCACTGTATTCTCATGAGTGCCAAAGGCATGAGTGAGAATGCACAGCTCACTCTGCAGAACTGAGAATATTTTCCATATCCCACGATCTGCACATCATGTGTGCAATTTATATTACAGGGGTGAGATCTTTAGGAATTTTTTTTCTGTTTCTGTGTGTTTCCTGCTCATTCTGTGTGTGTGTGTGTGTGTGTGTGTGTGTGTGTGTGTGTGTTCTGAATGGGCTGGGAGTCAGAAACACAGGTGGGTGTGTTTTGCAAAGCTAATTAAGTAAGTCAGAGGCTCAGTGAGAAAGACAAACTGCTGCAGGTAGCACTGAGAAAGAGAAACGGCTTTGTAAAAAAGTTTCATTTAGAATTCAGGTTGTTTTGAAGCTGAGATCAGCACAGTAATGGTCTAGGAGTGTTAGAAACACAATGGGACACAGGTGAGAGTGTTTTGCAAAGCTAATTGAGTAAGTTGCAGCTTCAGTGAGAAAGAGAAACTATTTTCAGATGCAGTTTCCTTTAGAATGAGAGCTGCAGTGCAGATATTCTCACTCTAGTGACATCAGCAGAGTGTGGATAAATGTTGATATCCTCACTCTGCTGATGTCATCAGGATTTATCCTCACTGCAGTGGAAATAATACAGGATATCCTACTGAGAAAGCTTTCACCCCCACACACAGTGGAGTCCCCCAGGATGAAACCCACTTTTAAAGCACTCTGCAGTATGCTGCAGCAGACCCACTGAATAAAGAAATGTAATTTCAATGGCAATTAGTCCCTTTTGTCATGCAGGAAACTGTGGCATTCACTTCATCCTGGCAGTGTCACATTTTCCTGAATGACAAAAGCGACTAATTGCCATTGAATTTACAGTTTATTCAGTAGGTGTGGTGCAGCATTCTGCAGAGTGCTGCAGAGTGCTGCAAAATGCTGCAGAATTGGGTTTCATCTTGGGGGATGCCACTATATATATATATATATATATATATATGTATATGCAACAGGCGTCCTGATAAAAACTGTCTAATAAAAATGTTTATCTGAGTCACTATGTACATAAATCTATTTATTACCATAGTGATTACATCATATCCCATTTATGTACATAGTGATGACATCATAGATTACCACAGTCGGACTACTTTCTAAACACCTAAAAAGAATCTCCCTGACATCATGATGACAACCAAACACCTGTTCCTTACAATCTTGCACACAGCAACAGTGAAAAAAAAACACACAAATACTCATGCAGCCTCAGACACCAAGACAATTCACAAAGGAGCAGATTCCCAACTGCCACACATCAAAGAAACACAGCAGAAGACAATGTCTAATACCAAAAAAAAAAATGAAATAAACTGTTCAGAGAGAAAAACAGAAATACCAGCTTCAAGCTAGAAATGGAAGAAATAATGACACAACTAGAAAATGACACCGAACTGCTAGAAGATCCCACAAAAGTCAAAACCTTTCCAACAACTACTTCAAAAACCACAGTGGCTACTGAATTGGAAAATGACCCCAAACCATGCACAAGTGCCTCCGTGACAAAAGCGACCACAGAAAAACAAAAAGTAATTGAGGAAGAAGCCATTCAAGCCTACATAGACAAGGATAGAGATATTAATACTGCAAGGAAAACCCATGCTGACATTAACATGTACAGAAACTATCTTAAAGAACACTTTGGAGAAGAATGAAACCTACAAGAAATACCATCAGAAGACCTGAATTACTATCTGTGCCATCATTTTATAAACTGCAGGAAAAAAAGACGGAACGGAGCATGAAACTCTGACACTAAGGGCAACCTTCCAAAGTGTTGAACGTTATTTAAAAAACAAACTCTATAGTCACTCCCTGGCCATCTCACCACTATATGAAAAAGCTTGCCAAATTCTTCAAGCAAATCAAAAATATCTTAAATGCAAAGGCAAAGATTTGAAACCACGAGCAGCTGATGAACTGACCAACACCATAATGGCTAAACTATATGAAGAGCAACTGTTGGCACCCTATAGCCCAGAATCATTACTAAATACAATGTGACTCATTCTCAGCATGTACTTCGGCGTCCGAGGCAACACCGAGATGCGGAACCTAAAATAGGGAGACGCGACATTAAAAACTGATTAAAATGGACAGAACTACATACAATATGATCAAGAGAGACAGACAAAATTGAGGACGGGAGCTAACCCTAAAGACTGTAGAAAAGTAAAGCCAAGGGCCTACCAGCTATCCAGCAACCCAGAGAAGTGCCCAGTACAAAACCACCACATCCACCAGGACAGAAGATCCCCACAGTACATGTCACAGGACTCCCCATTCTTTCTAGCAACAAGCCACCACGTAAAAGAAGGCCCACCAAATTCCTGGTTCAAAAACCAGCCAGTGGGGATCCACAAACTTGCAGCCATCATAAAAACAATGACAGCAAAATCAACAATAAAGACAGACAAAAGACTAAGTAATCATTCTGTGCGAAAGCACTTAATTCAAAAACTGAATGACAGTGGCATCCCTCAACAGAAACAATCCAGATATCTGGACATAAACAACTCCAATGCTTGAACGATTACTCAAAAATCAGTGAGGAGCAACAAAAGAACATATCCAGCATACTGAGCACTAAATCCCTCAGTCAAAAGATGACACAAAAAGTGAAAGATCTACCTCTAGCAATCATCCCAGAAAACTACGCAGACATATTAAGAACCTGCTTTTACAAGCCATCAGTACAAGCCAAAACCATACACTTCACAATCATACAAGGTAAGATAAAAAAAAAAAAACAACTTGCCAACATTTTTTCCTTAATACTGTACATACTGTAACAGCATCCTATCCAAATTAAAGCCCCCCCTCCAAAAAAAAAAAACAGTTAACTCATTATTTTTCTCTTTCTCTTCACTACAGGAAACAAGTACAACTCCTACATGAAGAAAAGACCTCTTGTTCTAGATTCGGACAATGATTCAGACTAAGGAAAGACATTTAAAAGCATCCGCACAGAGAAACAGACTCACAACAAAATCTAAGGTAACATCGGAAAACTTCAAGGCATGGACTAAGCTGGAAATAGAAAGCAAACCCGTGATAAAAGACTGTTCTGGACAAAAACTTCCAAGACTACTGAACTGTTACAATAAAAAACTTTTCTTTAAAAAACGCTTCACAGACTACTGAACCGTGAAGACTGATTCCTGTTACTTCACTGTAAAGATTGATTCTGGATTGATTTTTGTTTAAAAAATGAAAGGTACAAGAACTACTGAAAAGTTACCATTAGCACTTTATCAACTTCTTTTTCCCTCTTTTCTATCTGCAATTCTCCCTCTGTAACATCCTACAAATAAAAGCAACCTATCTTCCACCTCTTAATATAAACACTTTTCTTTTTTTTTTTTGATATTTCTATTTATCCCTCCTATATCTCTGCCAGAGCCACCCCATCAGGAGTCACCAATGAAGCCCACCCCTGCCAATGTCCTACCTGTCAGCCCTTGTTCCTCCATCCAGCCAAGGATTACCCCTCCCCAGATGGGGTCAGGGTGAGGCAGGACACCCCAGATCTTGTAGTTTTACCAGGTCCCCTGGACTGCAGGCAGATGTTGGCAGATCAGAACCAGGCTCGGTGCTCCATCTTCCCAGCTCTGGAGGGGTTTTTCCTTGTTCTGTGAAGAAATTGCATGCCCTGACATCAAGGCGTGAGCGCTGATGTCCGCAACATTCTCCCCCTCGATGGTGCAGCCCCTAGAGGTGATTAGTCCACAGGTATCTCCCCATGACCAATCAGACCCCTGAGGTGCTGATGTGCTGTCATGCCCCCAGCCTCTGCCAGGGGTCACCGCTCGCCAGGTTAGATTCCCACCCTCCCCCTGGAGAAGGTGAGCTGTGGTCGGAGCTCAGTCTTTCTCCCCCCGGCTGACCCATGGTGGCCCAAGTCCGCTCCTGAACCCAGGTTGTCGGCATGGTGCAAGGTGTGGCATCCAGCGCCTCAACCCTCAGCACCACTGGGCCGGCTAACATAAACACTTTTCAAACTTAAAATTACTTAAAGAAATGCAACAAAATAAATCTTTACTTCTAAAAAGTATAATTACAAAACTTTAGAGATGCTGGGTTATTTGTGTACTGTTAAATATAAGTTTCAAAACTCTCTTGCCTAGTATTCCTTGTCTCCTACAAAGCAATACAACAATTAAGGTCTTCTGCAAATATTACCCCCCAAAAAGTGCAACAAATATAGCAAAGTACACAAAAAAAAACCCCATAGAAAAATAAAAATGTAGCGACTCTTCATGTCCTATTCCTAATAAAATGAAAAGTCTTTCTTACAAGAGTAAATATGAAGGGGCTCTTCATGTCCTAATCCACAAACAGAAAATTAAGCCAAAAACCAAAAAAAATCTAGAGGAAAACTGAAAAAAAAATCTGATAGAGAACTGTAGACTCGATGATGGGACTCTTTCTGTCCTAATCCACAATGAGAAAAAGAAGCCCCCCCCCCAAAAAATCCACTTCCGAAAAAAATCCAATTCAATACATTCAATGCCTCTTCTACAGAACTCTATGACTCCTCCATGGAAGAAAACCAAATCCAGCATCGTGATAAAACCAAGAAACCAGGCCCGACTCCACAAAGTCTCCCATGGAACTCCTCAGCAGGCCACAAAGTCCTCCTCCCTTGAAGCACTTGAACCCAACACTGGAACCCTCCTTTTCGGCAGTTGCTCCAACCATGGCCCACCGAACTATGCCACTGCTCTCCAGTCAATCCACACCTCTGCTGCCAACTGAACTGTGCCACAAACACAAGCCATGCCCACCATCCAATAAAAAATGATGCTCCAACAACATCATGCCCCAAGCCAATCACATGCAAGCAACACGTCACTCAAGCCCTATGCAAACCACACCTACCACTCACATGTAACCAGTTGGAATCCACACATTAAAGAGTCACAACCAATTAAAACCCACACACACACCATCCCATTCAAAAACTGACAACCAACCAGCCCAGTGGCACTGAGGGTTGAGGTGCTGGACACCACACCTCGCACCAGGCCAGTGACCCAGGTTTGGGAATGGACTTGGGTCATTCTGGGGTTGGCCGGGGGAGGAAGGATTGATGTCTCCTTTCTCGGGGTGAGGGGATTTGCGCTGTGCACTGTTGACTGGCACCCAGCGGTGGCTGGGGGTTGGCACAGGTATGCAGCCACATAGAGGGGTTGGCCCGCATCCTGGGCAATTGGCTGCCTTCGTGGAGGTGGAGACAGCCTCCCTGCCCATTGCATGTATGTGGGTGTGGGAGAAAAATGGTGGAAAATCCAGGACTTGACAGGACCCATGATGGCCCAATTGCTCTGGTAAGTCCACCTTCAATACCAGATTTGACGTATTGTGGGGGGGAGTACACTGGCACTCCTCATCCTGGCCCTGCCAAGGAGGGTGAATCCATGTGGGAATTCCAGGGGATGGACCCCTCTGAGGGAGGGAGTCATAGCTCCTGCCAGGTGTAGATCTGACGGTGAGGGTGGTGAGGAGAAACTATATATGAAAAAAAATTGACAACCAATCAAAACCCACACACAACATCTCATTCAAAAAATGGTATCCTGGTGGAAGAAAACTGCCAGCAAATTAAACAGTTCCCACAAAACAAATAAAAATAAATATCCCTCCGATGTGATAAAAAACACAGTAAAGTCAAGGAGCCTGTTGCATAAATCAAAATGGGGAGGGTGTGATAACCAATTTATCTTGTACAAGAACCTCACTCGAGCTCACTGGCAACTGTACAAGAAAAACTGGTTATCACACACTGACTCCTGCATATCCCGTATATATATATGTATATATATACACACATACACACAGTAGGACCTCGGAGTTACGGACACCATAGGAATGCATGGTGTTCATAACTCTGAAAAGTCCGTAAGTCTGAAATAAAGTATGGTGTGCAGTATGATTAAATGTTACCGGTATAAAATCCACTGTTTGCAGATATTCTGTAAAGGCACCCACTTAATTTTTGCATTTTGCAGAAACAACGGCAGTTTCTACTAGTTTCTACTAGTGCTGCAGAAACAACAATGGTTAATACTAGTGCTGCAGAAACAACTTTAGAGACACATCGCGCTCACATCGTGCTCTCATGTCACTCTGCAGACCAGTAAAATTGATTACTCAGGCTCTCTCTGCCTAGTTCCCACTGTGCTGCTGGTTTGCTTTCTCTCACTCTCTAGGGTGCTCTTTATGTGCTGGACAGTCAGGGGACTCTGTGCACCATCAGTGGGGGGGGGGGTTGGGAATGGAAAATCTGCCCGCACCTCGGTCTTTGTCTCTCTCTCTCTCGCTCTCCGTACCATGTCTCACTCTGCCTCGGTCGGAAACTGTGCTAATATAGAGATTAATGGTACAGTATAAAAAATTGCAGTTTATCACTGACATTTGAATGATTGGCCAATGCATGGATAGGGCTGTGGTGGGTGGGAGCAGGCGGGGGGGTTCGGTTGACCAGTCGGTTCGTAACTCTGGGATCCATAACTGTGGGGTTCTACTGTATATATAATATATATATATATACACACACATACATAGGCTCAGTCACGCCCTTATAGTTAGTGTTGCGTAGGCACTTTCATGTTTGTTAAACCTGAAATTTAGCACTTTAATAACTTTGCAACCGTTAAACAGATTTGCACAAAATTTGGTATACACTGTCCCGCAGGGCAGATCTCTTGATGTACCAAGTTTAGTTTCTGTTGAACTGGTGGATTTTGCACTGCACATAGTGAAAAAAACACTAAAATTCACCTTTTTTTCCTGTTTTTTCCTCATTGTGCTATGGCAAAACTGTATGGAATTGTGGCCTGAACTTTGCAGGGTAGAAAGAGGCTTCCCCAAAGAATAAGCCAGCATTAATTTGGTGAAAAAATATTAATAATTTGCAAAGTTATTAAATTTAGAAATTGTGGGTTCTGAGCATGCTCAGTTCAGTCTTTTGGATAGCTGCATGGAATGAAAAAGGATTTGCTTTGATGAAAAAGGATTGAACCACATCATGAAAGAGGATCCTTAGAATCCTTTTTCATCAGAAAAAAAAATCCTTTTCATCAGCCGCCATCTTGTTTTTTTTTGTTTTGTTTTAGCCCAAACAAACTGTCATTTGTGCCCAGGGATGTCTTCTGTAGACATTCAAGTATATATCTTGTTCATCACAATGCCCTTTATTGTTGTGTGCCTTTACTTTAATTTTAGGTGGCCTCAGAATGCTTATTTTTCATGAAAGAGGATTTAGAAAAATAATCTTTTTTCATGAGACATCCTAATCCTTTTTCCTGAGATGAGTCCTATTTTGTGAGACAACAAATTCCTTTGTCATCATGATGGAAGAGGATTAGCAGCAGAACCATCTGGTTAGAGAACCCTAATCCTCATTCGTGATGACGACAAAGAATTTTGTCGTCTCATGAAATAGGAATCGTCTCATGAAAAAGTGTTAGGATGTCTCACGAAAAAGATTATTTTTCTAAATCCTCTTTCATGAGATGTCCTAATCCTTTTTTGAGAGATGATTCCTATTTCATGAGACAACAAAATCCTTTGTTGTCATGATAAAAGAGGATTAGGACTTCTCCGACCAGGGTCTTTGGGGCACTGTGATGGTGATTGAGATAATGTGGGAGTGCAGGGTCCAAAGGAACCTGTACTTCTACCCCTAAATATGTTGTAGCACAGGGTCTGTGAGCCACTGTGCTGGTGCCTGAGATACTGTGGTAGTGCAGGGTCCAAAGGACCCTGCGCTCCCACCCCTAAAGACTTTGTTGTGCAGGGTCTGTGGGCTACTGTGCTGTTGCTTGAGATACTGTGGAAGCACAGGGTCTCCCACCCCTAAAGATGTTGTAGCACAGGGTTTGTGGGGCACTGTGCTGCTGCCTGAGATACTGTGGGTGTGCAAGGTCTGATGTACATATTTGCTTCTATGAAGGAATTGGAGCTGACAAGCACATTAGGACATGATTACACTATCTTAAAAAGTAAGGAAATTCATTGCAAAAAAACTTAATTAATGCATCAGTTAGGGTTAAAGTGACAAAAGAAGGGAAATATGGCATTAGAGTTTCCAATACTAACACCCCACCACCCACCCTGTACAGATGAAGAGGCATCAGGAGGTGGCATTGGGGTCATCAGCCATAGCGCTCACCCCGTTCTCCTATGCTGCACCCATCCAGTTTATTTTCAAATGGAATGGGGTGAGCATTAGGGTTGATGACCCCATTGCTGCCCTCAATGCCTCTTTGTCTATGCAGGGTGGGGTGTGGGTGTTAGGGTTGGAAACCCTAATGCCACATTTCCCTACTTTTGTCACTTTAACCCTAAGTGATGCATTAAAGAAGTTTTTTTGCAATGAATATATATATATATATATTTTTTTTCTCCAGAGACAGCTGAAGAGGGAGTCTCACTATTGTCTAAATGTATTAAATCCTATGGGCATGCCAAGGAGCATATTTTATTAGGGGATGCTGACACATTGGGCTGATAAAAGCAATATAAATTTAAAGATATGTTAGCTGGTTTGAACTTATCACATTTGATTGATAGTCCTACTCATATTAATTATAAGTCAGTTACTGGATCCATTATTGATTAGATTTTGTCAAATAAGCCAGATTGAACATTTTCAGCTGGGCCCCTTCCTGATTCATTGAGTGATTGCAGCCTACTTCATTGTTACTGGTGGGCAAAGAGGCATCGTTTCCACCAAAATTTATATATTCCCATTCCCTTTGGCATCTGGGTGTTTTTGGTTTCAGAACTCAAATTGCTTCCCTGGACTGGTCATATCTGTACAGTATTCTTGACATTGATTCAGTGTTAGATTGTATTGCTTCGGAATTTGTTTGCATATGTGATCAATTTACTCCTGCTTGCAAATTACGAGTAAAAAGCTGTAACTATGACTGGATGACACCAGATTTGTTATTGCTGATGGGAGAGTGGGATAGAGCATGAAAAGATGATAGAAAGGACAAAACAGTTCAGTCACTAAATGTTTATAAGTGTTTAAGGAATTGATGTAAGAGAGCAGTTAGGAAGTGTAAAGTGGATTATTTTCCAAATCAACAATTCACTAGTTCCAATAAGTCTACTGAAAGTTGGAAAATTTTCAATTAACATCTAGATAGATCTCAGACCATGTTAATCACCTCCTTGACCAATTCTACTGGTGTATTAGTTGATGCAAAGGATATGGCTGATGAGTTCAACATTAATTATGGCTGCATGGTGATGTCACCATGCTGACATATTTCTATGAGTAGGAGAAAGGACTGTGAAAGCACATGACAAGACTGTGGTCTTCCACTGAGTAGTTTGGTTTGGACATGACTCGCATTACTCTGCTGTTCTCTCCATTTACTAGAGTGGTGTGTGCGTCTGCACCCCTGCTTGCAGTAGATATCACTATTTCTAGAGCCCCCTTTAATGATTGTGCCTGTTAAAAGAGCATAAGGCAGTAATTGCTGTAATTCCTATTGAAACACATTCATCCTATTTAGGGCATATAAGATAAATATCTCTGAAACAGCAAACTTCCATAAACAATGAAAAGATTATTTTCTTTCCACGGCACTTTGGCTGCACTCTGTCCTGCATTCCACTGTTCAGCATTCCAGTCTTTGCTTCAGCTCGATTCAGCATAACAAGATCTTGTCTTTAAAGAGCATGCACCTATTATGTGCTTATAATTCTTTTATTGCTGTATATTTACCTAATTCTGTGGTATATATGTTGATTTCCTGCAAAATGTGTCATTAAAACAAGATATTTATATTAATTACACAGTTAATGAAGCTGTGTGCCTTTTCTAGGTGTCTTTTTGTTTCATTGGTTCCATCCCCTCTCTGCTCTCGGGTTACTTTGCACCACATTTGAGTTTTAACTCTTGATTATCATGGTAGCTTATCTTCAGCCTTCTTGTCTGCTTTTACATAGATACATAGAAGTTGACATTTTATTTTAGCTGTCTGTTCTTTAGTGCATTTCCCTGTTCAGACCCATAAAGGCATTGTGTTTTTACAGAGTTTTTTAAATTCTTCACCGCTCTCATTTTATTATGCTGTCCAATATCCACCTCCACATTTACATGTTTTTATTTCTATTTGATCATGCTTCACAGCATGTGAGGCAGGCTAGAAGGAAGGTACACAGCTGTATATTTATAGTGCAATGTACAGTATTTATCTCATTTCGTTAACATGTTTTGTGTATCTGCAGCAGTCTGTATATTGAGGGCCCAACATCGTCAAACAGTTTGCTATCCCTCCATGTATGCAGAGGTCCTGGAAAAGCTTGTAAGGGACTATGGGTCCATCATGTCCAACCCCTCACTGTAACATAGTCATTAAATGTTGTAAGGGACTCTGGGTCCATCATGTCCAACCCCCCTCACTGTAACATAGTAATTTAATGTTGTAAGGGACTCTAGGTCCATCATGTCCAATTCCTCACTGTAACATAGTAATTTAAGGTTGTCTGGGACTCTAGGTCCATAATGTCCAACCCCGCACTGCAACATAATAATTTAATGTTGTAGGGGTCTCTAGGTCCATCATGTCCAACCCCTCACTGTAACATATTAATTTAATGCTGTACAGGACTCTGGGTCCATCATGTCCAACTCCTCACTGTAAAATAGTAATTTAATGTTGTAAGGGTCTCTAGGTCCATCATGACCAAACCCTCACTCTAGCATAGTAATTTAAGGTTGTCAGGGACTCTATGTCCATAATGTCCAACCCCTCACTGTAAAATAGTAATTTAATGTTGTAAGGGACACTAGGTCCATCATGTCCAACCCCTCACTGTAACATAGTAATTTGATGTTGTAAGGGACTGTAGGTCCATCATGTCCAGCCCCTCACTGTAATATAGTAATTTAATGTTGTAAGGGACTCTAGGTCTATCATGTCCAATCCCTCCCTGTTTAACAAGAGGTATTGTAAGTCTCAGGAGGTATCTGCATTCCAAAAGAGACTTGTTACTTTATTTTAATTAACTGAAGAAAAGTTAATCCCTCCTGACACAGGGAAGTGAGTGGATTAAAATGTTATAAAACCAGACCGACATTTCACCTGGAGGTTGAGCAGTCAGCCTCATCTTGATGCAGGGGACTGATGACTGAGTTTCAACTATCCAGGAGTCCAGGGCATGCCATTTTTGCTGTGAGGGCTGGATATGGGCACAGGAAATGGTGAGGGGCAAATACAGGCGAGGGTCTCTGGCATCCAGATGCAAGATGCATGCTGGTTAATGCATGGGTGGGGATTTGTGACACAAACACAGAGTGGTCAGAGGCATATGAATCTTGATTCTGATGGAAAACCTGAAGCTGCTCCACTATTAATATACTGTAGCTAGGCAGTCACCAGGAGCCAAACCCCAGTGAGGCCCCCCCCAACACTGGGTGCCCAATTCCTGGGTTGGATGGTAAACTAAAATAAAAAGTAAGTAGGCACTTGCTGCCCAACTCTGATGTCACCAGACTCCCCCCATTCTGACACCAAGTGCCCAACTCTGGAGTCAGACAGTAAATAAAAAGAAGTAAGCAGACAATGACAGCCAAACCCTGGTGCTGTCAACCTCCCATTCTGTCACCAGGTGCCCAGCCCCCAGGTCCAAGCGTCAATGAAAAAAATTAAGCAGACACTGGAAGCCCAACTCCAGTGATGTTTTAGAAAGAAACATTAGTTTTTTTTGCACTAACCTATCATAGCATTGCTCACTGCTATTTATTGTACTGTTGCACTTTTGTGTATTTGCCACTCATACATCAAATTAAAAGCAGCTTTATTCAATAGTCAGCAGTAGAACTTTAACCAGCTTCATAAAAAAAGCATATGTAAATTCATAAGATGAATACTCAAAACAACAAAAGTGCAGTAGTGCAATGAATAGCAGGGAGCAATACTATGCCAGATTGGGGTAAAACCAACTAACGTTTCACTTCAGAAGCAGAGCTTCATTAGAGTTAGTAACTTAATGCAGAAATGCCCTTATATTATCGACCACCAGGGATGTGTACAAATTAAAAATTTAAAACAATGAATGAGACACATCCTGAGGATATGAGGAGGCACTTATAAAATTACAAACAGCAATTAAGGTAATGAAAAGTATAATATCAAACCTGGTATAAACTACCCACAGGGCATATTTTCACAGTTGGCTAGTGCACATAATTAGAAAAAAGCTTTACATATAAACTACAATATCAGGAAATATAAATTTATATAGAAGTCCATTTTGTGGATGTTGGGGTGAAGCACTGAGTATATAAAATATACAGGTATTCATTTATATATCTCTCTTCTCTTGAGAGACGTTTTCTTTAGGACTGTGGAACCAATGAACTCTGCAGTACAATGATTCCAATGTTAGGCATCTAGTCTAAAAAAATCCATAAAAAGCAGGACATTATTATATCAGATGCTCAGGCATAATGGATCTATATCTTGGGGGGCTTGCTATAGCCCAGGTGTGAATGATTACTTTGAACTTGTGCACTTTCTGTAAGATTTCTATAGATAATTTTTATTTCCAGTATATGAAGATGGCATACTTTGCAACAGAAGTGTTTCTTTATCATATTATGACTAAATGAACATCTGATATAATAATGTCCTGCTTTTTATTGTGTTTTTTTTAGAATACATGCCTACATTTTTATCTTGTATTGCAGAGTTCATTGGATCCACAGTGCTAGAGAAAGTGTCTCTCAAGTGAAGGAATATATATGAATGAACACCTGAACATTTTATATTCTCAGTGCTTCACCCCAACATGTGCAACATGGACTTCTATATAAATTTATATTTCCTGATTTTGTGGTTTATATGTAAAGCTTTTTTAATAATTACATGTACTAACCAACTGTTTAAAATATGCCTTGTGGGTAGTTAATACCCGGTTTGATGTTATACCTTTCATTACCTTTATTGCCAGTTGTCACTTTATGAGCCTCCTCATCTCCTGAGAATATGTCATATTAGTAACACACTGCTAATGTCTCCTTCATATATGACACTGTATGCCATATTACATGTAATATGACAAATTTTAAATAGAACCTTTAACAACAAAACACCACTCTAATTCCTGATATCATGAACATTCATTAAAATCATTTTAAAGCCGTATTGGCTCTGACTAGAGTTTGTTTTTGTAATGCAACCAATTTAACAATGGGGTTTGACGTTAGTGATGTTTCTTCTGATGATTTTATTGATTCTTCCTTGTCTAAGGGGTTTACTTTTTATACTATTTCACTTGAGGACACTGCTCGTTATCTAAATCAGATGACTACTAAGGCCCATAATGGGGATGACGTAATTGACCTAAAGTTATTGGCACTTGTGAGGGACCTTATGATTTTTCCTTTAAATTTTTAGTTTAATTTTTCTTTAACCACTAGAACTGTTCCTAGTTTGTGGGAACAGACAACTGTTATACCAATATTTAAATCTGGTGACCGGACATTGGTTAAGAACTATAGGTCAATTTCTTTATTGTCCCCTTTGTCCAAGGTTCTTGAAAGGATAGTATCAGACCAGTTAAAAGACTATTTAGCACAACAAAGAGTTTTAACAGCCTATTAACATGGTTTCAGATCAGATCATAGTACTCTATTAGCTTTGAGTAATCTGACGGACTTCCTGCATAGGGTCTTGGATAATGGGGACAGGGCAATAGCAGTTTTTTTAGATTTATCAAAGGCCTTTGACTTGGACAACCATAGTCTACTGCTCACAAAATGAAAGTTGTTTGGTTTGTCTGATATTGCGGTTTCCTGGTTTGTCAACTATTTAACCAATTGTAAACAAAGGGTGGCTTTAGGCTCTGTAACATCTTTAGTTGTGAATGTAAGGATTGGGGTACCCCAGGGATCGATTTTGGTACCTTTATTATTTAGTTTGTTTATTAGTGACTTATCTTTGGTTGTTACTAAGTCGTGTATCATTTTATATGCTGATTATATAGTCTTGTATGCCAATAACTCTTGTATCTCCTCATTATTGAGTCAAGTGGAATATAATTTTTCATTGGTTCAGCATTGGCTGATCAAGAATAGACTGGTATTGAATGTGGAAAAGACGAAGTATATGCTTTTTGATTCTACACATAAGCAGTCTTCTTCTTTGTCTGCTTTGGCAGTTAAAGATATACAGAATAAGGCAATTGAACGAGTTGATAATTTTAAATACTTAGGACTTACATTGGATAGTTCATTGACTTATGGTAGCCATATTGATTTATTGGTTAGGAATGTTCATTGTAGACTTGATGTATTATATAAAGTAAGACATTGCTTAGCTTTTCATTCCCTTAAAGTTCTGGCCCAATCTATGCTACTACCTCTCATTGACTATGGTCTCCCTATTTATACAGCAGCAAATAAGACTACTACAAGAAGGATTGAAGCTCTATATAATCAAATTTGTCTATTTATTAAAGTCTGCATCATACGCATCATTGTGATTTATAGTCAAAACTGAATTGGTTTACTTTTGAGGCATGATGTTCATATACGAGACTTCTTATGTTTTGGAGGTTCTATCAAGTCCTGTATTGTTTCATTTTTAAAATGATTTAACTTTTTACTCCTCAGGGTATGCTACTTGGCTGTCCAATAGTGGTAATCTTAGACTCCCTAGATACTGAACAGCTACTGGACAATGTTGCTTTCTGTACAAGTAATAGTGGACTGGAACTCTCTACCTACAGAGTTTTATTTATTATCCTCTTATTTTAGGTTTAAATCCTCTTTAAAGGGACATTTTATGAGAATGTTGAAATGTTTGTATTTTACTGAACTGTGTATGCATATTAATATTTGCATCTGTTTGTTTTTTACTGATTATTTATTGTACTTATGTACCTGGGCCCCCCTTGAAAATGGGCATTTGATGCTCTTGGGTTCTTACCTGGTTAACAAATCTAAAAAAAAATTAATGATAAAAGACTCTCAAACCCCCTTTGTTTTCTCCAACAACAAGAATAGTGTCCTCTCCCCAGGTTTTTTCTTGTCTTTGATTTGGCTAGCCAGTCTACGCTGCTTTTATTTTAGTTCACTCCCCCAACCCCCCCCCTTTGCCCACACAAAAACCTGTTGATTTGCTTCTATTTCTGTATGCACTGTGATTGCTGACTCAGGGTCCCAGCTGGCATGGTGCCAGCAACAGCGCCTAACAAACCAGACATCAGGGCTTCCCAAGTAGGGAATCTGAAGGATTGGAGGTCATGACCTCCTCCCCCACTTCCATAAATAACAAACTTTTCTACAGGGTTGTGTATTCTTAGGCTCCCGAAAGAGGTTCAAATCACCCACTTTATCAAATGGATGAATGTTCACCGAATTTCTTGATTTTTCTCCAGTCTGAAAGTGTCTCTGTTTTGTTATGGTCTAATTACATTTTAACCATTTTATAAGCTCAATAAACCACTCAAAGGTGATGGGTTATGCAAATCAATCTCTCATCAGCATTTCACATTGTGGACCATGAAGTTCTGATGCGGCACCTTGAGGAATATGGGAGACTTGCCGGGACAACTTCAAAGGAGAACTGTGCTGAACATGTGTGTCTTTTTCTCCTGTAAAAGATGATTTTTAAATAATGGTTCCAATTCTGTTACTTTTCCATCTCTGCAGGCTATTTTATTATCCTAGCGGGTGTTTCTGATTAACAAACAGACAGTAAGTGCCATTTTAGAACTGTATGATGTAGTTTATGTCCTTTACTCAGCTCTTGCATTATCAAATTCAATCCATCAATATCCAATTAATGTCCAATTATCAATGCACACCAGGGTCTTGTATATAAACCTCTCTGTACTTTTCTATGGCACTTATTTGTATTCTTCAAAGGTTCTGCCTGCAGTTCAATGGGCGGGAGCAATCAGCCATGCCCCCTGCATGAACTATTTAGGTCAGCTCCTTCCAGCCTCACTCAGAAGCACTGTTTCTGTGCTGCAGCTGGAGGCTCTGCTGGGGCTCTGTCCCACCCCCTTTCTCCCAGTGTTTTTCTTCCACCTTCCATCTGTGCATTGGACTTTCTGCTTGGTCTGTGCCTCTCCGGCTTTCCATGTTGGTATTATGTTTTCTGCTTCTGGCTACAGTTTGTGCTTCTCTCTGTCTCCTATTCCTGCTGTGCCCCTGTTCTCCTGTGCCTTGTGTTTCTTTCAGTTTTGTTTCTTTTTGGGCCTTCTACTTTCCAAGTGTCCTTCCTTCCTCTTTTGCTTTTGTCTTTTGCTATTCAAGTTCCAATTTTGTTGTTTCTCCCTGCCTGTGGCAATCTCCCAGTGCAAATCCAGTCCTTAACTGTTTACACCTGGCTCCTAGCAGGCAGCTGCTCCCTTTTAAGTTCTGTTGTTGTTCACTTCAGCAGTTCTGGTCCCTAGTTTTCAGTTCCCATATGCTCCTGACTGCCTTCCCTTGCAGATTTGTTTGCTGATTCTCTGCCTCAGCCTACCTACTCAAAATGCATTAGCAATCAACACTAACCTCAAATATGGAACTGGTTGGCATGCATTCCTCATTCAATCTAAGCTTGTTTCATTCAGTCTCATTCAGTACCCTCATTGCGTTTTGATTTCTTAATCATTTGTGCAGCCTTACCTATGTTTTGTTTTTCCCCATGTGCTAATGGCCATTTGGCTCTGCCACAGCCTCCCACAACTCCTGCACTAGATTTCTCGATCACTCCTTCAGCCTTACCTATGTTTCATTTTGTTTGCAGGTGCTCATGGCTGTCAGGCTTTGTCACAGCCTCCCATGACTCCTGCATTTGGATGCATGCTAACCACAACCATAGCATGGCTTCAAGGGCTCACCTCTATGCTGACGGTCTCCCCTCTGCACCCATGAAGTCTGTATCTTGAGGGTAGATCACTTGACTGGGTGGGGCCCTTCTCTTTATGCCCTTTGAGTGAGAATGTTCTACATTCTGGGGGAAGCTGTAGTACATTTATGTTAGTATACCATTTACTTAGGTAGGTTTCCACTGTTGGTTGGGGTTAGATGGTGGCCCTCATTTCTTTGCTGTTCCCACTCTCCTTATGGAAACCATGCTGCTTGCTGTCATTTCTAATATCTTTCAGTCATTGCTCATTTAAGTTTATATCTGTGTCCAGTCATCACTAGTTACCATCAATCCATCCTCACTCAGGTTCCGAGGTCACTACTTGCTGCTCATTACTTTTTGGAGCTCCTTCCTAAGGTATCTTTAGCCTAAAGGAATCATTCCTGTGGCACCTGTAGGGGTGGAACCCTCCTTGAGGGTTCCCTGCCTTCACGGTATCCTGACAGGGTGGTAGTTCCCCATTGAATAGAGTGTGCAAGAAGCCAAAGTATTCACCTACGACAATCTATAACTCATTCATTCAAATACCTTCAGACTATAAATAAAGTTGCACATCTGTAACTCCTCACTAAGTTGTGTAAGCCCATTGAATCTTTGTTTATTGTACAATGAGTCTGTGTTCTACTATAGAACTCTGTGTTTGAGAGGGACACTAATTGCATCATATAGTTTTTGAATGGCACTTAACACCAGAATGTAATTCAGAAACAACCACTGAGGTTACTACTGGGCCGTTATGGATGGAACAATAACAGAATTGGAACCAGCATGTAAAAAACTGCTTCTACTGGGAAAAATGGCTTTCAGGCTCAACGCAATTCTCCTTCAAAATGGTTTCAGTTCATCCTTACCAGCAGAACACAGCAGGTTGTGTTGGGAACTTTCTCATCGCAGCCTGTGGTGGTCTGCTGTGGGATCCCCAGGGGTTGTTTCTGTCCCCCATATTGTTTGAGATGTATATGCTGCCCCTAGGATGGGTTATCAGACAGGACAGTATGGGTTTTCACTGTTATACAGATGATAATCAGCTGTACATGTCCTTTACTTTGGACGGGTGGGAGGTGGTTGATGTGCTGGATTGCACCGATTGCATGGCCTTTGGCAGGCTGAGTCTTTATCTGGCTAAGATGGAGCTGTTACTGGTGGAACCAGGTCATCAAGAGTCAGCTGAAAGATGTGAAGCTATCAGATTACTATCTCTGAAAGGCACACTTCTGACAACTGTGAATAGGGTAAAATCTGGGGGTCATTGTGGATTCATCGCTGACACTAGGATATCAGGTGTCAGCTGTGGTCCGCAATGGGTTTTTCCAAGTGAGCAATATCTCCAGGATCACACCCTATCTAGTGCAAGAGGCCATGGCAACCCTACTGCATGCCTTTGTAACCTCCAGATTTGAGTACTGTAGCATTCTTTACCTAGGGTTATCTGGAGGTCTGGTGCACTGTCTGCAGCTGGTGCAGAATGCCGCAGCCAGGTTGGGGACCAGGGTGTTTTAATGAGAGCACATCACACCTGTGCTGCAGCAGCTTCAGTGGCTTCCCATCAGGTGGTGTACCACCTTTAAGATTGCATTGTTGACATACAAAGCCCTGAATGGATCAGACACTGGCTATCTCAAAGACCTCTTGGCCTGGTATGCTCCTGTCTGCTCTCTCTGCTCCACTGAGGGGTTATTACTAGTCATCCTGAGATCCCCTTTGAAGCATCTAAAGACAGTGCTTTCTCGATGGCAGCACCTACAATGTGAAACTCCTTGCCATACCCTCGCAGGAGTTCCCCCTTAGCAGACGCATTTAAATGGGGCCTGAAAACACACTTGTTTCACTTAGCGTTCAACCTGTTAATAGATTAGGTTCTATTTGTACCTCTGCAGATTTTATTTATATGTAAGTTCTGATTTTACGGCTGTACTATTTGATGTTTTTATGTTAAGCACACTAAGCCCCTGGGATAGGGCACTATAGAAATAAAAGTGCCTTACATTACCTTGCCAAATTTAATGTACTCCCCAGTTGGTAGAAAGCACTCAGTCCTGTGCATACATTAGCAGTGTGCCAGTATAGCCTTGCAGTTAGAGTAACGAGTTGTGAATGAGCTTGTTACAGTCATCAGATCTGGGTTTGATTCCCATAACCTCCACTTGCATTCTGTGTGACTCTCAGCAAGTCACTTAACCACCCAGTGCTCCCAAGTCACCCCTGAAAACAGGCACCTGTGTCTAGTGGGCCTTGCCCCATTACCAAAGAACTCAAATAAAACAAACAAATAAATGTTTGTATCACTCCATACTCTATCCTGGGTTGTTGCTTATGCAGCTTTCCAAGCACAATAAATGTCCCTTAGTCCTCTTTAGCCAAAAGGTCTTACAACTCAGGTCCACCTTTATTTTCAGGACATAAAAAAAAAAAGAAATTAAAGCCCAAAAATTCTACGTAAAAAAACACAGTATCCATACATAGGCCCTTTTAACTAACCTAAGGAAACTGTCACATTTTGTGACCCATAGAGCTGATGCACTAGGTGAATGTATGTTTAGTAGAGACCTCCCTTCCCCAAGTGAGTGGAGTTACCTAATAACTGGTAGCTTGTCAGATACTGATTGTTAAGAACATTTTATGCAGTACATCGTCTACGGGGGGATGGAGCATTGTTACTTACACGAAAAAAAGGGAATTATTAGGGCATGTTGTGCAGCGCTGATTTTTTTGGCAGTCTGTATAGGAAGTGACGTCCCCCAGCGTTTGCAGTTCTGGAAAGAGCTCCTGAATACCAGAGAGAGCGAAGACGTAAATGGGGAGATATATAAATGACCAGCACAAAAGCAAACAGAGGAAAAACACACTGGGCAAAGTGGTCACGCATGCAAACCGTCTCATGCGGTGTATTCACAGTTCATCCATTTGTTCACCATCAATCGGCTGATTGGTTTTGAATGCAAAATCATACAATCTGTTGTCAAAAACGAAGCGGAGTAAATTAATTTGTAAGTTTTTTCTGGCGGTCTTTAAAAAATGGGGAAAGATTATTACAAAATACTAGGCATACAGAAAGGTGCTTCCGACGAGGACATCAAAAAGGCTTACAGAAAGCAAGCCCTGAAATGGCACCCAGATAAAAACAAGTCTCTCAGTGCCGAAGAAAAATTTAAAGAGATCGCTGAAGCTTACGAGGTTCTGAGTGATCCGAAAAAGAGAGAAATCTATGATCAATTTGGGGAGGAAGGTAAGTTAACACTGCTGGTTGTGAATATTGTACAATGTTTTCAGATGGCAACTACAATACATACCCTATACGCATACTGTACGTGGGGAGTAAGGTAATCAGTGGACAAAACGGATTTGTTCTCACAGTTGTATATAACACACACACACAGCCCTCAGAAACAGCAATAAATATTGACGCATGCAATACCACTGTATCAGGAGGCATGACTTGAATCAAAACCTATGTGAATATGACACTGGTTGCTATAGCATGCTCCTAGCTACCTGCACAGGGATGAAAAATAACTACATGGTGACGAACAAAGCAATTTTGTTTGATTAATTTGTAAACAAGAATTAAATGGCAAGGGAACCAGGTCCCAGATGTTCTACAAATGTTAAGCGGGCAGTTGAAAAGGTGTAAATATTTATTTTATCTTATAGCCGAACCGCTTGCGGTTCTTTGTACAACTGCTATAATTGCAGAGAACATGTATTTTAACAAACCTTCAAGTGACAGCCATTCTAACACAAGTTTCCAGGACAAGACGTACAAGCTCATCTAGCTGTGTCAACTGAAACATGCTGGCACAGCCCCGGTTTTTAAATTCCTGGACGGTTCCAGTCTTGGCAGAGCTGAATACGATTCCTTTTATATGCCGGGGAACAAGTCAGATGACACTGAATTTATTACCGAAGGAAGAAGAGTGCTGTATAATGTCACAAGTGAAACACCTATTTTTTTTTTTTTTTTTGAGGGGTGTTTATTGCCACGAACATAAATCTCTTGGGAGTGCTATATAATGTCACAGGCAAAAGACAAAACAAAAACAAACAAACAAAACTTTATGGGGTGGAGGAGTGCTGTATAATGTTACAAGCATAAAAACCCTTTGGGATACTGTTTAATGCCACAAGCATAAAACTCTAGGGTTGCTGTATAATGTGACAAGCATACAACCCTCGGGGGGGGGGGTGATAATTATAGAACCCTTTATCATGTTAAGGGGGGTACTGTATAATGTCACAAGTTAAAATCCTTCATCCCGAGGTACTGTGTAATGTCACAAGGGGGATATTATATAATGTCTCAAGCATAATATCTTTCATTATGGGGTACTGTATAAGGCCAAAAGCCCCTTCATCCTGGGGGTCCTTTATAAGGTCAAAAGCCCCTTCATCCTGGTACTGTATAGGGTCAAAAGCATACAATCCTTCATGGGGGAGGGAGTGTACTTTATAATGTAACAAATTAAAACCCTTCATCCTGGTGGTACTGTGTAATGTCACAAGGGGGATACCATATAATGTTTGAAGCATAAAACCCTTCATTCTGGGGGTACTGTATAAGGTCAAATGTCCCTTCATTCTGGGGGTACTGTATAAGACCAAAAGCATACAACCCTTCATGGGGGGATGGGGGTGGGATGCAATGTATAATGTCACAAGCATAAAACCATTCATCCTGGGGGTAGTGTATAATATCAGAAGCATAAGACCCTTTATCTATTGGGGTGCAGGCTGGGCTAAAAAGTAGCTGTATCTAATAAAGGATTGAGTTACAGCAGAGAGATCATTTAGATTTATTTCATAGCATTCAGAATTTTGTGATATCATATGGTGGCAAACCACTGGAGTTATGATTGTATAAGGCAAACAAAACTGTATCTACTAACATTAAGGCTGCAGTTTTAAGCATGGGAGCAGCCAGAGTGCTGAACGGTGCCTCAAGACTGTGCTGGTAGCCTTTCTATGGTGCATGTTGTCCATATTGTTTGTCATAGTGTAATATATGGTTGGGCCTTGTTATTGATTGAAAATACATACAAAAAAAGCTGTAATTCACTAGTTGTGACATCATTTGTTCCAAAATACTGTTTTGGGGTCCTGTAATAGCATTTTTAAGAGATCCCAACAGTGGTTTAATCTCAGGAGAAAACAAGGAGGGATGCTTACCTCAAATACAGTGCATGACAATTACAATAAGCTCCAGCCATGCTCTGCATGAGGATTTGTAAGCATCTGCTTTACTGAGCTGACAGTGTTACCCTTGTGGTTGTACTGCTCAGCAAAAAGTCTGTTGTGAATATCATTGTGTGTTTCATTCCTCCCTACATTTAATTGACTCATGGTGGTCTCCTAGCAACAAGCACTAGAGTCAGGACATCTGCTGGAGCTTGTAGTCCTATGGCCTGTGTGCAGGACTACAGCTCCTAAAGACAGGCCTCTGTTTTATAACTTTAACAGTTTAGGCAGCCACACTAGCCTAGTGAGCTCTTTCAAGGGCTTGCTTTTTGGCTTTTATTTCATAAATCAGTACTTTGTGGAGTATGAGTGTGTAGGGGAGGGAACATGTGGCCCGGACTGCACTTCCTGGTTATGGGGCCTAAATAGTGAGCCCCATGTGAGCAGGATGCGCATGACTGGGGCGAGTACGCAGTCTCCGCACATGGAGATGCATCCTGAGACGTGCAGTGCATCTGCGTGTGTCTGGAGTGTCCAGAGGGTATGGAGGACACAGAAGGATCACTTAAATAATTTAAAGCCTCTGGTAAGTGGCTCTGATTCCCCACACTGCTTGAGGGCTCATTTATTTAGTTGTGTATATTGATAGCCATGTGTTGTAGCTCTGTGTACACCTAGAGTAGAACCTGCCTAACTTAATGTAACTGAGCCCAGTTGGGATTTTACATTATGTCTAACACAGTCAAGATGGAACCTTAGGTTTGCAATGCCAAAATTGCATGATGTATATGTTATTCACCAGTATACCATTAAATGAGGCCTTTACTTGCACAAACTGTGTTTTAATAGCTGACCTGAAAGCAGAACTCAGTACCTATCAATCCAAATTAAAAACTGTTGAAGAAGAGCAGCATAACATGGCAGCAAGACTAATGGAAATACACAAAAAACAGATGAATAATGCAACTACAATTAATACTGACACTCCAACCCCAACAATTAAAAACCTGGCTCATCCATCATTGTTTAATAAACTTATTCTTGATTCTAATGTTTTAGTTAAAAATTCCAGGAGCATCTACTAAAAAGAAAAGGGACAGAGTTGACGAGTCTGCAACAAGAATTACAGAAGAGGAAGAATGGTATATTTCTGAAAATAAATGCAAAACCAAAAAGGGGAGAAGGGCCATGTATTTCATCCTACCATTACAAAACTGTTGTATCCCTCTTGATACTAGTGATTTAAATGAAGATTTAGTGAATCAAGGTCTAACCCATTCAACCCCTAAAAAATCTAATGAAGTTATTATTAGTGGCATTGTGCCAACTGTAAATACCCCGACAGCAAGTGATCATGCCACAAGTCCACCCAATTTAGATCCCCCCATCATTAATGGTAATAGTGTGACTACCAACAATCAGGTTAAAGACCGTACAGCAGCCCAAGCCTCTCACATCCCAGATATAAATGGTGGTGACCCAAATAACATGATACGGTTACAAACTGACATGAAAATTATGTCAAGTCCCTCTCCACCTAGATAAGTTTTTGTCTTAGGTGATTCAATTATAAAATACATTGGTAAAATAATATGTAGGGATGACAATTTAAACCGGACTTGTAACTCATTTCGAGGTGCCATGATAAGTGATGTACCCAAGATGTTAGATTGCATTATGTATGATGCAGGACTCAAACCTCTAACAATCATTCACCTAGGAACAAATAACATCAATAGGATGTCGACGGAGAAAATAAAAAATGAATTTACTTCAATGAGCAACACACTTGAAGATAAAGACAGTGAAATCTGTTTCTCAGAGATCCTACCAGTTCCCAGGGAAAGAGTCTCCCAAAACAATGAAATAAAAATGGTAAATGAATGGCTCAGGAAATGGACCATGCAGAAAGGCTATAAATGCCTTACACAGTGGGAAACATTTAGCAACAATCATGGCCTTTACTTCTGGGATGGGCTACACCTCAGCAGAAGAGGTTCACTGTTTTTGGGCAAACAAATCTGGAAAACCATAAACAACAGTTTAAACTAGACAGAAGGGGGGCTATGGGTTTAGTTAACCTTACTAATGTAATATTGATGTGGAACCTTTGTAAATGAGCTACACTGTGCTCAAAGGTATTCTCTAATCCTAGATTGAAATAAATAAATAAAATAAAGTAATATTTAAAAATGGAACCAACGTTTGTAATTTTATGATAGCCAATGCCAGAAGCTTAAACAACATAAAAAAAAGCTGAATTAGAAACTGTCATGATTAGGGGCAAATTGGACATCATGGCAGCAATGGAGTATTGATAGGATGCAAATAGCCTGTGGAATATGGATATCAAGGGTTACAATTTATACTATAACAATAGAAATGATAGACGAGGTGGTGGTGTTTGCATTTACATCAAAGAATCCATAAGTAGCCATCAGATAATCCATCAAGGCTGCCAGATAAACTCACCTGAAAGTATCTGGCTTCAGCTCAAATTCAAAAATAGACCAGCTTTTTTATTGGAAATTACTACAGGCCACCACACTCTGATAGTGACTTCAATGAACAAATAATTGTAGAAATTAAATCAATGTGTTTGAAGGGGGATGTTATCATGGGGGACTTCAACTACCCAGGGATTGACTGGGAAGAATTATCTGGAATAACAATTTCAGGAAAAAATATTAATGAAACTACCTCTCTGGGACTTTTTCAACTTGTAGAGACACCTACCAGGGAATAAAATATGTTAGATCTTGTATTAACTAATAAGGACGATTTCATTTCTAACATAAACATCATGAGTCCCTTAGGTGATAGTGACCACAGCTCAATTCAGTTCAGCATTCCCATTGATAAAGTTAGAAATTATAGATCAGAATACATTAGAAATTACAATAGAGCCAACTTCACCAATATTAAAAAGAACTTATCCAATGTTGACTGGGTAAATCTTATGACCAAATTACCTGTTGAACCTGTATGGCATTAATCAAAGAGAAAATAATGTATTGTGGGAACAATTTTGTTCAATTAAAAAATAAATATAATAGTAAGGGCCTAGTACCGATTTGGCTGATGGATGCTATCAAAAAACAAATAAACAAAATGGAAAGAGCGTTCATAAAGATGAAAAAGAACAAATCACCAACAAACATCAATAAATAAGACACAACAACAACAAAAAATAAAGCAAATAATTAGACAGGAGAAGAGTAAGGTGGAATTTAGGATAGCTAACACTAAAGGAAACAACAGATTATTCTATTCATATGTAAATAGCTTCAAACATAAAATCAATACTATTGGTCCAATTATAAGTGATGGCATCTTAATGGATGATAACACCAGTATCACTAATTGCCTTAATGAATTCTTCTGTTCTGTATACAACCCAAATATCAGGTACATCTGAACAATGTGGCCCATGAAAATTACACTATACAATTCACTAGGGAAGAAATTGAGAGAGCGATTGGAATACTTAAACCAAATACATCACCAGATATCGATAACACATCAGCTAAGTTTCTAAAAGAAATAGCACATGTTCTATTCTTACCCCGTCCATTCTCTTTAACAAATCAATACTTACTGGAGTGGTCCCCAAGGAGTGGAAAGTGGCTATCGTGATCCCTGTTCATAAAAAATGGAAAGAGGGTTCAGTAAACTACAGGCCAATCAGCTTAACTCCACTATGCTGCAAGATTATGGAGAGGTTAAGTAAGGAAAGAATTGAATCAGACGTGATTTGTAAACATCTAATAGACAACAAACAACATGGTTTTACTAGTGGACACTCCTGCTCAACTAACCTAATAACTTTTTATAATAATGTAAGTGAAAGGTTTAGACAACAATATCCCCGTGGATGTTATCATTCTTGATTTGGCAAAGGCATTTGACAAAGCTCCACATAATGGTTTGATCATCAAACTTTGCAATATGGGTTTCAGTTTCTAAATAATTAACTGCATTCAAAATTGGTTGATCGACAGGTCTCAATTTGTACATATCGAAGGTTCAATGTCTAATCAAGGTCTAGTCACCAGTGGAGTTCCTCAAGGATCCATTCTTGGACCTGTTCTTTTTAATTTGTTCATGTCTGATATAAATCTTGACATCAAAAATCCCCTAATAAAATTCACAGATGATACTAAACTGGGTGGGGAAGTGAATTCAGTCAACAAGTATGCCACTATGGTGCAAGACCTTAAGCTTATAGAATCCTGGGCAGTTAATAATAAAATGACTTTTAATACTGATAAATGTGTAGTTCTACATTTCGTAAGAAATAACACGCACTATCAGTATACGATGTACAATACCAATTTAAAACAAGTGGTTAAAGAATGAGATCTAGGAGTCATCATCAACAACCAACTTTCGGCAACTGATCATTGCAAACAAGTTGCCTTTTCTGCTAACAGGATTTTAAATTGTGTGAAAAGATAATTTACTAACAAAAATGAGCAAATTATATCACCTTTATACAAATCCTATATACGCCCTCTCTTGGACAATTGCTCCCCCTTCTGGAATCCATATCTAAAACTGGATGTTTTCTTGTTGGAAAAGGTCCAGAAAAGAACCACCAAATTAATTCCAAGACTAGCAAACCTTAATTATGAGGAAAGGCTAGTGCAGACAGATCTAGTCAGTTTGAAGGAGAGATGGAATAGGGGAGACTTGCTTCAGTTATACAATATCCTACTTGACCCGCAGTTGAAGTAATCATGCAACATCAAAAATAACAATAGAGCCCTAAATCTACATAGCTACAATAAACAGCTAATGGTTCCAAAGACCCAAACCACAAAAAGAGATAACTTTTTCACCATAAGATCAGTAAAAGCATGGAACAACTTGCCCCAACATGTGGTAGATGCCCCTTCAATTGAAATATTTAAGTCAAGACTAGATAAATATCTTGGATGGAAATAAATACGCCCATGAGGTCATGGAAGACATACCCGATAGGCGCAAGCCTCCTTATGTCTACATAAACTGAGTAAACTGAGATTATACTATTGAAAGAAAGAAAACTGGTGCAATTCACAGAACGCTATTTAAGTGCTAGAACATAACCACAACCAGTAGTAGTGTTCTTTTAGGTTGGTGCAGTTTTTATTCTCAGCAAGATGAACAGGGTGTACATCAAAGCACTCAGTATTTCACCCTCCCACTGAGGACTTTGTCAAAAGTGAATCCAGTAGCTAGCTCGTCCCTTTTTTATGTTGGATTCATTGGGGTTGGGAACTTACCAGTTTCACAAAATGCCAGTAAATTCCTTTAAAGGTACACAGTGCAGAAACATATATTTTAAAAATAACGTATGTCGATTTGTACTCCTGGCACCCTACTCTACTCACCACTGCAACCTTTACCAGGCTCTTGGCTGGCTCCCACTCTCTGGCTGTTATGAATATGCACTAGGCTGCATCATTGACAACACCCTAAGAGGTGGCAATGTATCTCCGTACATATCCCTCCTAAAACCTAGAGCAACTCCCAGATGCCTACGTGTGTCCTCGGTTCCACCTATGGGAATTTCTAAAATCTTCTCTGTTATGGGTGGGAAAGCACTGTCGGTTACTGCTCCCTCTTTATGGAACAGTCTCCCTGCTTTGGGCTGCTGATACCCACTGCACTTTCAAACACCGACTGAAAGCCTGGTTACTGAATGAGGCCAAATGCCTGTGCCCCCAGGATAATCTACCTCTACATGCTATCTTATTCCTGAGCACCCTAGCCACCAAGATTTTGGCTCTTATAGCTGTTCTACCACTTATTGCACGTTGTTCCTATTCTCCTAACTGTGATCTGTCTCCTTCTGTTGTTATAGCCTACTACCTGTTAGGCTTTTGAATCAATATATCATGCTATCTGTATTTGCTTATTTGCACTATCTATCCCCTCTGTGTATTGTGACATATCATGACGTAACATTAACCAGTGTAAATCTAAAATGTATCCCTGTTTATCCCCCCAACGCATTTTGTGACTATAGTGTATCCACTGACTTCTTCCAATGCATTTATAAATTGTACTGTATTCAGTCTGTTTTGTCTGTACATTGATTACAACTGTATTTATAATCTTTTTTATGCCAGTGTTGCTTGGCCCAGGTCGTGTCTGAAAACAGTACGTCAGAGCATTGCACCTACCTGGTAATCAATGACTTAAGTAAATAAATAAAGAAAGAAATAAAAAGTGGAAACAATATTTCAAGGAATCCTAGATTAGATTCAAACAGCATGCTGCAATTTTTTAAAAATGAAAATGAACATAATTAATGTATGTAATTACCAGCTTACTCAACTGGAACTTTCTTTTCTGAACAAGGGATTCAAGTTTGTGCCCACAAATCAGTTAAAGCATTTTGAAACTATTGTAGACCTTCAAAGACTTGCTAGGAACATAATCTCAAGTGTGTTTCCCACAACACCAACAGCAACATGTGTCGTCTGGGTCCTGCTTCATCATCCCAGATGGATGTGGCAAATGGACAACAACCTGTAGACATAGAAGCCACATCCAATCCATTTCATCCTCAAACCACTTATATGCCACCCATGAATGCTAGCGTCAGTGTTTTTCTTAAGGTATGTGAAAGGGACTGGAATACTCTGGTGAACCAGGATTTTAAGCCTTACTGTTCAGGAGGCTTTAAAGCCGTGAAGAGCCTGGAAAATAATCCTAGCATAACAATAAAACAGGCAGATAAGGGTGGGAGTGTGGTGATCTTAAATACAAGAACAAAAAAAAACAAAAAACCAAGGTGCTGCATCAGTGTGTGATCCGAAAACAAAACAAAATGGTAATATTAAATGGACACTGAAAATAGAAAATAGAGTTAGAATCGACATTTTGACCATAGATCTTCTTCAGGAATTATCTAAAAGAGAAAGAAGAAGAGAAAGAAGCAAAGTTAGATGCTAACTAACTAGCTTTACTTCTTTCTCTTTTAGATAATTCCTGAAGAAGACCTATGGTCAAAATATCAGTTCTAACTCTATTTACTATTTTCAGCGTGCATTTAATATTACCATTTTGTTTTGGTCTTAAATACAGATGACTATGTGGCAGAGATCAGATGCCAACTAAGTAATACCAAATTTTAATGTAGCCTGTTTGGAGACTTGACCATCACTTTCAAAAATAAACTGATTCTTATCTCAATGCCACTTGTGCCGGTGGTGTTATTGATAATAACATCAAGTACTGTTTGATCACTCCCCATGCCATGAGGACCACTGTATACCATCTCCCTAAAGTGCACATGTCACTTATTTCACCCTCTATGAGACACATTATTCGTGGGATCAACTCACTTACTGAACTGTTATCTCAGTATGTAGATAGCTTTATTAAACCCTTTGTTTTGAACCTAAGATCCTGGCATTACTGCAGGATACCCACATTGAGGACTCATACATCTTGGTGACCCTCGATGTGGAATCCCCATATGCTAAAATCCCTCATAGGGATGGTTTGTTAGCATTAGCACATTACCTCGATCTTGGAGGTGACACAGCCAGACCATCAACATTATAGAACTGGTCAGATATGTATTGCAGTGCAACTTATTTTTCATTCATGGGGCACCAATTCTTATAGGTTAGCAGTACAGCTGTGGGGGCTATGTTTAACCCCAACTTCACTAACCTGTATATGGGACTTTGGAAGGAGCAAGTAATTTATTCCAACTCCAGAATAATTTTTGTTTGAAAATCAAACTTCGGAGACGGTACATAGATGATATACATATGGTGCAATGGATCACAGTAGAGGAGCTTATCCAGTTTGTTAACATTTTGGAGGATAGCAGTCAGAATTTCAGGTTTGTGATAACGTGCAGTGAGATTATTGTGTCCTTTTTGGATGTTTGCATTGTGAAGAATGGGCAGGAGGATGTTGATACCAAATTGTTTTGCAATTCAACAGATAGAAGTACTGTCATACTTGCTAGCTCTTGCCATCCATGCCACACCATGTGAAACGTACCCACTAGCCAGTTTCCTAGAATTAAAAGAAACTGTTCCAGAAATAATTTCATACTAATGCTGTAAATATGGTGGGTAGGTTTAAAGCATGAGTACTCCAGCAATGGCATACTCAGGGTTTACAACACAGCAGGCCAGACAGATAAGTCCTACCCTTCTTGTGCCTTAATTGCCGCAGACACATAGTATGTCCGAATGATTTTTGTGCCCACATTTAAAGTTCAGTTGTCTGCTGTTGAGGCCATTATCAAAAAAAAATGGGGCATCCTCCTGATTGAACCCAAGTTGAACTATATGTGCAGGAACCCCTTTGTATGGTTTATGGAAGAGGTAAAAACTTAGGAGGTAAGGTAACACACAGTATGCAGCCATACCAGAAACCACAAACATTGTACCACCATTGGACTGGCAGTATAGCCTGGAGGTTAGAGTAACGAGTTGTGAACAAGTGTGGTACATCCAGCAGACCAGACCTTGGCTTGATTCTCATTCCCTCCAGTTGCATACTGTGTGACTCTGAGCAAGTCACTTAACTACCCAGTGCTCCCAGGTCACCCCTGAAAACAGGCACTTGTGCCTAGGGGGCCTTACCCGGTTACCAAAGACTAAAAAAAACAAACAAAAAGAAACCTAATGGTTATTATTGGTACAGTCGTTGCAAGTACTGTGATGTGATGGAGGTGGGCAGATCTTTCATTAACCCTGGCACCTGTCTGAACACCTAAATGACACATTTTGTAAACTAGGACACAGCATATGGAATTTACAAAGTAGAATGCATTTGTGGGAGGTTTTATATCAGCAAGACAAAATGGAAACTAAAATAGAGAGTGGGGGATCATATAAGGCAGTGAACAGTGGCAACCTGGATTATTCTGTGGCACAGTGTGTACACGGCCAGACATCCTGGAGAGCACAAATTTATGTAGATGGGTATTTGAAAAGGTAGCGATAGGCCCCAGGGGTGGCGATGTGGACACTCTCATCTCCAAAAGAGAGGCATTTTGAATTTTTCATACCAAAGTCACAGCACCCCTGGACTGAATGACTGGCTTGATGTTCTAGCATTCTTGTAAAATTAATTGTGATTTGCTATTACAGTCAACTTAACTACTTATCTCTTTTTCAGAAAATTGATGCATGCTGTTTGAATCTAAATCTAGGTGCCCTTGAAATACTATTTCTACTTTTTGCTTTTAAAATGTATGCTTTGGCACTGTGCACCTTTAAAATAAATTGATAGACATTTTGTGGAACTGGTGAGTTCCCACCTCGATTTGAATCCAGTTTAAGAAGGCAAGGAGTTAGCCACTGGATTCACTCTTGACAAAGCCCTCAGTGGGAGGGTGAAACACTGAATGTTTTTGCTGTACACCCTGCTCATCTTGCTGAGAATAAAAACTGCCTAACTTAAAGGAACAATACTACCGGTTGTGGTCATGTTTTAACATTTAGATAGTGTGCTGTGAGTTGCATTGGTTTTCTTTCTCTTGATAGTATAATCTGTTAGAATATTCAGCAGATGCTTACAAATCCTCATGCAGAGCATTGGCTGGCTTTTACTATCATTGTTGCATGCAGTTAAAAGTCAACTGGACTCTAAGTTAAAATGTCTGTTATCGGAAACTCTCACTACCGATTGTAGCTACTTTATAAGTGAACAGGAAAATAAAAAATGTCTCCTGCCACCTCGCTCACAGCAGCCAAACAGCACTCTGAATTCAGTCAGCTATAGGTGTCAATGCTCCTCTCTATTGCTGCATCCCTACTTTAGGGTTCTTACCGATAGTCTGCTGCTGACCAAGGCTCCTCATCCATCCTGCCTGGAATAGCAGGATCTACTACTCTTCTGTTGCCATATTACACCTCCAGTGGTGCAGCCACAGAGTGGATCACACCACTGGACCATCAAGTAACTGAGCACTTCTCTTCCCACAACTAAAACAACTGTTTTTTCCCCCTCTCTCCTCGAGGATGCTGTGAGGGCCACAAGCCACTCCATAGACCAGGGAGCATGTGCTGGGTGTTGCACTTTGCTAATGTCCTGTGTAACTACAGTTTTATGTTTTTTCTTTACTTGCCCAGCTCCCACGGCCTTTGGAGGAGGCCTGGTACACCCTTCTGCTCCTTCCGCCTAGGCATCCCTCTAGGCAACCCCTGCCCTGGCTGCATCTTGCTCAGGGGGCCAGGGTGTATGTATTTTTCCCCTTTTTCTCCCTTATCCCTGAGGACACTGGCATGAAGGACATACGTCCAGACAGATGATGTGCTGATACATGCCATTGCCAAGCACCCACAGCATCCTGCCCTCCCTGGCTCCAAAGAGCCATCGTTGCTCCCGAAAGCCCATGCTTCCACCAGCCCCAGGAACATCGGGTGTGCAAGGCACCCCCAGTAACCCACCCCAGGAGGAGCAGAGCATCCATTGGGATGCTCAATCCTCCATCCCCCTGCTGACCCCCAGCAACCCGAGTCCGTTCCTGAACCCGGATCGCCGGCATAGTGCAAGGTGTGGCATCCAGCGCCTCAAAGTTTTATGTTTTTTAAAAGACACTCAGATCTATATACTAGAAAAGTAACAGATGAGGGAACTGTGTTTCACTTGTGTATAATACCATCTCGAAGTTCTGGTGACATAAGAACCTCTCAAGCCTTGCTCTCGAGGTTATCATCTTACCGGAATGTCTTGATTGTATAGACCTGTAATATAGTACACAGTTCCCTATTTTTTCTTTTTTATCACTGTTGCTGTTTCTATGCCCCCCCGACAGCCACCTTCTGCCCGACCCCCCAGCTCTGTCCCCAAATTACCGGGGCTTACCTTGTGGCCGGCCTGGAAGCTGTGCCTGCGGGAAGTCGTACGTCATCATGCCGCTGGGGATTTTTCTCCTTTTCACCCCCTTTGCACCCGCACACTGTGCAATGGGTGCAGCAGCTGTCTCCACCTCCGTGGATGCAACCAAGCACCCTGGGTGCTGGTGAGCCCTCCCAGCTGTGTCATTCACAGCACAGATCCCCCCGCACCCCGAGGAAGGAGAGCTGTGACACTCAATCCTTGCCTCCCCTGCCGGCCTCTGAGCAACCCAAGTCCGTTCCTGAACCCAGATCACCAGTGTGGCACAAGGTGTGGTGTCCAGAACCTCAACCCTCAGCACCACCAGGCCATCCACAGTTCCCTATTTTTTATTCTATTTGTACTATGCTTTGGAACTAACTGGGTTTATTAGGATAACTGTTCTAAAAAAAACCTTTTCATACTAAAGTAAGTGAAACATTGGGATAATATAGATTTAAGGAAAATGGAAACATGTTTATTTTGCTAATAAAAATGTTGTAGGGAACATAACACCTTTTTTTGGTTTACTTTTTTTATATTCCATACTTCATCAAATAGATGCTATCTTTCAAGACAACCCATACTCATATACATACACAAGGTGAAGGTCATAGTAAATAATTTTAATAAAAGTCACCCTCAAATATAATGGAAATTTGGACATGTGTGAAGTCTGGACATGTGTGTCTGGACACATGTGAAATTTGGACACAAGTTCCTTTACACAGGAAAGGGTCCTAAAGGAACTGGAAGGAATGAGTCAATAAAGCAGTGGGACCAGATGGAGTGCACCCCAGAGTCCTAAAGGAACTAAGAGAGATGGTGGCTGAACCTCTGGCAATCCTGTTTAGCCAATCACTGGAAACAGGGGAGGTACCCATACACTGGAGGACAGCAGATGTAGTCCCCTTATACAAAAATGGGAACAAAGCTGAAGCAGGGAACTACAGACCAGTCAGCCTGACCTCAGTAGAGGGGAAGATCATGGAAGCACTACTGAAGGAGAGATTGGTGGAACATCTAGTTGCCAACAGACTACTGGACCCAAGGCAGCATGGTTTCACTGGGGGGAGGTCATGCCAGACCAGCCTCATTGAATTTTTCGACTGGGTGACAAGGGATGTAGATTAGGGTAGGGCAGTGGATGTGGCCTGTTTGGACTTCAGTAAGACCTTTGACACTGTGCCACATAGAAGGCTAATAAACAAAACTGGGGAATATGGGAGTGGGCAGGACAATAGTGTGGTGGGTGGGTAATTGACTGGGTGGCAGGACACAGAGGGTGATGGTAAATGTTTGTCACTCCACAGAGGGAAGAGTGACCAGTGGGGTACCACAGGGATCAGTGCTGGGACCGGTCCTATTCAACATCTTCATCAGTGACATTGTACAGGACCTAGAAGGCAGACTTTCCCTGTTCGCTGATGACACAAGGCTCTGTAACAGAGTGGACACACCAGAGGGTGTAAAAAGAATGAGGAGGGACCTGCAGAAGCTTGAAGAATGGTCAAGGGTTTGGCAGTTGAAATTCAATGCAAAGAAGTACAAGATAATATACGTGGGGCATAAAACCCTGGAAAAACATATCAGTTGGAAGTGAGAATATAGCATGAACCAATCAGGAAAGAGACCTTGGGGTTATCATCTCTGATGACCTCAAGGTAGGGAAACAGTGTGACAAGGGAGCAGGTAAAGCAAATAGGATGCTGGGATACATAGGGAGGGGCATCACCAGCAGGAAAAGGGAGGTCATAATTCCACTATACAAGACATAAGTGAGGCCCCACCTGGAGTGCAGTGCACAGTTCTGGAGACCATACCTATGTAAGGACATAGACAGGGTAGAGAAGGTTCAGAGGAGGGCAACAAAGATGGTGCATGGATTGCATCACAAGTCCTATGAAGACAGGTTGAAGGAACTGAACATGTACTCCCTGGAGGAGAGGAGGGAGAGAGGGGATATGATAGAGACATGCAAGTACCTTACAGGGAAGAACAGGGTGCAGGAATACACTGTTTTCCAGTGAAAAAGAGGTTCCAGGACTAGAGGGGATTGGATGAAGTTGGAGGGAAGGCAATTCGGAGGAAACGTGAGGAAGAACTTCTTTACAGAATGGGTGGTGGACTGAGTGGGGGCTAAAATATAAACACAAGATTTAAGAATGCATGGGATAGACATAAGGGAATTCTGGAAGTCAGGGGTAAGGGGCAACAGACTCCTAGAAAAACATAAAGGGAACTTACAAGCTCAAATGGGCAGACTGGGTGGGCCGTAGGCCCTTATCTGCTGACAGTGTCTATGTATCCCCAGCTTACTGTTTGACATGTATGTGTTAAAAGAAAGTCCTACTTTTCTAGTAATTTAGGGTCCCTTAATAATGCTACTGTTTTCCTGATAGATGTTTATTATTTAATAACATGTCATTTTGAAAACTCTGTGACATCAGGTGAGTGAAAACTTGTGTAAAAATGATTTACTATAAAACCCATTTAAATGTCTATGGCCCTAGTTCCCATCTTCCCATCTCTGGCCCTCAGTTCGAATTAAGTCACGCTACCCTAATCTTGGGTAACTCTAAGATACTCCATCTCTTCTGCATTTACGTACCCACTATTAGTAATCTCCAAGGACTTCCATCTCTCATCAGTACAATGGGCCCCTTGCTCAAAGCAAAGAATCTGTCCTAATCGGGGACTTTAACATTGACTGGTTAAAATGTAATAAAAATTTAGTGGAGTCATCTTTAAACAAACTGCTGCTCACCCATATTATCACTGACCCCACTAGGGTCTCCAACAACAGACAATGTGTCACCCTTATTGACTAGGCTCTTATATCAAAGCTGGACAGAGTGGTCTGCTCAGGGTGCTACCTGATGCCATTAGTGAGCACTTCCTAGTCTACTGTGTATGGCGAGTGAAACCTCCAAAGGTTCCCCTTAGACTGGTTCATTTTTGGGACTTCTCGCACTTAGACCCCATCTAGTTTGCAACTGAAGTAGCCTACCAAGACTGGTCTTACCTGTGATCCATCACTAATGTCAACCTGGATGTCTCACACTTATGTACAATCTTTACTGGGCTTCAGGACAAGCATTACCAGCTTACCAGCAGAAGGGCCCATGGTCCAGCAACCAAATGGTTGGCGCACCCTCTATTATCTCTCTTCAAATAGAGGGATAAATTTTGGGTTTCCTGTAAGGCTACCAAATCAGCCTCTGACAGGATAAGCTATAGAAAACTCTGAAAGGAATGTAAACAGGCCATTCGATGGAACAAAAGTAGCTGTTGTAAAACCTAGTTTGATTCCTCCATTGGCAACCCTTGACATTTTTGGAACTGCATTAAGAAAACCCTTGGTCAGCATATTACCTCCACCCTGCCTCCAGTGACATCAAGACTGGGAGACCAAATTGTAGCAACCCATCCACTATCTCAAATGCGTTAAATTAAGGTTTTACTGATCTCTCACCTAATACTGGGACTTGTCCTGTCTCTGCATCTTACCCGGCATCCTCCCCTACTTGTCTTACCAAGCATCCTCCCCCACTTCTTGTGAAGCATCACCCCCCCATTTTACTTAAGGGAGTCAGAGTATCTGAGGTGTGTAAACTCCTGAGTCAGATCCCAGACCCTAAATCTGCCAGCTGCAGTGGGCTCGAGCCCCATCTTCTCAAACTTGTTGTAAATTAATTTGCCACCCCATATCAAGAATCTTTAACCTGTCCCTCTCCTCTCCTCTGGTGTCATTCCTAACTTCTAGAAAATGTCACACATAGTGCCTTTGTTCAAAACAGATAATAACAATATCTGTAATTACAGACCTATTGCCTTTCTACCAACTCTTAGTAAGTTCATGGAAAAATTGTTGCCACCCAACTCTCTGATTACCTCACCACCTATGATCTCATCTCCCCTGCTCAACACATGTTCTGCAGAATCACTGCACCACCCCAGCTGTGCTCACCCTAACTAATAGCATTTTGAATGCATTTGATAAAATAAAGGGAAGCTTACTGGCACTGTTTCATTGATCTCATGAAGGCCTCCGACATGGTAGACCACACCTTGCTGTGTAACAAATTAACATCCCTGGGGATATCTGATACTGCCCTCCCCTGGTTCAAAAGTAATTTGTCCAATAGGCAAGAGTGGCTCAGGTTTGGACCCTCCCTCTCTGATCCTGCCCCTGTCACAGTTGATGTCCCCTAAGGCTCTATACTTGGATCACTACTTTTCTCCCTCCACATAAATTCTGTTCACCACTCCATTTCTAACAGTACATCTGTCTTGTACATGGATGATCTGGTGTTTTTCTCTAGTGGCCAAAACATAGATGTGATCAATAGCAAACTATCATCTGACCTTTAGTTAGTTCAATAATGGTTCTATGAAAATAGTTTTTTATTGAATGCAACCAAATTCCAGGCCATGCTATTCAGACCTGCCCCCCATTTAAAGAGTATCAAATCTCCTCTCATAGTGGTCTGTGAGAATGGTATACCCCGGTCACTTTCCCATCCTTTAACTACCTGGGTGTTATGCTTGACCCCCTCCCTTGATTTTTTATTCCATGTGGCGTCTACCTGTAAGGCTGTCAACGTCAGACTTGGCTTGCCTGCGGAGCCAATGATAACCTCTCTTCCAGTGCCTTTATCACCATTGCCCAGGAGATTCTGCTCCCCAAACTATCCTATGGTCTGCCTGTCTTTTTTGAAGCCTTGAACTCTTATGTACATAAATGGGATGTGCCATATAACAATGTTTGTCATTTCGCCCTTGCTACTAATCAACTTGCCCATCACTGCATGCTGTACTCTAAACTGGGCTGGTTCCCCTCCATCTGCCCAATGTGATCTCTCCCTGAGTAGTATCATACATAGTGGGCCCAATTCTCAAAGTCCTAGGTTGGATGCAAGGTGCCTGCACCAAACGTAAATGGCGCAAGTGGCACCTTGTGTCCAGTATTGCCTCCTAAGCTGTTCACAAAGGCAGCCTGTATCAACCACAGGCTGCCTGCTGCAAAAGGGGCTTGTGCCACCCATGTGCCAAGAAATGGGCTGTGACATAGAGCACGGGGCTGCACACCCAGAGGGTAAATTTCAAAGAACTCTTAGTCCAGCCAAAACTGGCATAAATGTACTTAGAAATCCATCATCTGGGTGAGCTGTACACTGTGTGGCAATGTTCCAGCAGTCATACACCACAGCCCCGAACACTGATAGTGCCCCTTTATTACTGTATACAGTAATTCCCTCAAACTTGGTGGTCTAGTGGTCTCCCCACCCCTGATATGCTCAGTATTAACCCGTAATTCCACTTCACCTGATGGTCTAGTGGGCCCACCTCCCCGAGTCCCAATGCTGATAGCAATAATATGCCCCCAACCTTGATTGCAGTTGTAAGAATATGGGTGCTGAAGTTAATTTCCTGGTTATCAAGTGGTCCCCCCCAACTCAGCAGGTAGTGGCCACAACCTGGCACCCCCATCCCACGACGGAGCCAGCACCGGCTCAGCCTTCCTCTCACCTCCACAGCTGGCGCCAACTGAACTGTCATTGCATGCTGTACTGTATGTACGTTACAGCACACAATGACAGTTCAGTCAGCCCCAGCTGCAGAGGTGACAGGAGGAATGTGCTGGTACCAGCTCTGTTGCGGAATGGGGAAGGGGGTGCTGGGCGATACCTGCTGGGTGGGGGGGCACTTGATCACCAGGGAATTGACTTCAGCAATCATATTCTTACAATCACAGTCAAAGTTGGGGGCATATTACTGCTATCAACAACTTGGCATTGGGACTCAGGGAGGTGGACCACTAGACTACCAGGTAAAAATGGAATTACAGATTAATACTGGGCATATTAGGGGGTGAAGGGACCATTAGACCACCAGGAGATATTCATTACTGGGTCATATAATGGGCATATTGGGTGGGGGGGACCACTAGACCACCAGGATGTCATTCTAGGGACAGGCATATCAGTGCAGGGGGGCACTGGTCACCAAGAGCCCTGCTGGATCGGTGCACAGCTGCCTTACAGCTTGCAGCAAGCCCTCCTGCTGTGCCATGTGTTTGGCACCCGGTTGGGCTTGCCACAAGCTTAGGGACTTAGCTGCTGGGACTCTGCTTGTTAGAGAATTGGGCACAGGGTCCCTGGCACATCGGGCTTTGGTGCAAGCTACCATTTGCCACACCTTGCGCCGTTCCAGACCTGCTTTGAGAATTGGGCCCAGCATCTTTTATAATCAGGTGTTTCTATTGCTAGCCTCTCTTCTAGTGCTCTATTCAAATGCCTATCATTTAGATCATCTGATCTTGCACCTCTAGTCATACCTAGGAACAGGACCAAACTAGGTGAGATAGCTTTCTCTGTTTCTGCCCCCTAAACTATGGAACACAATACCTGCTAACATCTGGCTCTGTGCTGTTACCAGCACCTTCATAAACCAGTACTGCTCCTACTTACAACAGTTGTCAGTATGCATCTGTTCCTAGTCTAACAACTATGATTAAAAATTTGGCTATGTGTATAATACTCCTGCCTCTGCACTTCTCATTTTTGTTTATATGCTGTTGTAGATGTTTGCATCTTGCACTTTACCTTGTTGTTATATTTTTCCTATGTTGTCATCATAATACATTATATTGTTTTTTTGGTTGTACTCTCCCAGGTCATGCCTGAAAAAAAGACAAATGATTGTGTAATGCACCCTACCTGGTTAATAAAACTAACTAACTAACTAACTAATTAACTAAAACTATAGGTATCTGCTCAGATTATGTCACAGGTTTCTGGAATTCATAAGTAATTAAAACATAAATATTACACAGTGAAAAAGCAGCATTAACAAGAAACCTTAAAAATAGGATTACTTCAAAGCACAGACATGAAACAGCATACTGCAGATATTAACAGACTTCACACAATTTCTATCTATTTCAAAAACTTAAACAAAAACAAAGTTTATGTTACTTTTAAAGTAGCCATGCATGTTAAAAATTAATTTACTTAATACATTCCTTCACAGCACCAGTGTTGCCTTCTTCCTTTTTATTTTTAAATCTGCTTAATCTGGATTTTTTTCCTCTTGGAGAGATGCCCCACCTTGGAATCCAGCCATTGACCAAACAACATCAACGACTCTCTTTATCTGCTCCTTTTTCCTCCACTACTTTTACCCCCTGTGGCGGGGCTATCAAGGAATCTCTTCAGTGCCATTGCTGAAATTTAGGATCCAGTGCAGAGTCAAGAGGAGTGTAGTTTCAGAGTGGGCCAGCTCTGTCATGCTGGGGGGGTGCCAATTTTTCTTCACATTTTCACCCCTACCCTGATTCTCCCACCATCCTCCTGATACCACATATAACCTGTTCCCAGGCCTCACCTTGAAGCAAGCTCAGTGGTGCTCTACCTGTGGTTGCTACAGCAGTGGATCATGGCATTGTCCCTCCCCATGTTGGGCCATGGAGACAAAGGTAGCAATCTCCCCAGCTGGCCACCTGATTTCCTGAACCTTGGGTCTGCTTAGATGACCCAGTGGATAGCTCCTTCTGAATCTGCTTATACGGTGCCATAGCTCATTGACTTTTTTTTCTTTCACAACATCTGTATGTTATAGGTCTATCATGCCACAGAAGTCAGGGTTGTGTCCAGCATGTTTTTTTTAAATAATATTATTTATTAGACAAACCAAATTTTTTTTTGTTTTTACAAGCTACTGTGCCTTTCAAGACCGCAAAGCATACCTCTTGATATGTTGTCACTGAAATATAGATCACTGACATTCAAAATCATGTGAGGGCACTGGGCCTCATAATGTGGGACACATCTTCAAAGAGGGAGATACAAGCTCAGACTACTATGGAAACTAGTGGCTTTATTTGTGTAAACTTTAATTTTTATTTAAAGGTAATGGGAATGGTTTTGCATAATTAAGTACCCTTACAGGTTCCTCTCCTTGCCAGTTATGTATTATGATATGTGTTGACCAATTCCTGAAAAATAAATAATCTAGCTTTAATGTGCCTTCAGCTGTACATATTTTTCCACTCTCCTCACCAGCTATTGCTGTTTCTTTTCATATTTCCAAAACATTCTATGACAACAATAGCACCTTTTCATGCTATTCATCTGAATGGCCTAGAATGGTGTTACTGATGTCATAGAATGTTCTGGCAGTATGAAAAGAGAGAGCAACAATTGCTGAGGAGAAAAGGATTCAGGGTAGTTACAAAGGCAACAAAATTTGATTAATTTAACAAAAAAGGTCAGAAATATGTCAGAATATTGGACAGACACTACAAGGACAACATGAGGGCATCTAGAGGTGTAAAAAACTGTTTCCTATCAGCTTTAACAGCTTAGATTATTATAGTTGGAGTTTACAAGCATCTTCTTGTGGGCAGTAATTTTTACACGTGTGACAGATCAGGGACAGAAAAAAGTTAGTTGCCGATTAGTTCTTGTACAAGAAGAATAACAAAATGGGTGGTTTGATACCTTTTATTGGACCAAAAAATATTTTTTACAAAATATTTAATCTTTCAGACTCACAAGAGTCCTTCATCAGAAACATGCGAGTTAAGGAAAGATAACACTTTCAATCCTCAGAGCAGAGTTAGTAAAAACCTTCACATGTGGATTGGCCATCTAATCTAATAGTAAAATTTAAGACAGAGACTGAAACCAGAGAACAGACCAGTCCTAGGGAACTTAATTAGGTATAAATCACAAATTCTAACAAAATGGAATGCAAGTGACAGCAGAAGTCTATACATTATTAAATCCTAATTATCTGAAAAGAACAACAGTGTGTGTGTGTGTGTGTGTGTGTGTGTGTGTGTGTGTGTGTGTGGGCAACACAGCAGTATGTCTGTGTATGAAGCCAAGACAATAAAAACGCAGTTAGAGTTTAGACTGTGTAATGGGTCATAAAGCCAAGGTCCATATTCATACCACAATTAGATGCATTAAGAAGATAAATAAATTTGACCTCATACACTTGTCTCTCATGTGCACTCCTGAAATACCCCTTGAGAACTAGGACAGAGAGGTCAGAAATGGAGTGATCAGATTGAAAAAAAGGTTGTCCCACTGGTTTTACAGCATTTTTCATTTTAATATCATGTCTATGTGAGTCAGTTCAGGTTTGAAGGCATTGTCCGGTTTCCGCCACGTAACCTGTATGTGGACATTTCTTGCACTGGATGTAATAAACAATGTTTTTAGATGTACATATATAATTCCCCTGTGTCTTGAATTGTTTGTTATGGGAGATGTTGATAGAATCTGAGGTGGAAATCTACTCACATGTCTTACATTTAGCACTATTGCAAAGTTTAGTGCCACCTAGTGTTCTGTTGTTTTGGTCAGGTATGAGTTTACTCCTGACAATCAGGTTAGATAAATTAGGTGGCTGAAAGACAGTAAAGGTAGTTCTTGGAAGATACATGTCAAGGTGTCATCCTCACTGAATATTGAATATTGGTTGGAGGTCCCCAATGATTTTACTTAGGGGCTCCAGAACAGGATTGTATGTGTTACAAGATCGGCGACAGAGTAATTCTGAGGGGTACAATGATGGATGTCCCTTTTAATGTGGGAAGGTCAAGTGCTATACCACAAAGGTGCCATCTTCAGATGTGGGAACTAACCAGAATCTTAGACATTTTACATGCTTTGATCAGTAACCAATCTAAGGTGTTCGGTAGTTCTCACTGTGCTTCAAGAAAAGCCTCATCTTTGAAAATGTCCAAATAGTGCTCTGCATCTGCCAGCAAGGCCAAAAGAATGTCAGGTTCCATTAAACAGGGACAAGTAGCAGAGAAAAAGAAGTGATTATATCACTGTACAAGACAAGGGCTATACCCAGTTTGGAGTGCTGTGTAGAGTTCTGGGTACCACATTATAGAAAGGATGGAAAGGATCTGGAAAAAGTACAGCATACATACGAATATATAAACATACAAAGAAGCCAGCAGAGGAAGGCCATTTGGTCTATCTAGTCTGCTCGTGTTACAGGATCCACAGCTTGAGCTACTGTCCCTACCACCCCCACACTCCTCCAATCCTCCCTACCCATGATCCTTAGTGACACAAAGATGATTAGGGATTGGAAAATGTGCTGAAAGAAGAAAGGTGAGCATGGGGATTTGTTCTCCACGGAGAGAAGGACGCTGAGGGGAGCTACCCTTGAGGTATTCAAAATCATGAAAAGGTATACAAAAATAAACAATTATCTACTGTTCAGCAGAAATCTGTATAGCAGAATTAGGAGGCACTAGTTCAAGTTAAGTAGGTGGTAGTCAGGAGGGATGCACAGAAACTTTTTTTCACCCAGAAAGTGACAGGGATGTTGAACAGACTACCAGAGAAGGTAATAAATGCAGATAGTGTTCAAGACTGTGCTTGATAGCTACCTGAAGGGGGAAGTTTTTTTGGGGTTAATACTGTTAGGATAACAGAGAGGTGAATTACTGTTGATGGAACACACAGTCTTAGTTCATCTCACTAAACCAATGCACCTCAGTACCAGTGTCTCAAAAGCATATGTGTATAAAACATTTCAGTGGTCTAATAAAGGGTATATTATCAAACCATCCCACATCTTGGACTTTGACTTACAAACTGGTGTTACCCCCAATATCCCCACATCTAATAAGAGATGAGGAGCTGCTTGGCCTAGCTTGGTCACTTCTATGGTAATGTCAAACAATGGGTGTTACTAAAGAACTGATAAGTCTGTTAAAACATACTGTATATATGATCTAGCCATTCCCAATAAGTACTGACTGTTGTATCTACATGTCTTTTGGGGGGCAGGGGGATGCACACGTAGATACCCACTATCCTATGCCCCCACATAAAGTGGTAGTCATAGAAAAGTTTCTCAATACTGAGGTGTATACCTGGGTATACTGAGGCAGAATGAGGCAGGATCACATTACACTCAGTGCAGATTGCCTCAGTGGTACCTCTGTGGTACCTCGAGGTACCTTGAGGTAGGAAACTTTTAGATAACTACCACTGCACACAGGCATTAGGTGATATACACATGGACAGCGACAACACACACTCATATACACATGCAAACAAGAGACATTTAATTTCTTCTTGCTCAGGGGCATGGTGGGCTAAGGCACCCTGTGTTGGGCTGGTGACCAGGTTTGAGAATGGACCAGGGTCATTTGGGGTCCGGTGGCTGGGAACAAGGATGATCATCCAGGGACTGCTCTCCTCCCTTGGGTAGGGGGGACAGTGGGTACTGCTGCTTGGCTGTCACCTAGCAGGTGCTGGGTGGTGCAGCAGTGGTCAACAGGATCATAAGCAGGAGGCAGGCATTGAGGCATGTAACATCTTAACATTGTACATAGAACACCACGGTTCTGATTCAAAGAAGAAATAGGAGGAAAGGAACCTCCATTAGTGGATGACACCAGTGACCCTGCAGGCTTCTCACCACTTACCTGCTAAGCCACCCACACACCCAATGTGGTAGGTAAGTAGTTTGGGTAAGTCCTGTAGGTGGGTGACTGGGCTGGGGTCAAAACCAGAAGGGGGCCAATGGGGAGGTACAGGAGGTAAATACATAATGGGAAAAAAAAAAGCATTTCATTTAAGTAATTAAAAAAATGTAATGTAAAGGGGTTAGAAATGTTTTTAAGTGCCATGACTGCACCTGTTCTCCAGCTGGGAGGGCAGGCAAGTATCGCTGTTTATTGCCAGCGCTAGTGGCGCTCCATGATTAGACATCCAGAGATGCCTATATACTGCTATCCTTCCACCCCAGAGCTGAGCTTCTTCTCCTCACCATGTGCCAAACCCCCAGCTGGATCCAGTGTGAGAGATTTCAGAGATCACATGCAAACCCTGATGTCCAGGTGACAGTGCAATATGCTGGCCAAAAACATATTCCTGACAAATCTGGCCATGGCACACAGGCACTTGCAGGTTAAACTGACCAGAAACAGTGCCAGTGACAGACAGCTCAGACTGTTAGACAGTACATATCAGAGCATGCTCATTTATAGAGCCACATGAGGACCATTTTTATTCCTTCAGTTTCATTTATGGTTCATTCATTCTATTTTTGATAAGTAACCATTAAGTTATAGTTTGTTCACAGTGGTGTTCCACGAGAAAACATTCTTCTGGTGATAAGGCAAACAAGTCATACAAATATAAAAAACTCAACATTTTGCAGCATATAAAACCAAAGAATGTCACTTTAGTAATCCATTCATAAACAGAATGACTTAAGAAGTGGATTCAGTGAACCATATTTTTGTTAGATTTCTGCTTGGTTTTTACCTCCCCTGACATAAGGCATAAAAAAAAAATATTGCATCACTTGTTAAACTGCAGGTTGTGAACAAAGGGACCTTACAGACCAAATCTGTACATATTAACCAAATCTGTTTCTCTGCTAGGACTGAAAGGAGGGTCTGGTGGTCCTGAAGGCCAGGGAGGAAACTTTCACTATACTTTCCATGGTGACCCACATGCCACGTTTGCTGCATTTTTTGGAGGAACTAATCCTTTTGAAATGTTCTTTGGGAGAAGGATGCCTGGCTGCAGAGAGGAAGAGGACATGGAAGTGGACGGAGATCCATTTGGCTCTTTCACCACATTCACTGTGAATGGCTTTCCCGGAGACAGGCATGCAGGGAGTGTTCAACATAGGCGTAAACAGGATCCCCCAATAATCCATGAACTTAAAGTATCCCTGGAGGAAATTTACAATGGTTGCACTAAAAGGATGAAGATCTCCAGAAAGAGGCTCAACACTGATGGCAGGACTGTCAGAACAGAGGACAAAATCCTCACCATCGAAATAAAGAAGGGTTGGAAAGAGGGCACGAAAATTACTTTTCCTAAAGAGGGAGATGAAACACCCAGCACAATTCCAGCAGATATTGTGTTTGTTATCAAAGACAAACCTCACTCTCACTTTAAAAGGGATGGGTCAAATATAATCTGTCCTGTGCAGATCAGCTTAAGGGAGGTAGGTTTCTAGGAGAAATCTTCTACATAAAATATGATAATAGAATCTTTCATGAATATGCATGAATATACTGTAAATATTGATAATATACAACAACATGAGCTGGATTTCAGATTACCTTTCTCAGATATTTTTCCCATCACCAAAAATCCATTCTAATGGTGATTACTGCATTAATTAGTTTAATAAACATCTGTCTGTTTAGTTGCTGCTATTTTTTTTTGAAGCATCAATTTTATTACAGTATATTTGAACAGAGTGCCCTGCGACCATTATTTAAAAAGACATTTGAGGTCTGGCTTCCATACTTATAAATTAGAGCATCTAACATCAACAAAAGTGTTATCCTGTTTAAAAATAAAGGTCTATCTGCAAGCAGAGTTTATAGTAGGTCATGACCTAATAAATCAATTGCACATCAGCAGATTCCTGCTATGCAGTTAGAAATTGCCTCAGTTGCTCTAATCTTGTATAGCCAGTGCCATGCATAGCATCAGTTGAGCCACGCAGTTACTCAACAATGCAGAGTGACAGTGTGTCTGTTATTACTGTGACACCTTGCCTCAGAGAGAACAGTAAGGTCATACTGTGTAATATACCTTGCCTCAGAGAGAACAGTAAGGTTGTACTGAATAACAATATTAATTATATAGTGGGTCGGTAAAAAACCTGTCACATGATTGTGCATTGATATAGCTCGATGCGTGGTCATCCTGGTACTTAGCTATATCACAAATCAGTGCACTACCGCATCCTTTTTTTTCGAAACAGTCGGGCAACCACTTATCCCCTTGGTTAACCACGACACTTTACCCAAGTAGAAACAACACTATGTATACACAATCCCCCTCTTTGTAAGAAAATGACAACATCAAAAAATCACTGTACTTACACAAATACCGGTAGTGCTTGAATTGTTTCCTCTTTGCTGCTCATTTTGCCACTTTTAAACCATCCACAGCCACAGTAGCGGTCCCATGCCCCACTGCCTGCAGACTTTGATCAACTTACAGTCTGTGGCCTTGTACATCACAACACACCTGGAGCGTGCATTGATGTAGCTTGATGCACACCCTTTTGTGTGTTATTGCTTACATGAATCAGACATCTCTTAAGGAGGTCTACAACTGTGGTATGTGCCAGACTATGCCGTGGACTTATTGTAATAGGAAGTCTTTTTAGATTCTGTAGCTTGCAAACTCTTGTCCATTTACTTAGAATAAAAAGATGCCATACGCAGAACTGCCCTGAGAAATATTTCTGGCTAATTTTACATTGCTGTGAATTATTCTGAACCATTCTACATATACAGTTTAAGAACGTTTATGATGTAGAGGCTTATAAAGTTTGAGAAGGATTGCGTTGATTATGATTTTTTTTCCAGGCACTGTGCGGCTGCTCTGTCACTGTTCCAACAATAGAAGGAAAACGTATACCTATTACACTGCATGAAGTTGTGAAACCTGGCATGAGAAAGAGAATAGCAAGCTATGGACTGCCTATCCCTAAAAGCCCAGATCACAGGGGAGACCTTATAGTGGAATTTGAAGTGAATTTCCCAGACAGCTTATCAACATCAGCAAAGGAAATAATTAAGAGGCACCTTCCTGTTTCCTAAGTTAGAGGGCTAATTTTCTTAAATATTTTTGTACACAAACAATGCTGAATACCGAACAACTTATATGTAAGAAGTTTAACATGCAATTCCTTTTGCAGTATTTAGAGTTTTGATGATGGTGCATGTTTGGAATGGTTTTCTAAAGAACAGGTAGAGCATTTTTCTATTTGAGGACAGAGACAGTTATCAGTCACCTGGAATATATATTATTGTTTACTATTTTATTGTGCTTTTCTTTATTTGCCAAAACATTTTTATATTATAAATTGAAGTCATAACTAAGACATATTATTGACTAGGGAATAATGGCTCATCTCTTGTTAACATGGACAGATGATCTGTCTGTCAGTTTGGTATCTCAGAATACACTCATTAAGCCATGCATGGGGTGAAGTCATTTAATACCATTAAATGTTAAAAACAATTTAAACATGGCATAAGAATTAGAGGGATAAAGATACTTATCAAGGGCTGGTTATCTTAGCTGCAGTATAGCCACCAACAGTTTAGATACTCCCTTAGAACTACATTCATATAATTTGCAGTCAGTTCATTTTAACTAACATGGCTGAACAAGTTTGCTTTTTCTACAGTAAGGCTCTCTTTCAGGAGGCCATAAAATGCAGCAGAAGAAATTCTAAATTGGTTAGCCATGTGTATGACTGCTCGCAAGTGCTGCTGAGGTAATTTAGCAACTGTCAGATGCAATGCAAAATAATCAGAATACAAGCCTTGGAGGCCTCAAAGGACTTTGCATTAGGAATGTAATACAACTGTAAACACAGAGGCCTGACATAGGTCTTTTCACTGCAGTGGTATGCTGAGGCAGACCACTCATAGTCTTGCCTTGACTGAAAACACATACAAGTATGCATGCTATGATCTACAGTCACAAATACAATTGCAGTATTATACAGTTGTGTATAGATCACAGGGAAACTAATACATAATTCTGTCTTCCCCCTACAGTATTTATGCATGGTAGGGTCCCAAATGTTTGTTTTGAGACCCTGTGGTTTAGTAAAATCACATTTCCTACCATATTAAACTTCATGTGAAGCCCTGGTCACCAGTGCTCTTACAGTGACTGCATTTGTGGGGGGTCTTGGAAAAGGAGACAAGAAAAAAGAAAATTTGAAGAGAAGAAACTATATGAAACTATCAGGGAAGGAAAGATGAACAGGCTGAGAGCAGAAAAGGGACAGTAAGTTTCATGCATTTGATGCTCAACACACGCAGTATCCTTTCACATTTTCTAGGGAAATCTCTTGTCTCCTTTTCTATACATTTAAAGCAAACTAGATAATATTTCCAATGTTTGTGATATTTTAAATCTTGCTTTAATAATTATATTGTAAAGAATTTGATGTAGCATTGTTGAGAGAGAGAGAGATTTATTTTAGCTGACAGAGTTCTTTATTTCTGCTGACTGACAGTCACTCTCAGGCAATCTTTGCTTAGTATATAAACTCTTATATAAGCTCAGTCCTTATCAGGCTGAGCTGTTCTCTATGCTGCTCTATATCCTGTGCTAAGATTTGAGACACTTAAAGAAAAAGCCCCTAATGAAGAGCTCCTCGGAACTAGTTAGAACTAGAGGTGGATTCCAGAACCAGATGACCCCAATGTGTAAAAACATCACCTTCGTATTTGAACTGGTAGGCACCAGGTCAGAAATTAGGTGGTCAAATGTCCCATTATCATGCCCCTCAGCTTCCTAACCAATTCACACTAGGAGAAAACTTTTGTTTTTCCTTGGGGGGGTGGGATTGATATCTAAGCAAACAGGACAGGCTCACTGTTAACAAAAGAAGAAGCCTAAAATTTCAGAGGGAGGGGGTGGGTCTTGCAGACCCCAGAATGTCAGGTCCTGTGAATCCATGCGAAGCAAATGGCCAATATGTGGCACACCAGCTTCCGGATGTACAGTATTATTAGGATTATTTTCTCACCTTCATCTCAGGATCTTTTACTAGCAATATAATACATCAACTGATATATGTATAGGGTTACAAACCTGGAACTATATTTAAAGGGACACTGTCAGCTCCTAGTGGCTGGCTGGCCCATTAGTACAGTGGCTAGGTAGCTACTTGCCTTGCTGATGATATTCCCAATGTGCACTCTGATCCTGGAATGATGCAGTGGGCCAACTGGAGGAGGGTTGAGTGTCTCACTGGATGGGAGGCTCGGTAGAAACCATCTCTGCAACATTACTCTTTGATGCTCCAGGAGCATGGTGCTTGTAGGTAGCCCACATACACTATGTTTGATGGCTGTAAGATGGGCAGGCATTGGGCTCTACCAGAGAGGAAAAAGGGTGAGGATGAAAAAACGTGGTGGAAAACTGGTAGTGGTCTGGGTAGGTGACACTGCTATGCCACCCATATCCACTAGGGGCCACTCTGCAGCATAGAGCACTACAGTCTATCCTTCCCCAGATCTCTGTTCCTGCAGGGCCTTGATGTAGTGATGGCAGGGAAGCCATTGGAGGTTTAGAGGAGAATCAGCTGCAATCAAAGCACTTTGGATAATGAAGTGGGTATCCAGGATAAGAGTGGACTTTTAGTTATCCTGCCAGAGGAGAGTCTAGCCCTCCCCCAGATAGGAGACAGAAAGATACATAAAAAAAAAAAACTAGCATTGCGTTGTGATTTTTTTTCTGTAAAACATTTAAATCCCATACTTGGAAACCTTATCATTCTCTACCATTCAGTTCATGATGTCCAAAGGGATTTTGAGCCAGCACATTTGGTTTTAGCCATCTAAATTTAATCTTTTTTTCAAATACTGCCCACTTGCAAGGAAATGGAGTTTTGATTGGCAGTGGTGGCACACTGGAAATATATAACCTCTGAGGCTAGATTCTGAGGAGGCATTTCTGAGCAAAAAAGTGTTTCAAATACACATGGCAGTCGCATACTTAAAAAGCTAGAAGCACAAAAAACAGCAGAGAGGAAATGTTATCAATTTTTAAAAGTAGTCAGTTTGTAAACTGGCCCAGTGGTGTAGAGGGCTGAGGTGCTGGACACCTTACCTCCAATCATGATGGTGACCCACGTTCAGAAACAGACATGGGTTGCTAGGGGGCCAACTGGGAGAGGGAAGACTGAGCGTCCCCAGGACAGCTCTTCTCCCTCAGGGAGGGAGGTGACTGTGTTCCACTACTCATCTGCTGCCTGGAGGAATCAGGGCAGTAGTGTTGTGGGACCACACAGGGTGATGAACCCCACATGCAGGACACCCATGATGTCTCCATGGAGGTGGAGTGTGCACATTGGGTCTATTGTACGCATGGTGGGCCCTGGGACAGAAAATGGTGGAAAATTCTCTGACTGCAGAATGAAGCCGATCCCATTACATACTCTTCACTGGCAATGGGGCACCTCCAAAGGAAAGTCCTATGTGAGGACAAAAGTGGAGTGAGGTAGGCTCTGGAGAAGCCAAGTGATGGGGCTGGGGGGAGGGGCAAAATCGGTTGGATAGGGGCAGTTGGGCAGAATGGATGGCAAAACTATATAAAAAAGTCTGTTCATACTTCATATTTCTGAAATATATTTCTATATTCTTTTGCTCAATTGAATGTTTTTTACCTGATTGTATTAGGTTTGATGTGAAGAGCAATGCTTTGGGTGACAGCTGACTTATCTAGTTATATTTCTCTTCGTGCTTTGTTAGCATTGATACCTCACTGATTGTGATATCACTGGTAACCTGCAGTCTGGCAGCTGTTGAGTGGCTCTTCCTGAGCAGTTGTGGTGTCATAGTTAAGTCACAATGCTCATGAGGTATGAAGAGTAATAGAACTAGATATGAGCCTCAAGGCAGAGTGCTGTTCCACATTTCACACCCAGTGCTGTCAGACAGAAATATTTTATTTGGGTAAAGGGAAAAGAAAAAGCACCTTAGCTATAAAAGTAATCATTGATTAAATGTAAACATGAATATTAGTTGTAGGTGGTACACTAGCTCTTTAAAATATGCAAGTCTGAACTCTCTTTCAAAATTAGACCTTCAGTGTTAAGTGCCAATCAGTAATTCAAACATTTTTATACAGTTAAAGGAGAAAACAAAATGCTTACTCTTCTGACCTGAGAAGTGAAAACTGACAGTATCCTGTGGTTTGATTTCCAAATAATAAGAAAAATGTTTGTTGCTTATTGATACTGTTACAGGCACATGTGTATTGAATCTAATCATGAAGAAATATACATGGTTTAATATGTGATGTCTTGCATTTAATATTTATGTTTTTTAATAAAAATAATACAAACTTGGTTCAGGTCTTTTTTCTGGCTTAACGGGCAATATAGTTAATTTTTTTGTTATTGTTTGGTAACCAGGTAAAGCCCACTAGGCACAGGTGCCTGTTTTCAGGGGTGACCCAGGAGCACTGGGGAGGTTGAGTCACTTGTTCAGAATCACACAGTACACAAGAGGTGGTTTTGGGAATCAAACCCATGTCTGTCTGCTGGATGTGCCAAGCTTATTCACAGCTTGTTACTCTAACCTCTAGGCTATGCTACCTATAACAAATACATTTATCCTGTACATTCATTATAATAAATTGTAGCTCAAGCTCAAGGTTGCTTATTTTGTAGGCAGCAGAAATAAAAACTGGTATTTAACTTTCAATAGCTCAGTTAGAAGCCTGAACCATCAGCTGCTTTACCTTGAAACCAGAAGTCAACCGTAAATTACTATAGGTGCAGGAAGGACCAGGCAAAGAAAAGCCCAAACTTATTCTGCCAAAAAAAAATCCATTTGCTTCCCTGCATATTACTTTGCTTTCTGAAACATCTCACGGTTTTCTGTCCCCACTAATGACTTCTGTCCTGTGTTTCTGTTTAGAACCTTGCCTACCCCCCACTGGACTGATGCCTAGTTGATTGTCCTGTCTGCCTCTACATGAAGCAGCCATAGATAATGACACTACTTAATCCAGGTATGTGACCATATGGGAGACCCCTTGTTCTCGGCATAAGGGGTCCATGCAAGGTGTTAATGCCACAACCTCCTCATATTCATCTTTTTTTTTTTTTTTGCAGCTTCACCTTCGCTGGTCCTCTGCCCAGTCATGGACCTTCCTGTTCCATGTCCCACATTAGCCGTGGCTCCCTGATACCCCCTGGCTTGACCCCCGGGGCAGGGTCATGGCACTGGCCCCTACAGTGTCGCAAATGCTGGAATAGGTCAGGGAGCCAGCCTGCGAGCGATTAGAGCAGATGGCGGGCATCATGAAGGTGATTGACTGCTGCCATTTTTCCCTGTTTTACAGGGGTGGGGACATGCAATGGCCAGTGTCCACCCCCCACTCCAGAATGTGTTGACATCAGCATGGATACAGTACACCTGGCCTCTGCCAGGTGTCACCTTAATGCCACTCTACTACCCTCTCCCCAGGAGAGGGAGAGCCATTGCTGGATGCTCAGTCCATCTCCTCCAGCCAGCCCTCTGGCAACCCAGGTCTGTTCCTGAACCCAGGTCACTGGTGTTGCAGGTCGGTATCCTGCCTCTGCACCAGTGGGCTGGCTCTCCTCATGTCCATCTATCATTCCCTGCATCTGGACATTGGAGAAGGCATTTATTTATTTATCTATCTGTCTCTCAGATTACAAAGACCTTTGAGCCAGGGGCTCTTTTGCAAAGGTTCCATGTCAGAAGCAACATTAGAAACAATACATAATGGGATAATATAAAGCAATTAAATCATACAAACAGTTGTCATCTAGAAAATCTAGATTGTCATCTGGAGTCCGGCTCTAGATGAATCAGATTCTTGTATGTCTGTAGTGTGAGCCAAAGAACACATAGACAAGCTGTATGTAATAATAAGAAAGGTTTATTACAATACTCATGCCAAATGTGACAGAGAAAATCACAAGGGAGTCGGTTTCTCACTAGTCCTTAAGGAAAGTACAATTCTCCAGTGAGGCATAAGCTTACAGAAGGTTATATACTAGAGATAACAACATAGTTACATATATAAAGTACATAACACATTGGTGTGTAGAATGTAAACGAGGCTTCTCCCTTGGGCAGTTACTTAAGAAACAGAATTACTAATGAGTAAGAAGTTAAACAAAGGAAATATTCTATCTGCACTAAAGCACAGGCAAAGGAACTGCTGAATAGCCAGAAATATATGTGGCATATTAACTTAGTATAAGACACACACTACATGTGATTATATGAGAATATAAGTATATAAGAATATACAGTAATCACTGACAATCCATAAAGGCCCTCATATCAGTGTATATATGGGCCAGAATATATGTGTATACAATGCATAAAACACAACATAACCAAGGTAAATGCATTACAATGAGGTATAATATATATCATGCATGATGAGTGTAAAACATAAATCATAACAGTAAACCAGCATATAAAATGATGTCAACATAATATATATTATAAAAAGGGCCTGAGAAATGGAGCTTTCTGATTGGCTGCAAACATTCTGACAGCCTTATGTTAATCTTTTATTAACATACATATAGAGCTTAGCCATATGCTGAACAAGGTTTAACACTGTTTAAAAACATTTTTTTTATTATAATAGCAATAAGGCACTCCCAGGGATTATGTTAATGGTCAGTTAATCACCCTCTAGGGGCATGTGGCACTCAGCTACACCTCGTGCCACAGTACACCCCTAGAAGGTGATTAACAGACCATTAACATAACTCTTGATCATACCTTATTGCTTAAGTAGCATATATTAGCAGCAAAGCACATTCCTGGTACCCATGCTTGTACGATAGGTACCTGCATCTATATGTTAGTGCAAATAGCAATATCATAGTATAAGCAACCAGTAATACATTATATTGTGTATGTGAGATAATAAGGGTGCATAACCCATCACATAACACAGTAAGACAATTAATTACAGGGCAAGTGTCATTTAAAGGAGTCATGAAGGTTACAGGTATATATAAACAACATCAGGATTCCAGAAAAAAATAACAGGCAGGTGCATCATAAGTGCAGTCAGTAATCCTGACTTTGTCTGTTTCAGGAGAGGATAGAAGGAGAGTGGTGGAAAAGGAGCAGCCAGTACTGGGACATAACACTGACTTTGTCAAGCATGGAGGGGGAGGGGGAGGCAGGGGGAAAATGTTGGGTGCTAGGGTCAGATGATGGGGAGGCGGGGAGTACAACATGTGGGGTGACTAGCTGGGGCAATCACACCTGCAGAGTGCTGCAAGGTGCTGCTGGAGTTTACACTTGAAAATACAGAGCTCAGGTTCACTAAGGATGTCCAATGGGAGTTTGTTTACTGAACTGGGGGCATGGAACATGAAAGACCTTTGTGCCTGGGAGGTCTGGCAGTACAGGACTAGGTAGGCACCCCTAGTAGCACTCCTAGTGCTGTGCAGGTTGGGGACCTGCATGAGATGGTGCTGGGCCAATTGTGGTGTAAGCCCTAGGATGATTTTTTTGCTAGCAGGCTGGTCTGGTATTGAATCCTCCCTCTGAGGTTCAGCCAGCTGGACTGGGCATATAGGTCGTACGTGTGGGTGCGTCGGTGTACCCCCAGGATTTGCCTACATGATTTGTTAAGAGCAGTAGTAATTCATTTGAGGGTAGTATCAGTGGCAGAGCCATAAATGACTAAACCATAGTCAGCTATGGAAAGTATTGAGCTGGTGATTGCTAGGGCTTCAGGGGTCAAGTTGCACCTGTGCCTGTAGAGGATCCCGAGCCTGGTGTTGACCACCTTTGACATGTGGTCTACATGGTCAGCAAATGACAGTGCACAGTCCAGGGATATTCCTAAGTATTTAAAGGTTTGAGCATGAATTGAGCAAAGTATTCTCAATTCATGGGACCCTTGCCATGTTCCATCAGAAAGTGGCCATGCAGTGACAGGGGCTAACCTCCTTACAAAAGTGGCATTACATATTCCTTGGAAACTGCATTCCAGACCATACTGGCCTGCCTGGAACTCCAGGCTCAGGAATGGAATGCAGGTTCCATTCTTGAACATAGAATGTCAACTGCTAGACTACCAGTGAGCCCCTATTTTTTTAAAAGGCATCCTGTGGGGTAGGCAAGGTGCTCTAAGGGTAACTCGTATTACAATATTTCGTAGTACATTCATAATGGACCAGATGGTTTAAACATTTGCATGTGAACTTTGGTTGTTCCTGCAAATTCAAAAGCTTCTAGCAGTAAATTGCATTATCTAGAACTTCAAAGGACAGTACCAGACTTTATAATATTTGCAAAGTCTAGTGATGTCCCTAAAAATTTTTAGATGCGAATTTCATTTTTTAAATTTATTGTTTATGCACCTATCTATAGTGCAGTACTATCAGTGGCTATTGTCCAGCCCCGTACCTCCAGCTTCTCTGGTGCTTACAATGCCCCCTTAACTCCCAGCTTACCCCCTGAGGTATGATTCCACAGCAGGGGCTAGGGTCAGTGAAGTAGTTTGTTCCTCTATATAGGGACCTCCATTGTTGGGGGAGTGGTCATTCACCAGAGCCCAGGCCCAAGCATGCCTTATCATCCTGCTGTTCTGGGGTGTTTCCACTTGTTCTGGTTCCCCTCTCCTACACAGAAGCTGGTGCTTGGGGAGTATCAAGTGTGTGCACACATGCTACTGTGTGCCTCTGCACAACACTCAGCCAAAAACCACCCCTCCCTTAGACTCATCCTCTGCTGCACTTTCACCTGTGGACACCCGGGTGGCAATGTGGTAGCTGGGACCACAACTCCCTTTCTTGAGGAAGGAAAGCATTCTACGGTACACTCATTCTTCCCTCTCCTGTCAGCCCTCTTAACAACTAAGGTCATTCTTGAACCCAGAAGACCGGAGTTGTGAGTGGTAGGTGGGTATTTGTTTCTGCCAGCAACATATTGTAAAATTTACAGAGGCAACCAAACTGCATGTAAAAACGTTTTGAATAATTGGCCCAATGAATTTATTGAAACATTATCCTAAGTATGTAAAATATGCCTTCATTTATTTTTCATGGAATATGCCAAAGTAGCTCTAGTCATATAAGACCTATATTTTTTGATTACAGAGATGAAACCTATGTGCACTGTCTGATAGATGAAACAAAAACCAGCACAGTGTCTGTTTATTTTTTTTATTACAGCTGACCCACCCCACATCTGTAGTAGCTTACTGCATAATGGGAGCAGATGTTACGAACGTCAGTTCTGCTGGTGGAAATAGCACAGAATTCACTTTCTACAGAATTTTTATTCCACTTATTTTTTGAAAAATTCCATATTGAGCAATGGTGTGGAGTGTTTTATTCCTACAGAACATTAAAAAAACATGTCATAGTCTGATGCATAACAAGCTAAGTATCAATACATATGCTTATATCTACATAGAGTAGCACTATCCAACATTTAAAAACAGTGCCCATAGGTTTCAATGAAAGAATTAGAGCAGAGTCGCTCCAATGACATAATCCTGTACGGCACTTCCTCGCCATTTTGTGAGCCGAGCCGTGGATCAGATCGGAGACAATCGGGGTTTGTTTACATTTCGTCGAACTTTTGCTCATTCAGGAAAACTACTCAAATGAGAAAATTACAGGTAACTAATACCTTTAGGAAAATCAGCATCCCTTATTGTGATAGTAGACTGCAGCATTTGCCATTTGATTCACCCCCTCAAATTACTTGCTTAATTGTCCTTTAAAAGTACTTTGAACTAAGAATATCGAGAACCAAATCACTCTGAAAAATATCTAGAGTGCCATGTGCAGCTAGATTTCATTTTTTGTAGTCTGATTTTTGTTTTATGTGTTGAAACAGTGCTGTGTGGGTGAAAGGAGCTGTTTTAGCTAGCAAGCAAAACAGGCCTATGAGCAGTTTGAGCACTAGTCTTATTTGTTTTCCTCAGTCTTTCTTAATTATTTTTGTCTGTGTTTTTTGATTTGTTATTTTTTTCTATAATACAGTTTGGTGTGTGTAGGTGAATTATTTTGTCAGTTTGTTACTATATTGATTGTAGTTTTTTTTGTTTAGTTATCAAAGTGAATATGTTACTTTAACACTTTTTGTTTAGAATTACACCTGTCTTGTGTGTCTTGCTAATCCCCGTCATGTTTAAAAAATTTATAAAAAAATATTTTTGTGGTATTTTGTACTGTAGCTACTGTGTTAGCTCAGTAGGCTGTTATGTTGTGATTAAGATAACACTGCTCTTGTGATGTGTTGTATTTCCCTGCTGCTGGTATTTACTTATACTGCAGTGTTTAAAAATCAGAATATCTAAATGACAGGAAATAGATGTTTGACTTGTAAAGTGAGAGTTGCTGGTGATAGAGCCAAGAAAAGCATAGGGTTTATAGGTTAAAAGGATGTTGCACCGAAGAAAACTACCTTTGCAGCAACTTCCTCCAGGGCTGTTAGTAGTAGTAGTGGCAAAGGAGTTGTTGGTGGAAGTGGCAGCAGCATTAGTGTGACCAAATTTGTCTCTGCCACATCTGTGAGATCCATGCTGATGGGTGCTGGGGAGGGGAAGACAGCAACAAGAGGATCAGTCCAAGAAGTAGAAAAATGTCTGGCCCTGGAATAGTGGTGGAGGAGGTTGTTGCTGTTGTCCCCATGACTGCTGGTGATGGCACTTAGCCTGCTCTGGATAATAAGTTCCCATTTCCTAATGTGAGTATTAAGCTTCACTATGACTCGGATTCTAAGGATGGAGACTGACTACTGTATGAAAGTATGATGAGAAGGAAAGAAAGGGGAAGAACGTAATGGAGGAGGACATATTTCAGAAGAAGGAGGTTGTCAGCCTGGGTGGGGATAATAAGTTGGAAAGAGAGGGTGGAGAAAGTGAGGAGATGGAGGCTAGATCTCAGGAAGAGGTTATCAGTCTGGGTGAGAATGGGGATGATGATTTGGACCCCCATGGGAGCATGAAGAAAAGTAAAGGTCATGCTGCTGAACCTGTGGTGCTGTGCACACCACAGTTAGTTCACAGAATTATCAACCCCCCCCAAATCCTTAAACTGTTGTTCCTGTTGATACAATCGGAAAGGCAACCAGCATGATGAGGTGTATTGGGATGGGAAGGGGGTTGACCACAGGAGAAAGGAGGTGATACTACCTCTCTATAGATCACTCGTGAGGCTGCTTCTGGAATGCTGCATCCAGTTCTGGAGCCCCCACCTAAGAAAAGACAAAGACAGGCTAGAGGTAGTACAGCACAGGGTAATGAAATTGATTCAGGGCCAGCAGAATAGATCCTATTAGGATTGACTTAAGGCTCTCAATAGAGACCAGAATAGAGAAGGGAGATAGGATAGAGACCTTCATGTTCCTGAAAGGAATGAAAAAGGTAGATTGTGAGGAAATATTCAGCAGGACTGGTTACTCAAGAACACGGGGACACGAGTGAAAGCTGGCAGGGGGAAGATTCAGGAGGGTTATGAAAAAATTCTGGTTTACAGAGATAGTGGTTGAGTTGTGGAACACCTACCAGCAGAGGTAGTGCATGCAAGAACCATTAATGGTTTCAAACATTGTTGGGACTGAGTAAAAGGCTTAATACTTACATGAGGAAAAGCAGTAAGGCAGGGAGCAAGGGGGAGAGGCAAGGGCAATAACTCCAACTAGACATTAAGTCCTGGGGTAGAATAGGGTAAAACAGGGCAGACTGTATGGACCAATGATCTTTTTCTGCTGATATTTTCTATGTTTCTAAACTACAGTTTAACAGCCCCTACCCCTACTCTGGGTAGTTTCCTTGCTTAGGAATCAAGTTGTCACTAAGACATGAGATTCAGGAGATGGCATGTTCCCTTTCCTTTTATAGTGGACATCTGCTATGCTCTGGCACCCCCCCCAAGCTAAATCTGCCAGTGCTGGCTGTGATACAGTTTAGGCCTCTCAAGGAGTCCGACCCCCATAGCATCATCCTGTCAGTCACAAGGGTCAGCCTCCATTTGTCCATTTGATCACAGAAGTTGGCGCAAACCAGTTCAAGAGCTCTCTACCCCAGATAATGTTGTTTACTGGGCATTTTACTTACAACATACCCAGCTGCTTTAGTTGTCTGATAAGGATTCCACAACCACAGGAAGTTGCTTCTTTGGAAGCAAGCCCTTTTGATATGAGCTGCCCAACTTTCCCCATCATGCCTCTGAACCAACCCCAATGCTTATATTATTGGATAAGGTATCTACAACCACAGGAGGTCACTTCCTTGAAAGCAGGCCCTTTTCTACAACCTTTCTATTAACTTAGACAGCTTTCTTTTCTGAGACCTATTAATCCTTTCTGACAAATTGGTGCAAATTAATATTCCCCAGCTAGGCCCCATATTCATGCTACAAATCTATGTCTATGTTACAGTTCCAAGTCTATATCTATGCTACAGGGTACAACACAGGGCCACCAATATGATCAAGGGTATGGGAGAAAAGATAGATGTAGAAGCTAGAGGGCCAGCCTGGTGGCACTGAGGGTTGAGGCATCTAGCCTTACCTCACATCATGCCAGTGACCCGGGTTCGGGAATGACCTCGGGTCATCAGAGAGCTGACCAGCGGGGGAGGGTGAGAGCAGGATTGAGCCACCTACTGGCAACTCTCCACTCCAAAGAGGATGCTGTCCCTCCCATAGTCCTGTCACCATTGGGTGGAGGTCCAGTGGTGGCGTAGGTGGGTGGAATGGGCAGCTAGTAGGGTGGGGTGTCCTGCAGTGCGTGGCATGCACGTGCCTCCACACATGCATGTCCACATCAAAGATGAGTAGGTAAGGATGGGCAAAAAAGGGAAAAACTGAATAAAGAAATAATAGGAAAAAAAAGTAGTAGAAGCTAGAGGCCCTTAACACATTCACTGTGGAGAAAAGAAGGCAAAGAGGAGATGTGATCTCAGTGTTTCACATACTTAAGAGTAATGACAATCTTGAACATATGGAGATGTCCGATCTGGTGTCCTAAAGTAGGATTTATAATGAGCTGAACCCTGATGGAGATGATTGGTAGGTTCAGAAATACATGTGTTGGGTACCTGATACATCTGGAAGGAGGAGCAAGAAGTTTACTCAGGGATCAGTCACATAGAATTTGAGAGAACAGATGTTCATACAGGAAGGCATGCAGGGAATGACACTTACAAAATGCTGAATAAGGAACCAGTTTCAAAATTCTACAGTTCTATGCAGCTTTAAGTAGTATTGTCTTAAAGGCTCTAAATGTGCTTATCTGTCTATCTTAGTATTTATTACTCTAAAAGGAGCTTAGCACTCTAAAAGTATCTTATGACACTCTAAAAAGGACCTTATCACTCTAACAGAACCTTATCACCTAAAAAAGATCTTATCACTCTAAAAGGAATTTATTGACTTTAGAAGGAACTTAATGACTTTACAGTCCCTGTGCAACTTGTCATTTAGTGTCTTGAGTTTTGTATCAGGTAGCTGAGTGGATGACCAGAAGGGACCAATTGGGACCAAGAAGCACACAAGACCTTAGGAACTTTAAGCAAGAAATTATAATACACGATGGAGGAATGAGCTAAAACTGCTGAATTGATTCCAAGTATAAGGAACAGCCAGGATCAGGGAGCACACATGGCCTTAGGAACTTTAAACAAGAAATGATAATACCCAATGAGCTGAAGATTTCCACAATGAACTGAAAAAGATTTCCACAATATTCTGCAGACTTTCTCAATGAGCTGATGATGATTTTCACAAAGAGCTGAACCAGAATGCAGGATAGGTGTCTGCAAAATGACCTATGGAGAACCAGTGGAACAAGGACCTGCCACCTCTTTGCATCAAACTGAAGAGTCATTGGTGAAAGGCCTATGGAAGGTCACTGGAACAAGGATCTGCCATCTCTTAGCATCAAACAGAAGAGTCATTGGTGAAGGACCTATGGAAGGTCACTGAAAAAAGACCTGCCATCTCTTAGCATCAAACAGAAGAGTCATTGATGAAGAACTCATGGAAGGTCACTAAAAAAAGACCTGCCTTCTCTTAGCATCAAACAGAAGAGTCATTGGTGAAGGACCCATGAAAGACTGCTGGTATTTGCGAAAAGAAAACCCTAACCCCACTGTTCATCAGTAATTGCTGACTATTGAACTGGAGTGACTCCTCAACTTCCTAACTCACTTTGTGCTTTGTGACTAGATCTGGATCTGGATCTGGGTCAGGATTGATATCTGGCTCTGGTACGGGCTCTGGATCTGGCACATCTTATGGTCTAGTACCACTGGCCCCAAGAAGAGTGCAGTGAAGGAAAGTTCATAATCTGAATTCAGGAACAGTCTCAAATGGTGCACAAGGATCTCAAAATACTTTAGTGTGTGAAAAGAAATTCCCTGCATGCCGAACAAAGGCTCTGAAATGCTATGGACTGTTGACAACTGGTCCTGGAATGTTGCACAAAAACATTAGGATCATAGACTCATAGAATCCTGCTGGCAGAAAAGGACCATTCAGCCCATCCAGTCTGCCCAAAAGAGATAGCTCACGTCCCTGCCTCCCTTTTACCTTCCACCCCTCTGCCCTCTCTCTCCTCTGCTGCCTAGTCCCATGTACTTATCCCATGCTCTTTTGAATTTCTCCACCATATCCACCTCCACTACCCATTCCGGCAACCAGTTCCATGGACCTACAACCCTTTATGAGAAGTAATACCCCCTTACATCCCCCCAAAACCTGCCCCTTCCAGGTTGAGTGCATGACCTCTGGTGGTATTGTTTTTGCTCAGTCTTAAAAATGATACCCCCCTTTACTTCATCTATTTCTTTCATATATTTAAAGGTTTCCATCATGTCTCCCCTTTCCCTTCTCATTTCCAGCATATACAGACCAAGCTCCTCCAGCCTTTCCCCATAAGGCCTGCCTTGCATCCCCTGGATCATCGTGGTCACCCTTCTCTGGACCCTCTCCAGTCTGTCCTTGTCACCATGCAAATGGGGCCTCCAGAATTGAACTCTGTACTCCAGCTGTGGTCTGACCAGTGTTTTGTATAGTGGCATGATCACCTCCCTCCTCCCACTCATGAAGCCCCTCCCAATGCACACCAACATTCTTGTTGCTTTACCAACTGCTCGTTCGCATTGGTTCCTAACCTTTAAATTGTCAGTGATCCAAATACACAGGTCCTTTTCTTGCTCCATGACTTGCAGTGTCTCTCCTCACCCCAAGTCAGTAATTAGCCCTTGGGTTATTTTGTCATATGTGCATTATTTTGCTCTTTTTTGCATTGAATTGCAGTTGCCACTTTTCCAACCACTCCTTGAGCCTGGCTAGATCATGCCTCATTTTCTCCACCCCGTCTGGAGCGTCCACTCTGTTATATATTATTGTGTCATCTGTGAACAGATACACTTTTCCATTTAGACCCCTCTGTTAAATCCCCCACGTACACATTGAACAATCTGGGACCCAACACCAACCTCTGCAGTACCCCGCTCATCACCCCTAGTTCCCTGGAGTGCTTCCCACTGACCACCACTCTCTGAATCCTCCCTCCCAACCAATCATCCACCTAGTTTATAAGCTTAGCTCCCACACCTAAACTACTTAACCTGCTTACAAACCTTCTATGGGGGATGGAGTAAAATGCCTTTCTGACGGCAAAGAAGTTTCTTAACAGGTTCTGGAAAGCTGCACAAGAACTTTAGAATGAGTTGAAAAGTTGATAGTAGGCTTTGGAATGTTGCACATGAATGTTGAAATGACTGGGAATGTTGCACACAACCATTAAAATGACTTGGAATGTTGACAGTGGACCTTGGAATAATGCATAAGAACATTAAAATAACATGAAACATGGCAAATAGACACTAGAATGTTGCAGAAGAACTCAGTTCTGTCACTTCAAATGGCTTCATAAGTAAACTCAGTCTCTGCACAGTCAAATAATTGCAACAGTTCTGCACTTCTGCAAGTTAAAATATGAGAATAGGCTTTGCCTAACAATCTGTGCTTTGCACATTAAAATGAACTGTTCATGAATTCAGCACTTTTGCACTTTTAAATAAATTGTTCATAAATCCAGCACTTTAAAAAGATGCTGTTTAGCAGTTCTGCACTTTACATGTGTCTGTTTCAAGCATGAAAGTCAGCACAGTAACTTTAAATACATGGGTCCCCAGTGTGCTCGGGTAGGAGGACTGGGGTTGCAGTCTAAATAAATTGGTCAAATCAGGGACTCTCCCTCTGAACCACTAGCAGCCTCAGCTGCTGATCCGGTTATTATCTTCTGACACTTGCAGAACTGATATAGCTAGAGGGGAAACTGAAATGTTTGCAATGCGATTAAGGTCATAAGATGAATGAATATTAAGTTAAAAATTACTGTACACACTTACTAATTAAATAATATGTAGATAATGTGTAGTAACACCAATATTCAAAAAAGCTGAAACATATTTATTATTATTTTTTAACTGTGATGTTTCACATGGTATCCTCCCTTTCAAGGTATCCTCCAGCAAGGCCGGGATTGTCTGTCATGGACCAGCAGTACCCAGGAAATGAGGAATTGATGCACCCTGCCACTCTGGATAGAGTTTTCAGACAGTTTTGATGGATAAGATCTCCTAGGTGGTTTCTGGGCTGTGCCCAAGTTACTGTATATTGGATATGGGGCCCACTAGCTTTCTGTTAGGTTGTTGGAAGGCACTGGTTTCCATTATGGCTGAGATTGTCAGGTGTTCCCTTTGGGAGAGTGTTTTCTCCACTGAACTGACAAGAGCAGTGGTGAAACCCTGATGACCTCACAAATTACAAACCTGATTTAAACCTACCTTTTTCAGAGAAGTTAGATGAGAAGGTGGTAGCAGCCTAGCTTCAGAGCCACCCAGAATATTGTGAGATCTATGAGCCATTCCAGTTTGGATTCAGATTTTGTTAAAGCACTGAGATAGCACTAGTCATGGTGTTTAATGATCATCTCCTGACGTGAGACAGTGGCCGGTGTTCCATCTTGGTACTGCTGACTCTCTCCTTGGTGTTTGACATGGTGGATCACAGGGTTATTCTTGGCCCATTTGAGGCACTATGTATGTATGATGTTGTGGGGGTTTAAATCCTACTTGTCTGTGCAGCAGGTGCCATTGAGTAGTAACATCTCAAAAGCTGCTGCCCTCTGCTGTGGAGTTCCTCAAGGGTTAATTTTAGTGCCTATGTTATTTGCCATGTACATTATGCTGTTGCAGGAGATTATCAGGTAGTATGGCCTGAGTTTTCACTGTTACACAGATGATACTCATATTTACCTGTCTTGTTCACCTGATGGAGTGAATGCCATCTCATTGTTGAACAGATTTCTGGCTGAAAATCCAAAAATGAATGGCCTCAAGCTGGCTGACACTTAACATATCAATGACAGAGGTGTTATTGGTGGAACCAGACTGAGTGGTGGTAGCAATGAGTAGTGATAGCTCCCTGTTGCCTTTACTAAATGGGACTACACTACAAACTAAGGATAGGGTGAGAAATGTGGATGACGGAGTGACCCTAGAACATCAGGTGTCATCTGTGGTCCACAGTGGCTTTTACCACCTGCATAATATCACCCAAATTAAATCCTATCTGGAACCCACAGACTTGATGACACTAGTGCGTGCATTTGTGACCTCAAGACCGGACTGCTGCAAAGCTCTTTACCTGGGACTATCTGTGAGGTTGATGTGTTACTTGCAGCTGCTGCAGAACTCAGCATCATGGCTGATTTCAGGGACACAGTCTGGGCATGTCACGCTGGTCCTGTGGAAATTGCACTGGCTGCCAGTGTGGTGGTGCATCAACTTCAAGGTAAGTTTGTTAATATACAAAGCCCTTCATGATTTGGGCCCTGGCTACTTGAAAGACCTTCTGATTAAGTACACTCCTATCCTCCTTCTTTATTCTTCTGAGGCAGGGCTCCTTGCATTTCCACCCACTCCTCTTGGTCTACTTTCTTTCCTTGTTTCTATGAAACTCTTCCTTGTTTGGGCCATCTGATAGGTGTCCTGTATATATTCTGGTATCTCAGTTCAGAAATGTAGCTGTTTAGCCATGCATTAGAAATCATGTTTGTTTAGCACTTTTGTGTAGCACTTAGCAGTTTAACATTAGATTGTTTTAATATTAAGCACTATAACACTTGTGTTCACTAGCTCTGATAGTATCCATATCCACTGTATATTTTATTTAGTAGTAGTACTAGTAGTAGTAAAAACCTTTATTTTTATACAGGATAGTAGATGGTAAATTTTACATCATTAGGACAAAATGTCCTATTTACAAGATGGTCCTGTTATTTAAAAGTTTCAAGACTCAAGACTTACAGATAATATCAAACTTCAACAAAGTCAAACAGATATACAATATAAATATGATCATTTAAATGTCAAACAAAATTGTTATACTCCAACAGACAAATAACACATTTTAAATTTGATCCTACAATTCAATGCATAAAAAACACATTTAAATAAACAGTGAATTTTACCCATAGCACTCACATCTGGTCTTTAATTCAATTTTCAAACTGGTTGAAAAAGCCTTAATACTTTCATACTGCTTTGCTGTAACTGATTTTAAAGAATTCCATAATCTATTCATGATTATGGGAAATCGTATATTACTATATTCATTCTTAATTTCTGGGAACTCAAAACGTCTAGTATTTATACCTCTCATATTATGGGCATATGTTTTCTTTTCTAATTTTTCATAAATATAAATTGGCTGTTTTGTGTTTACTGCCTTGTATATCTAATTTGCCCAGACTAATTTTATTTTATTTTCTTGGGTCAACCAACCAAGTTCCTCCTGTAGTTTACAGTGATGTTCACGATAATCCTTTCTCAATACAAATCGAGCCAAACGGTTATACATTACATCAATTTTAGACAACACTCCCTTTGTGGCAAGGCTGTACACATGGCTACCATACTCGAGCACAGGGAGAAGAAGTTGTTTTATTATAGTCTCCCTCATTAACTTGTTTATACAAAAGCTGGACTGCCTAAATGTCCCCAACCTTTTATTAATCTTTGATATTGTATCAGTTATATGCCAATCAAATTTTAGAAAGTTATCTATCCATACCCCAAGGTATTTATATTCAGAGACCTGGGTTTGTACTTGTTTTTTTTACTTTTACCCTGAACTTTCCCCCTTTTTTGAAATACCATAAATTTTGTTTTCTTACTATTTACTATCAACCCCGAGTCCGATAGCCATGTGCAAAGCCTTATGAAATCTTCTTGCAGATGCACTTCCATGAGCTCTGGGGTTTTTCCACCAGAGATCAGGATAGTATCATCTGCATATAAACAAATGTCTGAATATTTTACACTATCAACTAGTTGGTTTATGTATATAAGAAAAAGAGTTGTCCTCAAAATTGAGCCCTTGGACACCCCTCACCTTACCAGGTCTCTATCAGAGAATACATTCAAAAAAATGATAGGCTGTGCTGTCAGCACTTGCAAATTTATACTGTACCTTTAAATAGAATATGATCAAAGGCCAGAGGATATGTGGACTAAGCCCCACTCCCACAAGATAATGCCAGAGCAGCACAAAGCACCAGAGATTAATTGTCCAGTAGTGATGTGTGTCTTGTCTTTTGTTAGCTCTATGTATTTATTTAAATAAAATATTTCAGATTTTTGCCAATTTGCCCATTTGTGCTGCAGGTTTGTTTGGTTTGCAGTTCCATGTTCCCACCTTAAATCTTCAGGGAACAGAGCATCCACTGTGGCCACACCTCTATTGTGGAAATCTCTGCCTCCAGATGTTTGTGGAACCCCATATGTGGAAGTCTGCATGGGGAGGCTAAAGATTTATCTTTTTTTAAATCTTGTATTTGAGAACACCTGATAAACATTTTTAAATGAATATTGATCTGAACTCAGATTTTTTAATGTTTGTATACCTGACTGGCCTTGTTGCTTTATTTTGTATTTTGTTTTATGATATTACTTTTATTTATTGTTTGCTTCTGTATGGTGCCCAGAGCTTCTGGGACGGGTGTCTAACAAAATAAATTGCATTGCCATGTAATTTTATGTATCGATATAAAAAAAACTATTGATACAATCTATTGATACAAAAAAAAAAGTATCAGCACTGTGCATTTGCTGTTTTCTTTGGCTGTGTCACAACTAAGAACATGTATCGATAATACACTGAAAAAGAAGGTTCAAATAGCATGGCTACATATAAAATAGTATCAACACATAAAAACAGCATTGACAGAGCTAATTCTTAATGGCATTACTTCCAAGATTACATTTAAAATATTTTTGTCCCAACAGTTCCAAAATTAGACCTCTTAAAAGATAATTTCTTTAAAATGGGATAACTTTGGAACCATTAGAGCTAGAAACTTTTTTTAATGAAAGCTTGGAGTTAGCTAAGGTAAAACACTGATAGGATATTGCTACAGTTACCATATAGCAATATAAAAAAGCATGAAATATATTTAACTACATTTTTAAAATCCTGTATTTTAACAACATATTATATGTTACATACTGTATAGGCATGTAGTGACACAGGAGAACTGTATTGTTAGGATCTATACATGTTTATTGACTTGAAGCATTCATTAAAAACTTAAGTTTCTATGATTAACAGGTCAAATGTTACTACTTTCAAAATATAATTTCAAGCATTATAACATATCATAAAATATTATTTCTGGAAATGGTTGGAAGATAGTTCTGTTTAAGAATAAACAAATTATTTTCTAGTTTAAATAAATGAAATGTGTATAGGCTGCTTTTATTAAACCACTTCCCAACTGGCTGATTTAAATAATTTAAAGGGGAGCTGCATATAACCTAAAAGTCATTTTTCCTCAGTGGAAGTTGTTTATAAAATCCTGGTTCCAATTCTGTTGTTCTATCTATATCAGCCTTTTAAGAACCAACATGTGAGTTTCTGGCATACACTGGTATTAAGTACAATTTTAGAACTCTGTGATGTAATCTCTGTCCCTCTCAACCATGGGGTTCTGTGGCACAACACTAATGCATTGAACAATAGTGTAAGAATTTTACATGGATGTAAATGATATCATACAGTTCTAAAATGGTATTTACCATCTGTATCATAGGTATCATAGGTGATTTCAGAGCAAAGAAGACTTACATCCATTATGCTCGCTTGTTAATTCTAATTTTGAACACCCCCCTATTTTATTTGCTTTGCAATACTTATCCAGTTTCTTCTTGAACTCAACTGTCGTCTTACTTGTGACTACCTCCTCAGGTAGATTATTCCGTACTGGAATAACTCTAACACTAAACCAGTGCCTTCTTTTCGTGGTCTTAAAATGATGCCCCTTAAGTTGCCATGAATGTGACCTAGTGTCATATCGCTGTTCCCTCAGGGTAAGTCCCAATTTGACCCTTAGCTTTGAATCTTTAAGTGCATTATACACCACACACATATCCCCTCTCAGGCACCTATACTCCAACGTGAACATCCCCAAGTCCTCCAATCGATCCCCATAGTCCTGGTCCCTAACATCCGCTACTAACCTGGTAGCCCTCCTCTGAACCCTCTCCAATCTTCCTATGTCCAACCTGTAACCAGGTGACCAGAACTGTGCACAATACTCCAGCTGCAGCCTCACCAGTGCACCAAAGAGAGGCACAATCACTTCCCTCTTCCTACTCTTTATATGTTTCTTGATATTTATAAGAGTACTACTAGCAGATTTTATAACCTGACTGCAATGCTGGTGGAACTTGAAATCACTTGTCACTTTAACCCCCAAATCTCTTTCCTCCACTACTTTGCCCAATTTCTGACAATTTAACAAGTAGTCAGCTTGATTATTTTTATTCCCAAAGTACATCACCACACATTTGTCGGTGTTAAAGGATAACTTCTTATCTCTTGCCCAGCTTTCCATTTTGAGTAAGGCTTTTTGCAACTTTGTCACATCCTCACCATTTCTGATAGTAATGCCAATTCTAGTGTCGTCTGCAAATTTGGTTTCCCAGACATCCTCTCCTCCAGATAATGAGTGTATATAGATATTAAACAAGCAGGGCCCCAGAACAGATCCCTGGGGAACTCCACTCTCCACTCCCAACCAATCAGAGTAAACTCCCTTTAAACAGACCCTCTGCTTTCTTTCATTCAGCTATGCCTTAACCCAAGTTGTAATATACCCCGGTATTTTATGTTCAATCAGAGCATCAATCAATTCACCATGTGGGACCTTGTCAAACGCCTTTGAGAAATCCAAGAACACCACATCCACAGAGACACCCTCGTCCAATGCTCTGCTCACATGCTCATAAAACTCCAAGAGATTAGTTTGGCATGATAACCTCTTTTTAAAACCATGCTGAGCATCGTCACAATCCCCTACTGAATCCTGAAACTCCACCATTTGATCCTTTACAATAGATTCCAACATTTTCCCCAGTACAGTAGTCAAGCTGACAGGCCTATAGTTGCCCACCTCCTGTCTAGATCCCTTTTTATAAATAGGGATCACATTTGCCTTTCACCAAACCTCATTCACCTACCCGTTATCCAAAGATTTCTGAAACAGTGATGTTATAGGTCCTGCCAATTCTGTAGCCAATTCCCTTAGGACCCTAGGATGGATTCCATCTGGTCCTTGAGATTTATTCGGGTCCAGGTGCTTTAGTCTATCCTCAATATCGTTTTTGTTTAAAATAATTTTATAATCTATTTTAGTCAGATGATCTCTAATATTTTTAGACTTATTATTAAATACTTATGAGAAATAAGTATTGAAAAGCCCTGCCATAGTTGGCAATCCTCAACTAATATACCATCCTGATCCTTAATGGGCCCCACTGAAGTTTGACATCCCTTTTGTTATTGATATATGTGTAAAAGATTTATGGTTATCTTTCACTTTTGTAACCAGGTTTAGTTCATGTTTTTGAGTTGCCTGTTTTATGGCACTTTTAGTTTCTTTTAATAATTTTTTATACAAGGCCAAATTTTTTGCACACTCACTTTTCCTGGCTTTTATATAAGCTCTTTTTTCCTTTTTAATCAATTTGCTATTTTTTTTTTTTATTTAGTTGTTTAACCAGGTATAGCACACTAAGCTGAAAGCTTTTTTACAGGAGTGACCTGGGAGCACAAGGAGGTTAAGTGACTTGCTTAAGGTCACACAGTATGCAAGTGGAAGCTGTGGGATTCAAACCCAGGTCTGGTCTGCTGGATGTCACCAAATTTGCAGCTCAGAGCCTTAGATCACTGCGCTATATTGCCTCCTGTTGGGAATTTTGGGAGATAACCACAGGAGAATTTTTCCTAAAGCATTGTACTTCTTTCTTAATGAGACATACTTATCAATTAAATCCATAATTTTATTCTCCAAACTATCCCAGTTTTCCACTAATGATCTATTTTCAAAAACCTTTTTCCATCCCCAGTTCGAGAGTTCTGTTCTCATATCATTAAATTTAGCCTTATTAAAGTTTTGAACCATGGTTAAGCCAAAAGTGTTTGAACAGACCCCGCTTAAATCAAAATTTATCACACAGTGATCACTTGAGCCGAGTGGTGATGAAGTACTACAATTCTTTATTTGGTCTCCCATATTGCTTAACACAAGGTCTAATATTTTATCCCTTCTAGTGTTATTTCCTATATACTGATCAAATCCAGCTAATAAAAAGGAATCCAGATACTTTAGCTCATAGGATGTCTCCCCTGTTTGCCTAGTCTAATTAATACCAGGAATTTTAAAATCTCCTAAAAGTATAATATTTTCTGTAATCTCTAAGGAGTCCAAAAATTTTAGCACTGCCTCATCATCTTGGGTAGAAATTAAAGGAGGTTGATAAATTATCTCAATTTTAATATTAGGTCCCTTAGCTGGCAATACCCTAATCCACACATGCTCTATGCCTGGTATTTTTGGGACTTCAATAGCTACTGATTTTATTTTGTTGGATACATACAGTGCAACACCACCACCCTTTTTATCCTCCCTATACATATGATATAGATCATATCCCTGTATGTGATGGTCCCAGGTGTCAGTGGATGTCCACCAAGTCTCTGTTATGGCACATATCTGGATGTTGTCAGTATTTAGTAAACAGGTTAATTCCTCAAATTTGTTTGTAAGACACCTGGCATTTAGGGAGAGGCATTTCCAGTCCTGAGAGCCCTTAGAGTTCCCATGTGAAGTTGAAATCTTCACAGATGTCCTTAAAGTTTGATGGCTGCCCCCTACCCCCTTTGTAGATGAGAAACATCCAGTGGAATAATCAAAAGGCCTGCATAGATGAAACAGTACTGGAACCAGAATTTCAGAACCAGCTTCTACTGGAAAAAATGATGTACAGGTTCAGTGCAGTTCTCCTTGAATATTCAGGCCTCTGCTTCTGGGAGCCACCTATCTTCTTGGGACTTGGTCTTGCCTCCTGGGCCCTAAACTAGCTATTTCTCCATTAGTCTCTCCATGATAGGGAGTGGACCAATCTCAGGCCTGATCTGGCCTAGATCTAGCTCTTTGTGTGGAGTTTTTGAATTAGAATCAGAATCAATCTTATTTGGTAAACGTATAAAATTCCAAAGAATTATGACATTTAAAAAGAGAAGTACTTTTCTTCCATTCCATTTAAAAAAAGATTTGTTTTTATACCAACAGAATAATTGACATAAAAGCAACATTCGAAACTTTGCTAACATGTACTTTTATAGTTTCCTGTAAAACAGGCATTCCATCACTTTCTGTGCATTTTATGCAACTCCATACATAACTTTTTTAACTATTAGCAACATTCAGAGCCAGATATTCAAAACTTTGCACGGGGCTAAAACCGTTTGCACAGGTTTAACGCGGGATTAGCGCGGGTCTGCTATATTCAAAAGGCCAAATAGCGCGGGCAAACTGCATTCGCGCCGGGCAAAATCATAATGTATGCAAGGGCAAACTGACATGAATACAGGCTCAATGCTATATTCAGCAACTAGAGCTACGCTAAGTGGTTTCTTGGCGACTTGGTGTGTGACACTTGTACGGTGCAGATTACTGCCCAGGATAAGTTTGTCTTAATCCTGGGCAATCAGCTTTGCTCAGCTTTGTGCGACCCTAACAAATAAATATGATACAGACAAAGCCAGATATAGAGGAAAAATGCTGCTAACTGATGACATCACAATGATGCCATCGTCTGCCACTAGTCCCAGCCATGCCAGGCAGTAAGTGGTGACCCTGCCACCAGTGGACAGCATGGCAGTGTGGCCATACAGCACACACCTGCCGACCACTCTTCTGTAGACACCAACAGATGCCAGCACACACATGCAGCACTGTGTGCATGGAGGATGTTGAAGGGAGAGTGTATGGGTGGCCAGGCTGTGCCACAGACCAGGTGTGGCCACAAGGCTGGGACACATCATGCAGTGCACAAGGGCCAGTATTGGGAATACCCCAACACCAGTGTGCCTTTCTGATAATATATGCCCCCCCGGCCACATACCGCACAGCTGTACAACTGCCACAGCACACAAAGCCGGACATGTATATGTCACTGTCAGCATCCCATGCCAGAGGTGCAGCAAGTGTGGGTCACACAATAGCATAACAGTACTGTCCACTGTCAGTAAACTCCTGCAGGTTGGGCCTCTCATTGTGTATAGTGCAGTCATCATCACTGCCCTACACACCATGGGCATTGTTGTGTCCACACACTACTGGCCCCCCTTGCTACTGTAGTATCTACTGTGTACTGTAGCATGACCTACAGTGTGACAGTTGCATGCAGCACCACCACCATCTGTGCCTGTGTTGTGTTGTCCCAGTACAGCTGCAGGCAGCAGCGCATGTGTAAGTACAGTGTTCAAAACTGTATAATATTCCCTAAGCTGTTTGCGCAGCGCTAGCACTTTTGTGCGGGTTTAGCGCAGGGCTAAACCATTAGCCCAGTGCAAACTGCATGCAAATCAGGACATAATGAGATGCTAATCTGGATGTTTGTCCAGAGACTACCTAAGTAGGTTCATTTGCATGTCACTTTTGAATATGGCAAAGTTTAGAGCTGCGCAAACAGTTTGGGGAATATTTTACAGTTTTGCACACTGTACTATCACATACGCTGCTGCCTGCAGCTGTACTGGGTCCATGCATTTGCTGGCACACACATTGGCCAGATAGTTCACCTCTACCTACCTTCACATCGCTGTGCACTATGTTGCTGTTGTGGTTTGCACTTCCTGGTTGCCATATTCAGAGCTGTCTTATTCCAGGGCTAAGTTTGCTCTGCACTCCCAGCCCAGTTTGCCCGGCCTCATTCCCATGCTATATTAAGAAGCTATTTGCCCTGGGTTATTCCTTTTGAATATGGCTTGCTTTGTGCTCCAGGCTAAGTTTGCCTGCTAGCCATGGGGTAAAGTTTTGAATATCTGGCCCTCAATGTGCAAATGTTGACTTTTATGTGCTGAATCTCTTGTTAGGGATCTATCCACACCTGCCATTCCTTTACAAATGCTACCCAGCATTGCACTATATGTTGTATTGTTATTAATTGCTCATGCCTACATGCAGATAATGGGACCTGAATTCTATTAACATTTTAGGTAACAATATTTGGTAAATAATCAAACAGTGCTCCTAATCTAAAGATGCATAACACATTTCTGTGAACTTTTTTTCACAATATAATAAGTGTTGTTCTATCAATTAGTATAATTTCATAGTACTATAAACATTACTTCTGTAAATTTTGTTTGCCATGGCAATATCTTTCTGAATATAAGTATTCTGAGGCCTAATGGAATCTGAAACAACAGAATGGCATCATCTGCATAAAGCATTGTTTTTATGCCAGTATTAGTAACAGGAGGGAATGTAGCTAAATCATATATGCATTCAACAAGGCATTCTATACAGGGAAGAACACAATTATTGCAAGCACGCAGCCTCGCTTAACTCCATGGGTTATAGTGAATGGCTCTAGCAGTTGTATCAGTATGTAACATTTCAGCAACAATAGTAAGTGTGTATGTATGTATGTTCCTATAGAAACATAGAATTTGATGGCAGATAAGGATCGCTTGGCCCACCTAGTCTGCCCATTTTCCTACCTAACAGATAAGCTGCAGATCCTAGTTAACCAACAGCTTACTTCCTCCTACCCCCACTAGGACTGCCTTATGTCTGTCCCATGCATTCTTGAATTCCCCCACTATTCTTGATTCCACGACCTCCTCAGGGAGGCTGTTCCATGCAACCACAACCCTCTCCATGAAAAAATACTTCCTCACATTACCTCTGAGCTGTCCCCCCTGTATCTTCAGATTGTGACCCCTTGTTCTTACGCATCTCTTTTTCTGAAAGATGCTACCCTCTTGGACTTTGTTGATTCCCTTGAGGTACTTGAAAGTTTCTATCATGTCCCCTCTCTCTCCCTTCTTTCATCAAGGGTATACATATTAATCTCCTTTAGTCTCTCTTCGTATGTCTCCTGGTGCAGACCCTACACCATTTTGGTTGCCCTCCTCTGGACAGCCTCCACTCTGTCTATGTCTTTGCGGAGATGGGGTCTCCAGAACTGCACACAGTACTCCAGATGGGGTCTCACCAACTGTCTGTACAGAGGGTTAATAACTTACTGTTTTCTACTATTGATGCCTCTTCCTATGTATCCCAGTAGCTCCCCAGCCTTCCTTACTGCCTTCTCACATTGCTTGCCCACCTGTAGGTCATCTGATATAATTACCCCCAGGTCCCTTTCCATTTTTACTGTTGTCAGTATCTCACCCCCCATTGTGTACGCTTCCCCTGGGTTTTTGTTCCCCATGTGCATTACCTTGCACTCCTTTGCATTGAATCTGAGCTGCCATACATTTGACCATTCCTCCAACCTTGCCAAGTCCCTTCTCATCCTTTCCACCCTACCTTGTGTATCAACTCTGTTGCAGATCTTTGTGTCATCTGCAAAGAGACATCCTTTTCCTTCCAGTTCCTCTGCAATGTCACTTATAAAGACATTAAAAAGGACCGGTCCCAGTACTGAACCCTGCGGTACCCCACTAGTAACCCTCCTTTCTTCACATATCTTCTGTATGATTGGGAGTAAAGTATTTGGTCTATAACAACTAGGGTTATTTCTTGCTCCTTTTTTTAAATAATGGAACTATTACACCACCATTCCAGTCAGGTGGCATACTTAGAGACTCATTAATTATTGCAAATATAAAGGTCAAAATGTTTGCCCAAAAGTCTGAATCAAAATGAAACAGTTCTGCTGAAACTGCATTTCCTGTCGCTTTATTTAGATCCTGTGCAAGTATTGCAGATTTTTAACTTCTGCCACTGAGGCTGGATCCCACAAAGCAATATTTAAAAATTCTGTTCTCTCTGTTTCTTGGTGGATACTATAAACATGTTTGTCATCTGTCACTTTATAAACTATTTTAAAGTAAATGATCCATTCAGTTGCTGTAACTGCAGCACATATCCTATACCTTGTGTTGTTGTCAAATGTACCATGAGCTACCAAGGACCAGAATACCTGTGCATTTTTATTTTTAACTGCCTCTTGTAAATCTGGCCATAGTAATTCCCTATATTGGTTTCATTTAGATGTTAATAATGCTCTATATATTCTTTTTTCATATTTTCAAAGCCAACATTATCATGAAATTAATTATACTAACTGTCTGCTTGCCTGCTTAATTTATCATCTGTTTCAATTGTCTACATTCACTGTCAGACCTGGGTTTATCTTTCCCAGTAGTACATTAGCTTTGTTTCCTATCTGTTGGCAACAGAGAGAGTGCAATGCTGTTCATAATAGTTACGAACATTATAAGTGTATAATTTGGATTTTATAACGTCCCCTTCACATTAAACCAAGCAACCAATAACTGCAATTGATTAGCTTAGTCACTTTTAATGATCTCCTCTGGTTTCTTTTCAGTGAGTTTATGCCAAATAATTTTTTTGCATATATTATGCACATGTTCTCATCAGCTTCTATATGTTTTTTTGCTTGCTGTACCAGCTGTAAATTATGATTCTATTTTATCAAACATTTCAGCAGGAAATGATCAGTTTCCCATATCTTAATGATTTCAAGTAAGATAATGTTATTATATGAGTATGCACCAATAAAGCATACATCTATTTGACTACCACCAACAGGGGTAGGAAATGTTATTTCACCTTGCCAATTGCTCTTGGTTCTTCCATTCAAAACTCTGAGCCTTGCCCTGATACAAATTGCAGTAGTTTCTTGCCTCTTTTACCTATATTTTATCATTTGATTGTCTGTTTGGAATTCCCAAGGCATCATCAAGATTACAGTCATGTTTATCTCATCAATTTCCTCACCCCACCTAGAATTAAAGTCTCCAGTAACAATCAGAAGGAGATCTGGGAACCACACTTTAGCTGTATAATGCTTGCTTCTAAATTGTTTAATTTTTCTCAGATTCACTTAACCTTATTTGTAGTGGAATATAGACATTAAAATATGCACATATATCAGTGCTAATACTAACAACAACATATATATAGTAGGCATTATAATCACTTAAAGCTACACATTTCATATTTAACCTAGTATTAACAGATATTTGGCAATAAGATAGAGCCATACAGAGGAATGGGTGCTCTAAGACCACACAAAATAGAGAAAATATCAGTCTTGGCACATCTATATGGACAAAGAAAAAAGCCTGTGTTCAGGTGAAACGTGCGTGAGGAGTTTTTCTGTGTCTGCACTTGTATGCACTTTGTGTCTGCCAATGCTGTTTCTGGTATTTTTTCAAGTAAAAAAATGTATATTTTACTAGTTTAGCATGGAGAGTTTTTCTTTGTCCATATAGGTGTGCCAAGACTGGTATTTTCTCTATCAACAGATATCATAAGCCCTCCATTAGCTTGCCCAAATTTACTTTTCTTGAAGGCTGGGATTATCCATGCCATGAAGCCATCAAATATTTATTTACCATTCACACAGTTCCAGATTTCATGTAGAATAAGTATGTCATACTTTATAACTTCATTGGTCTAGTCTTTATCAAGTATTCTATTGTTTTAAATCTGCTGTTATTCCAACTTATTAATGAGATATTAAAGGCAGACTTAGACTTAGAGGCATCTTTCCTTAGACATCTGAGTCTGACAATTCAGTTGCATCATTTGTTTCTAATTCTGTCTCAGAACTGCTTATATTAGATTCTGATAAAATAATATCACTTACTGATAAAATAGTACTTCTGTTTACTCATTGACCCTTTTGCCTCCTCCCTCTGATTATAGTTGTGTATTTTTTTATCTCCCATTAATTTATGGTCTTGTTCAGTTGGTTTTAAAAATTCTGTTATTTGATGTTGTTTTCTTCCTCAGTCTTGGAATTACTGTTGTCCTTCTTTTCTGCTACTGCAGTTTCTCCTGTTTCAGGCTGCTTCTGTGCTGATCTAATCTAAATTTGCTATGATGTTATAAAAATCATCCCTTTTCTTTATAAGCTTCTGCCTTTTTCATACAATGCTAATACCACACAGATCTGTCCCTTGTTCAGGGAAGTTCTGTATCTGTACATTGTTTTAATTTCTGCCCAAGCAATTTTATTTTCCAGTGTTCCCTTGTTTCTGGAGGGCATGGGCTTGGTCCCACCCACCCCAAGAGCATCATTTCCATTATAAAAGGGGTTCTGTCAGCACATCCCCAACAGGGCAAAGGACATACACCTGTCATATCCTTAAGAGACCAGCACACTGCATAGGGGGTAATGCACACAGGGGTGTAGCCAGAAATTTCCATTTTGCACACAAACTCCAACAATTACACCCCCCCATAAAAAAATGTATACATCCTCTCCAAATGGCACCCCCTTCCAAACAAGTCAAATTATTGCCAGATGATTCTTCTAATCTCTAAAGAGTTTATACATGTATCTGTCTCTTAAAAAACAGAAGTTTACTGAGACACTCCTCAGTTACCTACACTAACCCAAATACTACAGATTAGAATGAAAATGTTAACAGAAAGGCATATGGTTTGTGACAGGCATTCAACAAAACTGTACACAAATGTGTACAGTGAGTATGCTTGCCTACACCCTTGAATGCATGCACACGCTAGCACTTGCTAACAAAAAATAAACAAAAAAAAAACATTTAAAAAGGAAGGGAGAGAGACATGTGGGGAGTGGTGCAGTGCACTTGCTGTGGGGTGGCAGTCATCCATGAGGTGTTTTGGAGGCTGCAATGCTGCCCTGTTTGCAGGCACCTCTCTGGTCTGAGGGAGGAGGCTGCTCGTCTCCAGACTGACCTGGTGAGGATTCAGAAATCCACCTCCCCCACCAGGGACCACCAGGGCCACTGCCACTGCCTTAGAGGTTGCCAAGAAAGAGGAGCAGTTGGACCATGGTGGGCCCAGGGAGGGTGAGGGTGGTGGAACAGAGGCACATCTTTCCAGTTGTACCTCTCCAGATCGACAGGGGAAACATGGAGGGGGTTGTGCCATCTACATAAAGGACACAATACACTGTCAGCCACTTCCCCTCCCCTCGCTGGTCCCTGGGCTGCAGGCCATCACACTCAAACTCACCATGGTTCACTCCAAAACCCCCCTTCTCATCACGGCAGTCTACATTCCCCCAGAGACCAGAAAGTGGCCTTTCACTCAATCCTGTCATATCTTGCCTCCCTCCCACAACAAAATGAACAAATTATACTAGGGACTTCAACACCAACTGGCTGGCTAAGTCCACCTCACCACTTATAGATGGAGCTACAGCCAAAGACCTCACTCAAGTAGTCACCTCTCACCCCTGCACTGGAGCCTCCTCCCTGCTGGACCTGATCTTCACCAACAGCCCCCCATAAAATCTCTAACACCATGGTGCTACCAAATACAATCAGCGACCACTCCCCAGTTCTCTGCACATGGTCCTACAAAATGGACAATACCCCCCAAGGTAATCATCCTTCACAAACTGGGCCCAGGTAAACTTACTCTCCTATGATCCCATCTCAGGTCACTGGACTGGTCCTTCTTAACTAATACCCTCGACCTGGACCTAGCCCTTGACCTATTCATTCGCACTTTCAACACCATCTGTGACAAATTTGCCCCACTTTCAAAAAGGATGGCCAAAGGCAACCCTGCCCCCTGGATCTCTGACTGGCTATGTGCCTTGATGCATACATGTGACTCTCTCTGGCACCTCTCAAATGAGACTGGCCATCCCTCCAACAGACAGACATACAGAGAGGCCCAGAACAAGTGTATGTGGGCACTACACAGAGCCAAGGCCGAGCACTATAAAGCAGTCCTCACCAGCACATGGGGCTCTGGGCAGAAATTCTGGAATAATGTCAAGGAAATTGGACAGAAAAACCATAACCCCCCTCCCAACCAGACAGCGGTGGAAGGGCACCGTGACTTCTGACCCCTCCACTATAGCCTTGGCCTTAAACCAAGCTTTCACTAACCTCAGCCACATTCTCCCCTAACTTCTTTGACCCCTCCGGCCTGCCCCGCCCCTCAGAATAACCCTCCCTTCCACCTGTGGTGCATCACCCTAAGGCTGCTGAACCATACCTCAGAAATGCTCTAAGCCACTCTTCACTATAGTAGTGACTCCCTGGATCTGAGGCTTCTCCAGCTCACCCTCCAAGACGTACTCTACCCACTCACCTATATATTGAACCTTTCCCTCTGCCAAGACAAATTCTCCACCAGATGGAAATCTGCCTCCGTTACCCCTATATTCAAAAGTGGGGACCGTACTGACACCAATAAGTACAGGCCCATATCTATCCTCCCCCCCATCCAAAGCTCTCGAGTGCATTGTCTGTGACCAGCTCACTGACCACCTTAACAAACATGATCTTCTCTGTAAACAGCAGCATGGCTTCTGCAAAGGGCAGAACACTACTACTGCCCTCCTGGAATTCACTGCACACATCCACTCTGCATTAGACAAAGGCCATACCACTGGTGCTGTTTTTGTCAACCTCTCTAAGGCATTCAACACCGTCAATCACTCCCTCTTGCTAGTCACACTCTCTAACATCGACCTTTCCCAGGATGCCCTACACTGGTTCACTGACTACTTAATGGGTAGGTGCCAACAGGTCAAAATCGGTACTACACTATTCAATAGTCTCCCAATTCTCTCAGGGGTCCTCCAGGGGTCTATCCTTGGCCCTCTTCTTTTCAGTCTTTACCTTAACTCCATCCCTAGCTCCTGCTCTAGCAGCCTCCTGCTATATGTTGATGATGCTGTCCTTTATGCCTCTAGCCATGACCCTCTACAACTCCACCACTCCATCCAGTCCTCTGTTAATGAAGCCGAACAGTGGTTCACTGCCCATCGCCTCATACTGAACTACAAAAAGACCAAATTCATGATCTTCTCTCACCCCCAGAGCACTAAGCAGAAACTTTGCCCTCAGATCCTTACTGCTGACCTAACCCCACTCGAGCAAGTGAACTCCTTCAAATATCTAGGCATCACCCTGGACCTGGTCCTCACTTTCCACCAGCATGTACACCACCTGTCCACGGCCCTCAATGTCTGCCTAGTACTCCTATACTGTGTCAAACATTGCCTGACCCAAGACGCCCTCCGACTTGCAGTCGCATCCTTCATCCTCTCCCTCCTTGATTATGGTATACTCATTTATAGTGCTGCCACCACCACAACCCTAAATAGACTATGTCTCTCCCTCAACAAAACCTGTCGACTTGTCCTCGGCTGTGACCACCTCACACACACCTGCTCACTATATAACTCCACAAACTGGCTTAACCTTGACATCAGGATCAAATTCTACACCTGCCTTATGGCCAAAAAAATCACCCTGGGTCTCTTCCCTTTGGGTCTCGCCACCCTAATCTATCTGTCTACAACCCCAAAAGCTCCAGCAAGCAACATCTCTCAGTTCCCCAATGCTGTACCTCCCAATATCAAAGGTCTTTCAGCTTCAAAGCCTCCACCTGGATGAATGACCTACCCAACTTCATCGCAACCCAAAACTCTATCGGCCTCTTCAAAACCCACCTTAAGAGTCACCTCCAGTCCTCAAACTGCTGTGACAGCTACTGACCCTGTCACATGTATCCTCCCTCCTGACAACAGTCTATGGCTGGCTACCCACTCTTTTCTATTACTTTCCTTTTCTCTCTTTCCTTCCTACTAGATGCTCATCTATGCCTCCATAAGTCTACTGGGATCTAACTATGAGCCTTAACTCTGTTTTGTTCAATATAAACAACATGTAACCTTAACTCTGTACTGTTCAATATATGTGACGTGGAATCTTTGTAAATGAGTCTCTGACTCAAAGGTACTCTCTGATCTCTGCATAAATAAAAAATAAATAAATATGTCATTCTGGTGGAGCATGGTTCCTCTATGGAGGCACCCACAGTGGAGACCAAGAAGCATGCTGGGAACCTCCACAAAGAAGACCCACAGGAGGGTGGCAAGGGACCCCACAGGGGAAGGAAACAACTCCTGGTGGGGGACTCAATCATTAGGGGGTAGAACTGGGGGAGGGAGGAGAGAGGGAGTTAAGGTGCCTTCCCAGCACCATAGCTTGGAGGGACAGGAAGCAAATCTTCAGGATTGTGGGAGCAGCTGCATGGGAGAGGGAGCTGGACATCATTGTCCACTTTGGGACAAATGACCTGGCTCAGAATGGGATCAGAGTAGTGCAGGAGGAGTTTGTGGAGTTGGGGAGGAGCCTTAGACAAGTAGCATGCATGATAATTTCTCGGAGGTGCTGCCTGTCTATGGCATGGGTGAGGCTAGGGTACTCTGCACCATGGGAGTCAATGAATGGCTGAAAAACTGGTGCAGAGCTCAGGGTTTTGGCTTCATTGGGGACTGGGGGTCCACCTGGATGGATACAGGCCTATACTGGTGCAATGGTCTGCATCTGTCCAGGAGGGGAACCAGGATCCTAGGTGATAGGTTTAAATGCTTCACTGGCAAGCATTTAAACTAGCCAAGGGGGAGGCACTGAAAAGGAGCAGGGAAATCCCAGCCCTCCCAACAAAACAGGGTAGTTAGCAAGATAAACACCAAGGTAGAGAAGTCGATAGGGAGCTAACGGGGTAAATGGAGAAAAAGACAAAGGCAGTAAGGACAGGGATGGGGCTAAAAGGGGTAAGGCCATCAAAAAAATGGAGGGTGATGAGTACCAATGCCCATAGTCTGGGTAACAAGTTCCCTGAACTAGTGGTCTTGATGGAAGAGGGATGCCTGGATATCATGGCAGTCACAGAAACTTGGTACACAGAGAACTATGACTAGGATGTCAACATACCAGGGTACACTATCTACAGGAGAGACAGGGAGGGTAAAAGAGGAGGAGAAGTAGCTCTCTACGTAAGGGAAGGGATCAAAGCAATGGAACTAAAGGGTAAACAGGGAGAAGAGGAGGCACTGTGGATCACCCTGGAGATAGGAAATAGCACCACAATCTGCACGGGGGTTGTATACAGACCCCCATCTCAGGGGGAGGCAATGGACAAGGAACTGATAGAAGGCATCCTTAGAATGGCAGAAAAAGGGGAGATATTGTTGATGGGGGACCTGAATATGCCAGATGTTAACTGGAGCACCTTTGCTGCAGCCACATCCAATAGCAGGGTCATTCTCTATGCCCTACAGGGGGCATACCTCAGACAGCTGGTGTTGGAAGCCACTCAGGAGGGAACAGTCTTAGACCTGGTACTCTCAAACAGGGACGGAGACAGGATCTCAGATTTAGAAGTGGGTAGCCATCTGGGAACAAGTGACCAACAAATAGCGTGGTTCACGATAAACACAGCCATAGAGTCAAGCCATACAAAAGTTAGGGTGCTGGACTTTAGGAGAGCTGATTTTGGCAATATGGGAGAGTACCTCAGAAAAGCACTAGCAAACTGGCAAGAAGGAGGGGTGGAGGAACAATGGGGAAAAAATCAAAACTGCCATCACAGAGGCAACAAGCCTTTGTGTGAAGCAAATAAACAAAACAAAACAAAGGAAAAAAACACTATGGTTCTCAAAAAAGGTGGCGGGGAAGGTTAGGGAGAAAAAGATAGCATTCAGGAAGATTAAAGAAAAACAGAAGGAGCAAGACACAGAATGGTACCAGTTAAAGCAGAAGGAAGTGGGGAAGGCAGTCAGAATAGCAAAGGTCCAAACCAAGGAAAGGATAGCCAACTCAGTTAAGAAGGGGGATAAAACCTTTTATAGGTACATTAAGGAGTGCAAAAAGACCAAGGGAGGGATAGTGAGGCTTAATAAAGGGAAGGGGGCAGAGGGTGAAAGTGAAACAGCAGGGATACTGAATGAATGCTTCTACTCAGTATTCACAAAAGAAGAGAGGGGGAGGTACCTAAACCACACAATATAAGCACTCTGGATGTGTGTGTGTGTGGGGGGGGTCGATACCAGTCTATTCACAGAAGAAAGGGTTCAGAAAGAACTCCTAAAACTGAAGATGGACAAAGCAATGGCGCCTGATGGGATTCACCCCAGAATTCTAAAAGAACTAAGGGGAGAATTAGTGACACCACTGACTACCCTTTTTAACAAATCATGGGAGTATGGTGTTGTACCTGAGGACTGGAGGATGGCAGATGTGATTCCCCTTCACAAAAGTGGGAGCAAGGCAGAGGCAGAAAACTACAGACCTGCTAGTTTGACCTCAGTGGTAGGGAAAATGATGGAATCACTTTTGAAAGAAAGAATTGTTGAGTACCTAGAGACCAGCGGTGCACAGGACCCAAGGCAGCATGGATTCACAATGGGAAGGTCATGTCAGATGAATCTAAAATTTTTTTTTGATTGAGTGACCAAAGTAGTAGACAAGGGAGGGGCTATGGACATGGCCTACCTAGACTTTAGCAAGACATTTGACACAGTCCCACACAAAAGATTAATAAACAAGTTAGCCAGCCTGGGAGTGGGTCCCAGGGTGGTAACCTGTGTAAAAAATTGGCTGGACAACAGGATGCAGAGGATAATAATAAACTGAGTCCACTCAAAAGAAAGGGGAGTCACTAGTGGGGTACCACAGGGTTCAGTACTGGGACCAGTTCTCTTTAATGTCTTTATAGGTGACATTTCGGAGGGACTGGAAGGAAAAGCATGCCTCTTTGTAGATGACACAAAGATCTGCAAAAGGGTTGATACACAAGAGGGGGTGGAAAGGATGAGAAGGGACTTGGCAAGGTTGGAGGAATGGTCAAAAGTATGGCTGCTTAGATTCAATGCAAAGAAGTGCAAAGTAATGCACCTGGGAAAGAAAAACCCAGGGAAAGAGTACACAATGGGGGGAGGTACTAACAACAACAAAAATGTAAAGGGACCTTAGGGTAGTCATATCAGATGACCTAAAGGTAGGCAAGCGATGTGAGAAGGCAGTAGGGAGGGCTGGGGGATACTGGGTTGCATAGGGAGAGGCATCACCAGTAGAACACAGGAAGCTATTGTCTCTCTATACAGAGAGTTGGTGACACCCCATCTGGAGTACTTTGTGCAGTTCTGGAGACCCCATCTCCACAAGGACATAGACAGGATGGAGGCAGTCCAGAGGAGGACGACTAAAATGATGCAGGGTTTGCACCAGAAGCCATATGAAGAGAGACTAAAGAAGCTTAATATGTATACCCTCGAGGAAAGGAGGAAGAGGGGGGACATGATAGAAGCGTTCAAGTATCTCAAGGGAATCAACAAAGTCCAAGAGGGTAGCATTTTTCTGAAAAAGAGATGTACAAGAACAAGAGGGCACAATTTGAAGCTGGGGGGGGGATGGCTCAGGGGCAATGTGAGGAAGTATTTTTTTTCATGGAGAGGGTGGTGGATGCATGGAATGGCCTTCCTGAGGAGGTTGTGGGGTCAAAAACAGTGAGGGGATTCAAGAATGCATGGGACAGACATAAGGTAATTTTAGTGGGGGATAGGAGGAAGAAGGTTGTTGGTTAACTAGGATATGCAGCTTATCCAAAAGGTAGGGAGATGCGCATACTGGGCGGGCCAAGTTGTCCTTATCTGCCGTCAAAGTCTATATTTCTGTGTTGATCATATTATATACTGCCAGTTTTAGAGTAAACAAGTTATCCTTTTTTTGTTTGCTTTGGAAATACCTCTAATATTTATTGTTAGCAACACATAACCATTTCTAATACTTTATTCATTGTGATCTTCTTCACTATTAATGTCCAAGACAGTTCCTGCACTTAGATTTTTTTTGTTATGCTTTCCAGTGATTTTTGAAAATTGTACTTTTTTACTAGGCTTTGCTGTTATATTGTTTATCTCTTATTATATGGCTGGGTTCTATGGCCTCCTTACTAATGACATTATGTTTAACTCTGTCTTGCTTTCTTTTTTGTTTTTTACTTTTGCACATTCCTTGTACTTCATCTCTCTCTGTTATCATCCAATAATTGATTTCTCCTGTCGTGAAGATCTTTCACTTAAGTCTGTTTCCTTCAGTTCCTTTTTGGCTACCTTTTTCATTGTTTCCTCAATTGTTTGGGGAGGTTGTATGTTTATTTGGTGTACCCAATGCACATGTTTTAACCCTTCATGGGCTGCTCTTATTTCCTGCCTCCTATCGCTGAATGATCATCTCTCGCTCTCTCTGGAACCTGACTACTGTAATATGTAACACTTAGCATGGGATAGTATGCAAAATTTCTAGTACCTATGATTGTATGAATTATGTACATTTTTCCTACCTGTTTTCTAGCATCATGTCATCACTGTTATTACCTGAAATATCTTATAGATTCTCTCTTTTATGTTGTTGCTCATCTTCTGTACGAATGTCTGTAAATTGTTTGACTACCTAAAATGTCTGTAACCTCCCGGGTCGTGTCGGAAAATAGTCATAATTATGGCTATGACACCTTACCTGGTTAACAAAAACTAAATAAAAAATAAATAAAATAATTTTCTTCATCTGTTGTTCTTACTGTTTCCTCTATATTATTGCATGTTGTTTGCCAGTCAATTAATCTTCTAAATAATGCAAGTTTTTTAATGCAATAATTCCCCAGCTGTATTTCCCTTTTAATTTCTTCAAGATTTCTAGCAACTGCATTTAGATTTTTGATTCTCTGCAGGTGACTCTTGCAATACCAAATTATATTCATTTGCTGGGATGGGGGTGGGGGTGTCAGTTCCAGCTCCCTTTTCTGCATCTGTGGTTCATAAATGAGGGATCTCAGGAATACATCTTCTTGATGGAGGATCAAGACTTAACCTTTTAATGTAAGGTGAAATAAAAATATTAAAGTCTTTTAAGTAAGACCGCTGTTATTTTTGATTTTCAACATCATGTATAACATCCTTAATGGTACCCCCAGGAGCATTACTACACCCCAATGTCACTAAACACCCTTCTAATGACTCACTCCTCCACCCATGGCCTATGTTCTGCTGACCTAGCTCTACTACACGTGCCCAGGTGCAAAACCACTAAGGGTGGCACTGCATTCTTTCATGTGGCCCCTAAGCACTGGAACTCCATACCCATGGAAGCTCATATTGCACCCACACATTCCATCTTCAAACACAAACTACGCAGCTTCCTTGTCAACTCTGAATCCTGCACCTGCTTTAAACCTCCCTAATCTTCTCAAACTGCAGCCCTATCATTCACATCCTCCTCTAAACATCCGCCTCCCTTTCCACCTGGATTATAGCCTCCACTCCCTACTTATGCCTATCTCTTTCCCTTTTCGCCGTTACTACCACTGGGTTTACTCACAGTACTTATGATGCTATCTGTAAACTGATTCTTATGCCATTTAGTTTTGTTTTTGCCCAGTTGGCACTGAGTCAGTAGTGACTCATGTATGTATGCTGTATAACGTGGCCCTCTGCTGATAACTGTTACAGCACTTGCCTTAATTACTATGTCTGCCTATTGATTTGTATTACCATTTGTTTTTTAAATCCTGCCACACAATTTTTGTGGTCAATTTTTGTCTATGACCAAATGTAATTGTTAATTTATATACCTTACCTTGCTATACCATCATATGCACTGTACTGTGTTGATGCTCCTAATCTGAAACTGTATTACTTTGATGTAACACTGTTCATAATTTTGTAACCTCCTGGGTCGTGTCTGAAAATAGTCACAGCTTGTGTCTAACACACCCAACCGGTTATCAAACACTAAATAAATAAATAAAATAAATAATTTGTTTGACTACTTGCTCTGCTTTACTCTGTAAATCTATTAACTGATTATTTGCAAGACAAATTAATTCTGGAGCATTAACATTTACTTGAAATGAAACGGGTAGACTGGATGGGCCTAGCGGTCCTTATCTGCCGACAATTTCTTTGTTTATGTTTGAAACTTGTTTTTCTGGACTAGCTAGGTCTGAACACTTAAGAAGTGGCCCTGTTTTTTCTAAAGTCTCTGCTATATCTATTTTGTTTGACTTGGTGCCTGGCTCAGAGACTCTATTTGAAACTGATCCCTCCAAATCTCTAATTTGCTCTATTAATGGGTTAGACTGAACAAAATGATTTTAAATCGGAGAAGATGTCATTTTCAGATTAAATGTATTCTTTAATATCTTTTTATTACCTCCTAATTCTATCTGATTACCTGGAGACATCAAATAACTAGTTATTTCCTTTGCCAGAATGACTGCTGTATATTTCCCTTTTAAATGATCTTGTGGTTTTGTTTTACTTTTTCCCCATTTGATGTTCCCTATCTCTTATCACAAAAACTCTTCTTGGTTTACTTAAATTACTTGACAGAACATTCTGAAGTGGGTGCTTTTCCAAGATGGCTGCTGTCACCTTGCATGCTGAGGAGTAGCTGCAGGTGCAGGGTTTGCTTGAAGGCATTTTTCTTATTTACTACAGGTAAGCTAATGTTGCCCATGTTTTTTCCCAAACCTTTCCAGGCAATCTTTTGTGGCTTTCTTGATACCGTGCAGTGTCTCTGTGTCCTCTGTTCCCTACTTGGAGGAAAGCATCTTGTGGTTGAGGAGGTAGACCAGTAGGGTGGACGGAGAACCCGCCAGGAAGGCAAAAGCACTGAGCCAGTGGCACAGTAGTTCTTCCATGCTGGGCCTGATGTTGAAGAATTAAATGGATTAGTGAACTTCAGGACAGCTGAACAAGCGAACAAGTGATCAGCAAGCCAGAAAGAAGCCTATTGAACTGCAGTGAGCAGTGGACTTGTTTGAGCTATTTACGGGTGTTACGAGTGTCTCAGCTCAGTTTCACCTTTTGGTGCTGCCTACCTTAGAGATGGGAGAACTCTATGGTCAGGAGTGTAGCCAGACAATAAAAATGTGTACACCATGGCCATGTCTGTTGCACCATCTGACACAATAAACACACATTTTGTATACCATTATACTGTTTGTTGCCCGCACCCATGCACTGGTAAATACAGTTGCTATGTATTGTTCCCTCAAGACATCCACATACCACCCCAGTGCCTGTATTGTATTGTTCCTGGGATGCAAAGACAGTCTTAGTGGCCAGCCCTTTTAGTCGTGTCTCTCAGGTGTGAAATCACAAAAAGGATCAGCCGACATTGTTCAGCATTGTATTAAGCAATGTTGCAGTGCAGAGTCTTGTTGTTGCCACCATAAAATAAAATTGTACACCATGGAGTACATGGAATGTCTTCCTACTCCCATGTCTAAGGTTTTATCGTATGCTTTCTTTTTCTCTTTGGACTTTATAATCATTGCACTGTTCAAAAAGAATAATCCCCCTTTGTAGTTTAATTGCATTTTATATATTATCTATTATATATTGTACATTGTAGTGCTGTGTTAGTATTCTGAAGGGGGATAGACATAAAATAAGAGACGACCAGATTCATCCTAGAAGTGCGATAACAAAACCTTTCAGGACAGCATGTTTATTTCTTTTTTTTTCACATATTTATAACATTTTTATGGCTCTGAGCTGGCAATTGTCAGTGGAACCCAGCACTTAAATAATTCAATTTCCTTATGCTTATTTTATGGATTTAAGCAAGACCCTTTATTTTTCTATAGCCACAGTATCTTAGCCCCTAACGTTTGGTGGATAGTGCCATGTATTATAAGTTTACACACTATAAAAGAAAAGTTTGCATACATCCTATGGCTGTTGGGTTATACTTTGAACAAGGCGTCCACAACTGAGTGCCTACAAAAACAGCAACTCAGTTATGGTGCCTGTGTTCAGGGCTACATGACAGGGTAGCGCCTGGATACCAGGGTGGGCGAGGCAGGGCAGGCTGCGTATGCATGCACATGTGCAGGGGGAAGAGGAAGGGGAGGGCAGCTGCTGAGCTGGACCACTAGCATGGTGGGGAGAGTGGTTGGTGCAGGGTTCGGGTCTGGCCGGTGCGTTTTTTTTTTTTGCCTGCAGCCGGCTTTTAATTTTTACAAGTTTCTCACCCCCCCTGGACATGCACCCCCCTGGAGTTGAGAATCCATTAGTGGGGGGCACAGCCTCCTGCATTAACAAAACATCCCCTAGATCTTGGGTGCCCTCTTGGTATTTGCTGCGAGTGTGCATTGACAAAATTCATTTTCGGCGATGTACGCTTGCCCTAACGACGATCGCTATTCCACGATCGCCATTATGACACAGAACCAGCTGCTGAGTATCTCTGTAAATGGGTTATTTAGTATTTAACATTTAAATGCTTAATATTTTATTTGATCTGTTTTGGGAGATTTAAATTTATTTCTAGTTTGTGCCAAGAGTCGCATGATAGTGAACAGCGCATACGTGGGCATCCTTTTTCTTTAGTCCTTTAGCCATCTCACTCTCTGGTTGACTGCATCAGACTGAGCTCAGGTAAAATCTAACACATTTTTATCATGGCATTGGGTAATGTCAGATATTCTAGGATTCTCTGTTTAACCAATAGCATATATCCATTACTGGCTGCATATAAACAAATCTGCTGATAATATATCTAGAGAAAGCTCTTTGATATAACTCTGTATTAAGTTGGGGGTTGTGACTGACATTTGCCTTGGAGATTTGTGTGGCCACAAGCAAATGCCCCCTTTTTGAGTCATTGTTCATCTTTGGTTCCTGGATAAATAAACACACTGTAAGTAACTAATTAAAACTCAGAGTTAGCCTGAGCCCACTAGCATTAGAAAGCATAACAGATTTTTTTTTGCTCACAGGTGTAACTAATGTAGTCACTTATGTTTTATCTTTATCTATGTGACTGTACAGACTTAATGCCTGTGTGCCTCGTCCCTCTTTATGTTCCTCACATTGAAAACATTTGCATAGTGAAAGTTATTACTCAAAACATGTCGTAGTAAGACAAAAGGCTGGAACGTCTTTCTAGCACTTGTTGCAATATTCCAAGTACTTCAGCCTTGTCAAAAAAAAAACCCCAAAACAAAACAAAAAAACCCTACAATGGTGGTAACAAGGAATCAACTATTTAGAATAAATGCAGATTTGTCCGACTCCTTACAGGATGCTGACCTCTCAAGAAGAGATCACAATGAATCTAATGAAAAAAAAAAAACACCAGTTGTAATTCTACAAAGAAGAGAGGGCTTAGAATTAAGGTGCATAAGAGGGTTTACACAAAAATTGATACTAGGCAACCTAAAATTACTGATTTACTGAATATCACAGATTCCAGTCTGGAAAATAGGGGAAAAAGGATTTCCGCAGGTGATCAGGTCTTACCTTCTGGATTTTTGCTGCAGACTAATACCATACATCTAACCTCTACTCCTAAACTCAGTAATCTTAGGGCACGGGGTCATAATGTCGCAAGACATTATGCCGCATGCAAAAATTCTGCTGCCAATTCAGTGTGATTTCTTGCATGCGGCATAATTCTTTTTTTGTGAGGGGCTCCACACCCGGCACCCCCTGTTACAGGAGGCTGCACCCCGAACCCCCCCAATAAGGATTCTCAACTCTGGAGGGGGGGATTCAACTTAAAATTGCACAAAAGTAGGAAAAAAAATAAAAATTTCTGGGACTGGGAATCAAACCTAGTCCCATATGCAGTGCCTGGGTTCCTTGCTGCAGTGGCTCAGTCCATTGAGTCATGCCAGCTGCTTGGTGGAACCCCATCCCAGCAAAGGTCTTATCCTCTGCCTGGGATAGTGCGAGTGGTGCAATACCACATACAGTAGTATTTGCGGTATTGCACCACTCGCTGTCTTGTACAGCGCTATTCCAGGTTAGCGCTAATGTCATATGCTATTAAGCATATGACATTATGATTTGGTAGCTAATCGACGTACTCTACTTAGAGATAAACAGCTGTTAAGAAAAACACTCCCCAAGGTGGATAAAGCTACTGTATCCCTCTGACACAATCTTTAGAGAGGACTTCTGGCCTACAATTTTTACAAGAGCCAGTCCTTACTGAAGAAGCCAGTCTAGATATAAACTCCTTCGACAGAGTGGCTATGTACCAAGATCAAAACTTGCTCTTGCACAGCTTTGCATCGCTTTCTGAAGTAAAAGCAAACTGATGTAGGAGGATCAGAGAACAAGAATTGTAGAGCTTTTCCAAAAACAGGTAGTATCAAAGCAGTTATAGAGGACTTGCAGGAAACTATTAGGGGCCTAAAACACCTCAATGATCAAGGGAGAAGAAAGTACAACATGTAATTTAACCAATCAATCAGTAGGATTTACAAAAGATTAAAATTGAACCAGCATAATATTCTGTGGTGATTTGCATATGCAGGCCATGATGCTTTGCATTGTGGTGGCATGTGTGATTTTGTATTTTTTAGTCAAATCTAAATGCATTGGTGTTTATCTCAGTGAGGATATCATTAAAGTTATAAAAAAAAATCCTAAGCCGCAAATCTAATGTTGATGGAACAGCTAGTTATAATTAGAAACAAACTAGACACCATTAGAGAAGACATAGCAATTAGTGGGGCTTGCCTAGACGATGTACTCCTTAAAATAAACAGGCAAACACCACAAGAAAACTCAACTTCTCTTGAATTTCCCTCAGGTGAGTCTAAAAGACCAACATTTTCCACTTTGGTTTTTCCCAGAGGAATCCCCAAAAAACTGGCATATCCAAAAAAAGAAAAAGAGAAAAATAAAAAAACAAGAATAAGAACAAAGGCCACGTGAGTATGGGGAATACATAGAGGTTTAACAAATTACCGATAGATGTTAACCAGAAACAGAAAAATCAATCTATAGTAAGAGGTGTTAAAAACACGGGAAGGGACAAAATATTTTGTGAAGATCCTAACATGACTATATGGGATAACAAGTCTATCAGAATTAGAGGAAACAATCCAGGAATAACCCTTGGCGAAATCTCAGAGAAAATGTCAGATCCAGGTAATGAAGTCAGGGCATTAAGGATAGACTGGGACAAATGGATATCCAACATGCAACCTACTGGAGCAAAAGTCACAGAAAATCAAGGAAAGGTAGAAAATGATCCCCTGCCACATGAGATCCCAATCAAACTAAAGCAAGATCCTGCAAAATTAATTAACTTAGATGATTGTGCTACTCTCTGTCTGTATGGTCTTCAAGTTGATATCAAATTGGCTCCAGTAACACTTAAACAAAAGATACTCCACTTGATTGCAAATTGTAAAACCGGGCACACACCAGCCAACTAGACTGGACACCACAGCTCTTGAAAACAAATAAATAATTTATTAAAATACCATAATAGGACACAGAACGAGGCCTGCACACATGCCTAATGCAAGTCAGACATGGTTATTACTTTATTAAAGACCTTTGATAAAGGACTAAGCATGTCCAAAATGGATTAAGCATGTGCAGGCCTCATTCTGTGTCCCATTGTGAGATTTTAATAAATAATTTATTTGTTTTCAAGAGCTGTGGTGTCCAGTCTACTTAGTTGGTGTGTGCCTGGTTTTAAAATTTGCAGTCTTCAGTCTGGCCATGACCACCACCGTCCCTGTGTGCACTTTTATGTTTCTGTGATACACCACTTGATAAAGGTAGTAATTGGTGTGGAAGTGGAAGACAAAGACTTTGTCAAAATCATTAATGATAAAAACAAACTGGGGTAAAACTGTATATCTTCTGTGAGTCCCCTAGATTGGCTAACCATATTTGAATTAATAGTATTCCTTTACTAAACTTGGGCTATAATTTGACCTTTGTCAACAGGGATCGGTTAAATATTAGACCAATACAGTCTGAGAGTGACATTTTTCAAATTAGTATTTTTGGTTACAAAAGAATGAAAAATGAAAACAGATTTACTTTAAAACGTTCCTTCTGCAGATTATTCAGCTGGCTAATACAAGTTCCTCAAAGAAACTTTAAAATACTTGATTTACACAGGTGGGAACACGAGAACAAAGCAGGACAAATAGATGTGTTAATACAAGGAAAATACACTGTATCACACATAATGTCTAAAACAGCATTATTAGATGAAATGGGCCTTTATGTTTTGGACAGTACCTTACTAAATGATTTTACATCTAAGGAAAAGGATATTGGGGAACACAAGGGAAAATCCTCTGAAACTACCCTGGCACTATTCAGGCTAAGCAGACTGCCTAGAGAAAATGAGCAAAGGCTGATGCAAAATCTGAGAGACCTGTTTGAGCAGATTTTGCAGTTTCCCCCCCTGGGAAATGATGGTTTAGTACATGCCATTAGCGCTAGACCAAACTCTGGAAGCAATCAAGTGTTTTTTACAGTTAAGACCAATGATTTAGCATACAAGATTCTGGGGAAAATGAACATCTTAGAAAGACTCGGGGGTGGCACGTAATGTTGGTGACTCTGGAACGGCAATTCCACAAGTCAGCGAGTGAATTACGGTGATGGCAAAATGGTGACACAAGTTTTACCCCTCCCAGAGGTGCTACAATCTCAGAGTTGGTTATTTAAGTAAGGGAGTGTGGTGGGGGGCGGGGGGACAGTCACCGTTTGTGTCGTCACCGACATTGCTTCACGATTCCGGCCTCGCTGTTCCTGAGTCATTATTATTACATAGAACTGACTTGGGCTCTATATTATAGAAGAAGAAAGGATTGAGGCCTCACAAGTAAATACACACTTAACTAATTATAAAGACCATGATCAAGAGAAAGATCTTTTGGAAAGGGAAAATTTAGAAAAGACAATGGATAATGAATGTGAACAATCTTTAAGATATAACATGGGGGGGCCCTGCTGAGCAGCCTAGAAGGAAGCAACAAATTTTCAAGCTCTCGCCCGCCTGTTAAATTAACTATTAAATTTACTTTTTTGGGGCTATATACCTGCATACGCCTAATACTGAATGAGAGGTGAACATCTTAGCTACAAGACAGGAAAGTCTCGAGGGTCTACAGTATCTACAGTGTACTTTTGTTATTCCCAAAAGTCAACAGCATGATGGCAGGTCTGCACAGTTGGGGAGAAGAGTGGAGTTGGTTGATTCTCCCATGGGAGAACCTACTTTGAATGCCATACATACAACCCTACAGCAGTTGGTGAAAACAGTGCAGAATTTAGATCGCAAGTTTGATGGCTTGACAACCCGTGTCGCAGCCCTGGAGGTGCGGATGGATGTTTGTGAATTAACCTCACAGAAGACTGAAGTTACCTGCACCAAAATCATTGACGCAATTACTAAACTTATAAAAGAGAACTCTGCCCCATGCCAGCACCTTGAAAATGTGGAGAATCAGGCTTGAGAACGCAACCTACAAATAGTGGGTCTGTGAGAGGGTGCAGAGGGAGAAGATTGTTTGGCATTTGCTAGGACTGCTACCTGCTGCTCTGGGCTTACCCAAAGAAGATCCCCCATTATCCCTGGAGAAGTGTTATCGTTTAATGCACTATAAGTTCAGAATGTTATGTCTCTGTGATATTGCTTCTTTAACTCAACATACTATGTTTATTATGCAGTCTATTTGGTACACATTGTAGTGCTCAATGTTTTTCTCTCAGGGACATTTTTTTCTTTCTAGTTTGAAACTGATAGAGTTTGCAGGTTATAATAATATTGGCTGTGTTCCTTGGAGATTTTTTTTAATGTTTTTCTTGCTTACTATTACCTACTCTGTTAGGGGAGTCATTTGACCATTTTGGTTGTTATGGCAATATGGTGCTTGGGAACCTATGCTTTACAGACTACCCTAGGAACTTTCTTGGCTGCCTGCATTTGGGTGTTTTTTCCTTTTTTGGGAATTTGTTGAGTCAGTAAACTCAGGGGTTCCCCCCAATGCTGTATCTCATGAAGAGGTGTTTGAGCACAATCCCATTATAAGAGTATATCTGGATGTATGTATTATCATATGTTATCCCCTTGTGGTTTTAGTGCTTGTAAGTTTTTGCATGCAAAATTATTCAATACATAACAAAAAAAAAAGATATAACATACCTGTCAGTAATAAATTTACATTACTCACAAATCAACCAGACTGACTAGATACTAATATAAAACAGGTACAGGTTCCTTCCTCTTCAGACTTTGCCATGGCTTCTGGTTTTGCTTTGATCTCATGGAATATTGCAGGGGTATCGACTAAGCTTGTAGACACTGAGTGGCGTGACTTTATTAGACAATGTAACATTGTTTGCAAGAAACCTGGCATGACTCTGATATGTCAGAATAGATATCTATGTTTTCATGTTCCAGGGAAAAGGGTTACCAATGCTGGCAGACCTTCTGGAGGTTTAGCTACATAGTTTAAGATAATCCAGGACTTGAAGGTATCTTGTATATTTGAAACAACTTCCTTTCAGGCTTTTCTTGTTAGCCTGTTATTCCATAAGTTTTGTCTGTTGAACGCATATGTGCTGCCAAAGTCTTGGAAGCACTATAACAACTCAATTTTGGGAAGAACTTAGTGGGACCTTAAACAAAACTTATGATACGAGAATATAGACATATTGCTTGTAGGTGATTATATTGCCAGAATAGGGACTTTTGATGGCTATGCAGACAGCTCTATAAAAAAACGCTTGGATGAGGAGGCTGTCAGCTTTCCTAGAAGATCATTAGAACAGAAAACCAATAGCTGAGGCCACAAACCTATTGAGATCATGACTGCACATAATCTTGTACCTCTAAACAGGAGGATACAGGGAGATGCAGTTGGTGAATTCACTTTTTATGGCCCTGTGGGCTTCTCTGTTATTGACCTATTCCTATGGAGTGGTTCAATGAGAATATGGGATGATTAAATAGGAGTAATTAAAAAAGTGGAAATTGATAATTTCCCATTCTCACTGGAATGGGCAGGATACCAATTAATACATTTGGGGACCTTCCTCTTAGCCCCAAATTAAAGTTAGAAATTATCTAAAAATTAGATGGAATCACCCACTCCAACACAAATTCACAATTATCTCTTATCTGCCTTGTCATTTCTAATACAGGACAACTGGTGCTCAGAAAACTTTAAAACCTTTGATCTTGAATTATTAAATTGTCAGAAAGACATCAGAGAAATTATTTACCCCCTGCATAATAAGAGGGCTCCACTTCAGACAAGGCTTACCTGGTTTGATTATGAGTGTAGACAGTGAAAAGTCTAAAATCAACAGAGAAATCTCTGAACAGAAATGATATTCAGAAGCTAAATAGAGCAAGAAAAGGCTATAAACGATATATAGAAAACAAGAAGGAATTCTATAAATCCCAGTGGAACCGGATGTTGAAAAATCATTCAGAATAAAGACTTCCGCTCTTTTTGGTTAATGGTGGCAAGGGGTACAAACAATTATAAATCTGAATAGGCACTTACATTCCACTCGAGACATAGGTCAATCATTACATAGAAATATTTTATGATGCCCATAGCAGTGATAGAGTCTCCTTTTTACAGGATGCAGCTAAGAGATTAGATGTTTCTCCCTTACGGTGGAATGAGGTCTATATGGCTGTTGTTACCCTTAAGTCTGGCAAAGCTCCAGGACCAGACCTTATCCCCTCGGAGGTGTATTTAGCAATTACTTCCTGGTGGACAACAGTATTACTTACTTAAATTATTGCATATTTAGCAACTAAATACTAACATCCTGGAGAGGTGTGATGATAGTCTTGATATACAAAAAAGGTGACAGGAAAGAAACGAGAATGTATAGACCCATTTCCCTTCTTGATACTTTGGGTAAAATATTTGCTAAAATTATCCTCACAAGACTTTTATCACAGATAAACAACTCGGGAGGCCTTTCAGAATTTCAGGCAGGCTTCAGGGCTGGCTATAGTACATTTGACAGGTTCCACCAACATACGTCTACAACAGTGTTGCTGACATCCCTTACAGTGATGGGAACAATACTGACTGTTGGCACTGTTCCCATCTGGAATGGACTGTTTTTTTGCAGGGGGCTTCACCCCCCCCACACCCTCCCCATCTCTAAATAACCAACTATGAGTTGGAGTTGGTTTGGGGTGGGGGTGTAACACCAGAAGACAGAGTGCTGGTGTACAGTGGGACCATCACAGTGACCTGGGGAAATTTGTTGCTGTGATCGTCTTCACTGTAGAAAAGTCCTTGTGCCGCTAGTATACACATTTGACAACTGCTATATAATGGAACATTTAATTGAGCAGTATGTGGAACTGAGAAAACAAAAATTGTGCATGGCATTTATAGACTTTTGCTCTGCTTTTCACATCATATTTCACAGCACCTTGTGGGAAATAATGTGGACATAGGGAATAAGGAGAATAAAGAGAAGCTGCGGAAGCTCACCGTCCAAGCAAGGGGACTACTGTGCCCTTTCGGGCTGTTTCCTCTGAAGCAAATTGCATTTTGCAGTTTGATAAGCAGACTAAGGAGAAGCTGCCGAAGCTCACCCTTCAAGCAAGGTACGGGTTCGGACTCTGAATTTTGGTATCTACCCCTGGAGGAATCTCACTTGCCCCTGTTTGCCAGTGTTTCTTACACTATGTGCAGCAGTCCAGAAGTCTTCTAGGAACTGCTGCCAAGAAATTAATGCTAGGACTGACCTCTGCTTGACATGTTTTTGATTTATCACTTTAAGTAATGTTTAGTCTGATGTAGAGATTTCTTAAGAGTTGATTTAAGTTTGAGAGAGGTTTTAAGGTAATATGATTTTCCTATGTGCCCTGAGCCCTGTGCCCCTTCTCATAGAACTGTAAGTCTGTGGGCTGCACCCTTGACCCCGGTGTCCCATTGAGGCTGTTGCAGTGCCCCCTCCCCCAAAAAAAGTCCCTGCTTTTTTTTTTGTGTGCTGATTTTTCCATTAGAGGATTCTATCTTTTAGCCACTAGAGGGCCAAGTTATAAGCACACTTACCCAATCCAACACAATACAGTTCCTGTCTCATTTCACTTATTGTGTGGTCAGTCTATCACTATTCATCAGTCTTTCCCCCCTCCCTCTTCTACTGATTGATACTGATTTTTCCCATTTGCAGTTTATACTCTTTGCCCACTATATGGATTTCCCCCCAACTGTGCCAAAGTTGCTCTACATCTCCTTACTCTCTACTACTTCCTGGACACTTTTCCTCTACTACTCAGCTGCTCTGACCCCTTGCCTGGAAAACCTCACTGCACCTCAACCACACCCTACTCTACTCTGCTCAATACTTAACCTCCCTACCCAATCCTCAGACAACCACACCCCCATATCTACCCCCTAACATAGAAACATAGAAACATAGAATTTGACGGCAGATAAGGACCGCTTGGCCCACCCAGTCTGCCCATTTCCTTACCTACTGGATAAGCTGCAGATCCTAGTTAACCAGCAGCCTACTTCTTTCTACCCCCACCCCCCAGAATTGCCTTATGACTATCCCATGCATGCTTGAATTCCACCACTGATTTTGACTCCACAACCTCCTCCGGAAGGCCATTCCATGCATCCACAACCCTCTCTGTGAAAAAATACTTCCTTAAATTACCTCTGAGCCGCCCCCCCTCTTCTTCAAATTGTGCCCTCTTGTTCTTGCACACCTCTTTTTTTGAAAGATGCTACCCTCTTGGACTTTGTTGATTCCCTTGAGGTACTTGAAAGTTTCTATCATGTCCCCCCTCTCCCTCCTTTCCTCAAGGCTATACATATTAAGCTCCTTAAGTCTCTCTTCATATGTCTTCCGGTGCAGACCCTGCACCATTTTAGTTGCCCTCCTCTGGACAGCTTTCATCCTGTCTATGTCTTTGTGGAGATTGGGTCTCCAGAACTGCACACAGTACTCCAGATGGGGTCTCACCAGCTGTCTGTACAGAGGGATAATAACTTCCTGTTTTCTACTGGTGATGCCTCTCCCTATGCATCCCAGTATCCCCAACCCTCCTTGCTGCCTTCTCACATTGCTTGCCCACCTTTAGGTCATCTGATATGACTACCCCCAGGTCCCTTTCCATTTTGTTGTTGTTAGTATCTCACCCCCATTGTGTACTCTTCCCTGGGTTTTGTTTCCCAGGTGCATTACCTTGCACTTCTTAGCATTGAATCTAAGCTGCCATACATTTGACCATTCCTCTAACCTTGCCAAGTCCTTCTCATCCTTTCCACCCCACCCTGTGCATCAACTCTGTTGCAGATCTTAGTGTCATCTGCAAAGAGACATACTTTTCCTTCCAGTCCTTCTGCAATGACGAAACATAAAGACATTGAAGAGGACTAGTCCTATCTGAACCCTGCGTACCCGCTAATACCCTCCTTTCTTCTGGGTGGACTCCATTTACTATTACTCTCTGTGTCCTATTCTCCAGCCAATTCTTTACCCAGGCTGTCATCTTGGGACCCACTCCCAGGCTGGCTAACATATATATAATCTTTTGTGTGGGACTGTGTCAAATGCCTTGTTAAAGTCTAGGTAGGCCATGTCCACAGCCCTCCCTGATCTACTACTTTGGTCACCCAGTAAAGAAATCTATCAGATTAGTCTGGCATGACCTTCCGCTGTGAATCCATGCTGCCTAGGGGTCTTGTGCCCTCTGGCCTCTAGATACTCGACAATTCTTTCCTTTAAAGTGATTCCATCATTTCCCTATCACTGAGGTTAAACTAACAGGTTTATAGTTTCCTGCTTCTGCCTTGCTCCCACTTTTGTGAAGGGGAATCACATCTGCCCTCCTCCAGTCCTCGGGTACCACCCCATCCTCCTATGATTGTTAAAGAGGGTAGTCAGTGGTGTCACTAGTTCTACCCTTAGTTCTTTTAGAATTCTGGGATGAATCCCATCAGGCCCCATTGCTTTGTCCACCTTCAGTTTTAAGAGTTCTTTCAGAACCCTTTCTTCTGTAAATGGGCTGGTATCAACTTCTGTATTCAGAGTGTTACTACTGTTTGTTTTATGTACCTCCCCTCTTCCTTTGTAAATACTGAGCAAAATATTTGTTTAGTATCTCTGCCTTTTCATTCTCCTCTGCCCACCCTCCCTCCCTTTATTAAGCCTCACTATCCTCCCTTGTCTTCCTTTGCTCCCTGATGTACCTATAAAGGTTTTATTCCCTTCTTAACTGGTTGGCTATCTTTTTCCTCAGTTTGGGCCTTTGCTGTTCTGACTGCCTTCTCCAGCCTCCTTTTGCTTTAACTGATACAGTTCTCTGTCCTGCTCCTGCTAGATTCCTTGTAGCCCCTGAATGCTTTCTTTCTCTTCGAACCTTCACTGCCACTTCCTTTGAGAACCATAGTGGTTTCTTACATCGTCTTGTTTTGTTTATTTGCTTCACACAAAGGCTCGCTACTCTCTGTGATGGCAGTTTTATTATTCCCATTGTTCTTCACCCTCCTTCCTGCCCATTTGCTAGTGCATTCCTTAGGCACTCACCCATTTTGGCAAAGTCAGCCCTCCTAAAGTCCAGTACTTTTGTCTTTGTATGGCTTGACTCTATTGCTGTGTTTATTGTGAACCATACTGTTCGATGGTCGCTAGTTCCCAGATGGCTACCCTTCTACATCTGTGATCCTCTCTCCATCTCCATTCGAGAGTATCAAGTCTAATATTGCTCCCTCTCAAGTGGGCTCCAGTACTAGTTGTCTAAGGCATGCCCCTGTAGGGCATCTAGAATAACAGCACTCTTCAAAGTGGCAGCTGCAACTGCACTCCAGTCAACATCTGGCATATTCAGATCACCCATCAGCAATATCTCCCCTTTTTCTGCCATTCTAAGTATACTTTCTATCATTTCCTTGTCCATTTCCTCCCCCTGAGAAGGGGGTCTGTATACAACCCCTGTGCGGATTGTGGTGCCATTGCCTGTCTCCAAATTTACCCACAGTGCTTCTTCTCCTCCCTGTTTACCTTTTTGTTCTGTTGCTTTATTCCTTCCCTTATGTAAGAGACTACTCCTCCCCCTCTTTTACCCTCCCTGTCCTCCTGTAGATAGTGTATCCTGGTATGTTTAGTCCCAGTCATGGTTTTGTGTGTACCATGTATCTGTGACTGCCACGATATCCAGATGTTCCTCCTCCATCAAGGCCACTAATTCAGGAAGCTTGTTACCTAGACTACGGGCATTGGTACTCATTGCTCTCCATTTTTTGATGGCCTTACCTTCTGTTGCAGCATCCCCCACTGACCGTTCTACCTTGGTCTTTTTCTCATTTAGTACCCTGTTTTGTAGGGAGAGGCTGGGATTTTTCTGCTGCTTGTCACTGCTAACCTGCTCCCTTTGTGACCACTAGGAGTCACTATTTCCACCCCTTTTTTCACTGCTAACCTAGCATTTCCCAGCCTTCTTGGCAACTCCAGACAACCTCCCCGCTAGGCTCCAAGACACCTCCCCTGGGGTATTCGAACCTGGTACCTTCTGCACCAAAGTCAGCAGCACTACTGCCACTCTGCAGTGACAGTCACCTTCACTGAAGGTCAGCCTGCACCCTTATTGTCTACTATAGTAATAAAACTATGGGTACCTATACTCCATTACTAAGTCTGCTCTCCTTCACCCTCTTGGTACAGACCTCACACCGACTGGAGCACCTGTCCTCCACACTAGGCACCTCATCTCCTGACTACCCAACAGTGACTCGGCCTTCCCCCATCCTCTACACACCTGTGACCCCCCAACACCCCACCCTGCCAACACCCCCACTCCCTCTGCCCTCCAAGGCCCAACCTGGACCCAGCTCTCCCCGCCATTCCCACTCTTTGCACTTTATCTATCCCATGCACCCTGATTGTAAAGTCCTCAGATGGGTGTCTACCCAAGGGTCTCCATCGCCACTGGCCACTAACCAGAATAATCACACTGCTATTATTATTATCTGGTAATGTATGCCCAAACACAGGGCCTATGGCTTCCAGCTCCATCTAAACTCTGTACTGCAACTGGCCTCCGCTTTGCATCCTTAAACATTTGCAGTCTCCTAAAGAAATCTGCTGCTCTATAGTGCTGGGTCGTTCAACATCAGCCTAACATAATTGCACTGGTAGAGATTTGGCTCTCCAAATCCACACCTGACTTCACTGTCACCCTCCCTGGATATACCATCTACAGGGAAGATCAAGTAGGCAAACGCAGTGGTGGTTGTGCACTACTCGTACGGGACTCCCTCATAGGTCAGGCTCTCCCAGCTCCCAAACTTGATTATGGAGCCCAAACCCTCACCTTAAAAATCACACCTGACCCTGCCCGAGGTGCTCTCTTTCTCACCGTCTCCTACATACCCCCGGGGAATCAAAACCAAGCAGTCCAGTCCCTCATTGACTACCCCACATCTCTCCCTCACAAAGTGGAGCAAGTCATTCTAGGTGATCTCAATGTTAACTGGCTTGCCTCCACTGCCTCCCAAATAAGGGACTCCTTTGCTGCCCTGGATATGTCCCAGTTAGTCACCCAGCCCAAAAGATTCAACCACTCTACTGGCACCAGCGCTCTCCTAGATGTTGTTATATCTAACCGCCCCTACAAAATCTGGGATGTCACTGACCTCCCCGACTCTCTTAGCCATCACTCTCTGGTCATCCTCCACTCTGAAGCCAGTGTCCCAGGCCACTCTACGCTGCTGTTTATGCCCCAGCAGCCTCAGAAAATTAAAACAATACCTAGCCCAACTAGACTGGTCCCATATCCAGCGCGCCCCTGACATTGATTCAGCTCTTGACCAAATTTTTTACAAATGCCTTCTGTAAGGCTTCTGACCTTTTTGCCCCCTCACCAGGATCTGCTCCAAAAAATGCAATGCCCCATGGATCACCCCACACCTCCTCCAGAGACTCAAAAACAGAGATAATCTCTGGCACATTGCTATAGAATCTGGATAGATGTCTGATAGACAGGCCTACAATGCAGAATCTAATAAGTGCACTTGGGCCATTAGGTGGGCCAAAGCAGAGCACTTCCAGACAGCCCTCGCTTCCACTTGGGGTTCAGCCTGGACCTTCTGGGATAGTATGAAAGAGCTAAATGGGAAGTCCCACTCCCCCCCACCATCCCAGCTCTCCATCAGTGACACCCCCACCACAGATCCTTATAGCCGATTGCCTTAACACTGCATTCTCTGACCTAAGTTCAGTCCTCCCCAGCAGCTTCTTTGACCCAATCCCCGCCTCTCTGTCTTCAGTCCTGCATCACCCACCATTCTACCTGTGCACCCTATCCCCCCAAGAAGCCAGGCCACACCTGCTAAAAGCCTTAGGCAGCAATAACTATAGCAGTGACCCCCCTTGACTCCAGGATCCTCTGTATGGTCTTGGATGAAGTCCTAGTCCACCTGACTGACCTTCTAAGTTGGTCTCTATGCCTTGGTCAGTTCCCAAGTGCTTGGAAAACTGCTGAAATCATACCCATACATAAGAGTGGGGACCGGTCCACCCACAACAATTACTGGCTGATTTCCATCCTCCCCCCACTCTCTAAAGCCCTTGAAAAAGTGGTGTCAATCCAGCTCTCTGAATACCTAACCAAGTGCAACATCATGTGTCCAGAGCAGCATGGCTTCTGCCCAGTACACAGTACAACCATGGCTGTCCTGGAATTCTCCCAACACCTGCATGCTGCTCTTGACTCTGGCATCCTTGCAGGAGCAGTGTTCATTGACCTCTCCAAGGCCTTTGACACTGTCTGTCATCCCCTTCTACTCGACTCTCTCCACCAACTTGGCTTCTCTGGAAGTCCCATTTCCTGGTTCTCTAGCTACCTCTCTGCTAGATCCCAGCATGTCAAGATCAGCGGCTCCCTCTCCAGTATTCTTCCTGCTCACTCTCGGGTCCCTCAGGGTTCCATCCTGGGTCCAGTACTTTTTAGTCTCTACCTCAACACCCTCCCCAGCTCATGTACTGGTAAAATGCTCCTCTATGCCAATGATGCAGTCCTCATTGCCTCACATCCCAATCCCATCTCCCTCCAATTATCTCTCCAGCAAGCTTACAACCAAACCAAAAGGTGGTTCGGCGACCACAGACTGGTCATTAACCTAAAGAAAACCAAATCAATGCTCTTTTCCCACCACCAAAATAAAGCTAAAAATACCCCCTCTTGATAATTCCCAGCACTCTGCACCCGCTAGAACAAGTGACCACATACAAGTACCTAGGCATCACTTTCGATACTGCCCTCTCCTTCCATACCCACATTAATGCCTTGTCAGCCACCATAAACTCTTGGATTGGCCTGCTGTACTGGCACAGGGACTGCCTGCCTCAGGTTGCCCTCAGGCTGGCCATCACTTCCTCCGTCTTGTCCCTCGTGGACTATGGCTTGCCCATCTATACCGCAGCTGACAACACTGCCCTCTCCAAAATCCAATTCTCCATCAATAAGGCTTGTAGGCTCCTGACCGGTGCCCTCAGCCACACTCACACCTGCCTTCTCTATACTACCACCAATCTGCTCAACTTTGAGGAGCGTCTGCTCTACCAGACCTGCCTTCTCACTAAGAAATCACAGCTAGGACTCCCCCCTCCAGGGGTCTCCACCTCCCTACAGCAGTCATCCTCGTCCATCACCACCCATAGCACTGTTAATGCCACCTTCCAGGTGCCCAGAACCAAGACCTCTCTTGCCCAGAGATCCTTCCTCTACTGAGCCCCCACCTGGTTCAACTCCCTCCCTAGCTGCATCTCCAACTTGTCAAAAATTGGCTCCTTCAAAACAACCCTTCGGAACCATATCTTTAATACCCACTGTTGTAGGTGCAACTAACCCCCTGTTGTAACCTGTGGTACCCGCCTGCCTTGCACCCTAGCTCAATAACGTCCACTGGACAGCCTCTTCCTCCCCCAGACCCACTCCTTCCCTACTAGGTCCAAACAGGTATGTAACCCGCTGTCTTCTCTGAGGACCCACTATATCCATGATTGTAACTCACAATTGTGTAACATTGTGTAACCTAAGTAACATACAAACTACTATATTATGTAACCTAAGTGTATATATGTTTAATGTTCCTTTTACTGCACCTGTAATGTTATCCTCGGTTTTAATCTGCACTGTAATAACTGTCTTGATGTCTGCCCTCCCTGCGATGAGGTGCCTTTGTAAATGAGTCTCTGACTCAAAGGTTGTAAACCCAATTTGTAATGAATAAAGAATAGACCCAAACCTAATTTCCATTATAAGAGATTTCTATTCTAGCACTTGGGCACAAGTCTGCATGGGAACTAGGGGGTTACTTTCTTCTCCCTTTCCAACAAACAGAGGGATTATACAGGGGTGTGTTCTCACCCCTACACTGTTCTGTATATACTTGAACAACTTAGTTCTCAGATTGGAAAACTTGGACTCATATGCCCCCATGATTGATTCCTCCCCTTGTCCTGCGTTAGCCTACACAGACGACTTGGCCCTAATAGCTTTGTTCAAGTCAGGCCTCCAAAAAAAACATAGACTACTTAAGTCAGTATGCAATCCAGTTCAAGCTTAACATTAATGAAAATAAAAGTCAAGTTCTCGTTTCTGGAGGTGGAAACCCCAAATGACAATGAAAGATTGACCACAGAAAATTGAACATGGCTAAATCATACACCTACTTGGGTTTAACATTTTTAGAGAACTGTCTTTGGACACAGCAGAAGAAGGATCTGCTTCTAAAATTGAAATAAACAATAGTGGGTCTAAAAAGATTTGAAAGGCAATCCAGAGATAACAGTGTATGACCTGCTCTTGGGGCTGTAAGGTCAAAATATACCCCACAAGTGCGTTTCATAACCGAGATTTGGTGTCCAAGAAATTTTGATTCCCTTGAGATTCCACTGAATCAAATGTACAGGTCCCTATTAGGTGTGGGGAGATCCACCCCCACCCTGCTACTTAAGAACTGAATTAGGTACTGTAAAACTGGGCTCCCAGGCCACTATTCGTAGATAAAATTATTGGTTAACTATTACGTGGATGCCATCACACAGGCTCCCAAAAGGATCACAGAAGGAAACGCAAAAATGGGACACAATAGGTTGCAAAAAATCTGTCTGGCTTACAGGAATCTCAAGGCATCTTAAGAAATACAATCTGGAATTTCTCAATATATACGTAGACAAAGGTGTTATTCTCAGCACAAAGTGTAAGACCTATATTAAAAATAAGGGGCCAGATTCATATAACTCTGCCTGGGTGCAACTCAGTTTGCCTGGGGCAAACTGGGCTTTGCTCAGGCTTGGTATTCACAAAGTCCAGTTTGCCCCTGCAAACTGTGTTTGTGCTAAGGCAAAGTTGGGGGGGGGGCTGCAATGCAAATGAGGGAGGAGACCTGCATATCCCCACAGTGCAATTCACAAAGGTTTTGTTCCATGCAAGGGCAGTTTAAATGACTGTCATTGTTTTCAATAGTGTGATGTATTTCATATTGTTAGTCTGATGTATTTGTCTTTTGTACTTTTGTATTTTTCTGTTTATTTGTTGACTTGTCGCTTGTGAAAACGGGCAGTTTGCTCATCTTGCTAAGAAGTATAAAAAAATAAAGATGAAATGAAATGAAAAAAGGGCCATTTGTGAAGGCCCTTGCGCGGAGAAATTACCGCTGACAAAAACCTGGTGGTAATCTGAGCAACCCTAGTGGTTGGCAGAGGTACTGGGGCCCACCCCGCTCCCTGGTATCCAGTCTCCGTTCTGTAATGAACTAATGTCATCCCTGGTAATCTAGTGGTTCCCTCCCCCCTTCCAGAGGTGTGACATCTCCCATTTTGCCCGTGAACGTCCCATTTTTCTGACTCAACTTTGGCCCCCTCCCTCCCCGCACAGGAATGCTAATCTCCTGGTTCTCACTGATCTTTCAAAATCTCTCAGCCACTCTGTCGCTGCTCGGCAACACACCATCAATGACAGCCAAATTGCTGATGTCATGCATCATCCAGGCAGCCGACATACCTCTCAAGTGTCCCTCATTATGAGGGACATCCCTCAGTTTGTCCCTTAAAATTGCTTTGTCCCTCATCTGTCCCCTCATGGAAAAGGTGCTGCCCACACACAGATTTTAAAGCAGAAACCCTTAATATTCTAAAATACTAAATCCAAAATAAATGTTGTACAAATAAACACTATGGTTTTCACAGTGTTCTTAGTTTGTATCTTCATGTTTGAGGATGTGTCCCTCAGTCTTACTGTCTGTGTCCATCATTGTTTCTCATTTTGCGTGTCTAAAATGTCCATGTCCCTCATTTCAGTGACAAAAGGTTGAGAGGTATGGCAGCTGATGCTGACTGAGCCAGACTACTGGGACAGTTTTTCTTTTACTTCTCACTGGGTAAGGGATCTCATTGTGCTTGTATTCCTTAGCAAAGGCAGGTGAGCGGGCAGCAATCAGAATACTTTGTCTAGTGGCAAAATATTAATAGGGGATCAATCTTAATAAGACTAAACTTAAAACCAAATAAATTGTAATTGCCTTAATTCAAACCCTGCCCATTGTTTGAACATTTTTGTGGTTTTTGATATTTGTATATTTTTACATCTTTTTACATTATTTAAGTAGCAACTCTGTGAGCTACACAATCACCCTCCTAAAAGGTCACTCTCCCTCCAAACTTGGCAAAACCTCCCTCGCACACAGGTTCTAATTATCACAGGTATGCCCTCCCCAGTCTCTGATCACCTACCCCATATGCAAAATAATGTTTCCATAGTGCAGTGGTCCCCCACCCCCCGGTCACTGATTTCCATTTCAAAATAAAGAAAACCCATGCCCTGGTAATCTAGGGTATCTTCTCCCACCCTCCCCACTGTTTACCAGTCCTGTAAGAGCTAGTAAGCTCCCTGGCAGTCTAGTGGACCCCCCGCCCTGTCCATTGTGCTCCACCACCCTGCTCACCCCTCATCCCAAGCTATGGTCAGTGACCAGCACAGCCCTCCTCACACCACTATGGCTGGCTGTTGACTAAGCCCTCCTGGAGTGTGTACTGTATACAATATAGCTCACTGACTGTGACTGGACTAATCACAGTCAATGAGCCTTACTGTATACAGTACATGCTCTAGGAGAACTCAGTGGCCAGTCCTAGTGGTGTGAGGAGGGATATACTGGTTGCCAACCATGGCTTATGATGGGGGGAGTGGAGTGGTGGAGCACACTGGACAGGGTGGGGGAGAGTGGAGCTTTACTAGACTGCCAGGGAGCATACTGCTGTGTATGGGACCGGCAATCAGTGGGGTGGGGTGGGGTGGAGGGAGGGACTCTAGTCTACCAGGGAATAGGGTTTTCTTTATTTTGGGACAGTGAATGGTGACTGGTGGGGGACCACTACACTATAGAAATGGTCTTTTCTGATGGGGTCAGCAATTGGGGGTGGGACCACTACACTATGGAAATATTATTTCTCATATGGGGTCCAGTGATAAAGGGGAGGGAGGGACAATTACACTATGATAACGTTATTTCTCATGTGGGTCAGCGATCAGAGACCAGGGATGGGGAAGGAATCACTACACTATGGAAACATTATTTCTTATATGGGGTCAATGATCGGGGAGGGACCCTAGACTACCAGGGAGTACAATCCTTTATTTTGGGATGGCGATTGGAGGATGGGGGGGGCATGACACCAGGGGAATGTGATGGCATGGCTTGGTGGGGCGGGCATGCTAGACCAAGGCAATGCAAATGGGCCCATAATGGGTATGCTAATGGCCAGTTGCACCTTGCATGCCCAATGGGCTCATTTACATGGCTACTGTAGTGAACATGGAGTTAGCAAGTGTGTGCTATTGTTGCTAGCCCATTCTCTTGGCTTGGCTGTGGGGGCAGCCCTACTGGGGTTCCTGGTGCTTTTCCTGGGTTAGTGCTGCCCCCACCTGCCCCATTCACACCACGCTATCTGACTGTAAATAGCAGGATTGCCCACCATTGCAACCAACAGGTGCAGTGCAAAGTTTTGCACAGCACTTTGCATTTTTAAGTGAATCCTACCACAGATTGTAAACTTTAGCATAAAAGATGACTTAGTAGAAATTAGTCAGTCCAAATACTCACCATGCCTTACACATAATGATGTCAGACATGACTTAAGAATCTACCTTGATTTCTTGATTGACCCTCATAAAAGGAGACTCTATACTTTATACATGTTTGAACTGTTCCACAGTAATGTTCTAAAAGGTACACCAATTCAAAAAATATGGAGGATAAATTTTGTAATTGTGAGTTGAAAAACTGTGAAGATTTGTGCCATGTAATTTTTGAATGCTGCTGGTACAATAAAGCCAGAAGAATTTGACTTACTGCTCCATGGAAAAGTATCCAAACAGCTAACAAACATGAGTTTTTATTATTGCTGGTTACAACTGAAAATTAATAAGTTATTACAAAGGTTGCAGGGTTTTACATGCTATTAACAGAATAGGATCAAAGTGTTGTTAATATGCATTTATTTATTTATTGAAATGTTTCACCAGGGGGGCACACTGAACAACAAGTTGCTCATCTCACGGTGCAACCTGGGGGGAGGGGTTAGGTAGGGTTGTGAAATATAATCAGTTACAATAGTATGTTGGTAGTACAAACAATACAACATTGTAAGATTATGCAACAGTTGGAACACAAGGTATTGTACAATAAACAGTAGTGGAACATTGGGTAAATTACAATACATGTCCAAAATCATGCAAAAGAACATATAAACGTACAAAACAGTAATAATGGAACAGAACCATTATAGTGCATGAGTGTACCAGGAGCAGGCTCAAGGTAGTACGCAAGTGCTGTTGGAGTGAAAAAGGATGTGGTAGGTTGTGCACACGGGTGACCCAGAAGGGCAGGTGGAGAAGAGAAGGGGAGAGGAGTAGGGGTAGCCATTTCCTGATTCCCCCTTCAGGATGTTGAGAACCCTGCTAAGGGGGATCAGGGTAAGAAGGCAGAAACTGGGGATAGGTATTAAGGAGGGTTAAAGCAGGAACAGCTGTGGGAGAGGTAATTGTGTAGGGCAGAGGTAAGGGAGTAGTTGGAGGAGGAGGAGTGTCGTATTTCGGGGGGGGAGGGAATTCCAGATTTTAAGGAAGTGATGGGCAAAACCAGTCTGACTGATGAAGGTGGAGTGGCAAGGGACCATCAAGGTGCAGGTGTCATTAGATCTGAGAGAGTGGGTGTGGAGAGGTGGAGTGGAAAGAGAGGATGAGAGATAGGAGGGGAGCACTTCCACCCCTTAACCCCCCCAAATTGTTTTTTATGTTTGTCACCCAGATTCTGTTATTCATTAATTATTGCTTCATTTATTTATTGTTCTTATTTATCTATTATTCCTATAGCTGCTATTTATTGTCTGTATTTTACTATCTTGTACATATTTTAATCACTTGATTTGTAATGATCTTTTATGATTGATCGATCAATAAAGTTGAACTTGTCTTGAACTTGACTATATTACTTGACTGATCTATGGAATTTTGCTTTGCTATACAGCTAAATAAATAATCACACAAAGTACAATAAAATTTGCTAAATAAATAATCACAAAAATACAATAAAATTCCCTTATTAAATTGTAGGCAATAAAATAGATTCAGAAAATGCACTGTTAAAAACAATTTTTTCCTTCACAAATAGAACAGGTCAGTATATAATATATAGTCATGTTATCTCAGAAATATAGAGTCATGCTATCTCCCGATTCCAAGAATTCACCTGGGGCCGTCTGTCTTGAAAAATGCTGTGCAGCTCATGCCAAACAGTGTCAGTCAAACAGTGGTATTATCTTCTGCTTGCAGAAATACAAGTCTGGATTTTCTTTCTAACATACTAACATACTAAAATGCCAGCAGAATAGGCCTAACGGTCTTTCGTGTCTGCTCGTTTGGTCAGTCCCCAACCTGGGTGCTGACCTTGCTGTCCCCCTCGCCTTCTCTGACTTCTCCCTTCCCAGTTCCGGATATTCTTGCTGCATTGGATTTTGCTTCCAGGACCCTTCCCTGTACCTGTCCCACCCCTCTTGAACCCCTCCACTGTCTCTGCCTCCACCAGCCCCCTAGGCAGTGCATTCCATGGCTCCACCACCTCTCAGTGAAGTAGCACCTCCTCCTTTCTCCCTGAATCTTCCCCCTCAGCTTCCAGCCATCCCTCTAGTGGCCCCTTCCTTCTTCCTTCGAAGCACCCTGACTGTTCCTCCCCTATTTACCCTCTTCATGTACCTAAAGACCTCTATCATGTCCCCGCGGTCCCTTCTCTCTTCCAATGTGTACATATTTAGCTCTTTGAGCCTCTCCTCATAGGTCCTGTCCCCCAAGCCCCAAATCATTTTGGTTGCCCTCCTCTGGACCCTCTCCAGGAGGTTAATGTCCCGCTTTAAGTGTGGCCTCCAAAACTGCACGCAGTACTCAAGGTGCGGCCTCACCAAGCAGTTATACAGAGGGAGTATCACTTCCCTCCTTCTGGAGGTGATCCCCCTAGCGATGCATCCCAGCATCCTGTTGGCCTTGGCTGCTGCCCTCCTACAAGTCTCAGAGTTGTTCATCTTGACATCCACCACCACCCCCAGGTCCCTCTCAGCCATCGAGACTTGTAGCATTTCCCCAGGGTGTACACTTGACCTGGGTTTCTGGCCCCCAGGTGGAGTACCTTGCATTTCCCTGCATTGAACCTCAGCTTCCACTTTCTAGACCATCTTTCCAGAGCCTCCAGGTCCCCCTGTAGGGCCACCCTCCTCCTCCCCATCCACCACTGCCCCAGTTTGAGTCATCTGCAAAGAGACTCATCCTCCTGATTCCTGTCCTTATGTCCCGTCGTGGGCATTGAACAGAAGGGGCCCAGGGACTGATCCCTGTGGGACCCCACTAATGACCCTCCTTGGGATGAGACTATCCCCAACCACGACCCTCTGGGTCCGGTCCTGGAGCCAATTGCCTATCCATCTGATCATCTGGTTCCCCACCCCATTTCTCCCAGCTTATCCAACAGGCCCATGTGAGGAACAGAGTCAAATGCCTTGCTGAAGTCTAGAAAGAGGACATCCACTGGTCTACCCAGGTCCAAGGCACTTGTCACCCAGTCATAGAACTCCACCAGGTTTTGTCTGACATGATTTCCTGGGATGAATCCATGCTGTCTATCGTCCAGGCACCTGACTTATCCAGGTCCCCCTAGCCTCTCCTTGACAATGCCCTCCATCACCTTGCCCACCACTGAGGTCAGGCTGACAGGCCTGTAGTTCCCTGCCACCTCCTTGATCCCCCCTTGTGGATGGGCACTATATGCGCCACCTTCCAGTCTTGGGGCACCCACCCTGTCCTCAGAGATGGTGAAAGCTCTGCCAGGGGTTTGCCAGGACATCTGCAAGTTCCTTCAGCACTCTGGGATGTAATTTATCCGGCCCCGGTGCTTTCTCCGTCTTAAGGGGCTGAGCTTCCCTCACTCTCTCTGCTGTGATTTCCACTTCCAGTACCCTTCTCCCTGCTTTGCCTCCCCCACCTGCCAGTGATGCCTCCCCTCTCCCCAGACCTGCCGATCGGTAAGGGTCCCCCCCTCCTCAGTATCTCTGTCTCCTCCCATGTATGATGCAGCACCCCCATTTTCCCTGGTGAAAACTGAGGTGAAGTACTCATTTAGTAATTCAGCCTGCTCCCCCGGGTCTTGTGCCCATCTCTCCCCTGATTTAATCCTGCTAATCTGCCCCTTCACCCTTCGTTTTTCCCCAATGTATCTAAAAGAACCCCTTGTTCCCTCTCCTAATTTCCCTGGCCAGGTTCTGCTCCTTCCTTGCCTTAGCTGCCCTCACCACTCTAGTGGCCCTTCTAGCCATCAGCTCGTACTCCCTCGATCCCTTTCCTCCTTGAGCACTTGGATTGCTTATAGGCTGCTTTCTTTCCCGCACCACCTCCTGGACCTCCCTGGTCCACCAACAGGTTTTTGGGCCCTACCGCATTTTGTCTTACTCTTGCACAGGTGCTGGTAGCATCCTGCACCCCTCTCCTGATGATTTCCACCTACTATCAGCGTCCATGTCTGACCCAATCCCATCCAAATGCTCCTTAAGGATCCTTCCCATTTCCTTAAATCCGCCCCTGAAGTCAGTTACTTCCAGTCTTTGTGCAGCCTTCTGCCCCTCCTAGGTCAGGCAGAACCAGACCAGTGGCATGGTCACTCCCGCCAATGGGTCCCTTACCTCCAAGTCCCCAATCTGATCACTGTCTGCCAGGACCACATCCAGTACCTGCCTCCCTGTCGGTTCCCTCACCTGCTGAGCTAGGAGCATCTTGAAAAGACATCCAACAACCTCTGTTCCCTGGTCACAGAGGATGTCATAGTCTCCCAGTCTGTTCCTGGCATGTTTAAGTCCCCAACACCACCACCGTTCCTCTGCCCAGTCTGCAGTGTCTCCTAAATCTGCCACCAGACTGTCCTCAGCTCCTCCGCCAGGAGCAGGGGTCTATACACCACTCCTATTTTGCCCTCTTACCCCCTTGTTATCAAGGTGACCCAAATCGCCTCCACGGTTCCCTCCGCCTCCTCCTACTCCCCCTATGCCAATGCAGTTTTTGACTATCATTGCTACCCCTCCTCCCTTCCTCCCCCGTCCTTCCTGAACATAGTGTATCCCTCCAGGTTCAGGTCCCAGTCATGTCTTGCAGTGGCCCAAGTCTCAGTGACCGCTGCCACATCCACTGCTCCTCAGTTAGCATCGCCTGGAGCTCAGGCATTTTATTGCCCAAGCTCCTGGCATTTAACAGGACTACCTTCCACCCTTTCCCTATAGTTTCATTTCCCCTGCTCATGTTCCCATGGGGATTCTGTTTTCCCCTGGTCTGCACTTTGTCAGTTGGCCTTTTCCTGCAATCCTCCTGGTCCCCAGGGGGGTGGAGACAGAGTCCCTCCTTTCAATCCAACGGTGATTTTTTGCAAACTGCTGTATCGTATTTGTGCATTATAAATATCCTAAAAAGCACGACCAATAAGAATGAAATAAAATCTTAACTCTAAATCCATCTTTAGCGAAAAAACATTATAAATATCCAACTCACTATCAAAAAATATCGAAAAAACTTACATCACGTGCAAAAAGAAAAGTGCAGTGCAAATGAATTTCTGCTTCAGAGGTTGCTCTGCTACGTTCAATTTAACAGCAGTCTCATGTTCTTATTAAAGTGCTGCTTACTAGAGTACTATACATAAATAACTTCTAAAATAACAGGACTTTAGTTTTTGTTATTGGCTATGTGAACGCCACTCAATATGCCCTCTCTCCATGGTGTTCTCTACTGTCTGAAGAATACAGACTACAGTCACCTTTTTATGGCATGATACTTCTAGTGTAGGAGGATTGGCTAATTATGGGTCAGACTGTTCAAGAATCAGCCAGTTAGAACCTAGAGCTTTAAAATTCTAAAGTAAAAAAATGAGAATTTAGTACAAAACTTTTCTTAACATTTCTGATAGTCTATCTAAAATATCTGCTACTTAATAAAGCCTTCCCTGCTTTCCCTCAAAGTCACAGAGATTTTTTTCATTATTATAGTCCCAACTAAAAATGCAAATTACTTCACTTCACTGGGATGACTATGCAGGTTTCCCGGGTGGGAAAAAAAACACAACTCCCCACAAGCCCATCCAGTTAGCCAAATTGGACTCAAGTTCATCAATTTTAACAATCTTTATCCGTGTCACATCTCTCCTCAGAATCTTCAGGGCTCCTGGCCTCTTGCTGAGTAATTCTTTCTTCCCATCCAGCTCCTTCTAGTTTCACTCTGATCTGATTCTATGATTCAGCAACACTATTAGCCACTTCAACCACTTCTGCCACTTTCACCAGTATGGGCAATTCAGCAGCTCCAATCACTCCCACCCTCCATTATTCACTGGCCTTTTTTCCAGCATTCACTAGCATTCATTATAAAGAAATAGAGAAAAACAGAGGTTTTGGGAAAAACAACTTCTCAGCCCTTTAGAAAATAAATACAAGAATTCAGATTCATTGCAGCAACAATGGCGTACCTTTTATTTACAATAAAGTTGAGCATATCATATGTAACAGATCTGCAGGCTACTCCATAGCATGCAGTCCTCAGATAGGTGGAATTGAATAGTGGGGCCTGGCTTGCCCCTGCCATGCATGGATGGCTTGGGCACTCTCTATGGTACTGGTAGGTAGATGGACTTTAGAAATAATATGAAAAAAATGTATTTTTTTCTGGCAGTCTGTCCACTCACCACTACAACCCAGGATGTACTTCTGCTCCTGCTGCTGCTGGGGAGAAGGGATTTGTGTGAGACTAAGCTCTTAATTCTGCTGCAGTTGAACCACCTGCTGCTGCACTTCCCTTGTTCCTGCAAGGAGCTCACTGCACTGGACTGCCACTGGGGACTTTGCTGGAACCAGAGAGCTAGGATTAGATGCACTGGGAGCTGATAGGGACTACAGGACCAATCAGGTAAGCTTTACCTGTCCGCTGTCACTCCACACATTCTCCCTCTCTGACAGTCACCACTGCACTGCCACTGCTGAAGAAAAAAAAGAGGGATCACTGACTTCCCCAACAAGCTGGGACACTGGGAGGGACCTGACATCAAAGGAAAGTCTTCCTTTACTTTGCCCTGACCTGATGATCAGCGATATCTTCACACAGCCTTTTCCATGTTCTCTTTATATACTTCATCTGACTGCTCTTCTCAAGCCTGGGTTCCAGGTTCTATTTAGAATCTCCCATGAACTAGTACAGAATATTCAGCTGACAAAGGCTGGTCTAAAAGTTAATCACTATTTTTGATACAGTCCCGAAAAGTTAACTACCCTGGTCCTCAAATTTTCCCACCTCTGGGTCTGTACTTAACTCAGGAAGGACAGCGAGACCAGCAAATGTGATCAGAGCTTATCAAAGCTCTAACATGCACTGCAGGGTATTGAATCTCCCACTGCTATAGCCCTCCTCTGATGTCAGCTGTAGGGGATTCAAAGATTTGTAGTTATAGAAAATGTCAGCTTGCAAGTAAGCTGAATCAGTCTGATGCAATCTACTATACTACAGTAAACAGTAAGTTAAAAAATGTTTTTGCACATAAAGTGCAAATTGGGATGAGTACTACACTTGTGTGTGTGGGGCTCTACGTGCTAACTGTTCCCCTTTAATAAGTTCATCAGGGGGCCAGAGACCCTGTTAACAAGCAGAGATATGGGTTCTGAAAGAGCTGTGAGTTCTGCAGAGTTCTGGAGAAAGTGGGACCCATAGATAAGAGACCTCCCGAGGAGGTTATATTTGTCCCAGGTTATTAGGAATTTACTTTAGACTGGAGAAGATAAAAGCATTGTCCCTGTTGGAGGACATTTCAAGGGAAGGGCATTTGGTTTGGTGACAGTTATCTAGAAATGACGTCCATTCAAGTGCCTTGAATAACCTCCATCAATGTACTTCAGGAGGGGAACATGGGTGGCTTCAGGGTGGTGGATCGTGCAGATGCAGCAGACCATCATATTATCACAGAAGGCATCAGGGGAGAGTGGCAGTTTCCAGAATATGATGGGGGTGAGAGGAAGGGATCCAGTCAACAGATTACTCTACAGATAACTGTCAGGTCAGACCAAGCAGCACAAGAATGTCAGTTAAGGATATCATAAACAGACTTAAGACTTTCAACCCCAAATAAATCAGAGAGGCCTGATGAACTACACCCTGCACTTTAAAAAAAAAACATTGTAGAGATTATAGCACCACCCACAGCTGATATTTTTCAGGATTCCCTTGACACAGGTCTAACAGTTGAAGACTGGAATAGGTCAAATGTCACACCAATCTTTAAAAAAGGAGACAGAGGACAAATGGGGAACTATAGACCAGTTAGTATTACTCCTGTGTTATGCAAAATGCTGGAGAGTATAATAAAGGAGAGACTAACTGAACACCTTCAAGAACAGGGCCAGTTAGACCCATATCAACAAGGATTTAGGCAGGGATCATGCCTAACAAGTCTGACAAGTTTTTTCAAATCTGTGAGTAGGGCTATAGACCAAGAGATACAGGTGGATATCCTATACATGGATTTCTACCATGCATTCGATACAATATCATGTAGGAAGCTATTGGATTCACTATCAGAAATAGGTGTAGACGCCCATATCCTGAGATGGATAGCTTCCGGGTTGAACAGTAGATGGCAGAGGGTGGTGGTAGTGGACACATGTCGGACTGGGCCGAGGTGATAGGTGGGGTGCTCCAGGGATCGGTGTTGGGACCCATACTATTCAATATATTTGTGTCATCAATAAAATGTAGCCGTACTACCTGGGTCAGCAAATTTGCTGATGATATTAAAATGGGGGCATTAGTAACATCTCTTATGTTTCAACATGAAATTCAAGCAGTGGCTACTTAGGCTAATAAGAAAGGGCTACTGTTTAATATGGATACATGCAAAATAATGCATTTTGGAAATAAAAACAAATGAGCCACCTATTATTTAAATGGAGAACAGCTAGGTGCGGTGGAAGAACAGAGAGATTTGAGAGTCATGACTAGTGACTTGAAATATGATAAGCATTATAGTGAGGTACTCAAGAAAGGGAATTGGATGCTGGGATGTATAGGAAGTAATCTTAAGAGTAGAGATGGGAAGGTCTTGATGCCCCTGTACAGCTCACTGGTGAGGCCACACACTGAATACTGTGTGCAATTTTGGGCTCCCCATGGAAAGCAATTAACAAATAGATTGGAGAGACTGCAAAGAAGGGCAATGAGAATGGTGAGAGGAACTGATGGTTTGACATATACTGAGATACTCGAGAAGCTCAATATGTACCCATTAGCACATAGGAGACTCCGGGGAGATCTATGTCTGGTCTATAAGGCTCTTCAGTGCCTGGACCAGTGGGAATGTTTGTCACTCACCATTAGGAATATCACAAGAACAACCAGGGGACACCATTGTAGACTGAAGGGATAATAATTTAGAGAAAATAAGAGAAAACAGTGGTTCAGCCAAAGGGTGGTAGATGAATGGAACAGGTTACCTACTAATATTGTGAAGAGTGATACTATTGACACTTTCAAGAGATGACTTGACAGCTCTATGACCAATCAAGGAAGAATTGTTTACAGGGGAAGTTAGGGTAATGGTCATGTCCTATTGGCCTTTTCAGGCTTTGGACTTGAAGAGTTCTGATGATTCCTATGAACGGAGTAATTACAAGAGTAGGGGTTGAGGTGGGTAGACTTTGAGTAACTGGGAAAGGTTGAGGGATTGAATTTGGTGAATGAGTGTTTTAAAGGAGGAGAGTCATTTAAGTTGAGGTCCTCAAAAAACAGATTCTCATTAGAAGAGGCAAAGTTAGAGAGGGAGGTTAGTAGATCAAGAATAGAAATCAGGCCTGGATCAAGGGCAAGAGTAGATACTGCCATTGAAAATAGGGAGGGAGAATGGGAAAGATAGTTTGCATGGGAAGAGTTTGTGGTAGGAGGTGGCAGCTGACCGGAGCATGAAGTCACAGTTAAGACTGAGATATACCTAAACTGTTACACCACTCCTATGCTTCTCACAATCCTGTCCATGGACCATGCACCCCCTAGACTGTGATGTCTGTATCACTGTTCCTAGATGAAAGCCAGGATTCAGTGATTACTGGGACATCTGTCTGGTATTGTAGGATCTGTAGCTTAGGGACCAAGCTTCGTGTGTTGAAGTCGAATATGCTCAGACCCATGAGGGGAAGGGGGTAGCAAAGGTGCAGGACCAGAGTTGAGCTCAACATCTCTTGACTGAAGAAGAGTGATTGTAATGCACACAACTCTCAAGATGACCTGGGTGGCGTGACCAGGGGACTGGCTCACTTACTTTATCATGCTGCCAGCAACCAAGTTACAACTCTCTTGAGACTGTCCTTTTGAGTCCCACCTCATTTCCCTGCTCACAGACCAGAAGGCCAGGCACTTGCTCACACAGTGCAAGTCCTCTTGGACAGAACCCCCTTAGTGTCTCCAGGTACCCTCATCCTACTTTTGCCCTGAGGTATGATTACATTTTATTTCCATTTATAAATTTTTGACATAAACAACTCACGGTGGCAAGTTTTGAGTGTGTGCTGCTTTTAGTTATTTTTTTATCCACATCCTCATCAGGTGCATTTTTTAATTAACATTTTTCCACTCCTCCGCAGATCTGACAGGCTACGACCCCTCCTTAGGAGGCATACATCCTCCGGCCCCTGATCGCCCATCTCCGCCACCCCTGTAGTTCCCCCATGGACCCCCCCATGGTGAGCCAGGATGAGGAGTGTCGGCATGCTCCCTTCCCCGGAGCACAAATCCAGAATCAGGAGTGGCCTCACAGGAACCATTGGGCCATCATGGGTCCTGTTGGATTCTGTTTTTTGCTCCATTTACTCCCACTGTCACACCCATGCAATGGGCAGGCAGGCTGTCTCCACCTCCACCTCCACGGAGGCAACCAATCACCCTGGATGTGGGCCAACCCCTGTACATGGCCGTACATCTGTGCTGACACCCAGCCACTGCTGGGTATCAGTCAACAGTGAATGGTGCTAATCCCCTCCTCCCCAAGGAAGGAGAGCAGTCCAAAGATGCTCAATCCTTCCTCCCCTGGCCAACCCCCGAGCAACTGGAGTCCATTCCTAAACCCGGGTTGCCGGCATGGCACAAGGTGTGTTGTCCAGTGCCTTAGCCCTCAGCACCACTGGGTAAGCTTGCAGTTTTTAATTTTGGTTGTGTCATCTACAGAAGTGGATCATGGACTTACTCAATAAAAATGGATTACCTTTGCTTATTAAAACACAGCAGTCACAGACTTATATTAAATATAAACAATTTAATATTTACATCAAATCTATAACGTATACAGAAGAGTAAGGAACTACAACAACACTCTGCAATTTAGACAAATTGTTTAAAACAGACAGAATTACAGATATAAAACCCCTTACTAACACTGTAAATCTGAATTTGCTTGCCCCATGGGTTCTAATAGGAAATGACAGACTTCTTGCCACACTGTCTTGAGAGTTACAAGTCCAGTAAATCCCTATTTGACTTGGTGGGCATCTTTTATATATATATATATATATATATATATATATATATTTTATACTTTCTCTTTATGCCCCCTTCTTGCTGTACTAGATTCCTTTTCTTTGGGGATCCCTAGGCTGTGTATTCCCATAGTCCTGCCTCAGGTACCCCCCTCCGGGTGCTGGTTAGCCTTTCCCCCATCCTGTCTCAGTTTACCCCTGGGGCAGGGAGGAGAGGGACCCCCCCCTTAGTCCCCCTCTCACACCTCAAGTATGCGTCGGAAGGCATCACCAGCCCCATGTATGGAGCCTGATTAAGGGTTATCTCGGGACAGCCGGGTCCCATCTACAGGAGTCCAGCACAGAGTTTTTCTGCTTTCCCGGTCCCAGCCCACAGGACATCGGCACAAAAGGGGGGCCATGGAGTGATGCACATCGCGACGTGCTCCTGGTAGATGTCCTTCCTCCCCTTATATGCTGTCTCACTGCACCTGCGCCCATGGTCACCCAGGTGGCGGTATCGCAGCGGGACCTGCATCCCACCCCACCCGGAGGAGGAGAGCAGCCCCTGGGTGCTCAATCCTCCTCCCCCCAGCCGGCCCTCCAGCTGCCCGAGTCTGTTCCAGAACCCGGGTTGCTAGTGCCGCAAGTGGTAGCCCTACCACTGTGCCAGCAGGCCAGCCTTGACTTGGTGGGCATCTGATATTATGTGTGGCTCCAAATCTGACTGCTTTAGCTAAGACTTGTGCAGATATTCTCTTCAGGGGCCATATTTTCAAAGCATTGCACCCGGCACAAATCCATTGCACTGGAATAATGCCAAATTTGCACCGGGCTGCAATATTCAAAAGCCAGTATAGCACCAGTGCTGTGTGATAGCGTCGATGCTACGCATTAATGTATGCAGGGGAGGAGAGGTAGGGGAGTGGCCATGACTGCCGGCGCAGCCACATATTCAAAAGTTTAGTGCCGCGCTACAGGACTTAGCAATACCTGTATCGCGGTGCTAAATACCACCTGCAAAAAGCATGCTGTAATGTGATGGAGGTACCAGAAGTACATTGCAGTATAACCGCAATACACTGCCCACCAGGATAAACTACAGGATGGGGACCTCCTCTCTCCTGGACTGGGTCCTCACTAATTGACCTGAACACATCACTAAGACTGAAGTACTCCCGGACACCATAAGTGACCATTCTCCAGTCATTTTCCTCTGGTCTAACAAATTTAACAAACCCACACCAAAATTCATTGTCAGTAGAATAATTCTACCTGGTTGATTAGGTCTGTTAAAAATACACCTGCGATCACTCAACTGGTCTCCAATTGATGATGCTCAGGACAGGGACTCGACCCTAGAATACTTTATCACTACCTTTAATGCAGCATGTGATGTTCATGCTCCATACAAGAAATGAAAGATTAGGGGATCAGTAAACCCATGGGTAACTCATGACCTCCTTGAATGGATGAAATCCCATGACCAGCTATAGTACCGTGCTAAAGCGTCCAACACCCTAGGGAGTACTCAGGTCTACAAATCAGCCCGGAATGCATGCACAAGAGCTATCTGCCAGGCGAAAGTCTCCTACTATAGGAATGTCCTTGCAAACACCTGGAATGATGGGAGGAAGTTCTGGGACAACCTCTCCGAGGTAATTGGAAAAAAAAAACAAAGTTTCACCAGCAATGCTCAACATTGATGGAACTATCACCCTGGATAAAGTAACCATTGCTAACTCCTTCAACTCAACATTTTCTGACCTTAGTCATGTGCTCCTACCTAATTTCTTTGATCCTCCACCAATAGTAACCCATCCCACCATCCTTCAGACAGCCCAGCTGCGTGCCCCCCCCCATTTTATTTTAAGGCTATCACTGAAGGGCTAGCCAGGAAACATCTACTCAAAGTACACGGGAAGTCTAGGCATAGTGCTGACTCCCTTGATTTGAAACTCATCACCCTCACCTTTGATGAAGTTCTGACATCTCTTAGGAAAATTCTCAACTGCTCTCTTATGCTCTCACAATTCCCAAGTAAATGGAAGTCTGCTGTGGTGACTCCTGTCCACAAAAGTGGTGACAAGACTCTCACAAGCAACTACCGGCCTATATTCATCCTACCCCCAATCTTCAAAGCTTTGGAAAGGATAGTTGCTGAACAACTTGTGGACTACCTGGAAAACTATAACCTCCAATGTTCCCAACAACACAGTTTTCGAAAAGGTCACAGCACCACCACTGCACTACTAGACTTCACCTACTTCATTCACCAGGCACTAGACCACAACCAATTGGCTGGCGTGGCCTTTATTGATCTGACTAAGGTGTTTGATACAGTTAACCACTCCCTACTAACCAGACAACTATCACATCTTGGCCTTTCACCAGATGCCACTCACTGGTTCCAAAGCTACCTTAGTGACCATTCTCAGCAAGTCAGAATTGGAGACTCCATCTTGATGCTTCTTTCAGTCTGTTTGGGTGTACCACAAGGTTCCATCCTTGGCCACCAACTCTTCAGCATCTTCATGAACGACCTCCCTGCCGCTTGCCATGACTGAATTCTGCCCCGAGTGACAGCTCCTTTCGGCTGACAAGGGGTTGCTAGAGATTCTGAGGGTGTCTTTAAAAGCTTCTGGGGCCCGTGCATTTATGTATGTGGCCCCAAGCCTTTGGAATTCTCTACTCCATCAGCTTCGGGCATGCACGACAGTTGGGGGTTTCAAACAGGCTTTGAAATCTTTCCTATGGCACCAGGCTTTGAGTGTAATGGATTGAAGGGACCCTGACATTGTTTTATTGTTGTATTGCTGATTTTATTACTGCTTTTAAACTTATTGTAAGGCACCTTGATATTCTGAAAGGCACTTTACTTAAATAAAGATGTTATTATTATTATTACTGTATGCAGACGGTGCAGTCATTTTCTTGAGCCAGTCTGAACCCCCTTACCTCCAGCAATGGCTACAGCGTAGTTTCTCAGAAGTTGAAACCTGGTTCATGTCACGTAAACTCATCCTAAACTACTCAAAAACCAAATCAATGCTGTTTCATGGTACTCACAACAAACACAAACTCCAACAACTGCTAATCAACAATAGTGGTGACACTGTGCTGGAACCGGTAGACCAGTTCAAATACCTGGGAGTGACCCTCGACTCCACTCTTTCATACTCCACGCATATAAATAACCTTGCTAAAGCTGTGAATACCCACATAGGGCTGCTATATAGGCATAGGCACTTTTTGACAGACAAAGCATTAAAACTTGCCATCCAGAGCTCAATCACCTCTTTAATTAATTATGGCCTCATAATTTATGGATCAGCTGCCGACACTGTCCTCCGGCATATAGCCATATCCCTAAACAAGGCCTGCCGGCTCCTCACCACAGCCTCTAGAATTACACACACATGATCTCTATGAACAGGCTAACTGGCTACAACTTCAATGCAGAATTAAGTATCAGACCTGCTCACTTGCAAAGAAGACAGTGCTAGGCCTCCTTCCACCAGGGGTTCCGTCTGTACTTTCCCCTCACTGTGCCACTTGCCTTACCAGGAGTTCTGGAACACTAGTCTTCACAGTTCCTCACTGCTGGACCACTCAAGGGCAGCACTCCTACAAAGTTAGGGCCACTAACTGGTTCAACACACTCCCAGTGGATATCACCAGTGCACTGAATCTCAGCTCCTTTAAGCACAGACTATGACAGCACTTGGTGGCCAGTACCTACTGTGACTGCTACACTTAAATTCCCTGCTCACCCTCCTGCCTTCTCCATTACTTATGCATTGTCCCCGCTTCCTATTAACTCTTCCAAATATCTCATGTCAGCCACCTCAGCCTCCTCCCTTGCCCCCCCCAGATTTCACTCCTCCCTCTTTCCATTCCCTCTCACATCTTTGTCCCTCCCCTCACCTATTACTCCCTGCACCTCCTAGCTCTCGTATTCTCTCTCTCCTTTCTCCCCTAGGCCTCCTTAACCCCCTTCTAGTTCTCATTTCTCTCTCTCTTTTCCTCCTTGCCCACCCTATTCTCTCCTTCTCCTCACCCATCCAATTACCCCTCCCCCTTACATCTCCCAACCCTTCTCCCCGCCCCTCCATCACCACCTACTCCTCTCCTTCACCACCTACCTTATCCCTCCAATCCTCCACCCCCTCGGTTCTTGCCTGTCCCCAACTACCTTGTCTCCTTACCAGTTACCTCTGGCCCTGTCATGCACTTGTCAGATCACTATTTCAATTGTAACCGACCCAGGCTGTCTTTGTATAATGTCTGGTGATATTGCACCATTGCTTCCATCCACATTGATCCTGACAAAGCCTTTGGCAGCTCATGCAATCTGTAATGTTTTTCCTGCTATTAATTCTATTGTCTTGTCTTATCTGGACAAAGCCACTGGCGGCTCATGTACTGTAATTGTATTAACTGTTATCTACCTGCCTGTTCTTGTCTATACTTGTCCATTGTCCATGACGTGGAACCTTTGTAAAAGAGCACTGTTTGCTCAAAGTTGTTATCCAACATTTTCATAAATAAATTTAAAAAAAAATAAACTGTCAATGTCTTCTATGGAATCTCCTGGTAGTCTAGTGGTGCCCCCCCCAGCACGCTCACCGACTCTGGTTAAGTACAATAAACAGTTATGTCTAAGTGGTCCCCCAGCATGATCCCAGACTCTTGTTAAGTAAAATAAACAGTTATGTCCAAGTGGTCCCCCCCTCCCGCCAGCACAATTCCTGACTCTCATTAAGTAAAAGAAACAGTTATATTGAAGTGGTCCCCCCACCCCAGCATGATCCCTGACCCCAAAGCACTTCAATCCCTGGTAGTCTAGAGGCCCCCACCCCCACCATTGATGACTCTGCTTCCCCCAAACATCCCTGAACTGAGTTGGTGACTGGCTCAACCTCCTCTCACTTTCATGGCTGCTGACTGAGTTATGACTGATCACATACTGTAATGAATGAGCAGATCTCTCATTCATTATGGTACACGAATGCGATCCATCATAACTCAGTTGGCGGCTGGCCATGGAGGTGAGAGGAGGGTTGAGCCAGTCGCCGGCTCAGTTTGGGGATGTTTGAGGGGGAGCAGGGGTCATCACGGGGTGCCACTAGACTACCAGGGAATGAAGTGCTTTGGGGTCAGGGATCGTGCTGGGGGTGGGGTGGGGGGACCACTTGGACATAACTGTTTATTTTACTTAATGAGAGTCAGGGATTGTGCTGGGGGAACCACTTGGACACATACATTTATTCTACTGAATCGGAATTGGGGATTGTGCTGGGGGGCACTAGACTACCACAAAGTGTAACAGGCACACATGGGAACAGGAACCATGATGGCAGAGAAGGACTGCCTGGCTCATCCAGTCTGCCCAGTTCCCTATTTAATGGATATGCTGCATATTCTAGTTAGCTTACGGCCTATGTTCTCCCACTCCCACCAGGACTGCCTTATGCCTGTACCATGCATTCTTGAGTCCCCCCACTGTGTTTCACCCACTTCTGCTGTGGGTGCCTCTGTTGGCGTTGGGGGGCGTCTTCTGGGGCACATATGGCCACAGGCAGTATATGTGTGTGTGTGTGTGTGTGTGTGTATATATACATGTACTGCTTGCAGTGATGCATGGGCAAGTTGTCTGCACTGCCTATGCCTGCCAGCTCCCATATCCTGCAGCTTCCAGCCTGTGCTTCCAAGCTGATCAACAGGTGGAGCTGTGTGCTCCATGCAGTAGCACTGGGCAACTACATGGAAATGTATGCTTAGCAGCACATAACAAGATGCACATGTGACTGTTTGCCCACAGATTACCTAATTAGGCTCATTTGCATGGGAGCTTTGAATATAGCAAACTTTTGCCTGGGCTAACCTGTTTGTACTGGGCTAATGTGTTAGCTCTGTGCAATTGGGTTAGCCCCAGGCAAACCTCTCATCAGCATAGCACAGTTCTGCAGTGTGTGGCTTGCATTGTTGTTTGCAGTTGATGTGAAACATCTCTTTGCAATCACACACAATGTCCTTCACCTGCAACTCTGACTTGCTCCACCTCTGTGTCTACTGAGCTGCTGTTGCAGTTTGCACTTCCCTGTTGCTATATTCAGAGCTGTCTTATTTCTGGGCTATTTAACACTGCACTCCCAGCCCAGTTTTGCCCAGCTTCCTTAGCACGCTATATTTAACAGGTTTAGCATCGGGGCAATTGCTTTTGAATATGGCGAGCAATTTGTCCTGGGCTAATATAGCATGCTGGGCAGTGCTAATTTAGCCCCAGGGAAAAGTTTAGAATATCTGGCACCAGGGCTGGCACACCTCACAACGTCTCTCAGAAGGTTCAGCCACCCTCTTACTAGAAACTTGTACAAAGTTCTAGATAGATTCACCAGATCTTAACTGGTTTGGTTAAGTCTGATTCCTGCAGCTAGCCATGTCAGTTAGGGGGCCTTGCTGTTAATGAATCCCCCATTACCTTTACTATCTGCTATTCTAAGGGCCTGTTAGAGTTACTGTGGGAAGTCTTTTGAGAAATAGTTTTTGCAGACACCTAGGCACTGCTCCATTCCAATTTCAAGTACCTACTCCTGGAGCCAGTAGGTACTGAGCAATGCTGTCCTGTTCTCCCCTCCTTAGGTGATTTTTAAATGAAGCCTATGTAGGAGACACACAAAAAAATAATAAGAAAAGGAAAATAAACTATTATCTTGTACAGGCTGTTTATCATTTATTACATACATCTGTTACAGTGATATCGAGCTTGAGAGCACATGACTATTGTCAGTGGCGAGACAGGGGAGAGGAGAAGGAGGAGGAGGAGGAAGCTGGAAAGTGGGAGATAGACCTCCAAAGAGCTTCAAGACTGAACAAAAGGAAGAGAGGAGGAAGAAACTAGAAGGAGATGCGGGAAGTCAGGTGGAAGAACTGGGTAGAGATAAACTGGTGAGGTGGATGGGTAGGAGAGTCACGTGGAGTAGAAAAGGGGTCAGAGGCAGAAAACAAGAGAGACAGGAGAATCATAATGAGGAGAAAATAGCTGAGAGGAGCATGGCAGAGCAGAGAGGGAGGAGGGGAGAAGAAGGAGTGAGAACAGACAACTATGAGGTAGGTGGAAAGGAGGAAACAGGTTATGTTACCCTATCTCAATTGGGAGCATACCTTAAATTACCATCCAGGAGTGTGAAAAGGGCCACCACCCACAACAGTACCCCAGTGGCTGCCAGTCACCACCAGACTTTTTCTTCCTGTGGGCCCTTAAGGAACAGCAGCAGGGGCAGAGTCACCAGTAGAGATTTTAGTTTCTTTGTACTGCCAATAGAAATGTGCAAAGCTGAGAAAACTTTGTTTCAACAAAACTTTGCAAAGTTGACCAACTTCCTGATGTTCAAGGTACTGGCTTTGCAACCTTTTTTGCCAGGTGAATTAGTACATTTTTCTGTGAAGTGAGCAAACTTAATTAGCAAAGTTACCACTTTGTGGAAAAAAGTACCACTTCATCTGAAAAAATGTTGCAAAGTTGACGAAGTCAAAGTAAGCAATGCCAATAGGAACTTTGCGAAGCTTTGCAAAGTCAAAGTTTTGCAACTTTGCGGCAACTTCACTGATGAAGTTTAACTTCACTGCCTCTATAGACACCAGGCAAACTTGATCTCATGGTTGAGAGTCACTGATGCTGGGCTAGGAACTAAACTGATTGCCTGTAATGTGGGAATGGGTTTTGGCGCTACTACATTTGGTTTGTGGGATATTGTGGTACACAGTATCAGGCCCCTGTCACTGTGAATGTGAATACTAGATTTCCTGTTGGGCAGTACCCTGCAGCTTATGTCAAAGGGATCTCCACAAGTGGAGGGTGGCACTGCACCTCACTGAACTCTGTTTTTTCCCTGCTAGAACCCAGGCATCCAAAGGCTTCATGGCCCATCCATTCCATAATTATTATACCTGGTTGTGTCACTCGCCTTGTGGTTATAGTTACAAGAAAGGGCACAGGGTAAAGGGAGAAGGGTGACAAGGGGCAGAGTGAATGGTAGACAGGAAAAGAGAAAACATGGAGGGAAAGAAGAGGAACGTATAGTGGCAGCTAACCATAAAGAGGACATAAAGTACGAGAGAAAAGGGGGAGGGGATACACTGGGAGTTGCAAAGGCAGCAGACTGGGAATCATAGCAAACTAGAGGGGCTTTTACACTACTGGATCTGCACTGGCGGCAGCAGTGCAGATGAGCTGCACTGGTGCCGAGTCAGCAGTGTAAAGAGCTGCCAGAGCATTGAAAGCTGTTCTGTTGTGGCAAAACATGTTCCCTGATTTGTTGGGAACGTGGAGTGGAATGCACAGGTGCAGACTTTTTTTTTGCAAGGGTGTAAAAATGCTGCTTTACCTGCACCAGTGCCACTCCCATTCACAGACCCCTGTACCAGAATGTTCCCAAAGTATGGGAAGGCCACTGTGAATGCTGCACAGCTGCAGCATGTAAAAAGAAGAGGATGGTGGAGCGAACGGAGTGAGGAAGCCGATTCAGATGGCAACGCTCCATTTAAGTGTGAACGTAAAACCTCCTTATGAGTGCCTGATACAAGCTGGTTGGGGGTGGGGGGATCAAAACAAGGGTCTGGTGGGTAACAGAAAAAGAGACCTACTAAGAAGTGGTCCTAGGTAGGGGTAATGAAATCAGAAGGGTAAGGATTGCAAAAGGCAGATAGCGAAAGCAGTAAAATTAATGAAAAAAATTCAAATGGAACAGGCGTAACAGTTGTAGCAGTGCAAATAATGTTACTGCTAAACAAAGGCAGGTTTACAAAAGGAGGTCGGGTAACTAACAAAGTTAACTAACAGTGATATAATGGACTAAAATTGGTGACAGGCAGGGTTAAACAAATGGATTTCAGTAGAAAGTCTACAGAGCAGATAAGCTACACAAGGTAGCAATTACCATAAATAAAACAGCAAACGTTGAAGCACAGTGTGCAGCAGGGGGCTTACCAGATGCAGAGAGAAGTGGGCCAGCAACTGTAATTACCAAGTGGCAGGACACCAAAGGGAACATCAGCGGTATTTCCTGCAGACTACTGACTTTAAGCTGACACCCAGGTATGACACGTTTCTGCTATGGCCCTTATGCTGGGGTAAACTAAACTGGGGACCACTTGAGAAAAGAAGATGTAGTGGCTACTGGGTTGATAAGTAGACAGGCAGGTAAGTAGCCAAATCACAGCCTACCAGGACTGGATCTCAAGGTGAAGCAGAAATTTGTAGTGTGTGTTGGTAGTAAGGGGCTCAGAGATAGCTAACTCAGAAATAATATGTAAGCATTAATCCCCGAGAAAGGAGGCATTTCGAATTAATGCATGGTTGGGGGGGGGGTTTGGCTGACTCCTCCCACCACCTCACCATGCATTAATTCCTAGGAAATGCCTCCTTTCTCTTGGATTAACGCGCTTGTAACATGGAGAGTGTTGCAAGTTAATATATGTAATTTTAGGAAAACAAAACTTTAAACTGCTGCATTTTCAATGTTTTTATAAAGATTTCTTTTGTAGTTATACAATAGAAGTGACGTACAAAACAGGAGGTGTGCATTAATGTTGTAAATCAATTATTATTATTCCACCTTGTGAGAGCCCCTAGTGCCTCGGCGCCCCCTTGAAGGCACTAAGCCAAGGCGCTAGGGACTCTCACAAGGCGGAATAAACACAACAATTTTAGTTGTTCAAAGTATTGTTACTTGTGGTCATTTGTGGCTTCACAGGAGCGCAACAGTTCTTTGGCTTTGCAATTTCATTTGGGGTAGCTGCCCTCTGCTGCACACCCCTCTTAGCATTGAGCGCGGTTTGTATCCTTTGTTTTGTTGCATTAATGTTGTGACTGCCAACATATTTTTCTGCATGTCACACTGTAAATATTCTATGTTGCGGTTTTAATTCAGGCTTATAATACATAACATTACTATTTATATTATATTCCTTTAACATTTTGAAAACTACTACTACGATTTCTGAACTGTATCTCCGTGATTTGCATATGGTGCTACACGCCTGTACTTTTCCTTTCCTGAATCTGAGTTACACATTTGCTTTCTGGATTTCAACTATGCAATTATTTCAAGAGAACTTTTTAAACATGGCAGTTACACTAAACAACAGAAACAGGTTTGAATATTTAAAGCAGCAGTACTACCAAACCAGGAAGTAAATACTGAAATTATTTTTTTGTACTGTAATTATGCATTCATAATTCCGGTTCACATATCTGAAATTATTTTCCGCCTGTGATGCTTTGTTTATTAAATATAAATCTTTAGAGTTTGACATAGTAGCGCTACAGGAAATATGGCTGCTCCCTGTACTTTAGCTGCGCTCCTCCCCAGCGTCCCAGTACGTATTCTGTTTACTTCCTGTGACCCCTTCCTCACAAGGCTGCTCTCTGCTTAGCGGTAATTGAATATTGGAGGTGACAGTCTGCACTGTTGAGAAAGATACTGGACCTTACCTTCGTTGTTTTCTCGGTAATGTTAAATAATGTGCCCTTTGACTTGTACTCACTTTCTTCAGGGGATTGTTATTCCGTTTCCTGCCATTAACTTTCACTGCTAACTGGTTCAGTCGTGATTTTCTCCTTCTCCCTAAACTGTGCTCGCTGTGTTAACCCACTATGACTATTCCTGTTGTACATGATCTAACCCAGCCATAAATTAATCCTCCGTGATGTTCTTTGTTTGATCAGCTTGCTCCGGCGATCACTGGCACTCATTATGTTCTCATATTACACCGGGGCTCAGGCAAGTCCGTATCTTAAAAGTCATGGAGAGGCAGACAGATTGTCTTAGCCCAGCTCTATTTTTCACAGTCTAACACACATCATAAACGGAACTTATCAGGAAAAGATTCCTGTTGTGCCAATGCAGCTGTTGACGAGACCCACATGTGAATGTATTTGTTCACATTCCCCACATACCTTCGGATTATGGGATCTCACTGTTTACTCTGTAACACGCTACTCTTTGGAGGCACACAGTAAAGGATTGTGTCCTAGCACAGGACGTCCCTGAGAATCATGGACAGTTGAGAGGCATGTAGTGCTTCTGTTTGGAATGCTATGTAGTGGAGTGTCACACCACTTTTTCAGCCTGCTGTTAATGAAATGTTTTGCATCATACTGCAGCTGTTATGTTGTATATTGTTGCTGCACACAATAGTGACAGCTGTGATCATTTGCAGCAGTGGTAGGCATACTGAGGTATGTGTGGTATTGGCCTTATACTGACCTGTGACGTCCATGAATAATAGTGCACTGTGTAGTCACACACACTTGTTGTGGGGCACATGGTGTCCCTGCAGGTTGCCTAATGTATTCCTCTGGTCTGTGATGTAATATGCATAATGTGCAAGAGGTGTGTATTGCAAGGGAAGGAATAAACCAAGGGTGTTCCACTCCTTTGCTAGTAGTACTGTGCTTGGCAAGTTTATGATTATTTAGTTGTTTAACCAGGTATAGCACACTAAGCTGAAAGCTTTTTACAGGAGCAACCTGGGAGCACAAGGAGGTTAAGTGACTTGCTCAGGGTCACTAGCATGCAAGTTGAATCTGTGGGATTCAAACCCAGGTCTGGTCTGCCGAATGTCACCAGATTTGCAGCTCAGAGCCTTAAAACACTGCACTGTACTGCCTCCAAATACTGGCTGTTTACACTGTCAATATTGTGACTGTGGTCACGTTCATTGTTTTGTAACTTGTGGTGTGTTATGTGCATACTTTGACTGGAGTATAGTGTCTCATGTGAATGCCAATTGAAATATATGAATTATGCCCTTTTTTTCTGCTTGCTGAAGGAGAGTGAATTATGCTGTCATGGTGTGTTAATGTCTATCATATTGGCTGACACATCCATAAGTGATGTGGTGAACAGCGTGCTGCTGACAATGGGAATAGTGCGCCTGTGCTCATGCGGTGTATTAACAAGTGTACCACTCTTAATTGTAGTTTGCACATCTACTTAAAACCATAATATAATCATGAGTAAGATAGTATGTCTGTCCAGTGACTATATGTGTTTAGAGCAGGATACAACACCTTTTGTAAACACTGTCCTTGCTCAGTCTTGAAAACCATTGACCCTAACTTGTTCCTAGAATGGCATCAAACCACAGGTCTGCATAACAGTAAAAGCATTACCTCTGGCAGTGTGGCGAACACCAGGCTCAAGGATATTACATGTTGTGGGTTAGGGTTAATAAATATTTATATTTATTCCTGCTTCGGGAAAGGTGCCAAGTGTCTGTAAGGTGTAAAGTAATGAATAGGAGTCCTAATAACAGTACACTAGGAACATTAACTGCAATGTCCATACAGTAACATTGTGATTCTGCTGTCGGGTTTCATTCAATCAGATGAAAAATGAACATTGAAGTCCCCAAGTTTGTCATTTTCTCTCATTGCCCTCTGAGCCATCCCCAACTATTTTTAAATTGTGCCTCCTTGTTCTTGCACGTCTTTCTGAAAGATGCTACCCTGTTGGACTTTGATTCCTTTGAGGTACTTTGATTGATTCCTTTCAGGTACTTGACAGTTTATATCATATACTCCCTGACCCCCTTTCAGCAAGGTTACACATATGTTTCAATTTTAGTAAAATAGCAGGACAACAGGACACTCCATGAGATTAGAGGGAGGTTGATTAAGGGGTAATGTGAGGAAGTTATTTTTCACAGAAAGAATGGTACATACATGGAATAGCCTACCTCCACAAGTGGTGGTTATTAGTACAGTGCAGGGCTTATAACAGGCATGGGATAGGCATAAGGGGGCAATACAGATGAGTATGAATACATACGCCATTGACAGAACAAAGGCTGATGGCACATTCATAAGGTAAAAAAAGAAATGGGCAGACTGTATGGGCCTTGCAGTCCTTATTTGACATCAACTTATGTTTCTATATTAAGTACTCTCAGTCTCTTCATATGGAATCTGATGCAAACGCTGCACCATTTTAGTACTGTTCCTCTGACTGCCTCCAACCTGTCCTATGTCCTTCTGGAGATGGGGTCTTAAAACTGCACGCAGTACTTCAGATGGGGTCTCAGCAACTGTCAGTACAAAGGATAACCACTTCCTTTTTCTACTTGTGATGCCCTTCCTATGCATCCTAGTATCCCCATCTCTCTTACTGCCTTCTCACACTGCTTGCCCACCTTTACGTCATCTGATATGACCACACACAGGTCCTTTGCATTTCCTGTTGTTAATACCTCCCCAGCTATCGTGCACTCTTCTCCTTGTTTTGTTTCCCAGGTGCATTACTTTGCACTTCTTTGCACTGAATGTAAGTTGCACTACATCTGACCACTACTCCAGCCATGCCAAGTCCCTTTTCATCCTTTAACCCCCCCTTCTGTATCAACTCTGTTACATATCTTTGTGTCATCTGCAAAGGGGCATACTTTTCCTTCCATACCTGGTTCCTTATACAAATGGTCAGTGACCCGAACTGGCTAGGGGACACCATAGATCTTGTGCTGGCAAATGGTAATTTTCTGAGGGACGGTTAAGGAACTGCTGATCGACACTGAACATCGCTCATTGTGGGTCACAATAAATATGGTGAGGGAAGGAGCAGAAATGGGTACAATGGTGTTAGACTTCAGGAACTAAATCTTACAGAGAATGTGGAAAGTAGTAAAGGAGTATCTCCCCCGAATACATCCTGTATAGACACAAAGCAGAGGTGGGAGATCATTGAGCTAATGATGGAGCTGGAAACCACAACCTTTGTCAGGCTCCACAGCAAGAGGGCTACTGCCAATACATCTAGGTGGGTGAGCTGTAGCATCACTGACAAAGTAACGAACCAAAGGAGCATCACTGATTAGGCTCAAAGAAGCATGGGGGGGATACAGAGGTTTACCTGAAGGAATCAAGGGAGGTGACATGGGCATCAAGGGTGGCTGAGGCACCTGTTGACCACAGGCTGTCACAGGGCATTAAAGAACTTCTTCATGCACACTAGGGAGAAAACAACTGGTAAGGACCAAGTCGTGAGACTCAAGATGAATATGGGTGTGTGTTGAAACAGCAACAGAGTATTTAGATGTGCTTCATGAATACTTCAGCCTGGTACTCACCAAGTAGAACGGAGGGCAGTACCCAAGAGGGGGACAGGCCCAGGGATGGGGAAGGTGACAGATGGGAGAATCACAAGGTGCAGACTTCTGGCAGGCTGGAGGGCATTGAGGGTGGACAAGGCACTAGGGCCTGAAGGGACTGGCATAAATGTAGGTGGACACCTTGGCAGATATGTTCAATGCATCCTGGGATTCAGGGACCACACATCAACACTGGATAATGGCATGGGTGGTTCCACTCCATAACACTGGACACAAGGGTGAACAAATGAACTATACACTGTTAAACCTCACAACCAATGTGGGCAAGCTTATGGTGACAATCCACAAGGAGAGGCTACTTTCCCTTTTGTTCTGTGATGGAGTGTAGGACAGTAGACAGCATGCGTTCTTACCAGGCACATCCTGTCAGAGTAACATTGTTGATTACTATGAGTGGGTAACTAGGCATCCAGACAAAGGCCATGCAGTGTATGTCCTGTACAAGGAATTTATTATGACTTTCGATTAGGTGCTATGTGGAATCCTATGAAGTAAGCCTGAATATCCTGGGGGCCATGGCGATGATGGTGGGATGGGTACTGTGCTGGCTGCACAGAAGGCAGCAGACGGTAGTTGTGGAGGGTAGTCAACACCAGGTGTGGTGGTTAGCAGGCTGCAGCATGGAGCAGTGTTGGTTGAAGTGCTGTTTTTGATTTTTATAGCACACATCTTGGTAGGCATCAAGAGCAAGATCAGACTGTTTCCACATGGCACCAACATTGGAGCAGAATTGAATGATATGGGGTGGTGGCAGTGGTTGCTGCATGAACTGTCACAATTGGGGATCTAGTCAGACAAGTGGCACTTGGTGTTGGATTCAAAACAGTGCAAGGTGCTGCAAGGGGCAGTATAGCGCAGTGGTCTAAGGCTCTGAGCTGCAAATTTGGTGACATCCAGCAGACCAGACCTGGGTTTGAATCCCACAGCTTCCACTTGCATACTGTGTGACCCTGAGCAAGTCACTTAACCTCCTTGTGCTCCTAGGTCGCTCCTGTAAAAAAGCTTTCAGCTTATTGTGCTGTACCTGGTTAAACAACTAAATAAATAAAATAAAAAAATAAAATTTAACATACAACCAAGAGGGTGGCTGCGGGGGGATAGTTATGTGGCACCAGAGAGGGAACCAGTGGGGTACCACTGGGCTCCGTGCTGTGGCCAGTGTTGTTCAAAGTCTTCCACAATGATAGTGGGGATGGCATTAACAGGAAAATATGCCTATTTGCAGATGACATCAAGCTCAGTGGTAGAGTGGACACAGGTGAAGGGATACAGAACCCACCTGAAGATCTGGAACAGCTGGGGAGGTGGTCCATGATCTGGTAGCTTGGTTTCAATGCCAAGAAATTCAAAGCTAGGCATATTACGGCTAAGACTCCCAGGACAGAATACTACCTGGGTAAAATCTAATTATCCGCATCAGAGGAGGACAAGGGCCTGGGAGTGATGGTCAATAGCACCCGGAACCGCTCCATGCAGTGCAAGACAGCAGCAGCAAAGGCAAACAAGATGCTGGGATGCATAGCTAGTTGCATCAGTACTAAGACAGGAGGTTATACTGCCCTTGTATAGGTTACTGGTAAGGCTGCATTTACAGTATATAGTTTAGTACTTGTGGACACACCTCAAACAGAACATGAACCTGCTGGAAAAGGTCCAGATGAGGGCTACAAAGATGATAGACAGTCAGCAAGGTAAAGCAGATGACACATTGAGGGTACTGAACATGTAATCACTTAAACACAGGAGACAGAGAGAGAGAGAAAGAAGGGACATGATTGGGATCTTCAGGTACTTGAAAGTTATAAATAAGGTTGATGAGGAGAGTCTACTTAAGCTGAGTGACAACTGCAACAAGGTTGCACAGTCTGAAGCTTGAGGGTGGGAGGTTGAGGACAGAGGTTAGGAAGCAGTTCTTCACAGAGAGGATGGTAGACACTTGGAATGTGCTGCCGGAAGAAGTTATCTCGTTGAAGACAATGGGCAAGTTTAACAATGGATGGGATAGGCATGGGGGAAGTTAAGGATCATGGGTAGGGAGGATGGGGGGAGCACATGAACATTACATCAAGCTGTGGGATGGCCCATCGGTGCAGTGGTTCAATTTCTGGTAGCAAAAACAGCGACCTAGGTTCAGGACTGGACACAGGTTGCTGGCAAGATGGCTAGGAGAAGGCTACAGTGTAGGAAGAATGCTCTCCTTCACCTGGGGTGAGGGCAGGAATATGGCCAAATGCTGGCTGACTCCAAGCGGAGGCTGGGAGCTCAGCAAGTGCACAGGGAGCTCATTGCTTTAGGGGTGTAGTGGACTTTGACTTGCGCCTTAACATCAGTGGCATGCCAAGCCCCTGTGGAGAAAAAGAGTAAAAGCTCCTGGGCGTACTGGATGACTTTCTGGCACTTGTGGACACCACATCACAGTAGCCAGTCATACCTGCCTCAGCAGCAGCTCCCAGGCCAAATTGAGAGTGTGTTGGCTGCCCCACCAATACCTTCACACTCAGAGGAGGGGGACCCATCCAGCGAAAGGTCAAACAGGGTTATCCGGGGGATGACGGATGTAGTGTGAGGTGGGGGCTGGGGAGGAGTTGGGCACCTGCTGGGGTGACTTGAAGGGCCTGAAGGAGTGTCCAGCCCAAGGGCAGGTGTAAGGTACAAAAAAAAAAAAATAACGAAGCTGTGGATCCTTCAGTAGGAGCAGACTTTATAGACGAAATGGCCTTCTTCTGCTGGCTTCTTCATATGTTTGTATTGATGCGTCGCAAACACAAGGAGGAGCAATCATTTGTGTGTGTCTGTGTGGAGGGGGGAAGGTAGCAGTGTCAAAGGAAGAGAAGTATCTTGGGGGTCATTAGGGGCTACGTGAATAACAGCGCAATGTAGAGAGGCAGCTACGAGGGACAACATAATGCTGGTATATACTGACAGGGGTATAACCTCCAGGAGAAGGGAGCTAATCTGGTTCACTGTCATTTTACAGACTTTACATGTACCTCACTTCAAAGCAAGTGTGCAATTGATGCATCACACCAGACTTTGATGCTGAAAACGTCATGTGCCACTCCATACTTAGGTGAAACACGGGAAACCAACATGTCTGCTGCTCACAGAAGAGGTCGTCAGCCAAACAGTTCACCAGCCTCATGCAAGCGTCGCAGACTGCAACAATTCCGTGACTACCGCAGAAAGTTGGTCAACCTGGGTTCTGCCTATGAAGAGTGGACAGCACTGAAGACACAGAAAGAGTTTCAAAAAGATGAGGAGTTAGCACAATTCCTGTTACATTTTTACAGGTAGGAGTACTGCATGCCATTTCATCTACATACAGCAACTTTAAGTGAAAGACAGGTTAATTCATCAGGCATTGTCTAATGTTCTCTACAGTGATCACAGTGTTGAACAATGTTGGCAACCAGTTCAGCCTCTAGGTGCCTGTTGGTGAGTAATATCTTCATTTGCTGTTTGTTGAATGGTTTGTCTGTCAGTGTACATATGCATTGCCGGATCACTTTCTTGTCCAGGTTTAGACATGTCACATGTTACACTCCTGGCAATCGCACAAACAAATGTTTTGTCATGACATGATTGGAGCGCTGATGATCACTATCATGTCCTAACACCACAGTATCAAAATACCTCCTATATTTAATGGAAAATCATGGACATTCACCTTACCTTCCCCCGACGTGATTTCTATGATTTATTTTGCTTTATGGTATCTGTGCACAACATTTCACAAATCCAGATACTACTGTACCCTGTCCATGGTATAGACTCCAAGACCAACAAACACTTTCAATTAGCAAGCACAATGAATGCATTTGATGTCCTATGGTTGAACCTATTTGTACCTTTTCAACTGATTGAAATAACTGTGGTATTACCATGTGGCACGGCCAGCGGACATGTCAATTACATTCGATTTAGTGCTGTGTGGCTCTGCTTCAATGGCAATGCAAGCCATTTTGTATAACCTGAACACATCAGATTTCATTTGGCTGCATGCTTCAGTCATTCTATTGGTGTATCTTTCCACTTGCCAACAGAGTACTCTGAATGTGGGCGGGCACTGTTTGGTGCATGGGAGCACTCATGCATTGTGCTTCTGTGAACATACCACCAGCTGATCAGCTTAACTTGGATCACCAATAGTCCTGTACAGCACAACATAGACTTGCAGAACACATCGGTTGTTAGTGTCCTTACTGACATACTTTACATTGTAGGGCACAAAAACACCTGCTGATTTGTGAAGATGGCTTTATTAAGCATAGTACAGGATGAACAGAGACTAAGTTAATGCAACAGTGTGCAATGTGCTTTACGCAGCAATGTTCTCCATTGTGCCTTTATTTCACCTTTGTATACCACAATTGTTCAACAGTTATCCACACTGTGACACAGCTTTACGACTATAGGTTATGTGGATAATGCTTGTACAATGCTTTTATTATTACAGACAATTGCCAACTCGGGATTAGTCATGCTGACAGCAACATCTCTGTGTCATCACCTGTTTCTGGCACCCAACATCCACTGTGTTCCACTCCTGCTAATGAGTTTCAGCCCTTTGGAAAACGAAGTAGCTCTGAGCTAAACACAGTAACCAGAAAACTTTCACCACTAGTCTTCATTGTAATATGCCTTTCTCATTCCTGCAAGCCATGAGAAGGAATGTTGTCCGATTCAGAAAGTGATGTTCCAACACCGCAGTTGAAGACTCTGGATGTCTCCTACCATCCACATTCCTCAAGGTAGGAACTCTTGACTCTCCTATGTGCGGAAACACTCAATGTATGAACAATGGCTTTAGTGATGTGTTAATTGTGCCAAGACTATGCAGTAGCACTGATTTTTTTATTCATTCATTTATTTATTTATTTAATTTGCAGATTAAAACCTTTGAGCCAACGGTTCTTTTACAAAGGTTCCATATCGGGTATAAGAGACAAAACAAGTTACAAGGTTAAATTTCAGGTAGACAGAACAAATTTACAGGTCAAAATTCATTAGTGGAGACTACAGGAATACACTAGTAGTTTGATGGGCCTTGGTGCTGCTGTTTGCTGATAACAGGATACTGACAGGATGCACATGCCGGCAAGTAATCTATTGCAGTTCATAAGTTGTATAGGTAGTAGGAGTACTTTTGATAAGTGGTTTAAGTTTGTATTGTTCGGTGTTACGGAAGTCCTCATGGAGTCTATCCAGAAGTTTTGGAGTAGTCTCCTGAGGTGTCTTTGACATTTGTTGTAAAAGGGGTGAGAGGTGGAGATGATGATGTCAAGGGGGAGCCGGAGTGCCGGAGAAGTGTGTGGGTGGGGGTGTGAGGGAGAAGCTTATCATGGCAGACTGCGACTAGTGGTTGCAGCCACACTGGTTGTCTTCTGCCAGAACGGTAAACAGGTCTTTTTTAAAAGGGCCTATTTTGGTGTGTTCCAGTGCAGTAGCGGAGAGTTCGTTAAGCCATGTGGTGCCGTGATAGGAGAGTGACCATTGAGAAAAGCATGTTCTTTTGAATGTGACATGGAGCACACCCTTTGCCGTTCCTCTGGTGACCTTAGTCGAGGGGTGTCACTGGAACAGTGTGGCAGTTTAGTCGGTTGTGAGACCAAGTAGGGCTTTTTTTCCTATTATGCAAGCCTAATACTTTGTCCTGAGTTGGAGCTGGAGCCACCCCATGGAGGAGTAAAGTAATCATGTATGGGTACACTGGTTGGCACCGAGAACCAGGTGACAGGCCCTGTTGACTACTTGTTTAACGCGATTTAAGGCTGAGTCAGTGTCAGCTCCGTAAATGACTACTGTGTAGTCGATGATAGACAGGATAGAGTTTTGAGTAACTACAGTAAGAGCCTCGTGAGTCAGGGCCTGCCGATGTCTATATAGCATGCCTAGCTTAATATTGTCAGTTTTGACTACGTGGTCAATATGGTGCACAAAGGAGAGTGTGTCATCTGTATCTACTCCAAAGTATTTTAAGGTGTTGACTTGCTCGACACTATCCCCTTTTTTGGCTAAAGATAGTCAAGGGTTCAGCACTCCTTTTGGAATATGGCATGGTTTGGTGCATCATTTTTCTTTTTTTTCTTTTTTGGTTCAGTGGGAGCTGCTTTTGTGAGAACCATGCCTCTAGTAATGTGAAGCTGCATTGTATGTTCTTACAGAATTCACAAGCATTGCTGCCTGGGACTGATATTACTGTGTCATCTGCATACAGCTGCATTTCAGCAGTGCAGGCTTTAGGAAGTGAATTTATGAAGAGACTGAAGAGAAGTGACCCTAGGATCTAGCCCTGTGGGACCCTTACTGTTACCTTTCTGTGATCTGAGGTAACACCCCTATCCTCACATACTGCATCCTGTGAGAGAGGTAACTGTTGAACAAGGAGATGGTATCTACTGACAGACCCACGGCCCATAGCTGTCTTAACAGGATTTGGTGGTTGACAGTGTGAAAGTCTTTTGTGAGGTCAATAAATATGGACCCCACCATTTTTCCTGAATTAAGGGTTTCATAAGTGTGGGAGGTATAGGAGATATGGGCGTAGATAGTTCGGTGCTTTTGATGAAAACCACGATTCTGAGGGAAAAGCAAATTGTACCTCTTTAGACAGTCAGTGAGCTGATCAGCGACTACCCTTTCCATTGCTTTACAAAGTCATGTTTCTCTGGCTTCAAGTGAGTACTGTAGTTCGTGACATATCTTCAGACAATAGCTGGCCACAGTATGTGTTAGCAGTGACCATAACTCATCTCTGTCTTTTCTTTCAGTTACATCAAGAGTGACAGTGAGGACACCAGTGTGGTACCCGAAGACTGTGATCTCAGCTGTACTGAAAAAGACATAGATATGGACAATGAGGGAAATGTACATATGCACTTTGATGAGCATCAAATACATAAAATGGAAACCTCCATTTCATACGACCACTGTCTCATAAGCCTTGCCAAACTGGCTTTTTCGAAATGCTTTTCAAAGACATGCACTGGGAAGGTGAATATCCTGACCAGAAAAAAATGGGACAGCACTCCAGATCATTGCTGCATGCTCCCAGGGACACAAACAGTCATGGTGGTCACAGCCAATGGTCAAGCGTATCCATGCAGGCAACTTCATGCTATGTTCAAACATTATTCTGAGTGGTAACAATTTTGCCAAAATAGCACTTTTGTTGAAGTTTATGAATATGCCAGTTCCAGCAAAATCAACATTCCATGCCATTCAACGGCTGTATGTGTCTCCCTCTGTACTTGAGTACTGGTCACATTATCAGACTGAAATTTTTCAATCCCTGCAACAGCCACTGGTTCTACTTGGTGATGGTCGGAATGACAGTCCCGGACACTCTGCGAAGTACCAGACTTATACAATGATGGACAATGCAACAAAATGCATTGTAGATATTGAAATAGTGGATGTTCGAGAAGTTGGAGGAAAATCCACAAATATGGAGCTAGCTGCCTTTCAGCGATGCCTCCAGAAGATGGATCAATGTGGCATTCCTGTGGCAGAGGTTGTCACGGATGCACACACACAGATAGTGTCTATCATGAGTATGTGCACCCTCATAACTTTTGCATTCACACCAACATCAGTTACATTGCAACATGTTCCATAATTTTTTTTTCCCTTTTTCCACAGAGAAGAAGTATTCTGGAATATCACACCAACTAGATCTGTGGCATGGAAACGTCTCTTAAAGGTAACAGTTTATAGTTCTTTTAACATATGTGACAACCGCATGTTCATACATTACAACAAGTTTGTTTCCTGGAATTGCAGTAGTGTATCAGGATCCCATGAGTTAATCAGTGAGAGTGATCAGTGCCTTTCTAATCTAGTCATCTTAACAGTTGGCAGGTCAGAAGTGTAACAGGGACTTGAAGCCGTGGATCAGAGACATAATTAACCATTTTGGTTGCATCTTCAAATTGTGGTCAAAGTGAGCAGCGGCGTAATTGTCAGTTTGTGTTTCCCAGGAAACTATTGTGCCACTGGATTCTTCACTCGTTACTTACTGGGTTGTTTTGGTCTCTCTTTCAGTCGATTTGGCGGAGTGTTGCACCATGTGGTGAATCAGCATGTGTGGCGATTGAGAGCCTGGAGACATAGATCGATGTTTGCATGCACCGAACTGTCACGATGAACGGCAGTCATGGCTCAAGACTGACTCACCTGCTCATAGAGCGCTACGTTCAGTTGTGTATGACAAGTGGATCACTGGCAAGCTGTCCTACTTCACAAAAGCTAGGTAGCCATACATGATTGATGTCATTGCCAGTAACTCATGATGACTCATTTTAGTATATCTTTACAGTGACAACACAAGGTAATGCATTAATCTTGCCATGACATGACTTTACACACACTGTATTAAGCATGCCATGACTTTGTGATGACCACAGCATGACTGTTGAAACTAACCGGAAGCACTGTCAGCGCAAAAAACATAAGCGTGACCAGAAAGGCTCTGACAGTGTTGTAAGGTTTACAGAATAGGTAGTCTTAAAAAGTTTCGGTACTCTGACAGCGACTCAGATGTGTAGCCAATCAGGGACGTGACAGTGTTTTCAGTTGACAATGTAACACCATTATAAATGTTTTCATTATTTTCTTTCAGGTCAACTAGCGATTTGGAAACATTCAACAATCACATATTAATGTATGCCTCCAAGCGTTTTGCATACGGGTAAGTAGCTCTGATACTTTAGTTGTGGGCAAAGCCTGCTCCAGATACTGTCCATAAGGCGACATTTACTGCTATGATCAGCAACATCAGTGCATTGTGTGTTTTACACAACATGGTGCACCCAAAATACGCTGCCAGTTCCATGTCTGCAGGTCATACACCTCTGCATGTGAAACTATGCTCACTTTGATGTTGCTGCAGTCATCATCGTACTTATTCCATGGCGGAACAGACAGTAAAAACTCCTCCATGGTAACACATGTCTGCTTACAACTTGTCAGCAGACAGTCATTGATGGGTATTGCACAGTATGTGCACGGAGGCACCATCACAATCATGTGCTGTGCTTTATCTGGTACTGTAATGTTCTGGACAACACACATATTTATTTATGTGATGGTGAGATAGCAGCATCTTTGATGCGCTAACCGGAGCAATAATGGCCATTGATTTGTAAGGTTTTTAAAGGCAAAACAAGTCATGGTCCTTCCTAGCCCTTTGTCACACTTTCAATTACTTGTTGGACATTCGTGATGATGGCATGAATTTAAACAGGTCTCTTGTCTTCCAGGTATGAATCATACATGACACGCAATGTTCTTGCAGCGATCGACTACAACCATCACATTGATAGGCAATATCTCCGGAAGAAGAATGGTGACATTGTGTGAGTACACCACAAGGGAACTTGACTGCTCTGTAGGATATGTCAGTGGTCGATGGTGTTTTTCTAAGCCATGGAATCATTGCTGGGGGGGAAATTCTTAAGCAGGCTGCATGAGCGTTCAATGATGCAATTACATTTCTGAGTGACATTCAGAAGGTGTCAAGAGGTTGCCAACCCCACGTCAGTGAACACATTATTATATGTTGTTCATATTCGGCCAAGGGTAGTTCTTTGCATGCCCCAATAATGATGCTGCTTTATGTGGCTCAGGACATACAAAGATACATAGACACGGTTGGCAGATAAGGGCCTCCAGTCCTCCCACTCTCCTGTCCTGGGGTGTGGGTAGGATGTGTTTCACCGCTGATACTGATGCACAGCAGAGGCTGGGTGTACTGAAACTCACACCACTTTTCAAGATACAGCAAGTGTCTCTGGACATCCTATGGTCCTGTACAGGCACACACACACCTGCAGTGGATATCATTGCACATCTGTGCCTCGGGGGAGGAGCAAGAAGCACAAACAAGGCAAATAACAATCAAGTGTCGGGTAGGCAACAGCAACTGGCCCCCATGCCCAACACCAGGTCACGCTCACATGGTCTCTTAATTCCTTCATCCTCAGTCTTCCCTCCAGCAGAATATAGACTTCAAAGGAGCACCCAAGAAGGAGTAGTGGCACCACCTTGTGGGGTAAAAGCAGGGTTTTCCAGCTGCAAGGTAGATGCGAGGTTGGATTCCCGGGGGCATTCTCAGGCCTGCATGAATAAGGCAGGATGCCCAAGACAGTCACAACAGAGAACTGACTGCAGGTACAATAGTTAAAAAAAAAAAAAAAAATTAATAATGAACTACACTGCTATATGTACTGCCTTCAAGCTATATTGTTGTCTATTCCAACCTTCAGGTATACAAGACACTATTCTAAAAGAACCAAACAATGGAGTGCGTTGCCAGTAAAGGAGAGAAAGTTGTACCACTATGTTGTGGATATTCAGGCAACATCTTGGAGCGAAGATTGATGGATACGGACAGGCTGATCTGCTCCATTGGGATGCCAAGTGGACATCCAACTCGTGCTCTCCAAGACTACTGCTGCAGTGCCACTCCACCTGTGCAGGAACTAGTTCTGATGAAGAAACAAAGACTGCAGACCATTGAACAGGTTCAAGAAAATTAACTTATGTAGTTGAAAGAGCCATGCTCTCTACAGCATGGACCTAGTCAATCTGTCATGGCTAACAAACCATGAACTGCAAAGCTGTAATTTATACAGTCATTGTTACCTGTGGCAACATTAGTTGGGAAGTAATTGCTCCAGTACACAAAAAGTATATATAGAAACATATAAACATAGGATTTGACATCAGATAAGGAACGCTTGTCCCACCTAGTCTGCCCATTTCACTACCGAATGGATAAGCTGTAGATCTCCGTTAACCTTCAGCATACTTCTTCCGACCCCAACCCCCTAGAATTGCCTTATGACTGTCCCATCAATGCTTTAATTCCACCACTGTTTTTGACTCAACAACCTCCCTTGGAAGGCTGTTCCATGCTTCAACAACTGTCTCTGTCAATAAATACTTCCTTAAATTACCTCTGAGCCGCCCACCCTCTATCTTCCAATTGTGCAACCTTGTTCTTGCACACTTCTTTTTTGAAATATGCTACCCTCTTGGACTTTGTTGATTACCTTGAGGTGAAAGTCTCTATCATGTCCCTCCTCTCCCTTCTTTCCTCGAGGCTATACAGATTAAGCTCTCTCAGTCTATCTTCATATGTCTTCCTGTGCAGACCCTGCACCATTTTAGTTGCCCTACTCTGGACAGCTTCCATCCTGTCTGTCTTTTCAGAGATTTTGTCTCCAGAAATGCATGCAGTACTCCAGATGGGGTCTCACCAGCTGTTTGTACAGAGGGATAATAACTTCCTGTTTTCTACTGGTGATGCCTCTCCATATGCATCCCAGTATCCCCCCCTCCCTCCTTGCTGCCCTCTCACACTGCTTGCCCACCTTTACGACATCTGATGTAACTACCCCCAGGTCTCTTTCCATTTTTGTGGTTGTTACTACCTCACTCCCCTCGTGTACTGTTCCAGGGGTTTTTGTTTCCCAGGTGCATTACCTTGCACTTCTTAGCATTGAATGTAAGCCATACATTTGACTATTCCTCTAACTTTGCCAAGTACATTCTCATGCATTCCAAGCAACCAAGTGCATCAAGTGTGTTGCAGATCTTTGACTGGAGAATAGGACACAGAGTAATAGTAAATGCAGTCCACTCTGAAAAAAGTGGGGTTACTAATGGGGTACCGCAGTGTTCAGTATTAGGACCAGTCCTCTTCAATGTCTTTATAAGCGACATTGCAGAGGGACTGGAAGGAAATGTATGTCTCTTTGCAGATGACACAAAGATCTGCAACAGAGTTGATGTACAAGGTGGAGTGGAAAGGATGAGAAGGGTACTTGGCAAGGTTAGAGGAATGGTCAAATGTATGGCAGCTAAAATTCAATGCTAAGAAGTGCAAGGTAATGCACCTGGGAAGCTAAAACCCAGGGGAAGAGTACACAATGGTGGGTGAGATACTAACAACAACAAAAGTGTAAAGGGACCAGGGGTTATCACATCGAATGACCTAAAGGTGGGCAAGCAATGGGAGAGGGCAGCAAGTAGGGCTGGGGGTATACTGGGATGCATAGGGAGAGGCATCACCAGTATAAAACAGGAAGTTATTATCCCTCTGTACAGACAGCTAGTGAGACCACATCTGGAGTACTGCATGCAGTTCTGGAGACCCAATCTCCACAAAGATATAAACAGGATGGAAGCTGTCCAGAGGAGGGCAACTAAAATGGTGCAGGGTCTGCACCGGAAGACATATGAAGAGAGACTTAAGGAGCTTAATATGTATAGCCTCGAGGAAAGGAGGGAGAGGGTGGACATGATAGAAACTTTTAAGTACCTCGAGGGAATCAACAAAGTCCAAGAGGGTAGCATCTTTCTAAAGAAGAGGTGTGCAAAAAGAAGGTGGCACAATTTGAAGATACAAGGGAAGTGGCTCGGAGGTAATTTAAGTAAGTATTTTTGACAGAGAGGATGTGGATGTATGTGGGCGGCCTTCCAGAGGAGGTTGTGGAGTCAAAAACAGTGGCGGAATTCAAGCAGGCATGGGACAGTCATAAGGCAATTATAGGGGGAGGGGGTAGAAAGAAGAAGGAGGCTGCTGGTTAACTAGGACCTGCAGCTTATCCATCAAGTAGGGAAATGGGCAACTGGGTGGGCCAAGCGGTCCTTATCTGCCATAAAATTATATGTTTCTATGTATGTTTCTATGTTTCTATCTGCAAAGAGACATACTTTTCCTTCCAGTCCCTCTGCAATGCTTATAAAGACAGTGAAGTGGACAGGTCTGTCTCTGAACCCTGCGGTACCCCACTAGTGACCCCCTTTCTTGAGAGTGGACTCTCATTTACTATTACTCTCTCTGTCCTTTTCTCCAGCCAGTTCTTTACCCATGCTGTCATCTTGGGCCCACTTCCAGGCTGGCTAACTGCTATATTAATCTTTGTGTGGGACTGTGTCAAATGCCTTGCTAAGTGTAGGTAGGCCATGTCCACAGCCCCTCCCTGATCTGCTACTTTGGACACCCATTCAAAGAAATGTATCAGATTCGTCTGCCATGACCTTACCACTGTAAATCCATGCTACCTTTGGGTCCTGTGACCCTCTGGCATGTAGATACTCAACAATTATTTTCTTCAGAAGTGATTACTTTATTTTCCGTATGACTGAGGTTAAACTAACAGGTATGTAGTTTCCTGATTTTGTCTTGCTCCCACTTTTGTGAAGGGAATCACATCGGACCTCCTCAGTCCTCAGGTACCACCCTATCCTCACATGACTTGTTAAGAGGGTAGTCAGTGGTGTAACTAGTTCTACCCTTAGTTCTTTTTGAATTCTGGGATGAATACCATCCGTCCCCATTGCTTTGTCCACCTTCAGTTTTAAAAGTTCTTTCAGAACCGTTTGTTCTGTAAATGGCCTGGTATCAACTTCTGTATCCTGAGTGTTTCTGTTGCTTGTTTTAGGTACCTCCCCCTCTTCATTTGTAAATACTGATCAAAAATATTTGTGTAGTATCTCTGCCTTTTCACAGTCACACTCGGCCCACCCTCCTCCTTTATTAAGCCTCACTATCACTCCTGTGGTCTTCTTAGCTCCTGATGAACCTATAAAAGGTTTTATCCCCTTCTTAACTGAGCTGCGTATGTTTTCCTCTGTTTGAGCCTTTGCTGGTCTGACTGCCTGCCCACCTTCCTTTTGCTTGAAGTGATACAGTTGTATGCCCTGCTGCTTCTGTGATTCCTGGCCCTTCCGGAATGTTATCTTTTTTTCTTGAACCTTCCCTGCCACTTCCTTTGAGAACCAGAGTGGTTTCTTACATAGTTTTGTTTAGTTTGTTTGCCTCACACAAAGGCTTGTTACCTCTGTGATGGCAGTTGTTATTATTCCCCCATTGTTCTTCCACCCCTCCTTCCTGCCCATTTGCAAGTGCATTCCTTAGGCACTCACCCATTTTGGCAAAGTCAGCCCTCCTAAAGTCCAGTGCCTTTGCTTGGCTTGACTCTATTGCGGTGTTGACTGTGAGCCATGCTGTTCGATGGCCGCTAGTTCCTAGATGGCTACACACTTCAACATCTGTGATCCTCTCTTATCTCCATTTGAGAGAACCAGGTCTAAGATTGCTCCCTCTCAAGTGGGTTCCAATACTACCTGTCTCAGGCATGACCCCTGTAGGTCATGTATAGTAACCCCACTCTTCGAAGTGGCAGCTGCAACTGCACTGCAGTTAACATCTGTCATATTCAGATCACCCATCAGCAATATCTCCCCTTTTTCTGCCATTCTAAGTATACTTTCTATCATTTCCTGGTCCATTTCCTCCCTCTGAGATGGGGGTCTGTATACAACCCATGTGCAGATTGTGGTGCCCTTGTCTGTCTCCAAATTGACCCACAGGGCTTCCTGTCCTCCCTGGTAACCCTTTTATTCTGTTGCTTTGATTTCTCCCTTATGTAGAGAGCTACTCCTCCTCCTCTTTTACCCTCCCTGTCCCTTCTGTAGATAATGTAACCTGGAATGTTTACGTCCCAGTCATGGTTCTATGTGTACCATGTTTCTGTGACTGCCATGATATCCAGATGTTCCTCCTCCATCAAGGCCACTAATTCAGGAAGCTTGTTACCCAGAATATAGTACAGTCCATGTGATGATATGTTAATTCATTCATCAGGGCACAAAGCTGTGTGCGGACATAGGACTTGTCCATGCTGTGTCTTCCTCTGAGACTTAGGTTTGCAGACACTGTGCTGAACACAGTTCTTCTCCAGAACACTATTAACAGCTGAGAGTGGCTACTGCTGCTATCTTGGGGTCAACTGCAAGCAAACTGATTTTGCTGTTGATGCCCATTCAGATGTGTCATATGAACAAGCCAAACACTGGTCACAGCACTCAGCCCTGTGGTACTCTGCTTGTCACTGTCCTCAGAGATGAGATCTCCCTACAACTCACCATCTGATGCCTTCTCTGTAACCAGTTTACAACACATCCCATCATGTTCTCCCTGCACCTGCCACCTTAATACCCAGCCTCCCATGTGGCACTGAGTGGAATGCCTTACTGAATTCCAGACACAAGACACCACTGCGCGTCCCTTGTCCAGTGTACCAGTCATAGTAATCCACCAGTTTGGTGTGAAGGATCTACTCCTGACAAAGCAATGCTGACGGACATCCGCAACCCATTGCTGTGGAAAAGAAGGGTCACCAGCCTCTCCTTCATGATTGTTTCCATCAGTTTTCCCACAGTGGATGTGATGTTTACCGGCCTGTAGTTTAACAGTTTCTTTTGTGACTGCTCTTATGGAGGAGTATCAGGTGAGCCATCATCTAGTCATAAGATGCAGTTCCTGAGACCATGGAGGCATTGAACAGGTGTGCCAAGGGCCCCACCATGATTTGTGCCAGCTGTCCCAGTACCCTAGGGTGACTCACATGTGGGTCTGGCATCTTGTCCACCCTCAGTACCCTCCAGTACCCTGTCCTCTGTGATTCCCCCATATGTCACCTACTGTAATCCTTAGCCTGACCTCCCACCCCCCTTGTTAGTGCCCCACCTTTCTCCTTAGTAAACACCAAGCACAAGTATTCATTAACTGCTTCCTTGCTCTGCCCTGTTGCTCCCCACCCATCCCTCAGTAAGCCTCATTGTGTTGTCTCTACAACTTAATTATGCACTTAGGTAATTGTAATGGCTGCTGTTCAGTGTGAAACTTTTTTAAACACTGTCACCCTAGTCCGCAGAGCACCTGTGCACACTCAACACCACATACCCATACTTGTCATTTGTACCCATGTGGACAGTCACAGGCACATCATTGTCATGTCCTGTTGTTTGCAATAATATCTTTCCTGAAACCCACATACCTCCAGGACATGCCACTTAGGGTGCCCCCTTCCTCAATGTCTCACACCTCCTTACCACCCACAATTCAAGCACAATAATCAACCCAAGAACAAGCAACATCCTTGTAATGGGGTGTATAGTGCATCCTCCACTGTCTATACTTACAGAAATTTAATTTAGGTACCTTTGCCACAAACATGAGTATTGCTTTACATATCCTCCATTACAACATACACAGCATACCCACAATAACATTGTTTGATGTTGTTTATTTGTATAACAGCAGTTGTACATACATCATAGCCACATGAGGCCTTCATAACTGATGTTAATAAAACAACACCTGCTCTGTTGCACATTAATTAACAATGGTGGTTATCATCAGACATTGTTGTTGCATTTTCTGTCTACATCGCACTGTTGACAAAGTGACAGAATTGTACTTCATGTGCTAAATAAAGTAATGATTCCTCACATGTGCTAGAAGTTGTCATTGTACTTAACAGTCCTGGTATATGGATGAAAATCAACATGTGCACAGTAGAAAACTCAGTATGTTAAGCAACATAACATTAATGTTAACACAGTGATGAGTATCTGTTCCCCAGAACCACATCACAAGTAGCAATGCTTAATGACAATGTTTATAAAAGTGAACAATAAAGACAGTTGTGGCCTTAAGAACCACAAAGTACACTTCACACCAAAAAGGAAGTATTCAGACTACATAATTTTTTTAGTAACTTCTGGTTTTCATTCATGTACTATGGATGCCCATACCTTATGGTCCCTTGTCACATGGGACATCGTGATGTCCACAGATGTAGTGGCGTGTAGGTGTGAGTGTGTGTGTGTGTGTGTGTGTGTGTGTGTGTGTGTAGGGGAGTTGGTGGGAGTGTGGCCAGAGCATGTCATGCACACATCAATCCTCATTTGATGATGTATTTACAATTTCTAAGAAAAGTGTGAAGCCATCATTCAGTGTTACATAGATATCCGCAGTACAAGTATGTTTAGCAGTCCACCAAATAATGGATTTTTCCCCGAATGTATTGCGACATCACTGTAGCTCAACTCCTGAATTGAAAATGAAAAGGAGTTAGGTGAGGCCCTGACAACTGCTGTGCAGCTCCCAACATACACAGGGTGCATAACGCATGTCAAGGGGTGCATCTGTCCATTGTTCTGCAAAAGTGTGTAACGGTAATGGGTTGCAAGTGTGCACCAATTGTAGGTGACAGCTGAACAGATGAAGTCATGAATGCATCCACATAAACATTTCATTTTTGAGGGCTGTGTACTTTGCAGCACGTAGCTACAAAGAATGTGGTTCTAACCACAGTATTTTGAAGACGTAACACTAGATAAAGGTAACAATGATTAACAGTTCAAATTCACATCACAATGTCAGTGAATACATATAATGTGAGTAACATGTATGTAAGAAAAACAGTAACTGTCTCAATTTACTGTAATGCATGGGATAAATCCCACATACTGTATACATGGGATCAGGGAATCTGTCCCGGATACCCACACACAACAGGAGGAATGACCTCCTATTACCATAATCAAGCGCCCATGTTAAAGTACAAACTGCCTGTAGGCAGTACCCATTTCCTCAAGTTGTGGTCTTCCACGATATGATTGTGCAACCCAAACAAATCATTGCGATGTTGCTGCTACTGCAAGAACAGGCTCCTGCAGGCAGATCAAGCGCGATGGTCGCTGTTCTGCTCACACAATGCTGTGGTTCCCTGCCACAGCATACTACACTCAATCAGCGTTGGCATTTCTTTTACAATTGCTTACACACACCAGTGAGGATCTTCCTGACTAGGTTGGCTTGGTGTGCTGCACTGATGAAGTAGATCAAACAGACCCGGGGTGAACTTGAATGAGCCTGATGGCCAATCTTTCCAGCTCTTGTCTTTCTTCTGCTACAACATAGTGCTGAAAGGCAATTGAAGGAAAAACTATTGAGTTAAAATGCATGTATAGTCAGGAAGTATGGTCAACATACATTATGAGTCCTAATATCTGACAAAGCTATACTTCTATGTGGCCCTTTGCTAATGTTCTCATTCCTGAGTGGTACAGTGTTTCCATTCTTGGAATCGCATGTTGTGTGAAACCATAGCCTCACTCATGCCATAGGCAGGAAGAATGTACAAGAGTGGTTAATATGTATGCTGCTTGTTTAAGGCTCTTCCCCAACTGCACAAAGTTCGCAGCACTGCTGTGACCCCATTCCCTGTTAGGTTTTGTGTCCCTAGGTGTAGAATAATGTCAGCTGCCTCTACCATGCAGTGTCTTCCCCGATTCTGTGGATTCGCTTCTGTCCATCAAGCCAAGGTTCTTGGCATACACGTAACATCCCTCCCCTTCCTCTCCCGGTTCTGTAACATTTGAGTCACCCACCAGAATCTGTTGCCTTGTCTGTAGGGTTCCATGCAACCCTTCCATGATTCTCCTCTCTTGTGGATGTCATCTCATCCTCCTTGGTCTCTGCTGCTGGTGCCTCCAGAGACAAATCACACTCTGCCTGAATGGTTTTGAATGGTGGGATGTAAAACCAGAGGCATGACCTCTGTTCCACCACCATCACTGCCTCTAGCTCACTGTGGTCTGGTATAGTGACCACTGAGACAGTGGTAGCAGCCATCATAGTCCCTTGGTGGTGGAGATTGCCATAGTTCTTACTCATTGAAGAGGGAGAGGGACAATCTCCTTACTCACAGCTGAGTGGTGCCCAAACATAGGGCAGCATTACAGCCTCCAGAATGTGTCTCGGAAGATTGCCGCTGCACAGGTAGTGCATTGCAACAATGACCACATGTCTGTCACACCTCCTGTTTTACATTTTTTTTTTGGTGTGTGTATTTCATTCATGTGTTTGTTTCTTTACCATTTATGCAGTGTGATGGGCAGGTTATGATATGACAGGTGTATGTCCTTTGCCCTTTTTGGTAAGTGGTGTCTGAACCTCTGGTGTATATGAAATGATTTCCTTGGGGTGGCTGTCAGTCATGGAACAATGTAGTACTTCTGGAATGGTACACAAGGTCAGATGTACTCCCTCGACATTGAAGTAGCAATATGGTGGAGGTGGTAAACCTGGGGCCAGTCATGGAGGCACAGTGGAAATGTAAGATAGCATCAGTAATGGACTGCAACTGTCAGCATCTGTAAATCAACATGGATTTGACAGATGTCCATGTCATCAAAAGTTATAGATGTTTTGGATTGGGTGACATCACGAATATACCAGGAAAAGCCAGTAGATGTGACATACATCAATGTCTGCACAGCCTGTCTCAACATACCAGATAGAAGGATGATAAAGTAGATGGTTATTTGGGGCATGTGCATCAAGGGATAAAGTTGATTAGGTATTAACTGGGTAACAGAAAGAAGGTGGAGTGTTGTTGTAAGTGTGAAGTAAATCAGGTGTTATGGAGCGACTTTTCATTACCTCTGTGTTCAGTACCTGGACCATTCCAGAGCAATGTTTTCAGTACTAACACTGCATAGTGAATTTAGAAGAGGTCTGCATATTTGAAGACAAGTCGATCTATAACAATGTGGATACCCCAAATGATAATTGACTTGTGGAAGCTTGTAAAATGGTCATATGTGTGGAAAGTTTGTTTCTGCAGAACTAAAAATGTAAATGTAATGAACCTAGGAAGGAGGAAGCCAGTGGAGAGAAACTGGATGGTGGAATATGAAGTGCAAACATTCTCCTAACAGTAAATGGACCTAGGTGGTGTCCTTTCTGATTACCGAAAGATATCAAAGCAGTGCAGAAAGGATTCAATGAATGCTGGTGTCATCCTGTAATGCACAGGCAGGGCAATCAGCAGCAGATGCCAGGAGTTGGTGCTGCCATTATATAAGATGATACTGAGGAGCGCATATATTGTGGTGTTTTCCATTTTGTCAAACATACCGGCCTTAATATATGTACCGGTGGAGTCAGTACAGAACAACAATAAAATGTCACACTGATTACATGACAAAACATGGATTCAGTCGATAAACTCAATATGTACTCAGTGGAGGAAATGAATGAGCAAAGGGACATGATAGAAACTTTAAGGTACCTTGAGGGCATAAAGAAGAGTCAGTGGAGACATCTTGAAACAGAGAAGGAGACATTGAACATGAGGCCATGAAATTACATTGTAAGGTTGTAGATAAAGATGAAACATGATAACGTGTCTTCACAGAGGTGGTGGATGCATGCAGTTGTCACCCAGAAGAGGTTGTGAGCTCAAGTACATGTGTGGTTTGGTTTGCACATGCCTGGGATAGGCCAAGGTAACCTTGAGGTGAGAGGTATTGATTACATACCACTGAGCAGACAGGGTCATAGGCCACATACAGAATGGGGCCTATGGGCATACTGGATCTCTGTAGTGGTCATTATCCAAGACAGTTTCTATGTTTCTGTGTTGCAATGAAGTAGAGTACCACAGAGCAGTGACGATTCAGTAGTATGAACTGTCATTATGGCACCACATCAGCAAGTGTGACTAACACCCACCACATGTTGAAATGTTAGTAACACATTGAAGTTTGCACGGCAACATGGCCATACCACAGTGTTCCACTGGGCACAAGGCCGTTGCACAGCAACAATGAATTGTGCGACTGCAGTTATGTGAATCACATATTGCAATACATGTTTGACTTGGGTCTGTTGTAACTTGGTATGACAAAATTGATCAGGTGTTTGTTACCTGAATTTCCAACTCTTGCTCCCTGATGAGCCTGTCATGCTCCTCATCGTGGCTGTCAGCCAGCAAAACACGACGTGCAGATGCACCTCTTCCTCTACCCGACCGCGACCCGTGGTCTGTTGCTAATGTGAGTCCGCGACAGGATCTTGCACCTCTGGCCTGCTTCTAGCGTCCACCAGACACTTGCAGTTGTGTTTCATTCATGGAACTTGTGGAAGCAGTGTCTATGCTCTCCGAAGTTTCTGACATAGATAATCTGTTTGATTGAAAGTAATATTATGAGACACAACACTGTTGTTACAATCACCATTACTGACAGTGTCTGTGAGTAACAATATTGCCTGCAGATGAAGCACGGATACCTTCTCATTTCACAAGCACACCATCTCATAATGATTTATAAATAAGTGAGGTGATGCAGACATTGGAATATTGTGATTATTAACATTTAATGTTCATTCCCTAGTGGTCGATATCACAGTGTAGAAAAATGCTGACATAAATTGTTGGCAATGTTACAGAACCAGTTAGTCACACTGGGGAAAGGTTACAGTCATTACCTGTAAGAACTGACATGTGTTCTTGAAATGCCACCACAGCAGCTGAGTCAGTGTGTGACCATGGACCTACTGAGGGGCAGCTATTCAGTTAGTCCTTGTCAAATTACTTGCATAGCCACTGAGTCATTGTGTGACCATATGCTACTGAGGAGCAGCAATTGATTACCTCCTAGGTCCAACTTCCACCAAGGTCAGCGTGGAAATGTGTGACCATAGGCCCACTGAGGAACAGCTAGTGCAGACCTTCCTCATGCCACTCCCTCTACAGACACCCAATACGAGTCTAACTATGGGCCTACTGAGAAGCAGCATGTCCTGACCTTCCTCATTTCACTTCCTCCATAGCCTGAATCAGCTTGTGAGCATGGATGTCCTGAGGTGCAGGAAGTCCTGACCTTCCTCCACAGACACCGAATCAGGCTGTGACAATGGTACTACTGCAAAGTTTGAAGTGATGACCTGCCCAGTGCAACTTTCTCCATGATAAAAATAGTCACTGTGACAGCATGGGCCTAGTGAGGAGCAGCAAGTGCTGACATTCCTTCTCCCACTCCCTCAACAGCCACGCAGTTAAATTGCGACCATGGCCCTACAACAGAACAACCAGTGCCAAGATTCATTGTTCAACTCCCTCCACAGTCACCAAATCGGTTTGTGACTGTGGGCCTACTGAGATGCAGCAATTCAAGTCATCCCCTCTACAAATTCCTTCGCTACTAGTACCCAGTGCTGACATCCCTTGTCCAACTCAATCCACAACCAAGCCACTGTGTGTGGGGAAAGTGAGGATCAGCCAAGTCTGACCTCCCTTGTCCAACTAGTAACACAGCCCCTAAGTCACTGTCTGAGCATGGGGAGAGTGAGTAGTATCCAATCATGAACTTCAATGTTAAACTCCTCCAGAGCTAATTGAGTCACTGCGTGAGCATGTGGATAGAGATTGACAGTGATTGATGTCATCCCTTGTCAGATTGCCTCCACAGTCATTGACTCAGCTTGTCAACATGGACATAGCTGTGAGCATCCGGTACCGACATCCCTAGATGAAATGCCTACACAGACAATGACTGAGTGCATGAGCACGGGGCAACTGAGTGGCATCAGTCCATGTCCTCCTTTGTGCAGCATCCTCCACAGACACTGAGCATGGTTGTGATACTGTGCCTGCTGAGGAGCACTCTGTCCACACATTCATTGACCAACCACCTCCACAGCCACTGAGTCAGTGTGTGAGTGTGGGCAAGAAAGTGGCCAGTCCTGCCCTTAACTGTACAAGTCCCCTACAGGCACTCACTGCCCAACTCCCACCACAGCCACTGAGTCAGTGTGTGAGTGTGGGCCAAGTGATGATTAGCCAGTCGTGCCCTTAACTGTACAAGTCCCTCTACAGGCACTCACTGCCCAACTCCCACCACAGCCACTGAGTCAGTGTGTGAGTGTGGGCCAAGTGAAGAGTGGCCAGTCCTGCCCTTAACTGTACAAGTCCCTCTACAGACACTCACTGCCCAAATCCCTCCACAGTCACTGAGTCAGTGTGTGAGTGTGGGGCAAGTGAAGAGTGGCCAGTCCTGCCCTTAACTGTACAAGTCCCTCTACAGGCACTCACTGCCCAACTCCCACCACAGCCACTGAGTCAGTGTGTGAGTGTGGGCCAAGTGAAGAGTGGCCAGTCCTGCCCTTAACTGTACAAGTCCCTCTACAGACAGACACTGCCCAAATCCCTCCACAGTCACTGAGTCAGTGTGTGAGTGTGGGCCAAGTGAAGAGTGGCCAGTCCTGCCCTTAACTGTACAAGTCCCTCTACAGGCACTCACTGCACAACTCCCACCACAGCCACTGAGTCAGTGTGTGAGTGTGGGCCAAGTGATGATTAGCCAGTCGTGCCCTTAACTGTACAAGTCCCTCTACAGGCACTCACTGCACAACTCCCACCACAGCCACTGAGTCAGTGTGTGAGTGTGGGCCAAGTGAAGAGTGGCCAGTCGTGCCCTTAACTGTACAAGTCCCTCTACAGACACTCACTGCCCAAATCCCTCCACAGCCACTGAGTCAGTGTGTGAGTGTGGGCCAAGTGAAGAGTGGCCAGTCCTGCCCTTAACTGTACAAGTCCCTCTACAGACACTCACTGCCCAAATCCCTCCACAGTCACTGAGTCAGTGTGTGAGTGTGGGGCAAGTGAAGAGTGGCCAGTCCTGCCCTTAACTGTACAAGTCCCTCTACAGGCACTCACTGCCCAACTCCCACCACAGCCACTGAGTCAGTGTGTGAGTGTGGGCCAAGTGAAGAGTGGCCAGTCCTGCCCTTAACTGTACAAGTCCCTCTACAGACAGACACTGCCCAAATCCCTCCACAGTCACTGAGTCAGTGTGTGAGTGTGGGCCAAGTGAAGAGTGGCCAGTCCTGCCCTTAACTGTACAAGTCCCTCTACAGGCACTCACTGCACAACTCCCACCACAGCCACTGAGTCAGTGTGTGAGTGTGGGCCAAGTGATGATTAGCCAGTCGTGCCCTTAACTGTACAAGTCCCTCTACAGGCACTCACTGCACAACTCCCACCACAGCCACTGAGTCAGTGTGTGATGTGGGCCAAGGAAGAGTGGCCAGTCGTGGTCTTAACTGTACAAGTCCTCTACAGACACTCACTGCCCAAATCCCTCCACAGTCACTGAGTCAGTGTGTGAGTGTGGGCCAAGTGAAGAGTGGCCAGTGGTGCCCTTCACTGTACAAGTCCCTCTACAGACACTCACTGCCCAACTCCCACCACAGCCACTGAGTCAGTGTGTGAGTGGGCCAAGTGAAGAGTGGCCAGTCCTGCCCTTAACTGTACAAGTCCCCTACAGGCACTCACTGCCCAACTCCCACCACAGCCACTGAGTCAGTGTGTGAGTGTGGGCCAAGTGATGATTAGCCAGTCCTGCTCTTAACTGTACAAGTCCTCTACAGGCATTCACTGCACAACTCCCACCACAGCCACTGAGTCAGTGTGTGAGTGTGGGCCAAGTGAAGAGTGGCCAGTCCTGCCCTTAACTGTACAAGTCCCTCTACAGGCACTCACTGCCCAACTCCCACCACAGCCACTGAGTCAGTGTGTGAGTGTGGGCCAAGTGAAGAGTGGCCAGTCCTGCCCTTAACTGTACAAGTCCTTCTACAGGCACTCACTGCCCAAATCCCTCCACAGTCACTGAGTCAGTGTGTGAGTGTGGGGCAAGTGAAGAGTGGCCAGTCCTGCCCTTAACTGTACAAGTCCCTCTACAGGCACTCACTGCCCAACTCCCACCAGAGCCACTGAGTCAGTGTGTGAGTGTGGGCCAAGTGATGATTAGCCAGTCGTGCCCTTCACTGTACAAGTCCCCCTACAGACACTCACTGCCCAAATCCCTCCACAGCCACTGAGTCAGTGTGTGAGTGTGGGGCAAGTGAAGAGTGGCCAGTCCTGCCCTTAACCGTACAAGTCCCTCTGCAGGCACTCACTGCCCAAATCCCTCCACAGTCACTGAGTCAGTGTGTGAGTGTGGGGCAAGTGAAGAGTGGCCAGTCCTGCCCTTAACTGTACAAGTCCCTCTACAGACACTCACTGCCCAAATCCCTCCACAGCCACTGAGTCAGTGTGTGAGTGTGGGCCAAGTGAAGAGTGGCCAGTCGTGCCCTTCACTGTACAAGTCCCCCTACAGACACTCACTGCCCAAATCCCTCCACAGCCACTGAGTCAATGTGTGAGTGTGGGGCAAGTGAAGAGTGGCCAGTCCTGCCCTTAACTGTACAAGTCCCTCTACAGGCACTCACTGCCCAACTCCCACCACAGCCACTGAGTCAGTGTGTGAGTGTGGGGCAAGTGAAGAGTGGCCAGTCCTGCCCTTAACTGTACAAGTCCATCTACAGACACTCACTGCCCAACTCCCACCACAGCCACTGAGTCAGTGTGTGAGTGTGGGGCAAGTGAAGAGTGGCCAGTCCTGCCCTTAACTGTACAAGTCCCTCTACAGACACTCACTGCCCAAATCTCTCCACAGCCACTGAGTCAGTGTGTGAGTGTGGGCCAAGTGAAGATGGCCAGTCCCGCCCTTCACTGTACAAGTCCCCCACAGACACTCACTGCCCAAATCCCTCCACAGCCACTGAGTCAGTGTGTGAGTGTGGGCCAAGTGAAGAGTGGCCAGTCCTGCCCTTAACTGTACAAGTCCTCTACAGGCACTCACTGCCCAACTCCCACCACAGCCACTGAGTCAGTGTGTGAGTGTGGGCCAAGTGAAGAGTGGCCAGTCCTGCCCTTAACTGTACAAGTCCCTCTACAGGCACTCACTGCCCAAATCCTCCACAGTCACTGAGTCAGTGTGTGAGTGTGGGGCAAGTGAACAGTGGCCAGTCCTGCCCTTAACTGTACAAGTCCCTCTACAGGCACTCACTGCCCAACTCCCACCATAGCCACTGAGTCAGTGTGTGAGTGTGGGCCAAGTGATGATTAGCCAGTCGTGCTCTTTCACTGTACAAGTCCCCCTACAGGCACTCATTGCCCAACTCCTCCACAGCCACTGAGTCAGTGTGCAGTGGTGGCCAAATGAAGAGTAGTCAGTCATGCCCTTCACTTCACAAGTCCTCTAAGGACACTCACTGCCCAACTCCTCTCTAGCCACTGACTTGATATGTGAACCAGGGCCTTCTGGGAAGCAGAAAGTCTGGACCTTCCTTGACCATCTCCATCCACATCCAGTAACTCAATGTGTGAGTGTAGAGTGTGGATTAGCAGGAAAATCTGACCTTCCTTATTGTAAGCCCTGGTCAGCCACTGAGTCAGAGGGTGATCATGAACCTAATGTGGAGCAGCAACTCCATATCTTCCTTGTCCATTTACATCCATGGACACGAGTCAGTTAGAGCATGAGGCAAGTGTCGAGCAGCAAATGCAGACATCCATAGTTCAACTCCGTGCACAGTCATTAATTCAGCAAGTGAGGTGTCCATACACATTTGCTTCAAATCAGAACATCACTTGTTCAAAGACACCATTGCCCAGGATTCACATTGCTGGCAGGCTGTAGTCATTCAGCAGTACAAGATTCCAGAAAACATCACAAATCAATAAGAAGAGTCACTGTGTGACTGACAGTGACATCTATGAAAAGACGACCCTGTGAATACACTGGGGAAATGGCACCACGAATAATGTCTGCCTATGTGCCAGCCATAGCATGAAATAATGTGCTGTGGAAAATGGTCAGTACAAAGTGAGTCCACAGACACATAGTGCATGATGATATGCAATCACACCAGCACCACTGCTTGAATGTGTTCCGTAATCACCTCATAAAACAGTGCCAGGAAATCTCAGATTACCATTTCCACCACATAAGGCTGTGAATGTTAACCTAGTTTCATGTAGCAGTTTCCCATGGCAAATACAGGTCAGCATCATCAACAAGTGAAACAACAAAACAAACTGCTTTCAGCACTCCATGGCATGGTGCACATGGCATGCAACTTTCAACCATTCACAAAGTGAAGCACAGCAGGACAATATGTGTAGAAACATTGCTATGTTCAGTGACACACATCCATGTCACAGTACACCGAATGTCAGGAACTACTGCTTACCCCATTACAGAATCATATCATGAACTGCTCATCAGCAACAGAGAAATACACTGCATTTCCCACCAGCAGAAAATACTTTACTTGCTTGCAGTACCCATAAAATCATCCACCACCCCTCCCTCAGGACTGTGTATTCAGTGAACGAATATCAGGAAGTCAGAAAGGGCATTTTACAATGCATGTCACCAGTAGCAGATGGGTAGCAGATCAGTCCCCACACCTACATATCCCCCTGAACGCTAACCCCAACAATTTCCCTCACATCTTCAGCAGCAGCCTGGAAAAGCAAAGACATTCTCAGCTGCTGACATTTTGCAGTGACTGTTTATGCTTCTCCTCATCCCACACTAACAGCGATGCTGCAGAGATCGTAATCTGCAATGACCATAACAGATGGGCAGCACAGAACAACTGAAGAATGTGGCGTTACGGCAACAAATATGTCCGTCGGGAGACTGTATCTTCAGTAAATACTAAGCAGGAAACTAACAGCAAATGTTTTTTTTTTCTGCCAGTTACTGCAAAATTGATTTAATTTACTGCATGCTTTATAATCTAAGCATCAAGACTTGTAGCGCACTTCAGAATGGATATGTAGGCAGTTTGACGGTACATGCAGGAACTTTTTTTTTTTGTTGAAAACTACTGCCACCCGTTACTGTGTTGATGTTCTCTGCACTGCACTCGACAACACACAGAAAAGTAATAATATAATCGAAGAACTAACTGGGAAAGTGACAGGTCACTGCTGGCAGAGAAACTCATAGTGACTGAAGTTATGCAGTGGCAGCTCACAGATACCGTTTCTGTCTCTTGTGAACGCGCATCTCGAGCAGGAAGGGAAGGGACAAGCAACATGACTGACCTACCCACAATCCTGCTGATTGCCTTGCCGTCGGGGCGACGCAGGTCATAGATCGCGGTTTGTAAACAATTACCGATGAATTTTAATTCACTTCTATTTGGCAGAAAACGGACTTTGCAGCAAAAAATATTGCCAGGTCAGTACTCACAGGCACAAATACTATCATCTGAAACACAAATATGAATACCGCTTTCCCGTAGTACTGCTGCTTTAACAATTACCATATTTCACCATTTTGTAGCCGCCCTCAAATAGTAACTGCCCTCAAATAGTAGCCGCACATCATTTCAGTTTTACTAACAGAAGCCACCCTTGAACATAAGCCTGAACCAATTTGATCAAAATCGTGTTGAAATATAGTAACACCGTGTAACACTGTACTGTCTTTTATGTTTTTAGCCCCTCAATTCACTTTAATTTAAGATTTACGTGCTGAATGCTGCGGTATTGTACTCGCCAGCCTCCGCTAACCACTCAGACTTTAAATGTTATTTCATACCCCCAACTCGCTATCGGAGTAATGTCCCTACTGTAGTTCCATGCTTCCCAGCTGGTGGCGCCAGTTACCGGTAAGTCATTATTTCCACAACACAAACAACGGACATGGAAAATGGGTTCCTTTTTTTTGTGTTTTTCTGTGTTGATCATCAGGGGGACTGATTTTGACTGTGGTGCACTGGCAAATTGTAAACCTACACTGCGCTAAGAAGTGGTCTACCCACCTACGGCTAGATTTGAATTTGGGGGGTTATGGATCAGGAAAGCGGCTTTCAGCGTGATAGCATCCTGGTGACTCAGATGTGCTGCTCCTTCTGCAGTGCTATCTAGCTAGCTAGCACAGTCTCCTCGTTCGGGTAAGAGGGTTTATGACCTGCACCCTGCCAGCTTCACTAATCATCGACAGAAGGCACTCCTTGTTTTTTTCTCCAGTCCTTTGTTTTTCCTCCAGCTACCAGCCAATTACCCTCATGCTCGGTGCAGTTCAACAAACCATTACTGTGCAATTACCAATATAAGCCATCCTCGAACTGACACCGCCCCCGAATTGAAGCTGCATGTCAAAATTAAATTTTGTAATAGAAGCCGGGGCTTCAAAATGATGAAATACAGTACACAACTAAGCAACTGCAACACAATTCAGTATTACTGAGTAACCCAGAAGTGGCTAATCATCTAATGTTCACCGGAATTACTAGGCGTTGCTCCAGAGTAATTAAAGTTGACAGGGCCATGCACTGTGAACTGGGAAATATTAAAAGGATTGCAGTTGCTTGGTGTTGTGGTGGACAACAGATCTGGAGCACTGTCATGGATGTCATCCACTTTTTCAGAAGAACTATATGCTGCATTAGGATTGCTGTTTGGTATTTCTGGTGTGTTTAGATTGCTTGCTGAGGATTTTTGCTGACTGCTGTTAGTTACTACTTTGAGAGGCTCAGTGATTGACTGATGGTCTCTGACACTAGATTGATTTTGTTTCTTTGCTGATGTGGCATCTGTGATACTTGTGTTAGTACTACACAGAATAGTTGACCATTTCTGCCTATGTGATGCAGAGGGAGCCCAGTAACTCCTGAGGCTGGTTTTGCATCTATGTCCTGTTACATACATTATTTCTTGAGATGTGAGACCAGCCTCAGACAACACAGAAACATAGAATTTGATGGCAGATAAGGACCGCTTGACTCACCCAGTCTGCCCATTTCCCTACCTAATGGATAGGCTGCAGATCCTAGTTAACCAACAGCCTACTTCCTCCTACCCCAACCCCCTAGAATTGCGTTATGTCTGTCCCATGCATTCTTGAATTCCCCCACTGTTTTTGACTCCACAACCTCCTCAGGAAGGCTGTTCCATGCATCCACAACCCTCTCCATGAAAAAATACTTCCTCACATTACCTCTGAGCCATCTCCCCTCTATCTTCAAATTGTGCCCCCTTGTTCTTGCACAGCTCTTTTTCTGAAAGATGCTACCCTCCTGGACTTTGTTGATTCCCTTGAGGTACTTGAAAGTTTCTATCATGTCCCCCCTCTCCCTTCTTTCCTTTAGGGTATACATATTAAGCTCCTTAAGTCTCTCTTCATATGTCTTCTAGTGCAGACTCTGCACCATTTTAGTTGCCCTCCCCTGGACTGCCTCCATCCTGTCTATGTCCTTGCGGAGACTGGGTTTCCAGAACTGCAAGCAGTATGCCAGATGGGGTCTCATCAGCTGTCTGTACAGAGGGATAACAACTTCCTGTTTTCTACTGGTGATGCCTCGCCCTATGCATCCCAGTATCCCCCTAGCACTCCTCACTGCCTTCTCACATTGCTTGCTCACTTTTAGGTCATCTGATATGACTACCCCCAGGTCTCTTTCCATTTTTGTTGTTGTTAGTATTTCACCCCCCATTGCATACTCTTTCCCTGGGTTTTTGTTTCCCAGATACATTACTTTGCACTTCTTAGCATTGAGTCTAAGCTGCCATACATTTGACCATTCCTCCAACCCTTGCCAAGTCCCTTCTCATCCTTTCCACCCCAACATGTGTATCAACCCTTTTGCAGATCTTTGTGTCGTCTGCAAAGAGACATACTTTTCCTTCCAGTCCCTCTACAATGTCACTTATAAAGACATTGAAGAGGACTGGTCCTAGTACTGAACCCTGTGGTTCCCCACTAGTAGCCACCCTTTCTTCAGATTGGACTCCGTTTACTATTACCCTCTGTGTCCTGTTCTCCTGCCAATTTTCTACCCAGACTACCATCTTGGGACCCACTACAGGCTGGCTAACTTGTATATTAATCTTTTGTGTGGGACTGTGTCAAATGCCTTGATAAAGTCTAGGTAGGCCATGTCCATAGCCATTCCCTGATCTACTACTTTGGTCACCCAGTCAAAGAAATCTATTAGATTCATCTGACATGACCTTCTCGCTGTGACTCCATGCTGCCTTGGGTCCTGTGCCCCTCTGACCTCTAGGTACTCAACAATTCTTTCCTTCAGAAGTGATTCCATCATTTCCCTATCACTGAGGTCAAACTAACAGGTCTGTAGTTTCCTGCCTCTGCCCTGCTCCCACTTTTCTGAAGTGGAATAACATCTGCCCTCCTCCAGTCCTCAGGTACAACCCTATCCTCCCATGATTTGTTAAAGAGGGTAGTCAGTGGTGTCACTAGTTCTACTCTTAGTTCTCTTAGAATTCTGGGTGAATCCCATCAGGCCTCATTGCTTTGTCCACCTTCAGTTTTAAGAGTCCCTTCAGAACTCTTTCTTCTGTGAATGGGCTGGTATCAACCCCCTTATCCAGAGTGTTTCTATTGTTTGGTTTAGGTGCCCCCCCTCTTCATTTGTGAACAGCTGTGCTTCTGCACAATGATTTGTGTATCAGATTGATATGTCTTGTGACAGTTTTAGAAGATGGAGATAGAAATATGGGGCATTAGCAGGGCATCTAGCACAATATTCTTTGAATAATGCAGCAGGACAGTTGTAGCTGTCTGGTTGGGAGTACAAAATGCCATGTAATGCTTGCTTGTTTGCCTCATTGAAATCATTATGATTCTTTGTTGGCTAATTGAAAGTAACTGCAATATATTATTGCCCTGCATCATCTTTCTATATAACAAAGGAATTGTATTTTAGGCTTCTCAGTCCTTCCCTGACTCTTCGTGCAAAACCAAGCTGGAGCTCAAACCAGAGCCTGCGTACCAGGTCATACGCAGATTCTGGATTGAGCTTTGTACTGCTTCTGATTTTTTAAAGATCACTGTCAGTAATTCTAGGATGATGTGCTGCTGTGTCTTTTCCATCCCTTCTGTACTGCTTCAAGACTGCAACAAATACGTTGTTTGCACTAGCAAACTCTTTCTCACTGGCTATAGTTAGCTTTCAATTGACCTGAATGCTGTTGATGTATCTATTAAGGTCATCTCATAATGCAATGAAAGAACTTATGCTATACTGGCTTCCATCCTCACAACGAATGGACCCATAAAACTGACATAGGATCTCTACCAAGTAACTGACTGATACTGTGCTGATATCAATATTCAGCTGCTTTGATGTGAGCCAGTCTGAAAACACATTGCACGCCCAAGCTGTGCTTTTATGTGTGTTAGGCTCTGACTTCTTTCTTTCTAGATTATCACGCTCTTTCTGTGATAAAGTTATATGTCTAGTACTTGCTTTTTCATTTGCTGTCTCACATTCTGCTTTTCTATTTAAGTGTTTACTTTCAATAGCAAGATGTTTTTTTCTTTTTTTCCTTTTCAGGTAGCAACTGGGTTCATTGTCCAACGGTGGTGGTCTGTTGCTACGCAACCACTCGCTTACCTCGGAAACACATTTTGCAGTCTTTTCCTGCTGCTGCACTTCAGCGCTAGGTGTGATTAGTGTCAGTGAGTTAGGTCCACAAAATCTGTCTGTCCACGATGAGATTCCCATCACGCCACATAGTGCAAATGTGGTACAGTACTCCTCCATTTTTCTGCTCGGTGCAGGGATAGCAAGACTGTCAACGGGAGGGTGGGTGGGAAACACTTTTTCCAGGATGACTATGTGGCTGATTTTGGAACTACATCAATGTGCATATCTTAGGTATTAATGCACAGTGGATATGATGTCACATGTTGTATTTCTACCAATTAGATTTGTTACTTTGGAAAAAAAAATAATTGCCATGTTACAGTATGAAATACTTGTCCAAAGCATAATAACCTATCCGAGGAGGCAGTAGACAGGAAAACAGTACAGGCCTTTAAGGTAAGCCTATGCATATTTCTGCTTGCCAAGGAATCACTGGGTACTCTGGGTAACAGTATGGTTAAGGACCCCTTAAAACTAGTACATGCTTGCAAAGCATATTGCTTTTTACCATCTTATGAAGCAGGGGTGGACATGATCAAGGCCACTGATTTACAGTGAAGAAAGTACAGTTATATAAGAACTTATCACAACAGTAGATCTTTGAGAGAATCTCATGCATCAGGCCACACCTATGGAACTACAGCCACCAGGTACTAGGGCCACATGGAAATGTTTTAGCTAGCAGTCCACTAGGGGCCACCCACGATGATGTCAGCTGATGACATCTTTCCTATATAAACGTGGGTGGCCCCGCACCCTCCTCAGTTCACCTGCCGGAGACCATATACAGAGGATCTCCTCCTGGGGAACTGAGGGAGAGCCAGAGGTTCCCGCCACTAAGGAAAGTGAAAAGGAGGAATACGTTCCTGGAGTGAGAGAGAGAGAGAGAGAGAGACAAGAGAGAGAACCCTAAGGCCAAGGGAGATGTAGGGTGGGACAGCATGGCCTGATGCAAGAGATTCTCTAGAAGATCTGCTGTTACGGTAAGTTTTTACGTAACTGTACTATCTTCATTGAGGATATATCTTGCATCAGGCTACACCTATGCAATGAGTTCCAAGCAGTACTGACAGAAAGACAGTCTGGGTGGCTGGAGGCTCTAGACCTAAGACAACAGGCCTTGAAGCACAACCAGACAGAAGTCTGCCCTTCTCCTAGAGGCAATGTCCAGACTGTAGTGTCTAGTGAAAGTGCAGGCAGTTCTCCAAGTGGCAGCAGCACAGATTTCAGTGGCGGACATTCCTGAAACAGGCAACCGAGGTGACCATGCCTCTGGCTGAATGGCCATGCACAACCCAAGAGAGATCCTTACCGTACATCCTATAACAGAAAACAATACAATTGGCCAATCATTTGGACAGGCTCTGTTTAGAAACTGGTATGCCCTCTTTCCAAGGGGTGAAAGAAACACACAGCTGTGAGGACTTCCTGCAGTCCCTCGTGTGATGAACATAATATCTGAGTATTCTATGTATATCTAAAGTATTGAGCAATGCTTCCCCTGTATTGGCATGCTCTAGGTAATAAACAGACTGGTGGATGGTTTGATTCAGGGTAAACTCAGACATCACCTTTGGTAAAAACTTAGACTTGTTATGCAGACACCCTGTCTTTGTGGAAAACCAAATAGGGAGACTCACACATAAAAGCTTGAAGCTCAGAGATCCTTCAAGCAGAAACAATAGCAACTACAAATAACACTTTCCATGATAGAAAGCATAGCTCGTATGTCATAGCCGGCTCAAAGGGAGCCAAGGTAAGTTTCTATAACACAAAATTTAAGTCACAAGGTGGGACTGGAATGCAGATGGGAGGATTCAGATGAAGAATGCCTCTCAGAATTGTATGGAACACTTCCTACTGTGCCACTGTACGGCCATCAATGGGCACATGGAAGGTTTAAATAGCAGCCAGCTGCACTTTAATGGAAGAGTATTGCAGTCTGGAATCTGAGACGGACAGCAAGTACTCCAGAATTTCATTCACTGGACAAGTGAAAGAATCCAAATGATGGGAAGTCGCCCATAGAGCAAAGTGCTTCCACTTCATGGAATAAATGGCCCTTGTGGAAGGCTTCCTAGCAGCCACCAGGACATCAGATACCTTTTGGGATACCTCAAATCTAGCCATGGCTATGTCTTCAGGAGCCAGGGATGGAGGAGTAGTGACTTGAGATCCAGATGGACCAGGGTACCCTCCTCCTGTGTGAGAGCAAGCTTGTGTACAGAGGCCAGGGGCACTGGAGGTTCCACCACCAATTGCTGCAGTAAGGGGAACCAGATCTGACAAGGCCAGAAAGGAGCAACAAGGATCATAGTTGCTCCTTCCATCTGAAGCTTGAGAAACACCATCTGAATTAGTGGGAAGGGAGGAAAGGCATGCAGGAACCTCCCTTTCCAAGAGAGAAACAACGTGTCTCACCAGAAAACTCCATACCCTGGAGTGAGCAAGCGAGCAGAAAAGTAACAGTTTTGCATTGAGTGGGGATGCAAAAAGATCCAACTCTGGACAACCCCACCTGTCAAACAGGTCTTCTATGACTGAAGTCAGCAGCTCCCACTCATGCATCTTGGACTGTGACCTGCTTAGCTTATCAGCCAGGACATTTTGGACACCTGGCACATGGATGACCGATCGCTCTAGACCATGTCCCAGAGCCCAGTACCAAACCCTCATTGCTTCTCTGCATGGGGATAGGAATGGGTTCCCTCTTGCTTGTTTATGTTGTGTACCACATTGATGTCTATCTGCACCAGCAGAGGTCCTGGAGGCAGGAGGTTCTGGAAGACTTGCAGAGCATAAAGAATGGCTTTTATCTCTAGGACATTTATGTGGAGGGAACTCTCCACTGCAGTCCAAGAACCCTGGGTCTGATGAGGGCCCAGGTGTGCCCGCATCCCATCCCTGAAGTGTCCATGATGGGGGATCTGATGAGGGGAAGGAATTAAGAAGGGAACCTCTTTGAGAAAATTGCCAGGGTCCATCCACCACTGAAGCACCTTCTTCACTGGTGACATGACCAGAACCATTTATTTTAGGTCATCTGTGAACTGATCCCACTGGACCCACAATATCCATTGGGGGATCTGCATGTGCAGCCAGGCCAGGGCAACCTTAACAATGGCTGCTGCCACCAGGCCTAGTAGTCTGAGGAATGTCTTGATTGTGACATACCTGCTGCTGTAAAGAACCTGGGCCTGAGCTATCAGGCACTCTGCCCTGTCCTAGGGCAGGAAGGCAGACCCCTGAGCAATGTCCATTAGTGCTCCTATGTACTGGATATTCTGGCAAGGCAGGTTGACCGTAATCCCTAGGGAATGAAACAGCTGTCTGGTATGCACTAGGGTGTAAGACAGGTGCTCCTTGGACTGAACTTTGAGCAACCAGTCGTCCATGTAAACAAAGACATACGGCCCCTCCCTCCTGAGCACTACTGCCACCACCACGAAGTATTTGGAAAACATAGAAACATAGACAATGACAGCAGAAGAAGACCAGCAGTCCATTCAGTCTGTCCAAGTTCCCTATAATCCCTGGAACCTAGTGTTCCTCCAGGGTACTAACCCTCCCCGTCCTCTCTCCATTCTCCTTGGTCCTGTCGTCCCTGATAACCACTATTCCCTTCATTATGTCCCAGCCCTGCTTGAATCCCCTGACTGTATTCGCACCCACCACTTCAGCTGACAGACTGTTCCAAGGTTTCACCACCTTTTCTATAAAGTAGTACTTCTTCACATCTATCCTGAACCTACCTCCTGTTAATTTTCATTCATGTCCTCATGACCGCAAATTGGTATTCAGGCTAAATAGTTTCCGGCCGTTCACTTTGTTAATTCCTTTAAGGAACTTGAAGGTTTCTATCATATCTCCCCTCTCCCTTCTTGTCTCCAGTGAGTACATATTTAGTGCCTTGAGGCGCTCCTCATAGGATCTGCTCTGCTGGTCCTGAATAATTTTTGTTACTCTGTGCTGCACTGTCTCCAACCTATCTTTATCCTTTCTGAGGCGAGGACTCCAGAACTGGATGCAGTACTCTAGGTGAGGGCTCACCAGAGATCTGTGGAGGGGAAGTATTATCTCTTTTCTTCTGCTATCAGTACCCCTCTGGATATATCCCAGGATTCTCAGCATCCAGTTAGCCCTGCCATTGGCCTTGTTGCACTAACTTGATTGCTTAAGTGAGTTGCTAATGATAACTCCCAGATCCCATGGTGCAGAAGATAAGTCAAAGGGCAATGCCCTGAACTGGTAGTGCTCCCCTTGGAGCAGGAACCTGTACTTCCTGTGGGGAGCACAAATCTTTATATGCAGGGATGGCTCCTGCATGTTTAAGGAGCACATCCAGGCTCCCTTGTGCAGTAGAGGCAGCAGGCCCTATAGGATTACCATCCAGAACTTCTACTACTGGACATAGAAGTTCAGGTTCTACAGGTCCAGGATGGGCCGCAAACCACCTGTGGGTTTGGGAACTAGAAAGAAGTGGGACCAGAACCCCCTGTTCCTATGATCTTCGGAACTGGTTCTACGGCCCTTTTCTGCAACAAAATGCAAATTTACTCCTGCAGCACTGGAATGTGGTCTGGAGGGTAACTGGAAGGAACTGGAGGTAGATCTGGAGGCCACTGTGCCCTGAATGGATGCACACCTCTAACTTCTTCCTGTGGGAGCTGCTCCTTTGGCTCTTCCATGGTGACCTGCCAGACTGCCAGACAGCCCAGAGACCCACAGGCTACTCTGCCCTGAACGGGTGCACGCCTCCAACTTCTCCCCATGGGAGATGCGCCTTCTCTGGTGGCTCTTCCATGGTGACTGCCAGACAGCCCAGATACCCGCAGGTATGGAGACAGGGACACAGCCAGGCCCTTGGAGCTACTGCCCGAATAGAATCTTGACACTTTCTGTCTCCACTGGCTGATTGGTGCTATATCCAGTTCCTCAGCCTTGATTGGCCAATTGGCCTTCTTCTGCCTTCTTATTTCCAACTAGTTTCATCTGCCTAAGCTGCTTCCCTTGTACTAACTTTTTATATTATTGGTTTAATTTTGTTGCTGTGTATACTGCATAGATTTCAGCATTTTATCTGTTTTTTATCAATGCCTAGAGGCTGCATTGCTGCAATTTAAATTGCCAGATACTGCCAGAATTTTAGACTGTATGCTCCTCTCTGTCCTGTAACTCTGCCTGAGCTGACAGAATAGCGCTATGTGCTCCATGGACCCCCATATCTTTCTATAAATGTTCTTCTTTCTGAATTGAGCCTCCTATAATTTCACACTGCTACCTATCTCTGTCATTTGCCCTGATATTTCCTCTACTTTCTCCCCATGATTTGCTGATCCCCCCCCCATAGGCTAAGGTGTCATAGCTCTTTATTTTATTTTTAGTGTTCCTTTTGTGCAGAGCCTTTTGTTATGTAATCCGCCATCCAGCCAGCTTGGTGCCGAGGGGATTAGCTGCCACTGCCCTTGCTCCTTTAAAATATCTGTCCCTTCTCCTCTCCACAGGCTACTCTGCCCTGAACGGGTGCACACCTCCAACTTCTCCCCGTGGAAGCTGCGCCTTCTCTGGTGGCTCTTCCATGGTGACTCGCCTGACTGCCAGACAGCCTAAAGACCCACAGGTACCAACACAGGGACACAGCCCGGCCCCTTGAAGCTGCTGCCCAGCTAGAATCTTGGTGTTTTCTCTCTCCATTGGCTGATTGGTGCTATATCTGCTTCCTCAGCCTTGATTGGACAGTTGGCCTTCTCCTGCTTTCCTATTACCAACTGGGTTCATCTCCCTAAGCATACCTCTCAACTGTACAACATTATGAGGAGCTTTCCTCATTTTACTTCATAAAAGCTCCCTGTTCCACATTGTGAGGACTTGTTCCACATTGAAAGTCAACATTTTAATGCAAAAATCCATAGTAAATGATGCAAAAAATATATTATTCAATTAATAACAGACTTTCTGAACATAAATGCAATATTTTAACAGTGTTTTGAGCTTCTTAGGTAAAGATTTGATTAAGTGTTCCACATTTTGCCCATTTGTTCCACATTTTAATAGGCAATGTTCTACATTTGGGGGACAAAAGGTTGAGAGGTATGTCCCTAAGCTGCTTCCCTTGCACTGACTTTTTATATTATTAGTTTGATTTTGCTGCTTGTATACTGCATAGATTTCAGCATTTTATCTGTTTTGTATCAATGTCTAGAGTCTGCATTGCTGTGGTTTAAATTGCCAAATACTGCCAGAATTTTAGACTGTATGCTCTTCTCTGTTCTGTAACTCTGCCTGAGCTGACGGAGTAGCGCCAAGCACTTTTTTTTTTCCATTAGCAGAGTTTATCTTCTAGCCATTAGAGGGCTATATCTCTGGTAGGAGTGAAATTTACTGTGTCCACTCCACCTTTAGCAGGTTATACGCAGCTGCCACTTGGGGCTGCTATATTGTCTGGCACATCACACTCTCTGTTCCTCAGCTGTTATCATCACAACTCTGTGTATATTTGCCTGCTTCCTCTGCCTCCTTCGAAACCAGGGCTACATGTGCGCTTTTCCTCCTTTGAACCTGGCTACGTCCACCTCCTCCAATCCCTCTCTTTCACACTGCTGTTGATTCAGAGCAATGGCACTTCACAAAGTGATATGCTGGTTCCTCTATCCTGTACCACTATCGAGCATAATCTCCATTATTAGCCCTGCTTTGTCACAGGTAATTTTAAACTGTTAACCAAGGGTCACTGGTCCTGCCACTGGCTCCTGCTGCCTCCACAGGGGTGGCTGACCACTGGGGTCCCTGCCTCATACCCCACCCTAATTACTCCACTTAAGCTCACGGTACTGTGCTTGGAACACAAAAGGTGCCTCAGCCCCAGAAGATCCAATAAACTTTTCTACAAACAACTTCGAGGAAGCTTGCTCAGAATCATCCTACTTTTACTGCTTATGTCAGGCAATATTCACCCTAACCCTGGCCCTGCTGGACCTGCGTCTACACATGACTGCCTTAAAAAGGAACCATTAAATTGGCAACTATCAACATCTGCAGCTTACAGACTAAATTGGATAACCTCCGGGTATGGATCTCGCAACATAGCCCTGATATTCTGTCAGTGGTGGAAATGTGGCTTTCCCCAAATGTTCCTGACTCTGCAATTGCTCTACCTGGGTATACCCTTTACCGCTGGATAGGCTCGCTAAGTGAGGTGGTGGCTGTGCCATCAACCCGAAAGAGACACTTAAAGGATACATCCTACCTGCAGCCAATCTGGGCTGCATGGCCCAGGTGCTAACCATTAAACTACTGCTTGGGGCCCAAAATAAAGCTTTGACAGTAATTTCTGCCTATGTTCCTCCAAAAGACAATAGGACAGGCTTCCACACCTTAATGGACTACATTTTTAGCCTCAACCACAAATTCAAAACTTTAGTACTTGGTGACCTAAATGTCAACTGGTTATCTTCTAGTGTTTCTCCATACAAAGATGATATCTCAGCGCTCCACCTTGCCCAACTTGTTACATTCCCAACAAGAACTAACTATAAGACGGGAACAAGTACCCTTCTGGACCTGATACTCTCCAGCCACCCACAACAAATCTCCAACATGGCAGTACATCCAGATTCTATGAGTGACCACTCTCCTGTTTCCTGCAGTTGGTCCAATAAATTCTGCAAGCCCCCATCTCTGACTATCTACAGTAGATTGTTAAAATGTGGACATCTAGAACATCTAAAAAATGACCTCAGCAACATTGACTGGTCCCCTCTTGATGCCTTTGTTGACGTCAACCTGGCACTGGATTATTTCATAAAACAATTCAACAATGCCTGTGATAGCCATGCTCCCATTAAGAAAATGAATGTTCATGGTGCTGTAAACCCCTGGATTACACCAGAACTCATTTCTATGATGAAGCACAGAGATCACCTCTGGCACTGTGCCAGGGCATCAGGCAAACAAGCAGATGTTCAGGAATACAAGAAGACGAGGAATGCCTGTACACGTGAAATCTGTACCATGAAATCCAAACATCATAGGGAAACACTCACCAATACCTGGGGAAACAGCAAAAACTTCTGGAGCAACATAAAAGATATCACTGGGAAAGACTCTAAGGTCTCACCCTCCATGCTCAATATCGATGGAATTCCAACCCTGGACCTGCTAACCATAGCAAACACATTCAACAACGCATTCATGGACCTATCCAGTGTCCTCCCTTCTGACGTCTTCATGGATAATGACCCGCCCAGTACCCACTGTCCTGCTAATAACCCCCTTGAACCACCTCCTTTTTACTTCAGAACAGTCTCAGCATGAATAGCCAGGAAATACCTTGCCAAAGTGTTAGTTAAATCATGGCATAGCGGTGACTCACTGGATCTTAAGCTCATAGCTCTCACTCTTGAGGAAGTGCTGATGCCCCTCACTAAGATCATCAATCTATCGCTACAACTCTCACAATTTCCTCAAGTTTGGAAATCAGCACTAGTCACCCTAGTGCGCAAGAGTAGAGACAGGACTCATCATGCAAATTACAGACCCATATCTATTCTCCCACCAATTTCCAAGGCACTTGAGCTCCTTGTTGCTGACCAATTGGTGAACTACCTTGAAAAATGCTCTATCCAATGCCCACAGCAACATGGGCTCTGGAAGGGGCACAGCGCCACCTCAGCCCTGATGGAATTCACTGGCTTTATTCATCAATCTCTGTATCAGGGCACCTTAGTAGGAGCTGCCTTCATAGACCTCACTAAAGCATTTGATACTGTCCATCACTCACTACTCCTCCAACAGCTTACTGCTACTGGCCTGTTCTCTGACACAACACTTTGGTTCAAAAGTTATCTTGAAGACCACTCTCAATGGGTGAAAATAGCCAACATTGTATCTGACTGACAGCCCGTCAGCTCTGGTATGCTACAGGGCTCAATCCTGGGGAAACTCCTATTTAGCAACTTCCTTAATAACCTACCTCATTTCTGTCACCAAAGGATCCTCCTCTATGCAGATGATGCGGTCATCTACTCCAACAGCCACAACCCCAAGCAACTGGAACTTCACCTTCCGAGTGGGTTTGCGGGAGTGGAGGATTGGTTCTCTAAACATAAACTGATCCTCAACTACAAGAAAACCAAAGTAATGATGTTCAGCAGCACCCAAAACAAGCACAAATCCCATACATTTACCATCAGAAACTGTCTTGGAGTTCCTCTTGAACAAATACCACATTTCACATACCTGGAGGTCACCTTAGACAGCTGTCTATCCTATGCTAAACATATAGATAATGTAGCCAGGGCTGTCAATGTCAAGATTGGTCTCCTACATAGACATAAATACTGCCTTACTCCAGAAGCCCTCTGATTTGCTATATATAGTTCCATCATATCCATTGTAGACTATGGTTTTGTAATCTATGGAGCAGCCCCAATGTCTTTGTTGCGCAGGATATCCATTACTCTGAACAAGGCATGCAGACTACTCATGGGGTCCACACATTTCACCCACATCTGTGATCTTTACGCTGAGACTGGTTGGTTATAGCTCTCCAGGAGGATCCAGTACCAAACCTGTCTTTTAGCCAAAAAAGCACTTCTCAGCCTCCTGCCACCAGGCACCGCAAACCTGCTAAGCCCCCATTGTAGTTCACAGCATATGTGAGACTCGAACAGTCATCATCTCCATGTTCCTAGATGCTGGACAGCCAAGGGGCAACACTCATTTGCCTACAGAGCACCTCACTGGTTTAATACTCTTCATAGTGATATAACTACCCTACCTAAATTGGGACCATTCAAACTGAAGTTATGCCAACATCTCATAGCCAACAGTTTTTGTGACTGCTTCACCTGAGACTCCCATCTAGTAGCATTCAACCTTCTCCTCAAAACTGGATAACCCTGTATCTCTGCTGTTACCTTTATAATTCCAAGGCTACCCCCTTTTCACACTTTGACAAAGCCCTTGGCTACCCCGCCATCCACCTCACCTCACCCCCCCGCCCCTACCCTCAACACCAGCTTGACAAGGTCTATGGCTGCCACTTCTACCTTTCTACCACCCCATCCACCTCATCCCTCTGCCCCACCCTCCCACACCAGCTTGAAAAGGCCTATGGCTGCCACCTTTCTACCCCCGTCCACCTCACCCCCTGTTCCTACCCCTCACACCAGCTTGACAAGGCCTATGGCTGCCACTTCCTACGTTCCTTTCTTTCTCCCATCTTTCTCCTTTTCAGTCTCATCTACACTTTCCATCTATTAGAACGATAAAACTGTGTATAGATACATATGGATTTGCTCACTTTATTTTACTGTTTTGGAAACATTGTACTTTAACCCCTTTGTATGTTTTGTCTCCCCTCCCCACTGACGTGGAACATTTGTAAATAAGCTGTCTGTGGTCAGTGGTATTGTAATCCAAGAATGAATAAACAAATAAATAAATACATAAATAAAATAAACTTCATGAGTTGTAGAGTGTGGCCTTGCTCTGTGAGCTGCAGGATGCAAGCATCTGTGGTTATCTCCCTCCACCTGTCCAGGTGAAGGGAGACGTGACCCCCTACTACCATCCCCTGTGGTGCTGAAGGGTGGGGGTCTGGCAAGGAGTCATGCTGAGGTAGAACCAGCAGATGGGGCCACACCCCCATCTCTAGGAGTTACCTTCCCAGTGGTGGAGGTAGGGGAAGGTAGGGGAGTTCCTGATCTGTGCTTGCTGGGCTGTCAGGAACCTGCCTTGTGTCTGTGGGAGGCCCGACGAAAAGGCACCTTCTGCTCACTCCTTGGCTGGGTATGGTAAAGCGAGTGGACCAACCGCAGGGTCCTCCCTGAGACCTGCAGGTCCAAAAGGATGTCCTGTACATCCACCCCAAAGAGCATGTAGACTCAAAGAGGGCATTCAGGATGAACTGTTGTACATCAGCAGCACAGCCAGACACCCTAAGTCAAGAATGCTGCCTTAGGAAGATGCCAACTGCAGTTGCCCTAGCAGAAGCATCTGAGATATAACAAGCAGACCTCAAAAGGTGCTTATTCACATCTGCCCTGGACTGGAGGGCTTTAAGCAGCTCCTGCTTCTGAGGGTCCGCTAGAAGGCCTGAGATGCAGCTTTGGCCTTTTTCCTGAGAGTGTTTTGGAATTTGACCATATGAGCAATGTAATTAATAATTCTGAGGGACAACAAGGCAGAGGCATAGGCCCTCTTGCCCATAAGATCCAGAGTTCTGGACTCCTTGTCTGGGGGGAGAGAGCTGAGGTTTCTTGGACCTATCATGGGCAGCATTTATAACCACTGAATCTGTTTGGGGTTGCTCTGCAAAAAAGGGCTTCCCTAGGAGAGCCTGGTACAATTGGTGTGCATCGCAGGAACCATATTTGGCCTGTACCAGGCAGCCATGGTGGCATTCTCTAATGCAGCCATCAGAGGGGGAGAATCTGGTAATTCCAAACATTCTATCGGATTTCTCCTAATGACATCCTGCTCCTCAGCATGAAACCCTATAGCTGTTTGCATCTTCTTTATCACTGAGACGAAGGAGGGGTCATTGGTGGGACCTTGGGGTATATTTGGAAGAGTCTTCTCCCCCTAAGGAAACAGTGGAGGTAGAGTGGGAGGAACTCCTATCCCCCTCTTCCTTGTCCTCCTCCTCATGTGTGATGAGATCAGGATTATACTCATTCTCATCAACTGGCTCTGAATAGGGCACAGATGATGTTGACAACTGAGAGAGAGAGAGAGAGAGAGAGAGAGCAGGCTGTGTCATTGTGGAAGGTGTCAGTGCGGGAGCTGGCCTGGTACGCCCTGGCATCAACGGGCCTGGAGGAGGGGCAATGCAGTGCATGAACTCCCAAAAAGAAGAGAGTATAATCTGGATGTCAATGGTGATTGGCGTCATTGGGGCATCTTGTGGTGTCAATGACAAGGGGGGAGCTGGAATCTGGATGTTGACAGTGTGGCCTGAGGTGTCAACGAGAAAGGCTGAGGTCTCGGCATCAACATGGCAGCCTGAGGTGTCAATGGAGGAGGCTGAATCCCCAGCATTGACGAAATGGCCAAAGTCATTGACAGGGAAGGTAGAAATCCTGGCATCAACAGGCCATTGCTGGACAAAGCAGGCCTGAGAGAACTCCTTGTCTGTTGCCCCTGAGCAAGAATGGGTCTAAACAGCAGGGGTTGAAATGTCGGTGGGGGCATCAGGAGGCCCAATATTGATGAGCCATCACTGGCCGAAGAAAGACCAGCAGGCTGCACTGCCAGAGCTGACCCTGTGGAGCAGAGGGTGTGGGTGGCAGTGGGGGTTGCTTACGGGGTGGCAGATGACCCAGCAGTGGCCGGCGCTTGAAGAAGCAACTGAGAGTGCACCAGAGAGGATCTCTCCTTGGGCCTATCCTACTCCCAGTGCTTATGTTTACCAGCTGATTTGTCCTGGGCCTTGGAGGAGTGGGAGCCTGTGGATGGAGCTGGCAATATAGAGGAGCTTCTTGCCTGCAGCTCCTTCTTCATTGTGGTGACTTTTTTTGCAGGAGGAAGGACTCCAGGGTCTTTTGATGGTGTTGCTGGGTAACCTGGTTGAATCCGTGGCAGACTCCGCAGGCCTTTACATCATGGTCGGTGCTGAGACAGTGGATGTACTTATCATGGTCATCTTTACCATTGATCATCTGATCGCACCCACAGTATCGGAAGAGTTTTCTGGGGTCTGCCGACATAGATGAAGGCAAAAATTACTTTAAAAAATGAAGTGAGAAACTAGGGTGAGAAAAAATAATGGTAAAAATCGAAGATTTGGCAGTCAGCTGAAGCAGCGTTGTCTCTGTGGAGTCTGACATGCGATGGTCGACGGGGACTGAAGAGGGTGCAGTGCCACCCATGTTTATATAGGAAGAACGTTGTCTGCTGATGTCGTCATCATAGGCAGCCCCTAGTGGACTGCTAGCTAAAGCGTTTCTGTGTGGTCCTTGTGCCTGGCGGCTGTAGTTCCATAGGTGTGGCTTGATGCAAGAGATATTCTCGATGAACATGTAATTTTTATTTTTATTTTAATGATGTCTTGGAGAACACTTGTGAGCGGATGCTCATTTGACGGTTGCACGTCAGTTACAAAAGAAAATTGAACAGGTACATAGCATTACATTACAAACAAGTACAAAATTACATTAGTACAAAACAATACATTACAAGCTATGTAGACAATAAATTGATTGAATTACAAGATTGGGATAGCATTTAGCTTAAGGTACAACATTTAAATGCTGCTATGGCATTGGTGAGAAGGTGCCTATGTCAGAGAGTTAAGCATACTTGTGGGGGGTGAAACAGAGTGGAGAACAGGCACAGCTGCAGCATAGTGAAGTGTGTGCCTGCGTAAGGGTTAGAACAGACTTAAGGAAGGTTGGCGACAATGGGACTAGAGCAGCAGGCGGGGGCATGAGGGTGGGGACAGAGAGGGAATGGGTACCCAGTGGGGAGGGAAGGGGAGGAGGGGTAGATGGGGGGGGGACAATGAAGTGCTGTGAAGGTAGGTGCCCCTAGGATTAAGTGGAACCCCAAGTGCTACTGCTTTATGGTGGTCCAAATGTAGGAAAGTTGCTTTGGTCTCATGAATGGCCAACTCAGTCACAGTTGTCATCTGTTTATTTTTATTTATTTTATTTTATTAAACTCTAGGATTACAAATACCTTTGAGCAGGAACTGCTCATTTACAAAGTTTCCACGTCAAAGAATGTATGTAACATACATCCAAATGTCAACAATGGTTACAGTCTTAAAAAAACAAAGATGTCAAAGCATTTATTATACAGCCAAAAATGAAGAGAGACAACATAAGCCAGCTTCAGACAAGTTTCAGGGTGAACAGTATATAGTTAGTACAGGGTAGGAGGGAGTCAGGAAAAAGTAGGCAGGATAAAGGGCCATTGTCGACGGGTATAGGTGGGTGGCAAAAGTGCAAGGTGGATGGGCTGTACGGCCCCATATCTGAAGGTGTCATTAGAGAGGGAAGGGGGTGGGTGAAGCAGTGTGGTATGGGAGGAGTAAGGGGTGAGAGTGGGGGAAACTGGTGCCAAAAAAAGTGGAGCTCTAAGGGAGGTTACAGGTCACCTTCGACTAGGGTAAAATGAGGAGGCAGTTACTTAGGAGAGGCAGTCACATTGAGTGGCAGAGGCAAGGAATAGTCAGAGTTGCCTTTTATAGGGACCAAGCATTGCAGTTATAAGTGTTTCTTTGTTAAGGGTATTGTACCACTGAGGAGCCCTGTGCATGAACGACCTCTGACCAACTGTGGTCCGGCATCTGGGGACCTGGAAGGTTTGATATAGAGCACTGCGTGTAAGCTGGGTACTGCTGTTGGCAGTAAGGAGCTTTGCCACTCCTGATGGCATGAGCCTGAGGAGAACTTTTTTGGTTAACAAGCAGGTCTGGCATTGTATTCTACTAAGGAGTGGTAGCCATCTGGCCTGCACGTACAGGTCACAGGTGTGTGTTCGGTGAGTGGCACCTGTTAGAAGCCTACATGCTTTGTTGAGTGTCACCGATATCCTCTGGAGGGTAGTAGGGGAAGCAGAGCCATAGATGACTAGTCATCTGTGGCAAAGTGCTGCCTGAGCTTACACTTGAAAGCACCAATGGTTGCGGTGCTGGAGATGGCTGAAGGAAGGGCGTTGGTCCAGTGTGGTGCATAGTAGAAGAATGCACGTTGACCCTATGCAGTGCAGCATCTAGGTTCACTGAAAGTTTGGCTGTGGGTGCTTCTGATCAGCCTGGCACTTACATGGCATGTGAGCCATTTTCAAGATTTGAATTTCCAGGACCACACAGGTGATTGCTGGTCTAATTTGGGGATTTTACCAGGATTTTACTGTCAGTCTTTTACTATGTGTAAAAATAATCAAAGCAAAATAAAAATAGTACAGGAAACAACTTAAAGAAAACAATGAAAGTTTTGTAAATTCACTGATCTTGTATAAAATGACAAATCCATGAAGTTCTTTGTTTTTATCAGTGTGCAGACAACCCAAACTCTAGAACTGTGCCTGGTTTTCCAGCAAAAGCTAAAAACCAGTGGCTGGATCTAGAGTCTGGTCCGACCCCAAATGTCATTGTTACTGTAAGTTGAAAGGCAGGCATTTGAAATTACAGCTGGGGGCTGAGCCTCGGCGGGGGCAGGAATTCAGTGGAGCTGGGTGGGGTGGGTAGTGGAACTGCCCTCCAGGATTTGCAGACCCCCTCCCCCAACTGGAGGAAGAAATAGCTCCTGCCCCTCCTGGAGCATAGCTCATTGTGGCTCTGCTGTGGACAAAGGCAGCACTGTAAATAAAGCACTGTGCCTCAGGTACTTCCTTATACTTGCAGATGAACTGGATTGACAGGCAAGCAGGCAATTAAAACCATAGCCCTCCAGGGCTGGACTTTGGGCGTAGGAGCAGGAATCTGGTGTGGGTGGAGCCCTCTCAAGTAAACCATGCAATACACCATTAAGTTTATATTTATTTGCGTAAGATAGTCCAGCTGAGATGCAACATGAACTGGGCAGAGTGACTTGTTTAAGATTGCAGTAAATTAATTTGCAGAAAAACATATCTGTGATTATCTGCACCACAAATCTGTGCTCTAATCACATTGCTAATTGCCTCCTCATTAAAAGGAATACAACACAACTAAAGTTTATAATCAGACCAGAACAGCATGTAAGTGACATGCAAATAAATAGCTAGTGTATATAAAGAGGTAGTGTAACTAGAGTCTTCATGTGAATAAGTAACCCAGTTTATATATGATAAGAAGTTGAAGTTTGAAGTTTATTGCAGGAATAAATCCATTGAGAAAGCTCATTCACAAGGAGGTCCTGAGGACATGTAACAGTTAAATACGCAGACAAGGCAAATTATTTACAAATAATCGAATTCCAAGGATAAAATATAAGATACATACAAAAAAGCACACAAATAAATGTAGCAAATGTACAACTTGATAATAGAACATACCAATTGCATTGTGGTAAGAAGGGGTAGCAACATTCAAGGACATGGATATGAGCACGTATGAAATGAGATACAAGAGAAAAGAGTGCGAGAAGAAGAGAGGAGAAGGACAATCAATGGAGGTCCAGAAAAAGGGAGAACACAGTGTTCAGATAGCAAGGCGTGAATGGGCCAGCATGGTGAAGACGAGGAGGGGGGAAAGAAATGTTGGGTATGCAGGATGGTTAGCGAGGGGAAGGGGGATATTGATTGTGAGACAGTGGTCAAAGAAGACTAGGAACAGCAACATGTTTCTTTCAGTTTGCTTGCAGCTAAGGTTTTAAAGGAGGTGAAAGAGACTAGGCCGGAGAATTTGAATACAGACTGAAGCTGATTCCAGGCAGCAGGAAGGGCACAAGTGATGGCACGTTTACAAAAGAGGTAAGAGTCCCAGGCACATCTAAGAGGATAAGGTTAGACTTCCTGAGAGAATAAAAACCGTGGGAGATGCGAACAAGGGAGGGCAAATATTCTGGGAGTTTGTTCAAGAGAATTTTGATACAATTGAAAAGAAAAATATTTAGTGCATGTTACAAAGTTGTTTTTTTGTTTTGTTAGTGAGAAAGAAATACATAGCAACATACTAATTTAAGGTCTGAAGGTACTCAGGGCTCATTAGGTCCACCCCCTTCTTCATAAGCAGGGTTTAACAAGTATGCAGTGCAAACATGTATTAGTTTACAGGAATACCCTTGGGTGCTGGAACTTAGGTGTGCATAGTGCCACAGCACCCCCACTTTTGCTGGACACTGAAATGCCTTTGAAGCTGCTGATGCTTTATACAGCAATGCCTTTGAAGCTCTGTCAATGCCCTTTCAGCTGATGCCACGTTGTTTCACCCTTGTAGCAGCCCTGCAGAAGCCTGAGTTAAAGTGACGCAATGAACTTTTTTTTTCTCTGAAGATAACCATCCTGAAAAGAAATAGCCTCCCCACCAACCCACAGCTGGCACCACATTTAACAGATAGTCTGCTTGGAATAAATTAACTGGTCAGTGCTGTCTGATGCCCTTGTTTTGAGTGAGTGAGTGGGACAGAGACAGAGAGAATAGTATGAGTGAGAGTGGAGGAGGAGAGAGAGAGAGAGAGAGAGAGAGAGAGAGAGAGAGAGAGAGAGAGAGAGAGAGAGAGAGAGGACTAGTCCTCTCTCTCTCTCTGCACACCACTTGGATTACAGAGGAACCTTGTTTTGTTTATAGACTGAAAAAAAACAGTAGCATAACTTAATAACACATGGTAGGTAATGTTAATACATTGAAACAGGTGGAGTCAAAGTCAGGAATGCAGGGGTAGCTGGGACCAGAGCACGGGGCAGGGCTGGAGGAAGTCACACTTGCTAAACAATCAAAGACCGAGACTACCACCTTTTGCTTCACTTTGCTTTCTCTGCACTGTAAATCCTTTTTCTGCTGTGTCTTGGCTGCTCCTTTATAGCAGGAGTGCCTTTAAAATGTGAAAGTCAATTGCTGACAGTATTTTTCAGTTACTCCTTTTTGTTAGATAAAAATACATTACACGGTACAATGTCTGTACAGCAGGATTATGCTTAAGTACAATTATGTACCTATAAAGAGCCTGGTAAAACGAGATCTACATACACAGGTGAGTTAATACCCAGGCAGGTACATCCACATGCAAAAAGCATGTAGTACAGTCCAGTCAACAGTAAGGGAACATCCCTAAAAATAACTACCTCTAAACATACAGAAGGTGCAATTACTGTTAAATCACTTGTTAGGTACAGTGCAACCATATTTAGGATAGGAGACGGAGTCAGTAAATGTTTAACCTTGGACACTAGAGTAGTCATCTGGGCAGGAAGACCTGCTCGGTGTGACATTGTTAGGGCTGGTGGGGTGGGATGACCAGTTGGGCTACAGGAGGGGTTGATTGAGGCTCTACAGTGAGCCCAGATCTTGTCATACTTTGACAGAATGCCCTTAGTAAAGTGGGACATTCTCTCAAAGTTAACCAGTTTCCCCATTGATGCTTTCCAGTGTTCTAGTGAGTATTCTTTCAGGGTTCTCCAGTGCTGGAGGATCAGTCTTTTGGTCTCTACCAAAACTGCCATGATCCAGCTGTGGACGTGCTTGGGGAGACAGGAGGTCTCTGGGGGGACCAATAGCAGTGAGAAATCTGGGGATTTTGGAAAAGAGTGCTTCAGTGTTTTTTTTATAAAAGGCAGTAACTTTCTGCTAGAAGGGGTGACCATAGGGCAGTACCAGAGAATGTGTCTCAGGTTACCTCCTGGGTTGCCTCACCTCCAGCATTGATTATTGGATAGGAGCTGCATGGCTTTGAGTTGAGTGAGGGTCCTATACCACCGATGCATGATTTTGCTTTAGATCAGGAGGGCCCTACACTCCATGCAGGCATTGTTAGTGATCCTCCAGGACTCCGACCATTGAGAGTCTGCAACTGAGCTGGAGAGCAGGGAGTCCCACTTTTGCTAAGCTCCTTATTACTGGTCCAGTAGAGAGTCTAAAATGGACTTATATATGGCCCCAGCTCTACCCCTTTTCATTCTTAGCTATCCCTAAGCCTTGTGTTGGTGGGTGAGAGACTTAGGGTCCCCCCAGGCTGTTCAATATAGAAGTTGACAGTGCGCTGAAGCTGTAAGTAGTGCTAAAGGTCTGCTCTAGGCAGGCGGAATGTTGACTAAAGGCCCTGAAAGGAGTATTTGCAAGGTGTCTGTAAGAAGTATTACTTGTATTGTACGGATACCTTTGTCCTGTCAGGAGGGCCAATTCAATTCCTTATGGTCCACTTGGATCAGGGGGTTATTCCAGATCAGGCCCTGTGTCCTCTCTAAGACAGGCATTTTTGCCAGCTTGGCAACAGTGTGCCAAGTCCGGATAGAGCCCTGTACCAAAGATGGTAGCTTATTATAGTGTGTGACTTTTATGAATAGGAAAACCCCTGACTAGCTTCTATTGGTGACTGCCATTTACAATCCCATCCAGGGGAGTGCTGACAGTTTTAAACAGAAAGTAATTCACAGCACAGAGCAAAGCAAAAGCTGGCAGTTCTTTGTGAGCTTCTTTAGGTGTGTGTAAGTGTGTGTGTGCACGCGTGCATGGTGGCACCCCCATCCCAGAGGTTAAAGGCAGCACAAATGGATAACTCTGTGAATTATGACCTCACTCTCAAAGAATAAGGAAACTGCTGGCTCCGCTCCCACAAAGATGAATGCAATCATCATGGACAGAGTGTGATGCATCCTACCAGAGAGTATGCCTGAACACAAGGAGTTGGCAGGCCTAAGAAAAACAAAATGTCAAAAAAAAGATAATCCATGAAGGACTGCCTATTTGGATATTCTTTGACATGGGCGTGGTGATCTAAAATGCCCCGAAGAGCCACCCCGGGGGGAGGGTGGGCGTGTGGCCTAGCTAGGGAGCAAATTGGATGGTTGATCTCAGAGCTCTGAGAAAATCCACAGCATTTCCTCTCCATCCCACCATAAATATAGCCAAAAACTGCACAAAATAGAAGATTTCAGCATACAGATGCCTTCCTCATCCAAATTTTCAAAGAAACGAAATCACCCTTTAAATCGCCGAAGGAAATATCTACCTGCAACACGAGTTACAACCCGGCCTGAAAATACATCTTGACCTGAGGCTTCATCTAACGTTCCCTCAAAGTCTAAAGAGATGGCAAGCAGATCTAACATGGCAGAAGGGTATCAAACTCTAGAAAGACTGATAAAAGACTTGAAGTATGATTTGGGAACTAGAATGGAAGCGGACTTTGAGAACGTTACCTCCCAACTGCAACACCTTCAACAAACAGTAAATACAGTCTCAGAAATGGTTGAAGACCATGAAACCAGAATAATGGAGCTGGAATCTAGATTGGGGATACAAGAAGATAATAACCTGAGAGTTCCTACCAACCTGCAAAATGCCCTGAAAGAGACTGACTTCCTCAAACAGTGTACCAACGATCATGAGAACCGTGAAAGATGCTGCAACATCAGGGTGGTAGGCATGCCTGAGGGACAAGAGGGAAGGGACTACTCGACCTTCATGAAAAAATGGATTCAACAGGCTCTTCAAGTCCCCCCAGATATTTCACTGGAAATTCAAAGAGGCCAACGATCCCCAGGAGTAAAACACCCGCCGGACCAGCAACTAAGGCACCTCCTGGTGAAATTTCTCAGGTATCAAGACAGGCAGTATGTCCTAGATGCTGCTCGTAAACAGGGCCCACTCACCATGCAGCAATCCAGGGTTAGCATTTTCCCTGATTACCCCAGGCAGCTGCAAATGCAGAGACAGGTGTTTTTCGAAGTGAAGAAGAAATTGCATGACCTCAGCTGTCCCTTTTCATGGATCTATCCAGCCCGGTTGATTGTTCGTCACCAAGGAGGAAAGCAAAAAGCCTTCACTAACCCCATTGCTGCTATGAGTTATGTCAGGGATCTGGAGAAAGAAAAGAATAGGCAACAAGCCACTCCATCTATGGGCTGAAGGGGCTCGAGAACTATCATTAAAAAGGTGCTGAAATAACTCTGTTTCATGGGATGGGGTGGGGGTGAGGGGGACATTTTTTCCCTCTTGTGCCATAACACTGACTGGTGGCCTATCAGGGCTGGACCATGGGGGATTCCCCGCTCTGCTTCCTTCTCTGACCACAAGAGGCCCTTTAGGCCCTAGTTGCCTAGTAAATAGTTTATGCCCGGCGTCCTGCTTGTGTCATGGAACTGGCGGTGACCTCAAGTAGTACTGTGCAGCCCTTAATTTTTGGGAGTTTATAATCTTTCCTTGCATACAGGGTCTTGGATATTTCTACCCTTTTTGACTTTTTCTTCACAGTTTAGGATAGATGATCCTGGCAAGACTGGATGACTTTTACTTCTTAAGGCGACAGTGGTCGTTTTAACTCTACAATACAAGTGGGTGAGGAGGATGTGCGGCAATAATTGACTGGTGTTTACTTACATTTATTTAAAAAAAAAGAATGACTATCTCATATTTCAAAGTGCTTCAGTTATTTCCAGTGCTGTGTTGCATATGTTTGGACATTCATTCAGAGTGGAGGATGGGGAAGGGGGTAAGCTAGTACATCCAGAGGTGATGGTGGGCTCGTCTTTGGCCTAGTTGTGGACCCTCTGAGAGTCTGTTACTGGTCGTATGAGCAATTTAAGATAAACTGATCTGCGCATTTGGTTTGGTGGCCCTGCCCACAATCTCAGTGTGGGGGAATAGCCCTCCCACAAGGTCTGGAGAGGGTCTCGACTGGAGGGATGAAGGGAGCCCTATACGATAGAGTAAGATGAAAACATTCACAAATTTAGAGGAGAGATGCTGACCCTCCTATTCTCCTCCCCTCGAAGGGGGCAGAGGCTCCCTCACCCCCCACCCATTCCTGGCGGGAGTCTGGGGAGGGGTTAATTTTTTTCTCTTTTCCTTGTTATACATGAAAAGCAGTGGATATCTAGCTCAATCCACGAAAAGAAGAGGGCGGGAAGAAATGAGGTGTTTTACCTTATTAGGGGTTAAAAGTGGTTCTTTACTAGTGTGTTTATATATTAAACTGTTTTTTGGGGTGGAATAGTTGGGGAAGTTTAAACAATTTGCATAGGGAGGGACTAAGTAAGGGACGGGAAAAATGGGTTAGTTCATGGTTGTTAAAAGTTAAAAAAAGTTGAAGAGCTTGATTGCTGTGTGAGGATTGAAGCTGCACATTATAGGCAGAGGGTACTGAAAATATCACATCAGAAATATAAATGGAGAAGATGACTTTCGTGTCAAGGAATGTCAGTGGGTTAAAACCGGTAACAAAAAGAAAAAAGGTGTGGACACAAATAAGGAAGCTGAAGGGCAACATAATATTTCTTCAGGAGATACATCTGACCAGGGAGAAGGCGTCCCATTTGGCAACCTCCTGGGGAGGGTCCCTTCTGGTAGCCCCGTTTACTTCTAAAGCATGAGGGGTGGCTATCTGAGTACGTCCTAATATACCACATAAGGTGATCTCGGTCCTTTCAGACCCTCAGGGGAGATACATGGTGGCTGAGGTGGATTTTGGAGGTATTAAATACATGCCGGTGTCAGTTTATGGGCCACATTTTGACTCCCTGGACTTCTTCTCTCATTTGGCAGTAACATTGGCCCCCTACCCGGACAATCTTGTTATGGGTGGACATTTCAGCACCTACTGGGACCCACAATTGGACCACTTGGAAGGGAGAACTGAACCCCCTCCCACACACAGCATAGCAGCCTTAAGAAACCTAGCAGAGAGTAGAGTCCTTCTTGAAACCTGGAGACATTGTCACCCCAAGATAGGGAGTTCTCCTTTTCTCCCCATGCCAATAGGGTCTATACCAGGCTAGATAACCTGTTCATGTCCTCTAATTTGGTTGGGGAATATCTGAAAGCCACTTACGGTCCAATGATCTTTTCAGAACATGCCCCACTGCAAGTGATACTCACACCCTATACAGGGGAACCCTCATCTATGCAATGGAGAATGGACCTGGCGCTGTTGCTGTATAAACAATTTCTAGGGCAAATAACCGAGAAAATAAAAGATTTTATCAGATACAACAAAACAGGGGAGACGGACATTAATAATGTTTGGGATGCCCTAAAGGCATTTATCGGAGGGGGGGGGGGAAACTATTTCTTACAAGGCCTATAAGAAGACGTCTCTAGTTCAAGAAGAAGAAAACTTGGCAAAACAAATTTCCGAATTAGAGGGAAAGGCCATGGCTTCCCCAAATCCACAAACTGCCACAGAACTTTAAAAACTTAATGGCCAGATTAACCAGCTAACCTCTAAAAGGCTAGAGAGGGACTTATTAATTACTCAGTCCCACTCATATTTTGATGGGGATAAGGTGGAAAAATGGCTGGCAGGGCTGGTTAAAAAGAAAAGGGTGGAACAGAGCATCTTGGGAATGGAAGATCCCAATGGGGAAGTCACATATAACCAGCAAGAAATCAATAATATAGCCACACCTCTAACTCACATACTAAACCTCTCACTCACCACAGCCACGGTCCCCTCCACCTGGAAACTCACCAAAATCCTTCCTCTCTATAAAGGTGGCGACCCCTCCCTTCCGGGAAACTACAGACCCATCTCTCTCCTCCCTTCCCTCGCCAAAATCCAAGAATCCCTCATGCTATCCAAATTGTCCTCTTTCCTCTCAACAAACAGCTCCCTCTTCCCCTTTCAATCAGTCTTCAGAAAATCTCATCCACTGTCACCACCTTATTAAGTGAAACCGACACCATTCTCTCAGCCATGGACAAGGGGCAAACCACTACCGCCATCTTCACTGACCTGGCAAAAGCCTTTGATTCAGTCTCCTTCCCTCTACTGCTCCACAAATTAAGCTCCTTCGGCCTCGCCCAACCTGCCATAAACTGGTTCCACTTCTATCTCCAAAATAGGAAACAGCAAGTACAAATAGGTGACTTCCTCTCCCCTCCCACCCGTCCTCTCAGGCGTCCCCCAAGGCTCCATCCTTGGCCCCATCCTCTTCTCCCTATTCATAAATGACCTCCCCTCTGCCTGTCTCTCCTCAAACGTGCAGCTGTACGCTGATTACACCATTATCTACGCATCAGGCCCCTCCCATGACAGTGTACAACCAAATCTCCAAAGCGATTTCCACCGAGTACAAGCCTGGCTCCTGAAAAATCAGCTAAAACTTAATACTAAAAAAACAGTTTCTATGGTTTTCAGTACCAGAAAAAAGCTTGCCTCCCTACTTACACCACCTCCGATCTCCACCTTGGACAAAATTCCCCTCGAATCGGTATCCACTTTCAAGTACCTGGGAGTCTGGCTGGACACCAACCTCAACTTCGCCACCCATGTTGATGCCATCTGTACCAAACTCCGGCCCAAACTCACAATCCTCTACCGCCACAAAGCCAGCCTCCCCATTCCCACTCGGTGTGAACTAGTTCGCAAAACCATCCTACCAGTGCTGGACTATGCGGACATCATTTATGGCACATCCCCTAACTCCTCCCTTTCTAAACTTGACGTCCTGCTCAACTCATTCATTCAGTTCACCACTGCCTCCCCACCACTGACTCATCACTGCCTCCTATACTCCACCCTATCCCTAACATCTCTCTCTCTCTCTCACACAGGTGGACTGCCCACAACGCTTCTCTGTTAGTTAAATATTGGCTTGGCTCCCTTGCCCCCTACCCCTCCTCCCGCCTCTCACAAGCCATATCCCCAGGCTACACACTCCACCACAGACACACTCGCACCTTCCACCTCTCACACCCCCTTCTCTGCCTCTCCAAGGCAAGCCGCTTTTCCTCACAGCTCCTCCTTTGGAACAACCTTCCACCCAACCTCCAATAGGCCTACTTTATCAGCCTTTAAAACAACTACTCAGGCTTCTCCCCCCTACTCCTTGCTGAAGCTCCACAGCAAATCCCTCCTCTCTCGGGCCCAGTACTACCTCCAGTTAGCCACACCAGGTAACTATTACTCCTCATGCCTGCTCAAACTGCCCAACCTCCCCCCCACTGCACCCTCTCTTTGCTAGACCACTTTCTGGACAACACCACTACTGTAAATATGTATATACATGCACTTGAAATTATACAGCATAAGCGACTGTTTTAGAAATGACATGTCATGACGTTTTTCCCACTGGCTGTTCCAACTAACAATTGTTACCGGACTACCTAATACTATGAAATGTCCTTGTACTGCATTGTCCGGCAGATACTTGTTGTTTGCTTGTACGTCTCTGCCTTCCACTTTGTACACCTTGTACCCGGGTTGCACCTGGAAACGAGCCATGGCTCAGTGTGCCTTTCCTGGGCACCAATTTTAAATAAATAAATAAATAAAATATTTTTAAAACCTTCTATATCTCTTTATATACTTCACAGTTCCCCAGGGGGGCATACCCTGACAATTTTCTGCAGGGTATCCACCTACCAGTGCTGGATATTCCCATGAGAGATGAGACGGACCAGCCTCTAAAAATGCAAGAGCTTAGATCAGCAATATGGAAGTCCACGAAGGGAAAAGCTCCAGGCCCAGATGGCATCCCTGCTGATCTCTACAAACTGACATGGGATGCACTGGGACCCCTGATGTTTGAAATGATTGAGGAGGCCTTAGAGAAAGGGTCACTGCCAACTTCCCAACTATTGGCCACTATCATGGTCCTGCCCAGACCAGGAAAAGACCCTGCTAAATGTGGCTCTTACCATCCCATCTCACTTTTAAATACCAGTTACAAAATCATTGCCAAAATACTGGCTTCCAGGTTGGAAAGGGCCCTACCAACCTTGATCCACCTGGACCAAGGGGGCTTTGTAAAAGGGAGGCAGGCAAAACATAACCTAAGATGAATGATAAATATAATACATAAATGGTCACAGAAGAAGGGAGGGGGAAGGGATCTCTTGGCACTCAATGCTGAAAGGGCATTTGACCAGGTGGAATGACCCTTTATGCTGGCGGTGCTCCAGAAGTTCGGCCTGGGGGAAAGTATGATGAGATGGCTAAAGGCTTTATATATCTCTCCACAGGCACAAATATTAATGAACAATGTGTTATCCAGCCCATTTAAACTCACACGAGGGATGAGGCAGGGATGCCCTTTGTTCCCCCTGTTATACATACTTACTGTTGAAGCATTAGTGGTAGCAATAAGGAGTAATGAAGACATTAAGGGCCACTATTGGAATGGGAAAAATCATGCCATTTCACTCTTTGCAGATGACATATTACTTTTTTTGGACCAGCCTGATAGGACCCTGCCTGCTCTGACTAATATTTTCAAGATATATGGCCCACTATCAGGGCATAAGATCAACTGGGGCAAATGTGAGTGGCTCCCCCTAGGAGACTGGAAACCATCAATTTCGATAGCAGGTGTCTCTATTCCCCACTCCAAGATGGTCAAATACTTAGGAGTTTATCTCCCAGCTAAACTCTCCCTACTGGCTAAGTCCAACCTCCATCCAGTGGTCAAAAAAGTTAGGGAGGACTATATTAACTGGTGGGCGATGCCCCTGACACTCTTGTGCAGACTTAACCTCATAAAAATGAGTATACTACCACAGTTTCTCTATATATTGCAAACCCTCCCAGTGGCCATCCCACAAAAATATATTAAATCCCTAGAGGGAGCTATTACCTAGCTACTGTGGCAAGGCAAGAAACCAAGAATGAAAAAAGAGATTCTGTGGTGGCCAGTTAAACGTGGGGGTGGGGAGGCTGGGGCTACCTAATGTGAAATACTATTACAGTGCTTCCCAGTTAGCTCATGTGGGGAAGGGCCGTCCAGCCTGGGTGGACCTGAAGAACTTTAGTTATTCCTCATTTTATCACCAGTTGTTGGTGGGATCCCTCAGAGGATGGCAAGTCCAGAAAGCTACTAACCCATGCACTAGATCCACATGGAACACTTGGATGAGTATGCACAACATCTTAAGACATGGGAAATTGCTTTCACTGGATAGTACCCTGGGGTCTCTTCTGCTGGGGGAGAGGGGATTGTTAGCTAACGAAGCTCGTGTCCTGAGACAATGGAATATGCATGGTGCCTCCCTTTTAAACCATTTCCTGGAAGACAATAGAATTCTCTCCTTTCAGGAACTATCACTCCATTTTAAACGGAATGCCTCACATTTTTGTCTTTATTTAAGGCTCAAGGCCAGGGTGGAGTTCTGGCTTGGATCTCTCTATGGATGGGGGGACTTGGCTCTCTCCCCCCCCGGAGAAGCTCTTCATGAGGCAACATTCAGACCCCTCCTTTAAGCCCTTGAAAATATGTTATAAACTTCTTGTAGGGGTGTTCCCAGATCCTCTGGAAAAGATCAGAAATAAATGGGAGCTCGACCTTCATCCCAAGGGATTGACGGGAGGGGACTGGTCATACATTCTAAAAAATATGTAGAACTGTTCAGTAAATAACAGGCTGAGAGTCATCCAGTATAACATTTTGAAGCACACCTACTTTACACCAGTCCTGGCCCACAAAATTGACCCCTCGAACTCAAACCTGTGCCCAAGTGTTCAGTTCATGAAGGCACTTTTTTCCTCTTGATATGGGACTGCAACAAGGTTAGAGAGTACTGGAAGGGTATCCTCTCCATATTATCAGACACACTTAAAATCCCACTAAAGGATGGACCCCATTGAAATTTTGCTGGGATTATCCCCGGGGGGGGGGACCCAGGCCCAATTACAGCCTATGGAGACTGGGAGTAGTGGTACACATACGTATGCTAACCCAATATTGGAGACTGAAAGAACTCCCTACAGTGCCTCTTGAATAAGCTCCCTCATGGCTTGTATGAAACTCAAAAAAAACAATATTCTATCCGAGGGCAAGCAGAGCAATATCAGGAGGTATGGCGCCCTGTGGAGGAAGCCATACAGCAGGAGTGGTTCCCTCGCTTATGAACTATCTCTTTGATGTTCCAAGCATAGGGATACTAGATGATTAATGCTCCATTGCAAATTAGTGAAACCAAGATTAATGGAGATGATATCCAATTCAGCTGCATGCCTTTTCAAAAGGTCCTGCTCTACAGTACAGCTTTCTGCCTTGTAAATCTGTTGCCTTTTGCCATGTATCACCTACAGCTCTTTTCTAGGTGCTAGATAAAATGTGAAAGTAAGAGACCAACATTCTGTCAATACCTAATTGAACTGAAAATGTATTGTCACAACAAATCAGTTGGTATGTATATGCACCTTCACTTTATGTAACCAAGCCCTGCTTTGAAAAATAAAGTTTAAAAAAAAAAGAGCCACCCCGAATATAATCCCATATGAGTATATTGTGAGGCTTCTGAGTTTTCCTGACAGCAATGTAGTTGTGCCCCTTACCCGGAGAAAAACTGCAGTAGCACCCCTATAGTTTGGGTTGAGTAGCCTGTTTAATGTTAAACTTCAAATTTTACACACTAATATCTTCGGCTCCCTTAGATGAAATGAGATGAACTTTTGTATATCTTGTCTAGGAGGCAAGGTCTTGATATGTGGAAATGTTTGTGACAGTAGTTTGTGCAGTTTCTGAGATCTGCATGTGTCATTTTTTTGTAAAAAACTAACTTTTTCCTATACTTAACATGTTTTTTTTTTTTTTTGCTGTCCCCTACAGCCTACAAGGAATTGAATTTTCCTCCAAACTTGTAGGGGACATGTGCCATGTACTAAGGTAGTGCCTTTGACAGGTCTGGTGAAATAAAAAAAAAAACAGTAAAGGGTTCCAGAGTTATAAGGATTTAAATTTTAGTGTTTTTGAGAAAACGTGCAGCGAAAGTAAAAATTTAATGCACAAATGCCATTTTTTGCTTTCGTGCCACTGAATTGGCAGGACATCAAAAAATGTTCGTGCCCTGCCAACTGCCAGCCATCTTGTTGATTTTTTCCACAGACTGACAAATGTGGAAAATATATAAAAATGCTGGGATTTTTAAAAATAAACATCAGAACCTAACTGAATGGGACCCATTTAGCTAGATTCTGATTTTTTTTAAATATTGTGCCCGCAAATATGTTTTCTGGGCACCCAACATCCCTAGTGCCCAGCTTAGCGAGAAGAGTGCTACCCCCACATTCTCTGTATGGGAACAGCTGGAATTTCTTCACTTTTGCAGCCACAGCTTAACTTGTGCTGCCAGATGCAGTGTGAGCTGTGAGCCCCCTTGGCTTGGTGTCTAGTGGGACCCCTCACCCCACGAGGTAGCAAGCAGCAGAGTATGTTTTCTGTTATTAATTACTCACTCTAATTTCTAAAATTAAGTGACAGCAATTTGTGCTTGAATAGGCAGTTGTTCCTTGTCTTGAAATACATTTCATCGAGCAGTTTTGCTGAACAATGTTACACTGATTTGTTGAAAACTGTTGATCTGTAAAAATTCTTTATACCATGCCCTCTGCATGACAGGGTGAGAGAGATGGAGTGATGGACTGATGAGGTGAGTGTTAACCCTTCCATTTTACTAAGTAACGTGGTTGGTGACCATTTCAGCTTTCATCACTTCAGATCTGTCTTTCCGCTCCTCTCTGATTCAAATCTCTTAGTTATACTCCTTAATTTTCTTTTTCTCTTTTTTCTGTAAATTAAGGCTGTACTATTATTATTTGCTATCACATACTAATCAATGTGCGTTTCAGGCTGGGAACGTATGGTGTACCTTCAGCCCCACACCCCACACCCTCACCCACCAACATTACTAGTCATTTAAAGCCTGCTGCTGCATACAGTCAGGGCGTTCACTACTTCTACAGTATACTGCAGTACTTTGACAGGAAACATTCCCCAAATGGAGCCACAGTTGGGCTAGCTGACACCAGAAGAACATATATGCCAATTTCCATGTGCAACAGATGACAAGAGGTTCAAGTGGCACATATTCACTAACTGGCTACCTGCATTCATGATGATAGTTACAGTGGTGTTGACAGTAACATGCACTCTCTGTGATCTTGATCCATGTTGGCTGCACCATTAGGATTCCATCTGGCAGCTGAGTAGACTCAGTTCCGTGAAAGTGTATTTCCATTTTAGTGATGGCACCCATACTCCTAATTTTTTTACGTATTAATGAGAATGACCCCCTCATGTCCCCTCCAGTATATACTTCTATGATCATGTTCTGTGAAGTTTATATGCTGGGTGATTTCACTCTCCTTAGCTAGAGCAGGCACCAGGTCTGAATATGGTGGTGGTGGTGGGGCATCCCGTTGTTCGGTTACATGAAGGGCCGTCTTCTCATTCTGGTAGTCAGCTTTTTAGTTTCATTCACTCATCGACAGTGAATCTGCTCTGTGTACCTTATTTTCCTTTATAAAATGGGCAAAGGATTTCAAGCAATCTGATTGGCTGTTAGCCATGCATTAGAGGTGTCTTGGCTGTTAGCCTTGCATTAGAGGTGTCTAATGCACAGCTAAAACTAGAACCTCCATTTAGAATACACAAGCCCATTTTATAGGCGCAATAAGCCACTCTGGGGATGTGCATTAGACAGTTCTAATGCACGGCTAGGGGACTGGACGCACTCGGCCTGTGGCCTTGTGCCTTACTATGTCCCCCTAGCTGTGCATTAGAACTATCTAATGCACACCCCATCATGTCTTAATGCTTACTCACACACTGTAAGTTTTTGTTTTTGCTTTTGGTTCTTACAAAAGGAACTGCTTTACTCTTCCCTATTTCATCTTCTCTGATTCCAGGTCACCACCGGTGGCCCTCTGTGTGTGATTGTCCCTTACTGTTCTAGATGAGTGTATGTTACCACTCATGATATGATGTTGTGTGCCTGCCACATGGTGTCTGTGCACATGGACTCACGACCAGGGTTTCGTGAACTGAGATTCTGCTGGAGCTTTGTTCTCTCAAGTAACATATGAGGGACATTTCAGATCACTAGTGGAAATACTGTGTACCCTCAGCGGTTGAATGTTTGGTAACTTTATGAGTTGGTAAATAGTTACCTATCATACTCATTAATCAATGATCGTGAAGTAAGAAGAGCCAAATTTATTGACATATTGTCCCTTTTGATTTTAAATTGCCAGCTTATCATGGTTATTATATATTTCCTGGTTCCCTAGTGTTCAGTGGCACCCCCCACTCTCCCATTTCAGGTATAACCTCAAATAAAGAAAATGGTCCTTCGATTTTTTTTAAAAACCTGAAAACAAAGAAAATGGTCCCTCACCAATCAGCCCCCTTCTGCAGCCCCATATCCCACTCAGCATCTACCACCCCACACCCCCCAGTGCACCCCCACAAACCCTCACTCACCAGCTGGCCTGGTGGTGCTGGAGGTTGAGACGCTGGTTGCTACACCTTGTGCCACACTGGTGACCCGGGTTCAGGAATGATCCTGAGCTGCCAGGGGTCAGCAGGGGTGAGAGAGGATCGAGCATCCAGAGGACTGGACCTGACACCGAGCTCCTTCTCCTTGATGACTTTAATATAAATTGGCTTGCATCAGACGTTGGGTCCCTCAAGGATGCTATCCTAGCAGCTAACCTAACGCAGATGGTGAACTCCCCCACTAGAAAAAACTACAAAACTGGAACTTGCACTCTCATTGACTGGATCCTTGCTAGCCACCCAGCCCGCATAAAAACACAGTTGTTCTCCGGACTCTCTCAGTGACCACTCCCCTGTGATCTGTACCTGGACAAATAAGTTCCAAAAACCACCTCCAAAAACCATCTCAAGCAGAGTGCTACCCCATGGAAACCTTACTAAGCTCAAGACCTGTCTTTTACAGCAAGACTGGTCCCCAATATACAATACTCTAGATGTGGACGCAGCCCTAGATTATTTTATCACAACTTTCAACACTGCCTGTGACACCTATGCACCAGTAAAAAAGCGTAAAATCAAAGCAAATCCCTGGCTCATGGCCAAACTACTGGCCCAGCTCAAAGCTCGGGACCACCTCTGGGCCATAGCCAGAGCCACAGGCTCCTTGACGGATATCCAGAAGTATAAACAGGCACGAAACCAATGTACCAAACAAATCCAACTAATGAAGAGCTCCTATTTCAAAAATGCCCTCTCAAACTCCTGGGGGTGATGGGAGATCATTCTGGGACAACATCAGAAATATCAGAGTAAGCAGTCCAGATCCTCTCCCACTATAATGACTGTCGATGGAACCGCTACCCTAGACCCAATGGTCATGGCAAAGGCCTTAAATAAAACTTTCACTGACCTCAGTGGGGTCCTCCCGCCGGAATTCTTCTCTCACACGGACTCGCCAAAACCAGCATCTCCTACTGCCTCACCTGACCAACCATTTTTACACTTCAAAATAGTTAAGGCACATGAAGTCTACAAATATATAAAAAAGGCTATCTCTAAATCCAGAGCAAGCAGTGATACTATTGATCTTAAAATTCTGTCCCTTACCCTGGAAGAGTTGGTGCACCACTCTGAAATTTTCAATCTCTCCTGTGCCTTAGTCAATTTCCAGCAAATGGAAGTCTGCTATAGTCACACCAGTGTTCAAAAGTGGCGACACATCCCTACCAGGAAACTATCGGCCTATATCTATACTTCCACCCCTCTCCAAGGCCCTCGAACACATTGTGGCTAACCAACTCTCAGACTACCTGCATAAGTATAACATACTCTGCTTACAGCAACATGGATTTAGGAAAGGACACAGTACATCGACCGCCCTACTGGAATTCTCAGGAGAAATTCACACTGCCTTGGACAAAGGATATCAAACCGGAGCTGTTTTCATTGACCTAACAAAGGCGTTTGATACTGTTCACCATGGCTTACTTATTACACAACTACACAGTCTTGGGCTCTCAGAAGGACCAGGTGCCTGGGTTAAAAGTTACCTGGCCCAATGCTCTCAATCAGTAAAAATCTCAGAAGTTCTCTCAGACTCAAAACTGGTCCTCTCAGGTGTTCCACAGGGGTCAATCCTAGGCCGCCTCCTTTTCAGCCTATTCCTAAACTCTCTCCCCAAATCCTGCCCGGAACAAATAATCCTTTATGCTGATGATGCCGTGATTCTCTCCTCTCATAAGGACCCGAAACCCTTACTCCAGAGCCTGCAACTTGCTTTCTCCAATGTTGAAAAGTGGTTCCTAGATCACAAACTGGTCCTAAATCACAAACAAAACGAAATCCATGCTTTTCTCCAGTCCACAAAACAGAAAAAGACAAATTCCACTTACTATCAAAACATACCCAGGAAATACCCTTGAACAAGTGTCAACATTTAAATACCTTGGAATCACCTTTGATCAAGGTCTTACCTTTGCGACCCACATTGATAACACAGCGAAAACAGTGAACCAGTGCATTGGTATCCTGTTCCGAAACCGTCAATTCCTTACCCAAGCTACGCTGAGGATTGCTATCAAAAGCTCTGTCATCTTAATCATGAGACTATGGCTTAATTATATCAATGGCTCTGCCACTACCATCGCACTAAGGCGCATCACAACCACCCTAAACAAGGCCTGTCGGCTGCTCACTGGAGCGCAAAGATGTACTCATACATGTGAGCTCTACACTGAAACAGGATGGTTGCAACTCTCAAATCGCATAAGGTACCTCACATGCTTGATGGCAAAAAAATCCATCTTGGGCCGCACTCTGACGTGTATCCAAGACCTACTTTGCCCGAATACCAGCATCCGTCCCACCAGAAGATCGGAACACCAGCCTCTCCAGGTCCCCAGATGCCGGACCACACAGGGCCAAAGATCTTTTGCCTATCGTGCCCCCAGCTGGTACAATGCTCTGAGCTCGCTCATTACATCCTCCACGTCACTAGGAGCTTTCAAATCTATGCTTTACTCTCACCTCTCAGCCTCTAGCTCCGGTGACTGCCTTGACTAATGATTCTTCCCTCATGGTTATTTTTACTGTTTTTCATCCTTCTTCTCCTCTGCTCCTTTCTTGACAAAGGCATCTGAGTACCTCTAACTACTCTAAGTCTACTCCCCTCCCCATATCTTCTCCTACCCTTCCCACCTTGACTATTCCTCCAATGTTTTTTTTTCCTGTGATGTACTGTATTATACTGGCTTATTGAAACCTTTATAATTTGCTGATCATTCTATGTAACATGTCCTGTTTGTTTGTTTGTACATTGATGACGTGGAACCTTTGCAAAAGAGCCATTGGCTCAAAGGTAATAATTCCTAGAACAATAAACTAAACTCTCTTGGGGGGGGGCTTTGCTGTCCCACTCATTGACTGCCCTCTGGTGGTGGCTGGAGGGCAGTATGGGTTGGGAGACATGTACTGGCATACTTACATTGGTGGAGTGGGGGGATGGAAATAAAAGGTGGAAAAAGGGAGCTGGCACAGTTCCATGATAGTCCTGCATCCTTGTGCCATCCCCTGGGTTCTGGATTATGCTCTGGGAGGGGGGAAGCCAGCACTCTCCTCCCTGGCCCCATCAGAGGGTATACACCACAGGGGAATTACCGGGGGGTTGGCATGAGTGGGGACCCACGGGACTGAGGATGAGTCCCTCTGAGGGAAGGACCATAGCCACCCGCCAGACTCCAGGAGAGCAAAAAAATATAATAGAAAAAAACAAAAACAAAACAAACCCTCACTCACCTGAACAGGTCCCAGGATCTAGATCCACTTTCCCGATTAAAGACATGTCTTGCTGCTGGAACTAGTGACTGCAATAATGGAAACTAAGGTAAATGTGGATCAATGTATTTCAATGGGAGTTTCAACTTTAATGCATAATTCAGTCATTTTTTGACATTTTGACTCGAAATTTTCAATATAGCTATTTTGGAACCCCACCTCATGAAAAATATTACTGTTGCTATGCAACTCCTGCCTGAAAGGTGATTTCATGATCACTTGGCAAAGTCTCCTTTTGGGCAGGATTTGCATCATGACAGTCATATTGTTCATGAGGTAGGGTCAGAAGAAGGCTATGTTGAAAATTTGGGTCAAAATATGTAAACATGTCACAGTTATGACTATTCAATGCAATTTCACTACGTGCACTCTTTTAACTTTGGACATTTTCAATATTTTGACCCCAAATTTTCAACATTGCCTTCTTATTACCCCACCTCATGTAAATCATAGCTGTCATTTTTCAAATCCTTGCCAAAATGTGTTTTCCCACCTGTGGCGTGGAATGGCATTGCAGTTGTGCATAATTATGTTTTGGTGGAGATTCAAAGATTTTTTGCACTGATTACATGAGATGGGATCATAATAAGGTTATGTAGAAAATTTCGGGTCAAAATATGTAACAATGCCAAAGTTATGATCATTCATTGCAATTTCGCTATGCATGCTCATAACTTTGGAAATGTTCAATATTTTGACCCCAGATTTTCAACATAGCCTTCTTATTACCCTGCCTTGTGTATGTTACAGCTGTCATTTTTCAAATCCTTGCCAAAATGCATTTTTGCACCTGTGGTGCAGAATGCCGTTGCAGTTGTGCAGAATTACGTTTTGGCGGGTATTCGAAAATTTGATGTACTAGGTACATGAGGTGGGGTAATAAGATGGCTATGCTGAGAATTTGGTCACTGTTGTCCTATAAATAGAGCCCTGTGTTTCCACAGCTACATACATATACTCATCTACTGAGGGATGGGAGTACAGGGCCCAGAGGGTCGCGGCGGCCGCACAGACAAATAATGATACGATTATGCATCTTAAAAAGTAAGGAAATAAATTGCAAAAACTGTATTAATGCTCTAGTTACTGTTACTAAAGGGACAGTGATCAGTGGGTTGGGTGGGGTGCCACTAGACACCAGGGAACATCACACTTTGCCAGGGACGGCAAAGGAGTGTGGTGGGGGCACCACCAAACACTAGGGAAACAGGGGCTCACAGCTCACACTACAGCCGGCAGCATGAGTTCGGCTGCAGCTGTAGAAGTGAAGAAATTCCTGCTGATCTTGTAATTCCTGTAGGCGGGCTTCTGCTTGACATTTTTTCTTTGTGGTATACGCAATAATATGTCCCCATAGAACTGTCTTCAGGGTGTCCTATAAGAGTTGGGGGGAGGTCAGGGGAGAGGCGTTATTTTGTATAATTTTGGGAATTTTAATTTTCAAAAGTTCAAGAAATGCAGGGTCTTTTAACAAGGAACTATTAAAGCACCAGAATGTGTTTTTTCCATTCTCTCAGAATATCTAATTCTAAGAAAATTGGTGTGTGAGCAGATAAGTAGATATTCTTAATTTCTACTTACTTTACTGATTCCAAGTGCTCCCAGCACATGCAAAAGTTTCCTAAGCGGTAATAATGCCTGTGGGCGTGTGAGTAGAACGTAAATTGCCATGAGGAGGGATGCAAATGACACCATGCATCAACTAGTCCCATCTCCTTGAGCAGTCTTCTAAGATGCTTCTGGCCCACAGTAAGTGTCGGGATTCTGGACGCCGCAATATCTAAAGATGGATTTAGTAAACAATTAAAATCCCGGATCAACATACCTTGTTTATGTGTTAAAATCTCATCAATCAGTTGCTGAATGGAGGAGGCATCACTACCTGGGGTATGTATATACTAGCAAGTGTAAGTTGTCCCTAGACCATGCCCCCCGCCAAAGCCAATTGGCCCTCCTTGTTTGAGTAATGATGGGTAAGCACAAAGGGGGAATTTTTAGGGATCAGAACAACTGCTCCCCCTCATCTGCCATTCTGATAGGCTGAGTCCATGACCTGAGAGAAACCAAATTTCTGTAACTTTTGGTGTTCAAGTACTGAAAGGTGTATCTCCTGCAGCAGCAATATGTCTGGTCTCAACTTTTTTAATGCCGTAATTGTTCAATATCTTTTGATTGGTCCAGTCAACCCGTTTACATTATGGGAAATGATTTTAAGAGGGACACTCATATTCCTGCAATCAAAGTCTCCCCACCCTCCCCTTTACACTCCCACCCTACTTAAGCCATAATCTCCAATGTCTCCTCCTTCCCCTTCTAAAGTACAACCAAAATCTATACAATGCCAAGAATACATATACCAAGATGTCTGATGAAAGTAAATAAGGTTGCCAGATACATGTGCCTTTAAATACAAAAAGCAAGCAATGAGAAAAAGCAGAACATTTCCAACTAGATGCTATAAGAACAATTAAAGGCCAAGAATAACAGGTGTGGCCTAGAAAACTGATATGAAGAAAGGGCCAACTGTGCCTATGGAATATCAACCTCAGGTAGACGGGTCACAATTCCCATCTCTCTGTGCTTCTAAAAAACCTATCTATGATTTCCAAAGGAGAGGATGTAATCCTTGCCATCCTCATTGTGATGGTGGGGGAAGCCATTTAGGGAGAATGCACCTCTTAAACCAGAGGTGGCTCCCTTGGGGTACAAAAGACCTCTACCAGTGGGTAGTGTGGCATGATTTAGGATTAACTGGCATTAACCTATCCACAAATAAAAAAGGGGGGGACAAGGAGAGTCAAGGGTACAGGAAAAAATTAAAATAAGAAAAAAGGTGATATGACAGTGCCTTTGGTCCCTTGATGTTCCTTAGCCACCATTCCCAGCCTAAATTATACAGAATCTAAGGGAAGGGGACAGTTAAACAACAACAGAGTCCATAAACAAAAGGTGAGATTGTCCAATTGGTTGCATGAGGCCCTCTGAGGTGCATAGAGCTCCAGTCCCAGTCCTGGAGGCAGTCCATTTAAGTGAAGACCACAGTAGCTCCCCAAAGAAGGCTAAGGGGTATGAATGGTTGCAGTAAAATCCACCCTGATTCATCAGTATCCACCACAGAACTCTTCAGAGTGCCTGCTGGTACTCTGAGAACTGCCCTCCCCCCCAAGGAAGACAGTCCAGGAGGGAACAGGTTGGGTAGGCCTCAAAAGTGATAGAGGTCCACTCCTGTTGTCCAGCAGCAATCAACCTTAACCAATCCCATTATGGGACCCAATCCCCAAGCCTGAGCTTCAGCTTAGGGGAGTAGCTCCCCAGGAGTGTCTCACAAGCCATGCAAATTCTACAAATCTTCAGGCATGGTGCACAGCCCCCCGGCCAGCCCCCCATAATCATCAAAAGGAAGGGTGAGCCCCAGCAGCAGCCCATGAGGTCTGGCAGACAGACCCAGCCATGTGCTATCTTGCTCTACAGAGTACTGGATATGGAAACAACTGGAGAGCCCTATCTAATGGGATCCTGAGTAAGTGGAGTCCATGGACTGAGCCAGTCTCCCGATCCACCCCATCCACCACTGCTTCAGTCTATATCATGCAGGTGATGGACCACTTAATTTTTCCATTGAGAGATAGTGCCCAGGCTAAGTTTTACCCTATTTAAAGGGTATAGTCAATGTGTGGGACCCGCGCACAAGAACCCAGCATCCCAGTGTCTCGTGCACCTCCACCCACCTAGTCCAGTATTTGGGCATCATCATCTCCGTGAGATGTGAGAAGCCTGGGGGGGGGATCCCTGTTTAACAGTATTCCTTCCCCATCCTCTGCACTTTTGAGGTCTAATCTCTAGTGCCAGGACCAGTAATTCCAGGAAAGCTGTTGGGTCAGAGGTGGGGGCCCCTATTTAATGGAGAGTCCCTCTCCCTCCCACCCGAATCCTGAGGAAAAAGCACCAGGTCCATCTCCCAACCTGCAGGCTCACCACCAAACCTGCCCTATAATCTTCATCTGTGGGTGTCAGGATGTAGAAAGGACCCGCCATGGAGCTGCACACCCAGCCATGTTGTGCTCAGCACCCCGAGGTAGTCCCCATCAGACCCAATCCCCAGGCCCAGGAAAGATCTCAGCAGAGTTGGGTCAGGCTGCCACAGAACATTCCCCCCCACCCATCCCCAGGACAGAATGAGAAGATCACTCGATTCCCAGAAACCCATCTGGCTACTCACTGCAATTAGTGCAATAGTCCTGCCACTCTGGAGATCAAGTATCTGGCGTGGCGATTTGTTGCAGCATCTACTTCAAAGCATCCAGTGAGGATCGCTGACTCCTGGAGTCCTGGGTATTAATGTTCTCACCTGCTCCTCTAGGGGTCAATCTCTGCAGCAGGGCTGTGGGATGAGGGATGGTAAACCCATGCTTCTGTAAGTCTAGCAAGGCCTTGGCTGCAGTGTCTTAGTTCTGTTGGCCACTGGGATCACCAATTCGGCTGGATATGAGGTCCTGAATTTCAGCTTGTTCTGGCAGAGTATTGCAAATAGTGATATGTATTCCTGTCTGCATTGCATGGTTGTCAGTGCATAATCATTGTCCAGAAACACCCTGGTAGTTCCATAAAAGACCTTTCCCTGGGCACAGGCTTTCTTTAAAATCAGTTCCTTAGTTTGGTATCTCAAGAAGCACACTATGATGGATCTAGGGCATGCATTGAGATTAGTGGGCTTAGGACCCAATGCCCGATGAACTCTCTCAATTTCCAATTGAAAGTCTGAATCTAAAGTCAGAGAGGTATGCAGTAAAGTATCCACAAATCCACAACGTCTGACCTCCCACTATTCTCTGGCACCGAGTATATTCTAATGTTCCTCCTTCAAAGTCTATTTTCAGAGTCCTCCTGATGATTTATTGTAAGTTGACAGACTTTAATGACTTGCTGGAGAGCATTTTGTATTCTGGTAATGGAAGTATGTTGTTCCTTGGAGGAATCTGCTATGGTGTCGACTCGTTCTTCTAGTGCAGACAGATCTGAGCTGAATGAAGTTAGGGATTCCTTGAATATGCACAATTCTGTTTTAAACTCTATGGCCCAGATATTCAAAGGGTTGTGCATGGCACAACAGTGTTCGCCATGCACAACCCACTGATTTGCTCTGACATGATATTCAAAGGGAAAGGCACGACAAAACCTCCCTATGTGCCAGAGCGATCAGTAATGTATGCAGGCACAGGTGGGGCGGTTTCATGCATAACCTGCACAGCCCGATATTCAGCCCGGGATGTGCAGGGTCATGCATGCGCAACCCCTATCTGCACCTGCACAAAGTTAAGCCAAAAAAAAAAGGAACAAGTGATGGCCACCCACAGGTGAGCTGCCGCACTGCAGGGCACAAGACGTCAGCTAAAACCTGTGGGTGGCCACCTGAGTTCCTGCCGCGCCTGGCGGCACCCCATGCCCCATCACGGGCATCCGTAGCGAAATCCCCCGTCCAATCTCCGCAGGTCCAGTGACCTCTATAGCTGGGATTGGTCAGCATTTGTGTAGAAGAATGCTCTCTGCTCCAGCCATCTCGGCGGTCCAGTGGACGCTGCTCGGATCGCGGTATCTGTAACTGGTTAAATAGCTTTCAGTTACCCTGGTGGTCTGGGTACTTTCTCTCACCTCACCACTGAGCCCCACGTGCCGCTTCCATCAGGCCGGGTAGCAGCCCACCGCTTACCGCCTCGCCGCCCCGCCCCCGACCGACAGCTAGTTCGTCTGCTCGAGTTGATTCACAGCGTGAGCTACAATAGGCTATTGCTTCCATCGCATAGCACAAAGTCCCCATATATGTGAATGAATCCATTCACATATCTGACTGGAGTAGAGTATGGCTGCACGCCCATTGGCCTCTTGCTGTGAACCACTTGGGCATGCAGCCCTACTGAGCTGTCAGTTGGCGGGCAGCGGGCAGCAGGCGAGGGTGCTGTTGCCCGTCAAGGACAGGGGAGGGAGCGGGTGGTGGGGCTCAGGACAGGTGGGAGGGGTACACTAGACTACCAGGGTAGTAGGGGTATTTTATGAGTTACAGATGCCCGCGATCGGGCAGCGATTGGTCCACTGGACCACCAGGGATATTGGATGGGGGGCTTATTCTTCTACACAAATGCCCGCGATCGGGCTGCAGAAGGCGTCTGTCCCCAATGGCTGCTGCCTGGCAGGGCGCCAGGCGCAAGTCGTCGGGGATTGGCGCACCTGCATGCTAATGGCATGCAAGTGGGTCCATAATAAGATGCAAATGGCCCCCTGGGTGCCTTGCATAAATTATGGCCCCATTTGCATGTCCCCTTTTGAATATCGCAGGTGCTGTGCATGGCGCAATGGCACTTGTGCTAGCATAGCTCCATGCTCCACTCTGGCCACTTGTGCTGGCACAGTGCCACTGCGCCATGCACAGTGGGAGGTGGCCGGTGCGATATTCAAAGCTGCTGTGCCATAACAGCCTCGTTGAATATCGCCCAGGCCACACCCCTGCGCAACAAAGTTGAGCTGCGCCCAGGCTTGCACCACAGCCGGGCGCAGTTTGAATATCCGGGCCTATTAGTTCTGAGAGTATTTAATCTATTTTGGTATCCATTGCAGTTGCCTTTTTTTTGGACCTAGATGTCGATTTTGTAGGGGACATTGAGGCCTTCGCTGATGATGAGTGCATGGACCCGAGAAAGTTCTGAGGCCTCAGAGTCAGAACAATCAAAATCTGATTTCTCACCTTCATGCTCCAGAACCAAAATCTTATTGCCACCTCCCTTATCCTTACTCATTGTCATGCCTCGCCTATAATTTAAAATTTTCAAGTTCAGAGTTTTTAAGCAGTGTGCGAGAATTCAGTAGCGACAGGGTGAAGAGTACCTGACTTAGGCTGCCATCAGCTGGATGACTTCAGTGGAAGTCTTCGCCTTTCAGTTTTTTAATGGATAGGTACAGATTCCTTCATAACAAAGTTTCCAGCTTGGTCAGGGATGCTAAAAAAGCTTTTTTTTAGAACACAATTTGAAGAAAATCTGTCCAATCCCAAATCCATCTGGAATTCAGTGAACCAACTCTTGTCACCCAAAGAAAAATGTGCCATCCAAAAATTGACTACCTCTAATGGGGTTGTAACTGATCCAATTGAGATTTCAAATCTATTTCTCTTCAAATTTTCTGATCTGTTTAGTTATGGTGCTTGAGGACAAAAATTTTCTGTTGGTATTTCTTTATTTTCTTCCCCCTGCTAGACCCCCTTTTTATTTTCATAAAATATCTCATAATCAGGTGTTTAAACTACCTCAGTCCATCCCAAATAGACACAGTGATTGTGGAGAAAGATTGGATGGTTGTTTCATAAGACTGGTTGCACCTTTTATTTCTGCTCCGTTATGCGCTATTTTTAATTTATGCTTGATATCTGGTTCATTTCATCGCTCTTGGAAGTGTGCAAGGGTGGTACCTGCACCGAAGAAATCTGGTGCTGAAAACTTGGATGACTTTCGGACGATCTCCATACTGAATCCTCTAAGCAAAATTCTTTAAAAAATTGTATCAAAACAAATCACTATATACAGTACATACAAGAGTATAATATACTGTTTTCCCAACAACATGGCTTTTGGCCTAATCATGGTACTGAGACCGCCTTGGTCAGGTTTACCAATGCTGCCCTAAAGGGCTTTGATAAAGGCCTTATGTTGGTGGCATTTTTTTATCGGCAGCTGGAGAGTCAGGGATTGTGGGGCTATTTACCGCAGTGCTGCTCGCAAGCGGCTGGATGTGCTGAAAGTGTTGGTGTATTGAGACTCTGTGTATCCCATCTGCTGTGCTTAGACATCCCTGAATTGCTCTGCCTACAAGCCTGGACCTTGCAGTGTGAGAGACTGTGAATCTGGCCCCTTATTTCCACTCTGCTCATAGGAGGCTTGGGGGGAGCTGATTATCGGCAGCTGGAGAGGCGGGGATTGTGGGGCTATTTACTGCAGCGCCACTCACAAGCGCGAGTGTGTTGAGTGGCGTGAGCGCCACTCGGTGTGGGAAATGTAGTGGAGGGTAAGTTATTCCTCACAATTCTACTAGCAATAAAAGAGACCTTAGTGTCTTTATGTCTCACTGGTTTAGTACTTAAATTTGTAACTTGGCTTGGGGGATAGTGCAGTTGTTCTAGTATTATTTAGTATCATTTATTAGAACATCTCTATATCTGTACTTGTTTTACATGAGACTTATTAATTGTGCAATAATTATCACAACCAATGGCTGAGTGTTATGTTGGATGTATGTTAGCATATTCTGTTTGTTTATACGATCAGGATAGGTGGCATTTTAGATGTTATTTAAATTGTGTATGATTAGAGTGGTAAATTAGTTTATTTTTGCTTTGTTTAATCTGAGACTGTTAGGGTAATTGCTTGGCCTAAAAAATTATTATTTTTAGTTTAAGGTCTTAATATTTAGTGATGTGTAAGGGTTATCTGGGAGGGCCTAGGGGGGCCAGGATTATGTATGGGAGCTCCCAGCTGCGCAATTTGCATCCTTTCATCCCCCTCCCAGTTTATGATGTCACGGTGAGACGCTGTCGGGAAGTGGGGATTAGAAGGATTCGAGCTGATCATGGGCAATGAGGAAACCATACATATCGGAGGGTGGTAGGATAGGGGTTGTTGGGTCCAGAAGGCACCCTGAGTTACGACAGGCACCTGGGAGAGGCCAGACATGGTTGATGCCTATTTCCAGGGAACCCACCAGACTGAGTGGTCAGGTAACCCGAGGGGCTGCTTCACCCTCTAGTCCCCTGAGGGGAGTGCTATGCAATGCCAGATCGGTTAGAAATAAGACCGCAATTATGGCGGACCTGATTTCTTTAATTGATCTGGCTTGCATTACGGAGACCTGTGTTGGGGATGATGCGAACCCAGTTTTTGAGGCCGCAGCCCCTCCTGGGTATACCGTAGTGAACTGCCTCAGAGTGGAACACAGGGGTGGTGGTGTAGCTATCTGTTTTAGATCCAGTCTGGCCTTCACCGTGCACCCAGTGGGAACTCCAGGTTCATTTGAATGTGTGGCTGTTCGCGGGGGTCCAGGTGCGGGCTGCAGGATTTTCCTTATCTATCGCCCTCCTGGGCCAATATGGAACTTGCTGCAGGAGTTTGCTGAATTCGTCACCGGCAGAACATTGGAAGCCTCCAGATGTGTTTTTCTGGGGGATTTCAATGTTTGGACCGATGACGAATATCTTAGGCATGACTTTCTTCAGACTATGTCCTCCCTGGGCCTGACACAAGCTGTTACTGCAGCGACTCATCAGGATGGCCACATGTTGGACCTAGTGTTCTCACTGGGGCTTGAGATTGCTAATCTCAGGATTGATCGAGTATCTTGGTCCGATCACTGCATGGTGCAGTTCGTGTTTGGGGCTCCCACCGGAAGCCCTTCCCCTGCTGAGATGATGAGCTGTCACCCTTTATGGGACTTGAGCCCTGAGGGTTTTCTGGTGGCAGCTCATTATCTAGTGTGGGGGTTGCATGCGTTGGAGGAATTGGTGCTGGGGTTGACACCTATAATAGGGTGTTATCTGACACCATTAACTCCCTCGCACCTGTCCGTGTATGACCCAGATCTTCATATCTGAAGTCCCCGTGGTTTGATGGGGATCTCAGGGAGATGAAGAGTATGGGTCAGAGATTAGAGTGCTGCTGGAGGAGATCCGGCTTGAAGGGGGACAAACTGGCCTTGCGTGTGCACTATAATGCATACCAGGGGGCAATCAACCGTAAGAAGGCAGTGTTCCTGTCCAGGGAGTTTGCCGCCGGGAAGAACCAACCAGCTTTACTTTTCTGAGCTGTGGACAGACTACTCCATCCTGCCTGTCTGCAGCCCAGGAAGGTTTTTTCTAATACAGAGTGTGAAGAGTTTGCTCGGTTCTTCTCGGACAGAGTGTCCATGATCCGGCAGGTGGTTTCTTCAGCCAGCAATGTCGTAGCTGGCAGTGGTCGCCTAATGTGTTCTGAGTGCACTCCGCCTGGTTGGGGGGAGTTTAGACCGGTGGAGGTAAGTGAGGTCATTGAGGTGGCAACCAATCTGAAGCACACCTTTTGTGAGCTGGACCCGGTGCTGACACGTTTCTTAATGAGATGTGTTGACTCCGTTGGCCCGGTGTTTGCTCTGATTGTCCGGTGTTCCCTATCTGAAGGGGTCTTTCCAGATGCCTTGAAGGAGACACTAGTGAGACCCCTCCTAAAGTAACCATCTTTGGACCCGGAGGTCAGGGCAAATTACCGTTCTATATCCAACCTTCCCTTTTTAGCAAAGGTGGTGGAGAAGGTGGTGGCGCTTCAGTTGGAAGAGCACCTCATGACTCATGAGCTGTTTGAACCCTTCCAGTCGAGATTTCAGGCCAGGCATAGTACAGAAACTGCACTTGCTCAGGTGCAGAATGATCTTCTCAGGGCAAGAGATCAGGAGGATAAAACAATTCTTGTTCTCCTTGATCTCTCTTCGGCATTTGACACTGTGGACCATTGTGTGTTACTTGACCGCCTTAGTGAGATCTGTGAACTCACCGGTACTGTCATCCATTGGTTTGAGTCCTTTTTTACCAATAGGAGGCAACGGATTGTGATGGGAAATTCTTCATCCACTCCTAGCCTCCTATCTTGCGGAGTCTCTCAAGGGTTGGTATTAGCCCCAGTGTTGTTTGCAGTGTACATGCTACCCCTGGGAGGGATCATTAGGAAGTATGGCTTGGGTTTTCATTGTTATGCCAATGATACCCAGCTATATCTGTCCTTTGCCCCAGGAACAACCAACACGGTGGATGTGCTAAATATCTGCCTGTCTGAGATCAACGACTGGATGGCCTCCAGTTGGTTGCGACTGAACCCTGATAAGACAGAGGTATTGGTGGTGAGTTGAACAGAGTGCGTGATAGGATGGCCTCTGACTCAGAAACTGGACTTGTTCTAGGAGCTGTGTCATTGAAGGCCTCCTGTTGGGTATGAAATCTTGGTGTTATTCTGGACAGGAATTTATCTATGGAGGCACAAATATCCTCCAAGGTTTGTTCCTGTTTTTTCCATCTCAGAAATATTGTCAGGATAAAGTCCCTTGTTCTGCCTCTGGACCTCCCTACCTTGATACATGCCTTAGTCACATCTAGACTTGACTACTGCAATGCACTCTACCTCAGGGTCACAGGGGGATCTCTCCGCAGGCTGCAGCTGGTGCAAAACGCAGCTGCCCGGTAACTTACTGGGTGGCAAAAATTTTGCCACATTACACCAGTGTTGCGTGAATTGCACTAGCTGCCAGTAAGGTGGAGAATCCTCTTTAAGGTGAGTCTTCTTACCTACAAGGCCCTACACGGGCAGGGCCCTGGTTATCTGTTAGACCTTCTTGCATCTGCTCTATCTGTCCACCCTCTCCATTCTTCTATTGGGGGCCCCCTGGCCATTCCTAGAACGAGGTTAAGATCTGCTGGTGACAAAGCTTTTAGTGTTGCAGTTCCCTTTCTTTAGAATTCGTTGCCAGCTGGGGTCGGGGGGACCCCACTGTAGATACTTTTAAGGTCCGCCTGAAGGTCTTCCTATTTTCCCAGGCTTTCATGGGATAAAATCATAAATCATAGTAGAACTTGAAAATTATTTGCTGGGTTTTTAATTTTTATTTTGTGTTTTAAAAATGTGTGATGTACTATGTTTTTTGATGTTGTATTTATTAATTTTGTACAGCACCTAGAGCCTCTGGGATTGGGCGTTTTTTAAATAAAGTTTGCCTTGCCTTATCAGTTACTGTTTATTATGTTCTAGACTGGGTGAACTGGGTTTTTCTGAAAATGTGGTAATATGGTTTAAGGATTATTTATCTAATCATTCACATTTTGTTAGTATTGGGACTTCTATTCCTTCTGTTTTTCCTATTCACTCAGGTGTGTCACAGGGGTTCAATTCTGGGTCCCCTTTTGTTTTCTCTGTTTATCAACCCGTTGCTTTCCCTTTGTACTTACTGTGATTGTTCATTTTATGAAGATGATTTCATTATTTTTTCCCAGGCTAATAGTATTTCTTTTTTTACTTCTTTCTTGGAGAAAGAATCTCTTCTTATTTGCAATTGGTTTAGGGATAATGCTCTTGTTTTGAACACACAGAAAACTAAGAAATTATTGTTGGGAACTCCTTCTCTGATGAGGAATAATTACACTTTAATTGTACATAATGAAAAGGGGATTTGCCTGGAACAAGTTTCTGAGTTTAAATATTTAGGGGTCCTACTTGATTCTAGTTTAACTTTTCAATCTCAAGTTAAAATCATCTGTCAGAAGGTAAACCAGAAACTGCGTGTTTTTATACAAAATGAAAAGGTTTTTCTTTGAGGATACCCATAAGGCCATAACCATTGGAGTACTGTTGCCTCATCCAGATTAGGTAGGGGGTCAATATCATAATTTGTTTTAACAATAATATTTAATAATATCTGTCATTTTGCGTTGGATGCCCCACCCTGTATGCACCACTGTTTGCTTTACTCTTCCCCTGGTTGGTTATCACCTATTGCTAGACTTACTTATTGTTTTTGTTGTCTAGTTTTCAAATCTTTGTTTTGTTCAAATTTGCAGTGTCAGTGGCTCAGCAAGGTTACACACTCACTTCAGCGGCTGGAAGATTGAAAGGTTGAGGGTTCTAGCCTCACACCAGGCACTTGAGGTAAATCCCAGTACTGACACTGTAGAGCATCATGATGGGGATGCTGCACTCCTGAGGTGCTGTCTTTTGGATGAGACATTAAACCGAGGGCCCGTCTGCTTGTTCTGGTGGTTGTTCAGGTGTATGTTAACGATCCCATGGCACTTCTCAAAAAGAGTAGGGGAATTTTATTGAGGAAAAAACATCAAAACGACATGCAATTTAATAAAGCAGAACTCATAATAATACAAAAAAACACAGTTATCCTCCAAACTGGGGTGTAGCATATTCTAAAAGATTAACTTAAAAGGAAAAAGGGGAGAAAGTAAACTAGAAACAACAACAAATGAATATTCATTTCCTTTCAAACAATATAATGTTTTCAAACACTTTTTTTATGTTCCTAAATTCTCTGTTTTCTTAAATATAATCCTATTCCCAATCAGTGCACTGATATAGGTAAACTAATTAATTTATATTTAATAAAAAAAGAAAACCCTTTCCACCATTTGTGTACTTTAGATAATGGATGGTGGGACACATCTTTGTGATATACTGCAATCATAGCATTTTGACATTGGACACTAAAGGTTTCATGTGTCATCATATTTTGCTTTAGAACCTATTGGCATCTTGCTTGCCAGAGAAAATTCTAGGCAACAAAAGAAAACTTCAAGAGTTTCGCTGTGAAATTTATTTAGGAGAGATGTATAGTCACCTAAAACCAAAATACCATATATCAGGGCAGTTAGCCAAGGCAGATTCCATTTCCTTGGCTAGGTAGTCCTAGTGGTTTCGAATGTGACCACAATGGAGCAAAAAATGTTCCATGGTCTCTTCAATAGTCCAACATGTTGGACAGGGGCAATACCTTTCCTCCAGAGCCTTGTGTTTACTATTCCCTTTAACATTCAACCTCCCATAGGAGGATAACCGTAATATTTTCCACATGTTGGGGAAGGGGGGTGGTTGGGTCTTCGTCTTATTAAGTTGGGCTAACACCCTCTTATGGAGTTGAGGGAGACAGTTTTTAAATTCAGCTTCTGAAGCATGGTCGATACCCATAATTATATTGTATAAACTAGGGGTGGAATTCTGAATAACTTGGGTTTTGATCAGGGCCCATTTGTACGATTTCTGAACTACCGGTTTAAGAAATTCAGGCACTTTAAACTGAGGCATAAGTTTAGGGGCCTTGTCCTCCCAGGTATCTAGGTATCGGCTTATATTATTTCTTATCCAGTAATAGAGTGGGGTATTTGTGGGGGTAAAGCCTATTTTCATTGTTTGTGTCAGGAAAAGGGAGAGGAAAGATATGATAGGATCAAACATTCCAAGCCCTCCTTTGGGTTTGGATAAGTAAGTATATGTCCTCTTGATGGGGTTAAGTCTGCTGCCCCACAGCACCTGAAAGAAACCGCTGTAAATTTGAGTTTCAAAGATTGGGGGATCATGGCTACATATAAAAAACAGGGCACCAAAATTTTTTTATTAACTGAATTCTTTTAGCTTTGACAGTTTTCAGCCTTTCCATTTACTGACCTTAAATTTGCAGCTTCATAAGATATTTTCCCAGTTCTGTTGAGGTAAGTTCTGTTGGCCAGACTGTATCCCAAGGATCTTTACTGGCTCAGAGGAAAAGGGGATTCCATTTATGGAGGTAGTCTGTTGGGCTAATGGGCCTAGGAACAATCCAGTGTTTTTTTTTCTAAATGTAATTTAGCATTCGATATTAAATAATATTGGTTGATATGTTCCAAAATAGGAGGGATACAGTCAATATTGCTTGGAAAAAGGCATAGGTCATCAGCATATGTGAAAACCTTAATGTCCTGTACTCTATTGGTGCCTATGAAGCCTGACCATTTGGGGTTATTTAGCAGAGTCCTAATTAGGGGATCTAATGAAAATATATAAAGGAGGGGGCTTAGTGGACAGCCTTGTCGTATTCTTACTTTAAGATGCATTTTTTTGGGTTGGGTAAGCTGGCCCAAAATAATGGGCTGAACCACTGCTGAGGAATATAAAGTGTATAACCATTTAATGAATACTGAAGAAACTCCACCTGCACGAAGAGTACTCAATAAAAAGGAGTGACTGACTCTGTCAAATGCTTTGCTTTGCTCTGCTCTAGTGATAATACTAAGCCTGATTTTTTTATTTGAATTGTAATATTCAATTATTTCCCTGATTATCATGAGAGGATATTGTATATTACGATTTGGAAGGCCACAGAACTGGTGAGGATGTAGAATAACATTTGCAACTTTCCTTAAACTAATATTTGCAATAGTGTTAGAATTTTGTAGTCAGAATTTAAGACACTTATTGGTCTCCAGTTCTGGATTTGCTGTCTGTCCCCTGATTTATAGTTCTAGAACCAAGATTTTATATAATTTTTGGTGTCTGACCACCAAGACCCTATTTTATCACATAGATCAAAAACCGAGGTTCTTGCCCATAAAAGTAGAATTATTTTAGATAAGACGAAAGGGTCTAATAATGTCGAGATGTTAAGCCTCCATCTGTTTTGTTTTGTTTTTTGTTGACTATGGTTTTGTATCTGTAATTCTCATAGCAAATGGTCAGAAAATTCAGAGAGAAGGGTAGCAAAGGATAAAATGTGCTAATTTTTAGATATGAAGATATGGTCTATTGTGGAGATTAATTTGCCTCTTTTATAACTGAAGTTAGGGCCTGATTTATGAAAATCCTTACTGTTTAACAGGTCAGCTGTGTATATACATTTTTCTAAAGCATCTGAGTTGCAGTACTTTTTTCCCCTGCATTTCCCATTGCTGTACTTTGGAAACCACAGTTAAAGTCACCTCATAAGAAAATCTGTTTTGATGTAACGAGAAATGGTTGTCGGGAGGTCTAAAGGTAAACTCTCTCTGCTTTGGTTTTCAGACCATATACTACAATAAACCTGGTGGGGTGCAGTTCCAAATCCCATCTATGATGAAAAACCTACCTGGGATAACATCTATTAGTTTTGAGAGGTGAAAGGAGGTATACTGAAAAAAAAATGCCCACCCCATCTGCCCTTTCTAGCCCGAAGGACCAGTACGAGGGACCCCACACCCATTCAGCTTTAAACAAACAGATCTGATATATAGAACACATCCAGGTTTCCTGAAAGAAAACAACAGGGAAAACGTATTCATGAAAAAACTGGAATATTGCATGTCACTTTTTGTAGTTCAAAAGGCTACAAACATTTAAGGACACAAGCCCTAATTTGGTCATTTATTCCTGTGGTGGAAAAAAACAACAACATTATGATATCTTAGTCTTTCTTTTCTTTTTCTTCCCTTTATAATCCAAAGCTTCTGACTGGGGCCCTGGATTCTCAAAGGGATTCAGAATTTGATCAGGTTCCTCTATGTGCAGTTCTGTTTCTCCCCAGTTTGTTTTGGCCAGCACTAGAAAAGGGTTTTCTTGTTCCACTGGGTTGGAAGGGATATCCAATTTAAAGTTTCTGGTCGAGCGCCTCCGCCCTGTTGCAGTGGTCCGTTTATGTGGAGGGGCCATAGGGGTAGCTTTCCCCTTGTTCAGTTTCCAAGGATTGTGTTGGGGGGTCCTCATAGCAAACTGGTTGAAGGACAGTGGGGATATGTTTTGCAGTAATATCCAAAGTTATGGGAGACTTTTCAACTTCCTTAGAGAGTTATTCTGCTACTGCCTCCTTGGTGACAGCAGGGGAAGCCTCCTACTCAGGAGGTGTGGTTTCAGACTCCAGATTTTCAGGTGTTATGACAGCATCCTGAGCTTTGTGGATGAGCGAGTCAGGCTTAATTGTATTGAGCTTATTTTTTGACGCTCATGGGCATTCCAAGAAATTGTGACCATATTCCTCACAGAGGTCACAACGGGTGTTATTTGCACACTGATGGGAGATATGCCCTATTTTGCCACAGTTGTCACACCTGGGGCAGTCACATACACTTGACAGATGTGTGCGTGCACCACATTTATAGCAAGCTTGGGGTTGCCTGCATAAAAGCAGACCCCCTGATCTCTGCCCAGCAAGAAAGAGTTTGTTATATGACATATTCCCTCTGTAGTTTGGTGTAGCTTAACTTTATATTTCCAGCCACCAGTCCAGAAACTTTTTTCATCCAGTATTGCTTCTGGAGAGCTGAGAACCTCACACTTTTGGTTTAACCAGTAAATGATGTCTTCTATATACTAACGTACTAAAATGCCAGCAGAATAGGCCTAATGGTCTTTCATGTCTGCTTGTTTGGTCAGCCCCAACCCAGGGAGCTGACCTTGCTGCTCCCCTCGCCTTCTCTGGCTTCTCCCTTCCCAGTTCTGGATATTCTCGCTGCATTGGATTTTGCTTCTAGAACCCTTTCCCTATACCTGTCCTACCCCCTCTGGAACCCCTCCACTGTCTCTGCCTCCACCAGCCCCCTGGGCAGCGCATTCCATGGCTCCACCACCCTCTCAGTGAAGTAGCACCTCCTCCTTTCTCCCCTGAATCTTCCCCCCTCCAGCTTCCACCCATGCCCTCTAGTTGCCCCCTCCTCCTTCCTTCGAAGCACCCTGACTGCTCCTCCCCTATTTACTCCCTTCATGTACCTGAAGACCTCTATCATGTCCCCTTGGTCCCTTCTCTCTTCCAATGTGTACATATTTAGCTCTTCAAGCCTCTGCCCATAGGTCCTGTCCCCCAGGCCCCAAATCATTTTGTTTGCCCTCCTCTGGACCCTCTCCAGGAATTTAATGTCCCTCTTTAAGTGTGGCCTCCAAAACTGCATGCAGTCCTCGAGGTGCGGCCTCACCAAGCAGTTATACAGAGGGAGTATCACTTCCCTCCTTCTGGAGGTGATCCCGCTAGTGATGCATCCCAGCATCCTGTTGGCCTTGGCTGCTGCCCTCCTACAAGTCTCCAAGTTGTTCATCTTGACATCCACCACCACCCCCAGGTCCCTCTCAGCCATTGAGACTTGTAGCATTCCCCCCCCACAGGGTGTACACTTGGCCCGGGTTTCTGGCCCCCAGGTGCAGTACCTTGCATTTCCCTGCATTTGCTATATGAGCTTCCTCATTTCGGAACATTATAGTGACAAACTTTATGAGTGGTTTGATTAGAGAGACAACTAAAAAGGGGAACACAGTGGTGAAAATTTCACCCTATTATAGCTCTGCCAAAAGAGCTCTAAGGCATGGGGAGACCTGAAGCTGATGTCATAATTATCCTCGCCAGACACATTGATGAAGTCGAAAACCTCTGCTAGCGAAAAATGCAATGAATCCTTCAGTAAATTTTTTCCCACATGTCTGGTCTTTGCTATAACCCATCTTTGTAGTGGAAGCGGACTGCATTCCTTTGGGGGGACAGCTTCTTTTTAATTTTTTGAAAAGAGGTCACACAATAAAGGCCTTGAAACTGGATCAGGGTCCCCTATAGGTTGATCTTTGTGCTGTTCAGGCCCCTGCTTACGATCCATATTTTGCTGTGGAGGATGGGGGAGGGGCAATTCCTGAGCTATCTACAGTGGGGTCTGTATTATTAGTAGTACCGGGGTGCGTGCAGGCCCTGGGTAGTTATAGGTTTAGCTTCAGAGTCATTTTTCTGTAAGGGAGGGGTATCGGCTTCATTACAAATCTCACCCTGTTGAGCAGAATCCATAGTGTTTACCCCCTGTGAAATTGCTGTAGCAACACCATCAGTAAAAGGAGGTTGTACTTGTTTCTCCTCTGCTACTCTCCATTCAGGAGAATGTTGAGACAGTTTAGTCATGTTCCAGGATGGATCAGGAGTCCATGTTCTGTCTGGCATTTGCATCCATCCTGCTTCCTGTAAAGCTTTGTCTGGCAACCACACTGTGTTGTCCCAAGGGAGAGAAGAGACCGAAAAAGTGGCTTGAACAGCTACCGCAGCTGTATGTTGTGGCTTTAGTGTCTCAGAGGAGAGAGGAGAGTCTGCAATCAGTTCTTCATCCAATGTTGGCAAGTCTTTAGTAACATTAAACAGCTAAGTAGAGCGGCACAGAGGGATGGGTGCTCTAAGACCAAACAAAATCAGAACAAGACAGTCTTGGCACACTTTCTTAGAGGACAAACAAACTCTCCACACAAAGGAAATAATAATAGTACTTAACTTTACTGATTTATATCAAAAAACAGCGGCAGCAGACAAAGTGCAAGTGCAGACACAGAAAAACTCCTCACGCACGTTTCACCCTGAACACAGGCTTTGTCAAAGGTAATAACCATCCAGTGATAGGTAGCTTAAATAGTACCTATCTACAATCATGTGACCTTTCTTAAAGTGTTAGTGCTACATTTATCTACCATATATTTACACCTTATACACATACATCACTTAGTGGTTAACGTTAAAAAGAGATAGACCACAAAAATATGTCTAAAGTCACATTTCATTATGCTATTCATTATATATGTATATCATATTAGCTTAATTAAATAATTTTACTCTAATTTCACTGACTAATAGACAGAAATATGTAGTCTAAAAAAAACAGGGGTGGGATATTCAAAGGGGTTGTGCAAATGCACAACCCACTGATCTACCCCGGCGCGATATTCAAAGGGGGATGGTGCGCTGCGCAATTCCCGATGTGCCAGGGTGCACCAGTAATGTATGCGGCATAAGTGTGGGGGGCATGCCCATGCATATGCAGCACATCCCGATATTCAGCCTATTCAGCATATGCAGGCACAAACCCGCCTTGTGCCGCACAGGGGGTGCAAAGATCCGCCCGTAAAAAGCAGGAGCAAGCCGTGGGACACCCACAGGTGGGCTGCCGTATTGCCATGCACAACACGGCAGCCACCTGCTGTGGGTGGCCACCTGACCTCCTGGGACACAGTCCAGGCATCGTGCCCCCCTCACTCAACTGATTGCGGGCATAAGTGTCCATACATATCTCTGGTGGTCCAGTGGACCCTACCCCATCGCCCGATCGCGGGTGTATAATATATAAAACCCTGGTGGTCCAGTGGACCTGCTCTCCTGCCTGATCATGGGCTTAGTGAAAAACTACATACCCTGGTGGTTCAGTGGACCTGATCCCCAGCCCGATCGTGGACAAATGGAAATATATTTCCCTGGTTGTCCAGTGGACCCAGTCCCCAGCCTGATCGCAGGCTTTAGTTGTAAATATAATCCCTGGTGGACCGGCCGGTATCCCCTCCCCACCCACCCTCAGACCTGCCACCCGCTCCCCAGTCAGCGGTGGGCGGCTGACTCTCCATCGCAAGCCGCCTGGCCACCCACTGACTGACCTTGCAGCATACAGTACAAGACGTGACATTGGGTGCCTCTGTGTGGGCTAATTGGCATGCAGACCATACCTACATACAGTCCCAAAACATGTAATGGTCCATTCACATTTAGGGACTGCGTAGTACAGGCAGGAGCCCTGCACGCCCATTGGTCCATCAGGGGACCAATGTGCGACAGCTGTACTGTATGCTGTCAGCTCCCATGGGCGGCCAGGCAGCTTGCAGATGGGGAGCTGCCACCCACCGCTGACCGGGGAACGGGTGGCAGGTCTTGTGGGCGGGTGGGAGGGGGACTCGCCCCACCAAGGATTATATTTACAACCAAAGCCCACGATCAGACTGGGGATCGGGTCCACTGGACCACCAGGGAAATTCATTTCCATTTGTCTGCGATCGGTCTGGGGATCAGGTCCACTGGACCACCAAGAAATGTGATTTGAACTACAGCCCGCGATCAGGCAGGGGGGCAGGTCCACTGGACCACCAGGGTATGTAGCCTTCACTAAAGCCCGTGATTGGGCATTGGGGCGCATTGCCCGCCTAGGGGCAGGGGGCGTCGGTCCCAACAGCTGCAGCCTGGCAGGGTGCCAGGTGCAAGTCGCCAGGGATCGGCACACCTGCATGAAAATGGGGCCATAATGACTTGAAAATGGCTCCATTTGCATCTTGCATGCATAATGGCCTCATTTGCATGCCCAGTGCTGAATATCATGGTTGATGCACCTAGCACACCCACACTTGCACTGGCGCATCCCCTGCTCCTCGCGTGCCACTTGAGCTGGTGCAGTGCCACTGCACCGTGTGCAGTGTGGGTGGCCCCAGTGCCATATTCAATGGTGCTGGGCCATGGCACAGCACCATTGAATATCACCCAGGCCATGCCCTGGTGCATCCCAGTTGCGCTGCAGCCAGGCTTGCGCCCATGCCTGGCGCAGTCTGAATATCCAACCCCAGAAGTTCATTACACTTATATATCTTATAATAGGATCATAGATCTCCCTAAATTATTAAACATCTAATAAAAAATCCCTATACATTTATATATTTATCACACACAATTTACTTGATTTTACAACTAAATTGCTCACAGCAAAGTTTTGGTAATGAAGAATCAAATAATGCAGCGTTACTATCCCAAAATGTCATCGCCACATAAATTTCATAAAATAGTAAGGGTGGGGGGGGGACGAAAAAAGGAGGAGAAAGAGGGCAAGAAAAGGGAAAAGAACATTAGCAGAGAGGCATAAGGAATGTTCTACAACAAAAATTGAATGCATTATATAAGTAACGTTAAGTACTATTATCATTTCCTTGGTGTGGAGAGTTTTTTTGTCCTCTAAAAAGGTTCTTTAGTAATATTACTTTTGCAAAACATCAGAGAAGACCATTTTGATTTAGTGCTTTCCTGTTGAGCAGTTTTCGCTGGGATGGCTCTAGCGGTAAGGAGAAAACCGTGTCGTTTGACTGGTCTGTCACAGAAGTTTGGTAGTGTATCAGGGGAGCGGTCATCTCAGACTCAGAGATGGACATCCTGGGTATTTGGCTCTTGGTGGATAGTTTGCCATCAGTACTACCAGGGCAGGCTTTACTTTCAATAGGACCCAAAACCTCAGTCTCACTCTTTTTTACTTTCTGCACATTTAAAAGAGCCTCGGTCATTTCTTTTTGTCTGGCAGCCAAGCGCTGCACTTCTAACTCTAGATCAGCTTGAGTAAGGAGAATTGGAGCTTTTTGGTCCATAATATTTAAAGTACTCACGATACTCGGATTTTCTGCTTCACAACTTCGTACATCACCTTCATCCAAGACATCTGAAATAATATCCCGTACATCCACATCTGCATCAGCGTCAAAAAACTCTTCAGCCTCTAGCAATACAGAGGCTGGGAAGGAGATCAGTTCCCTAGCCTCTTGTATGTCCATACTCTCCGAAGGATCTGCCGAACTGGCCATCCTGGACTGGGCCAGCAGCTCCCCCTAGAGCACAGTAGGGGGATTTCCATGGTGTTCTTGCCACATTTCCCCCATTCACTAAAAATATCACCAACAGCTTAATCTGGTTCAGTTTCAGTTGGTTACCATCTGCATCTCCCCCCCCCCAGTCGCCCCTGAAAAAAGGGGACTTCTAGTCTTAGTGGGCTTACCCTGTCAACAAAATTCAATAAATAGATAAATAAATGTGCATCCCCTAAGTGATTTGTTATATGTTTGTAATACCATTTAGAATTTAAGATCTTTTGAGGGAATTCTCCTTTCAACTATACCTTCTACAACCAAAGCCAGCTCTCTGGCTTTTTCAGCGTCAGCTCCCCCCTTATGGAATAGTTTGCCAGAAGACTCAAGAAGTGCCTCTTTGAATTGTGTTAACATTAATTTGAAAATGAAAATGTAAATGTTTTTAGTCTTTGTATTTTGTTTTACATTGTTCTGCATGTGTGCATTTATTGTTAATATTCCATGTTATTGCTGTTTCGGGTGGGACCTGAAAAAAGGCCTGTCCCGCTGTCCTACCCGGTTAACAAAATAAAAACAAACAAAAAAAAAAAACAAGGCTCTGATTTTTTTTTTGTATCATATTTTTATTATTTCCAAAATATGCAATAACAACGCATATATAATATTCAGCATTTTTGTATCTTGCCATACACAACTACATGGAATACATTATTTAATACATTCTTTAAAATCAGTTATGTTAGTATGCATACGACAGTCCATGCTGGTCCAGGAATCCTAGTATAAAATGTCTCTGAGAATCCTCTGGCTTGTTAGAACAATGTAGGTAAGGGAAGTCAGCAAGCCAGATCCGTAACTTCGGGATAAGGAATGGCTCTAAGGGCTGGGTCGGTCAAGCTTGGGCGTGAAGCGGGGCTGGGCATGTGCCGCGGCTGGATGAGGCATTGCCTCACGGTGGCAGCGACTTTGGCTGAGAGCCGGTGTGGATCGCTCTGGCTGTGGCGGGCGCTGATCTCGAACGGCGTCCCGCATCGTCCGGCAGCTAGCAGCTGACTTACAACTGGTGCAGACCAGGGGAATCTGACTGTTTAATTAAAACAAAGCATCATGAAGGCTTGAGATGGGTGTTGACACGATGTGATTCTGCCCAGTGCTCTGATAGGGAAAGGGTGGAAGGTAGTCCTGCTAAATGCCAGGAGCTTGGGCAATAAAATGCCTGAGCTCCAGGTGATGCTAACTGAGGGAGAGGTGGATGTGGCAGCAGTCACTGAGACCTGGGCCACTGCAGGGCATGACTGGGACCTGAACCTGTTCAGGAAGGACAGAGGGGAGGGAAGGGGAGGAGGGGTAGCAATAATAGTCAAAATCTTCATTGGTATAGGAGAAGTAGAGGAGGCAGAGGGAACTGTGGAGGTGATTTGGGTCACCTTGATAACAAAGGGGGTCAAGAGAGTAAAAATAGGAGTGGTGTATAGACCCCGTGCACTGGCGGAGGAGCTGGAGGAGAATCTGGTGGCAGATGTTGGGAGACACTGCAGATTGGGCAGGGGAAGGGTGGTGGTGTTGGGGGACTTAAACATGCCAGGAACAGACTGGGAGACTATGACATCCTCAGTGGCCAGGGACAGAGGTTTTTGGATGTCTTTCAGGATGTGTTCATAACTCAGTAGGTGGGGAAACTGACCAGGGCGGCGTGGATACTGGATGTGGTCCTGGCAGACAGTGACCAGATTGGGGGCCTGGAGGTAAGGGACCCGTTGGTGGGGAGCGACCATGCCACGGTCTGGTTCTGCCTGGACCTAGGAGGGGTAGAAGGCTGCACAAAGACGAAGGTAACTGACTTCAGGGGGGTGGATTTCAAGGAAATGGGAAGGATCCTTAAGGAGCATTTGGATGGGATTGGGCCAGACATGGGTGCTGACAGTAGGTGGGAAATCATCAGGAGGGGGGGTGCAGGATGCTACCAGCACCTGTGCAAGTATAAGACAAAAATGCGGTAGGGCCCGAAAACCCTGCTGGTGGACCAGGGAGGTTCAGGAGATGGTGAGGGGAAAGAAGGAGGCCTATAGGCAATTCAAGTGCTCAAGGAGTAAAAGGGATCAAGGGGAGTATGAGCTGATGGCCAGAAAGGCCAGTAGGGTGGTGAGGGTGGCTAAGGCAAGGAAGGAGCAGAATCTGGCCAGGGAAATTAGGAGAGGGAACAAGGGGTTCTTTAGATACATTGGGGAAAAACAAAGGGTAAAGGGGCAGATTAGCTGGACTAAAACAGGGGAAGGATGGGCACAAGACCTGGGGGAGCAGGCTGAGGCACTAAATGAGTACTTCACTTCAGTTTTCACCAAGGAAAATAGGGGGGCTGCATCATACATGGGAGGAGACAGTGAAACAGAGGAGGGAGACCCTTACTGATTGGCGGGTCTGGGGAGAGGGGTACCACTGCCAGGAGGGGGGAAGGCTAAGCAGGGGGATGAGGTAGCAGAGGTGGAAATCATGGCAGAGAGAGTGAGGGAAGCCCTCAGGTCCCTTAAGACAGAGAAATCACCGTGGCCGGATAAATTACATCCCAGAGTGCTGAAGGAACTGGTGGATGTCTTGGTGAAACCCCTGGCAGAGCTTTTCAGCATCTCTCTGGGGACAGGAGGGTGCCCCAGGAGTGGAAGGTGGCACATATAGTGCCTATCCACAAGGGGGATCAAGGGAGGTGGCAGGGAACTACAGGCCTGTCAGCCTGACATTGGTGGTGGGCAAGGTGATGGACGGCATTGTCAAGCAGAGGCTAGGTGGGGACCTGGAAAAGTAGGGGTGCCTGGACAATAGACAACATGGATTCATCCTGGGGAAATCATGTTAGACAAACCTTGTGGAGTTCTGTGACTGGGTGATGAGTGCCTTGGACCTGGGTAGACCGGTGGATGTCCTCTTTCTTGACTTCAGCAAGGCGTTTGACTCTGTTAGTCACGGGGGCCTGTTGGATAAGCTGGGAGAAATGGGGGTGGGGAACCAAATGATCAGATGGATAGGCAATTGGCTCCAGGACTGGACCCAGAGGGTCGTGGTTGGCAGGATTGGCAGGATAGTCTCATCCCCAAGGAGGGTCATTAGTGGGGTCCTGCAGGGATTGGTCCTTGGGCCCCTCCTGTTCAACGCCTATGTCTCTGACATAAGGAAGGGTATCAGGAGTGAGATGAGTCTCTTTGCAGATGACTCAAAACTGGAGGCAGTGTGGATGGGGAGGTGGGGAGGGCGGCCCTACAGGGGGACCTGGAGGCTCTGGAAAGGTGGTCTAGAAAATGGAAGCTGAGGTTCAATGTAGGGAAAGGCAAGGTACTACACCTGGGAGTCAGAAACCCGGGCCAGGTGTACAGCCTGGGGGCAAATGCTACAAATCTCGATGGCTGAGAGGGGCCTGGGGGTGGTGGTGGATGTCAAGATGAACAACTCAGAGACTTGTAGAAGGGCAGTGGCCAAGGTCAACAGGATGCTGGGATGCATTGCTAGGGGGATCACCTCCAGAAGGAGGGACGTGATACTCCCTCTGTATAACTGCTTGGTGAAGCTGCACTTCGAGTACTGCGTGCAGTTTTGGAGGCCACACTTAAAGAGGGACATTGAACTCCTGGAGAGGGTCCAGAGGAGGGCAACCAAAATGATGTGGGGCTTGGAGGGCAGGACCTATGGGGAGAGGCTCAAAGAGCTAAATATGTACACATTGGAAGAGAGAAGGGATTGGAGGACATGATAGAGGTCTTCAGGTACATGAAGGGGTAAATAGGGGAGGAGCAGTCAGGGTGCTTCGAAGGAAGGAGGGGGCAACTAGAGGGCATGGGTGGAAGCTGGAGGGGGGAGATTCAGGGGAGAAAGGAGGAGGTGCTACTTCACTGAGAGGGTGGTGAAGCCATGGAATGCGCTGCCCAGGGGGCTGATGGAGGCAGAGATGGTGGAGGGGTTCAAGAGGGGGTGGGACAGGTACAGGGGAAGGGTTCTGGAAGCAAAATCCAGTGCAGCGAGACTATCTGGGACTGGGAAGAGAGAAGCTAGAGAGGGCGAGGGGGGCAGCAAGGTCAGCTACCAGGGTGGGGGCTGACCAAACGAGCAGACACGAAAGACCATTAGGCCTATTCTGCTGGCATTTTAGTATGTTAGTATGAAGCATAATAAAACCACAGCGCAGACTAAACATAAAAACTAGAAAATTAAAAAACACAAAAACACAGAATCTCATAACAGTAAAACATTTCATTCTGCTAATCTGAGCTGACATCAAGAATAGCAGAACCATATGCCGTAAAATTATTTCTTAAGAAGTTGGAGCTTTTTCCCTCTTAGATTCCCAGAGTATGGGACACTGTTCATGTCTTAGCCTGAATACATCTCCCAGCACATTCCTGGCAATAACGCCACCCTATACCTAACCTACTACCCCTTTTCTTAACATCTGTGCCTGTGTTGGGGACAGAGAATCTACAGTAGGAACTTTCTGTCACTCCAGCATGAACTTTTCTTCTCTGCCCTTCAAAACATATGCGAGTAGGTCAACTGCTAAAATTTGCATAACCAACATTTTCCATTGCTCGACTGCTGGTGTCAGGCCTGACACCCAAGTATTTTGGATTCCCTGCCTTGCCATTGCCAGCATGATTCATATCCAATGTGGGAACAGTTCTCAGCTCTCTTCCCCACTACTCTCCACCCCAAACAGAAGCAAGAGAGGCAAGACTGCAACTGCGCTCCCCCTTATAGCTGAAACCTCCTGAGTCACTGACCTCCAATAGATTGTCAGAGTGGGGCATTATGAGAAATAATGGAAATATGTGCCACAGGCTGTCTTGCACCTCTTACAATTTGACGAGATTCCTGGGTGGAACTTATGTACCATGCTTGGAGGTAGTATAGTCTGTGAATAAACTTCTAGTGGGATTCCTTATATTTATGACAAAGTAATAACCCCATGTGGGAGCTTAACATTAGATGCCAGTTTTCCTCATTTATTTGTATCCCCAGGCCTACCTCCCACTACTGTCTGACTTTCCCGGAGTTATCAGGAAAAAAGGATCTATCTTGCTTATCTGCCCTCCAAATCAGTCCTTTCTCCTGTGTTCTGGCTCTGTAGATTTCCTTCTTTATATTTGCCAGCGTAGACCCTTCGACTGGGGCCCTGCCAAGCCCTCTGCTATAATTTCGTATCTGGAAGAATCTATAGTGGTGCAAGAGTGGCACCCCCAGGCCCCTCTGGATCTCCTCAAATGTGTAGAACCCATCCTTGTTAAAGAAGTCCCCAATACATTTAACACCTCTCTCTTCCCATAGCAGGAACCCGGGGTCCTCTAAGTCCGGTAGAAAACCTGGGTTGCGTGCCACAGGGACCAGAAGAGTGTGCTCCTTCTTGGCTCCTCTGGTTCTGATGTTTGTTTTTAAAAATCCCAGCATTTTTATGTATTTTCCACATTTGTTAGTTTGTGGATCAAATCAGCAAGATGGCAGTTGGCATGGCACAAAAAATGTTTGGTGTCCTGCCAAGCAAGTATTGCGAAATCTTAAAACGTGCATTCGTGGCATTACATTTTTACTTTCACTGCAGAACGTTCTCTCTAAAACCCTATTGGGCATGCGCAGGTCAGAAAACTTGGGAAGTCTTTAATATTTTTTCACCAAACCCGTCAAAGGCACTACCTTAGGACATGACACATGCCCTTGCAAGTTTGTGGAAAAAATGATATTCCATGTAGGTTGTAGGGGAGAGCAAAAAGAAAATGTTAAGTATAGGAAAAAAAAGTTAGATTTTCCTTAAAAATGACAGCTACAGATCTTAGAAACCACACAAGCTGCCATCACAAAACTTTCCACACATCAAGACCTTGCCTCCTAGACAACAAATACAATTCAGCTCATTTTGTCAAACGGAACCAAAGATATTATTGTGAAAAGTTAGGGGTTTAGCATTAAACAGGCTACTCAGCCCTAACTATAGAGGAGTGGACCTTGCAGTGTATGAAAGTTGGCACCCCTGACTGACTTACAGAAAAGTAGGTATATACTTTTTATTAGTGTACATATATACTTTCACTTGATTAATGTAGGTATATACTTTTAATTGTTTGAGTAGTGAAGGTATATCACTTTAATTGATAATTTAGTTCCAGGTATACAGGGAGAAAAACAGTGGGCATTTGTGTGAGGAAATTCCACATCCATCTATTATATATATACAGATATTTATAAGATGGGTTGACAAAGAAAAGCCAAAAGCAGAAACCACAGTGGTTAAAAACAGACACCTGACCATTAATTAATGCTTAGTACACCCACACTTGATTCCCAAACTGATGTAATCTACACAGTAACAGCCTTACTACATGTCATATTAGTCTACCAGCTCGGTCCTGAAGAAATGAATGAATCAGAAAAGTTACCAGTGATGTTCAATAAAGGTGATCTTCAGTTACACAATACTGTCTCCCAATTCTATAAATCAGTTGTCCCACAACCCAGGTTCCCCGGCTACCTCCCCGATGATGTACTACACACTTTCCTCCACCTTGCTGCTACCAGGTAGTACTGCTAGACTAGAGAGAGAGAGAGAGAGAGCAGGTGGCTTACTGTGCGGTGCTGTAAGACTGCATCCATACTTCCAGGATCAGCTCTGCTACCAAATCCTCTGAATACAGAGAAAAAGAGCAGCTCACCACATAGTGTTGCAAAACACAGGTCAGGCACATAAATAAGGCACTTTAAAAACAAACAACAGTTCAGGTACACAAACTGAGCACATTAAAAATGAACAACTGGTATTCTTAATTTAATAACTTGTGAAGTAAACAAGTAAGTGTTACTTGTAAAATTTTCCTTTATTAATTGGGACTACTTTCCAGTGCAGAAGAATAACATGAAATTCCACGTTTTAATGCAATAAAAATATATTTTTTTTGTTTTAATTATTTTAACCCATTTTATAAGTGCAATAACCCACTCTAGGGCATGGGTGTATTGGGCATTAATGCACTTCCCAGGTGGTTGAAGGCCACTTGGCTTCCAGCCTTGTACTTCTCAATGCACATGGGGCATGCGTTAAGAAAGCAATGAGACACTATGAGATGTGGGTTATGGCCTGATAAGTGCATGCCCCAGGGGCATTATGAGGCATGAGGTGCTTGCACCGAGTTCCTTTGACACCAGGAAAGTGCTCTTATCAGGCCATAACCCACACCTCGGAGTGTCTTATTGAGTTTTTAAAATGGGACCCTCAAGTAACTGTTTAAGAACAAAAAAAAGAATAAAAAATTTCCCAAAATTTTAAAACCGGAGGTTATGAACATACGAACATACGAATCTGCCAGCAGAAACAGGCTCCATGGTCTATCAAGTCTGCTCGAATGTGCAGCTAGCACCCTTACCTTGCAGCTGCCCCCTCCCCTCTCACAATTACCCACCCTCTCACCCTGTCCCATCCCCTTTTACAACTGCCCACCGTCTTACAGGATACCACCTCCTCAGGCAGTGTTCCATTTAGCCGCAACCCTCTATGAGAAAAAATGTCTCCTCATCTCTCTCCTATATCTTCCCCCTCCAATCTGAGACCATGCCCTCTCATGTTCCTCCCTCTCCTCAGCTTAAATACCCCTTCTGTACTTGTCTTGTTTATCCTTGTCAGATACTTAAAGGTCTCAATCATATGCCCCCGGTCCCTCCTCTCCTCCAGGGAGTACATATTTAGCTCACTCAGCCTTTCCTCATAAGGTTTGTCCTCCAACCCTTGATCATCTTTGTTGCACTGTGCTGTACCCCTTCCAGTAATCTGACATCCTTTTTCAGATATGGGCACCAGTACTGCATGCAGTACTCAGGTGTGGCCTGACTAGTGACCTGTAAAGAGGCAGGATCACCTCCCTACTCTTGGAGGAGATTCCTCTCGTAATATACTCCAGCATCCTGTTGGCTTTAGCTGATGCCTTTCTGCATTGTGCTGAGTTGTTCATATTCCCAGTTATAACCACCCCTAGATCCTTTTCTTCCTCAGTGGTTACTAACTGAACCACTCCCAAATGGTAGCTCCTCCCTAGGTTCTTTGCTCCAAAGTGCAGTACCTTGCACTTCTTAGCATTCAACCCCAACTGCCAAGATTCTGACCACTCTTCCAGTTTAGTCAGGTCATCCCGTAGCCCCTGCCTCCCTACTATGTCATCCACAATCACCCCCCATCTTGGTATCATCAGCAAACAGACTGATCTTACTCTTGATGCCATGTGATATATCAGCTATGAATATCCCAAACAGCACCAGGTTCAGTACCGAGCCCTAGGGTACCCCGCTCATCACAGCCCTTGGAGAGGAGAGGAGAGTCCCCCCTCCACCCTTTGCTGCCTTCCCTTCAGCCAGTTCATGATCCAGTTCACCATCTTTGTCCCTGCTCCCACATACTTCAACTTTCCTCCCAGCCGCTCATGAGACACCGAATCAAAAGCCTTGCTGAAGTCCAAATACAAGCCATCCACTGCATGGCCCTTGTCCAGTTCCCTCATCACCCAGTCATAATACTCAACAAGGTTGATCTGGCAGGATCTTCCTGAGATGAACCCATGCTGCTGACTGTCCTGGAGTCCACTGACTTCCAGAAAGGTCACCGGCCTCTATTTCAGGATTGACTCCATTAGTTTCCCCACAATGGATATGAGGCTTACAGGTCTGTAATTGCCTGGTTCATCATTTGGGCCACTTTTGTGGAGGGGCACCATGTGAGCCATCCTCCAGTACAGTGGTATGTATCCTATGTCCAGGGAGGTATTGAACAGATTCACCAGTGGCCCCGGCAAGACCTCCGCCAGTTCTATCAGTACCTTGGGGTGAATGCTGTCTGGGCCTGGTGCCTTATCCACCCTCAGTGCCTTTAGACCTTCCAATACCCTGCCCTTTGTGATTACCTCATCTGTCACCCCCCCTTGCCCACCTTCCCCATCCCTTGCAGTAGCTACCCACCCTTCTCCTTCATAAACACAGAACAGAAGCACTCATTTAGTACTTCTGCCTGCTCTGCCCCTTTCTTGACCCACCCCCCCTTTCTTCCTAATCCTCACTATCTGGTCCTTGCAGCTTCTTCTCTCCCTTTTGTACCTGAAGAAGTCTTTTTCCCTGTTCTTGAAGCTCTATGCCAGCCTCAACTCTCTGGAAGCCTTGGACACCCTGACTACTCTGGTTACCTCTCTGGACTTCTTCACATACTCTTCCCTGTCCCCCCCAGATTTCTTGAACCTCCTGAATGCTGCCTTTTTGCCCTCACCCCTTCCAAGACCTCTCTATTCAGCCAGCTTGGTTTCTTGGCCCTTCCCTTCTTGCTCTCTGTTTCGGTACAGGACCCCATAGCCTCCACAAGCACCCATTTGATGATTTCCCAATTTTGGCTTGCATCCAAGCTTGGATGAATTTCTGCCAGATGACCCTCCAAAATTTCCCTCATCCTGTCAAAGTCAGCATGTCTGAAGTCAACCACCCTGGTTCCTGTTCCTACAGCTTCCTTGCTTATGTCCAGCATGAACCACACTGACTGGTGGTCACTTACCCCCAGCGGGTCTTCCACGTCCAGCTCTCTTACAGCCTCCCCGTTAGACAGTACTAGATCCAGAGTTATTCCCAATCTAGTCAGCTCGTTAATTATCTGTGTTAGGAAGCTGTCCTGGAATGCTTTCAGGAGGACCTGCTCCCTTGCACTCAAAGTGACTGGGGTGCTCCAATCCACTCTTGGTAGATTGACGTCCCCCATGATTACGGCGTTACCCTTCCCACAGACCCTCTTATAATCTGCATTGCTAATTATCTGTCCAAGTCCTCCACTTGAGCCGGTGGCACGTACACCATTCCCATCCTAATTGTCCTATTTTTCGGATCCTGGAATTGCACACATAAGTCCTCTGTTCTACCCTCCTCCCCCTCTTCCCTTGCACACCTTATCCCTTCCCTCATGTAAATTGCCACCCCTCCTCCTTTCCTCTTGCCCCTGTTCCTTCTGTCTGTTCCATATCATCAGGTCCCAATCCTGGTATTGGGTGACCCATGTTTCAGTAATGGCCGCAATGTCCACCACCCCCACTGCCAAGAGAGCCTGTAGTTCAGCGGATTTGTTCCCCAGGCTTCTTGCATTCAGGGACACAACCATCCAAATTGTTCCTTTCCCTTCCTTAACCTGATTCCCACCATTTCTAACCCCCCCAAGTGACCCTTCCCTGCTTCCATCCCTGTTAGTTTGGGAGGTAAGCTTGTTCGGCTCACCACTCTGTAGACTCTGCATTCTTGCTGCCCACTTGCCTCCCCCCAACCTAGTTTAAATCCACCTTCATTGCTATGTATTCCCCCAGCCTCTGTTTTAATACCCCCACCCCTTCTTACTCAAATGTAACCTGTCCCCTGCGAATGATTCACTCTTATCCCAGATGTTACCCCAGCTTCCCACTAGCCTGTATCCTTTGGTTTGACGCCACGCTCCTAGCCAAATGTTGAACTCCTCTATCCTTCCTTTCCTCTCCTTACTTGCTCTGGATACTGGGAGCACTTCTGAGAAGGCCACTGATCTCTCTTCCTCCTCACACAACTTCCCCAGTTCCTTAAATCTCTCCCTTACCACCTCGACTGTACTTCCTCCCAAGTCATTTGTGCCCAAGTGTACCGCGACATGCGGGCTCTCCCTTCCTCTCCTTGCATACTTAAGAATAGACTGTCCTGCCCTACCTGCTGTCAATCCAGGTACTGATTCCACCCATGTATGACTATGCCACTTCCCTTTACTTCTTCATCTAACCCCTTTTAGCATTGAGTCTCCCAGCACTGACCCCTCCCCTTCTCACTATTGTGCCCCTTCACCCTCCTATATTCCTTGCACCCACCTTGAAAATCCACCCTAGCCTGCATAATTTTGATTCAGCCCGCCCCCTCTGTTAAGCCCCAGCCTATACCCTAATCCTGTCTCCTCCCCTAATGCTTCCCTTGTCTGGCATGCCCCCTTCCCCCAATGCTTTCTCAGCATCATCACCTTTCTTCCCTTCCTTGCTGGGGCCCTTATTCCCTTCTCTCTCCTCTGCTCTATCTCCTTTGCCCCTCTTTTACCCTCCCCTTCCCCGTACTCCCCATCCCTGTCCCCTCCTCTGTTTGACTATTGCCCCTGGTCTTTCACCACCCCTCTTCCTCCCTCCCCCTCCTGAAGATCTCCTCCCTTATCATCCACCATTGAAGCCAGCACAGTAAACCTATTGCCTGACCCCAAAATACTGCTGTTCATCACCTCATTTATCCTGTTCTGAGACTCCCCTTTGCTGCTGGCCATTCTGTAGTTTCTTACCCTGTTCTCTGTCCTCTTCCGCTCCACTAGTTCAGTACGCCTTGTTCCACGAGGAGGTGGCCATACTGTCCCAGTTACCTCACTCTCCCCCCAATCCTTGCTATCTCCCTTCCTAGCCACTGCACTTCTGCTTCCAGTCCCCTCAGCCTGTGACATATTGGGCATCCCCCTAGCTTCCATAATGTGTCCATCCAAATAGCCACCCCACTCCCATTGCAACCCACTATTCTTCCCATCTTGGTTCATCTATGATCCTCATGCCCACTGTACCATTCCCCTTTCCCCTGCCACCAACCCCTCCTTGATGCCCTATTCCCCCCTAATGTAACATTCACTAGCATGCCACATTGGTATTTTTCTAGTCCCCACATGGTTGTTCCTAAGTTCCATGTATAGTAACTGAGGAGTCCCTTAGCTGTGAATTACACAATTTCAACACCTTCTATGACTTATTAACAAAGTGGCCTATTCATATCAGTCCCACCTATAATGCAACTACTTCCCCCAAGTACCTCTGTGATCTACAATTAGGATTCTACTCAGTCCCACCCCTCAACCATTATTCAACTATTATTCAGTCATTTAAAACCCTCAACTATTATTCACACATTTTTCAGACATTAAGACCTTCAGAACTCATTCCCCAGTTCAGTACAATTTTAAGATTCTACCCAGACCCACCTTTCAACTATTATTCAAACATTTCAAAATTTAGACTATTAGATTCTAAGATTCTAATCAGACCCACTATTATTCAAACATTTAAGAAATTTAGACTATTAGGTTCTATGATTCTGCTCTGTCCCACCTCTCAAATATTATTCAAACACTTAAAAAATGTAGACTATTAGAGCTCACTCTCCTATAGTTCAGCCTATAGACATTAAAAGCTCACTCTCCTAGATCAAGATTTAAACATTTTGAGCATTCAGACATTAAGACTTTTCATAACTCATTCACCATTTTGGTCAGCCCTGCTCCCTTGGAAGAATCCTCCTGCCATTGGCTCTCTACCTCCACTCGTCTCCCACTGGTGTAGCCTCTTTGGGGAGTAGCCCCAGGGAGAGTGTTTCATTAATGAAGGTGGTGGAGAAGGAAGGGTGGGCCAATTTTTCTGTAAGTGACTCTGCTTTTAAAGCTAGCAGAGCCACTATTTAAAAAGTTGACACCTTTTCAACGCTGTCTCTGATTGGCTCCCCAAGTGTGTATGGGGGGGCCCAAGGCCACTGGTGGTGAATCAGTTGGCTACGGCTGCCAAACTCCTGATGTGTGGCTGTGGCCACCGAAAATCACTCCCTGCAGCTACAGCCACCGAATGTTCCACTTGCAGCTACGGCTGCCACCCCTTTCTCCTTCTACAAACTGCATTTTTTCTGTAAGTGGCTCTGCTTTTAAAGCTAGCAGAGCCACTATTGAAAAAGCTGCCACCTTTTCAGAACTGTCTCTGATTGGCTGCCCAAGTGTGTGTGGGGGGGTAAGGCAGCGCCACCGATGCCCAATCCTGTGGCTATGGCTGTGAAACTCCTGTTCATTAGCTATGTTACATCGAGAGTTCTTGTTAATGTGACTCACAGGCCTCCAAACTCCCGATGTGTGGCTGTGACTGCCAAAAATCACTCCCTGCAGCTATGGCTGCTAAATGTTCCACTCACGGCTATGGCCATCACCCCTTACTCCTTCTGCAAACTAATAACTGAAGCAGTAAAAATAGTCCCCCTATTAAGATAGTTTCTTAACTGTGTGATGGCCAGTACACGGCGCTCCCCCCCCCACACACAGATACTGCTCTGGTTGTCCTCCCCCTCCTCACACACTGTATTGATCCCCCACTGGCACATACCCGGTGTTTCTGCTAGCAAGGAATGCGTAGAGCAGCCATTTCTTTTGTCAGCAACAGCTGGTTTGATTAAGATTGAGCGTGCCCCTTGCCAGCCACCATAGTTACTGCTTGTACAACCACAGTTTGTAATATTGGGCTGGTTGCTCTGTTCCAGTATGGAAACCCTGTATGTTTTAAATACATCTTTTTCTTTTAAAAACTGGTGTATAAAACAGCCAGTGGAGGAGCGGGACTGTGGTTTTATTTCAAAGACGCATCCTGGCAGCACAGGCATCAGGTGGCTTCATTGCGGTCAGCTTTCTTTACTCCGGCAGCAAAGGTTTGAGTTTATTTTGGAATGTTTTGCCCTGAAGTGATTTCCATCACCGAATGCTGTGCAGTTTTGTGTGTGTGTGTGTGTGTGTGTGTGTGTGTGTGTGTCTGTTGGAGGGGACAGGGACAGGGGACTGCTCTCAACACTGCCAGGGTGGGCCACCGGGCACAGTGATACCTTTCTGTTGTGGTGCTCAGGTTGGCACAAGTAGTGACAGTTGTAAAGTTACGTCCTGATAAGGACATGGCTTGAAAAGTCTTACAGCCAAATCAGAATTCTGGAAATGCTGTGCTCATTTTATAATGCCCAATGCACACATGCCATGTCATGGGTTATATCTTACATAGCTTATATACATTATACATATAAGTGGGCATGGTAACACCTGTATATTTAGGTTGAGTAAGCACTTTAATGTTAAACCATGATTTTTGCACCTGAATAACTCTGTCCCTGTTCAAATTATTTGTCCAAAATTTGGTAGGCGTAGGGTCTGCATATAGTTAAGGTATCAAAGCTCTGTCCCCCCCTTTATGCTGCTTCAAAGCTTGCAATTTTTTTAAAGCAACTCCAATGTTCTTACTTGTCGTATATTTTTGAGGGGTTCTTGGTCTCATCATCCAGCTGAATTATGATTAAGTCCGACCACTTCGGAAAAGTGACCACCTCCATCAGTCAGGAAACAAGCATCACATTTTAACTTGCCATACAGAGCTGAGGCCTCCCTGCTTTCTTTGTATTTTTTTGTGGGGAAACCACTCTCCTGGCTTTATTACTTACGTAGTGTGCTCTGGCCAATAATAGGCTCACAAGTGTTCAATGAGGAGCTCACCAGTTAGAAGAAGGTCACAATTCTCATGCATTCAAATCAATATAAAGGGTATGGCAAGCTCAACCCCTACATTTACAATGCATCTTAGTAAAATCTGTGGTGTTATACATGGACCAGTACCCCTGATTGGCACCCTACCTCACAGACAGTAATATCTAGGGCACAGACACTTATCATATAAGCATAAGTGTCAGGATCTGAGTTCTACTGTATTGCTACTGAGAATCGTAATGCATTTGCCAACATAATTGTACCGCTTGGGAGACACCTTTGTTTATACCATTGTATAATCATTAGTTAGACAATACTGCCATCTTTAGTTCTTGTGTAGAACAGCAATTACCTATTCAATTATGTATGTAACCACAAGTGGCCTTCATGAATACAGGTCCTTTGTTTAGTTATCTTGTCTTTCTGCTAGCTCAGCATGCTTTCCCAGGCTAGAAGAAGTCAGGTTATTTGTCATTATCCAATGATGAGACTTTTATATATCTTTTTAGTAGTTGCTATGGTTATTATCAGGGGTAGAAGACCCTTTGCATTGCACCTTTTTCTCTGAGAAGAAGAAGAAGAAGAAACTTATTGCTGCCTATAGGTAAGAAAGATTAGAGGTGTTCTCCCTGGTGTTTACCACTGTGATTTGGTTGTAAGCTTGCTTTATATACCAGAAATAAATCACTTTATGTGCTTGACACCACTTGTCTGTCATTTCTTCACTTTTGTGGAGTTTCAACAAGAACCTAATAAAGGTAATTTTATTACCCAGTTACAGTGGAGAAGCACCTGGTGTGTGACCAGACAAAAGCATATATTTAAGGTACCAGAGCCCCCTCATTTGCTGCTTCAAAGTCTGCAATTCTTTTTAAAGTAGCTCCAATGTTCTTACCTGTCATACATTTTGGAGGGGTTCTTGGTCTCATCGTCCAGCTGAATTATGATTAAGCCTGACTACTTCAGCAAAGTGACCACCTCCATTGGTCAGGAAAAAAGCATCACATTTTAACTTGCCTTGCAGAGATGAGGAACCTCTTTTTCTGTATTTTTTGTGGGGAAGCCACTCTCCTGGCTTTATTACGTATGTGGTGTGCTCTGGCCAATAACAGGCTCACTGGTGTTCATTAGGGAGCTCACCAATTAGAAGAAGGCCACAGTTCTCCTGCATTCAAATCAATATAAAGGGTTTGGCAAGCTCAACCCCTGCATTTACAATGCATCTTAGTAAAATTTGTGGGGCAGCACCTGGTGTGTGACCATACAAAAGAAAATATTTAAGGAATCAGAGCTCTCCCCCCCACCCTTTTTGCTGCTTCAAAGTCCGCAATTTTTTTAAAAGTAAATCCAATGTTCTTACTTGTCATACATTTTGGAGGGGTTCTTAGTCTCATCATCCAGCTGAATTATGATTAAGCCATAGAGTCTGGTCAGGTTCTCTGGCTCCAAAAATCTTGTGTCAATTGGTTGATGGGGGGGTATAGTTACAGAGGTGCAAAAATTCTAAAATTCACCAAAATTAAGAGGCTTTTTGTGCTCACCTGTAACTAAAAAAACAGTTCTTTTTTAAACCTGAAACTTATAGGTTTGTACCTTAGATAGCTTGTCTCATCTAGTCCCTCTGTTTAACCACCAACCGCCCTCAACCCACTAATGCAAAGCATCATGGGAAGAATATGCAAATCACCATGAAGAAACAAAGGCGTTCCCACTTAAAGCAGGACAGAATAATGCTTCTCAAAAATCTGCAAGTCAGCCACAGTGAGGGATTCCAGGGCTCATGAATAAACCCTGGCCTCCCAAGTGACAATGCAATGCATGTCTTCCTGTTAACCGGGCCAGCCACAAAAGTATAATTTTCAAAACGTTAATATCTTTGCTGGTGTTTGTGCATAAAAAAATATGTTAAAATTAAGATACTTTTGTTAACACAAACTGGATCCATAACTTTTCTTGACGTTTACTGTGATTTCCATGATGCTGGTCATTTTCACTATGACAATCTCATGATTTTCTCCAAGATTTACTATGAGAAAAGCACAGCCTTAGCCATACCCATATGTAGGTGAGGCTCATCCCTAGTAACAACTGCTTGATGACTCTATGTTATATATCCGTGCTGTCTAATAAACCAGTGGCATGGAATGAAGAATAAGGACTGTGAAAAGTCTCATCATTTTGCAAAATACACAGCAACATACAGTACTTAGAACTACAGAACACGAATATGCAAAAAACATGATGTCATTGTACATGTGGTGAATTTGGCCAAGTCAGGCAGTTTCCAAGTACAGTGCATAGAGTGCATACATTGTTTGAACATGTTTTGAAATTAGGTCCTTGAATGAGAATAAACCCTAGAAACAAGAAGAGTCTAGAGGTGTCACAAGAGTACATGGATATTTTTCTTTGACATTGGTTTTACTTCAACAGTATTGGACAAAAGGAACAAAAAACACCTAAGGATCCTAGGGTACTGTAGTCATGGAAACTTTGGTTTGAGCCATGTGGAGAGTTAGGCAACCTGTTTCATTCATCACTGCATAATAATGAATCAAAGACATACAGGCCCAGATATTCAAAAGAGCTGAGCCATGAGCAATAGGGTTGTGCCTGCGCAAGTCCGAAATGCGCCATTCTGTGATATTCAGCAGGAGGCAGTTGCACCCCTCAAATCATGCTGAGCAACAGCGCAATGCTAATGAAGGCATGCGCAACTGAAGGGGGAGGAACCATGCATAAACTGCACAGCCCGATATTCAGCCGGGCCATGCAGAGTTATGCAGGCGCAACCCTACGCCTGCACAACTTTAGGCAAAAAAAGGATCAAGTCGGGGCCACCCACGGGTGAGCTGCCACATTGCAGGCGCAACGGCAGCTGCCACCTGTGGGTGGCCCCTCCCCTGTTCCGGTACCCCTGCACGGCCCGATGCGTGAGCATAATAATAACCCCATGGCTTGATCGTGGGCAGCAGAGTAGTCCCCTCCCCCAGCAGCCCAATCATGCGGCGCCAATATAATGTTTCCCCCTACCCCGACTAGCCCGATCGCGGGCATACAGCAACACCCCACCCCGACTAGCCCGATTGCGGGCGCACATCCTCCCCACCCCGACTAGCAGCGATCGCGGCGCCTGCATTACATCCCCACCCCAACTAGCCCGATTGCGGGCATACTTACATCTCACACCCCGACTAGCCCGATCCGCGTAACATCAACCCCCAAGACCGTATCTGGTGGTCCAGTGGACCCGTGAAGCCCGATCAGCGGGCATAAGGTCAAACCCACTCCCCCACAGTCCAATATCCCTGGTGATCTAGTGGCCCCCCACCCCACCCACCCTCGGAGCCCCCACCACGCTCCCCGTCAACCGTGCCGTACAAAGGCGGTCCAGATATGTGAATGAATGAATCCATTCACATATCTGGACTTAGTATAGAGCTACTGCCCGATAGCTCTTGCTCTGAACCAATGGGCGTGCAGCCTCACGACTGTCAATCAGTGGCGGTGGGGCAGCAGGCGGGTGGGTGCTGCCGCCACCGGCTGACAGGGAGAGCGGTGGTGGGGCTCCGTGTGTGGGTGGGGTAGGGGCCACTAGATCACCAGGGATATTGGACTTTGGGGGTGGGTTTGACCTATGCCCACGATCGAGCCGCGTCCACTGGACCACCAGGGATATTGGTCTTTGGGGGTTGATGTTATGCCCGCCGATCGGGCTGGTATCGAGAGTGAGAACCAACTCTTATGCCAGCGATGGCTTAATCGAGAGTGAGGAAGTGATATGCCGAATGGTGAGTCGAGGGTGGGATCTGTATACTCGATCGGGCTAGTCGAGGTGGGGAGACGAATTACTGTATGCCCGTGATCGGGCTACTGGGGGGGGAGTTTACATTATGCCCGATTGGGCTGCAGGATGGGGGATGGAATACTGTTCTGCCCGCGATCAGGCTGCAGGGGGCGTCGGTCCCCGACGGCTGCTGTCTGGCAGGGCGCCAGGCGCAAGTCGTCGGGGATCAGCGCACCTGCATGCTAATGGCATGCAAATGGGGCCGTAATTAGATGTAAATGGCCCCCCTTGTGCCTTGCATAAATTATGGCCCCATCTGCATGTCACCTTTTGAATATCGAAGGTTTGCGCATGGTGCAATGGAACTTGCGCCACCGCATCTGAATGCTCCACTCTGACCACTTGCGGTGGCGCAAGTTCCACTGCGCCATGCACAGTGGTTGTGGCCAGGGGGTGATATTCAAAGAGGTTGCTCAATAGCACAACTCCATTGAATATCGCCCTGGCCACACCCCTGCGCAACCTTTTTGAGCAGCGCAAGGGCTTGCGCCACAGAATGGCGCAGTTTGAATATCTGGCCCACAGTATTTTGAAATCATATGGTAAAGCACTGTGCATGAAACAGTCTTTATAGTACATTTAATGCATGTCTGTGCATATGATAATTTGCAGAGTATTCCTCTTTTATGAAATGGAAACAGTGGTGGAAATGGGAAAAATTCACTTGGGGAACTCGCCACCTCTGGTGTAGGATATAACAGCTCTGACAGGTATCTGATACATTTTTCCTCATTAAATGTTGCATTTTAACACTTTATTTGGTGTGCATCTATGGACTTTCTGTAAGAGGTACATCTTAAACAGAATCAGTCTGTCTCCATATTGCTCTGGGAACTGTCAGATTTTTAATTTAACACCCTGAACTGAGTTCCTGCAAGTTCTCCTCACTTCTACCACTGAAGGGAAATATTTGTGCCTCAGTTGAATAATACATAATTGTGTTCCCTGCCGCAGTGGTCAAAGTGTTTTTTTCACAATTTATTATAATCAGAGGGTGTAACAAAAGTTTCAAATCAGGGCCAGTATCTAGAATGATTTATCGAGTCTGGAGATGCTTCCAGTGATCAGGCTGAAAAATTAAAGCCATAGAATATTGCAATTAAAATATATAGAATAGTGGATGGTTGACCATCCACAACAAGGCTTCAATGTTTCCATCGGGGAGTTGATGATGCCATAGAGACGGAAGCTGACTCGAGGTCTCTATGGCATCATCAACTTCCTGAGATGGAAACACAGATTAGTTGTGGATGGTCAACCATCCACTGTTTTTTATAGTATATGGCTCCCCCCAAATGAAAACATGGTCCATACCTTGTGTTGACACTCCTGCACTGGTCCTCGCTTGAGTCCCATCCCACAAGATACCAATCCTCCTCTCTACGGTTATGCTCTGTTCTGGTCACATCCCCAAATATAGCGGTACTCCTCGCTGCAGTCACACTCCGTTTTTACCGTAACTGTGCCAGAGATTAAAAAAAAAACAACAAAAAATGCAAAACTGATAGTTTGGACACACGGAGCCAATTATGGCAGTCTGTGTCCAAACTGTCTGCTCGCTAAGTGGATCCGCCATTTTAGAATGCATTTTTAAAATCACTGCCTGTTTCCACCAATCAGGTAGAAGCTCAAGGGGCAAAAGTTGTTGTACTATCGATGTGACGTCAGGACAATAGTACAACTTTTTTGACCTTTGAACTGTCCTACAACAGGATTTGGAAAACCATCATTTTCCATCCACAACAAACCCTAACCATATACTATATTGTATTAATATATTTCATTAGTAAGGTAACTCCTTGGAGTTTAATGCTTTGTATCCATCATGTATGCAATTCTTAATGTTTACTGTGTAAAAAAAAAACAGCCAGTGAATGTCTTGCATCTCAGTGCAGATCCACCTGATCTCTTCTTAATTTTGACACTGATTTCTGTGATGTTCCAGTCCCATGTGGTTCAGTTTTCTAGTGGGAATCAATGTTAGTAGTTAGGAACAAAATCTGGATATGGATTAAGGACCAGTAAAACAGTTTATCCGTGATCAACTAAATGTTCTTATTCTGTTACTATCAAATGATATATCACTTCTTATAATTCGATCTTGAATCCTTTTTATAATGTGCAGACAAGTATGTCTGTGTTTTGTGCATGTGTTTGTATGCTTTGGTTAACTGGTTATCAAAGAATTGTGTAGATATTTGCCATTGACACTGACTTAGTGGTTTTTACCTTTCATGTTGTATGTATAACCAGTAATTCCCTTTAATAAAATATTGGAGCTGACTGAGGGCTACACACAGAGACAGCATCCATAACCAGATGTATCATTAGTTTAGCAATGACAGAAGTGTCCTTAGAGTATCACAACTGGCCTCAAGCAACAACAGCAGTGACCACAGCAGCATTCAATACTATAGATCGAGGGAGCACTCCCAACCAATCGGAGCACTCCTTTCCTCTGCACGTGAGGCACTCTTATTCTGTGAAGAGCATCTCATGCACAGATGTCCTGGAAACAAGCATGTTCTGGGACAGTTAAAAAAAAAACATATTATTGATTGTACTCGATCAGCAATATAATAATATGTTCCCTGTTGCAACTCGTTGCTGGATAAGAGTGGTTTCACTTGCGTTCTTCTCGAACCAGAACAGTTCAGCTTAGCTTTGGTGTTCTCTCTCGAGCATAATGTGCATGAAACCACTCTTAAAAACTCATATTGTCCTAGCTGCCGCCTGGATTCGGCACATCAAGTGCTCCAGTGTGTTCGTGGACGAATACAGACGTCAGCTGCATAGTCCCTGTGTTGCCTTGCTACGTCCGGAGACATCAGCAAAATATTTAACTATTTCTTGCCAGCCAATCCTGATACTGTTTATTTACCATCTCTGGGTGATGCCCCACATCTTACACCTCCAGGGATTGGCTGGCAAGTGTAGGCTTCCCATTTGAAAATTTGGAGAAAACCCCATTTTTGTGTCAGCATCTTCACTTTGCTGCTGCGTGCTGCGCCTACAAGTGCGATTTTAGTGGTTCCTATCCGCTTCATATTTTCTCCTAATTCATTATTGTTTTCATAGGTAATTGTGTTTCTATTTTTTATTAATCATTATTTTCTCTGTAGCTAGGGCTATTGTGTTTATGCGTGTCACCAAGAACTCTGAAATACCAGAAGTACTGCTTCTTGGTGACCGCGACTCTCCAACTTATCTTTTCAATTGTTTTTGGTGGAAAAATGTAATATTTCTTGTTAGGGGAGCGGGCGACTGACTATGGAACCATCCTTTTTTTTCGGCTACCCTGGTGGATCGTCGGCACCCCTCAGAAACATGCAGGTTTTTAGTACAGGTATCAGCTTTGAAGCTAGAGGTTTGGAGTCTTTACGGGGTAACAGTTTTTGCTTTCAGTGGCGGGGGGGGAGTTTGTCAAAGAAGTATGCGACTGGGCTGCTCATTTTGGTTTGTACAATTTCAGACATGGGGTAATGCTGTGTCGGGGGGGTGTGTTTTGCAAAAAAGCAGATTGATGTAATGGTGGAGCGATTGAACATGGAGGCATCGTCTGTGTGGGCCAGCCTAGTCCAGGTAATGTGTGTGTGTGTGTGTGTGTGGGGTGTCTCAACTAGTCTGCGACTGGGCTGCTCATTTTGGTTTTTACAATTTACCCACAAAAATAGCTGATTTCGGACAGGGTGTAACACTGTGTTGGCGGGGGGTGTTTATCAAACAATGCTGGGCTGCTTGTTATTTTTCTGGTTGGAGTCCCATCTGTGTGGGCCATCTAGTCCAGTGGGGGGGGTCTCAAACAATGCTGCTACTGGGCTGGGTTGCTACTGGGCTGTTTGTTTTTTCAAAAAAGCAGAGTGATGTCATGGTGGAGCGATCGACTATGGAGTCATTGTCTGTGTGGGCCAACCTAATCCAGGTAATGTTTTGTGTGTGTGTGTGTGTGGGGTCTCACACTAGGCTGCTAGTGGGCAGCTCACTTTTTCTAGCAGTTTCCCCATGGGCTCTGTAAATATTTTGTGGATCTGGGGAGGGGGCGGACATGGGTAGGGCATGCTGGACACCAGGGAATGTTTCTGTGAGATGGGATTGGGTCTTGCAGAGTGGCATCAGAAGATGCTTTTCCATGGTTTCAGTTGTTGTAGGATGGTTAGTACCATTTGTGGGTTGGTGCATCATCTCACAATCCCTGGTGTCCAGTGGATCGTCCCCCTACCCCCGAGTGTCTCGTGGTGGGTATTTGGGACTGAGTGATTGATGTTTTGTTTGTGCTGGGTGTTGCAGGGTTGGAGCAAATGTTACCAGGTATGTAGCTTGGTGTTTTGATGTTGGGGTCAGGGAGTGGGACCACTGAACAGCACTGTGTTTTGGGGTGGGAGAACCTGGACACCTGGGCATCCATTTTGTGTGATGGTGCCGTGTGTTTTCTGGTAGGATGGAGGCCCGTGACACCACGTAATCCATTTTGTGTGATGGCAATGGCATCAGAAGGTCGTGGGAGCCTCTGACACCACCATCCCACAAACAGTGTAGTCTGGTGTCTGTGGACCCACATGCCCTCTGAGACCTGAAACCATCACACAAACTAATTTCCATGGTGCCTGTGTCCTCACTTCTACCATCAAACACCTGGCATTATCTCACAAAATGGGTTCCCTGGTATCCAGTGCATCTCCCCCCCACACTGAGTGATTCGTGGTGGGTGTGTGCAGTTGGGGGACAATGTACCAAAGACAATGCCATTCTGTTCTGGTGCTGCTTTTTGTGGGCTGTGGGAGATGGAGTGTGCAAAAGGAAAAAAACTGCCTTTTGTTTGTGTTGGGTGTCGGAGGATTGGAGTGGCACCACTGAACAACAGCAAAGGGTTTTTTGTATGTTGCCAGGTATGGAGAACTACAGGATCCCAGGAAATCCATTGTGTGTGGGATGGTGATTGGTTTTTTGAGGTTGGGGTGGGAGAACCCGGACACCTGGGCATCCATTTTGTGTGATGGCGCTTTGTGTTTGCAGGTAGGAGGGAGGCCCATGACACCAGGTAATCCAGTTTGTGTGATGGCAGTGGGCATCAGAAGGTGGTGGGAGCCCCTGACACCAGATTACACTGTTTGTGAGCAAGCCCGGTCTTCCAACACCCAACACCCAACACCCAACACCATCCAACAGACAGTGGTACCTGGTGTCTAAATGGCCCCACACCCTATGAGGCCTGCCACTATCACACAAAATGGTTTCTGTGGTGTCAATGTCCTTGCCCCCACCGTCAAACACACAGCATCATTACACAAAATGGATTCCATGGGGTCGCCCCCCCCACCATCAAACACCCGGCATCATCTCACAAAATGAATTCCCTGGTGTCCAGTGGCCCCGCCCTCCCAGCACAGAGTGTTTTGTGGAGGATGTTTGAAGGTGGGGGAGAATGTACCAAAGACAATGCCGTTTTGCTATGGTACTGCTTTTAGGGGGCTGGTGGATGGAGTGTCCAAAAATAAAAAACTGTTCCTTTCATTTATTTTGCTTGGTGTGGGAGGGTGGGAGTGGGACCACTGAACAGCAGCGAAGATTTTTTTGTAAGCTGCCGGGTATTGTATAGTGTGGAGAACCACCGGATACCAGGAAAGCATTCTGTGGGATGGTGATGGGTGTTTCACATTGGGGTGGGAGAACCCAGACACCTGGGAATCGAGTTTGTGGGATGGTGCTGTGTGTTTGCTGGTTGGAAGGAGGCCCATGACACCAGGGAATCCATTTTATGTCATGGCAATGGGCATCAGAAGGTGGTGGGAGCCCCTGTCACCAGATTATGCTGTTTGTGGGATGGTGCCAGGTGTTGAAATACCAGGCACCATCCCACAAACAGCGTACTCTGGTGTCTGTGTGCCCACATGCCCTCTGAGGCCTGCCACCATCACACAAAATGATTTCCGTGGTGTCTGTGTCCTCACCCCTACCATCAAACACACAGCGACATTGCACAAAATGGATTCCCTGTGGTCGGGCCCCCCTCTGTCAAATACCCAGCATCATCTTACAAAATGCATCTGTTTGATGTTGGGGGACAATGTACCAAAGATGATGCCGTTCTGTTCTGGTGCTGCTTTTTGTCGGCCATGGGAGATGGAGTGTGCAAAAAGAAAAAAACGCCTTTTGTTTGTGCTGGGTGTCGGAGGGTTGGAGTGTGACCACTAAACAGCAGCAAAGGGTTTTTTGTATGTTGCCGGGTATGGAGAACTACAGGATCCCAGGAAATCCATTGTTTGTGGGATGGTGATTAGTATTTTGAGGTTGGGGTGTGAGAACCTGGGCATCCATTTTGTGTGATGGTGTCGTATGTTTGAAGGTTGGATTGAAGGCCCATGATAGCAAGGCAACCATTTTGTGTGCTGGTGTCAGGTTTCAGAGGAAGGGGGGCACCCAGACAACAGGCATTGCTGTTTGTGGGGTGGTGTGGGTGACACAAGGCCAGGCACCATCCAACAAAGAGCAGTACCTGTTGTCTGGGTGACCCTCCTCATTCCAAGATCTGGCGCCAGCATGCACAATGGTTGCCATGCTGTCAAGGTCCCCCATCCCACCTTCAAACACCAGGCACCTTTACACAAAATGGATTCCTTGGAGTCTCGTGGTCTCTGACCTGCGGCTAGCTGTTTACAATAGAGATGTGATATAAACTGAATGCCATTTTGTGTTGCTGCCGGGCATTGGGGGGTGGGGAGAGGTACCACTGAACACCGTTGAGAATGCTGTCTGATTTGCTGCTGGATACTGTAGGGTGTGGAGACCACAGGCCACCAGGGAATCCATTTTGTGTGATGGTGTTGTATGTTTGAAGGTTGGATTGAAGGTCCATGACAGCATGGCAACCATTTTGTGTGCTGGCGTCAGGTCTCAGAGGGAGGGGGGCACCCAGACAACAGGCATTGCTGTTTGTGGGGTGGCGGCGGGTGATGCAAGGCCCAGCACCATCCAGCAAAGAGCAGTACCTGTTGTCTGGGTGACCCTCCTTCCTCCGAGATCTGGTGCCAGCATGCACAATGGTTGCCATGCTGTCAGGGTCCTCCATCCCACCTTCAAACACCAGGCACCTTTACACAAAATGGATTCCCTGGAGTCTCGTGGTCTCTGACCTGTGGCTAGCTGTTTACAATAGAGATGTGATATAAACTGAATGCCATTTTGTGTTGCTGCCGGGCATTGGGGGTGGGGGAGGTACCACTGAATACTGTTGAGAATGCTGTCTGATTTGCTGCTGGATACTGTAGGGTGTGGAGACCACAGGCCACCAGGGAATCCATTTTGTGTGATGGTGTCGTATGTTTGAAGGTTGGATTGAAGGCCCATGACAGCATGGCAACCATTTTGTGTGCTGGCGTCAGGTCTCAGAGGAAGGGGGGCACCCAGACAACAGGCATTGCTGTTTGTGGGGTGGTGGCAGGTGATGCAAGGCCCAGCACCATCCAACAAAGAGAAGTACCTGTTGTCTGGGTGACCTTCCTCCCTCCGAGATCTGGCGCCAGCATGCACAATGGTTGCCATGCTGTCAGGGTCCTCCATCCCACCTTCAAACACCAGGCACCTTTACACAAAATGGATTCCCCGGAGTCTCGTGGTCTCCGACCTGCAGCTGGGTATTTCTGAGAGGCATGCTATGAATATAATGCCATTTTCTATTGCTAACGGGCAAGAAAAATTTTTTTTTTGTTGATTTTGCTGGGTCTCTGATGGAGGCGTTGCTGTGACCACTGAACACCAGGGAAGGTTTGTCTTTTATTGTGCCAGGTACCGGAGAGTGTGGAGAACCGCTGTATACCCGAAAACCATTTTTTGGGATGGTGACAGGGGTTTTACATTGGGGTGGGAGAACCTAGACATCTGGGAACCCTTTTCTTGTGATGGCGCTGTGTGTTTGCCGGTTGGAGGGAGGTCCCTGACATCATGGAATCCATTTTGTGTAATGGTAATGGGTCTTGGACAGTGGTGGGAGCCTCCTGACAACTGGGACTGCTGTTGGTGGGGTGGATCCTAGTGTTCCAACACACCACACCATCCAGCAAACAGTATTACGTGTTGTCTGTGTGCCCACTCACCCCAGGATGCATGGCACCATTGCACAGAATGGATTACATGGTGTGAGTGTCCTGACTTCCACCTTCAAACACACAGCAACGTTATATAAAATGGATTCCATGGCTTGTAAGCCCCCCCAACTGTAAAACACCCTGCGGTTTGTCTTTTATTGTGCCGGGTAACGGAGCATTGTAGATGATTGTGATGTGTGATGCAGCAAGTTTGTATGGCTCGCAGTGCAAAGATATGGCTGTATTTTTGTATTATAGAGACACTGCGTGCATGTCCCAGAGATTATTAGAACCACCGGAGATCATTACAACCTCAAGATCGTTAGAACCTCCAGAGAGACCATCCCAAGACCGTTTCAGAATGTGGTAAAGAGCGCAGAGCAATCAAACTGGAGAATGTGGAGAATGTCTACAATAACGACCTGCTGTGCCTGTTTGATAGCGCTAGTGATGAGGCAGAGGAATTTTGGGGTTTTGACAGTTCTGATGATTCTGACATCCAGGTGGACTTGATGTGTATGATGCCTTCGATTACACTGGATAGTGAATTCAGTGAAGAAGATGATCTGCCCCTGGCCATGTTGCACTGGAAGAGGCACTCCTCGTAGAATGAAGAGGATCATGTTCCACTGGCCAAGCTATGGCGGCAGAACAACTGCACGGATAGTGAAGATGATCTCCCTTTGGCTAGACTGCAGCATGCAAGTAGCCTTGTTGAAGTGGATGCTGCTGAACAACATGAACAACTTTCAACACATCTGGATGCTGCTCGCAATGATGGTTGGACATGTCTGCTACAGCCGGTGCATGTTGAAGACTTCAAGGAGCCTGTGGGTCCGGCCACAGTGATGGGTGCAGAGAAGACTCCCATGGATTTCATGAACCTTACATTTCCACTGATACTCTATGAACTGATAGCTGAGGAGACAAACTGGTACAGTGCCCCAAGCAGGCAGAAGCAAATAAAGTGGACCCCCGATGGACTCCGGTGACGGTGTGCGACATAAAATGTTTTTTTTGGAATACGGCTATACATGTCTATGGCTCCTTTCAGATGGGCCCCACTGCTCCTCAACTTCTCCCCATTTGTTCCTCCCTGCCAGGTAGGGTTGCCACCTACCCGGTAATTTTCCGGATCGTCCGGAAATCAGCCTTCTACTCCGGTTACCCGGTTTTCAGCCCATCGAGTCCGGTAATGAGGGCTGAGGTGCATAGCTGTCACAATTTCCGGGAAGAACACCAACACCACACCAGCAGCCTGCCTAAACTGCAGGACTGAGGCAGTCTCCAAGCACAGCTGAGCTGCACAATCACAGCAGCCGTGTGGCTGCAGATTCCATCTCCCCCCCCCATTCTAACTTCCCCAGCCAGCCCAGACACAGTAAAGGCACCAGCAGCACTGCACATTTGCGACTCACCACTCACGTTCACGGAGTTCACGGTCTCTCTCAGGCAGCCCCGACTCCAAAATTCCTCCGACTCCGAGTCCCGAATGCAGGCAGCCAGCTGCAAAAGCAGTAGATGTTTCTCCGACTCCTCCAGCTCCAAATCCAGTGTCACTCGCAACATGCTGAATCTCCTCTCCATCCGATCCATTCCGACTCCCGAGTCCCGACCGAGTCGATCCACTGACCCCCATTACCCCACCGTGCAGAGACTTCCTGACCCACACAGTCACTCAGTAGTAGAGGAGGTCAGGTTCCATTCTGGTTCTCTCCCCAAAGTCCGTGGACCACGGCGCGCCTTTCACCATGACAGTGAGTACTAATAGTGCAGTAAGTTCAGTAAGGTAGCTGGCCTCGCTCCCTCCCTCAGCTGTACCAGGCGGTCGTAGGGTCAAAACTGTCTGTGTCTGTCTCCCGACTCCCAGGCTTGCTCCGACTAGTCGTCGCTCGGTCCGGTCGCCCGGTCCAAGATCATGCCGCTGCTTGCCGCACCACCTGGCTGCCCTCCACACTCCACTCGCTCCTCCAGACTCCGACTCCAACACAACAACCACCGCGGCGCTAACCCTCCTTACTAACTAAGTGCACTTGTTGCTGCAGCAGAGGAACTCAAAGGGTTAGGAAGCAGCCGCAGGAGACTCAGGCTGACTAAAACAACCTGAAAAGACTAGGATAGCAGCCAATCAAGAGGGGGAGCATACAGCCAATCAGCAATAGCCAGGGTAGAGCTGAACTATGATTGGTGAACAAGTCACCAGCGATTGGTCCATTAGGAGGCCAATCATTGTGGTCATCCAGGTAGTGTAGGGCGGGGAAAAACAAACAAAGGCATCAAAGGACTCATGCCCTATATTAACCCTTGGCTGCCAGGGTAGGGACACAGCATTGGAGTTGGACTAGAGCCTTGGAGGAGTCGTGGAATCCAGAGTGAGGACGGAAATTCGGAAAACCAGGAACTTTTACTGCCTGCCATTATCAGATGATCAGAGGACTTCCAGGCTGACTGAGTGGGAGCTGAGCTGACTGAGCAGCAGAGAATCCCAAGAACCAGGACAGGAGCCAGGACCAACTAATTGGATTTTCAGAAAATTTACCAACCAGCAGCAGCAGAGTGGCTCTGACAGCTTCAGCACTAAGGTAAGCTATATAAGTCTAAGTCTTTTAGCCAGTCTAGTAATCACTCAAAGTCTCAGTCAGGTGGATAGGGTACTAGAAAAGTTAAAACACTGGCAGCATTAGCCTAGCTTAGCAACTGTCTGTAATGTATGTGACTTAAAAAGTATTTTTCTGTGATATGCATGCTCTTTCTTGGCTCTGCTGTCGCTGACAGTCTGATTTAATTAAGTAAAAGTAATATTTATCATTTTATTTACTGGAATTGTAACTGCAAACAGCAATATTATTTATGTTAGGCTCAGTGGGGCTGACAGTCTGTTATTAATTATACTTCATTGACCATTAGTGTAATTAGCCAGACTATCACCTTAACTGTATATAATATGCTGTTCTGAATACCATTCAATAAAAAAACATAACTTACTTTTACTTAATTAAATCAGACTGTCAGCAGAGCAAATGGTTGACAGTCTTGCTTGCCAGCAACAGTGGGCTGGTGTCTGTTATTCAATGTTTTTTTGTCATACGTGATTATACCTTAGCAGCAGCAACAACATACTAATTCTCTGGTATGCTACGCTGAATAAGTCATTTGTTATGGACATCATGATTATTATAACTGTTTTGTCCATGCTGCATTTAAAATGTATGTGAGAACTGTGACATCATGATATGCATTTATATAGCGCTTTTCATATACACCCCTTCCCATACACATATGTGTGTGTATGAAAAGCACTATAAATGCTGATTCTTCTTCATTATTATGCACTTGTGCTGCTGTCACTGTGATATATGCAATGCATTATGTGTGCCAGTTGGAAGTTTTAGCAGTTCCTGTTTTCCACTTTCCGGTGCTGTCTACTCTGTGAGATGCTCATGAGGCACCATGCGCCCATTAATAAGACATTGCATGGTATAATGTACATATACATTGTCGGACGGTTATTTGCAGTGATGGTTCGGTGGAGGCGAGCGATCTTCTTTATGCACTGACTTTATATTGATGCTGATGTCATAATTACATTTTCAAAGCAAGTACAGCAATATCAGTAATAAAAATAAAGTATAGATATTATGAGTGTATAGAGTTTGAATATACATGCAATACCCATGCCCTGTTGGTATTACCATTGCAGATGTTTTGAAGTAATGCAAAATAGCAATAACTAATATTAAGACAGATTTGTGGCACTCTGCAAAAGGCCTGCAAACTCTTATTTTAAGAATGATAGACAAATATCTTGTACAACTGCTCCAGATTCATGCTACAATCCACATACCCACTGCAACGTAGCATGATGCAGCAATACTAATGACCAAGGTAGAGCCAAAGCCTGTACTGAAAAAAATTGCAGTGTAACCTGGAAATTGGTTAAGGCCAGGCAAAATCAGTATGCATTACCTCAACACATCATATATGGCTAGGGGAGGCGTTAGTGGAAGCAGTGCCACCACGGCAAGGTCCCCCATGGGCACTGATTTGTTATTACATTGGCCTTACACAGGATGGCAATTAAAGGTTGTTTATGTTTGTACTTTTAGTTAACTTGCCATCACACATCTGTAGCATAGCGACAGTCTGACGTTGGTTTTAAATGCGGTGACTCTGAAGATGAATACTTTTGGAAAGAGAGCACGGCCTTCAGAGCCACAAAGCCATGCCACCAGTGGGAGCCCAGCAAAGAAAGCCAAGGGGTTCTGCAATTATAATAAAGCCTGGGAGCAGAACTATTCGTGGGTGCGGTCAGTACCAGGCCTAGAAGGAGTGGCAAAATGTGCATCCTGTGGCACTGTCTTTACAGTGAAATGGGATGGTGAAAAGGGGCTTTGAAGACTTATCAAAAGTCAGAGAAGCACCAGCAAAGCCTGCAGACTCAGAAGGAGAATTTATTTATGACCAAGTTTATGCAGCCATGGACCACAACAAGTGAGAGCTTGAAGATTACTGCGGCGGAGGTAACATCAGTGTACCATGGAGTGAAGCACAACCACTCCTATTTATCCATGGACTGTGGAAGCAAACTGGCACAGACCATTTATTCAGACTCTGCCATTGCATCCAAACTGAGCTGTGGGAAGACCAAAGCAGAGTGCATAGTCACCAATGTGTTGGCGCGTATTCAGAGGAACTTCTCTTACATGACCTGGGCACATCCTATTTTTCTGCAGCTTCAGACGCCTCTAATAAGGGCAACAAGAAAATGTTTCCTGTGGTTATTCAGTACTTTCACGAAAAGCATGGAATTCAGCAGAAACTCCTGGACTTCTATGAGGACCACAACGAGACTTCTGAAGCCATATTTAATCAAATTAAGGACTGTCTTCATCAGAAAGGATTGCAACTGCAAAACCTGTCAAGTTATGCTGCAGACAATGCTTCAGTTAATTATGGCAAGCACCGCCTGTGTTTAAGCAGTTTAAACAGAAGTGCCACACATCATCTCTGCCAACTGCTTATGCCATGTGCTACACAATTGTGCAAGGAATGCAAGCAAGGCCCTTGCAGATTTGATGTAGAAACTTTAGTGTTAAAATCTACAGTGAATTTTCATCTTCTGCCAAGAAAGTTGCACAGCTGAAAGAGATGTTAGCTTTTGTTGACCAGGACTGGAAGGAGATTCTGCAGCATGTAATAACCAGGTGGCTGTCATTTCTTCCTGCAGTGGCAAGGCTTGTGGAATGTTGGCCAGCTATAAAAGTTATTTCATAAGTCAGGGACCAGATGAATGCCACCCCTGATATGGAAATTTGTTGAAGCTGATGAAGATGGATACAGTGATAAAGATGCTGCGTCAGAGGCAGAGTGCTACCTGCATTTTATGCATTACGTTCTACAGCTGTTCCATAAGTCCATTGCCAAGCTTGAGAGCAATAGCCTGACTGCTCCAGAAGTGTATTGTGTAATGCATAATCTGCGCAATGAACTTCAAAAAAGACTTGATGACATGTTCTTTGGTTTTAAGGTGTCATCTGCTGTAAAGGACTTTCCCTCAACTGTCAGGGAAAGAGTGTCAGAAGACTGTAGTGGGTTTTATGTCCGTGCACTAGCCTATCTAAATAAATGGTTTGATTTTGAAAATAGTCCTTTCAAGGCAATGCAACTATTCTCTTTGCAACGTCAAGTTACCTGGGATGAACTGTATAAATCTGTAGAGACATTGAAGCTGCAAAAGAACTTGACATGGATGGACTCTACTCAGATTACAGCACTGACTGCAGCATTGCCTTTTAATAGAAATGATGGAGAAATCTGTCAGTGATCGATGGGTGGCCTTTTTCAATAAAGCGCCTGAGTGCGGACACTTTACAAAAGCTGTTCAGTTTGTGTTGTCTATCCTGCCAGTAACAGCTTTGTGGAGGCGTGTGTTTTCACTCATGGGCAATGCATGGACTGATCAAAGAAACAGAATGCTAGTGCCCTTGGTGAAAGCTGAATTACAAGTAAAATTAAATTATAGCTTCACATGCACCCAATTCCATGCCTTTGTTAAAACAAACAACAAGCTTCTTGAGGCTGCAAAGTCAAATGAAAAGTACACTTTTAAATATAAAGTAGTGTGACCTTCTGAACCAGAGATGACAGCTGAGATGTTTAATTTATTTGAAGCCTTGTTTGCATAGTTTTGATTGCTATTTAGTAAAGAAAAGTTTGCTCATTTTTATTGTCTGTGCAGTGTCCTTGTGTTCTTTTTTACATATAAATACTCTTTTAATTAATTAATGCATATTATTCACCTCATGTAATGTTATGTATGCAGTTTACAGTTTTGCACAATTTTATTGCTTGTAATAATAAAGTTTGCACATTTAATTATCAGTGTGTGCAGGTGTTATTAAATCAGTGTGATTGTATTCACTTGAAGTACCCCACCCAAGTAAGAGACCAATTAGGCATTGCTTTTTGTAACAACCCACCCGGCACCACAGCATAGGTGACTGTGCCTTAAATTTGACAGTCAGGCCATGTGACACGAAGGAGAAAAGGGGTGTGGCCAGAAACAAAGGGGTGGGGCTTTGGCCAGTTGGGGGCGGAGCTTATCAGTCAGGTATTTGTCCGATTCAAAGGTGGCAACCCTACTGCCAGGGCATTCTTGAGACATATCACCATCTAGGTAAAGTCTACCCTCATGAAATCCAGGACCCTCACCTTTGTGTGGCTTGACTCTGCCACTGTGCTCATATTGAATCACAGCATGCAATGATCACTGGACCCCAGGTGTTCACCCAACCTGATGTCCACAGTTCTGTGCCCCTTGGTGAGTACCAGGTCCAAAACTGCACCCTCCCAGGTGGGCTCTAGCTCTAGCTACCTGAGTCCTACCCCTTGCATGGAGTATAGGATGTCCCTTCTCCTGGCTGAGGCAGCAGCTGGGATGCTCCAATCCACATCTGTCAGATTGAAATCACCTACCAGCAGCACCTCCCCTTTAGCTGCCATCATGTGGATGGATTCCACTAGAACCCTGTCCACCTCCTCCCTCTGTGCTGGAGGTCTGTATATCATGCCTGCGTGCATAGCTATGTCACTGCCTGTCTCAAGGGTGACCCACAGTACATCCTGCTCCCCTGCATTCCATGTATCTCATTTGCTGTAATACCCTTCCTGACATAAAGAGTCACCCTCCATTTTTATCCTCCCTGTCTCTCCTAAACAGAGTATAACCTAGTATTGCTACATCCCAGTCATGGTTTCCAGTATACCATGTCTCAGTAAGAGCTACAATGTCCAGGTCAGCCTCCGTCATCAAGGCCATCAGGTCTGGGGTTTTATTTCCTAGGCTGCGGGCATTAGTATACATGGCATTCCATGTTTTGCCATTTCTCCTTTTATCATCCCCCTTTACCTTTTTGCCTCCTCCATTTGTTCTTCATGTTTTTAACCCCTTCCTCCTGTCCTCTGGTGTTTCCCCCCTTTATAAGTTTATTTACCTCTGGTGATATCATAACTTTATGGTCCTCCATGTTGACTGCACTATCCTGTGGGGGTGGGCAGTTTGATTCTCCCTGCTTCCTTCCGCCATCCCCCCAGCTAGTTTAAATGCTTGCCAATGAAACATTTAAACTGTTCACTGAGGACAATGGTCCCCTCCCTGGATGGATGTAGGCCATTGCCCTTGTACAGGTCCACATTCCTCCAGGTGGGTCCCCAGTCCCCAATGAAGCTGAAACCCTTCTCTTTGCACCAGTTCTCCAGCCAATCATTCAAGTCTCTAGTGCGGAGGTTCCTAGCCTTCACCTTGCTGTGGACAGGCAGCACCTCCAAGAAAGTCACAGAGTTTGCTACCTGCCCAAGGCCCTCCCCAACTCCCTGAACTCCTCCTGCACCCTGTCCAACCCTGCCTCATCCCTAGCCAGATCATTTGTCCCCAGATGGACAATGACATCAAGCATCCCCCTTCTCGCTACTCCCGTAGTGATTCTCTGGATCCTTTCCTCATCCCTCTGAGCTGTGCTTCCCGCTAGACACTTTACCACCCTTTTCTCCACTGTACCTGTCCCTAAATCCACTCCCTGAACTATGGAGTCCCTCACTAGGAGAAGCTTCCTCTTCCTCTGGGGTCCTCTACCACCTGCCTGTGGGGCTCTCTTGTGGAGAACCCATTCATCCCCCTTGGTCACAGTAGTGTATTGTACTAAATGGCCTCTCACATACTCAGCAAAGGCTGAACTCAAATGAGACACATTGTTAGTTACAAAAACATTATGCCACAGACACTTTTTTAAACATTTACTCTGCTGCAATATGTTTATTAGTTAAAACTAAAGTGCTTATGCTGAATAGTTGTGTTTGAATGTTGAACCTTGTAAAAAAATTACTCATTGATTTACTAAAAATCATCAAGCAGCTTAATCTGGTTCAGTATCAGTCGACTTGCATCTGTATTCTCTTCCCCCAGAGGAAAGCTGAAAACAGGAAGTGTTTCCTAGCCCCGCTTTACTAGTCAACAAAAACTAACTAACTAACTTACTAACCAACTAACTAACTAACCTTTCTCTTGTAACAATGAATCATGGGAGCAAGAAGGGAAGGAAAGTAGTAAAAGTGTATTACATTGTGACAATCCAGTTAATTGCCTACATGCTTGGCAATTGTTATGACCACAAATTACTTGGAAGGCATCCAGGCATTTCTACACTATCATCTATTACATTTCTTGTGTTTATGGTATAGATAGTCTCTGTTGGACTTTGTGATAACACATGAGGATATTTATGTACTGTAAGTATAAGTGGGAGGGTGCAAAGCATGAAATATATCCATGTTTAAAAAGATGCATGTTGGAAGTCAGTTTAAAAATAGACACAAGTCATATACTGTAGATCGGGACAAGATGTGGATACAGAACCAGTGCTACAGTAAGATAATGAACCAGACGGGGAAGAGAATTTCTTTATTTTTTTCTGAAATGAGCACGGCAGAAATGTAACCTGATTTCCTTCAAATTTTTACACTTGTTATCAAGTGACTTTTGCTGCCACTTTTGTTTCAGGCTCATATAGGACAGTACAGGATTTCCTCAAACTCCTGGGTTACATATCCTTAAATGAAGTGCAGTTCCCCTAGTCACATTAAAAATGAAGGAAATTCGGTGGCATTTTGAAACAATTTTGGTGTCAGAAATTTCCCCCATGACACAGTTAGTTTTAGTCCAGCCGAGGCTAGTAACAGCCTTTAACTGGTGGAAAGATTCTGCTGTTCTCAGAGAAAGAAGGAATTTCCTTCTCCCTTTCCAGAAAACAGTGTGATCCTCATTATTCTTTTTAAATCTGCAATTGAAATCCGTTTACATTTTTTTTTTATTTTAATTTGTGAATTATGTTTTTTTGCCTGGAATGGCACACTGAGCCAAAGCATATTTCCAGGTGTGTCCTAGAAGCACAGGGAGGTTAAATGACTTGATCAGAGTCACAAAGTATAAAAGTACACCCAATGAGGATGGGAGAAAACAGGGAAAACAGAAGCACAGTAGCAAAGTAAAAGCAGGGGGCAGATGGAAGGGGGTATACCTTAATGCCAGAAGCCTAGGTAACAAACTCAGCTAGTTCCAGGCTCTGACAACAAACACTGAGGTGGACCTTGTGGCCATCACAGGAATGTGGGCCACAAATCATAATGATTGGGAGATGACGGTTCCTGGTTAGTCACTGTTCAGGAGGGATAGAGGAGCTGGTAGAGGAGGAGGAGTTACCCTTTTTGTCAAGGAATGCGTTGAGGTGGTAGAAGATGGGTGCATTTGGGGTAGAAGTGGTGAGGCTAAGTCAGTATGGGTGCAACTCATGGCAGCCTCAGGCAGGAAAGTACACTTGAGGGTGATATATAGGCCTCCAGTGCAAGGGGAGGAAAGAGACAGAGAACTCACTGAGGAACCTGAAAGAAGGGTAGCAAAGGAGAAGTAGTGGTGTTAGAAGACTGGAACCTGCCAGACATCGATTGGGAGGTCCCAGTGGCCAAGAGTGCCAGGAGTCAGGCCTTGCTGGATGCCTTCCAAGACTGTCTACTGGTGTAGCTAGTTACAGAACCCACCAGGCAGACAGCAGTCCTTGATGTGGTGCTCATTAACTCAGAGATGGTGGGAGCAGTGAAAGTAGGGGAGCCGCTGGGGAACAGCAACCATTTTTTATTTTTTATTTATTTATTTATGAAGATGTCGGATTCAAACCCCTATGAGCCAGAGCTCTTTTACATAGGTTCCACATCAATAGAATTAACAAAGGTATTAACTCATGACAAGTGATGAACAATAAAACATGGAATTACAAAAACAGGTGAACAAATTTGACTGGCATTGTACAGTGTATGCCAGGAAGCAGGTTATAACATTAGATATATAAGCACATGCAGTAAGTTTAAGCAAAGTAAATCAGCCAGGAGGCATTGTCAAACAATAACAGATAAGTGGGAAGGAGGTGAGGAAGGAAGAAGGGTATGTGAGGAGGAGCATTGGCGAGACAGGTAGCTGGGAAGCAGGTAATATGGTGGGCATGTGGAGAAGAACATAGAGGGAGAGAGGTAGGGGAGGAGAAAGGGAAGGGGAAGAAGGGGAAGGTATGGGAAAGGGTAGATTTGAGTGATGGGGGGTGAAATCACTGCTCATTGGGAGGTGCAGAGTCATAAGTGCTAAGGCGAGATGGTAGTGGTGGTGATATGAACTACTTAGTTGATGCAAACGCGCTGTTGTTTGCTATTAGGTTTTGTCGGAGTTTATGTTCAAATAGGCCAAGCTTGGCTACTGAGGAAATGTAACAGTGTAGGGAGTTTAGCCAGAGTGGAGCTCTATAGGTGAAAGATCTTTGTCCTTGGGTAGTACGACAGTGGGGGACCAGGAAGATCTGGTTTTCAGAGCACTTTGTTCGACGTGGATTACAGGAGGGGCTTAGAATTTCCTGAACCCCTGGTGGCGTGAGTCCTAGGCTTACTTTGTTTGCAAGTAAACAAGTTCGGTATTTGACTCTGTCTTTTATCTGAAGCCAGCTTGTCTGAGCATAGAGTTTGCAGGTATGCGAGAGTCGTGCATCACCTATGAGGAGCCTACAGGCCTTACTTAGTGCCATGGAGATATATCAGAGGGATGTATCATTGGCAGAGCCAATAGATAACAAGCCCATAATCAATGATGGAAGTGACAGCGCTGTGGATTGCTAACCTTAAGGCATCAGTAGCCAAATTACGTTTGTGCCTGTGCAGCAATCAGATTCATATGTTGACAGCTTTGGCAAAAAAAATTTTTACACGTTGAGAGTAGGATAGTGTGCTGTCTATGGTGACCCCAAGGCATCTGAAATACTGAATCTGCTCCAAGGGAGAGCCTGCACAATTTCAGAGGTTGGGATCTATATTTGCTATGGGAGCCATTGAAAAGCATAAGATTGGTCTTCTTGTAGTTTAGAATGAGCTTGTGTCTATTAAACCATTTCTCCACATTTGCAAAGCTGTGCTGAAGTTGGATCTCGAGAAGCTTGGGGTAGTGGTTGCTTGTGAAGATTACAACATCATCTGCGTATAGCAGGATGTGATCCTGGCAGGAGCTAGGGAGTCTGTTCAGGAAGATACTAAACAGAAGGGGGCCCAGAATGGACCCTTGTGGGACTCCCAAGTGGACTGCTTGTCTATTGGAAAGGTTATGTTTTTTTTTTTTAACAGCGGGGAGTACTTACCCCCATCCAGCCTTGTAGGCAGATGTTCAACTGATCCTAGGTGGAGCCAGCCTCCGCTGCAACGGCCAAAGTGAGAAGGACCACAGCTTATCCCCTACGGCGGGGCCTCCCCGGCGAGGGGAACTGGGAGAGGAGTCCACATCACCCTGTACCCTCGACTCCAGCCATCAGGCTTTGTTTTGTCCACTGGATAGGTCATCCATCAGTGGCTATCATGCTGCTGTAGGAGAGGGATTTTTGGAGCTTGTAGTTCCCCTGGGCTCGGACCTGCAATGACACCCTGCTCAACATGCGCACGCTCCAGTGTGCACTTGAAAGGCATCTGCCGTAGCCCCAAATTCCCTGTATCTGCCAGCTGGGCAATGCAATCCCCTGGTAGCCACCAGAGGCTGCTATTGCACTGGCAAGGGCAAACCCCCCTCCTCCCTGAGGAAGGTGAGCAGTCCTGGGATGCTCAATCCTTCCTCATCCCTACCAACACCCGCCGGCCCGTGCTCATTCTTGAACACGGGTCACCGGCATGGCACGAGGCGTGGCATCCAATGCCTCAACCCTCAGTGCCACCGGGCCGGCTGGTGAGGTTATTGTTGATCTTCACCTGTTGCAAACAGTCAGACAGATAACTTTTAAATCAATCAGTGGTTTCCTTTGATAGCCCTGTGCAGGATAGTTGTTCGAGCAGAAGTGTATGATTTACCATATTGAAGGCTTTGGTAAGATCTATAAATGCTGCTCCAACTAGACAGCCTTGATCAAGTGAGTTGTGGATGAAGCCTGTGAATTCAAGAAGTGCCATGGTGGTGCTGTGCCCCTTTCTAAACCTATGTTGTTGGGGGTATTGTAACTGGTATTTTTCCAGGTACTCAACCAGCTGATCTGCCACAATGTGTTCAAGGGCTTTTGAGAAAAGGGGGAGAATGGAGATCAGTCTATAGTTCCCATGTTGAGCCCCATCACCACTTTTATGAACAGGGGTCACCAAGGCAGATTTCCACTTATTGGGGTATTGGGATAGCATTAATGATAGGTTAGTTATCTTAGTTAGTGGTGCTATAATTTCCTCCAAAGTGAGAGTGACTAGTTTAAGAGCTAATGTATCCCCACTAAATCTGGATTTCCCAAGCACCTTTAGGATACACTTTCTATCTTCACTTACAGTAACAGCTTTGAAATAGAATGGTGGGTGAGCCAGAGGCCGGTCCAGATTCTCTACATTATCAGTGTTTGTGGAGACTTCGAAGAAGTCAGGGGGCAGGATACTACTGAGGTCCATAAAAGCATTGTTAAATGTGTTTGCAATGGTTCTTGGGTCAAGTGTCGGGATACCATCAATATTTAGAATGGAAGGGGGCATTTTAGGATCCTTCCCTGTTTCATTCTTAATGTTACTCCAGAACTTCCTACCATTTTTCCAGCAGTTGGTGAGTGCTTTCCTGTAGTACCAGTTCTTTTCTATGCGGCTGGCTCAGGTACACCCATTCCTGGCTTTTTTATAGACCTAGATATCCACCTGTCTGCCTGTGGCTCTTGCCCGATGCCAAAGGTGATCTCTATTTTTCATGAGATCTATAAGACCTGTGTGATCCACAGGTTGCAAGCACCCTTGATTTTTCATTTTTTTATGGGGGCGTGGATGTCACAGGCAGCATTAAAGTGATAAATGAAATAATCAAGTGCGGTGTTAACATCAACAGCAAAATCAATCTGGGACCAATCTTGTTTTTTTAGATGTAGTTTTAGTGGCTCAAGATGTCCACAGATTAGGACCCTGCTTGTAATTGTTTTGGCCGGTGGCTTAGTGAATCTATTCGACCAACTACACAGAATAGGGGAATGGTCACTAATAGCATCTGGGAGGACAATTGTATTCGATATGTGTTTAGGGTGACTGGAGAGTACCCAGTCCAGTAAAGTACTTGTCCCCATCCTGTAATTTGTTCTGGTTGGGGACTCAACAAGTTGTGTGAAGTGTTCAGCAGAAATAGCATCCTTATAGGTACTTGCTTCTGGGGAGAGCCAGTTAACATTGAAGTCTCCCATCATGATAATTTCAGAGCTAGACTGCAAGCTACAAATACAGTCCAAGACTAAGATTAGTCCTGAGATATTATGTTTAGGTGTAATATACATCGATGCCACAGTGAGGGCTTTGTTATGTACACAAAGAACGATTTTGGTAGCTAGCACCTGTATATTGTTCCCTCAGTTGGGCAAGGGCATGGCATGCCCCATGAGTGTGTCTTTTAGATATATTGTGCATCCTCCTCCTCTTTTGGTAAGCCTGTCTTGCCTGAAGATAGTGTAACCTGGTAAAGTGATGGCGGTATCCGATATCTTATGGGCAAGAGCCACGATAGAGAGAATGTCAGGGTTATGTTGGGTAACCCAGACTCTAAGATTGTCAAGTTTAGCAAGTAGGCTGCAGATGTTGATGGATGCCAGTGTGAGCACACCTGACTTTTTTACACCATTGGGTGCTTGTTGTGGGGTGCCAGGGTTAGGGTGGATATTGCCAGAGAATAGTAATAACAACAGTATCAGCCTTCTTAAGTGTTTCTTGAGCTGCTTGTATCTAACAGAATGTTCCCTAGAATGTGTGGGTCAGTTGATAGGTATTCATTGCTTGGAGGAGTAGCCAGATAGGAGCAACGGGGTTGGGGGATACCATGCTGGGTTACTATGTGTCGACCAATCCTGGATGGGAGTTGAGATTTTTCCATGTGCTTTTAAATCTTTAAAGTCTATATCGAGACCATAGGTTCCAGTGCCAAAAGCACAGAGTACATTATATACTACTGAGAATGGAATAAACAGGATTGGCCACATGCCTGCCTGTCCTGCCAGTGCAAATATTGTGAGCAAGATGATCAAATGGGGTATGAAATATGTAGTAGTCATTGTCATGCAGGGTGCGGGCTATGCGCCCAGCTAACGAGGTTAGTAAATTAGGTAGTTTTGCAGAGGTATCGTAGAAAGGTGTCAGAACTGAGGAAATGTTCAGGAGAACTAGAGAGTGAGCAGGTGTAAGCGGTGAAGCGGAGTTACCAGACCTCAAGTGGCTGTCAAGTATAACGGGAAAATGGGGAAGTCAGGAGTTCATTTTTTTTTAACTGACAGTCATGTGACCACAAGAGGATATATAAAAATTGCCCAGATAGGGTGGGTGAAAAGGGAGTGGTTGGGCAGCAGGCGCAAAGCACTGGTGGGAATTAGATGGGGCTGGCGGTGGGCAGTCATTGGAGCGGGTGGTGGACGTAGAAAGGGGGCTGCACCATGTTGCTTGTCTGAGTGGCATCGCCTGTTCAGGGCTAGGATCTAGAGGAAAGAACAAGTGGACAGGAGTTAGCTTATTAGGCAGGAACGAGTGGCAGGGGAGGCTGGCAGCAGACTGTTAGCAGGGGGATGGGGCTGACAAGAAAATGAAAGAGGGATTAGCAGGGGGCGGTAGCAAGTAGGGAGGGGGATGTGACAAGGAAACTGAAGGAGGGAGCAAAATTAGTGGCAGGATACTGTTTCTAGCTGTGAGGAAGAGAGACTAAGAAGAGAGCAGGGGCAGAAGTAGCAGTAAAATCAGAGGAATCTCAGAGTTTAGCACAATCAAACTGGCCCGATAGCTAGAGAATACAAGCTAAAATAGACAAACAGATTCAGGCTAACAACAGCATCTACAGATTATACTCATTAAAACACAGGAAAGGGTTGTAAAATATGGCAATTTACAGCGGTTTAGGACTGCGGGGTGCAGAATAGTAGGGATGGTCCAATCGGGAGCTGTGACCAGGCCGAGCGGCCAATCAGGGCATAGTTGAAAGAGGCATCAAAAAATTCAGAGTAAGGCACAGCTGTAGATGGTATACTTGGCTTGAGGATGGGGCTGGCAGTGGGCAGTCCTTGGAGCGTGCGGCGCCGTAGAAAGGGGGCCGCGCTATGCCGCTTGTCCAAGTGGCAGCACCCATTCGGGGCTAGGATCTACAGGAAGGAACAAGGGGACAGGAGTTAGCTTATTAGGCAGGAACAAGGGGCAGGGGAGGCTGGCAGCAGACCATCAGCAAGGGGGCAGGGGCCAGACAAGAGAACAAAAGAGGGATTAGCAGGGGGGTGGTAGCAGATAGGTAGGGAGGAGGATGTGGCAAGGAAACTGAAGGGGGGAGCAAGATTAGTGGTGGAATGCCATTTCTAGCTGCGGGGAAGAGAGACTAAGATGAGACCAGGAGCAGGAGCAGAAGTAGCAGTAAAATCAGAGGAATCTCACAGTTTAGCACAATCAAACTGGCCTGCTAGCTAGAGAAATATGGGATATGACTTGGGTGGGAGTGAGATAGCACAAATAACTTCACGAGCTGTCACTGATCTCTTGATATCCCATGAGTGGCTTTGCCACTCGTGGGATATAAGAGTTCAGTGATAGCTTGTGAAGATATTTATGTTATCTCACTCCCACTCAAGTCATATTTGATGTGTACAAGTGTGGGTCTCTCTTTTTTCCGTTTTAAAGTTATTTGCATTTGTTTGTTGCAAAACGTGAAAAAAAGTGGAATACTCTGCTGTTTTTCACTAATTATTAAAAAACTAAAAGGTATCCGTAAATGAAACATGACTCATTTGGTAGATCTTCTTGTGCCGAACAAATTTCATGCTTACAGTATCATGCTATCATTTTTCCTTTTAAAGTTCTTCGCATTTGTTTGTCGAAAAAGTGAAAAAAAATTTAATTTTCTGCAGATGTTTAGCTAATTATATTAAAAAAAGGTAGCAATAAATGAAACGCCACTCATTTTGTAGATATTCTTGTACTGAACAACGTTCGTGCTCACAGTACCATGCTATCATTTTTCATTTTAAAGTTATTTGCCTTTTAATACGCTTAGTACTGCTACTGAGGCTGAACATTCTAAATGAGTTACGAACCTTTGTGACATATCAGCATGAAGATATCTTTGATATCTCACTAGTGGCCCATGAGATAGTGATATCTTCATTGATGCAGACCCACACCTGTTGTATAATGCAAGCTAAAATATACAAACAGATTCAGGCTAACAATAGTATCTACAGATTATATTTGGAATTCCCCTACAAATGAGGGTACCTGAAAAGTCTTCCTCAAGCTTGCCTAAATGCCCACTGCCAGGCTGGTGTCCTGTGTTTTAGCAGTTTACATGTGATTGCCAGCGAGAGAGTGCCTGTATAGCTTCTGTGTACTGTCTCTTTAAGAGCTGCCTGGATTGCAGTCATAAGTAATCTGAGGGGGAGCTCTGTTGAAAGATGTAACTATTTGCTGAAAATCATTTAGAGTGATAATAATAATATAGTTTGTCTAACCTGTCTTCTTTGCAGCAAGGACTGTTTTGTTTATCTCCAGTGCCTTGGTCCTGGACTGCGAATTGGACCAATCAGTACTGGTGGAACCTAAAATGGAGCTAGACTACAGAAGCTGTCTGAAGTCAAAATCTGTAGGAATTGTAGTTTTGGGCTTTTTGCACCTTTTTGCACCCGAAGGGGGAGCCTTTATTGTGACTGACAGGAGGATCAGCCAACTGAACCTTTTGGATCTTGGGGAGTTTCCCAGGCTGCTGCAGCTAGTTTCAGTTTTTGAGCTGAGAAGTGAAGAAGTAACAGCTCAAGTGATTCTGAGCAGCAGTTTTGTGTAGTTTTGCATGGAAGAACTGTGAAAGGGCTGAGTTTTGGCCTGCCTGTCTGCCTGCTGTCCCGGAGAGGGAAAATAGAGCTTATTTGGACTGAATCCGAGTTATGAGGACTATTTAAGCCACTTGACTGTGACCAGACTTTAACCTGAAGAAGACCGAAGATTTGCTGAATGCGATTGCCTGTCAGGATTTCCAGCTGCTTCTAAATCCCCGGTTTGTGCAGAGACTTTGCGATTATGACCGTGGAGCAGTTTGCCTGGTACAGTAGAATTTCCTTACGTGTAAATGTGCTGTGTATTGAAAGTGGGTTGTGATTTGGTTCCCCACTGTATGAACTGTGTTGTTCTTACTGGAAGCTTTATCCAGCCTAATCGGACTGAATCCACGTTCATCTCCATTCGGCCTGGGCCATGCCACGCTGGCCCTGCCCGACTACCCCACTGCACAGAGAAAGCCACTGATGAAAGACCTGCCTGGGGATCAGGCCCTTGCTCCACGCTTGAACAGGGATGATGCCTCAGCAAATCGAGTGGGCCCTGCTTCTCCTGGCATTCCAGATTAACCACCTGCTTTCTCGATTTTTGTCCAGCCTGTGTCCAGTCTTGGGTATCATGAGTAATCATCAGGGTAGCTCCCTGGAACAACAGCCTAATCTAAAAGTGTATCATCTCATTGTCTTGTTGTTTTCTTTTCGCAAACTGAGCCCTCCGGCTCTGTATTACAAATAGTGTGTGTTGTGCATGTTGTTTTCTTCCATCACATCCCCAACCAGCTGCAACGTTCCTGGCTAGCCCACCATTCTCCATCTGGGTACCCAGAGTGTGTGACTGTTTATGTACCCTGAAGTGCATGCATAACTGTTTGACTGATAGAGCCTTTAAGCAAATTAACCTGATTACGCCCCTCCCTAGTTCAAGACCTTTAAATAAATCAGATCTAACTCTTTTTTGCTTTTACCCTGACTGTGGTTCCAGTTTGTGCAAGAGTATTGTACTGCTGTTATTTGCTGTGTATAATCTTGTTTAACAGGGCGTCCCCAGGGCCGGACCAGAGGAAAGCCCTGGTGGTAAGTGCAAACAGTGTAGGTACTTGTGTGGTGTATCAGGGGTATTGTAAAAGTGATTATTATGTATTGTTCCAGCCACTAGTAAGGAAAGAGGGGGGTTACAGTGTCCCGGAGGGCTGTGCCCAGGTTAGCTTGACCACTACCAACCCTGACCTCCAGGTGGAGGCACCCATTTCAGAACTCAGGCCCCTTAACCTGCTACTAGCCAAGCAGGCAGGGGTTGTAGCCCTTGGGATAGCGCCACCTAGGGGTTACATACTCATTAAAACAACAAAACATGTTGTAAAATATGGCAATTTACAGTGGTTTAGGAGTGTGGAGAGCAGAGTAGTAGGGATGGTCCAATCGAAAGCCAAGTGGGCAATCAGGGCATAGTTGAAAGAAGTGCCAAAAAATTCAAAGTAAGGCGCAGCTGTAGATGGCATACCTAGCTTGAGGATGGGGCTGGTGACAGGCAGTTCTTGGAGTGGGTGGTGGCTGTAGAAATGGGGTCACACCGTGTCACTTGTCTGAGTGGCAGCGCCCGTTCAGGGCTAGGATCTGGCTTGAGGATGGGGCTGGCGGCGGACAGTCCTTGGAGTGGGTGGCAGCCGTAGAAATAGGGACTCACTGTGCCACTTGTCTGAGTGGTAGTGCTTGTTCAGGGCTAGGATCTGGCTTCAGGATGGGGCTGGTAGCAGGCAGTCCTTGGAGTGGGCAGAGGTCATAGATAGAGGACTGCACTGAGCCGCTTGTCTGAGTGGCAGCGCCCATTCAGAGCTAGGCTCTAGCTTGAGGATGGGACAGGTGGTGGTGGGCAGTCCTTGCAGTGGGCAGCGGCCATAGAAAGGGGGCCACACCACACCATTTGTCTGAGTGGCAGTGCCTGTTCAGGTCTAGGGTCTGGCTTGAGGATGGGGCTGGTGGCGGGCAGTCCTTGGAGCGGGTGGTGGCCATAGAAAGAGGGCCACACCGCGCCACTTGTCCCAGCAGCAGTGCCCATTCAGGGCTAGGATCTGGCTTGAGGATGGGGCTGGCTGTGGGCAGTCCTTGGAGCTGGCAGCAGCCGTAGAAAGGGGGCCACACTGCCGCTTGTCTGAGTGGCAGTGCCCATTCAGGGCTAGGATCTAAAGGGAACTCTGTTTGGTTTGAATTGACCCTCGGGACCAGCAAGCCACAGTCGAGAACTGAAGTCCTTGATTTTAGAAAGGCTGACTTTGATAGGATGAGGGAACTGGTCAGGAATAAGTTAGGAGGGGTGGAGGAGAGATGGCAGGTAATTAAGGGGGCCATCCTCGAGGCATCTTAAGTATGCATTAGAACAGTAACAAAGAAAAACAGATTTAAGAGACCACTATGGTTCTCAGCAAGGGTCAGGGAAATGGTAAGGGCCAAAAAAGGCCTTCTATAAATACAAGACAAAACAGGGGAAGGTAGAATGGGAGGATTATTTACAGAAAAATAGGGAGGCATAGAAGGCCGGTAGGAGGCCAAGGCAAACACAGAGCTGCACACCGCGGAGGGGTCGGGAACAGAGAAAAACAATTTTTAGATATATTAGTGAAAAAAAGAAAAAGTGTGGGGGAATCGTAAGGCTAGTTGAGGCAGGTAGGGTGATAGAGGAGGATGGGAAAGAGGCCACGATCCCGAATGACTACTTTTGCTCAGTTTTTACTAAGGAGGACTGTGGGTCCATGCCAGAGAGTGGCATCAAAGCAGCCACTAAGGGAATCCCGGAAATGAGACATCCATTGTTTACTAGTGAAAGGGTTCTGAAAGGGCTGGCTACCTTAAAATAGATAAGGCCCCAAGACCAGATGGGTTGCATCCGAGGATACTCAAGGAATTAGCAGCAAAGTTGGCTGAACCACTGGTATGTCTGTTGAACTGCTCACTTAGGTCTGGGGAAGTTCCGAGGGATTGGAAGGTGGCAGATGTTGTACTGCTTCCTAAAGGTGGGGATAAGGAGCAATAGGAGAACTACAGGCCTGTCAGTCTAACCTCTATAGTAGGGAACCTGATGTAGTCATTGATCAAAGAGGACCTCATAGACTACCTGGAGAGCAACAGACCAGGATAGTAAACAGCATGGTTTCATGGCAAGAAGATCTTGTCAGACTAACCTGATAGTCTTCTTTGCCTGGGTGACAAAGGAATTAGACAAGGGCTATGCTGTGGATCTGCTCTACTTTGAATTCAGCAAAGATTTTGACTCAGTACCTCACAAACGATTGTCAAGAAGATGGAATACCTGGGTGCAACTAAACCCATAGTGAACTGCGTGAGTAACTGGCTAGAGGGGAGGCAGCAGAGGGTGGTGGTCGATGGGGTTAAATCAGAGGAGAGGGAGGTTATGCACGGGGTTCCACTGAGGTCAGTCCTGGGTCCGGTTCTTTTCAACATATTCGTCAGCGACATTGGAGAAGGAATCCAGGGCAGGTTGTGTCTCTTCGCAGATGACACAAAACTATGTAGGAGGGTGGATAGTGATGAGGGAATAAGGGAAATGCAGAGAGACTTACAAAAGCTAAAGGGGTGGTCAAAGGTCTGGCAGTTAAAATTCGAAGCTAGAAAGTTCAAGGTAATGCACCAAGGGAAAAAGAACCCCAAGACAGAGTACTGGATGGGAGGAGAGGGACTTAACACTACAGCTAAGGAACGGGATCTGGGAGTTATCATTAGTAACTCACTTAAGCAATCGAGTCAGTGCAACAAGGCCTATAGCAAAGCTAACAGGATGCTGGGATGTATTGGGAGGGGTATTGATAGCAGAATAAAGGAGGTAATACTTCCCCTCTACAGATCTCTGGTGAGGCCTCACCTAGATTACAACACCCAGTTCTGGAGTCCTCACCTCACAAAGAATAAGGATAGGTTGGAGATAGTGCACTGCAATAATTCAGGGCCAGCAGGGCAGATCCTATGAGGAGCGCCTCAAGGCACTAAATATGTACTCACTGGAGACCAGAAGGGAGAGGGGAGATATGAGAGAGACCTTCAAGTTCCTTAAAGGAAGTAACAAAGTGAACTGCGGGGAACTGTTTAGCCTGAATACCAACTAGTGGTCACATTGACACAAATGGAAATTAACAGGAGGTCTGTTCAGTAGAGATGTGAGGAAGTACTACTTTATGGAAAGGGTAGTGGAACCTTGGAACAGTCTGTTGGCTGAAGTGGTGGGTGTGAAAACAGTCATGGCTGGGACATAATGAAGGGAATAGTGGTTACTGGAGGTGACAGGATCAAGGAAGAGAATAGAGCGAGGATGGGGAGGGTTAGTACCCTCGAGGAAGAGTAGGTTCCAGGGATTATAGGGAACTTGGGCAGACTGGATGGACCTCTGGTCTTTTTCTACCGTCACTGTCTATGTTTCTATGTTTCTAAGTGGAGGTTGAGGGATTCAAACCCAGATCTGATGGGTCTCCAGGTTCACATCTCGGTATTCTAACTTCTACACTATACTGCCTCCTATCTTAAATAAAAATTATAACATAAAAAAGAAATGTAAACTGAATTAAAACCAATCAAAATCTAAGTAAGTATTGTACCTTATAAAACATGGTAATAAATATTAGTAATGAAAAAAGGAACAAGCTGTCCTTCCATGTATCGTATAATGCTGTTTTATAATTATCTTATGACCTTATTATATGTAAGTGGAAAGAGTCTGCTGACATGGAGTAATACAGTAATCCCAGAATTCACAATCCCAGATGGTCAGTTGACTGCACTGGTTAATTGGCCAGTAGTGTATGTAGTTTTCTTTCGTTTCTTTTTTTAATTTACTGTGTTTTACCCCTTGTTCAACCAGACAACTCCTTCTTTGGCTTGACCCTCCACACCAAGCCCCATCATTCACCTTCTAAGGGATTTATCTTCCTCCTACCTGGTCCTCTCTGACTTGCCACCCAAGGTGGGGCCATCGGGGGCACTTGTTCTCCTGACAGAGTTATAGCTCAGTCAGAGGTGTGTGCCACAATCTACGGTGCAGGGCGTGTGGCATGGAGGTGATGTCATTCTGCTCATCTGTTTGTTTTCCCCACTTTTCTGTGCTTCACCACTAGTACATCGACTATGGGCCCCAGGATGTGCATGCACGCACATGCATGACCGCACGCATCTGTGCATGTCAATGTCCTTCCTCCCTAATGTACAGCCCTAGCCTGCACTGCTGCCTGTGGCCAGCCAGGTAGCAGCAGCAGAGTGGAGTCTGCTATTCACCCATCCTAAGGAGGAAAGCATCCTCTGTGATGCTCAGTGATTCCCACCCCCCCGCCAGTCACCTGAGGATTTGGACTTGTTCCCGGACCCAGGTCACCAGCGCCCCGGAGTGGTTGCACTGCCACTGTGCTGGTGGGCCAGCCTAAATGTATTTTTCTTGTATGCATGATTGTATTACTCACTGAGAGACTCAGTAAAAGAGGGAATCCAGTCACCAGCAAAAATCTGCAGCTGGCAGCAGCAGATCCCAAGTACACAACAACTGAAAATAAAAAATAAATTTCAAGCCATTCTTTTCTTTAAAAATAAGGATATGAGACCCAGTTTTATAAAAGGTTATGTTATGTAAGTGACTGCTTTATTAGGATGTGAGCATTGTATTAGAATTACATTCCACTCCATAGCTATGGACCAATCTTTAGAATAGAAGTTTATCACACTAATGGAATTTTAAACTCAACAGTCAAGGCTAATGTAGCTGCCGCAGAGCAGTATGCATTATCTGAGGAGGGCTGGGGGAAAAATTCTGTGCCACAGTGCCCTCTGTGGTTAGACCAGGTAGTGTACTCTCATTGCAGGGTGCTGTGCTGGCACAAGACCAAAAGTGGCTGTGCTCACATCCTGGGTGGCGGAAGGGGCTGTAGGTTAAGGAAGTAAACTGGGGGCAAAACGTACAGTATGTGCACTGAGTCATCGAAATGACGGTCATCGTCATTCTCAGGCCCTGCTTTGAGTGGACCCTCACTGGCTACATGGGGGGAGGGAGTGATAGATGGGGCTGAGGGGTTGCTGTCAGTACAGACCTGAATAGTGAGGTACAAGTAGAGACTCAGGGGCCAAATCACTAAATAAAAAAAGTTCATAAATATTGTATCAAATTCTATGGAGCACACTCATCTTCTCTCCCAGCATATAGTAGAAGTCACAAAATGCGTGCGCCTGGGGGCAGGGCATGTGTGTTAAGAAGAGGAAGGGATTGGGCTTCTGGATCAGTGGAGCCCAAATATGTATTTTCTTTCTTTGTTTGTTTTGAAACAGTTTCATCAGGTAAGCAATACAGAGAACCACCAGTCTTGTTTATAGATGTGACCTGGGGATGGGAAGGGAGGCAGAGATAGAGACACAATGCCTATATACAAATATGATCCCTTCCCTTTCAAAACAGTGGACTTGAAAATGAACTTTTATGACATAATAACAGTATTTTTAAGTTGTAAGAGACTCTGAGTCCATCATGTCTGATCCCTGCTTCATAGGCAGGGATCAAATGAAATATGCTGTGCAAACATGTACCAGTTTATAGGCATAATCTAACCGCTCTACTAGCCTGCGTGCTCTGTGATTTCCTTGGACAGGAGAATATGTCCAGGCTTACCTAGAAGGCCGGTACTGTTTTCTTATCCACTGTCACCATTGTTAAGCTGTTCCAGTTTGTTCACCATCTTCTGAGAGAAAAAGTGTCTCCTATTGTTACCCCATTATTTACCATGTATGAACTTCAGGGTATGTCCCCACATCCTGCTGGGAGACGCCAGATCAAACACTGATGACTCTTTAATCTTGCTGGTACCCTTGAGTAAGCAGAAGACAGATCATGCCCCCCTCAGCCTCCTTTTAACCAGGGTGAGCATGTTATGGGCCTCTAGTCGAGTCTCTTCATAGCTTTTGTCCTCCATACCTCTGATTATTTTGGTGGTGCTGTACTGCACCTTCTTGACTGCCCAATGTCCTTTTTGCATTAAGGTGTACACAGTACACCAGGTGGGGACTGATCAGGTCCTTGAAGAGTGACAGGATTGCTTCCACAGCTCTAGTAAATACCCCCCAGCATACGACCAGTCCTTTAACAGTGACCATGCTGTTTGTCAAGCTTCAGCCCCTTGTTTTTCATTACCCCAGGTCCTTTTCATATTTAACTGTAGTGAGAAGGAACACAACACAGTGTGTAGGTTCTACCCATATGTTTAGTTTCTAAGTGCAGCACCTTTTACTTGGCCACATTGAAGCTGCTGCTCCAGGAGTCTGACCAATCACCCAGGTTGTTCAGATCTTTCTGAAGTATATCCCTATCCTCAAGGGAGTCCAGCACTCTGTCCAGCTTAGTGTCAGTAGCAAACTTAAGCAGCCTGCTGGAGACCTCAGATTCTATGTATTTATTTATGTTGAACAGCAGTGGGCAAGCACCAGTCCCTGAGGGACACTGCTGCGTGCCACTTTCCACTTGGAGTAGTGTCCATCTACTAGTACCCTCTGTTTCCGGCCACCAAATCTGTTAACAATCTGCCTTGTGTATATCCTGTATCATGTATACTGCACTGATGTACTTTGCCCAGAAGCTCATCATATGACACAGTGTCAAAAGCCTTGCTGCAGTCCAGATAGAATAAATCTTGGATCCTCCCTGGGCATCCACTCAAAAAAGTGATCAGGTTGGTTTTGCAAGATCATGACCTGCTATTCATAATGGCAATTTGAGATGGGCTGAGAACCTTGTTCTCAAGTAATTGCTTCATTATTCTGTCTTGATAATGGCTGCCAGGACCTTGTCCAGCACTGATGTTAGGCTGACTGATCTGTAGTTGTCCATGTCTGACCTTGATGCTTTCTGTAAGAGCAGGACCACAATGGCCACATTCCAGTCCCCTGGCATCACTCCTGGTATGGAAAGACTCCTGAAAGATTACTGCTGGTGACCCCCCCCCCCATAGCTTCTTTAGCTCCACAATGATCCTGGGATGTACCCAGCTGCCCCTGGGACTTACCTGACTTTATCGCCCCATCTCTCTCTCTCTCTCTCTCTCTCTCTCTGTCTCTCTGTCTCTTTTTTGGGCTGTTTCCCCTTCCCCTGTTAACAAGGGCCTGGTCTCCTACTTCATCTTCCTCTTTCCTTTATGTGTTGCATTTTGAATAGAAGAAGGTTGAAAGGGGCAAGGGTGTAGGCAGGCATACTCACTGTACACATTTGTGTACAGTTTTGTTGAGTGCCTGTCACAAACCATATGCCTTTCTGTTAACATTTTCATTCTAATCTGCAGTATTTGGGTTAGTGTAGGCCACTGAGGAGTGTCTCTGTTTAAACTTCTGTTGTTTAGGAGACAGATTCATGTATAAACTCTTTAGAGTTTAGAGGAATCATCTGACAATAATTTTACTTGTTTGGAAGGGGGTACCATTTGGAGAGGATGTGTACATTTTTTTATGGGGGGTGTAATTGTTGGAGATTGTGTACAAAACGGAAATTTCTGGCTACACCCCTGGAAAGGGGTGCCCAAAAGAGCACCTGGCAAGGAGTTATTTAGTCTGCCCATAACTGCTAGGAATTAGAGACTTGTATAGGACAGTAGAGATTGGTTCCAAGAGAGAGGAGGAAAAAAGTACAACTAAAACACCAGACATCTGTTTCTTCTTTCCATTTTCATGGAGCAGAGCAACTGATTGTGAGGCAGTTTCTGTTTAAAGTTTGCTGGGGAAGTAGACACAAAAGAAAAGTTTACCGTGCAATAGAGAGTGGTAAGCAGCAAAGCAGGAATGGAACTGTTTTTGTACTATATGCTCAGTACTTGGTAAGGGTCGTTACTATGAGTAGGGAGCAAAAAGGCTCAGTGTCAGCAGGTTGTAGTGGGGTGTAATGGGGAAGATATCAGTAGGAACTTACCTGGATCTGAGGGGCGTCAGGGAACAAACTGGGGACTGGGTAGGACCTCTTGTAGGCTGCAACAGGCAGGGATAAAGTGGTGATCACTTCCTGTTAGATGGCTGATGGTAAGTATATACGGAGTAGTCTCTGAGAATGGAAGCAAGTTATGTAGCATAGGTCATGCCACTCATAAAAGTACCACAAGCTGAAGTGATTCTATATAGGAAAACAGGGACTTAGGAAGAAGAGGGACAGGGTAAGAAACTCTGCTGGATTAAAGTTTTACCAGGTTTGTGATCCACACACATAACAATATGTACAGTACATACAGGAAGGAGGTTGGGGAGGACAATTGGTTAGCTAGTGGGGATGTGGCTTGACCATCTTCCAAAAGGGTGTTCTGGGAGGATGGTGGATGTCCAGTTTGCAGGAAATTGATGGTTTTCAGTGCAGACATAGCAGCCCTCAGGGCTGAAGTGCAGCATCTAAGAAGTAACCCTTTTTGTAATCAATATTTTTATTGGAAAAATTAGTGTAGCAAACAGATGTTTAAGAAACATTCAGTACTTTTCTTAGACCAGCCCCTGAAAGGAAGAATATTTTATATATCTATATATAATATACATAAATATATAGAATATTCTTATATTTTTAAATAAGGCACCATCATATTTATTAAATAAGGCACCATTCCCAGTACAATAATAGAAACAAGTAAATAACATAGCTATAAATTTCATCTGGAAAAAATAAAGCTGTGTCTCATAAATGTGTCTTGTTCTAAAAAGGTTTTCATAAAACAAAGTATTTTAAAAATTGTTTTTCCAAATTTTATAAGGAAACGGTTTAGTGCCAGTTAAAAGTTTCCAGTAACTTAGCAATAATCTTTTAGTATAAACATACGCAAGAAGCCAGCAGATAAAGGCCTTGTCGATCTATCATGTCTGCTCGATTGTTCAGTTAGTGGTTTATACCACAGATTCCTCTCCCCCCCCCCACGTCCTCTCCTTGACGGGTCCCCTGTTGTACTTTTTTTACCTCAGACTCTATCCCATCCTCTTTTGAAGGTGTCCACTGTCCTTTGTGAGACCAGCTCTTCAGGTAGCCTATTCCACTCTGCCACCGCTCTCTCCGTGAAATAGGTTCTCCTTTGCTCCCTCCTGAATCTACCCTCCAGAAGTCAGTGAAGCAGTGTTTTAAAAAGCATATTCTGCCCTAGAAAGTTTGACTTGGTCATATTGCAGAAACAGAAGAGCTCTACCAGTAAATGAGTTATAGTTTGGTAGTATTTTAGTGAAAAGATTGACTTGGTCACACTGCAGAAACAGAAGGGCTCTACTAGTAAAAGACATACAGTGTCGTATTATTTTACTGATTATCTTAATAGTTTATTCTCACCAGTTATTTACAAGTTCACAAGATCAAACCTGCTCCATATCCGCATGGGAGTTACCACAACGCCAGAATAGTGAATCTTTATCAACTTTCTTTTTGTAAAGTTTAATTGGTGTATAGTATGCTCTATTAATAAGCTTATATTGCATTGTCTTACTCCTTGTGGATTTGTAATATTTGTTAGATGCAATTATTTCTGACCATTGTGTTGTAGAAGGGTTATAGCTAAGGATGGGAGGACCTCTAAAGGTTTTGAGGTTCTAAAAGGTTCTGACAAGCAAAAAAAAAAAGGTTCAGATACTTCTCTGAACCTTATCCGAACCTTTTATAACCTTTATTGTTTTATGGTAACTGTGTTAAAAATCATTTTAAACAACTTTTAATCAACATATCTGTAGAAGAAAGCAATTAAAACACTATTTAGTAGTAATAAACAGCATGATTAGTGAAATTTTGTAATGTTCAAACAAATATGAAATAAAGAGTTTAGGTGTTTGAACTTTGAAATCTGTCCAACCTCTTATTCTGAATGTTCCCGAATAGCTTAGGCTGCATAGTTACACGTTACCTGTCACAGTGCAATTAACAAATTATCAGATCTTAAGCAAGAGATCCAATTTAAATACATGACCATGAGTGGAAAGAGGTGCCTGAATAGGAGGGAATTTAGCAAGTCTGCTTTCCTTAGGGATACAACAGCAGCAACACAAGCCTGGAAACTAGAAACCCCAGTTTTCAGATTTATGTTGTCAGAATCATAAAATGGGATATTTTTTTAAAGCAGTGCCACCCCTTATTTCTGAAACCACAGCACAAATAAAATCATGCATGTTTAAGACAAAGCTGCAACTTAAAATGTGTTGTTTGTACGTTTCCAATCTGTAGCAATGCTCATGGTTGACTAGGGCTACACTTACCTTACCTCGAGCATCTTGTTCGTTTCGGTTGAATGAAAAAAATGCCATTACAACCCCCTTCCCCCCAACAAAAAGACTGAAAACTGCTCTTTTTCACAGTCTTACTATTAGCGTGCCTGTGCTGTGTGTTCATTGTGAAAATGAGCTGATTCATCAGCAATAATTGTCATATTTTTTTATTTTAGTCTTTGGTAACCGGTTAAGGCCCACTAGGCACAAGTGCCTGTTTTCAGGAGTGACCTGGGAGCACTGGGCAGTTAAGTGACTTGCTCAGAGTCACACAGTATGCATGTGGAGGTTGTGAGAATCAAACTCAGGTCTGGTCTGTTGGATGTATCAAGCTCGTTCACACCTCGTTCCTCTAACCTCTAGGCTATACTGCCAGCCCAAATGCCACTGATGTTACAGTATGTGGCAAATTGATGGCAGAAACTGCACTTTTAGTTTTGAAAAAATACTGCCTAAACAGGAAGACTGTGTTCCCTGTGTGTGTAAATACTGTTCATATAGTACCACCACTGCAGCTACATTGACTGGCTGTGTCTTACCTTGTTGTTGACAGAGTGAAAATGGCAATAGAATCAGACAGGATTAACTGATGCCACTTGTATTATGTGGTCCGGCACATGTTTAGGAGGATCAAGTGGATTTGAACTGAGTGAAATTACACAAAACAGAGAGGACAGGATGAGACACAGAGACTAACCTGAGAGAGCATTGCGGAGGGCAGCTGAGTCGGGTGAGACCTCCGACAGCCACCCACCCGGAGTATTTTCTTTTACATATACATACGTAGTGGGTGCAGACACCAAGCAGTCCAGCAATGATCAACAAAGTAAAATGAGTTTGAGCCCTTTGTGAGAGATCTACAAGTGTTCAAATGGGTGAGTATTGTGAAGGAGGAAAAGAGTTCAGAATGTTCAATGACAGACATCTGCAGTGGAGCTGAGGATCAAACACTCCTCAGAAGAAGTGTGTGTATGTATGTCTGAGCAGTCTGGAGGGTAAACTGAAATGAAACAACATGAAGAGCAAGGTGTCTTCTGGAAAACTTGTAATGATGGTGAAAAGCCAAGGAGGGAGAGTGCGGGGTGCTGGGGCGGTGACTTGCTGCTGGTAGATCTGATAAAAGATGGTTACTGCAGTAAGCTGCCTGTTTCTGAGAGTCAGGACTTGATGACCCAGCTCTCATGCACTGTCCTCCTTGCAACCAATAGAAAGTTAGCAAAGTATTACAGACAGCTGTAAGGAGCAATAGCAAGGTATATCACTCACACTCATTGACAGTAATGAAATATCATGTCCCAGACCCCCAATGCATTTCTGTGGGACAGCTGCAAAACACTTCCTAACTTTGATCTCAACAGGAACTGGTAAATAGAAAGTTAACAATGAGCAGCAGACCACTGCAAGGAGCACCAGCAAGGCACACCACTCACTTATTTACAACTCTAAATATCATGTCCCAACCCCCAGTGTGTATTTCAATGGGAACGCTGCAAAACACTTCCTGACTTTGATCACAGCAAGAACAGGTCTGTTATGCAATCCAGCCCTAAAAAGCACCAGATGAAGTTAAGTAACAACTGGGCCATGAATGAGTTTAGAATACATTTTTACACCAATAGTAATTGATATATGGACTTTGCTGTTAAGGCTTCAAAAGCTACCAGTAGAAACAGTTTAAAACAAACTCTGGTCAGAGCCAGCACAGGTGTTATGCTAATTTAAAGGGACATTGTTCACTTAAAATTACCAAAGTTATGAGTGTGTGTTGTAGCATTTCAATGTACACTCAGTAATGGTGTTTTTACTGTTTTTTTTTTAATAAAAAAGATTTGCTAAATGATTTCATTTTTGGTTTCCAGTATTATTGTGGGTGACATTACAACCCCCTTCTCCCCAACAAAAAGGCTGAAAACTGCTTTTCTTTTTACAATCTTACTATTCGCGTGCCTTTGCTGACTGTAAAAACACCATTATTGAGTGTACATTGAAATACACACTGGAGGTTGGGACATGATGTTTAGAGCTGTAAATAAGTATCACAGCCACTGTCTTATCCAGCTCTCCCCACCTCAGGTAGTGAGTGGATTATTGCTGAAATTATCCTAGACAACACTAAGAAGCTTTACATAGGCTGTTGTTATATCCCCCCACAGGTGAGGCCCAAGGCCTATCCAGCTTCCTAGATGGCCTTGCATGTACCTCCCCCTCAAGGGACACCATTCTATTTGGGGATTTCAACCTCAATTGGATGGAACCCACGGCACCTGACCTCGCACATCTCCTAAAATCTCATCACCTTGAGCAAGTTATCTCCTCCCCTACCAGGCTTAACACCCGCACTCACAACCATTCCACCCTTGACTGGATTCTCACCAACCTGGTGGAACTTGTCCTTCAGGCTGGTACAATGTCTGACTCATTCAGTGAATAGTCCCCGACCTACATCATCCTCTCCTCCAACTATAACCACCCTCTGCCTAAGCTTCTGTCCTTCAGAAAATTGAACTGCCAAGACCCCACACCCATTCTCGAGGAAGCCTGCAACTTAGACTGGTCAGAGCTCTTTTCTTGCTCAGACGTCTTCACAGCATCCACCCTCTTTACCAATGTCCTCCTCACATTCCAGGACAGGCACTTCCCCATTACCACAAGAAGGGTCAGGGGAGGAAATACCCACTGGATATCCAAGGAGCTACTAACCCAAATGAGACTCCTCGACAAGGCATGGAAAGCCTATAAGGTATCCCCATCTACCCAGCTATGGAATGCCTACAGACATTTGCACAACTCCTGCAAACATGCAATAAAGTCACATAAGCACAAATACTACACCAAACTGCAATTGAACTCACTTGGCAATCCACACACCTTTTGGGTCTCCATAGGGTCCCTCCTGAACCCTAAATCCAACAAACAGATAACTCAGCTAAACTCCCCCACTGGCCCCATTACCAACCAAGGTGTAATCACGGACACCTTCAACAAAATGTTCATAGATCTCCCTCCATACCTTAGCAAACTCTCTGCTCAGCCCCTCCCCCAGCCTCAGTCCACCAAAGAACCCTCGACCCCCCCCTTTTTACTTCAGGGCAGTTGGTCTAATTACCACTGCAAAAGTGCTGAAGATGCTGCCAACAAGAGGCAGCCCAGACAGTGATGGACTTTATCCTGCCTTCTTGAGACTGCTGTCCCCAACCATTGTTCAACCTCTTACCTACATCTTCAACCTTGCCCTTTCAAAGTCAGTGGTACCCAATGCATGGAAGCACGCCAACGTTGTGCCCATTCTAAAGGCTGATGTCCCCCATGCTACTGAGAACTACAACTCCATCTCCCTCCTCCCTCACTTGAGTAAACTCCTGGAGAAAATAGTTCACCAGCAGCTGTCTAATCACCTAGATAAATACCACCTCCTCAGCCCTCACCAGCATGGCTTTCTTAAATTCCACAGTTCTTCCACTGCCCTTGTCCTCTTCACCAATCACATCCTCAGCAACATGGACAAGGGCAATGCCACAGGTGCAGTGTTTGTGGACCTTTCAAAGGCTTTTGACCTCATTGATCACCATCTTCTCTACTCTACCCTACTAAATTTTGGCTGCTCATCGGAAACTGTTACCTGGTTCTGCAGCTACCTCACTAACCGCTCCCAGTCTATACTGATTGGTAATACCTCCTCTGCTGCCCTACCCATCCACACAGGCATACTACAGGACTCTCTATACTTTGGTCTCTGCTCTTCTCCTTGTTTATAAATGATCTACCTGCAGATAGCTTAACCTGCGAGGCACTCCTGTATGCTGATGACCTCGTCAGCTACCACAGTGACAAATCCTTTTTATCCTTATCTGCCACCCTCACAACTAACTATGGAGCTGCCCAGAGGTGGTATCTCTCAAAGAAACTTCTTGTAAATGAAAAAAAAAAAGCAATGCTATTTGGCTCCAAGCCATTTCTAGCTAAAGTCTCAAAATCAGGGACCTCACTATCAATCACCACCCCTGCCGGCCCTCCCCTTGAGAATGTACACACCTTTAAATACCTAGATGTGATGCTGGACCCATCCCTCATTTTCAATGAGCCCACCACCATCATTACAAAGAGAATTCACCAAAAATTGGGGGCTGCCTACTGCCTCTGTCAATTCTTGACCTCCGAGGCCCGCCTAGCTATCGCTAGAGACAATATGCTGCCTCTACTTGACTATTGCTCACCTGTTTACTTCACCATGACCCCCTCTTTATTCTCCCAATGAGTCCCCACTTACAATGCCATCTGTCGCTTTGTCCTCCTAGCCCTGTTCTTCACTCATCACTGCTCACTGTACCAGTCCCTAGGCTTGCTCCCTCTTCAAGGTCGCTTTGACCTCGCTATGGGTAATTTGGTAGATTGCTCACTCAGGAACTCTCACAAGTCATCGTACTCCACCCTCCTGGCCCATAGGGTGGACCCTGACACCTGACGGACTCCTTCATTCCCAAACTGGTAATTCCTCGCTCCTCTACAGTCATGGGCAACAAAGCCTTCTTGGTCTCTGCCCCTACTCTCTGGAACTGTCTCCCTCCATCAGTCAGGCTATCTCCCTCTCACCTGTCTTTCAAATCCACCCTCCGAGACTGGCTCCTTTCTGTGACCACATGCAACTGCAACTGATACTTTACAACTAGCTAGGGCCTAGTGCCACCAACTGTAAATTTGTGCACGCGCACACTTGTTTTGATCCTATAGAGTGTCATACACTTGCACACTGTTGTAACAAAGAATGTCAACTGTACATTTGTATATACTATTGTTTTCCTCACTTCCTCATGCTCGTAGTGTGTATTGTTTTCTATGAACCTGTATGTATTGTTCATCTATCTGATTTTCTTGTTGACACCACCCTGTGGCCTGGGTCACGCCTGAAAATGGTCCTTTGGATCAGTGCACCTACCTGGTTACCAAAGACATGAATAAATAAAATTACATGAGCATTAAGCACGGAACTCTCCTACACTGCTTCGCACCTGCCCACTATGTGGTATGGCTGTTGTGCCGTACTTCTCAAAGTTGGACTTACCATCTCTTTTGTGTTTTGCATCCATTGTAAGAAGATCTGCCTCAAGCTGCTGCTGCATTGAAAGCTTCATGAAGTAAGGAAGACACAGACTCTCATACTGTTGGCCACTTGTTCCACCATGAGTAGCCCATCCCTCCCCACCAACATTACAGATGGCCTCTCGGTCCATCCCTCCCCACAAAGATCATGGATGGCCTCTCGGTCTGTCCCTCCCTACAGAGATGATGGACGGTTGGTCCTGGAGCAAGAAAATACTGTGGTGGGGAGCTGGGGTTGAGGAGGAAGCAACCACACTTTATTGAATGGAGAGGATGCAGAGAGACATTCCACTTCAGTGGAAGGACATAACTGTCCACAGCTGTGGTGTATTCGCAGTCAAGTGCTGCCAAATCCCTCTTTTCAACTGGTATGTTTGGAAACATTCCAGACATTCCAGAGCCACCTTTTCTACTTCATAATAGCAATACATCTGCATAGCTCTGCTATGTAGCCATAACAAAAATTACTGAGCTAGAAGTGGAAGCTAATGCTAAACACGAAACTGTACAAAACTCTCTCCAAGTCAGCGATGTCCCATATATGAAAAAGTTAAGTGAGAAATTTGTGCACATGGGATCAGCCGGTCCGAGAGATACTGGAATTGGGGTACAGGTACAATGTTATAAGAGGCAAAATGGCAAAAATAGTAGAACCATGACACCTCAAAACATGATCATATATGAAAGCAAAAATAGGAGAAGTAGATGGAAATGAGCAGTTTCCCTTCTTGTTCTGCAATCTCCTCTAAACTGCATGCAGTTGCATTGCACTAGGTGATCAGCCAGTGTCAGATAGGTTTTTGTTTTACAGTTATGTGGCTATTAAGTGGCTGGCATGGCAGTGGAAGCAATGGAGCCCAGATATATAAATTTAACAAATGTTAAAACCGAATTACATGTACAACATTTATATATTAAAACAAAAAATAATAAAATAAAACATTCTTTTATTAGCTTGTGTAACATTCTGCACTGCTATACAACAGAAAGAAGAAGAATGGGTTGGGGGGGGAGAGATAAAGATGACCGGTAAAGGTTTGAAAAGGAAAGTAGCCAAATGCTCAGAAGCTCCTAACTGTAGAAAGTACAAAGCTAGAAGTGGAAGGTAATGCTAAATGTATAACTGTACAAAACTCTGTTCAGTCAGCGATGTCCCCTGTATAAAGAAAATTCAAGTGAGAGATCTGAGCACTGGAGACCAGCTGGTTGGAGAGCTATTTAAATTGTAGTTCAGGTACATGTTTAAAGAGGTAAAATGTCAGTCATGATAATTCAAAACATGATCATGTATGACAGCAAAAATACGAGAAGTAGATGGAACAAAGCAATACGTTAGTCCACAGGAAAGTTTTTAGATCTCAGCTGTTTAGGCTTCTTTTCACCGTCATGTTTAAAATCCTCGAGATGCCTCATAGATTGTATGTATACAGACATTGTGATTGGTTGAACATCCATGGCACTCCAGACATTACCTCATGGGTTTTAGCCCACCTGATAGGCTAGTGATGCACATGACTCTAGGATCAGATTTCTAGTATATCCAGGTCCCAGAAACCCCCGCTCTCCAGTTCTAACCTTGCATCTGATCAGGCTAGCACACCAGGATCCCTGCTGTCCTAATTATCAGGGTAGGCTTCTTCACATTTATTCTTTCTCAGTTACTAGACAATGCAAACCAAATGTAAGAGACTGTATAGTCTTTCAAATATACAATTGTTGTTTGGAATAAGATTGTCCCCCTAGGGGAATAGAACCTCCTTCTACAGTTTTGGTAGGTAATGAGGAATACTACGATTAACTTATACTGGGAGTCTTTGCTTGTGTGTTTACCCTGCTATTTGTGCAGGTTCTCAGCATTATTGGGCATTAGCTCCGTTTGTGGAAAGATTGCCATGCGTTGCTCTATGGACACTATGTTTGGGGATTGGGCATTAAGCAAATACAGTTGGTAGTAACTTACAGCGTTGTTGCAAATGCATTAATCTCCATTTGCGTTGTTTTTTCCATTGTTTACTGCGTTCTGTAAAGCGCTCCCCAAGCCGCTATCCCTTCAGACTCTTGGTCCCCACCCACGTGTCTGTCTGTGCTGCACACTGCCATGATTCCCCCCCGCCGCAGCTTCCACAGTCTTTGTGTTGTCCCCAGTTGCTCCTATGGCCATGTCGCGCTCACCCCAATTCAACTATGGAGGCGCTCTGGTCCGAAGCTAGGCTTCAGCCCTTCTGCACCACCACGTGGTCGGTTTACAGGCGGGCCGCCTCTCCACGTGGCACCGATTCTGTGGGTAGGGCCTGCACCTCCCCCCCACCCCCTCCAGCGGCGTCCGATCAAAGCGCCAGCTCCTTTCCTCCTGGCTAGCACTCCTGGCACTTGTGTTTCAAGTCATGATGCCTATCCTACCTGGGGAGCTTTTTCAGTGCTAAGGCACCAGGGATTGCACGGGGACCGTCTACCCTTGGGGCCTAGAATGGGCAGAACAATGCCCTTCCACACTGCATGGCTGCTTCCCTTCTCAGCCCTCGTTGGGAAGTACTCCTCAGCCTGTCCTCCTGTTTTCAAGGCGCATTCACACAATTCAGGGGTTGGGGGTTAAAACCAGCCTCTCAGGGCTTCCTCATGGGATCCCAGCTGGGGGAACCCCACGGATATTGCCCCTCACAACAGATGGGGGGGATCTGTAGTCAGAGACACAGGCAGTACTGCTCCTCTCTGTCTTCAGTCTCTCAAGGGCAGGAGAGGGCCAACAGACTACAGCCACCTTAGTTCCAGGGCCTCTCTCCTGTACAGTGCTACCTTGTGGCTTAGAGAGCAGAACCATTGACGAGGAGGGCAAGGCTTGAAAGATACAATGTGAAGGACAATGAAACCAGGCATCAGGAGTTCAAGTCCTGAGCCCCTCCCTTACCATTGCCCCCAGCCTACAAGGGGCTCACAGTTATAAGAGGGTTTTTTTTCTAAGAAGAAAGAAAGAAAAAAAACCCAAAAAACATACGGGCTCCTCTCACAAGCAGCCCATATGCGCCTTTCAGTAAATTATACTGCACTGGGGGTCCCTCTCTATAGCGACCTCCAGTATACCAGCTGCCATGTGGGTCCCTCCCTACAGCAACCCCCATGACAAAGACAGCCTGCATCCCTCTCTAGTCCCTTAAAGGTAACGCATCATCAACGCTGCCTAATGTGGGCCAACCACAGGTTGAAGGCCCATTTTGTACCTCTAGTAACAAATGCAATCTTTTGTCTTCTCCAGATGGTCAAGGCCAAGAAGTGCACAGCATGCAGCGCTAACCTCCTTCCCCATGCCCCTGGCCCCCTCTGCGCCGCATGCCTCCAGGATGGTGATGACCTATTGCTAGAACAGTCCGCCGGCATGGGTCCAAGTAATCCGGGCCCCAGCAGTTCAACTTGGCTGGATCCGGGTGCCTTCTTACTACAGAACCAACAGGCCACCATAGCAATGATGGAGAGTCAGCAGAACTTCATGCTGAAGGTGATGGAAAAATTGGAGTCCCTCACTCAACACAGAATGCCGGCAATACAGCCTCTGGAGCAAGACGTCGGGGGAGGGGCCAGCGAGAATCACATGGACCTGATGGAGCCAGTCCCAGATAGTCACAAACCCGATTCCGGGGAGGACAGAGACCTGCCAGAGGAGGAGGATGGAGCAAACTCCAATGAAGAGGACATGGAGCCGCAGTCCGTTCCATCACTCACCTCAAAACTATGCTCCTTTGATATGGTTCCAGGCCTCATAAAAATCGTGAAGGCCACCATGGGGTTCGAGATGGAGGAAAGCAAACCAGAATCTAAGTTGGACCCACTGATCCAGCAGAGGTCGACTGTCAAAGAAGCTTTTCCAGTCTGTCCGGCGATCGAAGACATTGTCACCAAGGAATGGCAGTCTGCCGAGCCCAGCCAGATGTCGAACAAAGGAAATCTGGACCGTATGTACCCCGTTCAAGAGGACAAGGCCAGCATGTGGTGCACAGCTCCAACAATTGATCCTCAGGTGGCTGCGCTTAGTAGAAGGACTATTCTACCATGCAGAACCATCTCCTTAAAGGACCCCACAGACAAAAGGGTCGAGGATATGTTAAAGAAGGCCTTCGAAATGGAAGGAATGGCGGCAAGAGCATCCACAGCGGCCATTTATACAGCATGGGCCCAGATACGTTGGCTAGAAGAGCTTCTGGAATAGGCCAACCCCAAGTCAAGAGAGGCAGAACTGTTAGAATGCACTCTCGATGCAGCAAGATATCTTGCCGATATGGCAGTGGACTCCCTCAGGCTCAATGCAACGGCCACAGCCATCACCAACCGGGCTAGATGGGCATTGTGGCTTAAACTGTGGGAAGCCGACAATGAATCCAAGACATTACTACAAAATCTTCCCTTGAAGGGGAAACATGTTTTTGGGGAGGGCCTGTTAGAGTTCCTAAAGCAGAAAGAGGAGGGCAAGGAACTCCTTAAGAACAAAAGTAGGCACTCCTACCTACCTTCCGCTAGACGGAGATTTCGGGGGGGGCCAAAGATCTTACCAGACACGCAGAGAGACAGCATACCCAACCACTTCCTTTCATGGTAGAGGGTCCCACACCTCACAGCGCACCCCCTTCACCCAGTCCTACCACCCCTCACCCTTCAGAGCCCACGGATCTAGGTTCGGAGGAAGAGGTAGAGGTCAGCGAGGTAAGCAACAATGACTGCTTGCACAGAACCCCATTCAGGCAGAAGCGCTGTCCCCCCGTGGGTCAGAGACTAGCACTCTTCAGCCACCAGTGGTTTTACACCACCTTGGACAAGTGGGTTCACGAAGTCGTGTCAAGAGGCTACTCGATAGAATTACCAAAGTCCCCCCAGACGCACAGGTTCATCACCTCACCGATCACCAAAAAGAAGGCCACAGCTCATCAGGTGCAACAAATCCTGTGGAACCTGAGCTGCAACAAGGTGATACAGCCCGTACCCCCGCATGAACAGAAGTTGGGAGTTTACTCCATCTTCTTTCTGGTTCCAAAGAAAACCGGCGAACTACGCCCCATCCTGGATCTCAAGCACCACAATCAGCACGTGATTCCCCAGAGGTTCAAGATGGACACACTGAGGTCAACTCTACGCAGTATTCACGTGGGCAACTTCCTGACATCCATAGATCTCAAGGACGCATACCTTCACATCCCCATCAGGCCAAAACACAGACAGTACCTCAGATTCCATATACTAGGTCAGCATTTTCAGTACCAGGCACTACCCTTCTGGCTTTCCTCGGCTCCAAGAGTGTTCACCAAGGTATCAGTGGTACTAGTGGCCAGACTCTGGGAGCAGGGTCTCGATACCATCCTCTACCTCGATGACTGGCTGATCCGGGCGCGAACCAAAGAGCCCTCCCGCCAACACACCACCCTCACCCTAAGGGCTCTCGAGGAGCACGACTGGGTAGTAAACCTAGACAAGAGCCATCTGGTGCCCACGCAACAGATAGAGCACCTAGGCACAAGCATAGACACAGCAAAGGGATGGGCAAAACCATCCGAGGCGCGGGTCCTCAACATGATCAGCCTAGCACGCCGAGTGCGCACCAGTCATCAGGCCTCCATGGCAAGACTAGCTCAACTATTAGGATGCATGGCATCCTGTATCGACCTGGTTCCCTGGGCCAGGTGGCACATGCACCCACTACAGACGTACATGCTCACATGGGGATCTCCGAACGAACACAACCTGAATGCGACACTCCCATTACCACTATCGGTGAGAAAATCACTAACTTGGTGGACAGTTCGCACCAACCTGACCAGAGGAATACCACTGGAGGCTCCATACCAGGTCTCCATCGAGACGGACGCGAGCCTTATGGGTTGGGGTGCTTGCCTGGGCAACAGGACAGCACAGGGCCGATGAACTTCTGCAGAAACCCAGCTATCCATCAACATCCTAGAGATGCGGGCAGTCTACCATGCCCTAACAGCCTTCAAGTCCTCCATCTCTGGACAGTCAGTGCTGATTCGCTCCGACAACCAAGTGATGGTGGCATATATTGCCAAACAGGGAGGCACCAGAAGCAGGGCTATGCTAAGAGAGGTGGCAAAGGTCCTCAACTGGGCACAACACCACCTCTCCCACCTCGGCGCAGTTCATCTCGCCGGAAAGCTGAACATTCAGGCAGACTGGCTCAGCTGACAACAAGTCCACCCAGGGGAGTGGCATCTACACCCGAGTCTCTTCCAGCTGATTCAGGAGACCTGGGGACCCGTCCCCATGGACCTCATGGCCACGGAAAAAAATGCGCAGGTCAGGAGTTATTACTCAAGGTACAGGGAGAGTCAGTCACAGGGAACCGATGCCCTGTCGCAGCCTTGGCTCCGGGACCACTCCTACATCTTTCCACCCATTCCCTTGCTACCACAAGTTCTCGTCAAGATCCGTTCCTCAGGACGGACCATCATTCTAGTGGCCCCCTATTGGCCATGGAGAGCGTGGTTTGCCACGGTCCTGGCAATGATGTTGACCAGTCTCAGATTACCCTACCGACCCAACATGTTGACCCAGGGACCAGTACTACACCCATCTCCCAGGACCCTGAAGCTCACAGCCTGGCTCCTGAGAGGAGAAGACTGATGACCACGGGTTATCACGACTTGGTCATTTCAACAATGCTGTAGTCCAGAAATTCCTCAACCACTTCTACCTATGGCAGATAATGGTCGGTATTCACCAGGTGGTGCCGTGATCGAGGTATGGATCCAGAATTCACAGACATGTCTACCATCCTATTATTCCTTCAACAAGATCTAGATAAGGGATTGGCCCACTCATCCCTCAGAGTACAGCTGTCGGCCATCGGGGCAGCCATTGGGCCCATAGGGGGCCACAGCCCCGGTGCCCACCCAGATGCCTTGCGCTTCTTAAAGGCAGTCGAGATTCTATGACCCCGGGTCCACCCATCCATTGCTCCCTGGGACCTTCCTCTGGTACTAGACTCCCTCAGCACAGCCCCATTCAAACCACTACAGAATGTAGACCTGTTCTGGGTGAGTCTGAAGACCTGTTTCCTTGTGGCGATATGCTCAGCCCACAGGATCGGGGAATTAGGGGCACTGTCCTGCAGGGAACCCTACACAGTGTTCACACCGTGTGGGGTATGTCTACGCACAGTCCCAGCCTTTCAACCAAAGGTCTCTTCCATTTTTCACAGGGAACAACCAATAGAGTTACCCACATTCACGGGAGATTCTCAACCGGGAGACAAAGCCGTCCCACAGTACCTAGACGTAGGCACAACCCTATCCGCGTACATAACTAGGACACAACCTCTACACAAGACAGAGAGGTTGTTCATTGTCATGAGGGGACAGAGACAGGGAAAGGCCGCTTCCAAGACCACCATTGTGGGTTGGTTATGGAGAACTATTCAGGAGGCCTACAAAACAAAACAAATGACACCACCTCTGGGGATCAAGGCACATTCCACTAGGGCGGTAGCTACCTCCTGGGCAGAGAGGGCCAATGTCTCAGCGGGAGACATCTGCAAGGCAGCTACGTGGACTTCCCTCCACACCTTTGCCAGGCATTATCATTTAGAACATCTGTACCAACCACAACCAACCTTTGTGACACAGGTCCTCTCTGCGGCCTCCAACTCTTCCTTTCACTCCTAGACCACTCTGTCTCCCTCCCGTGGGTACAGTACTGCTTCTTATCTACCCATGAGGTAATGTCTGGAGTGCCATGGATGTTCAACCAATCACAATGGGTGTTTACTCACCTGGTAAAGGTGATTGTGTTGGTTGACATCCATGGCACTCCACGACCCACCCAACACAGTGGTCAAGAGGTGACCAGGAACTAGAAGAGAATATTGGTCTAAAGCTAATTGTTTCCATGCCTTATCAACAGACATCCAGGATGTCCACCATCGACTCATTAGGGGTCGAGTCTAGATTGTACTATCAGGGAAATAAAGTAGGGACCTATGGCCTGATTTTACAGACGCTTCACTCTGCCTTATTTGTACCGGATGGACACAGTGTGTTTGTTTTTTCTTCTTCTTGGTATTGCCTGTTACTAACTTTACTTTCAGCTTTGGAAGATTCAAACTGGAGAGCAGGGGTTTCTGGGACCTGGATATACTAGAAATCTGATCCTAGAGTCGTGTGCATCACTAGCCTATCAGGTGGGCTAAAACCCATAAGGTAATGTCTGGAGTGCCATGGATGTCAACCAACACAATCACCTTTACCAGGTAAGTAAACACCCACTTTCAGACCTGAAGGAGCTACTAGGCACTCAGCAGCAAACCTGCCTTGGCAGATACTGTAGTCTCACCAGCTGGAGACCAGGAAGGCTAGCACTTCACATGTCATAATGCTGCCGGGCCCTTTACATCACTACTAATAAGAGGAAATATGCAAATTCAGTGTGCAGAAGAATGGCATTTTAAAACCCAGGGGAAAACAGAAATGTATAATGATTCATGAATAAACTATGCAGCCTCCTTTTTTAAATAATTCCTCAAACTCCCGGACTAGCACTATTATAGAGAAAACATTAAAATGTAAACAATCTTCATGAGCATTCTTTATTATTCCTTAGCAGAGATTTTAATACTAAAAAGGCAGAGCTTCTGGAACTGAAGCTCTCAAGAGAGAGCACCTATAAAAGAGTAGTTTAAAAAATCAGGTAAATGAAGATCAATAACCACTGGCTAATTTTTATTTTGAACTGTTGGACTTCTGTTAAAACTCTGATACAGGAACTTAACTACATACTAAATGGCTACTGAGTGCATTAAATTAAAAATCCTGTAATAAAATAACAACAGATCATTTTCAAGTTAAAATTTCAATTTTATTTTTAAGGATTTCACAGAAGTCATATAGCACTGGAGCTGCTTCCCCCATACTAATTTCCCAATTATAATTATCTAAACAGGTGAGTTCCATCTCTTGGGAATACCTGCAAAAATAAAATATTCTGGGCTTGAATTTCAGGAAATGAAACAACTTTTAGCAGTCACTTTTATGTTATTTTCCTTCATTTATTTTCCAGACTAAAGACTACAGAACTCCGAAGAAGGAATATAGTTCCAAAATGTTAGATTGTGGCAGCTAAATTTCATGATACCGTATATAGTGACTGAATAACTAAATTCAGACATACTGTATGAACCTCTTTCTGATCTGAAAACTAAGAAAAGCTAGATGTACATGCCAGCATGTTTAATAAAGATGTACCAGACACAAACTGTTTATTTTCTGTTCTGCCATTCTTATAGTAACAGTAGATGGGTTCAGTGCAAATAAAACTCAATCTGTCAGGAAGTGTGATGTCACTGTTGCTATAAACTCAAAGGAACTGCTGGGTATCCAGATTCACTGTGCACTGCTGTACAACAGAAGGTCTGTAGCAATGAATTAAGCTCAAAGATGTGAAAGTAGCACTGGATCACAAAGCATACCTACTGGATCATAAAGCATACCTGCTGGGGTAAAGACGGACACCACACACAGACTTTCCTGACAATTATATATTTAGTTTCTTAACAGTTATGTATTTTTTTTAATTTTGTCCCCACATTTTCAAGACAGTAATTTTATTACTCCCCTTATAAAGATGACATGTAGCATTTATAGTATATTGGTTGAAACATCATTTCGCACCAGAAGTGTAAAAATATGTCTCATCCAGGATTTAAAAACTAACACCTGTCACATTTATGAGGTGGTGTAGAAAAATGGCTATGCTGAAAGTTTGGAGTTAAAATATTTAAAATTAGCAAAGTTATGAGTGAAACTGAAATATTGCAATGTTCACGTGTAACCTGGGCATTAAATGTAGTTGTACACCAAATTTTCAGCATAGCTTCTTATTACTCCACCTCATGAATCCAGTAGGAGAACATTTTCAAACTACTCCCAAAACATCATTCTTTGCCACATGTGTGAAAACACATTTTGTCCAGGATCTGAAAAATGACAGCTGTGACAGTCATGAGGTAATTTAAAATTACCAAAGTTATGATTGAGCGTAGGAAAATTTCAGTGTACGCTCATAACTTTGCCATTTTTACATATTGAGACCTCAAATTTTCAAACCTCTCCCCAAAAGTTATGAATCAAAGTTCAAATCTCATTGAAATACATTGAACCTCACTCACCTGACTTTCTCATATTGCAGTCGCAGGTTCAAGCAGCAAGACGTGTCTTTGATTGGAGACTGTATCTATGCCATGGGACATGTCCAGGTGAATGTGAGTCTGTGGGAATGTGGGGTGTGTGTGGTGGTGGGTGCTGAGTAGTGGTCAGGATGGAGTGGGTGGCGTGTGTGCAGGGGGGATCAGATCAGCGAAGAATCATTTTCTGTTTTACAGGTTTTAAAAAAATGTCTAGGAACAGTTTTCTTTATTTCAAGTCACATTGCAACACTGGAGATCATCAGGAGAGTTATGGAAGTGGCTGAGGAATGTGACTACTGACAGTCAGCCACTTTCCTTAGTTGTCCAGCTCTGTTGCCACCTGTGTGCTGGGCCTTTTAAGCCTACTCAAAAGTAAACAGTCGGACACATGGACGGTGATGGTCAGAGGCGAGCTGCGAACTGGATGGTGGGGGTGTGTGTGTGTGTGTATGTGAGTGACAGAGGTGTCCTACCTGCCACAACACAGCACTGGACATTTAAAAAAGTAATAAGAGCATGGGAGCATTCCGAAGCTATCATAGCCATGTAGCCTATCTAGTACTAAAGATCTGTGTTATGTCCAAATTAAAAAACTACTAGTGTCAGTTCAATCATTTTGAGTCACAAGATAATTGAGCAACTCAAAGGTTCTGTATGCTGATGCAGATTTTATTTAATAGATGGCAGTTAAATAAAAAAATATATATATATATTGCAGTGGTGGGCATGTGTGTCTGTGTATGTGTGTGTCTGTGACTACGTGAAAATAAATAAATAAGGTCTTAACAGAAAAGAGCAGTGGCTAAATTGGAAATTTGTAGGCGTGGGAACTCTTATACCTAGATTTTTCATTCTTTTTGCACACAGCACACGTGTTTCACGATGCATGTTTCACATGGTGAAATCCCCATTGACGCAAAGTCCGTCACTGTCGGGGTGTCATTGTGGGGACGTCATTGTGGTTGCATCAATGTTCCGACGGTATACAGTCTGTGGATATAACAAGGATGGAGGGGGAGACACCCCCTCTACCTAGGAAACAAATGCCACGTCTGAGGGCCCCAGACCTTTTCGGCATGGACAAACTTTCTCCGATTTATTCAAAAATAAGGCTACGTCTGCCCCCAGGAGAAACGCAAATACAGAGTTGGACTGCTTGAACACCCAGATAGGGTGTATGTTGCCTGTAAGCTGCTCAAGGAATCCATGCAATTTCAAGCTTCAGATATTTTAGCCTTAATTCATGTTTCTGGAGAGGACACATTTAATATCAGCTTCAAGACACCTGTAGGACTCACTAGTTTCTGGACTAAGTATGATCATCTAAAATTGACACCCTTATGGATCCCTTTTATTGTTATACCTCGTATCAAATCTTTAATTAAAACAATCACAATTATGTTTAGGAAAGAGGGGATAAATGTCAGTGATATGCACTACTGGCTGAGTAAGCGTTGTGAAGTACTGGGTACTCTGGTTGCTATTATCAATTCGGAAGGCATTTGGACAGGGGGATGGAGGTTTAAAGTTAAACTCTATCAATCTGAAACTGACATACTACATTTACCCAGCAGTTTTTCTCAGGGAGGGATGGGGGCTGTTTTATGCCAGCCAGTGCAAGGCCTGCTATAAGTGCTGAGCCTGTACCCACCTCGGCAGTACTTGTAACCAGCTGAGGTGCGCACTATATGGGGAATTTGGGCACATGAGTATGGTTTGCAGGAATATCATGAGCTGTAATCTGTGTAATGAAACTAGGCATAACTACCAGCAATGCCCCATGGCCGGCAAAAACAGATCAGATGGGTTTGACCAAGAAAATATTGTACATGCAGCCCAGGCAGACAGTCATGCACACACAGAGGGTAGGCAAGCATCTAATAGGTCAGAAAACCCAGCTTCCAGTGAGATGCCTCCTCTTCATCCCCCTGCAGAACCCCACCCTCCACCACCAAGGGTAACCCCTTCCCTGACAGACAAAGAGTCATCTTCCACAGTCAGTACTATTGACACTAACCCTTCAATTTCAACTAACCCTGTAGGGCATACTGTTACACAAGGAAAACAAGCTATGGCCCCCAGAGGATCCCCCTTTACCTGCACCTAGATGGATAACCAGAGCTGTAGCCAAACAAGTTCAATCCTTTTCACTCCCCCTCCAGAACACTTTTTAGGCACTACAAGTACATAGAGAATGAGGAGGCTCTGACCTGGAGTTAGAAGTATCCTCTAGGTCAGGGATACAATCAGAGACAGATGGAGAAGAAATACAAGCTAATTCTAATGACACAGTTATAGTGGACAAAAACATGAAGAAGAAAAAACTCAGAGGGAAAAAGCAAACATTTCCTTCTCAGGAAGAGATGACTTGAGTTATATCTTTTTCTTTCCTAAGTCAATATGATGTTCTTCCCTATTGCTTCTTTAGACACCTGTAGCATGAAAAGCTACAAAAAAAAAAGAGTCACAACACTCTCTCTATTTCAACATACATTACATAACATAACATAATTTTCTTTACAGGAAACTTGAATGTTTTCCAAGTTTGAAATTGAACAGGCAAAAAGAAGCTGAATGTGTGGGTCTTCATTTTGGTCTTTTGGCACAGATATTGTAGATGGTCTAGGAATTCTGTTTAAAAATGTGCAAATAGGCTGGCCCGGTGGCGCTGAGGTCTGAGGCACTGGTGCCTTACCTTGCGCTATGCTGGCGACCTGTGTTCGGGAACGAGCACGGGCCATTGGGGGTCGGCAGGGGAGGAGAAGGATTGAGCATCCGATAGACTGCTCTCCTTCTCCGGGAAGGGGGGTTCCTAGTGGTCGGTGCTCATTCACCCCCCGGTGGAGGCTGGAGGACAGGGCACCATACCACAAGCTGGGAGGAGTCAGGCCAGACACCTGGAGGAAGCACGTGTGGAAGCGTGCGCATGCCCCTCCATTGGCAACATTGCATGGTCTCGACTACTGGGGGAGAAAGCAAGGAAGAGAAAAAAACACTGCCATGACGTATGGTGGAGGGCACCTTGCAGGCTCTGCCCCAGCTAGTCACGGCGCTGGCCAACTAAATCTGGGCTTTGGAGGGGGAGTTGGGCAACCCCTGCTGACCCCGCCAGGGGGGAAGCCCTGGGGTCAGGTCAGCGCCGGCTGGTAGACGCTGGGGGACGGGGCTGGGGACGCCCTCCTGAGAGAGCCGGCAGTGAAGGAAAGAAACATAATAAGTCCAAAAAAAAAAAAAAAAAGTGCAAATAAGGATGACAAGATTTAATTGATATCCTTCCCGGGAGGGCCCTGCTATTGGACTATATTATGAATGGGATACCTTTTTGACTTATAAACACATATGCGCCTCAGGTAAAGACAACAAGAATAGCTCTATTTGAGAGAACAGGACTTTATTTATATACAGCCAAACATGTAATCTGGGGAAGTTATATGAACTGTGGTGTTGATTTTACTACCAATAACTCCACTATTGCAGGAAAAAAATTTTTTGTGACTCAATTTGCTTAAAAAATATTGTACACACTGATAATCTAACAGATGCTTCTAAACAAATACATACAGATCAAGGATATACTTATTTCAGACATATATATGCTACAAGGATTGACTATATTTTTAATTCCCAATATCTTATAAGCCAGTCCTTTAAATTGCATCCTTCCGAACTATCAGATCACTTATTGTTAGATTGCACAATGAGCCTGGATAAAACAACCCCCCCTTCTGTAACCATACCAACCAGAAAATATAGAGGTTAAACACCTTAGTTCTGGACTCTGAGGAAATAAAAACAGGGATCATACAGCTATTACATGCTAGACATACTGTTCCATATATGTATGAAAACCCCTGGACTTGGTGGTCCAACACAAAAAAGGACATTAAGGAATATTTTTATGCTATGGTAGAACACAAACAAATTCTGAGTATCTTATTTAAAGTACAGAGCTCAACTGTGTAAGTATATGTCTCTCCCCCATTTGGACAGAGTTTCTTGTAATTCACAGATTGAACACCTTAAATCTTTAATGTTTAAGCTACAATATAACAGGGTAGCCTCTTTGGAAGCTGAAATGAAATACGATACAGCAAAGCAGACATTTTCAGACCCTTTTGCAGCATGCAAGAATAAACTACACACAACTTTACTAACAGGTTTAATAAATGTGGCTGGTATTTTAAAAACATCAAGTGCAGATATTCTAGATATAGTTCATCAACATATTGCCAAAACATTTGGACATGCAGGCACAATTTCTAGCTGAACTGAAAACTTTCTCACTTTCCCTGCACCAAATTTGACAGAACTACATAAATCTGATTTGGTTGCTCCCATAACTAGAGTAGAAATTTTAAATATGACTAAAACTTTAAAAATGGGAACTTCACAGGGTCTGGATGGTATATTGAATGAATTCTACACAGTCTTTGCCACAGAACTCTTAGACCACTTAGAAGTAGTTTTTAACCATATCTTATCTTCTGAAGACATATCTCCTGAATTTGGGAATGCTATTCTTATTTTATTTAAAAAAGGGGATAAAATTAATATACAAATTAGAGACCTAGTAGTATGTTAAAGTCTCACTACAAAATACTAGCTAAATTATTATCCTCCAGATTACAAAAACCTGCAAAAATACTAATAGATAAGGCCCCGACTTGTTCCATCCCAGATGGAAATATTTCCCAGAACCTAACTCTGTTGAGAGATATATGTGAAACAGGAAGACCAGGTAGAATTCATGGTTACCTATTATCACTAGACCAAGCAAAGGCTTTCGACAGAGTGGCACACAATTATCTCTTTGAGGTACTTAGGCTATATGGGAGCCCACAAATAATGATCTCCTGGGTACAAACCCTTTATAAAAATGCTTTCTTCATTCCTTATGTAAATGGTCATTTTGGTAGAATTGCCCCTCTGAAGTCTGGGGTTGCCCAAGGATGCCCTTTAAGTCCTCCATTCACATTGGACCCACTGATAAGACAAACTCAACAAAGGCCATAATAGGAATTCCCCCAGAGATAGGTGTATCACCTCGCAAAATTGCAGCCTATACAGATGATATATGCCTGTTTGTGCATAATGATGCATCTGGGATAAAAACAAAGGAAGTTATTTCTAACTTCTCAAAAGTATTGGGAGCACAAGTTAATATAGATAAATTAATATGTATATGTGTCAGTCCAGCAGATTTAGGTCATAGCAAAATAACTAATATCAGCATCTCTACCACACCAATTCAAATTTTAGATATTTGGTTTGGTCATGGATATATCTCCCAACTAAACTGGGAAAAGAGACTTGAAATTTGTGAACATAAGAACCAACAATGGAAATCGTGGAAATTTGTTAAAGAGAAAAAAAGTTCTTGGCATTAAAAAGTTTCTTCTGCCTATTTTCACATATTTGAGCTCAGTATACCCCCCACCTATTGCATTGGAAACCAGAATTTACAGTAACTTTTTTTCAAATGTAATGGGGCAGCCATTTGATCCCAGTTAAGAGGGAAGTGACATATTTATCACTGAAGGCAGGAGGACTAAATATGATTGATCCTATGCTGTTTTTCATTCTTTTTTCATCTCTTCCTCTCTGATAGCAGGCATAATGGACTCCACATTGGGATGGAAAATTTGGACAGCAAACTTATTTAAACTTTATATGATCAAATGGATAACTGACCGATTGAAACTAATTAGTTCTCTACAAATTCCTGAGTATGCCATCCCCACATAAAAAAAAAAACTGACAAAATGGGGAATTACCAAACATAACATTGCTACCCAGTCCAGGAAGACATTATATGCACACATGATGACCCATGCACATTCAACAGAGGTAGCCTTTCCGAACTGCCTACCATCAAAGAAAAATGAAGTACTATCACTAATAAATAACCCTAGAATCCCCCAGAATATCTGGGATGCACTATGGCTTTGTTCTCATGGGAGGCTAGACCTTAGAGGCAATCTAAAACACAAATCCCTTTCAGAGCATTTTTGTCTTAGATCAGAGTGTGTCAATCTGGAAGAATCACAGGAGCACTTTTTCCTTCAGTGCAAATTTGCAATGCAGTTTTGGGAATTTCTTGCTAAATGTCAATTGGCCTTTCTTAACTAGAATTACATATGAGACCCTAGTACTAGGGGACTATGAGGGGATTTTCAGACAATACTACCCTAACACCTTGAATGTGATTTTTGCAAGTATTAAATTCTATTTGTGGTAAGCAAGGTGTCAGTACCTACTCCAACAGCTACAAACTTTTTATGTTTCCATAGCTATCTATTGAGAATAGCGTAAAATAAGTTAAAACAAGGGACCACCGATCTTACAATAAATCTAAAACAGATGTATTTTGGAAAAACATTACCTGGCTATAAGAGTACACTGTTACAGAATGTTAAGGGTATCTTTCCCTTATTACACCAGGCTGGGGACTTTACCAAACTGATGTTATTTTTAAATATAGTAAATGTTTCTTTCTGTGGAACTCTTTTTTTTCTCTGATGATTCCTTGAAATGACAAAATGTATGTATATGATGTGATTTATTTGTTTTGAATTTCTTCATTAAAATTCCCTTACTCTTTTTACGAAAAGTGCCTTGGGTTCTTTTACTTCCACCTGGACACCCACCAGGACAGCACCAGGATGGGTAGAAGAGACCTTGGTTTAATGTCTCATCCGAAAGAAGGTACACCCTAACAGTACAGCACCCCCTAATACTGCACTTGGATGCTAGTGTATTAGGTATGAGCCCAGTCCTGGTGTGGGACTAGAACCCATGACCTTCTGGCCCAGAACTGGATGTGCTACCAACTGAGCCACAGTGACACCGGACAAGCCCAGGCTGGCAGATGTTCAAGGCAGGGAAGGTGTTCTTGGTGTTGGTGCTGGTTGATGGGATTCAGGTAGGAAACAACAGTCAAGTACCAACACCAGGCAGCCCTGAGGTGTCTCTGTTAGATAATTAGGAGAGATGGGGTACACTCTTACCCCAACCCAGTAAAGAGAAGGGGTAGGCACTCTTTCCCCCAATCTCGGCCCAAAGTCCCCTGATGATGACCCCCAAATAACAGAGAACAGAGTGTAGAGCACTCCAAGGCAGAAAATGCTTCAGACATGATACATATTCCATGGGTTTAATGCCTCACAGACCTTGGAGTTATCATCAGTGACTCCCTGAAGCAATTGAGTCACTGCAACAGGGCATATAGCAAAGCGAGCAGGATGCTGGGATGTATTGAAAGGGGTACCAATAGCAGAAGGGAAGAGCTAATATGTTCCTTATATAGATCCTTAGTGGGGCCACACCTGGAGTACTGCTCCCAGTCCTGAAGTCTTCACCTTAGGAAGGATAGGGATAGGCTTGAGATGATGCAGCACAGAGTAATAAAAATGATTCAGGGCAAACAGGGCAGGTCCAATGAGGAGCACCTTAATGCATTGAAAATGCACTCACTGGAGACCAGAAGAGAGAGGGGACATGCGATAGAGACCTTCAAGTTCCTAAAAGGAATTAACAAGGTGAACTGCAGGGTGCTGTTTAGCATGAATACTAAGTTCACAGTCATGTGGACACAAGTGGAAACTGACAGGAAGGAGGTTCAGGAGAGACAAGAGGAAGTATTATTTTACAGAGAGGGTGATGGAGCCATGGAACAGTCTACCAGCCAAAGTGGTGGGTGTTAAAACCATTGGTGGTTCCAAACATGATTGGGACAGAATGAAGGGAATATTGGTTACTTGGGGCAGCAGAAATTGGGAGGAGAAGGGGGAGGAAGGATGGGAGGGCTAGGACCCTGGAGGGACAATAGGTTCCAGGGCTAAATGGCAAGGCAAGTTTTTTATTTTTTGAGGTGCCCAATCCCAGAGTTTCTGGGCATCATACACATAAATGCAAACTATTCATTAAAATAAAACAAATACATAAATTGAAACACTAATAAATTAACCAGGCCATATAAAACACAATTTTAAATAAAAGCAGTCATTAACAAGGGCTATCCCAGGGATATAGGCTAGTAGACAGTGTCTGGGAAGGCCTGACTGAACAGGAGGGTCTTGAGGTCAGCCTTGAACACTTCAACTGAAGGGGCCTCCCTTACAGATGGAGGAAACTAATTCAACAGGACGGGGCCAGCGACACTAAATGCTCTGTTGTAGGCAGTTTTTAGCCTCGTCCTGGGAATTGCAAGGAGGCTCCTAGAGGAAGAACGGAGGGAGCGGACCAAGGTAGTGGGTGTCAGAAGGTCAGACAAGTATCCAAGGCCCAACCCATGTAGGGCCTTAAAGGTGAGCAAGCCCACCTTGAAGAGGATCCTCCACCTGACCAGCAGCTAGTGCAGTTCACACAGCACTGGGGTGATGTGGCAGTATTTAGACTGCCCTGTCAACAACCTGGAAGCTGCATTCTGCACTAGCTGCAGCCGATGGAGGGTATCTCCTGAGCCCCCGAGGTAAAGCACATTGCAGTAATCAAGCCTAGATGTTATGAAGGCATGTACCAAGGTGGGGAGGTCCATGGGCAGAACTAGGGGCTTGATCTTGGTGATATTCCTAAGATTGTGAAAGCTGGTCCAGACAACGGATGACACCTGAGCTTCAAATGTCAATCTGTTGTCAAAGTTCACACCAAGATCACACCCTAGAGGAAGCCATCAGTGGCACAGATCCCAGGAACAACCCTGTTGCTGCTCCAGAGGCCATCCTATCATGCCCTCTGTTTGACTCCACCACCAGTACCTCTGTCTTATCGACATTCAGTCACAGCCAGCTGGATGCCATCCAGTCATTGATCTCGGCAAGGCAGCTGTTCAACACTTCCACCGCATTGGATGTCCCGGGGCAAAGGAAAGATACAGTTGGGTATCATCAGCATAGCTATAAAACCCAAACTGTATTTCCTAATAAGCTCTCCCAGGGGCAGCATGTACATGGCAAACAACATTGGTGACAAGACTGAACCCTGAGGTACTCCACATGACAGAAGGCTGGGAAGCAGGAGAAATTCCCCATTACTACCCGTTGCCTCCTATTCATGAGATAGGACTCAAACCAGTGGATGACAGTGCCGGCGAGTCCACAAAATTCCCTCAGGCGGTCGAGCAACACACAATGGTCTACCATGTCAAATGCTGAAGAGAGGTTGAGGAGAATGAGAATTGTCCCCTCTCCTCAATCTCGAGCCCTGAGGAGGTAATTATTCACCCAAACTAATGTGGTTTCCATGCTATGCCTCACATGAAACCCCGACTGGAGGGGCTCGTAAAGATCAAAGGCCACGAGGTGCTTCTCAAGCTGTTGCACCACAACCTTCTCAACAACCTTCCCTAAAAAGGGGAGGTTGAAGATTGGATGGTAATTCGATTTGATGTCAGGGTCTAGCGATGGTTTCTTCAGAAAAGAGGCCTAACCAGGGCCTCCTTCAAGGCATCTCGGAAGACCCCCTCAGAGACAGAGAACCAGACAATCAAGGCGAACACTGGGCCAACGGTGTTGACACATCCCATCAAGAAATGCATCAGCACCGGGTCCAGTTCACAATATGTGTGCTTTAGCCCAAGGGCAACCTCAATGACCTCAACCACCTCCACTGGTTTAAACTCCCCTCAACTAGACGGCATGCTCTCTGGATGCTGAAGGCGACCACTGTCGGCCACAGTGTGGCACACTGGCAGAACATCCTACTGGAAATGGGGAACTCGGGGAGACTGGATGGACTGTTTTTTTTTTTCTGCCATCATTGATTATGTTTTTGTGTTTCTAAGATTTCCATTTTGGTAAAATGTATGCCATTGTATCTATCACAGTTACAAAACACAGCTTGAATTGGCTACATGTGTGTCCATAATAAAACTTAGGGAATCTACAATAGAGGAAATGGATTAGAGTTTGGGTTTTCAGGAAATTTGCTTAGAGACAGTGGCAAACAAAGGACAGAAACTACTTCAATATGTAAATCATTTATCCAAAAATTTGTACAATCCATTAATAAAAGGTTCAGTGAGACAGATAGTTCTAAGATTCTGAAGGTTCTGAAAGGTGAATTATCTCTTAGGTTCATCTTGTTAGATTCTTCTTATCATGATCGTGGCTCTTCAGATGAAGAATCTTGTTCTTTATGTGGTGATATAGCATCTTCTTCTGCTCTAATTCTATACAATGTTTCCAGCATTTTAATAACATGCAATTCATCCCTATTCAAACAGAATTTGAAAAGATGGGCAAACATAAATATATATACACATGTATATATATATATAGCCACTTCAGAACACTGGTAAAGAAACAATATCTCTTTAAAATTATTATTTATATATGAATTTTTTTTTGTGACAGAAGGGGACAGTATTTATCCATGTCTGCCAAATCTTGCTCGTGGTTTTCCAGTAATTCTAGTGTCCACTGCTGAATGAGAGTTTGTAAAGTCTCATTAAGGCACAGCTCAGATTGTTTAAACACACAATCGCATGATAATTCTGCTGACTATTGTAATAAAATATCTCTGGTTGCTACCTGACTTGGTACTCGTGTACCTATATTATGACTACTGTGATCTATCTATTACCAAGCATGTACCACCAGTGAATGCCTGTAACATTGGTTGCTTTTTTAATCTAAGTGTTATGTACTGTACTGTTTTTGTTTGCTGTGATGTATTGCTCTCTTGATGAGGTGCCTTTGTAAATGAGTCTATGACTCAAAGGTTTGTAAACCGATGATCTAATAAATAAAATAAATAATTAATTTCCAAACAGTATCTGCTCAGGGCCACAACGGCTACTAAGGCATTAACGTGCTAACAGATTTTTGTATTTCAAAGGTTTTATGAGAAAAGACACACTGAGCTAGTAACCGCTCATTTTCAGATGTGTCCTGGGGGAAAGGGGAAAAAATGACAGTTACCAAATGCAGAATATAAAGTTCATAGAAAGGGAATAATGTAATAAAGATAGAGGACAATTTTGTCCACATTTACGCCATAGCAGTAGAAAAAAACAAAACATAAACATCAAGGTAATGCAGTGAAACGTGTTTTTGGTTCTGGACAGACACACCCCCTTGAAAATGCGCACAACATGCACACACACACACACACACACACACACACACACACACACTTAGAGACCTTTGTCTCTGCCTGCATACACAATCCCTTTCTGAAAAATGGCAGGTTTCTGAAGAGCTCACTTTAAAATACCCAGAGCTTAAACATTTTACACAACTAAATGGCTCTCTAGGGAATTGGAGGCTCTAATGAAGACTTGGGCTAGGTCCTGAGTCACTTTCAAAACTGAACCCACTGCCAAGAGCTGGAACACATATAGGAAACTTAGGAATTAATGCAAAAGTAAAACAAAACTCCTTAAATCCTCCTTCTTTAAGGCACAACAGAAACATAACCCTGGTGACTCCTGCAGTTTTTGGACATAGGTGAACTCAGTCATGAAACAGGGCCCCAAGGTCAACTCTATTAACTTGATCACCGATTCCGGTCTACAAACTGATCTGTCAACAGTAACTAGCATCTTTAATAGTAATTTCACTAATCTAGAACCGTTTCTGGCCCAGCTCCCCCCTGCCTCCCAGGGCACTCAGTCTCTGGGCCCAGATGTAGAGAGAGAAGTGACTGTCCCTCATTTCATTTCAAGATTACGTCACCCTCAGAGGTCTGTCAACTATTGTGGGCCCTACCAAACATAGGTAGTGCTGGGAGCAATGGGCTCTGCTCCCAGTTTCTGAAAATAGCTATGGATTTCATAGCCAAACCCCTTGCATGCATCATTAACCTATCACTGACTACTTCCATCATTCCCACTCTTTGGAGAGAGTCCAGGGTTGTCCATATCCTTAAATCAGGTGATTATAATCTTTTTGAGAACTATAGGCTCATATCCATCTTATCACACATGAGCAAGATACTGGAGAAAGTAGTATTTCCACAAATATCCAAACACCTTGCATTGTACAACCAACTATCCTCAGACCAGGCCAGTTTCAGAAAGGGCTATAACACTACCACAGCCCTTGCTCAGTTCACTGATCATGCCCTCAGGGAGGCGGACAGGGGGAGTTTCACTGGGGCCATATTTGTAGACCTTTCCATTGGATTCAACATGGTTGATCATGGTATACTACTCAAGGAACTGACTGAGTCAGGGTCCTTCCCCCCCACTCCTCTAGTTGAGTTAAAAATTACCTTACAAACGGGACCCAGATGGTCTGTATTGGTGGAATCTTATCCAGTCCACTTCAAGTGCTAAGGGGAGTCCCCAAGGGGTCCATCCTTGGACCCCTACTCTAGTCGATCTTTGTCAACCCACTCTTTTCAGAACCAACTGCAAATAGCAGGATCATGAATGCAAATGATCTCATCCTATTCAGCAGTGACAGCACCACCCTCAAACTATCTCAATCACTTTCCACGGACTTCTCTGCTGTAGTACAATGGTTCACTCAACACAGGCTAGTCATTAATGAGAAAAAAAGTAAAGCTATGCTGCTCATCTACAAACACAGGCTTACCAGGCACTCATCTAATTCCCTGCACTTCCTTAATATTTATCCCCTAGATGGATCCACTCTGGAACAGGTAAAATATTTTAAATACCTGGGGTAACTCTAGACCCCTCCCTTAGCTTCGTCACACACATAGGTCAGGCAATCAGAATGGTTAACCAATGGCTGAGTGTGTGCTACCACCAGCAATACCTATTGACACCTGAAGTGAGACTTGCAATAGGGCAGGGCACCCTTCTTTCAATTCTGGACTACTGTTCACCCATCTTATACCCTACCTCAACTCAACTCCTTAATATATTGAACACAGCATACAACAACATCTATAGGTTTGTTACTCTACCTCCTTACAGCACCCACCACTGTACCTTATATCAATCAATAGGATGTCTGTCCTCTCAGGCATGAAGAGACCTGTTGTTTGGTTCATTCATTTTTAAAATGCTCTACTACATTGCTAAATTCTCACTAACGGGCATGCTTACTGTCAAACAGGGCTCTTGCCAATTGAGGTCCTCCTCTAATCAAACCCTTGAATGCCCCAGGTTATCCACAGTTATGGGTCAAAGGGCTTTCTCTTGGGCAGCCCCTAAGTTCTGGAATTCTCTCCTGGTAGAACTGCACTCCCTGGAATCCCCCTAACCTTCAAATGGCACTTCAAGAATGCACTAACACCCAATGTGTCCTGTAACTGCTAACTAGGACTTCAATCAGCACTATGTACTTCTGTGTTCACTTGTATTTGGCATGGGTCTAGTGTTTCCTGGTCACCGTTATTCTCTAATTTAATTGTTATCCCACAGTGCTGGGCTAAATGTCTAAATGCTGTACTTGGAAAACTCATTTGTCTGTAATCATTATGTAAACTGTTATTGTAATGTCATGCTGATCATGTTTAGTAATGTGTACAATCTAGATGGCCCATATCATACCTGAAAATGGTCCTTTGCATCAGTTAACTTTTCGGTTATCAAATACATAAATAAATAAACAATAAATACATGAATGTGGCAGATTAATGACGTAATTAGATAAGAACACAACCAGAAATTAGAAAACATTCTTAAAAACTCTAGTTCTGAAGAGCTCACTTTAAAATACCCAGAGCTTAAACATTTTACACATGAATGTGACAGATTAATGAAGTAATTAGATAAGAACACAACCAGAGATGAGAAAATGTTCTTAAAAACTCTAGTTCTGTGTAGGTCGAATGTCACAGAAGGCATGCTATGTAGAAGGCTGGGAAAGGCTGACTAAGTTGACAGGTTTATGAGCTATGAAACTATCTTGAAAGGATACTACCCAGATTGAAGCTTTATCACACAAAATAGTGCAGCACTGCTCAGCTGAATGAACACAGCAGGCACTTCAATTAGGCACAGCAGGCAATTCCATTCTACACTTCAATTAAGCAGAGTGATTACACAAAACCTTCAATTTTATCTCGTCCATTCGGAATCTGCAGAGCTCCCTCTCTCTACTGAGATAGCAACATGTCTGCAGGACTCTGCCCACTGCAGCCATAAAAGGACCCTCATAATCTGAATTTGTATTTAAAACTGCCTTTGAAAAATGGGATGTATACTGTTACACAACATTAGTGGTGATAACTAAAACAAAATGGTGAAAAAATATTTTTGCTGCAAAGAAAAACACAGCAGAGCTAGCCCTGTCTTTATCTTTGTGTCCCAGTCATTTTCTTCCTCCTACCAGGTCTCTGTGAGTGGTACTAAGTCCTTGTTTTTTTACATAAACATTTTATTGATAGTTTTAAAGAAAATAGATCTAAATACATAAATTGCACATGTTCCTAGGCAGTGCCCCCGGAAGTAACAATTTAAGAAAACAGGATGATTTAACTAACTCTTACAGTAGCATACCTAACTAACAACATCATGTCATTATCCAAATAAATATCATAAAATACCTATTTTAAGCTTAAGATATCCAACATGGAAAAGATCAGAAGAGAAAAAAACAGAATGAAACATCAATAATACCTTATGTCACCTGTCAAATCTAGACCATAACTGTGCATTATGAAAAATATGTCCTGAAGGAAGTCCTAACTTTCTAGGTACTTTAGGCCCTTGAGCTTACCCATTTTGCTGGGTGTGCTACTCATACTGGCCTGCATGTAAGTAAGGGTGGTTGTCCCTCAATGCTTCCTCGCTCCCGCTAGGGGTCTCCTCTACAACTTCTTTCATGCTTTGCTGTCATTCCCTGTTTCTGCCTCTTGCCCTTGGTGATCCAGACCTTTGTCATATATATCCCCTAGTTCAAATCCCTGTCTGTTCATTCCACTGTCCTAGCCAGACCACCCCAACTTCCTGCTGGTGCAGCCCATCCCAGATATATGTGCACCCCTTGCCCTGTAGGTCCTTCAGTTGGTCAAAAAAGACTTTCCATCTTGCACCAGAACCTTAGCCAAGCTTTGACATGCCCAGTGGTTTGCTTCTGCTTATCATTAGCCCCCAGGACTGGGCGGATCTTAATAAAGATCACCCTGGATACTGTTTCCTTCAGGAACATAAGCACACAAATAGAGGTTCTTAGACACTGGCAATTCTTCTGAAAACTGTATGAATTTTATTAAGTGACAAAAACAAATGATAGCACAAGAAAAGGCACACAGGCAGCCACAATGTTTCATGCTGCACTGCCTCTGACACGAGGAATACTTCAGAAACATCCTTCAATCCATGAATTACCTCCTCACATCCTCAGGACTTGTGTTTCCTATGTTGTGCATGCCAACTTGGGGATCAGTGGTCTGGTCCTCCCTCCAGCTCTTTTATTGGCCCTAGATATCACTTATCCAACTTGCACTTTAGGCAGGCAAATAGCCTCTCCAGGATATCCTCTTGATCCAGCAATGCCCCTTCCAACTCACCCATTTCCCTAACTATGGAGTCTCCAATGACTACTATCTTCCTGCCTCTTCCCCATCCTTTCATTCCTCCTCCCTGGCATATTGTGTGTCCAGGTGTGTGGACTGCCCCCACCAGCTCCAGTCTTCTATTAGCCCCCCCAATCTGGCCAGGCAGATGCTAATACAAGTTACTGGCATCCACTGGTGATGGCTGTCCCTTATGACCATGCCTGCTACCTCCATTCTCAACTTGGATCCATCCATCACCTCTATAATTAGAGATCACAGTTAATCACCCTCTTCCCTACCCTACCCTACCCTACCAGTCCCTGCCAACAACCCTCCATCTAGTGCCATGTCCCCAGCCTCCTCTCCCTATCTCACTCTTCTTCCTGCTCCCCCTCCCCCTACCCCAAGTTCCCATCATACCTTCAACTGCCACTCAGGCCTGTCCATGTTCTCTTGGGATCACTGACTGCAGTTGTACACTCCTTGTTTTCCTTAGATATTATGGTTTACATCACATAGCCCAGCACCACACTATATGCCCTTCTCCCTCAGTGGCCTTGCCACTAGAGCCCTTCCTCTCCCACTCCCCCGCTCCACCTAGCAACCAGCACTCTTTCTTGCCCATGGCACAATAAGTTGCCATTCCAGACTGGCAACATGCCTTTCCAGAGCAATAGCCAGACTGCAGCAGCTATAGATGTACCCTTCTCCACCTCCCTATGTAGGTAGGATGGTATACAGTATATCTTGCAAGCCCAGCACATCAAGTGTTCTTCCATTCTCCCTGGTAACCTCCTCCAAATCAATACCCTACCTACCTGTGGGCTTCTCCAGAAGGGTGCAAGTGGCCTCCATGGTTACCTGTCCTGAACTGACCTCTCCATTAGCATGGCCCGCTTGGCTAACTGGCCACTCCTATCAGTATACTTCTTACGCAGGCTGCCACTCTCACAAGCTGCCACTCATAGGAGTGACAAAATATATGCAGGAGCCAAAAACTAGCCTAGCTGAGGAATGTGACTTAGCCTCTCTCCCAGTCATCATGTAGCCCCAGCCTGCACGACAAAACTATTATCATCTAACCCCCAGTTAGACACAACTCTTTATTATTGCTCCTTAAAGAGCTAGTACACTGCCTAAAATTAATATTAATGGTTACTTTTTATAACTGAATTACATTTTTGTTTTACTTTTCTTAATAAGAAGCTTTTCTACCTGATAGTTTAATGTGTGATGCGTGGAGCATTACTTTACCTGGAGAATGACATAGCTAGTTCTAGTCCCCTTCATTCTTCATCAGCACTGTGATCTCACAGACTGTGACATCACAGCTGAGCAACAACAGTCCCTCATCTTTTGCAAGATTGGTTCCGGAGTGACTTCACAATGACTGAGGTCATTACTGCAGATGAAGTATGAAGAGGAACACAACAAAATGTGTCTGCCTCCAGCCAAAGTATTACTCCTCGCATCATCTAATAGTATCAGGTAGAAAACATCTAACAAACAGAAGAAAAATGTAAAATACTTCTGAAATAAATAGCTACTACTGGCTGCTTTTAAAAATTAATAATATTATCTGTCTGCCATTTTTGGCACTAGTGGCTCTTTAACTATAGGCTTCTGAGACTGGTCCCCAATTAACCTACAGAAGCTATAGTTTTAGAATTTGCCCCACTACTCACCTCCTAATTTTAGTTTTCAGTTTTCTCCTTTGAAGATAACCCTCCCAAGCCTAACTATAGGCTCTGTGGCTGGTCCCAATTACCCTGCAGATGCTACAGTTTCAGAATTTGCTCCATTTCTCACCCACTGTTTTTTTTAAACCCCCAAGGGTTACCACCCATTAAAAAACCTAAAGTGAGACATTTCTTACTGAAACATGATCTTTTACAAGACAATCTGTATCATTAACAAATGAAACACATTTCTTTTCTCCAAATAATCAGAATTAAGACTTAGGACCTGATTCATGAAAAAGGAGGGATACGCTCAAAAAGAGCATATCTCTGCTGTGTTGCCATGCACCCCAGAACTGCATAGGGACAGGTGCGATCCACAGCCCCATCCTCTTGCCCGCTGCTGGTGTAGAGCCCCTGCATAGAGGCTGTGGGTGGCATGGGGAACATTCCAGCTGGGATCTCCAGGCATCCAGTCAGATGATTGGGTTGGCTCATCAGTGAACCCCCCCCCTTGGGTCACATGGACAACAGTATATGGCAGTCTGTGTTGGTCCTCCATATACTGCCTTATTCCTATGGGCACTGGTCAAGTTTTCATGTCATCACTGACTTCTGCCATCTACCCCCCCTCAAAACTATGCACCGAGGGCTGTGGGATAGTGGAGAGGGGGCAAGCTGATGAGTTATGGCCAGGCAGAGAGGGGTGCAAAGGCACTACAGCAGCCCCTATGGTCCTGTAGCCTCCACTCTCTCTGCCAGTCACATTCACTGCCCTAGCAGCGCTCTACGGTTGTCTGCCCCTGCCTCCTGCCCATCCCACACCCAGTGTGAAGATGGTCACACCGGCAGAGATTGAGAACAGAGTGGGCACGAAGCCCAGGCAATGGATGCTGTGGGGTGCCCCCATAGTGCACACCCTGTACACAGAGAAATATGTGGCTTTCCATGACACTCTGCAGGTGCAGAGTGGCTGTACGCCATATGTGTATCTGGTCCTTAGTGTTATAGTTTTTTAGTTGTTCTTACTGTGTTCTGTCATTTGAATGTATTTTAGTTAAAAGTATCGTAGTTTTCTGTAACACACAGATGAAAGTAAGTAAGAAAAGGACATTTTGCATTTTTCATGCTTTTTGGCAGGACACAGACACCTAAATCAGGATAGGTGGTAACCCTCCCCCCCCCTCCACAGTGTAGGTAGCTATCACTGTTCTGCTGACAGGCCCTCTGTTAAAAGAAAACACTGGAAAAGATGCAGCTTTCCTCAGTCACTACATAAACTCTCAATTAGTGCTTTCAGACAGTAACAACTTTTTTAATGATTTAAAACCGCTACCCACAACTTCCACTTTCTGTTGCTGGCAGCCATCATCTTGTGAGCAGTAGTGAGATTCCTGAGCTCACTGTATGCTAATATGTCTGTTTGACCTTTGCTATTGGTTGGCAGGACACATTAGTATAAAGTGAGCTCAGGAAGCTCTCTGCTGCTTGTGAGATGGTGGCTGCCAACAATAGAAAGTGAAAGTTGAAGACCACTGTTTAAGTCACTAAAAAAGCAAGTAGAGGTCATTTAAAAAAAAATGTTACTATCTGAAAGCACTAATTAGGCATTTTTGTAGTGCCTGGGTAAAACTGTGACTTTTCCAGTGTTTCCCTTTAAAATGCTCACAGAAGTAATGAGATATATGCATGTAACCCCCCCTACAAATGGGGTTCCTGAAAAGTCTTCCTTGGACTTGCCTAAATGCTCACTGCCAGACTGGTGTCCTGCATTTTAGCAATTTAAATGTATTGCCCTAGAGTGCCTGTATAGCCTCTGTGTACTGTCTCTTTAAGAGCTGCCTAGATTGCAGTTATAATTAATCTGGGAGGGGGGTGAGTGTTTCTATGCTTGAGTCCAGCCCGGGCTGCCAGATAATCGCTCAGTTTCTGCCATCGCTATTTACACAGAGGGAGCTCTGTTAGAAGATGTACTTGTTTGCTGAATATCTGTTAGAGTGGTAAAGATATTGTAGTTTGTCTAACCTGCCTTCTTTGCAGCATTGACAGTTTCTGTTTACCTCCACCATCTTGGACTGCCAGATTGGACCAACCAGTGTCTTTGGGGACTCTAAAATGGAGCCTGTCCTCAGGGGCTTTGTGGGAGCAAAATTCTGTAGGAATTGTAGTTTTGGGCTTTTGGCACCTAAATGCACCTGGAGGAGGAGCTCTTGTTGTGACTGACAGACAAATCCGCCAACCGAACCTTTTGGATCCTGGGAAAAGCCCCAGACTGCTGGCAGTTTCAGTCAGATCTGAGTTGGGAAGTGAAGAAGCAACAGCTCGAGACAGTTGAGCAGCCGTTCTGCGTAGTTTTGCTCGGAAGAACTGTGGAAAGGCTTGAGTTTGGCCTGATTGCTTGCTTGCTGCCCCTGAGAGGGGGAAGAGAATTCATTTGGACTGAATCTGAAGTTGGAGAATGAATTAAGCCACTGAATTGTGAACAGGCTCCAACCTGAAGAAGACCGAAGATTTGCTGAATGTGATCAGCCTGTCAGGATTTCCAGCCACCTCTGAACTCCCAGATTGTGCAGAGACTCTGTAATTCTGACCAGGGAGCCATTGGTATGGTACAGTGGAATTTTCTTTGCATGTAAATGTGCTGTGTGCTGATAGTGGGTCATGACTGGGCTCTCCACTGTGTGTCTGAACTGTGTTTTGCTTGCTGGAGGCTGCATCCAGCACCACAGACTGAAATCTGTATTCATCTCCATTTGGCCTGAGCCTTGCCACACAGGCCCAGCCAGAATACCTGCTACACTGAGAAAGTCATCGACGAGAGACCTGCCTGGGGATCAGCCCCCTGCTCAATGCCTTGAACAGGAACAATGCCTCAGTGATTCGTGTGGGCCCTGCTTCTCCTGGCACTCCAGCTCAACAACCTGCAGTCTCGATTTCATCCTGTCTGCGTCCAATATTGGGTATCACGAGTAAACATCAGGATAGCTCCCAGCAACAACAGCTAAATCTAAAGTGTTGTCATCTGATTGCTTTGTTGACTTTTCCTTCATGAACTGAGCCCTCCAGCTCCGGATTACAAATAGTGTGTGTTATGCATGTTGCCTTCTTCCATCACAGGGCCCCAACCTGCTGCGACGCCGGCCTACCCTGGGCAACGCTCCTGGTTAGCTCAACTCTTCTCCACCTGGGTACCCAGAGTGTGAGACTGTATAGGGACTCTGAAGTGCATACATGACTATTTGATTGCTATAGCCTTTAAGCAAATTAACCTGATTACGCCCCTCCCTTGTTCAAGTCCCCTGAATAAATCAGATCTAACTCTTTTTTGCATTTAACCTGACTGTGGATCCAGTTTGTGCCAAAAGTACTGTACTGTTGCTATTTGCTGTGCATAACCTTGTTTTACGGGGGGTCCCCAGGGTCGAGCTAGAGGAACCAGCCCTGGTGGTAAGTGCAAACAGTGTGGATACTTGTATGGTGTACAAGGAGTACTGTGAAAGTGATTGTTGTACATTGTTCAGGCCACTAGAAGGGAAAGAGGGGGGTTACAGTGTCCCGGAGGGCTGTGCCCAGGTTAGCTTGACCACTAACAACCCTGACCTCCGGGTGGAGGCACCCGTTTCAGTACCCAGGCCCCTTAACCTGCAACTAGCCATGCAGGCAGGGTTAGTAGCCCTTGGGATAGCACCACCTAGGGGTTACACGCAGAAGCCATAAACTAGCCCTGCTTAAGAATAATGGAGTGAAGCCCCTCCCACAAATAATGCACATCACCTTATCCCCTAGTCTTCAGGGTAAGAACCAGCTCTTTATTATCACTCCTTAACTACAGGCTTCTGTGGTTGGTCCCACTTTGCCTGAAGGCACCATAGATTTAAAATTTGCCCCACTACTCTAGTGACACAGTAGAGTTTTACTTCAATTGCAAAGTTCTGGCAAAGTCACTGACTTCGACTTTGGTGAAGTTGGCCATTTTGTGGCAACTTTGACTTAGAAAAACTTTGCAGACACTTTGCATATAACTTTGCCTTAGATGTCGCCTTACAGCAAATTCAGGCGAAGTTTCCTCAAAGACGAACAAGTGCCTGCAGGTAACATGCAATAGTTCCTGCAGGTCACATAATACAGCTCTGTGTACTCAGGGTCCTTCAGTTTCACTTTGCAGTCTGTGTGAGTGAGTGGAAGGGAACAGATAGAACAGTTACGTAAGAACTTACCGTAACAGTAGATCTTCAAGGGGATCGCAGTCATCAGATAACACCATAGGAACCTTCACTGTCAGTGAAGGGGAATCCACATGGAAGATTTTCAGCAGTACAACTGGGGCCGCCCACACCGCCGATGCCAGCTGACGTCAGCAACCCTACATGGGCATAGGTGGCTCTGCTCCCTTCTCAGTTCTTTCCCCCTGGAGACAAAAGGAGCAAGACTCACACCCTGGGGAACTGAGGAGAGAAAGAGGTACTCAGCTCTAAGAAAAAAGACTGGATACACCAGATAGCCAGTTCCTAGACAGGAGCCCCAAGAAAGGGGAAGGTGGGAGGGAAATCATACCTGATGACTGAGATCCCCTCAAAGATCTACTGTTACAGTAAGTTCTCACATAATAGTTCTGTCTTCATCAGGGGTATCTCAGTCATCAGGTAATACCATAGGAACAAGTACTAAGCAGTGACAAGTGTAAACAGACTGTCTGGGAGGCCGGATCTCCATAAGCCTAAGACAGGAGTCCTTATAACACAGCCCCGCCAAATCCTGCATGGGCTTTTGATGCAATGTCCAGACTGTAATGCTTGGTGAAAGTGTGGGCTGTACTTTAGGTGGCTGCTGCACAAATGTCAGCAGCTGAGACCCCTTTGAAACAAGCCACTTAGGTAGCCATGCCTCTGGTGGAATGAGTTTGACAGCACCAGGCAATACTTTGCTGTATTTGTTGTAGCAGAACATAATGCAATTTGCCAACCATTTGGATAAACATTGCTTAGAAACTGAAGTGCCCTCTCTACCTGGGGTGAAAGAAACAAACAACTGCTTGAAACTGAAGTGCCCTCTCTACCCGGGGCAAAAGAAACAAACAACTGCTTAGACTCCCTGGACTCTTTAGTCCAAAGCAGATAGTACTTCAGAGTTCTGCGCACATCTAATGTATGGAGCAGTGTTTCTCTTGGATTGGCATGCTCAGGAAAATAAACAGGAAGGTGGATAGACTGATTCAGTATGACCTCAGAAACCACCTTGGGCAGAAACTTAGGATTTGTGCGCAAAGATACCCTGTCTTTCTGAAAAATCAAATAAGGCTCCTTGCACCAGAGGGCCTGAAGCTCTGAAATTCTTTGAGCAGAAGTAATTGCAACTAAAATAGCACTTTCCAAGAGAGAAAGCCAAATTGCAAGTTGCAATCAGTTCAAAAGGAGACAGGGTCAACTTCTCCAAACTAAAATTCAAGACCAAGCCAAGACAGAGGAATGGACTGGAGGTTTCGGGTGCAGGATGCCCCTAAGAAAGGTATGGGAGACATCCAGCTGAGCAATTGTGCGGTCTCCTACGGACTCATGAAAGGCAGAAATAGCTGAAAGGTGGACCTTGAGTGAGGAATACTGGAGGCCTGAGTCAGACAAAGAGATCAGGTAGTCCATGATATGATTCACAGAACAGGTGAAAGGGTCCAGGGCATGATTGGCAGCCCAGATGGCAAACCGATTCCAGTTCATTTCATATGTGGCATGAGTGGAAGGCTTCCAAGCGGCTACCAAGATGTCTGCTACCCTGTTAGAGACCCCAAACCTGGCAATGGCTATGTTCTCAGGAGCCAGGCATGCAGATGAAGGAACCTGAGGTTGGGATGGACCAGGGTCCCATGATCCTTGGTTAGCAGATTCCTGCAAAGAGGCAGAGGAACTGGGGGCTCCTCTGCCATCTGCTGAAGCAGAAGGAACCATATCTCGCGAGGCCAAAATTTTGCCACCAGAATCACACTGGCCCCCTCCATTTGTAGCTTGATCAACACCCCCTGGATCAGGGGAAATGGAGGAAATGCTTACAGAAATCCTGCTCCAAGAGAGGGGTAATGCATCTCACCAGAAAACTCCAGGTCCTGGATCCAGTGAGCAGAAATTGGGCAGTTTTGCATTGAGTTGTTATGCAAAAAGGTCCAACTCTGGACAGCCCCATCTGTCGAACAGATCTTCCGCTAAGGATGAGAGGCGCTCCCATTCATGTATGCTGGATGGAGTCATGCTGAGCCTGCCCACCAGGGTGTTTAGGACACCTGGCAAGTGGACTACAGAGAGATTCAGACTGTACTCCAGAGCCCAATACCACACTCTCAAGGCCTCCTTGCAAAGGGGCTATGAGTGAGTCCTGCCCTGCTTGTTAATATAGTAGCCTACACTCAAATTGTCTGACTGCATCAGCAGTTAACCTGGAGCAAGATGCTGCTGCAATGTCTGCATGGCATAGAGCACCGCTCTTATCTGCAGGACATTGATATGAAGAGTGGCTTCCCATTGGGTCCAGGAGCCCTGGGTTTGGAAGGGGCCCAGGTGTGCTCCCCAGCCTAGACACAAAGCATCTGTGGTTAAAATCTGATGTGGGGAAGAGAGCTGGAAGGGAACCCCTTGAAGAAGATTCAAGGGGTCCATTCATCACTGCAGTATCTTGTGTACTGGAGAGGAGACCAGAACTAGTTGCAACGTGTCTGTGCGCTTGTCCCATTGCACTCTGAGGGCCCATTGAAGGGTGTGCATGTGAAGCCTGGCCTGTAGAATGGTGGGAATAGCCACTGCCATTAGGCCCAACAGTCTGAGGTACACCCCGGCAGGAATGTACCGATGCCAAGCGACTTCCTGAGTTTGGGCCATGAGGCACTTCACCCTGTTTTGGGGCAGGAAGGCCTTTCCATGCTCAGAATCCAGAACCACCCTGATGTACTGTAGCCTTTGGGACAGCTCCAGCACCAACTTGGGCAAATTGACAGTTATGCTCAGGGAGTGGGAGAGCTGAAGGGTATGCTCCAGAGTCAGCAAAAGCTGTTCCCTGGACAGGACCTTGAGAAACCAATCATCCAGAAAAGGGAAGACATACAGTCCCTCTCTCCTGAGAGCCACTGCGACCGCTGCCAAGCACTTGGTAAAGACTCACAGTGTAGAGGATAAGCCAAAGGGTAGCACTTTGAACCGATAATGCTCACCCTGAATGGCAAAATGAAGAAGCCTCCTGTGAGGAGGAAAGACCAAGATATGCAGGTAAGCATCCTGCATGCCCAGAGAACAGAGCCATTCTCCGGTCTTGAGGAGGGGCATTAGGTCTGGCAAAGTTACCATTCGGAACTTTCTGTACTGGACAAAATTCAGATCCTTCAGATCTAAGATGGGCCTCAGATCTCTGGTCTCTTTGGGGACCAGAAAGAACCTGGAATAAAACCCCTGATTCCTCTGGTGTCCGGGCACTGTTTCAATGGCCTGCTTGTGCAGAAGAGACTGTACTTCCTCCCGGAGAACAGATAAGTGAGCTGGGGGATTGTCGGAGGGCGGCAGAGGGGTGTCTGGAGGCTGAAATATAAGCTCCAGGGTGTGACCTGTTCTATGATCTGCAGAATCCATGCATCTGAATTTATGGTCCTCCATTGATTTGGATGGAGGGAGAACTGACCTCTGACTACCGCCTCCTGGGTCTGAACCAGAGTAGGGGGGTCTGACAAGGAATCAAGCTGAGGTGGAGCCTGCCACAGGGGCTGGTCCTTCATTTTTGGGTCTCTTGGCCATTGCTCCAGCGTTGGAGGGGGTGGACAAGGGAGCCTGGGCTCTAAGTTTTCCCTGGGTATGGGAAGCTGATCCAGGCCTACTGGCCTGTCTATGAAAAGCAGGTCACCCTCTGCCCCTTGGCTGAGTGTGGTAGAGGGAATGGACCAATTTAATGACCATGCCCGAAGCCTGCAGATCATTTATGAGGTTCTGAACATCAGGGCCAAAAAGTTTGGTGCCATTGAAAGGGGTGTTAAGCACCTTGTTCTGCACATCAGCTGAAAATCCGGAGACTCTAAGCTAGGAGTGCCTATGAAGGCATATGTCAGTGGCAGCTGCTCTGGCAACTGTATCGGCCATGTCATACAGTGATCTGAGGAGGTGTTTGCTAAACATCCTCTACAGTCTTGAAACACTGAAGCAGTTCCTGATTCTGGGAGCCATCAGGGAGGGCCTGAGCTGCAGCATTGGCCTTTCTCCAGTTGGCATTTTTGTATTTAACCATGTGCGACAGATCATTTGCAATCCTCTGACCCAAGGTGGAGGAGGCATAAACCATTTTTCCCAAGAGGTTCATCCTATGAGATTCCTTGTCTGGGGGAAGGGAGCTAATGTGTCTATGTGCACCTTAGATCTGTTATGAACTGCTTTGATGACCACAGAGTCAGTTTTGGCCTGGGGAGCAAAATAAGGGAGATCCTGATGGGCATTATAAATTTTGTCTGCGTGGCACAGCTGGCACCATGTCTGGCCTGTACCAGGCTGCCATGGTGACATTCTTCAATGCTGGAAGCACTGGAGGAATGATCTTGGGGGAGAGTCAGGGATCTCCAGGAAGTCCACCAGGTCTTTCCTGGTTACATTCTCTTCCTCAGTCTGGAAGCCCATGGTGGCAGACAACTGCTTCATCATGTTAAAAAATGTGGCATCCTCAGGAGGAGACCTTGGAATGTGTTTGACAGAGTTCTCACTGACCGAGGAAGCAGTGGACTTGTCAGAGATTACTGGACTTTAGAAGGGCAGACTTTGCCAAAATGGGTGAATGGCTAAGGAATGCACTAGCAAATGGGCAGGAAGGAGGGGTGGAAGATCAATGGGGAATAATAAAAACTGCTATCACAGAGGTAACAAGCCTTTGTATGAAGCAAATAAACAAAACAAAATGATGTAAGAAACCACTATGGTTCTAAAAGGAAGTGGCAGTGAAGGTTCAAGAGAAAAAGAAAGCATTCAGGAAGTACAAGGAATCACAGAAGGAGCAGGACAGAGAACTGTATCAGTTAAAGCAAAAGGAATCTGGGAAGGCAGTCAGAACAGCAAAGGCCCAAACCGAGGAAAAGATAGCCAACTCAGTTAAGAAGGGGGATAAAACCTTTTATAGGTACATCAGGGAGCGAAGGAAGACCAAGGGAGGGATAGTGAGGCTTAATAAAGGGGGAGGGTGGGCAGAGGGTGACTGTGAAAAGGCAGAGATACTAAACAAATATTTTTGCTCAGTATTTACAAATGAAGAGGGAGAGGTACCTAAAACAAACAGTAGAAACACTCTGGATACAGAAGTTGATACCAGCCCATTTACAGAAGAAAGGGTTCTGAAAGAACTCTTAAAACTGAAGGTGGACAAAGCAATGGGGCCTGATGGGATTCATCCCAGAATTCTAAAAGAACTAAGGGTAGAACTAGTGAAACCACTGACTACCCACTTTAACAAATCATGGGAGGATGGGGTGGTACCCGAGGACTGGAGGAGTGCAGATGTGATTCCCCTTCACAAAAGTGGGAGCAAGGCAGAAGCAGGAAACTACAGACCTGTTAGTTTAACCTCAGTGATAGGGAAAATGATGGAATCACTTCTGAAGGAAAGAATTGTGGAGTATCTAGAGGCCAGAGGGGCACAACATGGATTCACAGCGGGAAGGTCATGCCAGACGAATCTGATAGATTTCTTTGACTGGGTGACCAAAGTAGTAGATCAGGGAGGGGCTGTGGACATGGCCTACCTAGACTTTAGCAAGGCATTTGACACAGTCCCACACAAAAGATTAATAAACAAGTTAGCCAGCCTGGGAGTGAGTCCCAAGATGATAGCCTGGGTAAATTATTGGCTGGAGAATAGGACACAGAGAGTAATAGTAAATGGAGTCCACTCTGAAGAAAGGGGGGTTACTAGTGGGTTACCGCAGGGTTCAGTATTAGGACCGGTCCCCTTCAATGTCTTTATAAGCGACATTGCAGAGGCCCTGGAGGGAGAAGGGGCAGGTGTGGGTTGGGTCGTCGATGATGAACCCATCATTGATGACGAAGGGACCGCCGATGACTAGGTACCTTGTGAGTTAGGCAGAGGTGCTGTCAGTATGGGTGTGGCAGGCACAAAGACCTGGACAGCTGGCTTCTTTGTTGGAGCAGCCACAGCTGATGAAGAGTCCCCCAAAGAAGGAGAAGCCAATGGGAAGTGGGATCACCACCAAGTGGAGAGGTTTGTGCTCCTGGTCTTTCTTATGAGATTTCCCCCAAGGACTTGTCTTGGGCCTTGGAGGCCTGGGAGCTTGAACAGCCAGTTGGGGACTGAGCAGCCCAGGCCCCAGAGGACCCCTGCCCAGAGCTGGCTACCTGCTGTTCCATCAGGAATTTTTTGAGAGGCTTCTTACATCACCTGAGGGTTGTTTGGTTAAACTTCTGTCAGAGCTCACAGTCGGAGACATCGTGGTCAGGTTCAAGATAGCAGGCACAAACTGAGTGTTCGTCTGTGGAGGCAATCTTCTTTCTGCAGTAGCAGCGACAGAAAAGAGAAGATGAAGGATTAACTCTTGACATAAATGTAAGTAAAAAATCTCTTAAAAAGATATTTAGGAAAGAAGCAGAGAAAAAAGTGACAATGGCTGAAAAAAGTGCGAACAGTGCCACAAAGCTTCTGTGGAGACTGTGCAAGCAAGTCGATGGTGGGAAAGAACTGAGGAGGAAGTGGGCCTTCCTACACCTATATAGGGTTGCTGACGTCGAAGGCATGGGTGGCCCCAATTGTATTGCTGAAAATCTTTCATGTGGATTCCCCTTCACTGACAGTGAAGGTTCCTATGGTGTTACCTGATGACTGAGATACTCCAGAAGATCTACTGCTTTTTGAGCCTAGAGAAAGAGACTGTAAATCAAAGTTCTATAGCTTTTTTGCATTTTATACATCTTCTCTTGTTTTTGACGTTTGTTAGGCATTATTCATTTGTGGGTTAGGTCTGATTTTCTTTATATTTCTGTGCTTTTATTCTATAGCCTTCTATCTGTATTTTCTTTTTACTTCTGTGTTCAGACAATATGGTTCTGTGAATTCTTGTTTAATTTTTATTTATAATTGTTTTCCCATTTTTCTGCCTTATCCAAATTAACTTTCTTTGTGCTATTTTTACATTCCATACCTCTTCTTTTAAATAAACATGTGTGGAAATGGAGGGGAGAGTGGGAGGAATGATAGAGTGAGGAGAGGGAGGAGAGAGGGACGGTCAGCAGTCGACAGATGGGACACATCATCCCATCTATCTGAAGAGGACACATGCACGGCTGGCACCAGTAGCACCTGGTGTTGGAGGAAGGGCCATCAAGAAGCCTGTAGCAACAATGGCTTCTCTGCCTGCAGGAGGCCCCACACACACACAATGCAGCAGCAAGTATCAGTGCCTCCCGTTATCACTGCTGTTATACCGCTGGACGGCAGATGGATGGAAGGTCAGAGAAGGGAGATGGGGAGCTAAACATGTGGCTCAAGGGCTGGTGCCAGGAAAAAGGACACAAATTTGTAGGTAACTGGCAACAGTTTTAGGAGTGAAAGTTCTTTAAATTCAATGGACTGCATCTGACTAAGGAGGGAGTCAGTGCATTGGGGCAGAAGTTTGACGTCTTCTGCAGAATATTTAAACAGCAAATGGGGAGAGGGGTGCAGCACCTGATATGTCGAATGGGAAGAACACCCCCCCCTCAGCTAGTGATCGAACAGGAGTTCAGCATGTTTGTAGTTCATTTGCATCACCAGGAAAGGAAAATGGTCTGGCTCCCCATACGATGCACAGGGGAAATGCCAGACCTCGCCCAGCAACTAACATACCAAAATCTAGCCAATGGAAAATCATGTACACAAACGCTCGCAGTCTGGGAAACAAGATCCCAGACCTGCAGGCAAAAATGACAGAGGCTAAACTGGATATAGTAGCCATTAGCAAGACATGGTTCACCAGTAACTACACTTGAGAGACTTCAGTACTGTGCTATGTACTGTTCAGAAGAGACTGAGGTGCAAAAAGGGGGGGTGGTGGAGTGGCCCTTTATGTCAATGAAAATGTCAAAGCTACAGAAATTCAGAATACACATAAGGAGCCAGAACTGCGGGTCACCCTAGAAACAGGAAATGGGACAGCCATACGAACTGTGGTTGCCTACAGGCCTCCAGACCAGGGAGAGAACATAGACACATTACTGTTAAGAAGATATACAAAACATGACAGCTAAAAGGGAGGGTCTGATAATGGGAACTTCAACATGCCAGATACAGATTGGTCAATACCAGCAGGAACATCTGCCAGAACTAGACACATAGTGGATTCCCTGCAGGGGGAGGGCCTCAAACAACTGGTACAACAACCCACAAGAGACAGGGCTATCCTAGATCTAGTACTGACTAACAGGGAAAGGATCACAGATCTCCAGTTAGAAGGTCTCCTGGGGGCCAGTGACCATCACATGGTATGGTTCAATTTGACCACTAGAACTAAATTATCCCATTCCAAGGCAAAAATATGGGACTTCAGATGAGCTGACTTTGATAAGATGGCCAACTGAGTTAAGCTAGCCCTGGCAAAAAGAATACAGGTGAGGGGGTACAGGCAAAGTGGGCAAGTATTAAGGATGCAATAGTTGAAGCAACATCCCATTGTATTAGAGAGAAAAGGAAGTGCAAAGAAGAGGGAAAACACTTTGGTTTCAAAAACAGTAGCAGAAAAGGCCAGTGCCAAAAGGCTGACCTTCAGGAACTATAAGGGAACACAGTGGGATAAAGATAGGGAGGCATACCAAACTTCCCTAAGGGAAGCAGGGAAGAAAGTAAGGCAAGCAAAGGCCCAAACTGAGGAAACACTAGCACGAACAGTAAAAGAAGGTGACAAGACTTTCTATAGATACATTAATGAAAGGAGAAAGTCCAGAGGATGTATTGCTAAGATCAAAGGGGATAAGGGGGCATGTGAGGAGGAGGAGGAGGACCATATAAAAGCAGCTGTCCTAAATAGATACTTCTGCTCAGTATTTACTGAAGAAAACGTAGGGCAGGGCCCACAGCTCAGCACCATGGACACAGGGGGGAGGGAGGGAGGTGTGCACTAGTCCCTTCACAAAAGAAAGGGTCCTACAAGAGCTCGATAAGCTCATGGTGGACAAGGCAATGGGACCTGATGACATACATCCCAGGGTACTAAAGGAGCTAAGGGTGGAACTAGCAGAGCCATTATCAGAACTGTTTAGTGAGTCTCTGAGCACAGGAGAGGTCCCAGAAGACTGGAGGAGGGCTCATGTGATCCCGCTCCACAAGAGTGGTAGCAGTGAGGAGGCAGGGAACTACAGACCAGTCAATCTTACCTCAGTAGAGGGCAAGATTATGGAGGCACTCCTTAAGGAAAGGATAGTGCAACACCTGGAATCCATAGGCACACAGGATCCAAGACAGCATGGGTTTACAACAGGAAGGTCCTGTCAAGCTAATCTCATAGATTTCTTTGACTGGGTAACCAGAGTGGTGGACCAAGGGGGAGCAGTTGATGTCGCCCACCTTGACATCAGCAAAGCTTTCGATACTGTTCCACATAGAAGATTGATTAATAACCTGGGTAGGCTCGGGGTGGGTCAGAAGTTGGTCAACTGGGTGGCAAACTGGTTGACAGGCAGAAAACAGAGAGTCGTGGTAAATGGTATACAGTCAGAAGAGATGTAAGTCACAAGTGGGGTACCTCAGGGATCAGTCCTGGGGCCAGTCCTCTTCAATATCTTCATCAGTGACATTGTAGATGGACTGGAGGGTAAGGTTTGTCTGTTTGCAGATGACACCAAGATCTGCAACAGAGTAGATGATCCAGATGGGGTGGGCAGAATGAGAAGAGATCTGGATAAATTGGCAAAATGGTCGGAAGAGTGGCAGCTGGGGTTTAACGCAAAGAAGTGCAAGATCGTACAGATAAGAAAGAGAAACCCTGAAGCCAACTATAGGCTGGGAGGGGAGTTGCTGGTTCACAAGGGAAGAAAGAGACTTTGGCATCATCATCATAGATTACCTGAAATCATCCAAGCAGACCACTAAAGCAGTAGGTAAGGCTAAGGGGAAGTTGGGGTGTATTAGTAGGGGTATCACAAGTCGTAAGAGGGAGGTAATAATCCCTCTTTACAAGATACTGGTTAGGCCCCATCTGGAGTACTGCGTGCAGTACTGGAGGCCATACCTTCACAAGGACATTAACCAAATTGAGGCAGTCCAGAGAAGGGCAACCAAAATGGTGCAGGGACTGCATCAGAAAACATATGAGGACAGATTAACGGAGCTCAATATGTATACCCTAGAGCAAAGGAGGGAGAGAGGTGATATGATCGAATCATTCAAACGCCTTAAGGGCATTAACAAGGTGAAAGAGTCTAACATGTTTCAATATAAGAAAAAGAGCAGGACAAGAGGACACATCATGAGATTAGAGGGAGGCCGATTAAGGGGTAATGTGAGGAAGTTCTTTTTCACAGAAAGGGTGGTGGATGCATGGAATGGCCTACCTCAGGAAGTGGTGGATATGAATACAGTGCAGGGCTTCAAACAGGCATGGGATAGGCATAAGGGAACAATACAGATGAATATGAATAGATAGGCCATTGAAAGAGCAACGGCCAATGGCACATTCATAAGGTAGAAAAAGAAATGGGCAGACTGGATGGGCCTTGCAATCCTTATCTGCCATCAGCTTCTATGTTTCTATGTTTCTGGAAGAACCTGCACCCATGGTAGTGCTGCCACCACTGGCTGATTCCCCCTGAGGAGGAGCTCCCAAGGTCATCCACCTCTTGCTCCTCCCCTAAGAAGCAGCACAAGTCCCTCCCCTAGGTAGCAGCGCAAGTCTCTAGTCTGGGAATTTTTTGACGTGGACCCCACTGACAACATAATTAGGCACTGGAGGGCAGCACACCACCTTAGAGTAAGACACTGCTGTGAGTGGGAGGAATACAAGAAGGGGCTGAGAGGGGTGGAAGCAATACCACTCCTAGTGGTTCTTCTATGCCACGGGGGAAGGGGGGCAGCGCAGCAAACAATGGCAAGGTGCACAGTTGCCAGAGGGGGGCACTGATGAGCAAAGTGGGACCTGAAGCCAGACTTGAGGGCTGTGGCCAGGGACAGCATGTGAGACCCCAGCTACAGATCCTCCTCTTTCAAGTTCTTCGTTAAGAGATGAAGTGGCACAACTCCACATCAGGATAGGGGTTCCTCAGACACAGAGTTGTGGTCATGAAGGCTACACTGCAGATGCTGCTGTCAAACCAGCAGACATTACTTGAGGTAATGGTAGAACTCCGTGGTGGGGGTGCACCCTCTGTCCCACCCAGGACATAGCAATGAATGTGCACTATATGTCAATATTCTCATATACCCTATTTTTCTCATGTCACAGAAATTATATATACTTGCTACATGCCACTGTGCTGTGTCGGTCACTCTCCCACCACAGCAACAGCACCTCTAAGTTGTAATTCACTTTAGTGCCCATAAATGCACTATATGAAAATATTCTTTCCCATTTTTCTCAAGTCCCACAAAATATATATATATATGTAAACTACATGCTGCTGTGCTGTGTCAGTCATGACATGTTTGAGTGTGACGGTGAAAATGCACTGAAACTAAAGCTGTTGCTGGCTACAGACAAAAGTCTGCCTCTCCTCCAACACACAGCACTAGTCCAGCACAACAGCACCACACAGAAAGAGAAAGGGGAAAAAAGCTGGTAGCAAACACATTCAAAATTAAGTCTGCAGATGTAGAACACCAAACAGAACATGTTTTTTTTTTTTCTTCAAAAAAGTTTGTTTTATTCAAGGAACAGCAGTACAAATTAAGTCAAAACTGTGCTCTAAGTACAGTCCAGATCCTAACTCCAGAACACACTTCTTAGACTTGCACACAGCACTGCTCTTCTGATCTGTTTCCTGCTGCAGAGAAACCATGTGATTTGCAGGTCACATTGCACAGCAACTGGACTGAATGACTGAGCCATTTTGCGAAGTCCCAATGAACTTTGCCAGTGAAGTTGCAAATTCTAAAATTTGCAAAGTTGCCAGTACCCTGAAGTCTGACTTCATGAAGTTACTGCCAATCAGAGTTATCCAGACTTCACACATTAGTACGCTACTCTCCCCCTGGTTTTGTTTATATGTTCCCTCCTGTATAGATAGCATTAACTGCACTGATGGTAGACTGAGACCCACAGAAAGACCCTAATGCTTCACTGGCAGGTATAGCACTCTGAAAAAAGTGGTACCCATGCTCATCTGCACATTTTAGAAATTATCCCTTTCCTTGTTTCTGCTGTAAAAAAATTGACCCCTTTAACACAAAAACAAGGAGTCAGTTACGGCCTCTGCCCCCCCCCCCTTTTCACTTCAAGTGAGGAAAGTGATTATGGATTTGCATCCATTGTACAGTGGGAGCCATAGATGCATAATATTGTTAAACAGTAATCAACTGTACTGTATGTAAAAACTTTTGTTTTAATGTATGCTTTCTTAATGTTGTCAATACCACTCCACCCATTTAGTACTCTATCCCTGGATTTCTGTGCTTCAAGTGCATTATTTCACATTTGTGTGTTGAAACCTAGCTGCCACATCCTTGACAACAGTTCAAGTCTTCTCAGGTCTCTCCTCATAGTTTTTCATCCTGCTGCATATCTTGGTATCATCATGCAGAGTCAAACCTTCCCTTCCTGCTCCTTTGCAATTTCACTTATAAGGACACTAAAGAGGACCAGGTCCAGCATCGATCCCTGAGGTACCCCCCCATCACCCTCCTTTCCTTGGAGTGAACTCTGTTTTACTACCAGTCCCTATACCCTAACCAATTTCTTACCCAGTTTGCATTCTTTTTACCCAGCTTGCTCAATAGTCTCTTATGTGGAATGGTGTCAAAAGCCTTACTGAAATCCAGAGAGGCCACATCCACTGCTCCTCCTTGATGTAATTCCTTGGTCACCCCAACAAAGAAATCTATCAGATATGTATGACATGACCTTCTTTCTGAAAACCCATGCTGCCTCTGATCTAACATCGCTCCAGCAGCACTAACTTTAAAGCCAGTGTAATGTTCTGAAGCAATACCTATCCAGACATTAACGTATAAATATTTATTTTTGTATTAATGTAAATATATTAGAAGGAAGCTGCTAGCTAGTATGACGGAGAAGTTAATGCTGGATGGGGTCTTTATACTTAGTTATTTGCAGTGCCAGCTGCTGTCTACTTATATGCATTGTTATTGGTTTAAAAGGCTTGGTAGTGCCATGTTCCCCACCCCAACATTTTAACCATGGTTGCTATTTGTTTTCAACTGTTAAATTACTGTATTTATTGCACTATTACTCTGCACCAATTATTTGTTTGCACAACTGTTAACTCAGTGTACTTTTGATCCTCATTTGTCTACTTTCCCACACCCCTCTTACCCCAAGGCACATCTGGAAAGGCATTGTTACCAGTTCAGTATGTGTTTCCTGATAAAACCTTTGAAATAAATGAAATAACACAACTCATAAGGGCTGATGTCTTCTTTAAAAAAATAAACCAGCAACCTTTATGTTACAGAATTATTTAAGAATGCCCCACAAATCCTTTTCAGTTGATACCACTTATTAATTTCTCAATATATTTATTTAGTAGTGAGAGCATTTGCATTAAAACAGGATCTTTGTTCATGAGGAGTTCATCTATTCCTGCTGCTTTCTCCATACCTGAAATCATAGAGCACTACTTGTGACCTCGCAGTTACTCCCATGGCAACAGATTGTGATGTCACAACAGAGGATTATGACTTGAAGTAGGGAGTAAGCTATAAAGGCAGATAAACTCAAAATTAACTGTAAGGGACAGCAATCATATACTCATACACATTTATTTAGTAATAAATAATGGGGGAGGAGAAATATACAAAATATAAATGGAATGTTGCCAGAATTGTACCTAATTATTATGTTTTTTAAAGTTTTCTTTGAGATGTCAGTAGGTTTTTGTTTTCACAGAGAAGCCTTTCTAGTGTCACAATTAGAAGCAAGTTCAAGCTACAGCACCATAAATCTTACTAACTTACTCATCTTCTCCTGGACTAAGTACAATTCCAAAGGCAGAAAACAGTATCTCCATTTCAAATCCTGTGAGGTTCCCTGTAATAAATTATTTGCAAAGCAGAGGCATGTGGAGGGGGACATGACAGGATTTGGTTTGGGTCATTGGTTTGTTTTACTGTAGCACTTGTCTGATAAGTGGCGCTGGCACCCCGCAGTGAACATCAAACACAACGGAGCATAGCAAACAGAACACTTACTTAAATCACTTGTTTGACTTCTCTCCCTTACTCCAGCCATACCCTTATAATCATAAATCAAGGAGCCTCTTACAGATAAAGGTGAAAAAGACTACTTTAATTAACAGAAACACAAAAGCAAATATCCTTGTTTTCACTTTGAAAAGCAGCCCTATTCCTTGATTTTTCAGACGAGCATGCTTACCTCAGTGACCAGAGGCGTGCCACCACCAGGGTATAGCCACCCCTTGTTTATGTTTTAAAATTCATACCTGGTTCTTCCTGACAGCTTCTGTACTATGGGCCTATGATGGGTTGGCCACGATCCCCTGTCTGATGAGTGCAGCCTGGTATGTTGCCTCATTACTTGGGTCTTAGCATGTTTAGTGGATGACTGAGCTCCCTTATTGTCAGTCTAAGCTGTTTACAAATGGTTTACATCACCCTGGTGTACACATTGTTACAGCTAAGTAAAATAAATAAAAATATTTCCTGAATTTTAAAATTAGACACAGCTTAAGGTTTGCAGTGTGTATCATGAAACAAGCATGATCAGAAAGAAATACTCTCTTATGCTCACAATTACAGCAGAGTTCAAGAAAGAAGAGTGCTGTAAAATTCACAAAAAGCTTTGTTGATAGTACCCTATAAATGTGAACAGATGATAATATTAACACATTGTGCAGTTGATCTGTGTCTGTAATTTTCTTTAATTTATTTTTTAATTGATTGTTTATGCTCCTTCTCTGGTGTGACCCCAATATCCAGGGTCAGATCCAGCCCTGTCACCTCCCCCATGTTCCTGGCACTTGCCAATCCCCTTCCAGTTCCACAAATGTACAGATGTGATAGCCAGGATGCAATGCAGAAATGCTGCAGAATATCACAGAATGCTGCAGTTTACTGCAGGGGCCATTGTAAGTCAATGGCAATTAAGCCCTTTTGTCATGCAGGATTTTGTGACATGTCATTACTGCAAACTAATGTGCTTCATTGTGGCTGACTCCACGAACCCCCCCTGGCATGGTCTGGTCATGCCAGACCCAACCTGTCACCTCCACTGGGGGCACAGAAGCAGAAGAACCCATGGTATAGAGGACTACCAGTAGTGGGAAGTGGGGCCCTTGTGAGCCCTGGATCATCCTACTCCCTCCAGGGTGTTTTCTCATGTTCAGTTCCACTCCCACAGGATGTTGGTTCACTAAGGGCTCCAAGCATGAGTATGCAAGAATGCTGCATGCAGCCTGTCCGATGTCCCCCTCCCCAGTGTCCCAAGCTGCCCTACCACCTGCTGTCACCCAGGTGGCAGTGTTGCAATGGGAATCATGTTCCTCCCTTCCAGAAGGAGAAGAGTCTCCTCTGGGATATGCAATCCTTCCTCCAGCCAGCCCCCAAAGATGATATGAACTTGTTCCCAAACTCAGGTTGTTGGTGTCATGAGTGATAGCACAACCACTGTGCCTGCTCTGTAAATGGCTTTAAATATCAGCAGTACTGTGAAATACTGATTTGCAGTGGGACAATATATTTACAGTGGAAAGGCCAATAAACTAAACTACTCTAAACAAAAACTTAGATAATCTAGAATGTATGTATAGTACAGTACACCCTTGGAAAAAAATATATGTTCCATGTGGCGAGCTAGCCACTGCCTGTCATATTTGCAGACATATTTTGTATATCTTTTTTGTGATTTTGTGTATGTCATGCCACAAGAATGCCAGTGTTAATGAATGGTCACATAGAGAGACAGACTGGATTTTTCTAATGTTTGACCTTCCTCTGTGACCTGAGGGGGAATCTTGCTGGGCGGAAGCCAAATTACTTCAAGGGCTGCTCAACAAGGATATGCCAAAATGCATTTGCCTGTAATAAACTATGCATTTCAAGGGGGATAACTATCTTGCAAAAATATCTGACATCCCTGTATGATCAGCAGGAAGCCAAGAGTCCTCTTTCGAAGGGTATTTCCCTGGTCAACTAATTGAGGGAGGCAGAGGTAATAAAATGTCTCAGGAGATAACCCTTTTCACTTCAAAGCAGGATGCTTGGGAAAACCAGGATCTAGGAAGTAACCAATCTTGACAAGCTGGTGTCAATTGTATTACCAGTAAGACAGTGAAACATCAAAAGACAGCCAGGAAAACTGGGTTGTGGGGAAAGTGCAAGCATGACAGCTACTGGCTTAAAAGTTATGACCAGACCAGGTATTTTGACCCACTATATAAGTGATGAGCCAGAGCCATCCTCTCTCTTTTTCCTGGAGCATTTCAATGGACCCTCTTCTGACACACAAGAAGCAAGACTGCTACAAAGGAAACTGAAACTTTCGTTTACTTTTTCTGGACTTCAATTCACTACGAACTTAAAGCAGAATTAGATAAAAGTATAGTGTGTTTTTCTGGTATATGTCCACTTTTTATTTGTGCTATTCTGTAACCAAATTGCTAACTATTTTATTTGTAAATGTATGATAATTAATAAGTATTTAATAAAAAAAAAAAAACACTTTTGTTTTTTTAAAAAGAAAACTTGCCCGGGCGAGATTTTTTATATTATTTATTTGCTTTTGGTAACCGGATAGGTGCACTAGGCATAGGGATGCCTATTTTCAGGCACGACCCGGGAGAATACAGCTTTAGGAATACAAAGTCGTATATGTGTCGCAGCACATGAAACAGTACAATACCTAGTCAAGTAAAAAAAACTCACAGATATGGGGAGATACATTCAGTGACAAGCGAGGAAGTTTAAAAAGTATGATAAAGTTGCAGAAACAGTATGACAGGTAACACAATAAATAAGAACATAAGTATTACAATAAGGGCATACATATAGAACATTATGTAAAGTTTACACAGAGGCGGTTGAAAAGGAAGGGGAGAAAGGGAGTGTGATAGGAGGGGGAGAGGAAGAGAGAGAGAGTGTAAAGAGAAAGAGAGAGTGAGAGAGAGCAGAGGAAGAGGGAGGGAGGGAGAGGAGCAGGAGAGATAAAGAGAGAAGATTATGGGACAAGGGAGAGAGGATAGAGAGTAGGAGGGAGATGACCTGGATGAGGGTGTAAGAGAGGTGGAGAAGAGAAACAGCTAGAGAAGAAGACTAAAGCAGTGCAGGGGAAGAAGAGTGTAGGAAGGAGAGTGGAGCTAAGGTGGGTTAAAGCAGATGCAGAAGTTTATAGAGTGAAGGTGCTTTTTGTGAAGTTTCTTAAAGGTGTCATGGGTAGTTGTTTATTGAATAGCTTGGGGTATGGAATTCCAGTATTTAGGGGCCATGTGAAAAAAGGCGTATGAACCCAAGTTAGTTCTGAGTCTGGGAAGGTGAAAAAGGGCTTGGTCAGTCGATCGCAGTCCATAGGAGAGAGGCTGTCTGACCAATAGGGATGAGAGGGATGGTGGAAGGCCCGATCTGACAACGGAGTCAGTTAATGAACCAAAAGCCTGTAGTCTGTGAGCTGAGGGGCACAGCCAATTTAGGTCACTGTAGAGCTGGCAATGATGTTTGAAATGGGGAGATGCAGAGACATAGCGGCAGATGCTGTTGTAGGTGGTATCCCACTTATGGAGGGATGATTTAGAGGCAGAGTGGTAAGTGACTGAGCCATAAGAAAGGGCTGGGAGAAGAAAGCCTTGGGCCACAGCAAGTCTGGCAGATGGGGTCAGGGCATGTCTAGTTCGGTAGGCACTACCAATTTTGGCATTAACTGATTTACAGGTGGTAGTAATATGTAAATCAAAGTCAAGGGATTGATCGAGAGTGACACCCAGATATTTAAAGGAGTTAGTGCTGTTCAGTGAGGAGCCGTCTGTACATGGGATAATTAAGGCAGTATGATTCGCTTTAAGTCTGGCAGATGAACCAAAGAGCATGGAGTAGGTTTTACTAGAGCTGAGAATAAGTCTGTTTTCAGTGAGCCATGATTGAATATTAGCAAAATCTACGGCAAGAGGATGGTTTAGGTCGGTAACAGTTTTGGCACTGTGGTAAATAACTAGATCATCAGCGTATAGCAGAGATGAACAGCTAGGTGCAAGAAGTGGGATGTCATTAATAAAGACTGAGAAGAGTAAGGGCCCAAGGATAGAGCCCTGGGCACTCCGACTTGAATAGTGGAAGGGTCAGATATGGCTGAGTTGAAAACCACAGCTTGCTTTCTGTCAGACAGGTAGTTTCCAAACCAGGCCACTGTATCATTGGAGAAGCCTAGGGAGTGTAGTTTTGTAAGAAGAATTGTATGGTTGACCAGGTCAAATGCCTTAGTAAGGTCAATGAAGACTGCTCCTGTTAGAAGACCCGAATCCATAGAGGTATATATGTCATTGGTGAGTTTGAGGAGGGCAGTGGAGATATTGTGTGTGAACTGTGGGACAGTTATTAATAATCTGTGATCAAACTGTTATTGCTAAAGGGGTGCCACCATGAACACCCAATCAAGCAAGGATCTGTAAGGGAAATCTGGATAAAGATAGGGAGAATACAGAAGTCTCAGGAAAGAGTCTGTGGGGATTTGAACCAGGTTGTTGCATGTCCTGTAGGAGAAGACAAAATCAGGGTCACACGGCTACTCTGAAGAGCATTTAATGCCTGGATCGTGCCCCATTGTGAAACAACCAAAAGGGTTCATATTCGGCTACAAGACTCGAGACTGGTATTGTACCCTGATCCAGAGTTTAAAGAGGATGCCCTGGGACCTCGTGGTGGGTGTTCAGTTGTGAACTCAGTGAGCATTCTAGAAGGACATGGGGAGGGTATCCTTGTTTTCCCCCTCCCTGTCATGGATTGCACTTAGGGGTGGGTACTGTGAGCTCAGTGGACCTGACCCTCAGGAGTGGGTTCGTGACATTCCAGTCCATGGAAAATATACATTTCTATACCTGTGGTTTTCTAATGCTGGACTAATTAACTTGAAACTGCCAAGATCTACCTTTGGCTGAAACAAAGTGGATTCTGGGAGTTGCATTTCATTAGATAACTCTGATTTTAAACATGTATTACAGGATATTAGATGGGCTTATCCATAAGAGCAAACTGCCAAATCACATTAAGAGCTTCGCCCACAGTTCCAGTCTGAATCAGCAGGTCAAGCTCAGCTCTGTGCCTAGATAACAAGACTAGCTGTGCAAGGATTCCAACTGAATCACACGCTTAGCTAAGTGAATCAAGGCCAGCTCATAGCTGAATCCTGGTCTAAACTTTGGCCACTCACATCCTACACCAACAGAAATACCGTACAAATTATGTGGTCTCTAAGAGGATGATTTAATGAGCAAAGTAGCTGTCTTTGTCTGTAAAACAATAGCCATCCAGCTCAACTACCTCCAAGATGTCACCCCATGCTACTCTCAGGGGCTCACAGACAAAGTGATTCAAACAAAAGACAGACTCGGCTAATTTAAAAGTACACATTAGGCACTGGGAAATCTGTCCAAACATTCTTTAAGGAAGAATTGACCAAATACACTGAAATTGCTATAGTTTGGGCTAGATACACCCCCACAACAATGTAGCACAGCATTCAGGAAGCAAATAGCACACTATTCCTGCTGTGCTAAATAAGGGCATTCTCAAGCACATTTAAAATAGCACAAGACTGCACCAGGATACACTGGTGCCACAAAATGGCAAATGTATGGCTGCCTATATACAAGCAGCAGCCCACGAGGAGGAGGAAAGGGATGAAGAGGTTTATTTTAATGTTTTTTATTTAGAAATGATTCACTTAGAATAGCCTAGCTGAGATGCAACATATTGTTTGCAGTGTGTCCAGGGGTTAAACTGGGCAGGCCTCTGCAGGAAGATAGTTCCACCACCTCTTAAAAATTTTATGACAGTTCCACCACCTCTGTCATCCTTCACCATTGACTACTATAGGAAAGTTCTACTATGTAGAAATGACAGTTCTATACCTAGAAATCTAGATGTGAGAATTCCCACATCTAAACATTTCTGATGTAACCACTGAGTGGGTTCTGTCACTACCCATTTCCATAAGTAGATGTTCCGGGGCACTGGGAGGGTAAGTGACTTGCCCAAGGTAACAAAGTGATCATCTGACTTTAGCAGGATTTGAGCTTGTGTTCTTCCAGTTCCCAAGATGTCAAGAGACCACCCAAGATAACTACAGCCCTGGGTGTCCACAAAGTAGACTGACTACTTCATACTGGACGAGTGGGCTTTTAATGGCAGACAGCATGTGTTCTTTGCCCATTCTGAACCACATGGTACTTCTGCTACTGCAGGCTCCTATATAGTAGTGCCTGTGATGTCATCTTCTGCAGCCCAGATAACAAATTAAGGACCTCATGAATATTAATATGTCATTTTCAAAACTGCACCATGTGATTCATGAACACAACTGCCATGCCTGTTAGCAGTGCTCCTGTTGCTTCTTGAATCTTGTGGTACTGCAGTAGTGGTAGTGGTCTCTTTATTTACTGTGTGCTTTCACCTTCATGAAAATAACCGTATATCATTTTAATAGTGGGTTATTTTTCATCTACTGATTTGTCTGACATCAAACAAGATACTTCCCTTCTTGTGCTTCAGTTCTACCAACTGACAACCTGAAAAGAAGGACTCCAGGCTTACCCAGCAGCACAGTGATGGGGGTACTACTTGTTATTCTGTACCAGAAAGCTAGGCATAACATCCCCGTCTCCCAATAAAGGACCAAGTCTAAATGATGACTTTGGTGATAAAAAATAATTTTATTTAGAAAAGGCAGCAGTGCAAAAGTACAGACCAATGAGAATTCGAGGTTTCACACCAAAAGCGTGCACTTTGTCAAGGATGTCTATGCTGTAATCATCATTCAGTTAATACACGGTGCCTTAAAGTGACAGTGCAGACATACATAATAAGTGGGTTAAAAACACCATTTAGTCCATGGGAAGAAAAACCTGAATGAAAAAACAAGAAAAAAACCCACCATTTAGTATGTATGTCTGCACTTTCCCTTTAAAGCACCGTGTATAAACTGAATGACGATTACAGCACAGACATCCTTGACAAAGCACTCACTTTTGGCAAAAATGTCAGATTCACGTTGGTTTGCACTTTGCACTGCTAGTTTTCTAAATCCCAAAGTCAGCATTTAGACTTGTTTCTTTATCGGGAGAAGGGAATGTTGTGCCTAGCTTTCTGAAAAATAAACTTCATTGATTGTGCAGTGAGCACAGTCCGATACCTGTGAGCAACCCATCGTGTGAGTGGGCTACTTGCTCTGATGGTGATCCTGCTTTATGCCTCAATGGGATATTGCATCTCATTTTAACTATCCTAGTTAAAATCTGAATTGCTTATCTTAACATACAGTCTTTACTCTAAACTGTTATGTTTTTCAATTAAAAAATTGGCATTCATATAGAAAATATGAACAGTGGGTCTGGAAGTAAGTCCTGCAGCCATCTCAGTCCATGCTTCCTACCAAACCAAGAATTATACCTGCTACTGCTTTTCCTTCCAAACATACATTTCTTGTGTTTTCCTTCCAAACATACCTTTCTTCTGTTTTCCTTCCAAATGTACCTTTCTTCTGTTTATGGTTGCATGGTGATGTCACCATTCTGATGTACTGCTATGACTAGGAGAGAGAAAAGGGACTCTGGAAGCATGTGACTGGATACCTAGACTGTCTCCTTCCACAGAGTGCTTCGAGTGCAACTGAACCACATCTTTCCACCTCCATAGTGCTGTTCCTTTTTCTCCCCCTCCCCTATCTCTCCCCTTCACCACTGCACTAGCTGCACTATTTCCTTGCTCCTGACTTGAACTCCTGAGCCGACAAATGGTCACTGTCAAGGTTTTAACCTTTTTTTGTATACTTTACCTCTGTACGTGGCAGCCCCGGGGTTCAGGGGGTCAGCCTACCCCTCACTTTTAAAACTGGGAGTCAGGATATGCATTGTGACCCTCTACTTGTGAATATCAGCTTTGTTGCCTTAAGCATGCTGACTGCTGTGACACACACACACGCACACACACACTGGCAGTGGGAGGCAGTTTTTGCAGGCAGAGCTCAGCTTATTGCCCAGTAATTTTCCATTCTACTCTCTCCACACAGCGGCACACAGAAATAAATGTTTTTTCCTTTGGCTCCCACCTCTTCTTTTTTTACACATGCACAATCATACAGTAGGTGCCAAAACCTATAGGCGAGGGGTGGCGGTAGCCCCTCCACTTTTGCCCATGAACATTCAAAGTGCCCTTTTAATGGATGCAAGGTCAGAAGGGAAGCAATCATGCTTTCTTTCACAATTTCTTCAACCCTTGCACTTTTCCCATGTTCCAGCACCCAGCACAAATGCCTTTTGAAGCTGCCAATCTCCGATCTCCTTTCAGTCATGAATGCAAATTGCAGCAGCTCTGCTTGAGTTAGAAACAGAAATGAACACTATTTTTGCCTTTAAACAGCCATCCAGGAAAACAATAGCCTCCCCCAACCCATAACTATACATCCAACACCAAATGAGTTAAGCAGTACTTGAGACAGATTTTTATCTAAGTGATAAAACAGGCTGTTGCTTGCCCGCTTTGATGTCACTCTTCCTGGAAAACAAATATACAATAGCCTCCCCAGTTAAAAGTAGTATCCACATCTGGCAAGAAAGTTAGTCCTTTGCAGATGTTTTAACTTAAGTTGATAGTCAGAGATCCTTATTTTTATCCTTGTTTATTGTAAACAAAAATGCTGTTGTGCTTTCCTTCTTTGGAGGCAACCTCCTTGAATGAGCACAGTTTGGGGGTGTTCAGTTCGGACTTTAGATGACTTAAACTAGGGGTATAGAAGTAGTAACCAGTAACCACTACATTGAGCCCTCAGAAGAACTTATTTCTTCACTGTCACTGAGCTGTCAGAGAGAAAGAGAGAGAGTGAGAGAGAGAGAGAGAGAGAAAGGAGCAGCTTGGGGAGCCCAGAGGACTAGTCTGGCACCTCTGTGCTGTACTGCCTGAAATGAGTTTGCTGCTTGAGGAGTTTTCTTATTTTTGACAAGACAATCAGGAGCACACAACACACCACTGACGGTATGTAAATATCGTTTTTTTTTTTTTTATAAAGGAGGGGGACAGCCAAGGAATTAGGCTGAGTCAGTCATGACTCAGAGGAATCTGTGGCAGGCAAGGAGCACTAGCCAGCTGGGGATGGAGTGTGGGGTAGGGCCAGATGCGGAGCTGTACTAGATCCTGAACCCTCTGGCAGGGGCAACACAAGTTGCCACCACAAAGAGTTGAGAGAGACTGTGAATGGGTCAGGGCCACACTCCTTTGGCCTCCTCAGCCTGACCTCACATGCCAGTCTCAGTCTGTATATTACCTGGGGATCTACAGGAAATGTGATTGAAACTGATGCTGATGCCCGACTCTGGGGGGGAGCTTGCTTTGTGTCTCCAGTCTGGACTCTGAGACTAAGCCCATATAATAAAGCAAGGGGGGAGGGAGCCTAGAGTGGGGTTGCTTGTCACCAGATCCCATGTAAAGTAAAGCAAGGCTGGGGGTACTTTGTGACTCTGGACCCCATGTGAAGTAAGGTATGGTTCGGAAGGGGGTGTTTGTCTCCAGAGTCCATGTGAAGTAAGGTATGGTTCGGGGGGGGTTGCCTACAGAGCCCATGTGAAGTAAGGCAAGGCAGAGGTGTGGTTTTATCTCCGGACCCCCTGTGAAGTAAGGCAAGGCTAGGGGTTAGTGTTTGCTTCCAGACCCTGTGTGAAGTAAGGTAAGGCAAAGTGTGGTGGGGATGTTTGTGTTGTGTTTTCAGAGCCCATGGGGAGTAAGGCAAGGCTAGGTGTGGGTGCTGTGAATCTCTGGAGCCCATGTAAAGTAGGACAAGACTAGGTGGTGCTTTGTGTCTCAAGAGTCCATGTAAAATAAGGCAAGTCAGTGGTGGGGAGGAGTGCTGTGTATCTCTGGAATCCATGTGAAGTAAGGCAAAGCTGGGGGTGGTGGTATGTCTCTCTGGTGCCCATGTGAAGCAAGACTATGGTTGGGGGTGGGGGACTTCATGCCTCCAAGGCCCAGCTGAAATATGCTTTGTATATTATTGAAACTAGATGGTACTGTATGTTGCTTTCTCCTGTTCAATTAATGTATCACAAGTGATCTGCATAGTGTAGCAGAGCCATAGCCACAACATTCTCAGATTTTTGTCAGTTAAATCAAGGTGAGCCTGTATGTAACATGACAGAAGTTCAGTGCTAGATCCAGTAAAGACAAGAGCCAATGAATTATGCATATTTTATATAGTGGTGTGACTGTGTGAGGTGTGTGTGTGTGTGTGTCTGTGGTGTGAGGGGTCTGTAAAAATATGGGGGGCTCCAGAAAATAAGACCCGGAAGGAAATATTGTATATGTTACGAAAAACACATTACTCTCACTGTCTCCTAAACCTGCCAGCAGTGACTCCTGAGAAGGTGGGACAACATGCCATCAGCCAGGGCCTTCATTTATTTATTTATCTAAAGGGGGTGTATTTGACTCTCAGTAGTTAACATTTAGGTGACTGAATTTTGCCGGCATGGAAGGTAAACAATTGTGTGATATTTTTCTGAATGAATCGGGCATTACCTGTAATATGTATATAGTGTATGGTTGAATGTTGTTCTAAGTAATTTCCAATATCTTTACTGCCTTCCTACTTTTATCCTGTTCTCCCTCACCCCTGCTCTCCCCACTATCTTCCCCCACCCCCTCCCACTCCGGCTCATATTCTCTTCTGTTACACTGTAGGCTGAATTCCAACCTACTATACTTTAGGAGGAGACTGAAACTCCCCAACCGGTATGAACTTGATGTTTGATTTAATATTTTTGTCTGTACTTTAATTGTCTATTGTCTACTGTTTATTTGCACTTTTTAAATTGTTAATTACTTTATATGCTAATGCTGAAGAAGTGTCTGTGCACACTCCCCTTTTACTTGTTTTTATTAAGTGTCTGCGTACACTTCCTTTTACTCCCCTTGTTACCCTTCCCCCGGGTCGCCCCTGAAAAAGGGACCTTGTCTCAGTAGGCCCACCCAGTTACCAAAAATCAAATAAATAAATAAATAGATGGAAATCCATCCCTAGAACAATGTTGTTGTGCTGTAGTAGCTATGTCATCCTCGTTGTTGTGCTGCACTGGATACCTAGCTATTGCAGCACAGAAACATGAAGTTTGTTCACGCATGCGCGTTACATAAACCTCCACCTTTCATGAAGCAGCCATGGCAGTGAGAGCAGAACTCAGAAAAAAGCAGTGATGAGGACAAAAAATGCAAAAGTAAAGATTCAGCAGTGCACCTATGGTCTAAAAAATGAATGTTTCTTGTGATAGTAAACAATACACTATAAAAGACAATGTATGGTCCACTATCCACAAATATCATGAGTAGCCATCTCAAAGTTGCCATGGTGACAAAAAAAACCTCTCGAGCTTCGCTCTCAAGGTTTAAATGGTCACCATTGGCAACCTCTCAATGGCTGCACATGCTTGTTGTGGACAGTGGAACACACATTATCCTCTATATTACAAAATCATCTGTCTGACAACATTATATTGGCCTCCGAAGCAGTAACCAGGGAAGTATTTTGACTTCCCCAAAACTGAAATGACTTTCAGATTTTGTCCTTTGAAGTTTTTGACTTTAGTCCTCCAAAATTAACTGAACCTCAGAGACCATAATGTATAGCAGTCTTCAAGAGGGTAATATGTGTGTGTGTGTGTGTGTGTTGCTAATTGGTGCTGGATTATTCCACAAGTTTAATCTAATATTTTTAACAGTCTACCTGTTATCACAATGTGGAAATCATATCATGCTTTGGCTGTGTGGGGCAAGAAAAATTAAATGTGATGGGGATGAAATGATGCAGCTCTAGGGAGTGTGGGTGGCACAAGTGGTTTACATCATGTGAGCTGCAGATTCCTGTTTAGGGGTGGGCAGGGTGGGTGGGGACCTTTGAGCCTCTGTGGCACTAAGGATTCTTGGGGTTTGAAATGGTGGTGAGGTAAGACAATTGTAATAAATATTGTGAGTTTTTTGGTATTAGTTTTGGAGATTTTAATGAATTACAGTAGGCACTAAACTGAGATTAGAGGGAGCTTAGAACAGATGGAGCTTCCTATATATGTAGGAGAAATGCTGTCTTTCATCTAGCTCTGAATGTTGGAACTCTTTTTTTTTGCTGGGGATTCCAGGGTTGGGTGACTTTCAGAAACTGAGTTAGATAATGAAGTGAAGTGTGTGCAATAAAGTGGGGACTGAGGCTTAAGCGGCTGTCCATTTTCCATCTGGTGTATTAAAAGTGAAGCCAATCAAGGCCAGAGGAAATAGTTCCCATTCCACCGGCTCCAGCCCAGCCGCCTAAATTCTACAGAACCAGAATGAGTGTCTGAGCATTTCATATACAGCTTTAACTGTCATGTCTGGAATAGGTTTAATTTTTCTGTATACATCATCATCACTTATTTAAATACATCAGTAGAAAAGTAAATTACTTGACATACTATAAGTGCCTAATATGCTGAGCTAGAATGACATATTTTCTACTTATTTTGAGACTTAATTACAGTACATGAAGAAACAGCGGACTGTGTCGTGTAACCTTTCTATACAAACTCTATTGTCTGGTCTGGTCTATCTTTTAAAAATGTGTCTGCTATGGATAATACTGCTAAACCAAGCTCCTTAGCATTTTGCAGGCAATGACTGTAGACAAGTGTTCCATATAGAATGATTCCATCAGTGTCTGCAAAATTCAGTGTACATGAATTATTGAATGATCAGCTCATACTTTCTGCAAGACGGAAGAACAGGTGTATGCATAATTTTAGCTTGTTGATTAATAAAGGCCAAACAGAATTTTTAGAATGTTTATTTCGGACAACAAAAAAGGTCACACTTGTAAGGATTAGCAAACATGGGTCTGGGTAGAAAAACAGAAAATTGCCTCAGTTTTTACAAAGAAACTGAACCAGTTTTCTTTATCGTACCCAATTCCAGACCCATATTTACTTAACTTTAGTGTGACCTTTGTTTTGGGCCTAAAACAAACTTTCTAAAAATTTGCAGTGATTCGAAGGTTTTCTGCTTTAGATGGTCTTTACAGTTTCTTTTTTTTTTTTATTTCTTTTTATTGTCAGAGACAGAATATGGCATATGATAAACACAATCCATCACATTTTCTTTTTAAAGCAGGTATTGTATACAAATAAAATTTATCATAGTTGATATTGTAGATTTATGTAATATTAATCACTTTATATATAAAGGCTGGCAGTATCAATTTAGTTCAGTCCAGGCTTAATCCAATCTTTTGCAGATCAAGACAGGCGTTGAATCCTCCCCCACCCACACCCTCACGAATCGAATTATACCTCTTCAGAGGACATATATAGAACCCATCTGTGCCACTTCAGTTCAAATGAAGGCAGTTTGTCATGTAGCTTGGCAGTTAAATGTTCTGATCTGTAGATCTCAACCATGATCACCCTCCAGTCCCTCAAAGAAGGAAAAAGAGACGTCATCCATCTATGGGTTATCGCTTTTTTGGCTACAAGTATGCAAATCGGGAGTAACGTTCGGTCCCATCTTGGTCTGTGGGAGGGATAGGCCAAGAGAATTACTATTTCTGGAGTCAATTCGACATTGTCTCCCAAACAAGCACTCCACTCAAGTTGTAGTGAACACCAGAATGGAGTCAGTCGGGGACAATACCAAAAGATATGTCCCAGATCAGCCAAAGAGCAGCCACATTTCCGCCAGCAACTACCATAAGTCTCCAGGAGATATCTCGTCAATGCTGCCAGAGATCAAAAGTAACATGATCGAGCTTTCCAAGAAAACTCCCTCCAAATATTAGAAAAGGTTATCTTTATGGCTTTCAAAGTAGCCTGTTGCCATTCATCAAAAGGGAACTGAATCTCCAAATTTCTGTTCCAAGATTCCAAAATCGACAATGAGGAATCTCTCCATGAGGTCCTAAGCATTTTATAAAGATGGCCAATTAACTTCCCCCAAGTAGCACTCTCCAGGGCATCCCTCAGCAGCATCCAAAAAGATGATGAAGGAAGAGGGGGACTCGGTGAGACCTCCCCCTGTCTTAAAATATAGTTTCTCACCTGTGTATATCTAAATAGGTCCCTATCCAGTAAAGAAAAGGTCTTTTGAAGGTCAGAGAATGAACAAATACCTTTGGTATCCAGAAATTGGTAAAAGTAATTAAGGCCCATTCTTCGCCATGACCGAAAATTAACATCCCGGCTGACGGGAAGGAAATTTTCATCAGCCAATATTAAAGTATAAAAAAAGAGGTCTGTTTTAGTGTTTCATGGCGTCTGACCATATACCATATTTTCAAGACCTGTGCCGTGAATTTTGTATAATCTATCAAAGGGGAGAGTGTCCTCTTGAAGCAAAAAGCACCCTCTCAATATCATGTAGATCATTAATGACAAATTCTTTTTTTTTAACTTTCAATCTTTATTTTATCAAGCAATTTAGTAGACAAACACTTTTACAATACTTAATAAACATAAGAAGGATACATAAATAATACATAGGTAGTTTAACAACATAAATTAAAAAGGACAGACAGAAGAAAACATTATCGTGTACTTTAGTCTAGCAGTCTTTCAGATTTTCATTTGTTGCCAACATTAACAGGAATCAGACATAAAATATTTCCCATTTGATTTGTAACTAATTTACCTTGAAGGGTTCAGGTTAGTTTCAGGCACAAAATCTGTCCGGATAGGAGTGATGTATAAAACCCACTTTCTCCACATAATTTCAAAGGCATTTTGAGACTTGTTAATTATGGCAGTGAGTCTCTCCATCTTATAAATATCTATCATTACTTGTTGCCATAGGTCTAGAGTAGGCGGTGAGTGGGAATGCCATCTCTTTGTGATAGCTTTTTTGGCAGCAAGAAGGGCCAGATTAAGAAATTTCCTGGATGGGGCGTCAGTAAATTCCAAGGGACTATCACCAAATAAGAAAAGCCGGGAGTCCAGGACTAGGTTTGGGGATATTAACTGTTGGAGAGCCTCCCTAATGTCTGAGAGGAACCGCTGAAGGGCCTTGCATGACCAGAGAATATGGCCCAGAGTGGCTGGGGAAAATCCACATTGCCTCCAACAATCTGCATTGGGGAGGGTGGTATATTTCTGAATCACTGCCGGGGCCTTAAAATACCTTACAGTAAGTTTCCAAGCAAATTCTTTCCAGTTACCTGAACTGGTACCTTTATACATCTTCATCAAGTGATTTTCCCACCCGGATAAGGTTATCTCTATCTCTAAATCCTTTTCCCAAACCAATCTGGTTCTTTCTAGGGGTCTACTCTGTAGCATATGAAAGCTTTTATATAGAGTGGAGATCAAATGGGGTGGGGTCGGCCTTCCTTCTATGGCTGCTATTATAATCACCAAAAGATCAGGAAGAGGAGACCCTCCCCACTGCACCTTCCCCAGTGAGCTAAGGTAATTCCTAGTCTGGAAGTATCTGAATCTGTCTAAGTATGAAATATCATACTTTTGGGTCAAATCTGCCAATGACAGAATTGTGCCTGTGGGCATAAAATGGTAAATTAGATGCAACCCTTTCCTTAGCCACTTGACATACCCTTTATCCATTTTACCCAGGGGGAAAGTGTCTAGGTAGGGCAGCAAGAACATGGCAGGCCTCCATGGTTTAGTGCTATACCTGGTTAAACAACTAAATAAAAAAAAAAAAAAATTCTCATGATGTCATAACCCTTTGCCAACTTTTAAGTGTGGATTGGGTATATGGGTTAGCTATACTCTCTGCTTTGAGTGCCTGAGAAACAGAAAGTAGCATACGGTAAATATCCACAAACTCCTTCCCCTGCCCCTCCACCAATTTCCATCTGGATATATAGCTCTTATCAAGCCAATATAGAGGTATTCTTATTTGGGATGCTTGGTGATATAATTTAAAATTTGGCAGGGATAGGCCCCCTTGATGTCTACGAAGCTGTAGAACTACAAGGTTAATTCTAGGCTTCTAGTTTGCCCAGATGAAGGAAGAAATTTTCTTCTGCAGAGTTCTGAAAAATACGTCTAGGATCTGTGTTGGGAGAGTTTGAGCCAGGTAGAGGAAGCGGGGCAAAATCACCATCCTGACAGATTCCATTCGTTGATGGAGAGACAGGGGGAGGACTTCCCATTTCTCAAGATCTGCCGAGGTCTTAGACATAAAAGGAGAATAATTCAGCGAGAACAGGTCATCATATGAGGGGCCAATATGGACTCCTAGGTATCTAATACTTTTCAGGTTCCATCGGAAACTATAAGTTTGCCTCAGTTCGGCATGTGGGGTAAAATTCAAGGTCAGGACTTCAGTCTTGGTTTCATTAATTTTGTATCCCCATACTGCCCCAAATCTTTTCAATTTATCCCGAAGGGGGAAGAGAGGTTTCAGGGTTGGTCAAGTATATTAAGAGATTGTCTGTGTATAATGCCAATTTGTGGGTTATTGAATCAACTTCTATCCCTGCCACCTTTTCCTCCTGTCTCAAGGCCTGAGCCAGAGGCTCTAAATACACTGCAAACAACAGAGGAGAAAGGGGGCACCTCTGTCTGGTGCCATGGGAGAGAGCGATGGGGCTGGAGAAAGAGCCATTTATTCGAATATAAGCTTTAGGGTCTGTATACATTGATTTTATTAGCTCGATAACCGACTGTGGGATCCCAGCCCTACTCAACACCTCCCACAGAAAAGGCCACTCGACCCAGTCAAACACCTTCTCTGCATCTAAAGAGAGAAGGAGGAACGGGGACCCATCACTCTTCACCCTCTGCAACAGGCGCAGGGTTCTCTTTATATTGTCCTGTGTTTAGCGTCCAGGTACAAACTCGGTTTGGTCTAGGTCTATTATTTCAGGGAGAAAAGTTTCAAATCTTTTAGAAATTATAGATGAGAACAATTTATAATCAATATTCAGAACCAAGATAGGTCTGTATGAGGAGCAGGATGTAGTGTCTTTGCCTGGCTTTAATATACTGGATATATATGCATGAGTCAGGGATGGGTTCACCTAATTGTATACTCCTGCAAGCACCCAACAAAGTATGGGACAAATCCTTCCTAAACACTTTATAGAATTCACCGGTGTATCCATCCGGTCCGGGGCTTTTATTTGTTTTGAGAGGTGTCATGACCTGCTCTAGTTCTATCAGGGAAATTGGCCTTTCCAGCAACTGTTTCTGTTCTTGAGAGATCTTCATAAAGTTAAGCTACTTCATAAAGGCCTCCATTTCCTGAGGCCCCTCCTTACATTCTGATTTATACAAGCCGCTATAGTACTTCTGGAAAGCCTGTTCAATTTCCAGAGGGACAGTAACCACCTTCCTGGAACCTGGATCTCTAATTTGAATAATGTTAGATCTAGATTTATGTTGTCTGAGTCTGTGAGCTAACAGACGAGTGGTTATTGGGCCCCCTTCATAATACTTTTGTTTAAGAAGCTGTAATGCTTGCTCTGTGCGGAAATCCAGGATTGCCTGAATCTGTTGTTTGGTAGCTTGCAAGAGAGGGTATACTCCTTCATCTCCAGCAGCATGTAAAGTTTGTAGACTATGGAGTTGCTGCTGCAGAGTATCTAAATGCTGTTGTTGTTTCTTTTTATAATGTGCCGCATATTTAATTATCTCCCCCCTAAGGACCACCTTGAGGGTATCCCACAATACTCCCATCTTGGTTCCCTGTCTTTTGTTGTCATCTAGAATCAGCTTTATTTTTTGGTGTATCATCTCTCTGAAGTCCTTAAAATTCAGTAAGAAATTGTTAAACTTCCATAAAGTATTGATTTTTTCTCTCTCTCCCAGGACATGTTTAAAGTAAGGATCGAATGGTCTGATAATACAGTTGGGGTCTGCGTGCAGCTTTGCATTCTATGTAAGTGCTCTTTAGATACATGCAGATAGTCTATGCGAGTATACACCTTATGGGGGGCAGAATAATGTGTGTATTCCCTTTTACTGGGGTGCAGGTTTCGCCATAGATCTACCCAGTGTGCTTCAGAGAGATAAGCTTGCATTGCACGATGTGTAGGAGATTTCTTAAACGATTTCTTACTGGAGGTATCTAAGTAGGAGGTAGTCAGATTATGATCCCCCATTACCAATACCCCTTTACATCTCTCCAGAACCCTCTGAAACAACATTTTTCTCACTTCCGGCCCCTCCCCTGGAGGGACATACAGAGAGACCAGGGTGAGCTCCTGCTCCTCCAGCCGACCCACTGCCATAGCGAGACAACCCTCAGGGTCCGAATACGAGTTCATTAAACAGAAGGGGACATTTTTGGGGATCAAAACAGCCACTCCCCTTCTTTTCTGTCTACCGTATGCCGAAGCCACTATAGTAGAGAAACCGAATTTAACAAGTTTTTGGTGTTCCCGTTTATCTAAATGCGTCTCCTGTAACAGGAGAAAAGAGGGTTTCAGCTTTTTAAGAGAGGAGATCACCCTGTACCTTTTTATGGGGTTGTTTAACCTGTTGACATTGTGTGAACAAACCTTAACTGAAGGGATTTTATCCATTAGGCAGTATTATGAAACCCTGGGTTGATCGGGAAGATACAGTTGAAAAGATTGTAAACATATTCTGAACTCTCTGCCTATAAATGCCATAAACGAGACTCCATTCATTTTGACCAAATTCTGTGTGGCTATATGATAAGGCTATTCCAAGAAGCATAAGCATCATTCCTAGGTTACTGCTCGGGGAAATGAAAGACAGCTTGGGCATGTTACAAAAAATAATAAAACAACTAACTTTGAAACAGCAGCCCATCATTAACCTATTTACAAGAGCACTTCCAAAACAGGAGGGTGTAGAAACTACCCCTCTAGAGAAAGAGGGCCCAAACCTGCAATCAGACAGGGACCCCATGAGAGGAGTTGTGACCTCCAACTTGGTCAGGCCTCCCCGACCCCTTAAAAACTTGGGGTCGAATATTAGGAGCATCAGCCAGGAAAGGGAAACCATCAGGGCAGCCACCCGACAGATGTCCCTAGAATATGCCCAGCAGGGGCTTAGTTGGTAACACTGCATAGGGTTTTAGATGTTAAATATTTGCCAGTGTAACCCACCACTGAATAACCATCTAAGAGCACCCTAGAGATTCTAGGACAAGAAAAAAACATATGTCCCGTCCTCATTAGTTTCGTTCACCCCCTGTTTGTAGTAGAGAGGCTCTCAGAGTAATCAAATAAGTGATTAATAAGTGGCTAAAGCCTTTACACAGGGGGAGATGGAGTTAAAGGAGTGATTTGCATATAGAAGATTAAATACATTATTGTTTATTTAACCCTGTTAATGTCCCAGTCTCATCAGGACAGCGAGAAAAACCTCAGTCTCCCATAGGATGATTAACTCCTGCAATAGACTCAGGTGTTTGAGCCACGAGTATCCATTTCTAGTTCTCTAGGGAGGAGATGCTTCTTCCCGATGAAATCTTTAACTTCCTGAAGTGAGCGAAATCCTCCTCATTTTCCTAAGCCTCTTCGGATGTTCGTGGAGCTTTGCCAACGGGCTCGAGGGGGACGCTTTTCCTGTTGCACTGGACCCGCTGTCTGGAAACTCCAGCCTCTTTTTTTTAGTTCCTGGGAGATTTCTTCAGGGTTGGAGTAAACTTAATTTCCAGAATCCCAGAAAACCCTAAGTTTAGCAGGGTAGGGCATTTGGAATTTAATTCCTTTTTCTTTCAGTAATCTTAAGATTGGTGCATATGCCATTCTTTTCTTCATGATGTCTGCAGGATAATCATTGTCGAAGAGCAGCCTGGCTGAATTGTAAGTAACGTTCTTTTTAGACCACGCTGTCTTCAGAATCAGTTCTTTATCTCTGAAGCTAGAAAGCTTTAAGACGACTGAGCATGGTCTAGCTGCTGGATCTTTGGGTTTTCAAGACAGGGCTCTGTGTGCTCTTTCAATTTTGAACAGAAATGTTGGGGGTAGGTCTAAAATGTCTTTAAGCATGTCGGTTAAGAAGTCCTCCATTCTGCCAGTTTCGGAATCCTCAGGTAAGCCGTATATACGGAGGTTGTCCCTCCTGGATCGGGCTTCTAAATCAGTGATCTTGTCTTGCATTATTTCATGTTGATCCACTAGGAAATTGACCACATTATGAAGACGTTGGGTTTCTTCAGCGACCTCCCCTGTAGCCTCCTCAGAACGATCTAGTCTCTCTTCTACTTCCGTAAGCCTGTTTTGTAGCACCGTAAACTCTCTTTTATTTTCAGCTCGGAACGCTCTTATCTCAGCCAGGAGTGTTTCGTATTGGGATTGGGATAGCCTTTTGCTCTCTCTATCAGTATCCAGGTCTTGTTCTCTGGCCACACTGCTTGCTGGGGAGACGCTGCAGCTGTGAGTAGGTCTCCTCTCGGATCCAAGTGCATCTGTCTTTTGTTGGTGTCTTCCAGAGCACGATTTCAGCATATTTTTACTCCCTGTCATCTTATTTGCTACAGGTCTGGGTTTTTAAGGTTTGCTTTATCAGATTAGGGAGAAATAATCGGTGGGATATCCTGGAGGTTCTCCCCTATGCAGCCATTCCAATTGGTGATGTCACCGGAAGTCCCATTAATGACAAATTCAATATCTTTCCAAACACAAGAAGTAGTAGGTGAGAGCCAAAGAAATATAATTTTGAGAAAGGCTGCTATTGCATAAAGGTTTACGTTTTGGGAGGTTAACTCCACCCTGCTCTAATGAAGTGCAGAGCAAAGAAAACCTTATCCTTGGTTTCTGTCTTTCCCAGATAAAGTCAGAGATAATTTTATTCTGAAAAAAGTAAAGCAATCTGCTGAAAGAAAGTTAGACAAAGTCATCCCCAGCCCTTCAAGTCTTCTTGCATCTGGATAGAGATTGGCTCATAATTTACTAATTCTAAATAGAGAAAATTGAGTGGCATGTATACACCCAGGTACTTGATTTTAGTACCTCTCCAACTCAAAGAGAGGATGTTCTTTAAATTAGAAGAGGGCTGAAAATTAAACATTAGGGTTTTTGTTTTAGTGATATTTAGTTTGAAGTTAGCTAGTTTTTCATATCTCTGAAGGAGAGTCCATGCAGCAGGTATTGAAGTCTCTGGGGAAAGTAAGGTAAGGAGGACATCGTCCACAAAAAGGGCTACTTTATAACTAGTTTGGCCTATAGGAATACCCTCGATCCCCGGGTGAGAACGTAGAGCTATCGCTAAGGGCTTTATATAGAGAGCAAAAAGATTTGGGGAAAGGGGACAGCCCTGTCTGGTACCTTGACACAAAGAAATGGGGGAAGATAGGGCTCCATTAATTCTAATGTAGGCTTTAGAATGATCATACAGGCATTGAAGCAGAAGGATAAAGGGAAGGGGGAACAACAGGGCACCAAGGACATCCCAAAGGAAACTCCACGATACCCTGTCAAACGCCTTCCAGCATCCAAACTGAGTAGTGCCGTGGGTATATGTCTAGACTGGATATGTTCGAGTAGGAGCATAATGTGTCTGATATTGTCTGATGTACTTCTAGACTTGACGAAACCAGACTGATCCGGGTGAGTAAAGTCAAAAACAATATTCACCACATCTGGTGGCCCATATGGCCATGAAAATTTTATAGTGAACATTCAGTAGAGAAATTGGGTGATAAGAGGAAACATTAATCTGGTCTTTATCCTGTTTAAGAACTGGGGTTATGGTTGCATATCCCCATGATGGGGGAGGAAGCTTTCCCTCCTGAATTGCCCTGCAAGCCAAAGGAAGGTGGATAAAAATAGTCTGGAGAATTTCTGATACCATTCTGCAGTAAAGCCATCTACCCCATGGCATTTATTTGTTCTGAGAGTTTTTATGTGGGCTAAAATTTCTGCTGGGCCAATAGAGGCCTCTAAGGCAGATCTCTGGAGTTTTGTTAATTTAGGGAGGGAAAGGCCCAGAAGAAAAGTCTTCCTGTCTTCTGTGGATGCTAGGTCCAAAGGGGGAGTATAGAGGGACTGATAGTAAGAAAAAAAGGAAGAGCAGAGATGAACATTCAGATGTGATATTTTCTGGGTCACTGGATGTTTGACCTTCAGAATCATTGCCGCCTGTCTCCGAGCACGGAGTTTGTGAGCTAATATGTGTGACCCCCGGCTTCCCCCCTCGTAGTTGGATTGTCTTAAGTAGTCAAGGGCTTGTAGCACTCTAGCATTCATTATTTTTTGAATTTCTTTTTTTACTTTGTCTAATCTTCCTTTGCATGGCCCTATTTCCCTCTCTATATAAGAGCTATAAGAGCTGATAAGTTTGTAATTGCTCTAGCAAAAAGCTATAAGATGCCTCTAATTTTCTCCTCTTTCTAGTAGAGTATTCTATGGTTTCACCTCTAATTATTGCCTTAAGAGTGTCCCAGATGATCGAGTCTCCTATTTCTCCTGTATCATTTTCCTGTAGGAGTTGGGGTATCCTATTTGTGATAAACTCTATGTATTCCAGGTCTCTTAACAGGGATGTGTTCAGACACCATGATTTTGTTCGTATAGCCTTACCCAATGAGATTTTTAAAGTTAGGGGGTGGTGGTCGGAGAGGATTTGGGATCCTAAGGTTAGGTCATTAATAAGAGAAAAATGTTCACAAGTGGTGAAAAAATAGTCTAAATGGGAGTATGTATGGTATCAAGAAGGAAAAAAAGGTGAAGCCAGGGTCAGATTTAAAGAGTTTCTGTCAGACATCCTCCACTCCCAAGTGTGAAAAAGTTGCTTTGAGATATTTAAGTGCCTTGGAGGACCTATAGTTCTCTGGAGGGGAGGAGTCAACCTGTGTGGGGTCATTGCCACATTGAAATCATCACCCATAATTAAGATGCTTTGGAGAGCGTCCATGACCCTAATTATAAAAGTTCAAATTACAGAAAGAGAGGTCTTGGGGGGTGCAAATATACGTTTACCAACATCACCCTCTGAGAAAAGAGGGTCCCCGTTAAAATAACATATCTGCCCTGGGGGTTGATATATCTGTCCTGAAGTTCAAAGGGGGTAGAAACAGGGATCAAAGTTGCCACCCCCCTCCACCTGCCACTCGAATGGGATGAGGCAAAAACCTCATAGCGATTTCCCCATTCAAGCTTCTGGTGTTCCAAATCAGACAGATGTGTTTCTTGATGGAAATACAGATCAGCCACCTGCCTCTTTAAATGTTGCATCACCCTTGACTGCTTAATTGGACTGTGTAATCCATTTATATTAACTGAATAAATCTTGGTAGGATTTACTGCCATTTGTTAAGCCAAAAAAGGAAAATAAAGAAATGAAAAAGAAGGAGGGGGTTCTGGAAAAACTGTAGCCCTACAGCCTTGTTAGACGGGCAATTCTGGGTCTCTGGGCCCCCTCCGAGCTGGTTGTCAATAGTATAAAACTGTAATACATCAGGTGCAATATTTCCTTGCCTCTTAGTAGAACAAAATTAGCATTATTATGCCCAAAAACCTGAATGGGGCAAGTAATGTGATGAGACTTCTATTATCTATTACCTCAACTTCCAAATTCCCCCCTCCCACTGTCCTTCCCTTCTGGTAGTGAAATGTATAGGGATCTAGTAAGCTCACTACCCAAATTAGGTGGAGCAAACACAGTCTGAATTTTAAAGCACTCAATTTCCCTTTATCTCCCTGAAGACTCCCTTGAACTGAGGAGTCCAAACTATTTACAGTTAACTGTGCTTCCACTTTAGAGAGAGTATCAGTTACTTCTCTCTGTTTGCTCTCCCGAGACTCTGAGTTACAGGTCTCAGGAGAATGGGGTTTTTCCCCTCCTTATCTCTTGGGGAGGAAGTGCCCCAGAGGACCAAAGTCCCCTTTAAATGTGGTGGTCATACTATCAAACTATGTTTCCACTAGAGATGTCATTCGGTGAAAACCCCCCTAAGTGGGGGTGAGCCCCCCCTTTTAATATGTATGTTGCACCTTACTGAGTCACCCTGTTATATATCATTATCTCCCTATGCCCCTCCCTCTTCCCCCCTACATATCTCAGCTTATTCCATGGTTCTTCCCATATTCTGTCGTTATCTCTCTCCACGGTTACCCTCTCCCCATTCCAACCCTCCTAAACCATATTACTTATTTATTTCAGATAGGCATTCCTTTGTCTTTACCCACTGGTGCTCCCCCTCCACCCCAAACCTCCCAGACCACAACATTTGCTTCAAAGGTCCATGAGCTCATCCATCCATCTATTAGTTCATTTGTTTATCCCCCATTGAAAATTGGGTATGTCCTCGTTTCTCTGTCCACCAGTGCTCCTCTGTACAAGGAATTTCAGTCCACCTAGGCATAAATGGAGAGTCATCTTCCCTCAGTACTAGGAGGCATCATTTGTTCAGGGAAAAAGTGAAGGCTTTTAAGGACATATCCCTAGGAAGCACCAAAAGGGGCATTAAGGGCAGGGGGGGCCACTAAGGTGCAGAGGCCAGGACCTTGTGCATGGCAGCTAAAGATTTCCCCAGGTAGATCAAAAAGATTTATCCCAGGGCTCTCGGCCTGGTCTGTGTAAGCTCACCGTTGAAAGTCCTTGGAGAAGCCGATTCAGAAGGGAGAGATTATAAGCTTGCAAACCATCAGCATATTTATATTTTATTGTATTCAAGCTCTCTCCTATCTTTGTTGTATATCTCCTAGGGGCATAGTTAGCTGCCACATTAGTCCACATAGGCCTCCCTCTATCCCTTGCAGCATCTCCACCCCCAGGCACTTACCCCAGGACCATCTATGCAATTCCCTCGTTTGCCATCATATCACATTCATAACTTCTTTTATTTCAACCCAGATTGAGAGGCAAGCTCTTGAATCTCCTTTAGAATCTCTTCCAAAGGTGGCGTAGGCAATGGGACAACGGAGCACTCAATCAATGCTCCAAGCTGGCCAAAGTCTTTCTAAGAAGGTCTGCCCTTTCCTAGTGTTTGTTGAATATCCCATTCATTTAAAAGGCCTCTTGATAGCTCCTGTCTGGCATCTGCCACTGATGTGAATGTTCGAGTCCCCAAGGGGAAAGCCACCACCAGTTTGGCTGGATAGGGAGTTTTAAATTTTAGCTTGTTCAGGGGGACGCATGGAAACAGTGGAGCATATTCCCTTCTAAGTCTCTGAGTAGTAGTAGCAGCGTAATCATTGTAGAAGAGAATCCACTTGTTATTGAACACCAAAGATTTCTGGGCCCAGGCTTTTTGAAGGATTGTCTCTTTGATTGAAAAATTAAGAAACCGGGCTATAATGGAGTGGGGGCGGGCCTCTAAGTGTGGCTTTGGCCCGAGAGCGCAGTGGGCCCACTCTATATCGATGGGGAAGTCTGGGCCTAAGTCCAGGGTGGTGCAAAGAAAATGATCTAAGAAGGCCTGAATATCAGAGCCCCCCTCATCCTCTGGAATCCCATAGATGCATAGGTTCTTTCTCCTACCTCTATTTTCAGCATCTTCTTGCCGTTTGACTATTTTTAACTGATTTAGAGCTATCTCCTGTATCACCATCTCTAAACTTTCAAGTTGGCTGGTATTAGCTGTGATTTGGGTATCTGCGACATCAAGGCGAGTCTGCAGGGCTCCCAAGTCGGAGCGAAGATCCAAGATCACCTTCTTCATCTCCGACCTAAGCGCCTGGATTACCTGTAAAATCAGCTCGTTGGTGTTGGAGTTAATGCTAGCGTTAGCATTAGTAGCAGCCGCAGCTTTACCACTAGCATTTTTTTACTGCTGCTGTGCTCTAGATCTTTTGCCAATGTTTTCCTCTCTGGAGGCCATCTGTGCAATTTCTCCCAGTTGAGTTCTCTGTTCTACGCCACTGTTGGGTGAGAGTACTGTAAAACGATTAAAAGTTTCTATGACCATATCAAGCATCCGATCGCTGTAGTAGGGGGCTCCGATTCTGGTTTCCTTGCAGAATTAGGATTTTTAGATTAATTTTCCAGGCAATTCAGGTTGTGGAACTTAAAATCTGGGGAGAGCTCAATCACCGTGCTGCTCACTGCTCCATTGCACCACCGGAAGTTGGGCTTTATAATTTCTGAACATTTATTTATATACTTGACGTTTGCCTTACCATACAGCAGGGTTCGCTAACATCATTCAGCATAATACCCTGTATTAATCTGCACTGATTTTCACTGTAGGTGGAATTAGTATCTAAGCAAGGAATGAGAGGCTGTGGGTTTTGGGGGGGATTTTCCTATGCCTCATGTCATGTTAACTAATTTAACATTGTTTCACGAAATAAACATACCTTGTATCTCTGTATGTTATTTGGTGAACCAAATTAATCAATCAATAAATTTATATATAAATAATGTGTGTCTGTATGTGTGATTGGGCTTCTAAGGGGTCAACTGAGGGACTGTTGAGAGGTATGATTCTTGCATCAGTTTATTGAGTCAGTTCTTTCATTTCAGTAAGTGCTTGCACCGTATGCAAAAGCAGGGACAGGAGGTAAGAAACAGAGGACTGGAGGTCAGTGATGACCTTCTTGTACTTAGCAGTACTTTGTTATATCTAGGTACTGTACATCCAATGACCGCTCATTATTATAAAATCCAACTGGATAAAAGAAGTGATGCCAAGCTCCAGCTCATTTCATTGCACATCTCCCTCTGCAATGAGCCTTAGCCATTAAGAAGTATAGGTTTTGGAGTCAGGGGAGTCACTTTTCTAGCTGAGTCAAACATTGCATTTTGCCAATCCCCCACATACTTTTGTGTTCAGTCAGTGGACATGCATTAAAATGAGGCTGGTGGACATTCCCCACTGACAGTTGGGTGTCTTTTTTCAGTCTTTCTGGTACTCAGTAAACATTGACATCCTGGTATCAGGCAGTACCTTTCTGAGAACTGTTATGGAATGTTTGGTTGTACTGTGCTATGAGTTGCACTGTATGCTCTCAAAAATCGCCACAAGCAAAAACAGTTACAGTTTTCAGATGGGTTCTCTTTGCACCTTCAGCGACCGCAAAATTGAGTGATTACTCCGCAGCTCAGGCGGGATTCAATCATTAAATACACAGTCCTCCCATACAAATTAATTAAGTCTGCAAGCAGACAGCTCTTAGAGAGACAGTACGTGGAGGCTCAACTAGCACTCACTTGGAACCACATTTAAACAGCTCAGACGCCGAATACCTCCCAGACTTGGAGCATTCAGGCAAGCTCCTGGAAGACTTTTGGGAACCCCCATTTGAGGGGTTATATGTGGACATCTGTACAGCTGCCACCTTGCGTTTTGTCCACACCTTCACCAAGCATTACAGTCTGGACATTGCCTCTCAGTGCAGGGCCAGTTTTAGCCTAGCCATGCTTCAGGGCCTTCTCCCCTGAGCTCTTGGCTGCTGATCTGTCCTTCTTCTGGTGCTGTTCTCCTGGTCATACCCGGAACAGCTTGGGACTCAGTCCTACTGGTGTTGGCCTACTGCAAGAGCTTTCCTTAAAGTAAGATAATACAGTTCCATAAGAACTTACCATAACAGTAGATCTTGGAGTGAAGCTCCTGCAGTAGGCCCTGCTTTCCTTCCTTCCTCCTTTCCCCTGCTGTTCCTTGTTTCTCTCACACTACTTCTGCCTTTTCTTCCTGGGCCCTCTATTTGCTGCCTGCTTGGGGTCTCTGGTGGGATAACTGAGGAGGGTGTGGGGGACCGCCTGCCTTTATATGATAGGCTGATGTCAGAGGCTGACGTTGGTGGTGGGTGGTCCCCCATGGTGGACTGCTAGCTAGAAAGTTTTTCTCGTGGTCCTGGCACCTGGTGGCTTAGTCCTACCGGTCTTGGCCTGCTGCAAGAGCTTCTCTCGAAGATCTACTGTTACGGTACGTTCTTACACAACTGTACTTTACTGTTTGCTTATTCTTGTGCACTATATGTCTTCTAATGCTTTATTTAGAGGTATTTCACGATTGTTTATTGGGGGGTGTTGGGCTGAAATGGGCTATATGAACTGAAAGACAGATGCTTAATGACATTGTTTGGTGCTCGTTGAATGTCAGCAGGTTCAATAACCCTGTAAAGTGGGACAAAGTACTATCCCATATTAAGAAAGAGTGCCCAGACCTTATGTATCTGCAGAAAATGCATCTAGTTCTAAGACTTTGTCTCAGTGACCCTCCCCTAAGTCATGGAAAAGATCTTGCACTCCCCTCCCATGGAATAATCTTGGGTCTTCTCATAGAAACAATATATATTTTGCACAGTATACCAGGAGAAAATGAAATGCAATTGAATAGCTGACTGAATTTATTCTCATTTTTTTAACTCATTATTCTCCCCCTCAGTAACCTCCACACCCTGGGTTATCTGACTCCCTCTGTTCTTCTGACTTCTAGACTATTAGTATCCCTCGCTGCAATACCTTCTAACTGGAACAACCTTCCTCCCCCCATCTCTTTGCTGCTCCCCTTGCTCCTAAACACCTTCTTACTACTGGGATTGGACTTGCACCTAAAAATCACTGGCATCCGAGTGCAGTATTGGGGGGTGCTGTACTGCTGGGGTGTGCCGTCCTTCAGATGAGACGTTAAACCGAGGTCCCTTCTGCCCATCCTGGTGTTGTCCTGGTGGGTGTCCAGGTGAAGTAAAAGAACCCAGGGCACTCTTCGCAAAGAGTAGGGAACATTCCCGGTGTCCTGGCCAACATTCCCCTTCCCATAAACCGGTTCATGCAATTATCCAGGCTGTGTGTGGGTGATGATGTGCGATATGGCCGCCACCACACATTCAGTCACTTCACTACCAGTCTAGCATTGCTTGTAAAGCACTTTGGATGTATGAAAAGCGCTATATAAATGCTGATTCTTCTTCTTCTTCTTCTTCTGGATCATGTTGCTCTGTCCTGTTCTTGCTCCTAGTGCATCTCTAATTAGTACATGTAGTTGTACTACTCTGACATTAGACTAATGGGTAAAAGATAACCTCTCATAATTTGCACATGGTTCCTAATTGTTTTCACTGTTGTGCATTCTGAGTAGTATTCTTCTGTGTACCTTTCCCCCTGGGTCACACCTGAAAATGAGCCTTGGCTAAATAAGCTTTTTCTTGTCACCAGTATGTATGCATTATACATAATTAGAAAATGGCCAGAAAGGATTCTGTATCCTGATTGGCTGAAAGTACTTCCAACCTGGGCATCTATTTTTCAATAGATGCCCAGTAAAAAGTAAGTGCCAATCCAAGTGGCACCTCACTGCTCAGCATTCCACACTGGTGCCCAACCTGCTTTTTATTGGGCGAAGGCACTGAAGAAAATTTGAAATGCCCGCTTTTTTTTTCTCTCGCTTAGCAAGAGGTACTGCTCTCCCCCACCCAAAGCAATCATTATTTACTTGCAGCTGCTCCCTGTTTTAAAAACAAATAAAAACCAAACTTCACTTATCTTGCGGTTGGAAGAGTGACACAACAACACCACTCTCCCAACCGCACTGTCACAGTAGTCTGATGATCCTCTCCTGACTGCAGTCTTGCACTGCCGTCCTGCCACAAACGACAGTCATCACTCAGTACAACTCCCGCACAATTACTAACCCTGCTGTAGAAAAAGAAACCAAAAACATTTACCTCAGGATTTCAAGAAACCAAAACAAAATATTTTCTTTCCTGGTACACTGCGCTCAGATGTCGCTTTTTCTCCTTCCTCGTACATCGTGGTCAAAAGTCACAGGGCACACAAACACAACTTCAGACCAAAAAAAAAAAAAACATGCACCCAAAAAGAAAAATAAACTTCCAAGAGAACCCAACAAGCAATTTTCAAAGAACAGTGCCTTTCTTCTTTACAAACAGTGTGTGTCTGTGTGTGTGACTCTCTCTCTCTCATGGGTGGAGGGGGGTGGCACTCCACCAGAATGCTGCAGGGAGGAGCAACAGCACCAGGAACAGCCTATGGACTACTTTATGACTACATTGTCTGGTATACCTGTATTAATTTTTTTCACCGTAATTTACTGTATTATTTTACAACTTCACAATAAGTTACACAGAGAACCATTTTCTAAGCGCAATAATACCCTGCAGGGTGGGCATTATTGGGAAATACCAGACCTTCCAGGGGCTATAAGGCCCTCTGCCTGTGGCATCGGGCCTCAATATGCCCCTGGGCAGTCCGGTATTTCCCAATAATGCCCACCCTGTCGGTTATTATTGCTTACATAACTAAAATAAATACCTGGAAATGAGCCTTCGCTTAGTTTACCTTTTCTGGTCAGAAATGTGTACATAAATCAATAAATTTACCTGCCATTTTCTTCTTCTGGTTTGCCACATTCCTTCACACAAGGCACCTACAACTCAAAATTTAAACATAGTGCATTTTCAGACTTGCTTGGGCCTCTCCTGGAATAGGGAGACTGGCCTCATCATTTGAGAAACAGTGACTTAGATGTGCCAGAACATGTTGCACTGGATATGGCTGGCTCTAGCAACGTGTATAGTTTGGAACTCTCCAAGGGTAAGCACGGGGAGGTGGGGTTGCCATCCTGACACATTGTACTCCCTTTCAGAAACATAAAATAATTTCAGATCAGGAGGGGAGACTCATAATAATACAGGGCTCCCTTTGCTATGTGGATGTCACACTAGCTTCTCTCTATGTACCACCAGGGACCAAGACCCCAGAGAATAAGCATTTCATAGCTCTCCTTCTCACAGATACCATTGCTGCTTGCAGGAGACTTCAACATTCTCAGATTCAATACTTGGAACATGTCCAACAATCACCCCCCCCCCGACAACCTGCCTCACATAAGTACTGTGCCTCCCTCCTGCAGGACCTGAAATGGTCAGATATCTGGTGAGAAATGCACCCTAGGACCAAAGATTACACTATTCTGCAGTCCATGGAGTGTATACCCATATAGACTATAGCTACACCCAGCAGGGGAATTGTATTATGTGATGGGCTGTGACGTGGGGTACATACTGTTGTCTGACCACATTCTAGTCAGAATGCACTTGTGCCTGATAAAAGACAAACCACAGATGCAGTGGAGGCTGAATGCCTTTCATCTTAGATCAGAGGAGGTTAGAACCTTCCTTACTGACAAGATTGCTGAGATTCAGGATCTTAATCAAGGTGGTAACCATACAGTGACTGTGCTGTAGGGCACACTTAAAACTGTCCTTTGAGGACATGTAATAGAATACACTTCCCAAAAGCACTGGGAAAGGTGCCAGTGTCTCCAGGAATTGCAGGAGACTTATTTTTCTCCAGGAAGCACATAAGCAGGTGGATAGATCTGTTAACAACTAGATGGACAGGGTGAGGCTGAAAATTGACAGCATCTGTTTACTTGCCTAATATTGAACTGTCACTGACCTATTTAAGACATAAATATTATGAGGTGGGCCATAGGGCCATTAGGATTTTGGCCTATCAGGTGAGAAGGCAGAAGACTAGGGCCACAGTGACCACTCTTAAGCATCCTACTTTGGGCTGTACACTCAGACACAGCAGACAGCTGACACCTTCCACACCTTCTACTTGGCTCTATATAACCCAGTGGGCCCCCGTGACCCAGATGTAACTGAGGCCTTTCTGGTGCCTTTGACCCTTCCACATCTCAACTCTGAGCAGGCGGCGGCGACTCTCATGAACCCAGAGCTGCAAGGCATTGTACATAAGGCCAAGAACCAAAAAGCTCCTGGTCCTGATGGTTATTTATTTATTGAAGGTCTAGGAATTACAACCCTTGGAGTCAGAGACTCATTTGCAAAGGCTCCACATCATACATAGATGAGGACAGGTACAAAGTATAACAGAATACAGAGTACTGCTCTAATACAGAGATACAGTGCTAGGTACAGAGGCAAAGCTAGATAATAATACATACGTATGGGAACACCAAAGGTGTGTATAGTTGAGGCATATATTGGAGACACAAGCATAAACTGCAGAAAAGACATATTTAGGTCTTTTAGTGGAGTTTATCTGCCGTCGCAGTGAGAGTTGAACATAATGTAGCTCGCAGCTCAGGTTTAAAAGATCCTAGCCTAGGGATTGATACGATAGAATCAGGGACTGAGTTCATCCAGAGTGGGGCCCTGTAGCAAAAGGACCTTTGGCTAGCAGAGGTCTTTACAAAAGGGACTTGGAATGTTGTGGTGTCAAGAAGAGTCTAGTGGCACGGGCCGGCAGACTCTTTTGGAGGAGCTGGAGGCAGCCGGGGGGCTATGCCCAACTGGGATTTTCTGGGCCAGTAAGCAGGTCTGGTAAAAAAGTCACCCTTGAAAGTTTAGCCATGCTGACCATTGGTAGAGGTCACAGGTGTGCGTGAGCTGATCACAGCCTGTGGCCAACCTGCAGGCTTTGTTTAGGGTGCGTTTAATGTTGGTCAGTGCAGTGTCAGAGGCAGCGCCATAGATGATTATTCCGTAGTCCACCAGGGAAAGGATGGAGCTGGAGATGGCTAACCTTCGGGCATCAGGTGGTAGACAGGATCTATGCCTGTAAAGGAGACCAATTCTGATGTTTATTGCAGAGCATGTGGACACAATATGCTCATGAAAGGTAAGTGCAGAGTCAAGGGTAATCCCTAGATATTTGAATTTAGTAACTGGCTCCAGCATGGTGCCCAGTGAGGTTAGTATAGATATTTTGGACGTGCTGTGTTTGTGTTGCGGGTGGCTGAATAACATTACTTTCATCTTTTTAGAGCTGAGTACAAGCTTGTGGGAGGTAAACCAAGTTTCTACTTGGATGAAGGAGCACTGCAAGGATTTTTGGAGCTGGGTAGGGTCAGGGTGCCAACTAAAGATCACAGCATCATCCGCATAGAGGAGAAGGTGTCCAGAGGAGGCCATAGATAAGGAGCTCAAGTATAGTGAGAAAAGAAGCGGGCCCAGGATGGACCCTTGGGGGACACCCAACTGTGCAGGAAGGGTAGTAGAGAGGGTGTAATTTATCTTCACTTGTTGGGTACGGCCGTGGAGATAGTTGGTGAACCAGTCAGCTGATTCTTGGGAAACGCCAACGGAGAGGAGGGAGGTAATGAGCATATTGTGATTGCTGGTATCAAATGCCTTGGAGAGATCAATAAAGACTGACCCAGCTAAGTCTCCTTGGTCTAGGGCATCATGGATAAAGGAGGTGAATTCCAGTAGGGCAGTGGTTGTGCTGTGTCCTTTCCTGAACCCGTGTTGTTGCTGGCATAGTAGATGGTGTGAGTCTAAGTAGTCAATAAGCTGATCAGCCGCTATTTTTTCCAGTGCATTTGAGAGGGGAGGGAGTATGGAAATGGGCCTGTAGTTACTAGTTGAGGTACAGTCACCATTTTTATGAATTGGCGTAATCACTGCTTTTTTCCACAGAGATGGGAACTGCCCTAAGCATAGGGACATATTGATCATTTTTGTCCCTATGTCCCTTATACCACTGAACCGTACAAAAATCAGTGCACACAGCTACTGACACCCCTGCTGAAGGACTGCAATGAAATACTGAAAGGTAGAATGATCCTGAGCACCTGGAAATATGTCACTGTCTTGGTGATTCCCAAACCTGGGAAAGACCCCTTACCCTGTACTCCACACAGACCTATACCTGCCTTAAATGCAGAATTTACATTTTTTTTATGACTGTCATGGTGCAGAGATGGGACTCCTTATTACCATGTCTGATACATTGAGATCAGACCGGCTTTGTCCAGGACAAACAAGTGGGGAATAATACTAGGCATACTTTGCATCTCTTGCACCAAATTCACCATGAAGAGACCCCTTCTCTTAGTCAGTTTAGATGCTAGAAAAGCATTTGCTAGGGTGTCATGGCCCTATCTATTTCCAGCACTGGATTGAAGATTTCCAGTAGACTTAATTTCCCTACTCTGGAGGGTGTACAAATCCCCAAAAACATTTGCAAAGGTTAATGGACTTGCCTCTGATTCCTTTCAGTTGGGTCAGTGTGCCCTACAGGGTTACTCTATGTCACCTCTCCTGTTTGTACTCAATATATATAGCCACTGGCCAGGCCATCAGAGAAAACACAACCTTATCAGGCATACAGATAGTGGGATGAGAACATCGGGTAGCCCTCTATGATGATGATGTCCTGCTTTACATGTCCCCTCCAGAGACGTCCCTCCCTGAAGTATTCTGAATCCTAGACCAGTTCAGCATCATTTCAGCCTATAAACTGAACATGACTAAACCTGAAGCCCTCCCCATGTACTGTATTCTAACCGTGGTATTGAAACAGCAGTTTCCCATCTGCTGGGATCTCAGCAAGATAAAATATGTGGGGGTTAAGTTCCCCTTACAGTTCGATCGAATCTATGAGGTTAACTACGGTTCACTGTGTAGACAGTGGATGGCTGACCTACAGCACTGGCATACTTTACCCCTTAGCCTAATTAGATGAGTAGACTCAGTTCGGATGGTGGTCCTACCCGATTCCTTTACATTTTCCAGAATGTACCAAAATGGTCCCATCATCAGACTGGAAAAAATGGCAGGTTGCCATCTCCGGTTACGTGTAGCAAGCAAAACAAACCAGAATCCAGTTTACAACCCTTATACAACCCAATGGTCGATGAGGCCTTGGCCTACCATACTATAGGTTATACTATGCAGCAGCTCAACTCAGAACACTGTTTTTTTTCCCTGGCACACAGGAGGAAGTGACCCACAATGGCTAGCAATGGAGAAGGACTTGCTGCCCCCCCCCATACATGACCTGCTACATCTTTGGTACAGATGCCTGACTACAGGTGCAAATGGATAAGAATCCCTGGATTCATCAGGGGAGGGAGGTGTGGCAGGGATTGGTGGAGGACATGGGCATGACCCTGCAATTAATATGGGAATGCCCTCTGGTACAGCTGAAGGATTTCATGCCTGCGTGCATGGATCCCAGATATTGGGATTGGCAGCAGAAAAAAGAACAGTTACATACTTACCATAACAGTAGATCTTCGAGAGAATCTCTTTTGTCAGGCCACACTTATAGGACTATAGCCACCAGGCACTAGGACCACACGGAAACATTTTGCAAGCAGTCTACAAGGGGCCACTCACATTGATGTCTGACATACTAACATACTAACATACTATTTGCCAGCAGATTAGGCCTTATGGTCTATCAAGTCTGCTCGAGCCTAGATCCTTAGTTGGGTGCCGAGACCCTCCCATCCCTTGTGCTCCAGAAACCCCTATCATCCATCCCCACCCCCCCGGGACAGGCCATCATCTGATACATCCACTTTCTGTGTCTGTCCCACCCTCTCTTAAAGCTCTCCACTGTGGATCTCTGAACCAGCTCACCAGGCAAAGCATTCCAAGGGTCCACCACCCTCTCAGTGAAAAACCTCCTCCTCTTTTCCCCCCTCACCCTTCCACCTTCCAACTTCAAACCATGCCCTCTGGTGATGCCTCCCTGCTTTAGTCTAAAGATCCCCTCCATGTTTACCCTATTTATTCCCTTGAGGTACTTGAAGACCTCAATCATGTCCCCCCTGTCTCTCCTCTCCTCCAATGAAACAGGCAGAGCTCCTCAAGTCTGTCCTCGTAAGTCAAATCCCCTAGCCCTCGTGATCATCTTTTGTTGCCCTCCTCTGTACCCTCTCCAGGAGCTGTATGTCCCTCTTCAAGTGTGGTCTCCAGTACTGTACACAGTACTCAAGGTGTGGTCTAACCAGTCCATTGTACAGTGGCAGAATCACTTCCTTGCTCCTAGAGGTGATCCCCCTTGCGATGCATCCCAACATCCTGTTTGCCTTGCTAGCTGCTCTCCTGCACTGCTCAGTGTTATTCATACATGTATCCACATCAACATCCTTTGTATATAAACATGGGTGGCCCCTCTCCTTTCTCAGTTCCCTGCCAGAGATCATACTCAGAGAATCTCTCTCTAGGGAACCAGGAGACAGCTGAAGTATTCAGCTACCAGGCAGAGCTGGAACAGCAGGTAGTCCGTTCTGGAGAGAGAGACAGGAGTGAAGCAGCTCTGAGTCTCAGAGTGACAGAGGGTGGGATGGCTTGGCCTGATGAAAGAGATTGTCTTGAAGATCTACTGTTATGGTAAGTATGTAACTGTTCTATCTTCTTTGAGGATATCTTTTTCATTAGGCCACGCCTACAGGACAAGTCCTGAGCAGTACTGACCAGGAGACAGTCTGGGTGGCTGGAGGCTACAAGCCTAAAAAAGAAGGCCTTGAAGCACAGCTAGACCAAAATCTGCCCTTTTTTGTGAGGCAGTGTCCAGACTGTAGTGTTTGGTGAAAGTGTGGACAGTACTCCAAGTTACAGAAACACATTTCGGCAGCTGACACATTCCTGAAACAGGCAACTGAAGTGACCATGCCTCTCACTAAATGACCACGAATAACTCCAGGAAGTTACTTACTGTACTTTCTGTAGCAGAAAGTAATACAGTTGGGCAACTATTTGGACAAACACTGTTTTGAAATTGGAGCGATCTTTTTCCCAGGAGTGAAGGAAACAAAAAGCTGTGAGGACTTCCTGTGGTCCTTTGTATGGTGAACATAATACCTGAGTATTTTATGTACCCCTAGAGTATGGAGCAATGCTTTCCCTGGATTTGCATGCTCAGGAAAATAAACAAATATGTGGATAGTCTGATTGAGGACAAACTCAGACACTACTTTTGGCAAGAACTTTAGGGTTGATAGGCAAAACCAAGTAATGAGGCTCACAGGTAACAGCCTGAAGCTTGGAAATCCTTTGAGCAGAAGTAATAGCAACTAAACTGTAGCTCACACATCACAGATGGCTCAAAATGAGCCAAACTGAGTTGCTGTAGAACAAAATGCAGGTCCCATGCTGGGACTGGATTATGGATGGGAGGCTTCAAGTGTAGAATGCCTCTCAAGAACATGTGGGACACCTCCAGTTGTGCCACTGTACGGCCATCAATAGGTACATGAAAAGCTGAAATAGCAGCCAAGTGCACCTTGATAGAAGAGCATTGCAGTCCAGCAACTGACAAGGACAGCAAATACTCCAGAATCTGATTCTCTGGGCAAGTGAAGGGGTCCAAATGATGGGAAGCAGCCAACAGAACAAACTGCTTCCACTTTATGGAATAAGTGGCCCTGGTGGAGGTATTTCTAGCAGCCACCAGGACATCAGCAACCTTTTGTGACACCCCAAACTGAGCAATGGCTATGTCTTCAGGGGCCATGCATGAAGATGGAGTGACTTGATGTCTGGATGGACCAAGGTGCCCTGGTCCTGTGATGGCAACCCTCTGCACAGGGGCAGAGGTATTGAGGGTTCCATTGCCAACTGCTGCAATAAGGGTAACCAGATCTGATGAGGCCAGAAGGGGGCACCAATAATCAGAGTAGCTCCCTCTATCTGGAGCTTAATCAGCACTCTCTGAATTAGAGGGAAGGGAGGGAAGGTGTAGAAGAACCTTCCTTTCCAAGAGTGGATCAACGCATCTCGCCAGAAAACTCCAGGCCCTGGAGCGAGAGAGCAGAAAAGTGGCAGTTTTGCATTGAGTGGGGACGCAAACAGGTCCAACTCTGGATGATCACACCTGTTGAACAGGTCAACTCTCAGGATCAGCAGCTCCCACTCATGCATTCTGGACTGTGACCTGCTTCGCTTGTCTGCCAGGACATTTTGAACGCCTGGAACATGGACTGCAGACAGCTCTAGGCTGTGTTCTAGAGCCCAGGACCAAACCCTCATTGCTTCCCTGCACAGGGGGCAAGAATGAGTTCCCCCCTGCTTGTTTATGTAGTGTACTACACTGTTGTTGTCTGCACCAGCAGATGCCCCAGGGACAGATGGTTCTGGAAAGCTTGCAGAGCATACAGAACAGCCCTCATCTCTAGGATGTTTATGTAGAGGGAAATCTCCACTCTGTTCCATGTTCCTTGTGTTTGAAGATGCCCCAGATAGGCCTCCCAGCCCATCCCTGAAGTGTCCATGGTGAGGCTATGATGAGGGGACGGCATTAGGAAGGGATCCCCTTTGAGCAAGTTTTGGGTTCCATCCACCACTGGAGCACCTTTTTTACAGAGGATGTTACTAGAACCTTCTGTTCTAGATCATCAGTGCATTGATCACATTGGACTCTTAATGTTCATTGGGGGATTCTCAAGTGCAGCTTTGCCAGGGGTACCAAGACAATGGCCGCTGCTGTCAGGCCCAGCAGTCTCAGGAATGTCCTGTCTGTGACATACCTGTTGTTGTAAAGTACCTGGGCTTGTTCTATCAGGTGCTCTCCTCTGTCCTGGGGCAGGAAGGCTGAGTCTTGGCAGTGTCCAGTACAGCCCCTATATACTGGATGCGCTGACAATGAGTCAAGACTGACTTGGGCAGGTTGACTGTAATCCCTGAGGTTTTGAACAGCTGTCTTGTATGCCCTAGGGCCTGAGAAAGTTGGTCCTTGGACTGAGTCATCCAGATAGGGGAAGACATAAAGTCTCTCCCTCCTGAGGACTGCTGCCGCCACTGCTAAGCATTTGGTAAAGACCCAAGGGGCAGATGACAAACCAAAGGGTAATACCCTGAACTGGTAGTGCTCTCCCTGAAAAAGGAACATGAGGTACTTCCTGTGATGAAGGCAAACCCAGATATGCAGGTAAGCATCCTGCATGTCCACGGAGCATATCCAGTCCCCTTTTTGCAGGAGGGGCAGCAGGCCTTGCAGAGTAACCATGCTGAACTTCTTTTACTGAATACAGAAGTTCAGATCCCTCAGATTCAGAATGGGACTTAAGTCCCCTGTAGATTTGGGGACTAGGAAGAAATGATAATAGAACCCGGTGTTTCTTTATTCTCAGGAAACTGGTTCTGTGGCCCTCTTGCGCAACAGTGAATGTACTTCCTCTAGTAGCACTGATATGTGATCTGGAGGATAAGTTGAGGGAATTGGTGGAAGGTCTGGAGGTAACTCCAGAAATTCTAGAGCATTGCCCTATTCTCTTAACTGCAGGACTCGAGCATCTGCTGTAACCTTTCTCCACTGTTCCAGGTAGAGGGGAGGTGACCTCCTACCACCACCTCCAAGTTTTGTACTGGAGGTTGGAGTCTAATACAGAGTCATGCTGAAGCACATCTGGTGGCTACAGCTGCACCTCCTCTAGGGCTTTGGAGTGGGCATCTGTGGAGGAGGTTGAGACTGGTAAAGCTGCTCTGCTTTTGCTCTGTTGCCTGCCCCCTGCCCTAGGTCTAGCAGTAGCTCTGCAAAAGGGCACCCTCCTGTCTTCTTCTCAGTTGTGTGGTAGAGGGAATGGACTGACCTTAGAGTCTGTCCTGAGGCTTGCAGGTCAGAAAGGATGTCCTGCACACCTGCCCCAAAGAACTTGTACCCTCTGAAAGGGGCATTCAGAATGGATTGCTGTCATCACTAGCAAATCTTGATACCCTCAACCAAAAATGCCTTCTTCTGAAGTTGCCAGCTGCAGCAGCTTTGGCTGAGGCATCGGAAATGTCATAAGTAGACCTTAAGAAGTGTTAACCCATATTCAGCCCCAATCTGGAGGTTCTTTAGCATCTGCTGTTTCTAGGGACCCTCTGGGAGGGACTGGGCTGCTGCTTTATCCTTTTTCCAGAGAGTATTCTGGTATTTGACCATATGGGCCTGATAATGTGCTATTCTAAGGCCCAGTGTGACAGAGGCAAATGTACTCTTTCCCATGAGGTCCAGTTTCCTCTACTCTTTATCTGGAGGGAGAGAACCAAGATGTTTAGGCACCGTAGACCTATCATGGGCTGCCTTTGTCATGACTGAATCAGTCTCAGGTTGGCCTGCGAAAAAGGACTTTTCTGTGTGGGCCTGGTACAGCTTGTCTGCCTTTCTGGGCATGGCATGGATCAAGCTTGGTCTGTCCCAGGCAGCTAGGGTGGCATCCTGTAGTGCAGCCAACAGAGGAGGAATGAGAACAGGTGAAGAATCCAGTAGTTCCAGAAATGCTACCAATTTTCTCCTAGTGATGTCTTGCTCCTCAACATCAAACCCTATAGCAGTTTGGAGTTGCTTCATAATAGAGATGAAGGAGAGTTTTTCAGGAAAGGACCTCAGGGTATATAACATACAGTCCTCACTCCTGGTGGAAATGGTGGAGCCAGACCTGTCAGATGGGCTTCTGTCCATATCTTCTTTCTTCTCTTTTTCCTCTTGTCGATGGAGGTCAGGGTTATATTCCTGATCCTTGTCTACAGGCCCTGGAGGCCACAAGGAAAGTAACAAGGATGCTGATGTCTTGAAGTGTGCAGGGCATGTAAATGGAGCAGGTGTCGACCTGGGGGCTGGCCTGAGAAGCCCCGTCATCATCGTGCCAGGTGAAGGCTGAGGAGGTATAAGACACTGTATTATTTACACAAAGGAGGAGAGCATCGTCTGCATGTTGATGATAGCCTGCACTGCAGGGGTGCTTTGCAACATTGACAGGGAGACTGGAGCCCCAACGTCAACAGGCCATCACTGGACATAGTAGGTCTGGCGGAACTCACTGCCAGCTTACCCTAAGGGTTCTGAGGTCTGAGTGGCAAGGCTTGCAACGTTGATGGGGATGTCTGCAGCCCTGTGGTTGATGGACTTTCGCTGGCTATGGGAGGTCTGGTGGAACTCACTGCCAGAGCCATCCTTGAGGGATTAAAGGTCGGAGTGGCAGGAGGAGTTACTGTTGAAGCGTTTAGCGCCAAGTGTAGTGGCACCCGGGAGCGTATGGGGGGGGGGATTTAGCCTTTCTCCGATCCCTCTCCCAGTGTTTGTGCTTTCCAGAAGGCTTCTCTTGGGCCTTGGAGAACTGGGAGCCCAAGGATTGAGCCAATGACACAGTGGAGCTCCTTGCCTGAAACTCTCTCTCCATTCTGGCTACCTGCTGTTTGAGGAAGAAGTTCTGCAGGGCTTTTTGAAGGCATTGATGGGTAGCTTGGTTAAACTTCAGGCAGAGCTTGCAGGCCTTAATGTCATGTGCCTCTGTGAGACAGTGCACACAGACATCATGATCATCACCAGAGTACATTTTTCCACCACACTCACAGTAATGAAAGAGTTTAGCAGAGTTTTTCATCGACATACACGACAATGTCAATCACTTTAAAATAAAGTGATAGCTACTTGGGTGAGGAAAAAGAATAAAACAGGCAAATCGAAGATTTAGCAGTTGACTGTAGCAGTGGCATCTCTGTGGAGTCTGGCTAGTATGGTCAATGGCAAGATAAGAACTGAGGAGGGAGATGGGCTGCCCACATTTATATATGGAGGACATTGACATCAGATGTCACCATGGGTGGCCCCTGGTAGACTGCATGCAAAAAGTTTCTGTATGGTCCTAGTGCCTGGCAGCTATAGTCCTATAGGTGTGGCCTGATGAAAGAGATATCCTTGAAGAAGATTATAGTATACCATAGCTAGTTGTGTTTGGGGAACATCCTAAAGTCAGTTGAGGAGCTGCAACAGCACTTTGGACAGGAAAGAAGGGGATTTCTTCTGCTACCACCAGGTGTGACATTTCCATGCAACTAGACCTTTAAAAATAAGAGACCACACAATGCTTTGGCTCTAATACAGGTTTAACTATTGCACATTAGAACACAGACAACCAAGCATCTTATTTCTGTCATTTATAAAGCATTACAAGAAACACATCAGGTGGACACGCTATATGTGGCCCATAAATGGGAGAGGGAGCTTCACATTACACTGGAATAAGAGGAATGGGAGAGGAGCTGCTGTGAAGCAAGCAGGATAACCTCATCATATGTCTGGTGGGGAATATGCATGGAAGCAACTCATCTGCTGCTTTTGAACTCCTATGGTGACTGCCAGATATGCAAGGGTGGGTAACACAACATGCTGGTGAAACTGCGGGAAGCCACATGCAGTACAGTCACACATTATGTGGACTTGCCCTGGTCTCCCTCCCTTTTTGATGGGTCAAGAACAAGCCATCTCTGAAGTTCTCTGTGCCCCAGTTCGACTGACACCTCAGATCTACCTATTTTACCTTTACCCTAAGGGATTGAGGGACAGACACATTAAGTACCTGTCGAGGATCATACTTCTTGTAGCTAAGAAGTGCATGATGAGGAAAGACCTAGGCCACTGTAACATCACTGTTAATGACATATATAAAATTGAAAGGATTGCCTTCTGTCAGAATGAGAAAGTAGACCTTGTTACCTCTAGATGGAATTCTTGGGTTATGCATGTCATGTTCCATGACCCTACTCTTGTGTCTTACTCAGGATTAATGCCATGGTGTGTGAAAAAGATGTCTCTGAGGTATGGTTACCCCAGACAAACTTGTGTGGAGTAAACAGTAGCCCCAGCCCCTCCATGTTCTATCTGCTAAGGGAATAACACCTTGTCTGGCCTCCTTTGACACCTTTAGCCCCCAATATCGATGTAACAGTATAGATACAGGAAGTACCACAACACAGTGGTGGACTCACTCCCTCAATGTAGGCCTGGGTGGAGGTGGGTGTTATGAATTGATCTATAAGCACTGTTTTATACCTGTAACATGTGTTCTTTATGTTACCTCTGTAATGTTAAGATACTTAATGTATGCACCATAAAATGTTCTCAATAAAAATATATTTACAAAAAAAGAATAGTTTAATACCGGCTGGGTAGGAAACTAATGATCTGCTTGTTACTTACTGCCTTAGTATAGATGATCATAATTCAAATGTAGACCAAAAAATTAAGACCCTGTCATTTTAAGTTTATCTTGTGTTCTGAATGAAATGACAAGTGCAAAACCTCGCAGACTAGCTGTGGCTGGACAGTGTGACATGACAGACAGGAATATTTTTTTAAACTCCAGCTACAAGGAAACATTTATTTCACTTCTGTAACAACAGAGATGGGTTAAATAAATAAAATCAATTCAAAATGCAAACATGAAACAATCCAGTTCTCTCAGTCTTTACTGATTAGGCATTTTGTTTGTTTACAGTAGGTACTGTGTGCTATATGTATTTGTTTATCAATACATTCATTGCAAAAAAAACTGCATTGATGCACCAGCTGAGGTTCAGCTTAATTCCAGAAAAATAGGGAAACGTGGTGTTAGGATTTCCTACTGTAACCCCCCCCCCAAAGCACAAAAGGACAAGACCACACAAGCAACCACAGACAGCCATCATCAGGTAAGATAAACAACATACACAACTGATTCCAGATGACACAAATGTAGTAGCATGTGCTAACTTAATGGATTTGTATCTGTGGTATGCACACCACAAGACATACACACTCACTTCTGGCTGCAGATAGAAATCCATGTTACTTAAATCACAGCACTACTTTTGTCTGCAAAAGCCAGGCCCCTGCAGCCACAGATACAAATCCAAGAGACCCAAATAACAGGAGTTCTTTTGTCTGCGGAAGCACAGGCCCCTATATTGGGCCAGCACTTCCGCTGGCACAGGTACTCATGCACATTGTAAGACATACACACAGCTCTAGCTGAGGAAGCGCAGGTCCTATGAAATGGGCCACCTTGTTAAAGTCCCATAACCTGGAGCAAGTTATCTCCTCCACTACCAGATACAACCCCCATAACACAAACCACTCAATCCTTGATTTGATCATCACAAATCGGACCGATCTACTCCTCCAAGCAGGCACCATGTCCTACTCAATCAGTGACCATACCCCCCACTTATATCGTCATGAATACCAAAATAGCCCATCCTCCACCCAAACCCCTGTCCTTTCGGAACTTTACTACCCAGAATTATGACTCTGTGATAGGGGATGCAATGTCCATAAACTAGTCTCACCTATACTTGTTAGAGAATGCGTCTTCTGCTGTCACGTCCTTTACAGACACCCTTCGTAAAACTCCAAGACAAGTACTTTCCCATCACAACCAGAAGGGTTAGAGGCAGAAATACACGTTGGCTAACCAAAGAGCTGTTGGCATTAATGAAAGAAAGGGACACAAAATGGAGAGCCTTTAAAGCATTCCTGTGTGCCAAACTTTGGAATGCCTACAGACAACTGCACAATGTTTGTAAGCAGACTGCCAAATCACTAAAGCAGAAGTATTTCCTAGAGCTTCAAAAAACCAAACTTGGAAACCCTCGCAACTTCTGGACCACAATAGGGTCCATACTTAATCCCAAGTGTAGTAAACAAGTAACTCAGCTCAAATCCCTGTCTGGCTCCATAGATGACCCTGCTGGGATCATTGACTTTTTCAACTCAGTGTTTACTGACCCTAACCCCTTACCTTAGTAAGCTTCCTGCTCACCCTCCAACTGGCCAGAACAGTAGTGCTCACTGCTCTGACTCTCCAAATGCTGCCGTCTCTGCCCCACCTTTTTATTTTGGGGCCGTTAGTCACAGTGTCACCATAAAACTCCTGAAAACTCTTCCAGCCAGAGGTAGCCCTGGAAGCAATGGGCTCTACCCTGCATTTCTAAAAATGATATCTCCAGCTATTGTTGGACCATTAACCCACATTTTTAATCTTGCACTACTCAAATCAACATCCTCAATGCCTGACACCTGGAAATATGCCAACGTGATTCCCATTTTTAAAGCAGGTGACCTCCTTGCTCTGGAGAACTGTAGACCAATTTCCCTGCTCCCACACCTAAGTAAATTGCTTGAGAAAATTGTGCATTTCCAGCTATCAGAACACCTTGAGAAGTACGACCTTCTGTGCCCCCTCCAGCATGGTTTCCGCAAGCGCCACAGTACCTCATCTGCCCTGGCACCTTTCTCCAACCATATCCTTAGAAAGATAGACATGGGTAAGGCCACAGGCATGGTGTTTGTCGACTTGTCAAAGGCATTTGATCTTGTTGACCACTGTCTTCTCCACTCAACCCACCAACAATATGGCTGCTCCCCCGGACCTGCTGCCTGGTTCCATAGCTACCTAACAAACAGGTCACAATCTGTGCTCATCGGCAAAGTTGCCTCTGTTTCCCTTCCTACTCACACTGGAGTTCCACAGGGATTTATTCTTGGCCCTCTCCTCTTTTCCATGTTTATCAATACCCTCCTTGCTGACTGTCTAACTGCAATGCACTTCTTTACACTGATGACTTAGTCCTGTACCACAGTGACAAATCCATTGAGTCCATCTCCTCCACCCTCACTCTCAACTACTGCACTGCACAAAACTGGTTCCTCTCCAGAAAAATCTTTGTCAATAAAAAAAAGAAAAAGGCCATGCTGTTTGGCTCCAAGCCTTTCCTTAACAAGGTCACCAAATCAAACTCCTCCCTCTCTGTACGTACACCTGCAGCCCCCGAGACGGTCACCTCTTTTAAGCACTTAGGTGTTACTCTTGATCCCTCCCTTACTTACAAGGAACCTATGACTCTGACTGTAAGCAAAATACACCAAAAGCTAGGTGCAGCTTACAGCATTCACCAACTGCTAACACCAATTGCTAACACCCAATGCTCGCCTAATTGTTGCCCAAGGTAACCTCATGCCACTCCTAGACTACTGCTTCCCCATTTACTCCTTTGTGTCCGTGATGCTATGCTCCCGCCTTAACACTACATATAATGCCATATATTGTTTCATTCTTAAAGCTCCCTTTTCTACCCACCATGGCACACTTTATCAAACACTGGAATGGCTACCTCTACAGGCCCATTTTGACTATGCCTTGGGCTGTCTTGTGGACAATGCACTTAGGAGCAACCAGTTGTCCCCTTATGCTCCACTACTAACTAGTAGGGCAATTACTATGCCCCTTAGGGCCTCCTCCGCCTTTCCCCTGGAGGTCCCTCATGTCATCTCAGTGATGAGTAGTAAGGCCTTCTCTGTCACTGCCCCTTCCCCCTGGAACAGGCTCCTGCTGTCTATTCGCCAATCCACATCCCACGTGTCCTTCAAATCTAACTTGAAGGCCTGGCTCCTGGCAGAATCTACTTGCAACTGCTCCCAAGATCATGCAAGCATGCAAGCTCTGCCCTAGCTCTTTTCTGGGTGGTAAACAGGGTTTCTGACTGTACTCCCTAACTCTTCCATCTCCCCTGGCCTCCCCTGCTCCCACACTCTCTAGCTTGCATGCATCCATGCATATATCGTCTGACTCTGTTGGCCTATTTAACCGGCCTGTTTGACTCTCGAATCACTAACTCTATGTATCTCAGTATCATGGCTGCCACCATATGTTAGATCCGAACTTCAACACGCCTTGGCATACTGACATGAGTATCTGGACCACTGCAACCCCAAAGGTTGTGGACCCCATGTTGCCTGTGCACCTTGTCTGCATGATGCCTATTTGGTGAATGTCCATGCTATATAACTCTTTGACACTGATGCCCATATACTATATGCAATGTTTACTATTGTCTGTTTTGCCTGTATGATGAATGTCTATGCTATGTAACCTTCTTCATCACTGATCCCTGTATACCATTTGCTATGTTTACTTTTGTCTGTTTGTTTGCTACCACATTGTGGCCCGGGTAATGACTGAAAACAGTCCTTGGATCAGTTCACTTACCCAGTTACCAAAGTCATAAAATAAATAAAAAATGCATGGTACCCAAACTGCAATACTACTCGTCTGTAGAGCACAGCAGGCTTCTAGACTGGCCCTCTGGCAGCTATGGGTGCAGAGGTGTAGGGCTCTATGCCAAGAGAATAGTTCTGTTCGCTATCTCGTATTTGGGCCTTTGCAGCTAACCCTGCACCTTCTCCTCCAAGGCAGGGGGCAGTGCTGCATGGCAGTGCTGTCCTCCCAACCTCAGCCCATCCAGGTGGCTCACTGAGCTCATCCCTGAACTCAGCTCACTGGCATGGGATCACAAAGCACCACCAGCTGGGCCAAAGGCCAACCCTGCACCCAATGTCTCTTAATATATATATGTTTTATTTTGACCCCAAATTTCCAGCATAGTCATTTTATGACTCCCCTCATAAACAGGACATGTGGAATTTATAGAATACTGGCCAAAATGTTATTTTGCGCCACAAGTACAAAAACATATTTCAGCCAGGATTTGAAAAATGACACCTGTCACATTCATGAGGTGGTGTGAAAAAATGGCTACGTTAGAAGTCTAGAGTCAAAATATTGAAAATTGCTTAAGTTAACAGCGAGAATGAAAAAATTTAAATGTACATTCACATAACTTTGTTTTTTTGTTTTTTATATTTTAATTCCAGATTTTGTACATAGTCTTCTTATGATCCATTTCATGAACCTGGTAGGTGAAAATGTTCAAATCCTGCCTGGAAAGTGATTTTATGGAGCGACTGTGAAATCACCTTTTAGCCCAGATATGAAAAATTTAACCTACCTTGTTCATGAAGTGGGGTCCCAAAAAAGACACGTTGGAAGCTTGGCAGAAAAATATTGAAAAATAGTGAAGTCATGAGTGAATGTTGAAATATTTCTACATTCACTCTTAACTCTGTAATTTGACCATATTTTTTCACTGAAATTTGAACATAATCTTCTTATGACCCCATCTCATGAACCACATAGCTGAACATTCTCAAATCCTACCCAAAAGGTGATTTCATGGAGTAACTGCAAAATCACCTTTCAGCCCGGATTTGAAAAATTTCACCTACCTTGTTCATGAGGTGGGGTCCCAGAAAACGCATGTTGAAAATCTGGTAGAAAAATATTTAAAAGTAATGAAGTTATGGGTAAAATCTCAAAATACATTGCAATACGTTAACTGCACTTACTTTATTTCCTCATTTTGCAGTTGTAGTTCCTGGAGGAGGATGTCTTAAATCCAAGCCTGAATGTACGATGGCAGACCCTTTTAAGGGGAATGAGGGTGTGTGGGGTGGTAGGTACTGAGTTAGAAGGATGAGATGTGCAGCAGGGTCACAGACTGAAGAGGAACCATTTTCTTCTTTTCAGTTTTTTTTTTTTAAAGAGCCATTGTGAGGCTCTGGCACACAGAAAGGGTCCCCGCTATAGAGGGATGGTGAGCCGTAACGACCAAGATATACACAATGGAATGTATAACATACTTGTACCTCAACAAATATTTGCTTTTTGAGCTCTGTTGGTGTAAATAGGTGCTGTATCAGCTAACTCATGTTCTAGTTTTTATACCGTAAGGTTGGATGATCCTTCTCCTCCCCCATTAGCTAGTTTTTTCTCTCTTACCTCCTCATCCTCTCCCTCTTTTTTCTCTCTTCACATGCAGTAACATAAAGATAAAGTTATATACTAAAAAAGTATAAAATACTCCTATATTATTTAATGAGTATGAACTACTTACAATTAGAAATTTTAAGGAACAACTTACCAGGATGAACGGCACAGCTGTATACCTCAGGAACTCATCTTGCCATGACATACCGAATACAATGGACAAGGAACTTCCCTTTTAGGTAGTGGAAGCGTGAGATGCCATAAAAGAAGCTATAAAGTACACTCAGCTTTATTTCAGTAAAAGACTTGGGGCCCCATTTCCAGAGCTGGCTGGCTGCGCATGCAAACAGGTATGCCATTCGAATAAATAGGGCTGGCCAGCTCTGACACCATATTCAAACAGATAGCATGATCTGAATTGACTGTGCTATCAGTTTGAATGTGGGAGCATGGTAGCACTGCACACAGTGAGCCGCTGCCATGCTTGGCCCAGTGCTACCAGAGCGCCAGGCTGAAGACTGCCCATAGGGGTACAACACAGCCCACACGGTTTATTAAAGTACCATGGCCCCCATGGGCGACATTCAGTCCAAACATGCAAATGAGCCCATTGGCCGTGCATGGCACTAAGGGGCCATTTTCATGCCCATTATGGGCTCATCTGCCTGTCAGTGCTACCGCTGAGTGTGCTGGGCCTGGTCTCCCCCCCAAGCCTCGATCCCCATCCATGTCTATAATAAGAAGGCATTGGTGGGCCAGCAGTCCCTCCATGTCCTGATTGCCAAGTATAATAAACTTAACAGATAAATCCAGCCCTGGTAGTCTAGCAGTCCCCTCATGCCTCGATCCCTGTGTATAATAAAAAATGAAGCAGCAGTCAGTCCTAGTGGTCCAGTGGTCACTCCCCCTTCCCCGTTCTCTGATCGCTATTCCTGTTGAAGAAATATCAGTCTCCCATGTCCAGTGGTCCTTACCCTGTTCTCCGATCGTCGTCCCTGTTGAAGATATATCAGTCCTCCATGTCCAGTGGTCCTGCCTCACCTCCCCATTCTCCCGAGGAAAACTACTCTACCCTGGTAGTCTAGTGGCCCCTACCCCCACCCTGGCAAGTAGTGACTCACCACCCCATCCCCCATCCCGACCTGAGACGGCGATGACACAGCCCACCATACTGATTGGCTTAACTATGATTGAACTGTCAATGAGCATGTACAGTGCAGACAGTACACACTCAATGGTTGCGAGCATGTACTCCACTGTACTCGCTCATTGACAGTTCAGTCAGCGGCTGGCCATGGTGGTGTGAGGTGGGCTATACCACTCCCTGGCTCGGGTCAGGTTGGGGGCAGAGCGGGGTGGTGAGTCACTACTTGCTGAGAATGGGGGGCCACTAGACTACCAGGGTAATGTAGTTTTCCTTTGGATGATGATGATCGGTGACTGGTGAAGGGGGAAGGGACCACTGGACATGGGGACTGATATTTATTCAACAGGGACAGCGATTAGAGAATGGGGTAAAGGGAAGGGACCACTGGACATGGGGGATTGATATTTCTTTAATGGGAATGGTGACTGGAGAATGGGGAAGGGGGAAGGGACCTCTGGATATGGGGGATATGTATTTATTCAACAGGGATGGCGATCAGCGAACAGGGAAGGGGGGAAGGACCACTGGACATGGGAATTGATATTTATTCAATGGGGACAGCAATTGGAGTATGGTGGAGGGGGAAGGATCACTGGATATCGGAATTTATATTTATTCAATGGAGACGACTATCGGAGAATGGGGAAGGGGGAGGGACCACTGGGGGTTTAATTATATGGCACAGGGGTGGCAATCCGGGACCAGGGAGGAGAAGGGACCACTGAGGGTTAATTATATGGAATGGGGCAGCAATTGGGGAATGGGGGAGGGACCCATGGACCACCAATATTTTAATTTTTATCTATGTGAATGGGGATTGGGGCAGGGGAGGGACACTGGACTATCAATGTTTTTTTTATTTTTATCTATGTGAACAGGGATCAGGGCAGGGGAGGGACACTGGACTACCACTGTTTTTTTTAATTTTTATCTTTGTGAATGGGGATCGGGCTGGCAGCCCTTGACAGTGTGTAGATGGAATGCAGGGCACACACCCCCTCTGTGCACTGTTAAGGGCTGGGTTTCAGAAGTGTTAAAATGTGTCATTGCTGGCAGCTGTTTAGCACTTCTGAAACTTTCAGTATATCACTGCACCACATATGCATGAGGGATCCCTCATTTGCAAAGGTGCAACATAATAATATGCGGGACAGTGCTGTTGGGGGTGCATGGCGTATATGAGCCCTATGAATACTGGCACACCCCCAACAGCTGGCACTATTCCAGGATAGCACGGCACAAACCCAGTTTGTGCCATGCTAACCATTTGAAAATGGGGGACTTTATGCTCTAAGAACTGTGATGAAAGATGGACTCAAAACCTAAGAGTAGTCTCAATTCCCATATGCTCGTGGATACTGCAGACATTAATTTTTATTTTATATTGACAATGTACTGTTCACTGAAACTCATTTCATTTTCATTTTTATTTTATACTGAAAAGTCTGTGGGCTAAACAACCATTTTCACAGACGTCCAGTTTACACATAAAATAACATAGATACAAAACATAGTGACAATGTGATCAGACACAATAAACTAACAATGGGATTACACATTTTGAGAGAAACATTTACGACAGAATTAATTAGCATATTGTTTCTAAGGGCTGTCTTAAAAGGTACTAACTTTTTATGACTGGCAATACTGCTTGGTAGTTCATTATATAACTTAGCAGCAGAAAAATTCAAAGAGTTTTGGGCAAACACAGTATGGAAATAAGGAATCTGAAAACAATTCTTACTTTGCAATCATGTACAGCCTAGTTTACAAATCCTTGGGAACAAATACAGAATACTTTTTGGAAGTAAACCCAGTTGGATCTTGTGAAGAAATATCAAAGATCTGAAATTGAAATGCCCTACCAAGGAAAAACAATTAAAGAATTTATAAAGGGAACAGTGGTGTGTTAATCTGGATTGTCCAGTCGCAAAATGTATTACCGAATGACAGGTCACCTGAAGTTTTGATAGTATCCTATTAATGGTGTATGAGTAGACCGTAGATCCATAGTCAATAACAGACAATAATAAACTATGAGTTAATAAATACCTGGTATCAACTGTAAGATTGCTTCTTATATGATATAAAAATCCTAATCTTTTATGTAATCTGCTAATCAGATCCATGACATGAGATTCATATGTAAGATGAGAATCTAATAATGACCTAAGATATTTAAACACCCTGACTTGCTCTATGGAATTGCATGAGTTGTCAGAAATAATAATTTCAGATGTGATTGATCTCCTGGGATGAGAAAAAAACCATAAACTTAGTTTTAGCAGAATTTAACACTAGTTTATGTTTATCAAACCAATGATGCAGTATACTAAAATCAATTTGTAATGTTTTTTGCAGAGATATTAAGCTAGCACCTGAACAAGAAAGGACCGCATCATCTGCATAAAATATTAATTCCGTTTGTGTAAAATTGACAGATAAATAATTAATGAAAAGAGAAAACAACAAAGGCCCACGTATGGAGCCCTGAGGGACTCCACACCTTAACATAGCCTGTCCAGAAAATATTCCATTAATTACCATTTTCTGACTCCTATTGGACAAGTAATTACCAAGCCAGGAGATCACCTCATCAGATAGATGTACACCAGGCAAACTCACTCTGTGTTTTCAGGTAGTCTAAGCTGAATGCTCTGTAAAATTGATTTGGATTTAAAGACTGATAGCTGCACAAATGTTCTTTAATAAAAATAAACTATAAAGCAGAAAAAAAAAGATCTATGAGGGACAGTTTTCTTTTTTTGCAGGGGACTGGACTGACAGTGGGGATTGGGCACCCCAGTTGTAGCACAGTCTTCAGCAGCACTGGGGAATGGGCACCACGGTGTCACTACCTATCTGTTGGGAGGGTAGGTGATCTGGAAGGATGGGGCTTATGATTGAGCAGTACCAGGAGTGGGTACCGCAGTCCACTTAAAACAGTAAACTTAAAAAAACAAAAGGAAGATCTGCAAAGGAACAGTTTGCTTTTTTACAGGGGGACTGGACTGACACTAGGGATTGAGCACACCAGTGGCAGCATACTCTTCAGTGGCACCAGGGATGGGCACCCCAGTGTTGCCACCTATCTGTTGGGGGGACTGGAATATCTGGAGTGGAGGGGAGTTACTGAAACATGCAAACCAGCATCAGGAAGGATGAAGAAGGGCTGGCTGAGCTGGGAGGGGGAGGGAGTGGGGTTATTTAACATGCACACCAGCATTGGGCATGGAGAAGGAGGGCTGGCTGAGCTAGGAGGAGGAGGGTGTGGGGTGAAATTACTGAAATGTGCAAACCGGCACTGGGCAGGACAAGGAAGGGCTGGCTAAGTGGGGGGGAGACCATACAGGTTGTCATTAGTAAGGTTCTGAAAATGCCCCCCCTCCACTAAGCTGGGCCTCCAGGATTTCGGCATGCCCAGAAAAGTAATTTCTGGGTCAAATTTGAAAAACAAACAAACACCAGAATCTAGTTAAATGGGTCCCATATACCAAGGTGCAGGGATTTACATTTTGTGAACTCATCATTTATATGTATTTCCCATCTTTTTTGCTTTGAAAACAGTGTACTTACACTGTAACTACAGTGTAGCTAAGGGGATTTAAAGTAAAGTGGTACCATTTTACAAAGGAAAAACACCTGCAAAAGCATAATTGTAGTGTTGTATCAGAGGGTTATCCTAAAACCCTACTAAGCATGCTCAGAAGCAACTGGAACCTATTAACATTTGTCATGAAACCTTCGAAAGACACACCCTTGCACAAGCCCCTTCAACTCTGAAAGTTTTGGAAGAAAATTCCATGCCACCTAGGCTGTAGGTGACAGCAAAAAAAAAAAAAAAAAGAAAAAGGACAAAATTAAACAGAAAAGTGTGGATTGTTCTGTAAATTCATGCATCCATATCTCAGAAACTGGATAAGCGGCCATCACAAAACTTCTTACATCTCAGGAACCTGCCATCCAGATGTCACATGGCAAATTTTGTGCAATTTTGTCAAACACTGCCAAAGTTATTAAGGTGCAATTATTTTGGTTTAACATTAAACATCATTCTCAACCCTAACTATACTTGTGCTACCGTGCAAGATATACAGTAGTTATTGTCATTGTAGAAAAACTGTGTCAGTGCATCAGTTAAGGGTCAAGATAATGCCACAAAAGTAGGGAAATAGGGCATTAGGGTTTCCCCTTCAGCCAACCTTTATGCAACCACAGGTTCTTATGCACACTGTAAGACATACACACACTTCAGTCTTCACAGGCCCCATGAAATCCATGGTACTCAAATAGCAACACTACTGTCTGCAGAGGTGAGAGTGCCTCAGGGGTCTGCAATTCTGCAGCTGTAGGTGTGAGATAAGGTGCAAAAGGTATATGATGCCCCGGAAATGAAATAGTCCACATCGTCTGCTCATCCAAATGTTAATCCTATGCGCGGGAAATGTCCATCCTAACCCAGGCCCTACTGGATCTATTCCTAACCTCACAAATAGCAGAAATGATACTATTTTCGTAGCATCGCTAAACATTTGCAGCCTTCTCCTGAAAATGGCCAACCTACTTGCCTGAGTCAACCTCCATAAACCTGATGTGTTGTCAATAGTGGAAACATGGCTGTCCCATTCTATTTCAGACTCGGCCGTTACTCTGCCAGGATATAATATCTTCAGGCTTGATAGACAGGCCAAAAGAGCAGGGGGCTGTGTTAGTTACTTAAAAGATACATTTATGGGGCACGTACTCCTGGCAATATGCCTTGAGCACCATGAGCAGGCCTTAGCCATCAAAATACTCCTAGGTGCACATAACAAAACACTGGCTGTGTTCTCTGTGTTCCTCCAAAAAATCAGGAAGATGGACTGCGTAGCCTACAAGATTTCTTCGAGCAGAACCCTCTCAATATTGAGGATATACTTTTGGGTGATTTTAACCAAAACTGTCTTGCGCCCTCACACAGCTCCACAAAGGATACCCTATCCACCCTGCACTTCTCAGAACTTGTACGGCTTCCAACCAGACACAACTATAGAACAGGAACTAGCACTTTAATAGAATGGAATCTATCAAACCACCCTGAACACATTTCTAATGTAATAGTCCACTCTGACTCCCTAAGTGATCACTCCCCTGTATCATGTTGCTGGTTAAATAAATCCTCCAAGCCTCCTCCTCTAACTGTAAGAAACAGACTGCTAAAATGGGGACATCTTGATCCCCTAAAGTTACATGTGCACTGCGTCGATTGTCCGACATCGATGCCACGGTGAATGTAAATTATGCCCTACAGCTTTTCATCACCTGCTTCAATGAGGCCTGTGATAGGCACATGCTGAAGAAAACTCAGAAAGTCCGAGGCACGTCAAATTCCTGGATCACAGTGGAGCTACTATCCAAGATGAAGCAACGCCATCTCCTGTGGTTGCAGGCTAAAGCTTCTGGGAATCCTGCTGACGTGCAGGCCTATAAAACTGCTAGGAATTCCTGTACCTGGGACATTAGGTTGGAAAAATGCAAACATTATAGAGAATTGCTTGCCAGGTCATGGGGGAATAGTAAGAATTTCTGGTCCAGCTTAAAAGATGACTCCGGAAAACTCTCAAAGGTTGCCCCCTTGGTGATTGACACAGATGGCATCTCAACGATGGACCACCTCACCATTGCAAATATCTTTAATAATGCTTTCACGGATCTTAGTGGTGTCCTCCCACCTGACTTCTTTAATCAATCCACACCTCCCCCTGAGCAATCGACAGTCGGGGCCTTGCATGAACATGATGGAAACCGAAACCCTATCCCACCCTTCTACTTTAAGAAAGTAACTGTCCCCTATGTTAAAAGATACATGCAAAAGGTCCTAGGAAAGTCTCAGAATAGTGGTGACTCCCTTGACTTAAAACGTATCACTCTTACCCTGGATGAGGTTATAGCCCCTGCCACAAGTATCTTCAACCTCTCCCTAAGGCTATCCTAATTCCCACTGGTTTGGAAGTCCACGCAAGTTATACCTGTCCACAAACTGGGTGATTGGCCCTCCCATACCAACTATAGACCTATTTCCATCCTCTCCCTGTTGCCCAAAGTGGTGGAGCGGCTAGTTGCTAATCAACAAATTGAACACCTTGAAAAATACTCCATTCAGAGCCCGCAACAACATGGTTTCAAGAAAGGGCACAGTACCACAACTGCCTTCCTGGAATTTACTGGTTACATACACCATGCTCTCGATCAAGAGAATCTTGTGGGTGCAGCCTTCATTGACCTAATGAAGGCATTTGACACTGTCAACCACCCTCTGCTTCTGCAACAATTAATCAACATGGGCGTGTCAAAAGAAGTAATGCTTTGGTACAAAAACTACCTTGAAGATTGAACTCAGTGTGTAAAGACCTCCAACATCTTCTCTGACCAACGGAATGTCTGCTCTGGCATGCCACAAGGTTCCATCCTTGGCCCTCTACTCCTTAGTAGTTTTGTAAACAACCTTCCCCTTCATTGCCACCAGCGCATATTGTTATACGCCTACGATGCTGTCATTTACTCTAGCCAACCTAACCCTGTTCTACTTGAGGATCGTCTTCAAAGTGACTCTGATGATGTCAAAACCTGGTTCTCTAATCAAAAGCTTGTGAGGAATTACAAAAAAACTAAAGTCATGTTGTTTAGCTCCACAAGAAACACATTTAAAGAGCATGCACTCAATATACAAAATCAATAAGGTGTCCCCCTTGATGTAGCGGAACAATTTAAGTATTTAGGGGTTATACTGGACAAGTATCTCTCCTTCTCACATCATATTGAAGCTGCAGCAAAGACGGTAAATATCAAAATTGTCCTTCTATATTGCATCAAACGTAATCTAACCCCTGAAGCCCTCAAACTGGCGGTGCATAGCTCCATCCTCTCAGCCACTGATTATGGTCTCGTAATCTACGGATCAGCTACTGACACCTTGCTTCATAGAATAACTGTCACACTAAATAAAGCCTGAAGATTAATTACAGGGTCTGATCGCTTTACTCACACCTGTGATCTATATGAACAGATGGGCTGGCTGCAACTGAAAAATCAAATTAAATATCAAACCTGCTCATTGTCAAAAAAGCACTCCTAGGACTCATGCCACCCGGGATGGAGGCATTGCTTACCCCCTCCTGACCCACTAAGATCACCAGATCAGCTGCTCACCAGTCTCTCCTAGTTCTGCGATGCCGGACATCTCAAGACCAGCATTCCTTTGCCTACAGAGCTCCGCAATGGTTCAACTCACTGGACTATGAAGACTCGACACTGCAAAAATTGGGTGCTTTCAAGACCAAGCTAAAACTGACCCTCATGGCTGACAGTTCTTGTGACTGCTTCACATGACATCTTCCCCTTGCACCCCTATGGTCTGCCTAGTACTTTCTGAAACCTCGCTGCCTCTTCTGTCCTTGCTTCTCCCTATGCCCACTTCTCCCTACCTACCCTTCCTTTTTTAGTAACCCTGCTTTTCCCTTCTCCCTCCCTACCCTCACCCTTAAAGTATGCTACGCTTGTCTTTATACAGTCTGCTCCTCCCCTACCTCTCCTTCTCCCTCTTATGCTCTTCTCTATCCTACCTCCCCTCACAAGCCTCTCTTACTCACAATTTGTTATACACTTTAACTCATGAATCCAACACTGTATTCAATTCCAGGTACTGGTTCTAATGTCATTTCTGCTACTGTCTATCCATCAGCTAAGATGTATATGTCCTCTCATGTATTTACCAGTCAATAATTTTCTGCTATACTGTTGTTTTGTCATTAAAGTTTACAGTAATATTCCCATGTCTGTATGTTTCCCTCCCACCTCTGACTTGGAACCTTTGTAAATGAGCACCTGAGCTCAAAGGTGTTAATCTGAGATCAAAATAAATAAAAATTAAAAAAAGATATACACAGCATCTTCTGTACATGAAAGCACAGGCACCATGGGGCTCGCTCTTGTGGTACTGAACACAGAAATCCATGATACCCAAATTGCAACACTACATTTGTCTGTAGAAGTGCAAGCCCCTATGGGGCCACCACTTCTGCAGCTGCAACTGTAAGATATAGACACTGACTTCTGTCTACTGAAGGACAGACTCCTACGGAGCCTGCAATTCTGCTGCTACATCCAGAAATCCACGAGACCCAAATTGCAACACTACTTCTGTGGGGCTACCTAAAGGTACTAATGCATGCTGTAAAACATTTCAAACAAGGTAAACCTTGCACCACAGGACCACGGTGCTACAGAAGCAAAACAGTCCTGTTCTCATCTTTTCCATGAATCAGAGAAAAAGCCAGGGGGAAAATTAGTTAGGTGCGATATCCTTTATTTTGAACCTTGTCTCAGAAACAAATTACAAAGCTCCAGAAGATGTGAGCTGCCTAACAAGTTTCACACTTCCATAATGCTTTTTCAAAGGCATGGCACACATCCAGTGATCTCATTAAATACTGATGGCTTAAAGCTATACACACCAGTTAAAAACAACCAACACCAAAGGACATAAAAGTTAAAAACATTACAAAAAGAAATAAAAACTTTAAAATAAGTACTAGATTGGGGTTTTCTCATCCACCGGAGCTTTCCCCTGAGATGCTTCAGCCTAAATTGGGAAATAATGCACATTATTTTCACAGGGGATCAATATTTCAACAAGCAACAAGTGCTGCAATTACAGCATTCAGAAATTTATGTGAAAGGGATCTACTGCAGTTGTTTGAGCATCTGCCTAATGTGCGATTTAACAATCTGAACAAAAATGAAAGAGAAGCTTTAATGAATTTACAAAAAAAACCCAGATCCATTACACTGAAGCCAACCAATAAGGGGGCAATATAGTAACAATGGACAGTAAGGATTACAATAGGGAAGTTCTGAGACAGCTGTAAGATAGATCTTTCTACAAGAAATTAAATGAGGTGTTAGGCAGCTCACATCTTCTGGAGCTTTGTAATTTGTATCCAAGACACACTTTGAAATAAAGGATATTGCACCTAGCTATTTTTCCCCTGGCTTTTCTCTGATTTGTGGGTGCTGGCATAGATGAGAACAACGCTGTAAAACATATACACACACACTTCTGGCTGCAAAACCACAGCCTGTGCCTTTAGAGCAGCAGATACAAATTTAAGATAGCACATTAGTGCTACTGCATTTGTGCCATCTGGAAACAGTTTATGTTTGTCTTACCTGATGATGGCTGTCTGTGGTTCATTGTGTGTTCTTGGCCTTTGGCTGCTTGGGAGGGTGGGGAGTTAGGGTTGGAAATCCTAATGCCACATTTTCCTATCTTTGTAGCATTAACTTGAACCCTAACTGGAGCATTAACGCAATTTTTTTGCAATGAATTTCCTTTCTTTTCGAGAAAGTGGAATTGTATCCTCATTCATGAGGGACCTGTGTGAACAGATGCAGATGCACAGGGCCTTCTGGGCCCTGTGTCAAGGAAAGAGTCAATCTGCCTTTAAGAGTGACACAAGAATTCCATTTTTGGTGTGCACAGAAAATTTTAATGTTGCAAATCTTTATGTCACATGTTAGTGTTGCAAGGGAATCCGTAAGAATCCCTATACGGTTATTTCAACAGTTAACCTAGTTGTGCAGAAATTGATTGAAAAGAATACATTTAGAAAAGGACTGTAATACAACTAGGGAAGGGTGGATAATCGTTCCGATAAATAAATCTGATCGGATAGCTTGATTTTTCATGCAAACCGATCTGATCAGATTTTTTTTTCCACGTCAGCATGGAACAACTCTTTCTACATTTAATACTTAATGCCCTAATTGCAAGTTCTGTTTTTGGCCAATTAACAACAGATGCAAGTTGCAAGGTGTATAGGTGCAAAATGATTAACCTGTTAACAATGCATTAACTTGTCTCATTAAGCACGTGTGTACCTGTTTGTTTTATCTCAAAATTATCTCAACAAGTAATAGACCAACAGTGCATGCAGATGCGAGGTGATAGTTGTGGTGTGTGAGTCTTTGAATTGCAACCGCGTTGCCAACTATCAAGAAATGTCACACAAAAGTTTGGTATGGGCATATTTTACATTGGACGGAGACCCTAACTCAAAGGCTAAGTGTACTCTGTGCCACAATCCCACGTTCATAAGTGGGGGTCTTCAGTCCGTAGCTTCAGGACTTCAGGACTCTTAAATCATTTGCAAAACAAGCACAGGTCCGAGTATGCTGACCTGCAAGGGGAAAAAGCTCATAACGAATTAATGAGGCAAGCTGAATCTCTTCAGGAGCCACCGTCTAAAAAGATAAAATGGGAGAGCCAGACTATTGAATCTTGTCTTGCTCGTGCTAACCCATTTGGCAGTGAACACCCACGGGCTACTGAAATCATAAATTCAGTTGCAGAGATGATTGCAGCTGATGAACAGCCTTTTTCTGTGGTTGAGAATGTAGGGTTCAAGCGTCTGTTATCAGTATTGGAGCCAAGATATATTTTACCATCAAGAAGTCACTTTGCCAAGGTAACAAGCCCCTCTATGAACCATAAGATACAGTCCAGAATGCAAGATGAGTTGGCAAATATTGAGCATTTTTCATTTACCACAGATACCTGGACAACAGCCTGCTCAATCATGTCCTACCTACCAGTGACAGCACTCTGGATAGATGAATCCTTTAACAGATGGTATGTACTTTTGTTGTTAAAGCACCTCGCTGACAGACATACAGGGGAAAACCTTTCAAAAGATTGTTTTACATATTCTCGACACATGGGGGATAAAGAGGGGTCAAAGGCATCTAGTTGTAAGGGATAATGGCCCAAACATTGCTAAAGCAATGAAACTCAGTGATGTGCAAAGTGTTGGTTGTTTAGCACACACACTACAGCTCATTATTTATTATTCCGTTTTTAAACAACGTTCAATTGAGGAGTTACTATCCACGGGGAGAGCAATTGTGGGACACTTTAAGCACTCTGCCTCTGCATCTGAAAAGATTAAAGAGCTGCAAAAGACCCTACAGTTACCAGAGCACCGTTTAGTGCAGGACATGCCCACAAGATGGAACAACTCTTTTTACATGCTAGAACGCTTATTAGAGCAACGGAGAGCATTGACTGTTTATGCTGCCGAATGTGAGACCAGAACATTTACTAACTCACAGTGGCCTCTTGCAGAGAACGTCTGCACTTTATTAAGGCCATTTGAGATGGAAACCAGACGGCTAAGTTCTGATTGTGCCTGTGTTTCTGACATTATTCCTACTTCCACAGTGCTGTTTCACTCAATCAAGGGAATAAAAGTACCGGGGCTGCAAGCAATGAAAATGGCAATGCTTGAATACATTAACAATTGATTAGTGCAATACGAGTACATGAGGGAGATTGCCGTGGCTACAGTCATAGATGCAAGATACAAGCTTCACTTTTTCAGGACTGAGTGTGGGAAATCATTTGCTAAAGCTGTCATTAAACAACTTGTTGAGCAGCACTATGAGGTGTCTGATGAGTCACATGGCAAAGTACAGAAGCAACTCAATGAAAAAAACTTCAAGCAGGACTGTGACTCAGATGATCCATGGGACATCTTCTCACAGAACAACTTGCTACCAGAAAACAGTAAGTAAAAAAAAATATTTACAAATTGCAGTCAGTAGCAAATTATGTTTTAATATATTCAATAAAGGGCATAGCACTAGCAGGCTTTTATTTATTTTTCAGCTTCAGTTGTTGATGGTGTGTCCAGTCGCAATCAGGAGCTTGACATTTACTTAGCAGAAAATCTGGTGCCGGAAAAAAAATCCACCTAATGCTGTTACCTTCTGGAAAATGCAAGGACACAGGTTTCCAGTGCTGAAAAAACTTGCAATGCGGTACCTGTCCGCTCCACCCACCATTGTGCCTAGTGAGAGAATTTTTAGTGTAGTTGGCGATATAATAACAGGCGGGCTCCCGACTCACACCCGAAAATGCGAACATGTTGCTTTTTATAAAACAGAATATGGACACTTTTTATAAAAATTAAGTGTCCCTGTATTCATTAATGATTTCTTAACAGTGCTTCATTAAAGTGATTATTCTGTCATATTCGGTCATTGAGTGGTTTTTGGAGCAAACATTTTATTAGTCCACTGTTTCTCTCCATCAATATATCCGACTCTATAAATATCCTGAACCGGTCAGATATACTGATGGATAAATCCGAATCTGATATCCGGTGGAAAAATGCTATCTGCCCACCCCTGAATAAAACACTGGAAAATACTTTTGAAATAGGGATGTAGAGGCATCCATTTTGGGATAGGAAGGCTGTTGTGATGATGTCACTTTCTCACCAGTGTTAACAGCGTGCAGTGCAGCAGTTGAGAGCAGTTTAGTTGTGCTGTTAGGGATCCTAATATATGCTGAAGAATACCTGGATTTTATGTTTGACAGAGCGTAACAAAAGAATCCAGTGCTTTTCTTCATGATTTAACAGGATCACTATCTGTAGGAGCAATTTGTTTTAACCTGCTTCATTGCACACTGTTAGAACTGGTGAGGCAATGACATCATCACGGCACCCTTCTTATCCATGAAATTGACTCCTCCACATCACAATTTTAAAAGTATTTTTCTATTTTACTGAAGACATTTTCTAAATATAACCCAGCAGTTTACATACTGGATCCTCATAGTAACATTTACAATAATTACAGAGGGAATCGCACGGATTCACTTTAAATAGATGACATGAAAATTATTTGACCTTACGTCTTGAACATGGTCGCTATAATGTGTTAAATCCTGCCCAAAAGGTGGTTTCGCAGAGTGACTGCAGAATCACCCTTTGACCTTTACTTGAAAATTCCCAACATCCTTGTTCATGAGGTAAGGTCTTGTAAACAGTACAGTATATTCAAAATTTGGAACTAAAATACTGTAAAGGGGCCAAGTTATGAGTCAAAGTAAGTGAGACACAAAAATGGAATTTTAGTGTTGCACATTTTAGTGCTGCACATTTTAGTGCAACTCAAAAATGTGCCACACTAAAATTGTAGTCTCACAAATTTTAGTGTCTCATTTTAGTGTTGCACTTAAATGTGTGACATGAAAATTATTTTGACCCCACATCATGAACATGGTTGCTATAATGTGTTAAATCCTATCCAAAAGGTTTCACAGATTGACTGTGAAATCACCTTTCGATCGGTACTTGAAAATTCCTACCATCCTTGTTCATGAGATAGGGTCATGTAAACAGCATATTCCACATTTGGGACAGAATATTGTGTAATGGCTAAGTTATGAGAGAAAGTATGCTGAACACAAAAATGTCCCCAGGATCCATCCTCTGGCATGGCCACAACCCTATCACCCCATGCTTGTCCCACTGGGCCACAACCAGACCAGTCCACAGTGTGCACAACTGACCTCAGCATTGACAGCGGTGCACACTGGGCCATTCAATGGCCGAGAGTGCAGCCTGACCCTGTCCCGATGGACAGTCTACAGTGACTGCGGGATGTGGCTGCTAACTGGTAGCTGCTGCACTCAACTGTGGAGGCACAGACTATCACGTAGTAGGAACTAACACACATCTGCCACATTCTACACAACAACATGTAGCATGCCAAGGAGTGGGCAGAGGCACGTTATACAGAGCAAATGGTGGCCACCTATGACCTTCACCAGGCTATTGTCACCAGCAAGCATCACCTGTGTGCCACTGTGCTGGAGGCTGCAGCCATGGTGGTAGGCACTGTGAGGGCTGGCCACAGCCCTGGCCTATGCAGTGGGAGCAGTGCTACCCCATGGCAGACAATATGGCATACACTCACACCATGCACTGCCAGAACAAGAACATCCAGCACACCCAGGACTCCAAGAACACTAAGGACACTACGCTCACCAGGTTGTGCCTGGTCCTCTCTGGGGTCAGTACCCTGCAGAGCCATGGCCAGTTAACACCATCCCCACACTCATCATCATCCATATCATGGATGGTGACCCCCTGAACCATATCGGATACAGCGCCGCACACATACTGTCCATATCCAGGGAGGTGATAGGATATGCACGTAGGTTGCACATGGTCAACCTTCATGAACATGTGGTCCTCTTCCCCCAGTACCTATATGTCACCACCACCTGGTCCTGTGACTTAGTCCAATCACTCCTCCCCCGCGGCCTGGATGGCTGGTACTACAACCAAACCCCTCCACCTTGGTGGCGTGTATCTATGTGTACAGCCCTTTGGAACCCTCCCCCTGAACCATGGCTTGCATTTGTCTATATGGAACCCTCCCCCCACCATGGCTTGTATTCGTCTATACACCATTTTCTACATCCACACCTGGATGGCCTGTATATCCATCAAATCCCCTTAGACCCCCACCTGGCTGGCATGTTATTTATGTTGACACCCCTTTAGGACCCCCTGCTAACACAGACGGTATTTGTGTGTGCGAGAAAGGCAAAACAAGGCACCACAAGTAACAAGTGAAAAAATATTTTAGTCACACAGCATAAAATAATGCAGCCACCCTGCAGTACAAGGACTCAACCTCTACCGGTTTCGCACTAGGCGTGTGTCATCAGGAGGATTTGTGTGTGCGCCCTATTTGCTACCCCCCTGCCTGGTTTGATACTTTGTATGTATTGATACTGGTATGTGATAATACAATGATAAAACACATTACAGTCTCCTGTGTTGTCTGTACTCATCCTCCGTGTCTGAAGATGTCGCTTATGAGTTGGGTTCTGCACTCTTGGGCCCTCCTGGCCATTCTAGGGTCATGCTTGATGAACTGCCTCTGTATCCCCTGGTCCTCTGGCTCTGAATCCACTGCAGGTAATTCCTCTGGGACTGGCATGCATATCCTACAGTTGAATGCCATGTTTTGTAGTACACAGCTGGAAAGGAATATGGCCCAGGCCTTCTGAGGAGTGTACAGTAGGGCACCACCAGAACGATCAAGGCAACAGAACCACATCTTGAGAATTCCAAAGACATGCTCAATGATGTTGCCTATAGCACTGTGCGCTGCATCGTACCTTTTCTCTGCAATGGATCTGGGTCATGGAACAGATGTGAGGAGCCATGGATGCAGAGGATAGGCACTGTCCCCTGTGCAGGCAAAGGGCATTGGTTAGTGTCATTGTCTGCAATATGGTGGGGGAGGGGAGGCTTTTGGGGTATAATCACCAATGAGTTGGCCACTAGGGATATCCCCACTTTCAAACTTCTGGCACACGATGGAGTTGTACAGATGAAGGCACTGTGGATGCTGCCGGAATACTGTGCCAGAACACTGATGATTAAGGCTGTAAGAAGTTCACGCCATGCACGGATTTCATGATCACTGTGATTTACAGGCGGTAGCATGAAATTGACAGATTTCTTTGTTTTGCCATGCATCGGTGCAGTTTTACAAATGTATGTGTCAGTACCTGTAGTTAAAAAAACGCCTCTCTCCTATTATACCATGCAAACTAATTAGCTGTGGTCCTATAGAGCAATAGCGTTCAGTTACAGCTTGTTAGTAACCTTTGATATACTCATTAATAAGGTGAGAGAGAGAGAGAGAGAGAGAGACCGACCGAGCACAAGCGACGAGTGAATGCTCCTACTCCACCTCTGCAAACAGTCTCTCCTCTCTTTCTGCCACCTTATTTAAAAAAACCTGCACAAAAAGGCAGAGCACCTTTCTATCGTTCTGCTCGGTTCACCTTCTGTGTGAACCAAGCGATCTGCAAAAGAAACTCATTTGTTTTATCTTCTCGGGCAGGTGGCTATAATTTACCAATGCCACCCCACCCCGAGTCACAAAATCACTGTCCATCTCCTTTTTCTTTCTCCACTCACTTGTGGTATTTGTTTAAGCTCAGATGGACGCAATGATGCAGTGAGGGGCAGAGACAGCGCTCAAGGAGCGAGTTTGCTCCTGTATTAAAACTATCCCCCCCATTTAAACTTTTGGAGCCACCAGGGTTTTGTAGAAAAGCTCGACCTGCACTTTTCTTTCATACACTCCCATTCAGGAGTTTTTCACATAGTGCGCCATGCGTTTTTTTCCACAGAAACGGGAGCATACTTAATTTTAAATATGAAAAAAGGCGACAAGAGCCACTGAAGACCTTTTGTGTTTTACGGATGTTTAACAAAAAACAGTAAATTTAAATTAAAGTACATAATTATAGGAAATTTAGGTGCATTTTTTTATATTATCTGTGGAATATGCATGCTGGCCGTGAAAAGTGGCATATTCTACCATGCGGATGCCGTGAAAAACTGTCATTTTTCCAGTGAATTTCTTACAGCCTTACTGATGATGCACCCTGTTGCATCACACACCACCTGGCAATTGGAGTGGTACCCTTTTTTTATTGACATAGGTCTCCACTTCATTACCAGTGGGTGCCCAGATGGCAACATGGGTGCAGTTAATGGCATTAAGGACAGCTATAGGTGTGCAACCTGATAGAACTGCAGCATGGTTTCTGTTCACTTGACTGAAGTGCTGGGGAATATGATGAACTCCCCAACATTGGCCAGTAGGGTGTCTAGAAACTGGCACAACAGGTGCGAGGGGGCTGACTATGAGATACTAGTGGAGTCCCCTACCAGTGTCTGGAATGTTCTGGTGGCCAGGAAACACAGTGCAGCAATCACCTTGAGCTCTAAGAACAATGCATTGCTGTACTCTCAAGCGGGCTGGCAAAAGGAAAAAATGGACAATCCCCAAGTGGCGCAGTTTTTGGCGCACCACGTCAAACTGTTTGCGGCATCTTCTGGTCTGAAAGAGAGGTCAGGGAAAAGTTTGATATTTTGCCCCTGCACATTTAATGGATAGGCCACCTGGGCAGCTGATATCAACAAGTCACACACTTCTGAACTGGCTGTTTTCATCACAACAATGCGGGGAGTCTCAGGGTCTGAGGCCCTAACGCGTGGCGTAATACAAAAGGCCTGTCTCACATCTGACCATTCAAAATGTTCTCGGAGGCTAAGATTTTCAGTGAGCCACTGTTTTAAATAGGTGAGGAGATTCAGCCCTTCTACACCCTCAACCAGTCCCACAATCTGAATATTACCTGCTCTTAAGGCATTTTCAGTTGCTTCCATTCGGCCCCTCAGCTGTTGATTTTCCTTAGTGAGTTGGGCTGCTGTGGCTTGTTTTGAAAGGGAGCGCTTCTCTGTGTCGGCCACTGTGGAAGTTAAGACAGTGATGGCAGCATCCTGGGTTTCCATCCGGGTGAGCGTTTTTCAATTTTGGCGTCCATAGCATGCACTGAATTTAAAATGGTTTGCCAGGGTGGTTCTTTGGTGTTTGCTGAGTCCATCTGGTCTGGTGGCTTTGCTGCCCCACTTGGTGTTGTATTCAAGGTGGTAGGATGCTGAGATCCAGTTGAGTGCGGAGCTGTGTTCTTGTTGTGCCCCATCGCTATGTTCAGTACCGCTAGAAAGCTAGTGATCTCAAAAATCCAATGGTTCTACTGAAAAGTACTTTTAGCACCATTAATTTGCAGTAAAAGTGGCAAATGTGGAGAGAACTAGGCAGAGCAGTAAAAGGAATGTCCTGCCTCAAAGCTGGCTCTCTGGCGCCCACATCACTGAGGACTTTGAATGTGACCTGTGGATGGTACTGTCTGTTTTCAGCATAGCACCTCCGTGGCTTATGTCTCGGTCCAGGGAGGGCATTGGCCCTTTCCTCTTCCTCCATGACTTGCTGCATCAGGTACATGATGTGAGCTCCCGTATGCCACATCTTGGTGTATGGCCTGCAGTGTCTCCCTCTGCCTCCAGGGTTTGCCCCGGTTTAAGACAGCCTTTTTATATGTGGTATTTGCACAATGCTAACATGCTAAATATTGTGCTGTGCACATTATGCAGGATGCCACTCCACCTTTCTTCGATGCATACATTACCTCTGCGCTGGTGCACTGGTGCTAAAAGCATAAGCAGATGTACCCTCTGAATATGGGATTTCGGTGCAAATACATGCTCAGTACGGGCACAAACACTTTGTGCTGACACAAAGCTTTGAATATCTGGGCCCAGGCATCTGATCAACATGAATAGATCCTTTTTTTTTTTCCCCAAACTCTATTTTTGTACCCACCACTACTGAACTCTCTCCAGTGACCTCCCTGTTGCAATCTCTACCTCCTTGCATTGCTCTGTGACCTCTCCACTCCTCTCCAGCATTGGGCATCCCCCGGGTCTGCCCTCCAGGGAAGGGTTGCCCCTGCCTAGGGCACTCTATCTATTAGTGTTGAGCCACCAGGCTGGAGGGGGGAGGAAGCGGAAGGGACCGAGCCCGGCTCCAGGAGTGTGGACTGAGAGGGGAGGTGCCTTCGCTTATCAGCGGTGGAGGTTTTTTTTTGCCTTTTTCTCCCCTATGGAGCCCGGCTGCCAAGGCAATGCACGCTGTGGCCTCACCCCCTGGCATACACCGTGACGCTCATTCTGCTACCCCCCGGCCTCCGCCAGAGGTCGCTCATTGAGGATTCGCTTCCCCAGCCCTACCCAGGGAAGAGAGAGCAGTCCTTCGGACACTCAGTCTTTTTCCTCCCCTGCCGCCCCCCCCCGGCCACCTGGGTCTGTTCCCGAACCCGGGTCACCGGTGTGACACGAGGTGTGGCATCCAATGCCTCAACCCTCTGTGCCACCGGGCTGGTTAACATGACTAGATCCTAATGATACAGTTATATGTCGCTGCATCTATACATGTCGACATAATATGATATTAAAAATAACAGAACTTTCTAAGTTTAGTGAACCATTTTATGTTTCTGTATATCTATATTTGATAGCTGTAGCACTGTCTTATATCACTATTTCAACTTACCTGAATCCAAGCTTTCTTTAAAAAAATAAAAAAAGTTTCTAGCTCTCATGGTTGCAATGCTATGCAGTTTTAAATACATTATTTTTGGAAAGCTCTAACTTTGGAATCGTTTGTGCTAGAAACTTGATTTTTTCTTAAATGAAAGATTGGAGTCTAGCTATTAGGGTACTGTTTTATGAGTCAATAATACTGTGAGCATGTTGACATGATTCAAAACCACTTTCCTACATTATTGATAGAATTTGTTTAGTTGCGATACAAACTAAAATTAAAAAATATAGCATGTTGACATGTTTTTTAATGCTGATAAAATATATTGACACTGCTTTTTTGTAACATCACTATAAATTACATGATAGTTTAAAAATATTTTTAATAAAAAATATTTTTCAACTTTTTCTGAATTCTGGCTATAGTATAGATTATTTAATTAGAAACTGTGGCCTCCATATTCAAAAGTCCCCTGCAAAATCATGCACGTGCCTGTGCCGCGCATCTGCGATGTGGTGGCCCAAAATAATGAGATTTTCAGAAGATGCAGCAGGAGATGGGATCGCAAATGTCTGGCTGAATATCCCAAACATGCGTGACAGTGCAGTGGGAGATGCGTGGCACAGCAGGTGACCTGAGCCCTATGTGAAGCATGGGGAAATGCATGATGCAGAGCCACTTGCGTGGTGTTCAAAAGTGCAATATTCAGCTAGCATATGCAAATGACCTCATTGCACATTCCAAGCTCATCTCCCATATGCCAGAGCTCATTACTGGAATGTATTCAGCCCATTTGCATACCCCAGGCATGCTCAGTTCCAGCTTTGCAGGGCTGCCCCACCACTCCACAAAGGTGAACAGGAGGAACTGCAGCCTAGCAGGCAGGTGTGATGGAATATTTATGTGTGGGAGGGTGGACTGCATTGACCTGGGAACAGTGCTACACTCCATAGCCATGTACAGGTGTCCCACCTGGAGAGTAGTAACAGGGGCCACCTGGACATGCAACAGAGGTGGGCACAGGGTGACACAGGCTGCTCGGGCTACCACATGCATGTGAAACACCAATTCCCTATGCTGCATACAGTCATCTGCAGTGCTCCACACACCCTAGTATGGGAGGTACCTGGTGGGCATTGCAAGGGATGGCAGTGTGCAGACAGTGAACGGGTACTCAGGTGGGTGGGTCCAACCTGGTGCACCCTTGGGGTACCACCATGGGTGTGTGCCACTAGATGGTTCCTGGCCTGTGCCATGAAGTCACTAGTACCACCAGATGACATTTGCACCATTGTCACAGATGCCACCCTGGGTGCATGCCACCACTGGATGTCACCCTGCAGGTTGCATGGGTGCTGGCCATGGCTTTGGTACTTGTGCTGCAGTGTGGCTGTCCACCCTACTGGTGCACCCGGGGGGGTCACACGACAGCACTAGCATGTGGCGGCTGGGTCTCTACGTCCAGGGTGTGGTGAGGGGTGTTGTTCCCTGGATGGTGCCAGTGGTGACACAGCACCTGTGGCTCAGGTTCATCCATCCTGGCATGACTGCTGTGTGTGGGTGCCTGGACCATGTTCTGGTGCATCTCCAAGGGCTGTCTTCGGACGGCTTTCCTGCAGTCCTGCAGCCTGCCTGTGGGTGGCTGGCCATTTAGGCATACTTTTTCCATGCCTAACTTTGGGTGGCTAATCTCCGAGATGCGCAGCAGATGTGCTGCACATTTTGGCTGAATATAGGAATGCGCTGCACATTCATGGGAATGCCCACGCTACATGCACTGCATACATTATAGATGTGTGCTGGCACATCTGGAGATGTGCTATGCATCTCTGCCTTTTGAATAACACAGTTTTGCTCACTTTCTGGGATGTACGGTGCATCTCCACTTTGAGCAGCACATCTTCTTTGAAAATGTGGGCCTGTGTGGTGTTTACAACTTAATTTTCATTCATCATATGACCTTAATCACATTGCAAATAATTCAGTCTCATCTCTAGCAGAAACTACTCTTCTTTGCTTTCACAGGCTTTGCCTGCAAAAGCACTGGAAGATAATAAAGCATGCACAATGGTTAGCAGTGGCATTTAATGCCATATTGCAATAGAGCGCTGACTGTATCTGTAAGCTTAGGGAGGCAGGTATAACAGGCACTCATGAAAATTGCCTTCAGAGAGGAACTGACTGAATGCAGCACAGCACATGATGATGTGTAACAGATGTATAACAGAATACCAAATCATTTTTAACCCAGCTTTTAAAGGGAAACAGTGGAAAAGGCACAGCTTTACCCAGGCACTACAAAAATGACTGATTAGTGCTTTCAGACAGTAAAATTTTTTTAACAAATAACTCTAATTGATTTTTTAGTGATTTAAACAGTGGCCTTCAACTTTCACTTTCTATTGCTGGCAGCCACCATTTCATGGGTAGCAGAGAGCTTCCTGAGCTCACTTTATGCTAATATGTCCTGGCAACCAATAGCTGAGGTCAAACAGGCATATTAGCATACAGTGAGCTCAGGAAGCTCACTGTTGCTCATGAAATGGCTGCTGCCAGCAACAGGAAGTGGAAGTTGTGGGTAGCTGTTCTAAATCATTAAATAAAGTTGTTACTCTCTGAAAGCACTAATTGAGAGTTTCTGCACTGTTTGAGGAAAGCTTTGTCTTTTCCATTGTTTCCCTTTAAGTCATACCGTACTGATGGTGGTTTTATGAAGTGGGCAGTTTTCCTAGTATCAAGCATGATAACTAAAGCCATCACAACAAATAATAATGGTGCATGTAGGTTTAGGTTTTTATAATTTAAAACTGATTATTTACTAAATAAACTTGATCAAAACTGACTACTGCGTGTTTACTTGTTTGTTTCGTCGGACCACGTGTTTCCACTATTGTTGATCATGGACCGAAATAAATGCTGTAAATATATTTTCGTCCTGCAAAAAAAGCGAAAATATTTTTACAGCAGTTACTTCATATTATATAGTACTTTAACTAACAACAAATAGAGAATAATGCATGCATAGGGGGTTATAACAAGGATTTTACACCCCCCCGAGGGGTGGGATGCCACATAAACCCCAAGAGCAAAGCTCAAGGAGTTTATTAAGGCATCCCATCCCAAGAGTGGGGTGTGTAAAATCCTAGTTTTTACTCCCTACCCATCCTTTATTTTGTACAATTGCTGGGGATAATTTTTTTACCACAACAGTTACATAAAATAAATGGTTGTGTGTGCCAAGTTGAGCCGCTGGACCATTGAGGTTCAACACAGTCCTGGCGGCTTCTGAGGTAAAGCTGCATTCAGTTTTTTATAGCTGCTCTGCCAAGTCATATTTTTTGTTAAAAAAATAAGTTACTGCCGACTCCTTCTGTCGGGGAACTGACCTGAACACTGAGAAGCGGGGACCCCAGAAGAAGGCACGGATGAGGAAGATCGCAATAGCCACATGTGCGCAGGTAGGGACACTGGGGGCATGTTTGTCGTTATAACCAGCTGGTTATAACGACAAAATTACAACCCAGTTTCCCTATGGGAAAAAACGGGCACCAGTTATTACTTGATTAATGGAAAACAAAAGACCTGCTCAGCGTTCTGTCCTGGGTGTCACAATCTCCACAATGCATGCAAAAAAAACATAAGGAGATAGCACTCCTCCCCTTAAAGGAGAAGTCTTGCATCATTTACAGTGTGAGTTTACTCACTTGCAGCTGGTGATCTGTTCATTAGCCTCTCCTAGTCTCCCGACCATGTTTCCCATCGAAATCACGCTTTCTAAACCTTTTTTTGTATAAAAATAGTTTATTGGTAGCTTCTCCTCCATTTTGCGGTCACGAAGTGTTTCCTCCAACGTCATCGCCACAACAGCCGAGCCTGTGTGTTGCGGTTAACTCTGTCCCACACGCAACACACGCGCTGTACTTTGGTTCTCCTCAGGCATGTGGGGAATGTTTTTATTGTCACACACATGCACCAGAGCACTATTCTGAGGCTAAGAACAAGTGTGCTTTGAAGCAATATATAAATAATATCTGAACAGTAGCTGACAGTGTCTAATATTAATAAAACGATGTTTAAAGCATACTAAATGTCCCTGTCATTTTTGGAAAAAAAAAAATAATTTCAGACATACTGATTGTCACATTGCTGTATCATTTCCCCCTGTCTGCATTTTGCTATTGGCCATATGTGTTTATATAATTGTCTTTCATTGGTTGCTTATACATTTATTTTATTTCCCTCCATCACCTACAGTAATGCTCCCTCCAGAAGTTAATGAATGTTCTGGTGGATGCCACTGGCAAGATGATAAAAGGCAGAGGTGATGCTGTTGGGGGGTGAAAATCTGCCGCATGTAGATTTTAGCCTCCCAGCTGCAGTTTCAGCTGAAACAGTGAAATCATGGATTCTCTGCAGCATGTCATTCCAGAGGCAATTAGTATGTGAACCAACTTATGATTTGGCAATACTGGAGCTTCTACTCACTAGCAGGGACAGTGTTGCAGACGTCAAGATAAGAGGCCACCTGTGGACCAGTGAACACTGTGCAGTGTGGTTCAATATAAGGATGGCTGCCAAATAAAACCACAGAAGTGCGAGTGTGCTGGACCTCACAAGGGCAGATGTTAATGCCTCTGGATGACCTTGCAGGGGTGATGACCTTGGTGTGGCAGACAAACAGTGATGACAGATAAAAGGGGACATAGTGAAGTTGACAAACAATTGAGCAAAAGCAGTAGCATAATAGTGTGAAATAAACTTGGTATAATACTATTGGATTATCTACATATACTTAGAGATGGGTATCACCATATTGAAAGAGGACAGTGGTGCTGCTCCTGTACAGACCGTTGGTAAGAAATGATCTGTAGTGCTGTGTCCAGTCCTGGAGACCACAGCTCTGGAAGGTCGTAGACATAGTGGAGGCAGTGCAATGGATGATAATTAAAATTGTGCAGAGTATACACAAAAGGGGCATGACTAGAGACCAAAGGGACTCAATATGTGTACCCTTTAAGAGGGGAAGGGAGGAAGGGGAATATAACAAAGCCCTTTAAATGCATCACAGAGGCCGTCAGCTTCCACTCATGTCTCCATGTTTGTGGATGAACATTTCTGTTGAATATATTCTCATAGTCTTTGTTGTTCATGCCTTTTGTTAGCCTGAAGATCTCTAGGAGGAAATACCCGCTGTTGACCCCTATGGGCCATGCAAGACACAGGTATGGGAGGTTGCAAGGCAGAAGTGGGCAGTATTAAAGTACTTTATTTATTTATTCATTTAAGCGTTTTACCAGGAAGGCATACTGAGGGGTGTAACGCTTGATTCCAGATGCGTCCTGGGGGAGGAGGATTAGCATAGACAGTATACAGAGCAACATACAATTACACGCCACAGCACAAATGCAAGGTCGAGAGAATCAAGTTGTACAAGATACACCTGCCTCTTGGCAGGGGAAGATAAATTGTGCAGCTAGAGCACACACACTGAGGCTTAAGTGCAGCAGAATCACATTGTAACATGTAACTAATATACACACATGCAATCGGGCATTTAAACAGTCAGAATATCTTGAGGGGCTAGCTGCATGAGCAGGTGGTGGCAAAATGCTGTTTGAGGAGGACGTTGAGCTGCAGAGAGGAGGAGGAGTGTCTAATCTCAGCTGGGAGGGCATTCCACAGGTAAGGCATTCGGTACTTGAATGAACACTGACCGTTGGTGGAGGACATCCGTGGAAGGGTGAGAAGCCTACAGTCGAGATTACGGAGGGTGTAGCATGAAGGGGTTTGGGCAGCTAGGGTATTAGCAAGGTACGGGGGGAGGGACTGGGACCAGTATTTTGCTGTTATCCTAGCACAATGTGCCATTCTCCGATCCTGTAAGGAAGGAAGGTCTAAGGATCTATAGAAATATTTGGCAGAAATATTAAAAAAAACCAGAAAAACAGGACTTGGGGAACTGAGAGAGCATATAGTAGAAGTGGAGTCATCTGACATACTGCAACACCTGTGATGCAGTCAGCTCCAGGGAAGTCCTCCGAGTGAGATGTTTTTTCCGACTGTGCAGCATGTTTGTGACTATGGAGCTGTCTATGGTTAAGGCATAACTGAGCCTTCTACAAAGCATCACCCAGTGGTCATTATCTGCAGGCAGCAACCACTCCACTCCTCAAATGGACACCTACGTTCTGGACTGTGGAGCAGACAGCAGTAAGCAGGGTGGGAGGTGTAGAGAGGGGAAGGAGGTCCCATACAAGGTGGAATATTGCTGTTGTGACATTGCACAGATGTACACTCCTGAGTTGGTCATTTGCTTCAATCTCCACAGTGGAGAGTCCGAAGCCTGTCTTTCCTCCCCATGAGACTAGTGTTGTCATGCAGAAAACACTATAGGTGTGATTCAAGTGCAGTTGTAGAGTGACACAAAGATGTTAAAAGATTTACATATTTATCTCATAGTCTGTAATATGGAGATTTCCTGAGAATCATCATACAATTAGATAACCTAAAGTAACGCTCTCCCCAAAAATCATGGTGTCTGTAAGTGGCGTGGATGCTCCCAAAACTAATACAATAAAAACATAGCACTACAAATCAGGCATCCCCAATTACCCTCTGGTGTAATTGCATGGGGGGGGATGGAGGGGCACGGGTAAGGGTGGTGGGAGAAAGTGGAATAATGGGTGGAATGGGGGCACCGTGGCGTCAGGGTGGCAGGCACGGGGAGGATGGTGGGGTGCAATGGTTGCAGTGCAGCTGTATGGGTGAATACAGTATGGAAATTGGGAGGCTGTCCAATTTGTTACAGACTAAGGAGACTGTATGAGAGATACAGGGACTCTGGAGGGAACTTGAGATGGTGAGGAAGGGAGAAGCAGGGGCATGGGGGACCCTGAAGAGAAGTAGCTGGGAGAAGCAGAGGATGAACAGCAGGAAAAATTCCCGTGAGGATGTGGGGGGAGGGGAGGCCAAGGAGAGCGGTGGGACAGTAGATGGAGGAAAGGCTCAGGGCAGGAGGAAGGAGGAGCTGTGCATCACTGCGGGGGTAATAAGAACTAAGTTTGAAGTGTTGGCATTGCAAGTGAAAGTGGAAGTGTCAGAGATTGGGGGAGAAAGGTAGCGTCGACCCAGAAGCTTGGAATAAGGCAGTGAAAGGAAGCAGGGGGGAGAGGAGAAGCCAGGTAGAGGCAGTGGGGGATGCAACAACAGGAGGGGAGGTAACAGAGGGGGGAGATGCAGAAGCTCCTAATGGTGTGGATAGAGGTAATAAGGAGTATGGCAGTGTGGACTCTGGACAGTGATAACATAAGGATGGGTGGGTGGGGGACATGAGGATGGGGGGGTACTACTTCTGGGGGAATTCAATACTGAACGGGGTCACATGGGTCAGAAGAGGAGAAAGTCAAGTTGTATCTTGGTTGAGACTATTCCCCAGTTGACAGCAGCCAGGCACTTCTCAAGTGCGCAGAGGGGGATGAAGAAAACTCATATAGTGATGCAGATGGATACCAATGATTTGGTTGTAGAGATGGTAGAGGAGGTAAAGGGGAGGTTTGAGGAATTGGTAAGGCAATGTAAGAAAGCGAGGGTGTCAGTGGCATTCTCAGAGGTGATTCTGGTACCATGTGAGAGTACAGTAATGAAGAAAAGGACAGATGAGTTCAATGCATGGCTGAAGGATTGGTGCAATACCAACGAGTGTGGATTACTGTCAGGCTGGGACAGGACCTGAGACAACAATGACCTATATGCTGGGGACATGTTGCATTTGAGCCTGGAGTGGAAGGAAGTACTAAAACTGTGACTAGCAGGGTATACAACAACAAAGGTTGAAGTCCACCACTGTTTTCTCTCCCACCACCATTGCTGGTAGATTGTTCAAGCATCCACCATTCCTTTCGTGAAGAAGTACTTCCTCACATCCCTCCTAAAATCCCTGCCCCCACTTCCAGCTTCACTGCATGACATCTTCTTCTTGTTCACCTTTACCTCTGAAAAATACTCCCCTCTTGTACCTTGCTCCCCCCATGAGGTGCTTATAGATGTCTTTCATGTCCATTCTCTCCCACCTCTCTTCCAGGAACTCATTATGAAGTTGGAATAGTGTAGATTCAGGACAGATATGAGGTAGTACTTCTTAACAGAATCTGTGGTTGAGTCCTAGTACAGCTGACCAGTTGAGGTGGTAATGGGGGTGAAAACAGTGATGTAGTTGAAGAATGCATGTGATAGGCATAAGAGAATCTTAGTAGGAAGGAAAGGTAAAGGGAGAAAGAGGCAGAGATCAGGTATGGTCTTCGGCGATACTGTAGGGAGACAAAAATGGGCACATTGTTTGGCTATCTTTAGGTCATCACATAACGGTTACACCAAATCCCTTCCCTGTTTCATGACCGTCATTTTCTCCCCCCCACCCAAACATTCCCTGTTTTCTGGAGCTCCAAATGCAAGATTTTGCATCACGCCTCTATTGTTTTCGACATTTACTAACGTACCTATAAAGAATATTGTAAGCAGGTAACATGCTTGAAAGAATGGCTTCATGCTGAGGCAGCAGCTGGTGTGCTCCTATCCAAATCTGGCAGACTAAAATCACCTACCAGCCCCACCTCACCATTAGCTGTGATTGTGTGGATGTATTCCAGTAGAACTCTTGCCCACCATCTCCCCTGTGCTGGAGGTCTGCATATCATGACCCTGACAATAGCTAAAAGAGTACAGGAGGGTAATTAAGGTCAGATTATGACACTCTTGTACTTCTCTTTCAGTCAATCACAATGCTTTGTCCTTTCTACATGTGTTATAAAGGACTGTAGGTAGCACATGACGTTAGAGAGCTATGGTGCTATGAATCCTGGGCCTAATTCTCATTGGCACTGTGACAGTTCACAGTCTCCTTTTGCATAGCCACATGTAGCAGCTACAGTATAAAAAAACTCTGGATTTTGGGAAAGGAGGGTGACTGGGGTTCGGGAGAAATCCTTGATCAGCAAAGGATGATATGGGGAAGGGGGTTTAAGCATCACAAAGAAAGTTCTACAGGGAATGAGGCAGTGCGATTGTGGCTGCTACAGTTCCACCAGCCCCTATGCACTCAATCCCCTGGCCGTGTAGACAGAAACGTGCCAGGGCGGGCGTGGGGTGTGCCAGCACTACGTGCCATGCACAAAGGTGTGTAGTGCCCTATGTGGGGGAGCATAACAGTGGATAGGTTATGGCAAGGGGGACCCTGCTGTAACTGCCATACACACAGCCATGCACGCAGACTGACCCACTCCAGCATGGAGCAAAGCCCAGCAGCCATCAACCATGCCTGTCCCCATCATAGCAGCCCCCCCACACACACAGGAGCTTGGCCCTGAATGCAGTCCCCCCCCCAACTGCAGGCTCCAATGCCCTGGCCCCATTCATTGCCACACACTCCTCCTGACCAGTACATGGTGCCCCTTTCAGTAGTGCACACTATTTGTCAGACAATGGTCACATACACCAGGGCTGTCTTAGTATGGCCACCCCTTGCCATTGCCAACAGCCTGCATGCCACTTATGGTGGGCACACATAGGCCACCTCTGTATACCTCCCCAATCCCCTGTCCTAACACCCTCTAGCCCTCATCGGAGTTTGGAGCCCCCATCCCCATGGCACCGACATTCCCCCTGTACCTGCAGAGACGATGCCGCATCCCAGATGGCCAGTGGCACAGCCCTTCGCACACCTCCTCAGCTGCCAGCCATCCAAGAGATGCTGGGAGCATGCAGCCTATTTATAGTGGGCATATTCTCAGCATCACTTGGATGGCTGGTGGCCGAGGAGGTGTCCGTAGGGCTGTGCCACTGGCCATCTGGGACATGGCACCATCTCTGCGGGTACAGAGCTGTCAGTGCTGAGGGTTGGTGGTGGGAGTCACTGATCAACACAGGTGGGGCAAGGGTATCGGGTCTGGTGTGTGGGTCCTTGACACTTGTGTGTCTGGGGGGGTTCCTGTTGGGCTCCAGGACTGGGCCACCAATGTGTGGTTGGGGGGGATCATGCATACCACTGTAGGCTGGCTGGCAATGTGAGGAGTGTTGCTTCTGCCTTATGCAGATGGGGTGCCCTGTGTGTGGTGGGGCCTCATTACACTAGTGTTGGGGTGCTTTGAGTTGGTGGAAGTGGTGCAGTTTTGCGGCAGGTGGCTGCCGTGCCATGGCCATGCGAGTCCAGGAGTTTGGGGGTGCCATTCACACACCCAGACCAGCACTGTGCCATGCAAGACATCCACTATGGGACCCATGCTGGGCATCTGATTGGATGCCCAGCTGGGTCAGCAACTCTGCCCATGGCCACCCTGCAGAGTCCTATATGCTGGGGGTGGTGCAGAGGATAGGTGGCAGCCATTGGTGAATACGGCCTGTGCGCACCTACCTGTCTGCAGATGAAGAGCTATGCAGGTGGGATATGCACCTATCAGGTAACAAATACTGTCATACAGAGCTATCCACCGACTGACACTGCAGGCACACCTTGGCTGGGGATTTCTGGATCTTGGTCAATCTCCCTAGCCACATTCTCTAATGATGGTCTCAGAACTGGAAATGAATATATGTTCACACTGTCCATGACTTCTGATGGCAGTTACTGCCTTGCTTGAGAAAGCGGTGAGGATATGGCTGCTTCAGGCTGCAGGGAACAAAGGAGCTTCCTTATATTCAGACCTGTCCCCGCAGACTCAAGACCAATAGAGGGTACTGCAAATTTCAAAGCAACCAATGCATAAAAAGTGACTAACAGCACAATTTCTATTATCTGCATGCTTGCAGGTCCCTTCGAGCATAAATAGTAGAAATACAGTTTCTGCAGTGGTCAGTCCTCTGAGGTCCTGTATTGCTGCTGAAACAAACTCGCAACCAGCACACTGGTATAGCAAACTGTCTCAAGAGCAACAAGAATATATCAAATGGCTGTAAACAATTTATTGAATGCCAAAGATTAGCAAGAGAGCAGGACAAACACTAGCCTTGCACTTCAGCTCTTCAAAATGAGGCTTTGCCGGGGGGGGGGGGAGGCAAGGAATACAATGTTGTAAAGGCTATATGGGTAAAATTGTTATATGGTAGGTTGCATGACATGCAGAGTCTATTTTGAGGTCTTGTGCTGGGGTAGTTGCTTGTACGGCTCTTTTTTTATGTTTCTTTGGCATTCAGTAAATTGTTTGCAGCCATTTGCTATGTCCTTGTTGCTCTCGAGTGCACTGTGCCTGTGTGTTTGTGGTATGAAGTGTTACCTGTCCAGAGGCAGTAGCAGCAATCTTATTTTTTGGGGGGGTGCCACCCGTCCCCAAAGGGAGCTCAGCCCTGTCCGCATGCCGGCCACCACCCCATGCCCCTGGGCGGGGCCGCCAGGCAGGCGCTCTCTACCTAGGTCCATGGTATCATGCAGGGGCTTACCCCCGAGGGTGGGGCCACAGAAGCAGGCCCCCCCCATGGCAGAACCTGTTGGCAATGGGGCCAGTGCAGACAATACTCGATCTCCGGTCCCCCCACCCTGTCTTATTTCTAAGGTCCCCTTATGTATGTTCCATGCTTGCTTGAATCCTGTTACTGTTTTAGCACCCACCACCTCTGACTGGAGGCTGTTCCAGGCATCAACTACCCTTTCTGTGAAGAAGTATCTCCTCACATCTCCTCTTAGTCTCACCACCTCCAGCTTCCTTAACATTTCTATCATATTCCCCCTTTCCCTCCTTTCCTCTAGAGAGTACATATATAATTCCTTCAGTCTTTCCTCATAGGGCCTTTGATGCAGGCCCTGTGCCATTTTGGTTGCCCTCTTCTCTACTGCCTCTGCCCTATGTATGTTCTTCTGGAGATGGGGCCTCTAGAAATTGCCACAGTACTCGAGGCAGGGCCTCACCATTAATCTATGTGGGGTTAAAACTAGCTCCCTCTTGCTGCTGGTGATACCCCTCCCTATGCACCCGAGTATCCTGCTTGCTTTCCCCTTTGCATTATCACATTGCTTTGACACCTTCAAGTCATCCGAGATGATTACCTCTTTCCTGTTTTGTGGTTGCCAGTAACTCCCCACCCAACTGGAATGTTGCACCTAGGTTTATGTGCCCCAAGTGCATGATTTTGCACTTTTTTGCATTGAGACCCAGATGCCAAACCCTTCACCAGTCTTCCAGCTTTTTCAGATCATCCCTATTCCATCCTCTCCTTGGTGTGTCCAATTTGTTGCAGAATTTTGTGTCATCCACAAAAAGGCATATTTTCCCTTCCAGCCCTCCTGCAATGTCACCAATAAAGACATTGAAGAGGAACAGGCCTAGTACTGACCCCTCTGGCACACTTCTGGTCACCTTTCCTTCTTCATAGTGAACAGTCAAACAACCCTGATATTGTACACACAGTAGCTTTTATTTATTAGGTAATCAGAATTACAACCCTTTGAGTCAAGGACTCTTTTGCAAAGTCTCCACAACAGGAATAAAAGAATACAAACAGTGCAGGAATACAAACAGTGTCAAAGCTTAGAAGGTACATACAGTTTGGGGCCAGGGACCCAGCATCAGGTAGTATCACAGTGCAATATTGCAGTAAAGCAATAAAAAGTATTTACATAAGTTTAGACATCAGAAGGATAGTTTCAGGGAGAACTAATGTGCAAGTCAGGCCAACTCCGCTGGTGAGTGGTGTTAGGCTAGCCAGGAAACAGGATATGGGGGGGGGCAAAGCTGACATTATCATACACCTCATTACACTCTCACTCCATCCATAAGGCAATGGAATGCAATCAACAGAGTGTAGGGTGACCAGCGGTGTGCCCCAGGACTCAGTGCTGGGACCTCTGCTGTTTAATGTTTTTATAGCAGACATCGCCAACGGACTTGATGGGAAGGTGTGCCTGTTCACAGATGACACCAAGATATGGAACAGGGTGGACACCCCAGGAGTGAGCAAGAGGCAGTATAGCACAGTGGTTTAAGGCTCTGAGCTGAAAATTTGGAGACCTGGGTTTGAATTCCACAGCCCCCACTTGCATATACTGTGCGACTCTGAGCAAGTCACTTAACTCGCTGTGCTCCCAGGTTGCACCTGTAAACAAGCTTTCAGCTTAGTGTGCTATTCCTGGTTAAACAATTGGAAAAAAAAAAAAAGATGGAAGCTGACCTCCAGAAACTAGAACAATGGTCTGATGAGTGTGGCAGCTGAGACTTAATGCCAGAAAGTGCTAGGTCATGCACATAGGAAAGAAAAATCAAAGAAAGGAGTATTACCTAGGGGGCGAAAGACTGGCAGCTTCAAACCAGGAACGAGATCTGGGAATGACAATCTAAGATGACTTGAAGGTTAGTAAGCAGCATGAGAAGGCAACATTGAAGGCCAACAGAATGCTGGGCTGCACTGGGAGGGGAATCATGAGCAGGAGAAGAGAGGTGGTACTACCATCGCTGGTCAGGCCTCACCTGGAATAGAGAGTCCAATTCTGGAGGCCTCACCTCTGGAAGGACATTGACTGGGTGGAAACAGTACAGAGAAAGGTGACAAAAAGGATTCAGGGTCTGCAGCACATGTCCTACAAGAAAAGGCATAGGGAACTGAATATGTACTCCCTGGAGCAGAGAAGAGAGAGAGGGGACATAATTGAAACATTCAGATACGTGAAAGGCATTAATAAGGTACAAGCACAGGAACTTTTTCACTTCAAGAATAGGTCCAGGACCAGGGGACATGACCTCAGGCTGCAAGGAGGGAGGTTCTCTACCAACACCAGGAAGTTCTTCTTCACAGAAAGACTGGTAGATTCTTGGAACAGCCTGCCCAAGAGGTTGTGGGGGCCAACACTAGGGGGGGGATTCAAGCCTGCATAGTATAGACACAGGGGAGCCCTGACTACTACAAAGGGCAATTAGGGTGTCAAAATAGGTCTAAAACAAATGGGCAGACTGGATGGACCTAGCGGTCTCCTGCTGCCGTCAACTTCTATGTTTCTGTGTTTCGATGAGAAGGCAGTAAGAAGGGCTGGGAGGATACTGGGATGCATAAGGAGAGGCATCAGCAGTAAAAAATAGGAAGTTGTTCTCCCTCTGTACAGACAGTTGGTGAGACCCCAACTGGAGTACTGCTTGCAGTTCTGGAGACCCCCATCTACAATATGCAAGGACAGACAGGATGGAGGCAGTCCGAAGGAGCGCAGCTAAAATGGTGCAGAGTCAGTCAGCACCAGAAGCCATACAAAGAGAGACTAAAGGAGCTTAATATGTATACCCTTGAGGAAAGGATGGGGGGGGGGGCATGATAGAAACTTTCAAGTACCTCAAGGGAATCAACAAAGCCCAAGAGAACTTTCAGAAACAGAGATGTGCAAGAACAAGTGGGCACAATTTGAAGATGGCAGGAGCTGGCTCAGGGGCAATGTGAGGAAGTATTTTTCATGGAGAGGGTGGTGGAAAGGAACACCCTTCCTGAGGGGGGTCATGGGACAAAAAACAGTGGGTGAATTTAAGAATGCATGTGACAGAGATAAGGCAATTCTAGAGGGGGTAGGAGGAAGTAGGCTGTTGAGTGTGGTTACCATTATAACACTCATAGAGGAACTAAAGGGGAGATCCATTTTATCAAAACAAGTAGGGGGTACTGCAGGTATTTTTTAGCAATCACTTCACCTTTCAAACAAAGGGTGACTCCAGTTAACAAAATCACAGGGACACTGTTCATGAGTGGAGGTCCCAAAATGCCTATGTTGAAACTTTTGTTACAAAAATCCCCCAAATAATTTTGCTATGGGCATGCATTGCGCAGTTGCATGCATGCTCGTGACTTCACCAATGTTTCATATTTTCACTCCAGATTTTTTCACATTGTCATTTTTTACACCTCCTCATGAACAGTACAGTTGTCATTTTTCACATCCTACCAACGAACCTTCACACACGAACCATGCACAAGGTAACAGTGGTGCTACAGCTAAAGCATTTAAACAGGCAGTCATAACAGACCAGACTAGTAAGTTTTTAAAAGTTGAACATCCAGTAAGACCAATTTTTTATGTATTGCCTAAAGTGCATAAGGACAGTCAGAACCCCCCAGGCCACCCCACAGTTAGCGGCCTTGGGAGTCTAACAGAACCCTTGTCTCAATATGTGGACTTTATTCTTAATAACTATGTTAAAAAGCTTCAATGATATATGAAAGACACTAAAGATGTTTTGAAAGTGTTGGATGAAATGTTAGTTGGCGATGATTGTATGTTGGTAACACTTGCTACTGAAGCCCTTTACACTAATGTGCCCCATGATGGGGTAATGGATGCGGCCGCTAATTTTTTAAATCATTCTGGGGATAAATCTGATGAGGAAATAGTAGTGATTTTAAAGTTTCTCGAACATGTTCTGACTAAGAATATTTTTGTTTTTGATGGAAATATATTTAGACAAATAAAGGGGACTGCTATGGGGGCTACCTGTGCACTGTCAGCAGCCAGCTTATATGTGGGTCAATGGGAATATGATGTCATCTTTAACAACCACAGCAACCCATTCTTTTATAATGTGTTGCTGTGGAGACTTTTTATAGACGACATCATGTTAATTCGGAAGGGGGATGAAAAAATGCTTGAAGAATTTGTTGACTATTTACATGGTACTAATGAGAGTTTGAGATTTTCATATTGTGTTAATGAGGATTCTGTAAACTACTTGGACTTGCGGATTATCTGTGAAAAAGAAGGACAGCTGAGTACGAACCTTTTTAGAAAAGCAACAGATGGGAACACCTTATTGTTTGCCACAAGTTGTCATCCTGTACATACAGTAGAAAATATCTCCAAAGGGCAATTCCTTAGATTGAAAAGGAATTGCAGTAAACAAGCAGATTTTGAAACAGAAGCAGTAGCTTTGAAAAGTCGTCTTACTAATAGGGGATATACTGAGAAAACAATAGACAAAGGTTATCAAGCTGTAGTTTCAGTTGATAGAAAAGAACTGCTGGCAGATAAAAATGAGGTGTCTGAAAGTAATAAAATATTTCATTTTGTGACAACTTACAGTGCTCAAAGTTGGGAGATAGGAAAAGTAATAAGAAAACATTGGCAAGTGTTAGCTGTTGAACCAGGGTTATGAGAAGTTTCTTACCAGCCCCCGATTTTGACCTATAGACATGCTCCTACACTAAAAGATTCCTTGGTGAGAAGTCATTTTACATCCACAGTGGGACACACCAATAGTTGGTTAGGAAATTACACAGGTTGCTTACAGTGTAAAAATGGTAGTGCTTGTGATTATATTGCAAAAGAGAAGGATTTTAGTGTAGTTTGTTGATGGGAAAATCTTTACTATTCGACAATTAATCACATGTAACACACAGGGGGTCATCTATCTAGCAAAGTGCAGTTGTGGAGCTTTTTACGTTGGAAAAACAGAAAGAGCTTTCAAGATTAGAGTGTTGGAACATGTTTGAGCCATAAATAAACATGATTTAACTTATGCGATGGTAGCGCATGATTTTGAGAACCAGCAAAAACCGGAGATACATGATTTTAAATTCTTAGGCATTGAAAAAGTTTTTCACGGTCCGAGAGGTGGTAATTACCGAAATAAAATTCTGAAAAAAGAAAATGAATGGATCTTACGACTAAATGCCTATAAAAAAACAGGTATTAATGCACATTTGGAGCTTAAGCCTTATCTGGAATGTAGATAGAATTATTAATAATATGAGATATTTAATTTAGCGGAATTGATAGTGTGGAAATGAATATAAATTTAAATTCAGATTTGGTTTCAGAACCGTTGAGCAAAATTTAAAAAAGTCCCATTGTGAATCTCAGATTTTGATGGTGAAGAATGTATTTACAAACTTATAAGAATAGATTGCTTCATCAAATTATTATAACTTGGGAAACCTATGGTATGGGGCAGATCTGATTGCATTTATATAAAGTAACACCTTAAAGATATTTTAGAAGGCAACTGTGGTCTGCCCTAAAGCAAAAGTTGTTTGATGCTTGAAAGCTTAATTTTTGACGTTTCATTGATGTGGTACTATGGTTTTAAGGGTGATGGTATTTTAAATAATTTATTGCTGAACCAATGAATTTGTATTTTGTCACAATGATGTAATAGGTGATTTGTTATTTAAACTGACATGTATGTTATAATGTTTTTAGCCTTTGATAAAGGAACTTTATCTGAAACGCGTCAGGTGGAGCAGTTGGTGCAATAAAACTTGTTAAAGAAGCTCTGGATCCAATTATTATTGGGGTGTGTGTGTGTGCTTCAGCTTTCTTAGAAAAAATCCCAACAAACACCTGTGGCATTAGGGTTTCCAGCCATAATGCCCCACCCTGTAGAGACTGATAGGCATCAGCGGTGTGATTTGGGATTGTCGCTGTAATGCTGGCGCCATTCCACACTGACCCCCACCCTGCAGCCAGTGACAGGCATCAAGGTGTGTCTTGGGCTCTTCAGCCCCAATGTTCACCCCATTCTCCTATACAGCACCCATTTCAGTGTATTTCCTTATGGTCTGAAGACCCCAAGACATACCGCAACACTTGTCAGTGTCTGCAAGGTAGGGTGAGGTGAAATGGCATGAGTGTTATGGCCAACAACCCAAAGGTACACCACAATGCCTGTCAATCTCTGCAGCATCGGGGTGGGGTTGGCATCAATTTCATACTTCACTGCCATTCCTATTATGCATCTCTCTAGCTCCTGCACTACCAATGCCAATGCCAGCAAGACAACAATTTGGCATTGACAAATGCTTGGTTATTATTCATTATTTATTTTTAGTTGACCGTGTAAGTACAGTAAACGAATTCCAGGGAGTGCATTATGGTGTGGTAATGGCCCTTCGGGGTGGTGGAAGCGCTCTGCTTTGCACTATACTTAAACACAACTGTGGTGGTCCATTATTACAACATAATGCACCACTGCTTAATTAAGTTGTTGGTGCTATTTTAAGGGAATGGGGGGACATTTGGTCAGGGCACCAGGGTTATTTCTGTATTATTTCTCAGAGGAGTGCCATGGGATTTTTATCAGCCACTGGACCTACCATCAGAACAGACAGATGGGACATCATCCGAAAGACGGCAACTCAGGAGTCAAGCACCACAATCATTGTGCACTACAACCTTTACCCAAAGTGCCTTGTGTGGGGATTATAATGCACAGCCTTCAGCTCTTCCAGCCTCAGAGTCCAGTGTGCTACCTACTCAGCAACTTACACAGCACATTATAGAATAAATGTAGATGCTGTACTATACCTACTAATGTGTAGAACAGTGTATGAAGGGCAGTGGTTACATTGGCATAACATTTCCACAAGTTTCTCGTAGATTACCATTTGCCAAGGCGTGCAAGTTACTAAAATGCCACGCATGCACACATACTAAACATAGCCATGGCTAAACCCATTACCTCAGTGTGCCTCACTGGTCACTTGCTTCACAGCAACACAAGTACTTGGAAAGCAAGAGACCACAACAGAACACCAAGGTCATGGGATGAGCCATGTATAGTGTTTGTTAAATGGGCATACTTCACCAGTTCTGTAACTTTGCACATAGAAAGGTGATACTACACAGAGACACCTAGAATGGTTTATGCTAATACTGAATGCTAACTGTTCGTGTAACCCCCTCCACACCAAAACTGGTGCTACGCATGCATAGGTATACTACAATTTATACCACAATGTGTTGTACTACACAATACATGACACATAATATTCCATCCAACACCCAAACAGTAATGTAGAATGTGAAACTGAGATATGGTGCCCACCACCACCTCATACCTCAATGCAATAAACCTAATACTGTCATACACCATTGTAGTACGTCACTAATGTCAAGAAAGGATTAAAATATGGCAGTACACATACAAAAGTAAATATTGGAAACATATACAGGTTTATACTGGGACATAGTTCATTATTTGTTCCAGTAATACTTGTTTCTTTCACTAAAAATAGCTGTGCACCTAGTAACATACAGAATTACTTTCGGGGTGGGGGGCTAGTGGTTGAGGGCACATCATATCAAACTGGTGCTGAACTACTGAAATACTTACCCGGTTTCCTTCAGTGTACCATTGCTTATTATGCTGTGATTTATTGAAAAAAGTACCTTATGAAAATTGACAGAAATGAACAGTAACTTTACGGGGTTGTGGTGGTGGTGGTGGGGGGGAGGTGTGAGATATATAAACTTTGGAGAACAGCAAAGAATGACACTACATCAGTTTGACACAGTGCACACATTTTATCAATTCATTCTTAGTCTAATTATTGAAATACTGTGCACATAGACATTTGGATCGTACACTGTCATGGGAAGAGGACACACTAAGGTCTTTAAATAAATTCAGTGAACAGTGCTATCACTACAATCTGGTTTAATAGATGCAGACTATTAACCTTCATTATCACTTTAGTGGATAAACAAAACATTACATCGGGGAAATGTGGCATGCGACGGAATGGGGATAGAGGCTAACTTGAACATGAAAAATGACAGGAATTAATTACAAACAGTAAGAAAACTGCATAAACACACTGACTAATAATGCTAGGCATAAGTACCATACATGAATCACGTAATTCGGCATAATAATTAATGAGAAAGAAACGAAGTAAACAAACATCACGTGGCATTTGTCCGATCTGGGGACCAGACATTGCATTGCAGTGTTCCTCTTATCCAAAATTAGGAATTTAAACAGAAGGACATGTTCCGAGGGGCTACACAAATATAAGAACACCTGCCTGTGAAATAACACATTGCCAAATATTAGCTTTTCACTACTTTTATTAACTATTGGGAGCCACATAATATCTGAGACATGCAGCCGATTTCAATACACTGCACAGCACCATAGAGGCAAACGCTGTTGCGGCAATGACGTGTCTCATGACATTACCTGAACCCAAATGCGCATTCGCGTCCTAAAGATGGCGCGGGCTTTAAAAAATATGAAATGGTGGCACAGCATACTACAAATGAAAATACTTCAGTTTAGAAAATGGAATCATCAGAGGAATAATAAAGCATGACACAGAACACCAAAAGGTAGAAAAGTAATTCTTTATTACACAGAATGCTGTTTTAGAAAGATTTTCACGAGCCTTCTCCTTTAAAATGTTTTAGGTACTCACCAGTCATGTACTGTACGTCACCTCTTAATTTTTATTTCACAAGGTGCAGAAAGGAAATGGGGCTACGCGCAGCACTGTGCCTTTAGATTCCACTCGGATACTGAATTGTAAGCTGTAAAGGCTTTATTTCAGCAAAGCTAAACAGACACAAGATGCAAAAAAGTGCTCAACATTTCATTTCCCTTACAGAAGCTTTCTCAAGAGTGAGCTGGCCAGTTACAGTCACCTATTTATTTTATACTTCACAATCAGAGATGAAGAGGTGGGAAAAAAGTGGGAGAACAGTCAGCTCCTCCACTGCAATACATTTTAAGTGATAGTGGAAGCAATAATCATCCCACATATACAAAATCACAGATATAAAAATAATTAAATGAAGCGGAAAGAATCTTCTCGGACCACTTTTCGAAGGATGATGCATATGCTAATCTGTAACAGATAAAAAGACGTGGGGCTGGATATTCCTGTAATTGGAATTTCAAAATAGCTTCCGACCCCTATCACCTCACAGTACTTACACCCCCCACGATGACGGGTGCAATGGGAAAGGGAGGAAGAGATATACATTAATTTTGTCACTACCTACAATACTCAGTCAAGTGCTGTAGAGGCAATTGTGAAAAAGAATTGGGGGATATTACATGCAGAAGCAAAGTTAGACCCCTATACTGAGCAATTTCCCCATATGGTGTTCCATAGAGGTCGGAATCTCACAGATTTTGTTAGCTGCAGTCTTCAGTTGTACACCAAACCCAGGTCATGGCTACCACCATTACCAAATGGGTGCTATCGTTAGGGGATGTGTAAGCACTGTGAGGTGATAAGGGTCAGTAGCTCTGCTGAAATTCCATCTACTGGACAGGTACTTCTCATTACACGATTTATCAATTATGACAACACATATTTGGTGTAAAAAGCTGAATGTACATGTGGGAAGTTCTATACTGGAAAAACTAAAAGGAAACTTAAAGAGAAAGTGGGGATCATGAGGGCATTGTCTGGTGCCAACATGAATTATGTTTTGGCATATCATGGGCTCGATTTTCAAAAGAAAATCTATGATGCAAGATGCCTGCAGCAAAGGTGTATGACGCAAGTGAGACCTTGCATCATAGTTTACAGTGATCCAAATTTTCAAACACCGGCTGCAGCAAAATCGTGATGCCTGTGGCAAAGCCTCCCTGTGCCATCCTTGCGGCAAAAGCATCTCTGTGCCAGATCACAAGAGGGTTTGCACCATCCTATTTGGGATTCTGTAAGCCTCACTGTGGCCGCAACAGGGGGCTCAAGTTAGGCCAGCTAGGAGGTGGTCTCATGGATCTGTGCTACTGATTGGCAGGGCAGGGAATGAGCTATGGGAAGGTAGTGAACAGGGGCTGCTGGGGCACTGAGAGTGCCATAGAGCACGAGGTGGGCATGGCAATATGTATACAGATGTGGAGAGGTTGTGGGATAACAGATGGACTAGACACTGAACTTCAAGTTCAACACACAATCTCTGTGTGATGTTTATTCAAAATACAGAATATAACTTAAAGCAATGGCATATCCCTTCTTCAGTACATCAGTTTGCAACAACAGACTATGTATGTCCTCTCTCTGCACTTAGCCAGCACCCACTGACACTGATCTCTGATCTAACTTAGCAGTTGAGATTCAGCCTCCACCCCTATGTGGGCCTTGTTTGCTTGGGTGATGGGGGCTCAAATAAAAAAACAAAACAAGATAAAGACAAAGAACCTCAGTGCTGAAGCACTGAAACATGGGTTACCCCAAATGGTATTGACAATGAGCCAAGTTTCAAAGAAACACAACATCACACATACTTCCACAAAAGAAACATAGAAACATTGACTTTGACGGCAGATAAGGACCACTTGGCCCACCCAGTCTGCCCATTTTCCTACCTATTGGATAAGCTGCAGATTCTAGTTAACCAACAGCCTATTTCCTGCAACCCCCCACTGTAATTGCCTTATGTCTGTCCCATGCATGTTTGAATCCACCCACTGTTTTAGACCCCACAACCTCTCCAGGAAGGCGGTTCCATGCGTCCACCACTCTCTCTGTGAAAAAGAATTTCCTCACATTACCCCTGAGCTGTCCCCCTCTAACTTTAAATTGTGCCCCCTTGTTCTTACACATCTCTTTTTCTGAAAGATGCTACCCTCCTGGACTTTGTTGATTCCCTTGAGGTACTTAAAAGTTTCTATCATGTCCCCCCGTCCCTCCTTTCATCAAGGGTATACATATTAAGCTCTCTGTCTCTCTTCATATGGTTTCTGATGTAGACCCTGCACCATTTTAGTCGCCCTCCTCTGGACTGCTTCCATCCTGTCTATGTTCTTGTGTAGATGAGGTCTCCAAAACTGCACGCAGTACTCCAGATGGGGTCTCACCAACTGTCTGTACAGAGGGATAACCACTTCCCTTTTTCTACTTGTGATGCCCCTCCCTATGCATCCCAGTATCCCCCTGGCTCTCCTTACTGACTTCTCACGTTGTTTACCCACCTTTAGGTCATCTGATACGACTACCCCAGATCCCTTTCCATTATTGTTGTCGTTACTACCTCCCCTGCTATTGTGTACTCTTCTCCTGGATTTTTATTTCCCAGGTGCATTACTTTGCACTTCTTTGCATTGAATCTAAGTTGCCATATGTCTGACCATTCCTCCAACCTTGCCAAGTCCCTTCTCATCCTTTCTACCCCCTGTGTATCAACTCTGTTACAGATCTTTGTGTCATCCGCAAAGAGGCATACCTTTCTTCCAGACCCTCCGCAATGTCACCTATAAAGACGTTAAAGAGGACTGGACCCAGTACTGAGCCCTGAGGTACTCCACTAGTAACCCCTTCTTCAGAATGTGTTCCAGTCACTATTACCTTCTGTGTCCTGTTATGCAGCCCATTTGCTACCCAGGCTACCACCCTGGGACCCACTCCCAGGCTGGCTAACTTGATTATTAATCTTTTGTGTGGGACTGTGTCAAATGCCTTGCTAAAGTCTAGGTAGGCCATATCCACAGCCCCTCCCTGGTCTATTACTTTGGTCACCCAGTCAAAGAAATCGATTAGATTTGTCTGACATGACCTTCCTGCTGTGAATCCATGCTGCTTTGGGTCCTGTGCCCCACTGGCCTCTAGGTACTCAACAATTCTTTCTTTCAGAAGTGATTCCATCATTTTCCCCGCCACTGAGGTCAAACTAACAGGTCTGTAGTTTCCTGCTTCTGCCTTGCTCCCACTTTTGTGAAGGGGAATCACATCTGCCCTCCTCCAGTCCTCAGGTACCACCCCATCTTCCCATGATTTGTTAAAAAGTGTGGTTAGTGGTGTCATTAGGTCCTCCCTTAGCTCTTTTAGGATTCTTGGGTGAATCCCGTCAGGTCCCATTGCTTTGTCCACCTTGAGTTTTAGGAGTTCTTTCAGTACTCTTTATTCTGTAAATGGATGATGTCAACCCCACTATCCAGAGTGCTTCTACTGTTCGGTTTAGGTAACTCTTCCTCTTCTTCTTTTGTGAATACTGAGCAAAAGTATTCATTCAGTATCTGCCTTTTCACTGTCTTCCTCTGCCCACCTCCCCTCTCCTTTATTAATTTTCACTATCCCTCCCTTAACCTTTCTATGCTCCCTAATGTACTTATAAAAGGTTTTATCCCCCTTCTTAACTGAGTTGGCTATCTTTTCCTCGGTTTGGGTCTTTGCTTTTCTGACTGCCTTCCCCACTTCTTTCTGCTTTAATTGATACAGTTCCCTGTTGTGCTCCATCTGTGATTCCTTATACTTTTTGAATGCAGCCTTTTTCTCCTTAACCTTCCCTGACACTTCTTTTGAGAGCCATAGTGGTTTTCTGTTCCACTTTGTTTTCTTTATTTGTTTCACACAAAGGCTTGTTGCCTCCATGATGGCAGTTTTGATTTTTCTCCATTGTTCTTCAACCCCTCCTTTCTGGCCATTTGCTAATGCATTTCTCAGGTATTCACCCATTTTGCCAAAGTCAGTCCTTCTAAAGTCCAGTATCCTTGTCTTTGTATGGCTTGTCTCCATGGGTGTGTTTATTGTGAAGCACACTGCAGTGGTCACTTGTTCCCAGATGTCTACTGACTTCTAAGTTTGTGATCCTCTCCATTTGAGAGTACCAGGTCTAATATTGCTCCTCCGAGTGGGTTCCACCACTAGCTGTCTAAGGCATGCTCCCTGTAGGGCATCGAATGACCCTGCTCTTGGATGTGGCTGCAGTCCATGTCGCCCAGTTAACATCTGGCATATTCAGGTCCCCATCAACAGTATCTCCTTTTTCAGCCATTTTGAGAATGCCTCTATCATTTTCTTGTTCATTTCTTCCCCTTGAGACGGGGGTCTGTATACAACCCCTGTGCAGATTGTGATGCCATTCCCTGTCTCCAAGGTGACCCAGAGTTCCTCTTGTCCTCCCCCTTTACTTTTTAGTTCTGTAGCTTTGATCCCTTCCCTTATGTAGAGAGCTAGTCCACCTCCTCTTTTACCCTCCCTGTCCCTTCTGTAGATTGTGTACCCTGGTATGCTGACATCCCAGTCATGGTTCTCCATGTACCATGTTTCTGTGACTGCCACAATATCCAAGTGTTCTTTTTCCATCAGGGCTACAAGCTCTGGAAGCTTATTTCCCAGACTACAGGCATTGGTACTCATTGCCCTCCATTTAATGTTGGCTTTATCCTTTTTTACCCCATCCCTGCTCTTATTGCCCTTGTCCATTTTTCCATTTGCCCCGTCCTGCCCTCTGTCAAGCTCTGTACCTCAGTGTTTACCCTACTACCTGCTATGTTTTGTGAGGGGAGGCTTGAACTTTCCTGTTTCCTATCAGCACCTCCCCCCTTGGCTAGTTTAAAAGCTTGCCAAGGAAGCCTTTAAACCTGTCACCTAGGAGCGTGTTTCCCTTCCTGGACAGATGCAGACCATCATGCCAGTATTGACCTTCATCTCTCCAGGTGGACCCCCAGTCCCCAATGAAGCCAAAGCCCTGTGCTCTACACCAGTTTTGCAACCATTCATTAAACTGCATGGTGTGCAGTACCCTAGCCTCAGCCCTGCCATAGACTGGCAGCACCTCTGAGAAGATTACCGTGCTTGCTACCTGTCTGAGGCCCCTCCCCAACTCCACAAATTCATCCTACACTGCACTGATCTCATGCCTAGCCAGGTCATTTGTCCCAAGGTGGACAATGATATCTAGTTTCCTCTCCTGTGATGCTGCTTCTGCAATCCTGAGGATTCGCTTCCTGTCCCTCCAAGCCATGGCACCAGGCAGGCACCTTACTTCCCTCTCCTCTCCCTTCCCCAGGTCTACACCCCTAACAATTGAGTCCCCTATCAGAAGCTGTTTCTTTCCCCTGTGGTGTCCCTTGCCACTCTTTTGTGGGTCTCCCTTGTGGATGTCCCCAGCATTTTTCTTGGTCTCCAATGAGGGTGTCATCATAGAGGAACCTGGATTTTCCAGGCTGACATATGGTTTGTGTAGAGGTGCAACTCGGGGGCTATGCCTCTGTTCCACCACCCTCACCCTCCCTGAACCTACTGTGGTCCATCTGCTCTTCACACATGGCAACCTCTGAGGCAGTGGTTGTGGAACTGGTGCTCTTGGGTGGGGAGGCCTCCTGTCCTTGCCAGTTCAGCCTGGAGGTGGGCAACCTCCTCCTTCAGAGCTGACAGGTGCCTGCAAATAGCAGCAACGCAGGTTCCAGAATGTCTCCTGAAAATTGCTGCCCCATAGCCAGTGCATTGCACCACTCCCCACATGTCCCTCTTCCTTATAATATACAATGAGTAATATATAATTTTTTTTTTTTGTGTACTTACCCTGTATGCACTGTGCTGGATAATTAAGAATATGACAGTTCTGCTCCAAGACCTGTTGAGGAAGTGATGTCAGAACCTTGGCTATAAAGAAAATGCCATGCCTGGGGTGGGCGGGTGAGGGGAAGGGTAGGTGGTAGGCCACAACCACTGGTGACTGTTAGAAACAATCAACACACCACTGCTCCACCACCCTGGTGAGTACTGCCCTTATAGTAAGTCAACCAACACCACAATGTACTAGACCACTGCTCCTACACAAACCACTCTACTGAGTCCAGGATAAAATGAACTCACTGTTCAGCCAGCACGACACTTCTAAAATATTGCACAAATATCCTTCCAAATCCTATGTGTCTAGCACAGAAATCAAGCAACTTCAGTTGTATTTTAACCCCTCTGGTTATAAAATTACTACACTTTAATGGAATCCTGCAATTCTTAATGCCAAAAAGAAAATAATGAAACTTTCTGTAGAAAGTGTAGCTTACCTTCCTAGTCCCCCAAAATATTATGTTTTACCAAGTTCCCAGTTCCTCAGATGCGTTCTAGTTTGTTCTCTGCAGTATAGCAAGTTTCTCAGCTTCCAACAGGAGCAGGCAAGTCTTTTCTGACTCATGCAAAGCATCATGGGATATATGCAAATCATCATGTCATTTCAGACTTGTTCAACTTACAGCAATTTACATGCATTTTAAATAGTACAACTAACTTAATTTCTATAATATACAGTCAACCAGTACTTTTTATCTTTATCAAAAACACCTAGTGCCATGGTATTTTCAACATTTACAGATTTCATACACATGAGGTATATACATTAAAGTATTTTATGGCATAGTGCTATTATATACTAAATCCAACAATGATAAACACAGCCTGTTTACATATGCTCGGAGGTCACCACAATAACCTCCCTGTACAAGGACCTGAGAGGGAAAAGTGAAATTAAAGAGGACACTACAGCATAGTCAAGAAAGGAAAGGGGTGCCCATAGGTGACCAACTTTATGGACTAGAAATTATAAAGAATAGATTAGGCTTAGAAATAGAAGAACTGTTGCAACAGATTTAAGAAAAGGTTGGTCCTCAAGAGTGGCAGGAGCTCCCTGTCTCAATGGAGTGAAGGAGGCCTCTGGCAGAGGTGCAATAGGGCATATGCCCTATGGCACCTCTGCCAGGTGCCTCCTCTGCTTCCTATACCTGTCACCATGCCCCCTTATGTCTTAGGGCACCCTCAGTGCCCCAGTGGCCTCCATTCCCCACCTTCCAGCCAGGGGTTCTCCCCCTCCCCACCTCTAGGGGTCCTGTATGCTTGCACAGGGAGGGATGACAATCCCTCCATCAAACTCCACAGGTGCACCCAATATTTGGTGCAGTCCTGCAGTTGCAGCAACTCCTGGGTCTTCGGCGCAGGGACCTCAATTTTACAGAGTCAGGTGCATTGTCTCTGATGCACCTGGAGTGTGCCGCTGCCCTAGATTGCCCCAAACTGCGGTGATCTTAGGGCTGTTTAAAAATTGAGCCCCATGTCCTTCCTTCAGAAACCCCCAGAGAACACAGGTTATCATTTATGGGTATAGAGGAGATGACTACAGGTTCAGGGGGGGGGAGTGATACTGATGCCCTTTTATCAAAGGGGGGGATTACTGGATTACTGGATTTTTCATACTAAGGCAACAAGTTCCCCATGTCTAAATGACATATGAACATACAAAGCTTGCCAGCAGAAACAGGCCTCATGGTGTATCAAGTCTGCTCTAATGCACAGCTAGCACCCCTGTACTGCAGCTGCCTTACCCCCCCATGTGTGATTTACCTGTATTTTTGTAATCAGATGATGGTTTTAAACAGTGCTTCATATGTTAACAGTCATAGTATCATAGTAATGTGTCAGCAGAAAAGGACCATCCTGGTCCATCTAGTCTGCCCATTTCCCACCCACCCCTACTTGTCTCCACTTCCAAGGGATATTTTCTTCTGCCCACCAGTCAACCCCTTGTGTCTGCCCATGCCCTCTTGAATTTCTTCACTGTTTCTGCACATACCACCTCATTAGATAATCTGTTCTAGGGTTCTTTTTCTATTACAGATAACTGGCCAGCTCACTCCTTTAAAAAATATACATATTTTTATAACATTTAGTAGCAAACATTTACCATACATGCTTACCAGGAATGGTATAACAACTAGTACATTCCTCATTATAGTCAGTACAGGATGTCCTGACTCACATTTCTCACTGTTCAACATGGAGGGCATGCACGTAGTGAGTAACAGTAATTAAAACACATTTTGTGACATTAAATGCAACCAGTGCTCAATTAGGAATATGCACAACTGATAAATAAAATTAAGACACTTGTACTGTTCGCTAGCGCTAACGCTGTTTTACAAAAAATTCCTATGGGATACTATAACATAACTTAGCACCTTTTGGGCATAATCTTCAAACTCAATAACCCAACAATAGCTCTCTTTCACAAGTTCTGGCTAGATCTGATAGTGCTGCAGGTGAAGAATTTGTGGTAAAAAGTATTGGAATTTATCAAAGTTAGAAGCCTGCATTCGCAAAATGTAATGTAGGCTCATAAATGTGTTGTGTTGTAATATTTTTTCCCCAAATTTTCAGCATAGCCTTGTTATGACCCTGCCTCATGAAGAGGGATAGAGAAAATGTGCAACTCCTGGCCAAAAGGTGTTTTTGCACAGGGACTGCGAAAGCAACTTTCAGGATGCAAAAACACATTTTGGGCAGGATTTGAAAAATGACAGCTCACGCTCATGAGGAGTTGTAAAGGTATGTCTATGTTGTGGATTTGGGGTAAAAATATTTAAAATTCCCAATGTTATGAGCCTGCACTCATGAAATGCAAGGTAGGTGCATAACTTTGTTGGTTTAGAATATTTTTACACCAAATGTTCAACATAGCCTTCTTATAATCCCACCTCATGAACAAGGGCAAAGAAAATTTCAACTCCTGCTCGAAAGGTGATTTCGTGCACGGACTGCAAAATCACCTTTTGTGATGTAAAAAAAACATTTTGGCCAAGATTTGAAAAATGAAAACTGTTACACCTATAAGGTGCTGTAAATATAGGGCTATGTTGTGAATTTAGGGAAAAATATGCAAAATTACCAAAGTTACGAGGCTGCTGTCACAAAATTGTATGTAGGTTCATAACTTCATTGTTTTTTTTTATATTTTGACACCAAATTTTCAATATAGCCTTCTTATGGCACCACATCATGAACAAGGGCAGAGGAAATTTTCAATTCCTGCCCAAAACATTCTTTCAGGATTCTTTCTTCTGTGAATGGGCTGGTATTGACCCCCCCACCACCGTCCAGAGTGCTTCTATTTTTTGGTTTAGTCACCATCCTCTCTTCTTCTTTTGTGAATACTGAGCAAAAGTATTCATTCAGTATCTCTGCCTTTTCACTGTCACCCTCTGCCCACCTCCTCTCCCCTTTATTAAGCCTCACTATCCCTCCCTTGGTCTTCCTTCGCTCCCTGATGTACCTATAAAAGGTTTTATACCCCTTCTTAACTGAGTTGGCTATCTTTTCCTCAGTTTGGGCCTTCTCTATTCTGACTGCCTTCCCCGCTTCCTTCTGCTTTAACTGATACACTTCTCTGTCCTGCTCCTTCCATGATTCCTTATACTTCCTGAATGCTATCTTTTTCTCCCTATCCTTCCCCACCACCTGTGCTTATCATGAACCACACTGTTTGGAGGTCACTTGTTCCCAGATGGCTACCCACTTCTAAATCTGAGATCCTTTCTCTGTCACCATTTGAGAGTACCAGGTCTAAGATTGCTCCCTCCTGAGTGGGTTTCAACACTAGCCGTCTGAAGCATGCCCCCTGTAGGACATCGATAATTATTCTGCTCTTGCATGTGGCTTTCAGCAAAGGTGCTCCAGTTAACAACTGGCATATTCAGGTCCCCTATCAACAATATCTCCCCCTTTTCTGCCATTCTAAGGATGTTTTCTATCATTTCCTTGTCCATTTCCTCCCCCTGAGATGTGGGTCTATATACAACCCCCATACGGATTGTGATGCCATTTCCTATTTCCATGGTGACCCACAGTGCCTCCTCTCCTCCCTGTTTACCCTTTAGTTCTGTTGCTTTGATCCCTTCCCTTATGTAGAGAGCTCTTCCTCCTCTTTTACCCTCCCTGTCCCTCTTGTAGATTATGTGCCCTGGTATTTTGTCATCTCAGTCATGATTCTCTGTGTACCATGTTTCTGTGACTGCCATGATATCCAGGTGTCCCTCTTCCATCTTACCTGAACTCTGGATATCCTCTGCCACAAGACCACTTGGAGGTGTCCATTCACTGGTATGGTGTCTGCTGGGGACCAGGTCAGCATCTAGCCACAGTTGGAGGTTTTTCTCCATCATCTCCCATGGGGACAGACCCAGGTAATGATGCAATGTGCATTCTTTGCCTCCACAGAAATGCTCCCAGCATCTGGGTGTGTGTTCCCTTCCCTACATGAGGCCCTGCTGTGCTACAATCCAAATTCCTCCAGGTGGTAGCCAACCAGAAGGGCACACAAACACCCCTTCTCAAGTGAGGAGAGCTGTCCAAGTGGTGTTCAATCTTTCCACACCTGACCATTCCCTAAGTGACCCAAGCCAGTTTCCAAACCTGGGTCACTATAGTAGCAAGCAGCAGCACTACTGCTGTACTACAGGGCTAGCCTAGAAAGTATAGATTTTTGGTAGAATCTTGTATCACTTGATTCTACAGTGACCCAGATAGAGGTTGGTATAGCTGTGAGCTAAACTTGCCCCCCCCACCATGCCTTTAATCTGTAAATACTCGTGACCCAAAAAAACAAAAGTTGTCACAGATTAGTACCTGTTTCAACAGTCCCAAAATAAATTCAATAAGCACAATCAACTAGGTGCTCTGATCCATAAGGAAATGTTCCACTGTGAGTCAATCACCTTTGTGTGGAATGTTTGTAAATAATGATTCCACATTGAGGGTGGCTAACAACCATGTAGGTTGTATGGCCAGATCTTCCAGGGTCTGCAAAATATCAACAGAATTCCACACATATGATCTCAAACTGGTCCCAAATCCTTATTGTGCTCATCAACAAACTTAGAGAATACTTTCATTAAAGACCCCATACTGACCATAACTGTCTTACCTGTTTGGTGGTCCAAATATTTATGAATCTTTTGTAATATATACATTGTGGCCAGTATAGGGTGTGCAGTGATTAAATAATCTTGAACCTATGGAGAGATGACATTAGTAGTTAGAGCTTCCTCAATGCATAAATCAACCTGAAGGTGGACAAAGCAATGGGGCCTGATGGAATTTACCCCAGAATTTTAAAAAAATTAAGGGGAGAACTAGTGAAACCACTGACTACCCTTTTTAACAAATCATGGGAGGATGGTGTGGTACCTGAGGACTGGAGGAAGACGGATGTGATTTCCCTTCACAAAAGTGGGACCAAGACAGAGGCAGGAAACTAAAGACCTGTCAGTTTGACATCTGTGGTAGGGAAAGTGATGGAATCACTTCTGAAGGAAAGAACTGTTGAGTACCTAGAGGCCAGTGGGGCACATGACCCAAGGCAGCATGAGTTCACAGCAGGAAGGTCATGTCAGATGAATCTAATTGATTTCTTTGACTGGGTGACCAAAGTAGTAGACCAGGGAGGGGCTGTGGACATGGTCTACCTAGACTTTAGCAAGGCATTTGACACAGTCCCACACAAAAGATTAATAGTCAAATTAACCAGCCTGGGAGTGGGTCCCAGGGTGGTAGCCTGGGTAAAACATTGGCTGGACAAAAGGACACAGAAGGTAATTGTAAATGGAGTCCACTCCGAAGAAAGAGGGGTTACTAGTAGGGTACCGCAGGGTTCAGTACTGGTCCAGTCAATTTTAATGTCTTTATAAGTGACATTGCAGAGAGACTGGAAGGAAAAGTATGCCTCTTTGCAGATTACACAAAGATCTGCAACAGGGTTGATACACAAGCAGGCATGGAAAGGATGAGAACAGACTTGGCAAGGTTGGAGGAATGGTCAGAAATATGGCAGCTTGGATCCAATGCAAAGAAGTGCAAAGTAATGAACCTGGGAAACAAAAACCCAGGGAAGATTAAACAATGGGGTAGTATCAACAAAATGGAAAGGGACCTGGGGGTTACTGCTCAGGCAACCTTAAGGTTAGCAAGCAATGTGAGAAGGCAGTAGGGAGGTCTGGGGATATACTGGGATGTACAGAGAGAGGCATCACCAGCAGAAAACTAGAAGTTGTTATCCCTCTGTACAGACAGTTGGTGAGACCCCATCTGGAGTACTGTGTCCAGTTCTGGAGACCCCATCTCTGCAAAGACATAGACAGGATAGAGGCACTTCAGAGGAGGGTAAATAAAATGATGCAGGGTCTGCAAGAGAAGCCATATGAGGAGAGACTAAAGGAGCTTAATATGTACACCCTTGAGGAAAGGAGGGAGAGAGGGGACATGATAGAAACTTTTAAGTACCTCAGTGGAATCAACAAAGTCCAAGAGGGTTGCATCTTTCAGAAAAAGAGATGTGCAAGAACAAGGGGACACAATTTAAAGATGGAGGGCAGTTCAGGGGGAATGTGAGGAAGTATTTTTTCACAGAGGGGGTGGTGGATGCATGGAACAGCCTTCCTGAGGAGGTTGTGGTGTCTAAAACTGTGGGAGAATTCAAGAATACATGGGACAGATATAAGGCAATTCTTGTGGGGGGTAAGAAGAAATAGGCTGTTGGTTAACTAAGATCTGCAGCTTATCCTGTAGGTAGGGAAATTGGCAGACTAGGTGTGCCAAACGGTCCTTATCTGCCATCAAAGTCTATGTTTCTATGTTTTTTTAAGATCGTGATGGGGTCAATGGTGAGTTGCCTATGAAAGGCAATATTTATTTCTGCTTCATTGTCCACCCTGTCCATCACTATCATTGATTACCCCCTGTCAACTACCTTTATGACAATTTGGAAATTCTTCTTAAGAATGTTGAGCGTTTCTCATTCTCTTGCACTGATATTTACAAAGAAGCCCTATTGTTCTTTCTGAAACAATGTTTCTAAGTCCCCTATACAGGCTTTTTTCAAATATCCAAACCCCAGCTATGTCTGTGTGTAGAACGTGGAGTTTGCTCTCAGTCTCTCTATCAGTCTGTCAGGCTCCAGTACTTCCTGAGTTAAACTTGCCAGTTTCTGCTCAGTGAGATGATCCATACTGGTCTTCTTCTTATGTCTAAAAAAAAAAACACTCTCAAATTTAATTTTCTAGACAATTTATATGCGTCTTTAATGGTTTGAAATGGACCGAGAGAGTCTGTTGGTTCAAAGGATAATCCTATAGTTACAGCTGCAACTTCAGAGACTGTCATGGTAATAGATTAAATATCAACATTTACCACCAGTTCTTGTCCATTCTAGCTATGTGGTTGTCTTCTTCTTGTTTAGTATATGCCTCTGTTTTTTATCCCCCCTTCTTGGTCACCTCTTAAGCTTTGTTTTTGAAAACATATTCTGCTGCAATGCCTTGGGAGTGATCGACAGGGAGATGACTGGCAAGTACATTATAAAGGAAGGGGAACCGGTGCTGCACATGTCTGGATATCCCAAACTGAGACCTCGGTCAAAAGATTTTTATAGATAGACAGATAGAGAGGTGGATATTTATTTAAATATGCTTTTCTAAAAACCAAGGCACAGTACATAAACAACAATAAACAACCAGTTAATTAAATAACAGATAATGAAGTACATATACAAATAAAGCAGTTCATAAATATTCAAGTAAAAACTTCAAATACAAAATGGGCAGTCCAGTAAAACAGAAACAAAACTTGACCAGGACCCTGAAAAACTTGATTAAAAAGTCAGGTTTTCAATTTATTTTTGACAATGAGTACAGAGGTGGCAGGAGAAATATCTGTCGGTAGGCTATTCCATAAATTGTGTGTGTGTGTGTGGGGGGGGGGATGAGACACCGAAATATAGATGACAATGGCAGAAATAGACCAAAGGTCCATGTAGTCTACCTGGAGTTCCCTATCTGCCTCAGAATCTATTTTCCATATGGGGTTTTATCCTTCCCGGTCCATCCCCCTGCTCCTCTCCCTACTGTTAACGACCACAGCAACCACTAAACCCTTCACTCTGTCCCAACCATGCTTGAAACCATTTATGATCTTGGTGCCTACTACCTCCACTGGCAGACTCTTCCACAGCTCCACCACCCTTTTCGTATAATAGAATTTCCTCACATCCCTCCTAAATCTTCCCCCCACCCCCCACCTCCCCTACTAGTTTCCACTTGTGACCTTGGGTTGTTGACTCTTTACTTCTGCTAAATAATTCCTCACAGTTTACCTTGTTTATTTTCTTTAGGAACTTGAAGGTCTCTATTACATCCCCCTTCTCTTGCTTGATCTCCGGTGAGTAGCTGTCTAGTGCATTGACACAATCTTCGTGTGATATGCCGTGTTGGCCCTGAAACATCTTAGTCACCGACTTTGCACCATCTCCAGCCTGTCCCTGTCCTTTCATGGTGAAGACTCCAGAACTGAGCACAGTATTCCAGGTGCAGCCTCACCATTGACCAATATACCTCATTTCTCCTGTTGTCAATACTCCTTCTGATATACTACAGCATCCTATTAGCCTTACAATAGACCTTGTCACATTGGCTTGATTGTTTGTGGGGAGTAACCAATGAGGACTCTCAGATCCTTTTCCTCAACCGTAGTGCTTAGTACACCTCCCATTCAGTATTTTGTCCTGTTTGTTCCCCTAGATGCATAACCTTACATTTTTGGTGTTGAATTTCAACTGCCAAACCTTACACTACCTCTCTAGTCCTTATAGATCCCTCTGCATCTTCATAGTCCCTTTATCACTATCTACCCTGCCACAGAGCTTTGTGCCATCTGCAAAGAGACACCACTTGCCCCAGATGCCCTTTCCAATGTCACTGATGAACATATTGAAGAGGACAGGACCTAGGACAGATCCCTGTGACACTCCATTCATAACCTCCCCTCTCTTCTGATTTTACCCCATTTTCCACCACCCTCTGCTGTCTCTGCTTCAAGCAGTTTCCTACCCATCCAACTATGTTCCTAGCTTTGCTCAGGTCCTCCAGCTTCTTCAGCAATCTTTTGTGTTGCAAACTTTGCTGAAACTAAAATCAAGTAAATTCACAGCATGGCCCATATCTGCTACTTTTATCACCCAGTCAAAGAAAGTCAGGTTCATCTGCCATGGCCTCCATACCACAAACCCATGCTGTCTATTATCCAGTAGACCATCTGTCTCCAGGTAGTCAAGGTCTTTTTTGATTAGGTATTCCATCAGTTTACCCACTATAGAGGTAAGGCTTACAGGTCTGTAATTCCCTGGTTGCTACTTGTTCTCCTCTTGTGTAGCAGGACTATGTCTGCTACCGTCGAGTTTTTCAGAACTACCCCTGTCTTTGAGCTAATGAATACCACTACAAGGGGTATAGCCAATTCTGCAGTCAATCCCCTAAGTATTCTTGAGTGCATCCCATCCAGCCCTGGGGTTTATCTACCTTTAGGGCTTCAAGCCCCTTCTGGACCCTTTCTCTGGTAAATTCTGGCTGACTGATTTCAGGAATGCTCCTGGCAGCTGTCTTGGTACCATTTTGAGGCAGGGGCCCACTGTCTTCCCTTGTGAAGACAGAGCAGAAGTAATTAAGGATGGCTGTTTTTTTGTCTTCCTCTAATATCCTCATTCCTCTTGTAGCCTAACAATACTTCTTCCCTGGTTCCTTTTTGCCATAATATAGCTGAAGAATATTTTTTCCCCCACCCTTGACCCCCTCTGCAATACACAGCTCTGTGTCACCCTTTGCCTTCCTGACTGTGCTCTTGAGTCCCTGGTTTTTATTTGGCACTCTCTTCATTCCTCCATTTCAGAAAATGCTCTGTCCCCAGCAGACAGTAACCTTGATTTAGGAACAGCTAACCACCCTGTACCCGAACATCTTAAAACACGAGTATCAGTGTGGGTTGTAAGATGTTCCCTAAGGTAAAGGGTCCCTTTCTGTTAAGGGCCTTACACGTGAACAATAAGATTTTAAAATCAATCTGCCATCTAACAGGAAGGCAGTGCAATGAATGCAGCACGTGGTAATATGCTCACATCTTCTGGATTAGCTGTAGATGGCAGATCTGACCAGCAGGAAGGCCCTGGTAGAGCATATTGCAATAGTCAAGGCAAGAGATGACAAAAGCAAGAACTAGTGTAAGTAGACTGTCTGGGTCAAGGTAGGATTGCAACTCAGCAATATTTTAAGATGATAAAAGCCACTCTTGACCATAACTGAGACCAGCAAAATAAGTGACAACTCTGGATGAAGAGTGACCATTAAGTTGTGAACAACTTGCCTAGTCTCATGCTTTTCTCACCCAATGAGAAGGCCCAGACCATCAACAATGGATCACCTTAGGTGATCAGCATCCAACAGTAACAATTTGGTTTTGATGGGTTTCAGCTACAACACGCTACAAGCCATCCACAAACTGACCTCAGATAAAGCACTGTCAAGTACAGCTATTGGACAGCCCCACCTGGGTTAAATGAAAAATATAAAAGAAATATCATCAACATAGCAATGAAAACCCAAGCCATACTTCCAAATCATATCTCCTAGCAGAAGTAAGAATACCCTAAACAGCAACAGAGATGAAATCGAACTCTGAGGGATGCCAAAGCCAGTGCTAGATGAGGATGATCAAAAATTTCCCCCAAACCACTGACTTTTGTTGATTGCTGAAGAAAGACCAGAACCAGGCAAGCATGGAACCAGCTACACAAACAATCTTTTATTCCAAAAGTTACATTAACAGTGTCAAAGGCAGAGATACAGGACCAGAAAAGAAACCTCTCCACAGTTACTCGGAGGAGCAGATCATTTATAATCCTCACCAGGCCAATTTCAGCACTGTGTGAGGACAAAACCCTGACTGAAAGGACTCATGGATGTTAAAGTCCTCCAGGTTCTCTCTTAACTGAGCCACTGCCACATTCTTAATAACTTTGCCCAAAAGTGTAAGTTGAAGATGGGTTTATAACTTGTGAAATCGTCAAGCTATAATAATGCCTTCTTGAGGAGGGTTTGAACCACCACCTCTCTCAAAGCAGGGAGCAATAACCCCTCCTTCATAGAGGAACTGACAATTTCCATGAAGACAGATGCCAACACTGCCAGTAAATAGATTGTTGGGGGGTATTTTTAGACCTATTACTATGGCAGTCAATGATACAATTCTTGCTGTTGTCAGCTGTACTGCAATCAAATTTATTTTTCTTTTTTGTATATATGGCTTCATCACATTTTAGTATTGTCTACTGTAGTCTTTGGCAATATGAAGAAAAATCTGCTGAGCTGGAAAACTAATTAACGGTATCAGCTTTTTTCTTCAATTCAGCAGTTACTGCCTCTTGCAGTTTGATAGAATTATCCAAAATAACCTCATTTAGTTGACTGCTGATGGCTAAGAGAACCCCTTGTCATCAAGACATTAAGTGCTCTCTATCTTTTCCAAAGGCTGGTACTTTTTTTTCAGCTGTTATCTTCTTGGTACCAGTCCTGCATTAATATGTGCCTCCAACATTGAGCTTTGCTCATATATATGTGCACTTTTAAGTTTTTTTTTTCCTAATTGAGTGAAAGCTTATTGAATGATAGTGGGGAGTGAATTAGTCTTCTGCAGAGTCTTCTGTAAGCTTGTGCTTCTGAGCAGTGGATTTACAATGCCATTTTAAGTAAAAAATATCCTTAACATGCAGCAGGGAATATCACTGCACCATTGCCTGGATGTGTAAAAGACATCCTACCATAGTGCAAAGTCAGACAATATGAAAACATCAAAAGAGCCTAGACATACAGTAAACCATTTTAACTACTGTGTAAATGAACCCTCTAATATAGGTACTGTAACTGAAGCCAGTAATACCTAGATCAGTTGGTTGTAATCTCCAAGACAAGATACCCAAAAGCTTTGGAGTAATTTTTTTTATATCATAGTTTTTCATCCAGCTGCCGGCCTGGGCTTAGTGGGGCATACTGGCCAGTCCATTGTGCCCATCCCCCTGTTATGAGGATCATGTTGTTTGGTGGTGGAGTTTGGGATTTTACATGTTACTGTTAAGTGACTGGGTGATCCTTAAACCCATCCCCGAGGGCACCAGTGTGAAGGACTGCAGTCCAGGCAGGAAGCTGTGCAGAGACACAGCTTCCGCCAAGCGCCTAACAGCACTCTCCCCTCCCAATACCGTCTGCTAATCAGATCAGTGCCAACCTTCCCCAGGAGAGGACAGCTGCCATAGCAGCTCAATCCAGCTCCTACCCTCCCACCAACCCCCAATGACCCAGTCCCATTCCCGAACCCGGGTCGCTGGCGCAGCGCGAGGTGTGGTATCCAACGCCTCAACCCTCAGCACCACCGGGCTGGCTAACAGTTTTGGAGTACTTGAAGGTGACACCAGTGACTGCTATTTGAAAATGAATTAATACAGTTTGATTTTATACAACATCTTATATTCACAAAATATCTCAAAGTGTCTACAAAGGACCTGATATTGCATATTCTAAGCTGTAAAACTAAATGCCTTCCTGAGTCACTTAAAATATTAAAATCAAACACTAAATTCTGTCAATATCACTTTTAAAAATCACATTTCTACACACAGTCTTTTTAACAGCCTACATTTAAAAAAAAGTGAGATCAAAACAATAGGGCCTTCTCAAACTTGAGGCATCCTGCTATAGTATGTCCAATGGGCATGTATCCACTTTTACAAGGAAATCAAACAGTGGGTACAGATCTTACATTGCAACAGGATTGACTTTGTTAATGATTCAGAGATGCTTTTAAAAAAAGACTTAGGCCCGGATATTCAGACTGTGCCAGGCAGGGGCGCAAGCCTGGGCGCAGCCCAACTGGGATGCACCAGGGAGTGTGCTGGGTGATATTCAATGGTGCTGCACCATGGCTCAGCACCATTGAATATGGCAATGTGGCCACCCACATTGCGCATGGCACAGTGGCACTGCACCAGCACAAGTGGCAAGAGAGGAGCAGGGGGATGCGTCAGTGCAAGTGCAGTTGTGCTAGGCGCAGGAACTGCGATATTTAGTGGTGGATATGCAAATGGGGCCATAATGCATGCAAGGTGCAACTAGGACCATTAGCATGTCATCATGGCCTCATTTTCATGCAGGTAAGCCGACCCCGGCGACTTGCGCCTGGCGCCCTGCCAGGCTGCAGCCATCAGGGACCAATGCCCCCTACACATCACGGCAAAGTACCCCAATGCCTGTTCATGGGCATATGTATAATAAAGATATTTTAAATTATCCCTGGTAGTCCAGTGAACCACTTCCAGCCTGATCACGGGCATTGTAATAAATGATATATCCCTGGTGGTCCAGTGGACCATATCCAGCCCGATCGTGGGCTTTGTATGTGGAAAAACCCTGGTGGTCCAGCGGCATTCCCCCCCACCCACCCACCCACCCACCAGACCCGCCACCCGCTCCTCCCTGGTCAGCGGCGGGTGCAGCTCCCCATCCACAAGCCACCCGGCCGCCCGCTGACTGACTGCGTACAGTACAGTTGTAAGCCCATTGGTCCACAGTGTGGTCCAATGGGTGTGCACACCGTACCGTACTACACATTCTCAATATGTGAATGGATCCATTCACGTATCTGGACAGTGTAGTATGGTACGGTTTTCAAACCCATTGGCCCACGCTGGGACTATTGCGTTACAGCTGTACCACCGAGTCAGTCGGCTGGTGGCCGGGCGGTTATGGGAGGGGAGCTGCCACCCAACGCTGACTGGGGGCGGGTGGCGGTCTGAGGTGCGGTGGGGAGGGTGCCACTGACCACCAGGGTTTTCCACACAAGTGCGTGATTGGGCTGGATATGGTCCACTGGACCACCGGGGATATATAATTTATTACAGTGCCCGTGATCGAGCTGGAAGCAGTCCACTGGACCACCAGGGATACTTTAAAATATGTTCTTTTATACATATGCCCATGATTGGGCTGGAAGCAGTCCACTGGACCACCAGGGATACTTTAAAACATGTTTTAGTATACATATGCCCGTGATCAGGCTGGAAGTGGTCCACTGGACCACCAAGGATATCTTTTCTATTACAATGCCTGCGATTGGGCGTGGGGGAGCGCGACGCCGACAGACCCCAGCTCCGGAGCTTGGTGGCCACCAACAGCTGGCAGCTGCTGTGTTGCACCCTGCAATATGGCAGTTCACCTGTGGGTGGCCAGCCCTTGCTCCTTTTTTTTTGGCTCACCTTTGAGCACCAGTGTGTGGCACAAGTAGGGGTTGCACCAGCATATGCTCAGCACATCCCGGGCTGAATATCGGGATGTGCCGAGTATGCAGGGGCACGCCCCCTGCACTTGCGCCGCACAGATTACTGATGTGTCCTGGCGCATTGGGATTAGGGCAGCGCAACATCCCCTTCTGAATTTCGCACTGGGGTGCATCAGTGGGTTTCACCTGGCACAACACTGTTGCGCCATGCTCAACCCCTTTGAATATCTGGCCCTTGGTCTACTGGGGATGAGCCAAATAGCATTCCACAGTCACATAAAATTTTAATTTAAATAAAATTACAGAAAGCTCTTTTTACCAATCTATTAAATAAAAACATGCACACACTGGCCAGCCATAAGATCTTTACAACTGAAGGGTTCATTTATCTCACTGTTCTGTCTGAAAAATGTTTGGAGTTATAGGCCTTTACTGTAAAAGCAAAAAAATACTGACAGCACATGATGTGGCGCTAACTGGCAGCAACATTTACTGGTTCTGCCACCACAGTTTACCTTTCAAATATCTGCTCCATTGTGCTAATTTCACAGATTTGCAGCCATTTCTGAGGTTTGTTTTGCTCAAATATGGATTCAATTCCAGCAAATCCATTGGCTTGATCAACTGAATGCAAAACTTTTTAAGACATGGAGCTGAGCTAATAGTTGCCCCACTGATTAAATTTAGTAATACATTTCTAAGATCTCTGACTTCCCCCAGCTGAACAGAAGATAGAAAAGACTGTTAATGTTGATGAGATCCCATCACTATGCACCTATATTTTGTTTCTAGTACAGTACAGTAAACTATAATAGATACATTGGGTTTCACATTAACATTTTGTTTGATTGGTTGAAGTTTTTTATTTAAAAACAAGTGATTTATTAGAATTTACTGCAAAATGCTCTGTTTTTGATTAAACACAAATATATAGAGCATGCATAATTGGTTGCAGTGGAATAACACATTTATCTCCACTAGGAAGTGATAAGTTCCAAATCACAAGTGGTAAAGCCAGGAATAGTTATGAGGGTTTTACTGCTCATATGGAGATAAATGTGTTATTCTACTGCAGCACACCCAATTTGTATTTGATATACACAGTGCCATGCTATCACTAATGTTTTTATTGCTGTTTTACCTTGTTATAGCTGAAAACTGCATTTATTTCCATTGTAATATCTCTATCTAGCCAATTATTCTTTGTGTTGCTTTGTAGACTCTAAGTGGCAATAACATGTTCTAAGTGTAATATTGTGTGTTGTACATGTAAGTGAAAGCAAATACTTAGTCCAAAGAATATGACTGACTACCCAATTTATTCACCACTGGTGTGGCACATATGAAGTTATTTTTCAAGACCATAGAAAACATTTGACAAATTTGAACAATATTTCAGAAATCAAAATGGTCCAGTGGTTAAAACATAGAACTGTGAACTAGACAATCCTTACCTTAAAAGTCGAACTGTATGAATCACATGACCCCCAGTGATTCAGTCTTCCTTGCTGTAAAAGTGGGCAGAAACAGAGCCCCAAATGGAGCACCTCTGCTGAATTACTGTACGATAATTACTCATGCCAGTCTTCTGTTTTTTTGCGCAGAAAAAGTGAAGATAATATATATTTTGCCCTGGTGTAGAATACTGCAGAGTCTATCAAAATAAGCTTTTAGGGTAGTAAAACACTGGAAAGTGTAAGGGAAGCTGGAAACAAGAAGGAAAAATCACAGACACGAAAGAAAACGATATAGCAAGGAGATCAGAAAGCTCCCAAATTGCTTAAAGATACACGGTACCCTTAGGCCTCAAAGTGTCTCTAGTTTAAAAAACACACAATATGACTGCAGCAAATTCTACAGAATGCGAGCAATCATATTGTGTGTTTTGATTTTGATATTTTGTTTTATTTTTAAAGTGAAAAACAGTTTACAGTCATTGATCAACTCCTACTACATCTTTCCTGGACTTAGAGACATCCCAACACAGTCTAGACATTCAAGGTGCAGCAGAAGGAGAGGACAGTATTTCACCATGAAAGGCTGCACTGTTTAGGGCTTTTCATAATGTTCCAAAAATATGCAATAAGAGTAGATCAAGGATTTGAAACAAAAGAATGCTAGGTATAACTACACTATTAGCAATAATTCAAGTTCTACTAAGAAAGCTGATAAAATGAAAAACACCAATGAATTTTAGAGATGGTAAGCAATCATAAAATGTGGATTTTCAACTAGAAATAATCTAATGCAAAAAAGGCTGACAATGTTCCTTTAAAGATACTTAAATGCTGTTCTGTGTCATCCATTTTTTTGTTATATATTGTAAATATGTGATCCAAAAGCAGATTAGCTGGTGTGAAAAAAGTAAAACTAAGCTGTAAATATTAACAATGGTGAAGAATGATAGAATATATTGTGCAGAATTTGAGAATACAGTGTGAAGAATTAAAATATATGACACAGAAAACTGGCATATGCAGTAAATAAACTGCATTTAAACAAACAAAAAAAAAACAAAGAGTGTCCCAGAACACCTCTGTTTCTCCAGTCTAGTTCTGAACTGTTGTGTCTTACCTCTATTCCATCTAACTTAACATTGAGGGATTACTTTCAGTTGTGTTGCTATTAATAATGTATGTTAATGTTTGTCAGCGTAGCTCAGTTGGTAGCACATTTGCCTCTGGACCAGAAGGTCATGGGTTCTTGTCCCACACCGGGATTGGACTTGCACCTAAAAAATTGCTGGCATCCAAGTGCAGTATTGGGGGGTGTTGTACTGCTGGGGTGTGCCGTCCTTCAGATGAGACGTTAAACCGAGGTCCCTACTGCCCATCCTGGTGTTGTCCTGGTGGAAGTAAAAGAACCCAGGGTACTCTTCGCAAAGAGTAGGGAACATTCCCGGTGTCATGGCCAACATTCCCCTTCCCATAAACCAGTTCATGCAATTATCCAGGCTGTGTGTGGGTGATGATGTGCGATATGGCCGCCACCACACATTCAGTCACTTCATTACCAGTCTAGTATTGCTTATAAAGCGCTTTGGATATATGAAAAGCGCTATATAAATGCTGATTCTTCTTCTAATGACATCTCTGATAAATGTACTGAGTGTAATTGTTTGAAATGGGCATATAATGTGTTTCTACATAGAAATAGATCTCTGACCAAAATGCTGTAAATTTCAACCTAACGGTATCTTTATGACCCAGCATAAACCATCATTATTTTTTTTAACTTTAAATATTATTAAGTTTCTGCAGACAATCAGGGTACATTGAATTACAATCAGTCATATGATTCACAGTAGGGGAGTGGATGGGATACAGAGATCAATAGATGTAGGCTGAATACAATTCATGTGCAACAGTGAAGCTTCAATATATTCATATTCTGCTGCCTGGACTTCTCTTCCTGCTGGGTCACTCTTATCCGATGATGGTCTGTTCAGACCATTTCCAATCCCCTGGATCTCACTGAGCCATATCGGCCCTCCCTTAGGTCTATGTACTCTAAACTATCCTTCATATGGAGTAACTATAAATTCCAGTGATTTTGGTGTTGAGATATTATATTCTGCAATTCAGCTGTAAGATTCTGTATTTTATATATGTCTAGTATGATTTTCTCCCATCGCGTAGTACTGGTTTCAGTTTTAACCATAATCATGTAATTGTTTTCTTGGATGCGGTGAGTAGAATTCCCAGAAGACAGATGTGTATTTTATTTTTTTTTTTTTTTGCCGTTAAATTTTTTTATTATTTCAGTTTCTTTACAATAATGATAACCCTTATGCTAAACAGGATTTACTAATGAGTTGTTGGTTACATATACAACTCAGCACAGGAGCAGAAAAGAAGCAATGTTACATATGACCTGTACTTACCCCACTATATACGATTCTTATCTTAAAATAATGGAGAGGCAAGGCTTCCATGCTCCGCACTCATACCTCACGACAGGGAACAAAAAAAATGTTATATGTCTCGGGTGCTATCCAGGCGTCTGGCACCCTAATTAGAAAAACAAACAAACACAAAGAATCACTATTCTATATATTATTAGGTACATTGCATATGAGTAAGGAGGCATTATATTGCCATCTATATACACAGCCCTGGTTAGCCAAGTTTGACAGTTCGTTTACATAGTCCTGTTGCCTTAGTCGAGATCCTGGTTGCATAATTCAGCCCACACCAGTCTTAGGGGTAGCATATCTAACAAAGGGGGTCCAACACTCCTCATGTACTGCAAGGGAGTTACTTATCAAGTGGGAGAGCTTGTCCATAGTAGGGATGTGAACCATGGAGGCGAGGAGTTCTTGAGTACTAGGTATCAGTGTGGTCCGCCATCTACATATAAGGAGCCTCTTCCGCCTGCATGGCCCACAGGGCTAGCCAACAGTGTTCCAGTTTCTTTAAATGGGGAGCTTCTGACTTCATACCCAATAAAAGCAAGAAGGGGGACAGAGGAATACATTTTTTTAACACTTTGGTCCCTACTTCACAAATGTTATCCCACACTGGTTGTATCATTGGGCAAGACCAAAGAATGTGAACCAAGTCCCCGGGGTGGGAGTTGCATCTCCAGCATAGATTAGACTTTATCACCCCAGCCTTCTGTAACACTAACGGTGTGCAGTACCAGGAGTGTAAAAATGTTTTTGAGCCCCCTTCCAGCATTCCTTCCATTGTGCTTCAGTAATTTCCAGTTTTAATGCCTTTTCCCATTTCTGTTTAGATTTTTCACTCTGGCCGGGTATTAATTCCCGGAAAGCATTGTAGATTGAACTGGCCAACCCTTTTTTTTTGGTTATCTAGGAAGGTTTATTTAAGGTGCCTCTTTTTTGCCACCTGGGTCAGATATGTTTGGGCTGCACTACGGATTTGTAAATACTTCCAAAAATCGGGAGTCGGAATTGACCATCTGACCTGCAGGTTAGCAACGAGTCCACTACCAGGGCGGTCGGGGCTAATATATCCTCCAACCTGGTAATGCCCTTTTCTACCCAGCTTTTCCAGTACACAGCTTTTTTATCTATACACAGGTTTCTATTTCCCCATAGTGGAGTTAGTTTAACAGGCGCCAAGTCTACCTTCAGCTTCCTCCTTACTTTCTCCCAACATTGCAAAGTGGCCCCTATTGTGGGATGCTTCTTTAAAATTATTGGAGGATTATTATAGATAAGCAATGACAGAGAGACTTTTTGACTTATAGCTTGCTCTATGTCCACCCATTGTGGTTGAGGGGAGGAATCTAATCCTAACCAGCGTATGGACTGAGCTAAATGAAATGACCACTTATAGCCTGTAAACCAGGGAAGACACCACCCCCCTACATTTCAGTGCGCCTGAAGTTTATTCCTACTATACCTGGGGGTTTTCCCTTCCCATGGAAAACTCCCTATTGCCTTATCTATCTTCTGGATCCAACCCTGTGGTAATACAAGAGGGATATGTGCTAGGAGATAAAAATTTTGGGGGCCAAAATCATCTTAATCGCGGCTATTTTGCCCGCTAGGGTTAGATGAAGTTTGGTTCACCTGGACATATCCTCTTGTATTTCCACCAAGAGAGGGCGGAGATTATATTCCCATAATTTCGAGAGGTCAGCAGAGAAATGAATACCTAAATATGTAATATTTTCCTTGGCCCACTTCAAGCCCATGTCCCCTAATACCAAAGGTTGACATCTGGAGTTAAGAGGGAGAACTTCAGTTTTGGTGGCATTTATTCGAAGTCCAGAAATTCACTTGAAGTGGCACAGGGTAGCAAGTATAGAGGATAATGCCTCATCTGCATCCGCTACTAGGACCAGGAGGTCATCAGCATATAAGAGGGTGGTGTATTCTGTGTTTCCAGCCATTATCCCTTTTATAGACTGACTGCCCCGAAGATGCGCCGCTAAGGGCTTTACAGCCAACACAAATAGAAGGGAGGAGAGAGGGCAGCCTTGCCTAGTACCACGTGCCAACTGGAAGGGTGGAGATAGGGTAGAATTTATTTATTTATTTGCTTTTGTTAACCGGGTAAACACACTAGACAGCCAAGTGCCTATTTTCAGGTGCGACTCAGGGAGAATTACAGAGGACAACTTTACATAACCATTGAGGAGTCAAAAGAAATACATAGCATAACAACAGGCAATTCAAGGCAGGTTCTAAGAACAACAGACAAATTCAAGACAGGCATTAGAGGACAGTAGGCACAGAGTACATTCATGGACAGCTGAGGAATTGAATAAGTTGCATAGGGAGTAAGCGGGGATTTCAAGGCTGACTCTAGAGCGAGGGAGGCACCATGTTCATAGAAGGACATTTGAGGAGTCTGTAACAAAAATACCAGAAATAACAGGCATTTGAAGCTGGCAGCACAGTGCATTGCAATAAAGAGGGGTAGGTGGAATGAAATGGGAGGTGGACAGTGGAATAAAAACAGAAGCAGACAGTGGTATGCTTCATCCAGACAGGTGGACCCCTAAGTAATTCAGGGTTTTCTACAAACAGTGGAACTCCCCTCTATAACCTCACAGCAGGCTGAACTATTGGATGCCCCATTAACTATAGAAGAAATAAACAAGGCTTTACTCTCTCTCAAACCAGGGAAAGCCCCGGGGGGGACGGCTATTCATTGGAATTCTGGCAGGCGTTAGCAGACATTAATACTCAATACTTCAACAAGTATATGCCGAAGCAGAGGTGCAAGGATACTTCCGCCCGTTACGTGAAGCGGTTATCACGTATTGCCCAAAAATGAAAGATCCCACTTCCCCTGGTAGCTACCGGCCGATCTCACTCTTAAATGTAGATAGTAAAATATTCACCAAAGCACTAGCACTAAGACTGGGTTCTCTGTTACCACAGTTAATACACCCCTCTCAAGTAGGTTTTGTCCCTGGTAGGTACAGTGCAGATCATCTTAGAACCTTAACCAACTTAACCTATATGCTAACACCTTCCCCCCTTTTCGCTCCCCCTTCCCAGTGTTTGTGCTTCAATCTCAGTATTGATAGTTCAGCTCTCCTTGATAAAAGAGAATTGGTCAGTAATCTGGCCATTGGGGAAATATACAGGGCTTTTACCCAGGATTGAAAGTGGAGGCCTATTCCCAGCTTACCCAATATCTCATGGAGATAATCTCACTCCGGAAATCAAATGCATTTTCAAAATCTATAGCTACTGCTGCCGATGGGGTATGTAGTTAAGATGCGATATAGGCTAAGTTGGTTAAGGTTCTAAGATGATCTGCACTGTACCTACCAGGGACAAAACCTACTTGAGAGGGGTGTATTAACTGTGGTAACAGAGAACCCAGTCTTAGTGCTAGTGCTTTGGTGAATATTTTACTATCTACATTTAAGAGTGAGATCGTCCGGTAGCTACCAGGGAAGTGGGATCTTTCCTTTTTTGCGTATCTGGTGATAACAGCTTCAAACGATGGTAAGGTATCCTTGCACCTCTGCTTCCAGCATATACTTGTTGAAGTATTGGAGTAATAATGTCTGCTAACGCCTGCCAGAATTCCAATGAATAGCCATCCCCCTCGGGGCTTTCCCTGGTTTGAGAGAGAGTAAAGCCTTGTTTATTTCTTCTGTAGTTAACGGGGCATCCAATAGTTTGGCCTGCTGTGAGGTTATAGAGGGGAGTTCCACTGTTTGTAGAAAACCCTGAATTACTTGGGGGTCCCACCTGTCTGGATGAAGCATACAGGGATTGATAGTATTCTGCCATGACTGCATTTAACTCCCCACTGTTAGTAAGCATCCGTCCTGCAGTATCTCTCAGCCCAGCTATATATCGGTCCATTTGCTGTTTCCTTAACCTATATGCTAGCACCTTTCCCCCTTTCTCTCCCCCTTCCCAGTATTTGTGCTTCAATCTCAGTATTGATAGTTCAGCTCTCCTTGATAAAAGAGAATTGGTCAGTAATCTGGCCATTGGGGAAATACACAGGGCTTTTACCCAGGATTGAAAGTGGAGGCCTATTCCCAGCTTACCCAATACCTCATGGAGATAATCTCACTCCAGGGAATCAAATGCATTTTCAAAATCTATAGCTACTGCTGCCGATGGGGTATGTAGTTGAGATGCGATATAGGCTAAGTTGGTTAAGGTTCTAAGATGATCTGCACTGTACCTACTAGGGACAAAACCTACTTGAGAGGGGTGTATTAACTGTGGTAACAGAGAACCCAGTCTTAGTGCTAGTGCTTTGGTAAATATTTTACTATGTACATTTAAGAGTGAGATCGGCCGGTAGCTACCAGGGGAAGTGGGATCTTTCCTTTTTTTGGGCAATACGGTGATAACCGCTTCACGTAACGTGGGCGGAAGTATCCCTTGCACCTCTGCTTCAGCATATACTTGTTGAAGTATTGGAGTAATAATGTCTGCTAACGCCTGCCAGAATTCCAATGAATAGCCATCCCCCCCCGGGGCTTTCCCTGGTTTGAGAGAGAGTAAAGCCTTGTTTATTTCTTCTATAGTTAACGGGGCATCCAATAGTTCGGCCTGCTGTGAGGTTATAGAGGGGAGTTCCACTGTTTGTAGAAAACCCTGAATTACTTGGGGGTCCCACCTGTCTGGATGAAGCATACAGGGATTGATAGTATTCTGCCATGACTGCATTTAACTCCCCACTGTTAGTAAGCATCCGTCCTGCAGTATCTCTCAGCCCAGCTATATATCGGTCCATTTGCTGTTTCCTTAACCTATATGCTAACACCTTCCCCCCTTTCTCTCCCCCTTCCCAGTATTTGTTTTTCAATCTCAGTATAGATAGTTCAGCTCTCCTTGATAAAAGAGAATTTATCTCCACTTCAAGACCTACTATCATTCTTCGAAGAGAATCATGTCTTGCTTTCCCTTTTTGCTCCTTATGCTGTCTCTGTACTTCTTTAAGCTCTTCTTCTAAGTTCTTTAATTTTTGTTCCCTGTCTCTCCTTCTTGCCCCTGCATAGGCAATAATCTCACCTCTCATGGTGGCTTTAAAAGCTTCCCACCTGACCCCAGCTGTGGTATCCTGTGCTGGATTTTCCAAAAAGAATCTCTGAGCCTCCTCCTTAGCCCATTCTAGGAACTTTACATCCTTTATTAAGAAAGGAGTCTAACCTCCAAGATGTAGATATGAGGGGACAGGGGCCCCATGTTACAGACAAATGCACCGGGGCATGATCCGATATTGTAATGGGAAGTATATTAGACTCCCTAGCTGCCTGCGTAATCTGTGGCGATGTTAAGAAGAAATCAATACGGCTATAGGAGTTATGTACCAATGAATAAAATGAATAATCTTTCCCCCTTGGATTCAGTATCCGCCAAATATCTGTCATGCCTTGGTCACCCATCCAGTTAATCAGGGCTCTCCTACCCTTCCCATGAGCGGCGTCTTCCTTTTTAGGAGTTTTGTCCACCATAGGGTCTGGCACTAAATTAAAATCCCCTCCAAAAATAGTGGGCACATTATTTTTATTCATGTCGAAAAGCACTTGGGAGGTTTGATGGAAAAAGGCTGCATTGTCCTCATTTGGCCCATAAATGTTCCCCAGTACTATAGTCCCGGTGGGAGTCTGAAATGTACCTAACACCCATCTGCCCTGCGGGTCCGCCCTAGAAGTGGTAAGAGACCAGTGTAGTTGCTTGTGTACTAAAATAGCTACTCCACACTTTTTTGTAGCAGGTGAGGCATGGATCTTTATACCTACCCAGTCCCTTTTCAGTAGCCCATGGCCCTTCCCATCAAGTTTGGTCTCCTGGAGGAAAACCACTTGGGCTTTAATCTTTTTCAGGTATGACATTACCTTCTTCCTCTTCACTGGCGTGTTCATACCCCTCACATTCCAAGTGATACAGGTCAATTCAGCCATATTTATACCACTTGAAAAGCAATGAAATATGAAACGGCAGGTTCGAACCGCCGGTGAAGATGGGAGGGCACCACTTTGCCACACACCAGTACCCATGGCCCTGCCCAAACTGGGGTTCCGGATCTCGTGACATTATTAAGCCCCCTTTACCTTGTGCAGCCAGTCTCCCAATATCTTTATATATACCCCTGACCATCCTTGACACCCAGGTTATGCTGTAATCCACATCAAACAAGTACCACCCTAAAATCCTAAACACAACCACACCAAACAACCACACATTAAACCTATTTACATGTTGCACTTTCGTGCTCCATTGGAGCCATCCTGCGTATAGGGTCATTTGTCTCCCTAGAAGAGGCCTGATCTGCAGAATAGTTCCCGGGGACGTAGCAGTCTGGGCATAGCTCGACCCAGCTCTACTTGATATATCGAAGATCATAGCAGTTGAAAGAGAAAACGGGGGAGAAGCTGCGTGCCAAGATGTACCACCAGGATCCAGATTGCATCCTTGGGATACCTTCTACAGCCTAGCAGTCGATCGACTAGTACAGAACCAGGCCAAGGTTATCCATTACAGGGAAATCCCGCCTGCGCACTCCGTGGTGTTGTATCCCTTCCCTTAGCATTATTGAGATATCTACAATATATCACACCGAAAGGGCCCTTAATAAAACCTTAGCCAAGAACCCCCTATGCATGTCATTTTATCCCACCCGGATACCAGCCCTTATATCAGTCATAACCTGGGTCTACCTTCCCAGCCCAGCCATGTAGCATCGGCTGCTTGGTCCTGCGCTTTTAAGATGCCCAGACCCTTATACTTCCCGTCCACCGCTAGATTAACATACTAAAGTGCCTATACAACACTCTATACAATTGCCTCTAACATACCCCAGGTTCAGTTTGCATATACAGCTTATATTTCGTTTAGTCACTGCTACTGCCCACCTTCGTGTAAATCACCCACAGAGAGCTATTTCCAGTCCTGTGATCAGTATGCCCTGGAGGGGTCAAAGTCTCAGTGTCTCGTGATCTCATGGGCCTGGATTTAAACAAGCCATATGCAGCACCCCAACCCAGGCAGTATCCGCTCTACCTGGATACCTCTTACTGCCCTATACTTAAACAGCGACGTTACTTATCTAATCAACACCCGAAATTACTGCTTCTGTCCTGAACTCTGATGACTCGATGCTGCTGCTTCAGCAGCCTGGTCTCCTTCGCGGGCTTCGGATGCTACGCCTGGGGAGTGCTGCTCCTTCTGTGGCTCTTCATCGCCGTTACCCTCCAAACCCACCTCACTTCCCATGGTACAGCTGATCTGGGGATCTTCTTACATAGAAACATAGAAGTTGACGGCAGATAAGGACCGCAAGGCCCATCCAGTCTGCCCATTTCTTTTTCTGTCTTATAAATGTGCCATCGGCCTTTGCTCTGTCAGTGGCCTATCTATTCATAGTCATTTGTATTGCTCTCTTATGCCTATCCCATGCCTGTTTGAAGCCCTGCACTGTATTCATAGCCACCACTTCTTGTGGTAAGCCATTCCATGCATCCACCACCCTTTCTGTGAAAAAGAATTTCCTCACATTCCCCTCAATTTGCCCCCTCTAATCTTATGCTGTGTCCTCTTGTCCTGCTATTTTCTTATATTTAAACATGTTAGACTCTTTCACCTTGTTAATGCCCTTAAGGTGTTTGAATGCCTCGATCATATCACCTCTCTCCCTCCTTGCTCAAGGGTATACATATTGAGCTCTGTTAATCTGTCCTCATATGTCTTCTGATGCAGTCCCTGCACCATTTTGGTTGCCCTTCTCTGGACTGCCTCAATTTGGTTAATGACCTTGTGAAGGTGTGGCCTCCAATACTGCATGCAGTACTCCAGATGGGGCCTAACCAGTGTCTTGTAAAGAGGGATTATTACCTCCCTCTTATGACTTGTGATACCCCTACTAATACACCCTAACACCCCTCTAGCCTTACCTACTGCTTTAGAGGTCTGCTTGGATGATTTCAGGTCATCAGTGATGATGATGCCCAAGTCTCTTTCTTCCTTTGTGACTGCTATCAACTCCCCTCCCAGCCTATAGGTGGCTTCAGGGTTTCTCTTCCCTATGTGCATGATTTTGCACTTCTTTGCATTAAATCCCAGTTGCCACTCTTCTGACCATTTTGCTAGTTTATCCAGATCTCTTCTCATTCTGCCCACCCCATCTGGATCATCTACTCTGTTGCAGATCTTGGTGTCATCTGCAAACAGACAAGCCTTACCCTCTAGTCCATCTGCAAGGTCACTAATGAAGATGTTGAAGAGGACTGGCTCCAGAACTGATCCCTGAGGTACCCCACTTGTGACTTGCATCTCTTCTAACTGTATACTATTTACCACTACTCTCTGTTTTCTGCCCGTCAACCAGTTTGCCACCCAGTTGACCAACGTCTTACCCACCCCGAGCCTACCCAGCTTATTTATCAATCTTCTTTGCCCTGGAGGTTCCCTCCTCAATGTGCACATTGGGGGGGGGGGAGACCTCAGTACTTCATAGGGATTACGTGTCATGTAGCGCACCAGGGCCGTACTTTCACTCTGTTGTTCCTCCCGATCTGCTGTTTCAGTATTCAAGTTGGTTCTGATGTGGGGGTGATCTCTTCGCCTATGGTTATCCCTTGCTGTTCTCTTTTTGCTCCGACGAGGGAGGCCAGTAGCTAATTCAGACTGCATTTCAGGATCTGTCACCATCTCTTCTAGTTCTGAGGGGTCTGGGCAAGTGGTGATACTAGACAGTTCACCTAGGTGTCTATTCAAGAAGTCCTTCAGGGTTGCCAGGGTTTAAAAAAAGAATGGGGCCCCATTGTGTACTATCCGCATGGTGGAGGGGTACCTTAGGGAATATTGAATCCCCAGTTTTTGCATCTTATGTCATTAAGGAGTGTACTCTCTTCTCTTGAATGACAACTCCTTGGAAAAGTCCTGATACGGTGATATGGGGTTCCCCTGCCAGCTCAGGTGACCCACCTCCCTGGCCTGCTGTAGCAAAGCCTGCCGCATGTTAAATGATAGCAGTTTAAATAAAATGGCCCTTGGTTTACCTCCTTTCCCTGGCACTGGAACAGTAGCTCTGTGTGCCCTTTCTATCTCTAAATGAACTTCTGAGTGTAGCCCGAGAATCTCAGGGAGAGCCTGTTGAAGGAACCGAGCAGTGCCTCTTTTCTCCACACCCTCCGGGAACCCTATTACCCGTAGATTGTTCCTTCTACTTCGGTTTTCCAAATTTTCAACTTTGGCCAAAAGCATATTAATTTTCCCCTGCTGGTCTCTCTGCATTCCCTTAATATCTTCAATTTGGGATTCTTGCACCATCGTTTTCTGTTTGACTGTTATTATGCGCCCTGTTAATTGTTTGATTGCTTCTGTAGTGTGATGTGATGCCTCCATTACTTCATCCATCCTGAGCAGTAACTTTTCAAACAAGCTGTTAAAATATGTGAGATCGAGCCCTGAGCCCAGTGCCTCCGCCATTTTACAGGCCTCAATATTAAAAGAGGGACTTCCTAGTTATTTCGGCTGTCTGTATTGGAAATTTCCCCACTGTCGTGCACCGGAGTACTTCACGCTCATTACCCGGTTCTTTCGATTGTTTCCAGTTCTTCCCAGATGCGGATCGGCGGATACAAACGTCCACACACAGCAGCTCGAAAATGTAAGCTGCCATTCAGTTCAGCAGCTAAGCCATGCCCCTGTGTATTTTATTTTTGATGTTTGGGGGACATAGGAGCAAGACAGCTACAGTAGGAATAAGAGGACCATAGTTTATAGTTATGGTATTTATTTCTCATTCTACCTAGGTCCAAAATGTGGATAAAATTGGACATGACCTTAAAACATGACTATATGTTGCTATCTCACAGCTGCATTGCCTCCAGCAGGATGACCTCTGGCTCAGAAGAAATGTGGTGGTTATTGGTGGGTAGTGGAAGTATCAGATAGCTGTCTTCCAGCCATAAGTCCTCCACTGATAGGGCCCTGTTACTTTGTGTTGCTTATACCAGACTTGAATCCAATCTGTCTGCAATATGTTTGTGGTGAGCTCTGCCTCCCAGGTAGTTTTGGTGGAATCTGTCCTGGTCTGCTGCCCCCATTAGTGCCTGATAGCATACCGAGATGAAATGCGCTGACCAAGGCCTTCGAAGGGCGTTCTGGATAAAGCTGATCATGGGAGGGAAGTTTGAATCATCTACTCCAAGTCTCAGATTGCAGCTTAAGTAATGTCAAACTTGAGAAATCTATAATGATCCCTTCTATCTAAGTGGAAGTCCCTAGAATGTAGTTCAAAAGGTTTAAAATTATAGTTCTCAAAGCATAAATAGTTTGTATTAAACCCTCATGGACCCATGTTTGACATTTCTGATCCAACATGGCCGGTAAAAAATTAGAGTCACAGGCCAGTATTCAGAGCCACTGGGCCCCTTGCCTATTTATTTTCTTAGTAGAGGATGCCAATTTTGTAGGAGGCTGACAGTCAGGGGTGTAGGTGGTAGGGTGAGTGCTACTTTGTCTCTAGACCCAAATAACTGGGCATCTAAGGATGGCACTGAGTTGACTAATTAAAGTTCCACCCAATGCGGATGGGGGTGGCAGCTGGGGCCATGCAAGGACATGTTTAAGGAGGGCTTGTTGAGCACAGAGAGATAAATGTGGGAGGACTAATCCCTCCTTTAGATTTCAGGAGCTGAAGCTTCTTACAGGCTATACGGGGCCTCCATCCATAAGAACTGGGAAATTAGTTTGTTTCATCACTAGAATTCCTTCTGTGGGGGCAATATTGGTAGAGACTGAAATAAGTACAGGAAATGTGAGAGCATATTCATTTAAACTGAATGCACATTATTTAACACCAAGACAATGGTTGCCAGCTGTATAAAACTTCATGTGCTTCCTGCTCTAATCCAGAATAATTGTGTTGATATATAATCAAGCAAGGTCTGCTCCTATGCACTCCCCATAAAGTGTTTTTCTTGTTATTTAACTTGTACCTGTGTTTTGAGTTATTCTGTAAGTTCTGAATCCAAGCTGTAACGTTCATTGTAATGTACCTTTGCTTTCTCCTATTGTACTTTGTTTTGCACTCTATGATGTGGAACCTTTGAAAAAGAGCTTGCGCGCAAAGGTCTTTTCTGAATCACTAAATAAATAAATAAAAAAATATTTTATAAATGGTCTACTCTGTAAAAAGGACTATCTAGTCTTCATTACATGATTCAATAAGTAGTTAATTTGCAGGACCTCTGTCTTGTCTTCATTTATCTCATAGCCTGCCAGTTGTTTCATTACCTTGAGGCAGTACCCCAGAGCTGGGGGTGAGGCTTCAGGATTAGGTATGTAAGTATAAACTATCTCTCACTTAACTTGGCCCAAATGACCTACCTATTGTTCCAGTCAAGGTCAAACTGGAATGTCACATGACTTACCATTTCTTAATTTATCTTTCAACAACTGTGTACTCTGGCAAATATAATTTATAAAGTACAGGACCTTGCTCAGCTTTAGAAGGTGCAGTATTTATTAATTTGATCCATTCTCTTCTTGAACTTCTCCACCTCCTTTACTGTAGTCACTGTCGGAGTTCTTCTCAACGCACCTCTGCCAAATCCTGAAGGTGTCCTCATGACTCCACTTACTGGCGACTCTGTACTTCTGGGCTTGAATTCAGATATTCTCAGAGCCTAGGAAAGAAAGAGAAACTAATTTAGTAATGACTGATTTGAGGGTAGAACCCTTAGAAATCATAGACAGCTTTAAATATTTATCAGTAGATGTACTCTTTCTTTTGAGGTCCATGTCAAATATGCAACTAGAGTAACACATCAAAGACTAGGACTCTTATTTAACATTCAGAACGTTTTGGTCCCCAGGACTTGCAGGCTGCTGGCTCATAGCCATCTATTTTCAGTAGTGGGCTATGGGCTACCAGCCTATGCTGCAACTAATGATAGAATCTTGTCAAAACAAAGTGTCACTTACAACAGCATCTGATATTTTATCACTCATCTCCCAAGACTAACTCACCATTGTACACTGCACAAGGCCACTGGGTGCTTTTCTGTAAACTGTGTACATGTTTACTGTAAGCTCCTATGGCAGCCAGCTGAGGAGGTGAAAGGAAAGCTGTGCTGGTCACCTTATCAGGATTCCAAGAACATCCTTGGACACCCTGGTGGGTGGTTGGATAGGTGGTATACTGGGAGCAGGCAGGGTGGGTGGGAGGGTTGCTGGACTGCCAATGCTTACTGATGTGGATGTTGACAGGCATTTGGGGGGCTGGGGTACCACTGGCCACCAGGGCACTCTGTACCATTGTACATGGGTGCTCAAGGGGGGGGGGTGCCACTAGATGCCAGGGATAGGTATTGGTAACATGGGATGGGTGCTTGGAGGGTGGAGGTGCCAATAGACACCAGGAATACCTATTCATAATATGGGACAGGTGCTCAGAGAGTGAGGTGCCACTAGACATGAGGGATAGGTATCAATAACATGGGATGGGTACTTGGGGGTGGGAGGTGTCACTTGACACCAGGGATACCTATTCATATTATGGTATGGGTGTGGGTGTCATGTACATCAGGGATAATGTCATGCACAGACAGGATGGGCACTAATGAGCTGTCACACATCATGCAAATGAACCCATGATGGGCATGTAAATGGCTCCTTAGTGCCTTGCATGCCCGACAGGCTCATCTGCATGTTGTAGCTAAACATAGTCCACATGGGTTCCGGCATGATCCATGCTAGAAGTGCCAATCCCGGTGGGCTGGATACAGCCCAGGTCCATGTTGAAGCAGCACAGTTTAACTTAGCACTGCACTGACAGGGGCCAATATTCAGTTCGACAGCACCAGTCTGTTATCTGACTGAATATGGCTGTTGCTGGATTGGATGCAGGCATAAGCTCAGCACAAGCCTTCGTGCCACTCTTGCACCTCCTGTTGAATATCTGGCATGAGATCTCAAAGTAGAAGAGTCTTTAAAATCCTGCTGTTTAGAAAATTATTTGGACAGCAATCCATTTTGTTCAAAGCTCCTATCTTTTGTAACTCACTTCCCAGTAAAATCACAAATTGTCTAAGGTTGAAAACTTTTAAGGTCAGACTTAAAAATGGGTATTTAACAGGAATGTTTACTCTCACTGCTAAATTGTCTTTGCACATATTTTGTCAATTCATTGTTCAATTGTAGTTTGTCTTACATTTCTGTTGTTTATGGTTTATGTACTTGTGTCTGTTTTAACATTGTACTTGTTGCTTATGGAAATGGGCATTGTAGGCTCATCAGCAGCTAACATGTATAAGTAAGATCTGGCCAGAGCCAATAGGGCTGTGAAGCGCTGCCAAGTGACCAAAGTTACACATGTGCATAGAAATTATTGAACGCTCGGGTATAACTTGGCCAGTCTGTGGAGGTGTTGCACCAAATTTTCATTATGGCCTTTTTGGGACCCCCCATGAAGAGTACCAGTGTCATTTTGTTCACTTGTCCCAAAAGGCAATTTTGCATAGTGATCGTGCCATTCTGTGCTACAGGTGTGAAAACATGATTCGGGCAGGATGTGAAAAATGACAGCTGTACTGTTAAAAAAGGAGGTGTGCAAAAATGTCAATGTTGAAAATCTGGAGTGAAAATATAAAAAATTGGCAAAGTTAGTAGTGTGCATAGAAACTGCGCAACGCATGCTCATAACACAGTCATTTTTGGGAGTTTTTTCACCAAATTTGCAACATGACTTTTCAGGACTCCACTTAATGAACAGTGACACTGTTGTTTCATTAATTGGTCCCGAAAGGTGATTCCACGCAGTGACCATGAAATCACCTTTCCCGACCGAGTAACGAAATGACAGTGATACTGTTCATGAGGTGGGGTCTCAAGTACCCCATGTTGAAAATTTGGGGCCAAAATAAAAAAAATGGCTGATTTATCAACTTAAGTTGAAAACCCTACTGAATGCCATTATAGCACATGTACCTTTGATTCTTCAGTTTGCAGTTTGGCTTTGAGAGTGCAGACGTGTCCCGGTCCAGAGACGATGACAGCACCAACCTCCAGTAGGTAAGTATGGGGCAAGGGGGGAATGTGGGGAGGTGGGTGCTGAGTGGGAGGATGGGGATGGGGAAGGGGGACTGGGGCAATGAAGAGGGACTGCTTTCTGTTTTACAGTCTAAAAAGAAAAAAACACGTCAGCGGAAGGTTTTCTTTATTTACAGGGAAAAAGAAATGTAAACATTTGGGCACACTGGGGTGGGCTCCCAGTGTGCCATGAGTTGGGGGGGTACATGATGCGAGACAGGGATTGGGCACTCCGATGTTGGCGGGCAGGGAGGGAAGAAGAAACAAACATTTGGGCACAATGAGGTGGGATCCCAGTGTGCCACATCAGTAGGGGGGCACATAGTGCAGATCCGGGGATTGGGCACCCCAATGGCGCAGGGCAAATAAGTATATCTGGGCACACTGGGGTGAGCTCCCAGTGTGCCATATAAGTTGGGCTGGGGGCTACATAATGCCAGCATGGGGACCCCAATGTCAGCAGCAGCGGGAGGACAGCAGCAGTTGGAGGGTTTTTCTGCTGGCAGCGATGCAACTGCGCATGCATTACAGTTGCACATGCATAGTTGCAGGGAATGGCTTGCCATTCACAACATGATGGCACCTGGTGAACTGCATATGCATGAGTCACACATGCACAGTTCATGCCCCACAATGCAGAAGTAACAGCCGAAATAGTATGGCTGTTATTTCGAGGTGGCCGAATGTGGAGGAGACTTTCAAGCTCTGTTGGGCATTTGGAAGGACACTTCCAAATGTCCAACACAAAGTTCCATGATCAGCCATTTTTAGACCTACCATCTGATCCCAATAGGGCTGTAGGCTCTGCCCACAGCCCTAAAAATGAAATGAAACTTGGATGTGAAGGAAAACTCATTCTGAACCTGTGTGCTCTGCCTAAATCACTGCATCCCTCACTCCGACCAAACACTGCCTAGATCCTCTGATCCATACCAATTTCTTACTCTAGGAAAGTGACAGATCAAAACTTCTCAGTGCTGAGCAAAGTAGAGCCAACTTCACTACAACCCCTTCCTCATGCTCACTAGTGGTTTCATGAAAAATCCACCCTGCTAGTGCCAGAGATAACACTGAAGAGGATGTGCAAATGATTATCAAAATCTCCAACCAAATTCAAAACAAAAATACTTTTAGAATATTCCATAGTTAGGTGTAACTTGGAATATGTCAGTCTTGCTATTGCCTCACCCCTTACACACAAAGGAATGAGAAAAATTCACAGTATAGCTACACAGCTGAGCCCCAATTTATAACAGCAAGGTTGGGTGCAACACATGGAAAGTTTGTCAGTAGTTATCTTAGGTTCATTTATTTCCCTTTTCACTCACCACAACTGGCAGTTATGTACACCTGACTAACTAACCAGATAGTTGTGGAAACCTATGTGGGAGAGAAGGCACTGTACTGGACAGACACTGGAGACAATGGAGAATTGTGAGGTTCAGATAGCTTTGAAGTATGACTTGGAAACAGTTTTTCAAGTGAAATAAAGGTAAGTTTACTGGGCTGTTTTGCCAGTGTGACAGATGCAGCTTGCAAAAATAAAAATAGCAATACTTTTGCATATAACCTCTTAAAATTGACTTTTAACTTTTACTGTATGTGGATATTCTCTGTTGTGTGCTTCCCACAGGTCTGCACCTGCTAACCCTTGAGACTGTAGGTCCTAACTGATCCACCAGCTATCCAATATTACCAACCACCAGCAGTAGGCCACCAGAAGTAGGCCATCCCTCAGACCTCAGTTACTTCCCTCTCTTCCAGGTGTCTCAAGGATATGCAGTGGCTACTAGACCTATACCCACCTCTGTCAGCCCACTTACCCCTTTTACCCAGGTACCCTTATCTGGTATCTAATCAATTAGCGTTCACTTATACTGTAAATTCACTTATACTCTATATTCACTATGCTATATGGCATTTACTGTATGGCAAAATCATTGTAATAACTGTGGCATTTAAAGCACATTTGGCTAACAAATACATCTATGCACATCACATTCAAATCTCCCCTCAGTTTCTGAGCAAAAGTATTTTCAGTTGCTGGATGGTAGTTCTTTGTTAGCAGATTGGGAATCACAAGTCCCTGTATGACAGATGAGTCTCCCTCTTGAACTAGTGATGTAAAATAAATTGAAAGTACTGTATAACTTTCCTTATGAGCGGAATGTTGATGTCAAAATCTTGGACCCTCCGGAGAGTGCAGCAGAATTCCAGTGTTGATGGTTCTTGAAGGTGACCAGGTAGCTGGAAAATGACATGCTGAACTTGCTGAATGCAGGCTGAAACAACTTACAGGAACAGGTACCACTTGCAGCAGACAACAACTAAACTCCCTGTTCTCCAAATTAAAAAGTAGTCTGGTGTGGGAGGTGGAATACAAAAACAACACATTTGGTAATATCATCTCAGGGTCTGGTATTCTAGATATTTAGAAAAGCAGTGCTGTAGATTAACCTGCAGAGGGTCACCTTGGTGGAATGGTACTCCAATCGAAATACCAGCATTACAAAAATGGTACTCTGTCTTAACAACTGGTATACAAAACAAGGCAGAATACCATTAATTTTGAGCCCTGCCCCTATAAGCTAGGGTTACTGTGTGAGAGCTAGTTCCCCAGGCCCTGTCTGGCTGTAGGCCTCTATAGACTGGACTCCCTCTAGTCAGGAACTGGTCCCTTCACACCAGTCTCCCTGCTGAATCTGTCTGAAAATGATCTGTGCAACTCCTTTTAAACTCAAATGTTCTATTTCTCCCACAGTCTTGACTCCTTAGAAGACTACAAGCTGATCCCACTCCTTAGTGCCAGTCACAGCTGATTCCTCCCTGGAATCCTGCAGCAGTATGGGCCACAGTGGGAATCTTCAGTTTGAAATTACTGACCAACTGCCTGAAAATTCTGAGGATGCTCTGCTGTGTTCACATTGATACTTTACATGGCATGCTGGATAAATCACCATAAAACACATTTACAAATAAAAGTAATCACTTTCCCAATAATCCAGATGGAAAGCTCACTTCTCTGGCTCTATACAGTATTTTTTTGTAAATAATTTTTATCAGGCGAACCCCAAGTTGCAATTTACCAGCATTTCCCCAGTATGAAAATCTGTAGTGTGCTGTGTAAATTTAGCCATTACTCCTGAGGAGAAAACTGCTCACAAATAATCCTTCCCTCCTTTAAATCACATTTTCCCTCGTGTCTGAGCTGCAAATAAATTTATTCACAGTGTATGTTGGTCTGAACTTCTCCCAGGAGCTGTCCCAAGGTCTCCAGCAACTCACATCTGTCCAAGAGCACACACCCTCTTCTGGCTCCTCCTTAATCCTTCCCTACCTGCCAGCATGGCTTCTGGACTACAGACAGTCTTTTTTGACCATGCCACCTTCACATGTCAGTGAATCATCTTTCTTGACCCCTTAGAGTGATGGGACTATTTGTATTGGAAAGCCCATCCTTCAAACTATAACTGATCCATATTTGGTGAGATTGTGACTTTGAATGGCCAAGTCATAGGGTTTAGTAAAAAAAGATTGCACAATTCTGCTATTTAAAATCTGGCTTACTCATTCACTCAGGCACTGCAGCTTTAACTAGTGCCATTTTAAAAATTATACATTTCAGTGACTACATATTATTTGCTTGTTCATTATACTGTAAGCTACCAGGCTGCAACCTTAGATTAATTCTCTAGTCTTATTTTTATGCAGTTTTCCTCAAGTGTTTGGCAGTGAATACTGTCCCTCCCTTGACAGCCTACTGCTGTCTAAGATGGTGCCCATTTTGCTGAGCCCACCCCCTTTCTGTGGTGCAGTGACTCTCTCCTTCTAACCCCTCAGGCTTAATTAATCAAAATAGTAGCCAGTCCCTATATTTATTCACCTGGTGCTTGTCATCTGCCCAACTAAATATGCTGATACTGACTAGCAGGCTGGCTGACGAGAGCACAGCACTCTCAATGCTCCTTAGCAGGTCATAGCCTTCCCTAGCAACTATAGTAGGGGTACACTGTACCTGAGCTGGCATCCAAACTCTGAGACCATCCTTGACATAGTGCAGTGGCACTTCTCTTCAGAGCTCTTCGGCCCAGTCATTAATTTCTTACACCAATGCCTAGCACTGCGTAGCTGCCACTCTGCAACTTATAAAGCCAACTGCTCTATTAACAAAACAAAACAAAACACTGAGGCTGAAATTTTAAAATGAACTAAGTATGCAGATAATTTGATTATGACACAAGGCCCCCTTTTTAGACCATAACAGGTTAGATATGGCATGCCACTAGACCATCTGAGCACAAGTTGCCAGGTTACACTACTTACTACCCTGTGGCTATCAATATACAAAATTGACTATTAACTAATAACTGGAGTCGGGCACCCTATCATTATTATGCAGACTACAGTATATGCAGTGTGTAGGGATATAGGTAATCACTTGCTTAGCTTACTCCATGAATACTAGTAATATATGCTCATGGGAATGTTTTTATTTTAGTTGTTTTTTTTGCATAATATTTTTATTAAATAAGAAAGATTTTCAATAAGATACAACACATAAACACACACAAACCTCTCTAACAATTCATAATAAGCTTAACACTGAGCATCTTAATAACAATGTAGACATATTATAAATAGATCCGGTTCTTTACAACTTAAAATTATCCATCATCTATATAACTGATCATATATATATATATATATATATATATATATATACACACATATATATATATATGTATGTACCCCTAGGTGGCGCTATCCCAAGGGCTGGCTACTACCCCTGCCTGCTTGGCTAGTAGCAGGTTAAGGGGCCTGAGTTCTGAAATGGGTCAGGGTTGGTAGTGGTCAAGCTAACCTGGGTACAGCCCTCAGGGGCACTGTAATCCCCCCTCTTTCCTTACTAGTGGCTGGAACAATACACAGTAATCACATTCACAATACCCCTGATACACCACACAAGTACCCACACTGTTTGCACTTACCACCAGGGCTTTCCTCTGGTCTGGCCCTGGGAACACCCTGTAAAACAAGGTTATACACAGCAAATAACAGCAGTACAGTACTCTTGCTCAAACTGGAACCACAGTCAGAGTAAATATGCAAAAAAGAGTTAGATCTGATTTATTTAAGGGACTTGAACAAGGGAGGGGCGTAATCAGGTTAATTTGCTTAAAAGGCTATATCAATCAAACAGTTATGCATGCACTTCAGTGTCCATAAACAGTCACACACTCTGGGTACCCAGATGGAGAATGGTGGGTTAGCCAGGAATGTTGCAGCTGGTTGGGGCCCTGTAATGGACGAAAACAAAATGCACAACACACACTATTTGTAATACGGAGCTGGAGGGCTCCGTTCATGAAAACAAAACAACAAGACAATCAGATGACACACTTTTAGATTAGGCTGTTGTTGCAGGGAGCTACCCTGATGATTACTCACAATAACCAAGACTGGACATAGGCTGGATAAAAATTGAGACAGCTGGTGGTTAATCTGGAATGCCGGGAGAAGCAGGGCCCACACGAATTGCCAAGGCACCATTCCTGTTCAAGCGTGGAGCAGGGGGCTGATCCCCAGGCAGGTCTCTCGTCGATGGCTTTCTCTGTGCAGCAGGTAGTCTGGCTGGGCCAGTTTGGCAAGGCCCAGGCCGAATGGAGACAAATTCGGGTACAGTCCGTTTTGGGCTGGATACAGCTTCCAGCAAGAAGAAGAATGCAGTTCACACAGTGGGGGACCAAATCATGACCCCCTTTCAATACACAGCATATTTACATGTAAGGAAATTCTACTATACCAGGTAAACCACTCTCCGGTCATGATCGCAAGGTCTCTGCACAAAGCGGGGATTCAAAAGCAGCTGGAAGTCCTGACAGGCTGATTGCATTCAGCAAAATCTTTGGTCTTCTTCAGGTATGAACCTGATTAAAAATCAGTGGCTTACTTCATTCTCACAAACTTGCATTTAGTCCAAAATAATTCTCTTCTCTCCCTCTCAGGGGCAGCAGACAGACATGCAGGCCAAAAACTCAGCCCTTTCACAGTTCTCACATGCAAAACTACACAGAACTACCTCCCCAAATCACTTGAGCTGTTCTCATTTCATTTCACTTCCCAGCTCAGAACTGACTGAAACAGCAGGCAGCTTGGGGATTTCCCTCAGATCCAAAAGATTTGGTTGGCTGATCTGTCTGTCAGTCACAACAAAGGCTCCCCCTTCAGGTGAAAAAAGGTGCCAAAAGCCCAAAACTACAATTCCTACACATTTTGACTACTGACAGCTCCTGTAGTCCGGCTCCATTTTAGGTTCTACCTGACTGATTGGTCCAATTTGGCAGTTCTGGGCCAAAATGGTGGGGATAAACAAAACAGCCCTTGTTGCAAAGAAGGCAGGTTAGACAAACTACATTATTATTACTATTCTAATGAATGATCAGCAAACAGTTACATCTATTAACAGGGTTCCCTCTGCGCAATTAGCGATGGCAGAAACGAAGCAATTACCTGGCAGCCTGGGCAGGACTCAAGCATGACAACACTCAGCCTCCTCCCAGATTAATTATTACTGCAATATAGGCAGCTCTTAAAGCGACAGTACATAGAGGCTACACAGGTACTTTTTGGCAATGACGATTAACTGCTAAACGCAGGACACCAGCCTGGCAGTGAGCATTTAGGCAAGCTCATGGAAAACTTTTTGGGAACCCCCATTTGTAGGGGGGTTACATGAATAACTGGGCAACCCACAGGAGGGGAACACAAAAGGTGCTATCTATTTTTGCTAGTGGAGTCCTATGCTACCGTGCACCTATTCCTTGGACTCTATTGTACTTCATCTTCAGAGGTATGTGTGCTCTGGCCAGGCAGGCCCTGCCCTCATAGTTGTAGGCCCTCACTGGGGGATAGAGCCTCCCCCAGTGTTAGAGAGGCCAAAAAGGGCTCCCACACACCAAGAAAGCTCCCCTCTCTATTTTTGAGAGAATAAGAGAGATGTTCGAGTGCCAGTGCCTGCATGATGTGAGTACGCCATTGTTGAACCATTGGTGTCCATGTAGATACCCAGGTATTTAAAATATTATGTCTGGCAATTATGAACAATACTTGGATCCATCTTGGTAAGAGGTCCCACCCATGAGGTCCTGCCTCTTCGATTCCAAACAGCACGCATAAGGGGTCCATTGGTATCTGCCTAACTGACAGGTTCCCAACCTCCTGGACTATCTCTCCCCAAAAGTTTTGCAAAACTTGGCAAGATGAAAAATAATGAAAATATGTTCCCAGCTCAGTTTTACATCTCCCACATACAGGAGAGGTAGCAGGATTAAATGTGTGCACCATAACTGGGGGCAAATTTGTAAAAGGACTCCTGATATTTATTGTAGACCAATATGCCCCGGTGAAGATGTAGCATCAAATGCCAGTTCTCCTCCGAGATGTCTCTTCCCAGGTCCTGCTCCCAGTACTCTTTTGCTTTCTGTGTGTAATCAGGGAACCAGCTCCGACCCAACTGAGCTGCTCTCCTAATCAGTCCTCTAGGGTTCCTCCTAATACCCAGTATCAGATGTTCCACCTGGGCCAGTGGGGATGCCTCTGCTACTGTCCTGCCCAGTACATTATGATATGCCCCTGTCTGAAGGAGCCTGGAAAAGTGTTGTCTGGACAGTCCCAACCCTTCCTTAATTTCTTCAAATGTTCTGAGGTGATTCCCAGTGTATAAATCCCAGATACATTTATCTCCCCTCATTTCCCACATCTGGAATCCTCTATCCTCTAATACAGCTAAGAAAGAAGAGTTACCCACCACTTAGAGGAGCAGTGTCTCTTCCTGTCCAACATCTACTTTATTACATATATGCTCCCAACTCACCAAAACTCCTTCCATCAGTGGGTTAGCATCTCTCAACCTGCTATAAGCCTTCCTTCCTTCCTCCCTTTGTCAAGTAGTCTGAGAGTCTTCCCCGGCAGGACTGCCCCTCCAAATCCACCCATCCTGCCACCTCTGGTCTATTTACCCAGTCACGAATGTATCTATACTGTATAGCAAGATAATAATTCTGAATGTCTGGGAACTTTAACCCACCCCTTGAATCAGCCGCCTGGAGACATCACAAGCTAGCACGTGGCTGCTTACCTCTCCATGAGAATCCCGAGAAGGCTCTCTCCACCCTCTTATGGCCTGCTTTGGTGAGATCCCAATGGATCATTTGCATGAGGTATAATATCTATGGCAGGATATTCATCTTTATCAAATTAATTTAGCCAAGCCAGGACACTGGCAGGTCTCTCCAGTGGTGCATCTCCTTTTCAATTTTTTTTGAAGTGGAGTATAGTTTAGATGGTACAGGGAACCCAGGTCCTTACCTAGCCATATTCCTAAGTATCTAAAAGATGTTATCACATGCTTCAGACCACAGAAACCCTGACAATCCACAGTTTCTCCCCAAACCATAATTTTGGATTTACCTAAATTAATTTTGTACCCTGAAAAAGCCAAAAATGTTTCTATTACATTAAGTAGTGATGGGATAGACCTGTGCGGGTCTGTAGCATATAAGAGCACATCATCTGCATACAACGTTATCTTGTGGGAATGATCTGGTTTCCACAAAACTCCTTTTATGTCCGGGTGCTCCTGAATGCTGACTGCCAATGGCTCAATAGCCAGGGCGAACAGCAAGAGGGAGACAGGGCACCCCTGTCTCATACCCCTGGACAAGGAAAACCTCTCTGTAAGTGACCCATTCACCAAGACCCTGGCTGTAGGATATTTATACATTGTTTGTACCATCCCTACAAAGTCGTCCCCCAGACCAAACCGTGCCAAGATCTGCATGAGATACTCCCAGTCAATGTGGTCAAAAGCTTTCTTGGCATCCATGAACAGCACCACAGTACCATCCGGATGCCGTGATGCCATCCACACAATGTTTAGCAGCTTGTGCACATTGTGATATGAGTAATAACCCTGAATGAATCTGGTCTGGTTTGGGTGGACAAGCTCCGGCAGAACGACCTCCGGGTGTGCCGCCAATACTTTTGCCAGAATCTTGGCGTTACAGTTTAACAGAGCTATAGGTCTGTATGACAAACAAGTCGTCATGTCTTTCCCTGCCTTAGGTACAACACAAATGACTGCCTCTCCAAAGGTGGCAGACAGGATCCTCTCTCCCCCCTCACTTCCTTAAAAACTTCCCACAGCACGTCCACTATCTCTCCCTGCATACCCTTATAAAACTCTGCAGGGTATCCATCTGGTCCGTTCACCTTTCCCTTTTTCAGGCTTTGTATGGCTTTCCTAATCTCATCTTTCGAGATTTCTTTACCCAGGCATTCTTTTTGCAAGTCCGTGAGACACGGCAAGGAAATCCCCTCTAAGAATCTCACTGCGAGATTCCCTGTACCCTGACATTCTGCTCTAAACAACTGCTGATAGAACCTCTGGAATTCCTCTTTTATCACCTGTTTCTCTCTAACCACATTCCCCTGGGTATTCTTAATCTCCGTTATGTTGGAGTAAGCCTTTCTGCCCTTCACCAGGTGCACCAGAAGCAATCATGGTCTATTCCCCCGTTCAAAGAATTTGTTTCTGGTAAAGAACCATGCAGTTCTTGCTTTCCTCATGGCCGTTAGCTCCCGCAGGGTTCCCTCAGAAAAATTCTGGCCAGGGACTGCTCCAGTAATTTAACTTTTCCCTACAACACTTCCCTTCTAGCTCTCTTCTCTTTTTTATCCCTTGCCACAAAATTAATTATGGCCCCATGAGGTCTGCTTTGCCCACATCCCAATATACCCCAGCAGAATCCACCGTTCCCCTATTAGTCTCCTGATACTGTTTCCATTGTGATTTAATGCATTCTCAGAAAGCCCTATTTCCTAATAAGTGTTTAGGGAATTTCCAGGGGTGTGGATCCTCTCTTTTCGCCTTCACCCTGCACACCAATATTACCATGGAATGGTCCGATATAATGATTGGGCTATATTGTACTTTGTGTACCCTATCAGACCATTCTCTGGGAACATAAATATAGTCCAACTTTGACCATGTCTTGTGGGGGTTAGAGTAGAAAGTAAACTCTTTGGTACCAGGATTTGCTGACCTCCAACTGTCAATTAGATCAAGCTCTGCCACTCTCTCCACCCAGCTCCTAAGTCCCTTTGTATGTCTCCCTCTAGTGATCTAGTATTGGCTTTATCATTGCATTGAAGTCTCCCTCCAGTACCAGTCCCTGAAACTGTTCCCCTATTATGACATCTAGGATCTTTTGATAGAAGGCAGGGTCAAAAACTGCTGGTGCATACACACTCCCTATTTTAGTGTTTGATATCCTACGTGGCAAGATCCCATCTTTCTCTGCTGGACCTCCCACCATGTCACCCACAACTTTGAGTTACCAGTTTCTTGTAGAATAGGCATTCCATGACCGCTACATTGTGTGTGGGGAGGAGGATCCTAAGCAGATGGGTTGAATGTGGTACTGTTGATCTTTGGGGGGAGGCAAAGGGCCACTGGATAACCAGAGTCAACTGTATAGGTCAGTTTACACTGCACTGTTGGGCGATCGGGGGGCACTAGACCACCAGGATAGGGGTTCTGTATTTATACAGTGGGCAATCAATGAGCGGACCACAAGACTAAAGAGATTAACTGGTTAACCCAGACCCTGGTCCTTCTGTATTTGCTCACTCACTGGGAAGCCCCAATCAGGATTTTGGAAGAATACTAGTGTTTATATTAATTCCTGAGAGACTGCTATCCCAGTATGAATAAAGTCCTTAGTTTATATTCTATTGTCTTCAGATATCTTTTATTTGATAGAATATACCATTCTATTGTTAGTACAATAGACAATACATATTTTCTGACTTGCCAACAACAATGTAGTTTACGATAAAAAACAAACTGATGTTTCGATACTCTGTGTACCTCGTTCAAAGAAAGGGGATCTAAAAAAAATAAAGAAATGTATAATCAGAGAGTGTCTGTATAACCTGATATATTAATATATTGAAATTATGTTCAAATATTAATTATATTAATTTGATTTACATTGCAGATGGAGCAAACATGTATAAAGAACACACTTCAGCTTATGAAGGAACCTGTCAATGGAGTGGTTACTTTCTAAATAAGAAAAAAATATATAAAATAAAATAAATACAGCGTATGCACATTTTTTCTCATCTATGTTTGTGGTGTATAACATTCATTTCTTTAAATCACAGAATATGCTGTATTAATTTTATTTTTCATTTGTTCTAAGTAATTATAAATGTTTCTCTAGTGTAATGTTGAGCATTATTCAGTTAAAACAAAAAGTATCCTAATGGCCATTCTGCTAATGCAGTACAGGTCTGTTTTACCATAATGTAAATAAACTACTGATATAATTTCAGATGGTTGTAGGTGAGCACAGTCATAAACACTATATAATTAATTTTCTTTTAAATAAAACAAACACCCCTAATGTCCTTACCTATATAGTAGCTAATCTTTTCATTTGTCCACTGTTAGGCAGGATTGAGTTTACAGCATCATGGTTGTGTGCCTGCAAATGGGATAGAAGTGTTCTGTAAGGTCACTTGTTAAAAGCATTTTAGTCACTGAATATTCAAATGTATCTGTTCAACTAACGAAGATCATACCCTGTTTGGCATTCAGAGTCAAAAGAATGTCCATTCCTGACTCTGTGTTGAAAGACTGTTAAAACAGATTCTCTCTCTAGTCATTGAAAAGATGTCCGCCTGCTTCTAGTGAGTGTCTCCCTGTGTGGTGTGGGGTGAGTGATTTGACCCTCTAATATATGGGTCTGTGGTAATTGGAGCAGATTACTGTGTAGATGAGTTATACAAGATCAAAGGATCTAGCTGTGTTAGGGTGATTATGACAGGCGCTCCTTTGCAATGTAAATGAACCCCCCTAATGTAGTTAAACAGGGTTTCAAAGCAGTATAAGTGACTTCTTAAAGCTAGTGGCCCAGATTTTCAAACTGCGCCATTCTGAGGCTCAAGCCCCTGCGCTGCTCAAAATAGTTGCGCAGGGGTGTGGCCGGGGTGATATTCAAAGGAGTTGCGCTGTTGAGCAACTCCTTTGAATATCACCCCCTAGCCACAGCACTTGCGCATGGCGCAGTGGAACTTGCGCCACCGCAAGTTGCCAGAGTTGAGCATTAAACTTGCGGTGGCGCAAGTACCATTGCGCCATGCTCAAATTTCCGATATTCAAAAGGTGACATGCAAATGGGGCCATAATTTATGCAAGGCGCAGGGGGCCATTTGCATCTATTTATGGCCCCATTTGCATACCCATTTGCATGTAGGTGCGCGATCCCTGAGGACTTGCTCCTGGCCACCCTGCCAGAGCGGCAGCCGTCGAGGACCGGCGCACAATGCAACCGATGTGGGCATCACAGTTACATGAAACCCCCACACATATCCCTGGCCGATGTGGGCAGTACAGATACAAGAAACCCCCCACACATATCCCACAGCCCGATCGCGGGCAGTACAGTACATGAACCCCCACACATCCCACAGCCCGATCGTGGGCAGTACAAATACATGAAACTCCCCCCACACATATCCCACAGCCCGATCGTGTGGCAGTACAATACATGAACCCCCCACACACACCTCCACAGCCCGATCACGGGCAGGCGATATGAACCCCCAGTGCCCGATCGCGGGCAGAATGTAACCCTCCCCAACCGAATATCTCCCTGGTGGTCAGTGGACGTAAACCCGATCGCTGGGCAGAATGTCACATCAACCCCCAAACATCTCCCTGGTGTCTAGTGTCCCCCACCACCACCCAGCCCCTCCACCCCGCTCCCCGCAGGCGGCGAGCGGCAGCATCCACCGCCTGCCGCCCGCGCCCGACGACTGTCCGGTAGGGCTGCCGCCCGGTAATGCAGAGCTACAGCCAATGGCGCTGCAGCCCATACCGTACATGACAGTCCAGATTTGTGAATGATGTTCATTCACCAAATCTGGACTGTCATGCTACAGATCTGCACCCGTGGCTGTGGCTCTCCCTGCAGATGGCCAGACACCAGATCGGTCGGTGAGGCGGTGGAGGCAACGGCCGGGTGGGATGCTGTCGCCCGCCCGGCTGCGGGGAGCAGGGTGGAGGGGCTCATGGGTGGGTGGAGGACACTAGGCACCAGGGGAGATGTTTGGGGGTTGTGATGTGACATTCTGCCGCGATCGGGCTTTACGGTCCACTGGACCACCAGGAGATATTCGGGTTGGGGTGGAGGTTGCTTTCTGCCCGCGATCGGGCACTGGAGAGGGGTTCATACATTCTGCCAGCGATCGGGCTGTGGGAGATGTGTGTGGGGGGTTTCATCTAACTGTGATGCCTGCGATCGGGCTTCGGGATATGTGTGGGGGGTTTCTGTAACTGTGATGCCCGTGATCGGGCTGTGGGAGATGTGTGGGCGGAGGGGGGGGTTCATGTTACTCCATACCTCTCAACCTCTTGTGTCATGCATCAGGGACAAGGCTTGAAACAATCAGGGACAAAGATGCCAAATCAGGGACACATCTTAACAATTGGTAATATTCACTCAGAAATCTGATAGAATAAGGGGATTTGTATAAGATGCATTTCTGAAGAAGAACTAGTCTGTATTTTTAATGTTTGATATTATTTTATGCTTACAGTCCCCACTGTTCTGTCACAGAAACACGAATTTCTACGAGACAGAGAAAATTCTGTCATAAAATCAGGGACATCCCTGAAAATCAGGGGACAGTTGAGAGGTATGTGTTACTCTATGCCCTTGGTGCGGGCTGGTGGGGAGCACAGGGACCGAGGTTGGGGGCCAGCCAGGGGTGGCAGCTGCTGTGTTGCACCCTGCAATACAGCAGCTCACCTGTGGGTGGCCCTCAACTTGATCCTTTTTTTTTTGGCTCAAGGTTGTGCAGGCGCAGGTTGGGGGTTTCGCATGCACAACTCTGCACAACCCGACTGAATATCGGGTTGCGCAGGTTATGCATGGTTCCTCCCCCTCCTGTTGAGCATGCATTCATTTGCATTGCTCTTTTGCGCAACCTGTTGCCAGTGGAGCAACTGCCTCCTGCTGAATATCAGAATGGCGAATGTGGGGATTTATGATGCGCAACCCTGTTGCGCATGGAGCAACTCTTTTGAATATCTGGGCCAGTGTATCTTAGTATGCTGGTTGCAGAAAAATGATTGTATTGTGCCATGATCTGAAAATATTCTTGATCAATTTAAATATGTTGATTACTGATATATTGTATTAGAATGTTATATATTTTATGTAATATACATAGATACATAGACAGTGTCGGCAGATAAAGGCCTATGGCCCACCCAGTCTGCCCATTTGAGCTTGTAAGTTCAGTTTATGTTTTCCAAGAAGTCTGTTGCCCCTTACCCATGACCTCCAGAATTCCTTTATGTCTATCCCATGCATTCTTAAATCCCAAGATTGTTTCAGCCCCCACCACTTCCTCTGGCAGGGTGTTCCACTTGTCCACCACCTGTTCTGTGAAGAAATTCTTCCTCACGTTTCCTCTGAATCATCCTCCCTCCGACTTCATCCCATGCCCTCTAGTCCTGGAACATCTTTTTCACTTAAAAATAGTGTATTCCTGCACCCTGTTCCTCCCTGTAAGATACTTGTATGTCTCTATCATATCCCCTCTCTCCCTCCTCTCCTCCAGGGAGTACATGTTCAGTTCCTTCAACCTGTCCTCATAGGACTTATGATGCAATCCATGCACCATCTTTGTTGCCCTCCTCTGAACATTCTCTACCCTGTCTTTGTCCTTACGTAGGTAAGGTCTCCAGAACTGTACAGTGTACTCCAGGTGGTGCCTCACTAGTGTCTTGTATAGTGGAATTATGACCTTCCTTTTCCTGCTGGTGATGCCCCTGCCTATGCATCCCAGCATCCTATTTGCTTTACCTGCTGCCTTGCCACACTGTTTCCCTGCCTTGAGGTCATGAGAGATGATAACCCCAAGATCCCTTTCCTGCTTGGTGCATGCTATATCCTCACCCCCCAACTGATATATTGTGCTGGGGTTTTTGTGCCCCATGTGCATTATCTTGCACTTCCTTGCATTGAATTTCAACTGCCAAACCCCTGACCATTCTTCAAGTTTCTGCAGGTCCCTTCTCATTCTGTCTACAACCTCTGGTGTGTCTACTCTGTTACAGAGCTTTGTGTCATCAGCGAACAGTGATATGATATATTTTATTAGAATTTCTAAACCCCAGAATTTTTTGAGGGGTAGTGGTGGGGTACAGTACCCGAGGGACACATTCACTAATATGATACAGAACTTTATGTCTGGAACCCAACCTCTTATTTCTTTTTATGGTATATAAGTTATTAAGTCTTTTTGCCTCTATAATATATCATGTATTAGGTTGTAGATCAAGTCTTCCCCCCACAATGCAAATATGTTTGGATGTCTGGCCCGGTTGTGTCTGCAGACTGCAGGGGAGAAAAATTATCAGAATTAGTAAATTCATGCCCACTGTGCAAACTGCCTACATTGAGAAGGAGGCCAAGACCTGCAACAACCCTGAGGTGATTGTGGGTGTAATCAAGGAAGAGAGAAAAAGAGTGTTTGATTGTGCCATCTGGAGCTGAGTGCTTAGTGGAAGGAGTACTGGACTACACTGAATCACTGTCAAGCCAGATTGTCAACTGAAGTGTCCCCAGGAAGAGGTTTGTCAAGTGGACTGATGATTCAATGCAAAGTTCTGCCTGGTGCTGCTGTACTGGAAACAAGGATCAACATAAAGCTAAAGAATGAGACTGACAAAGATTAGACAGTACACTTCGGTATTAGCCAATCTGTACAATGCTGTAGTAGTAGTAGTAGTAGTGGCCCCAACCCATAAAAAAGGCCACCTGAGGGAATGAAAAAGTTTTCAATTTTAGTTCTCATTCCATCCTCCCAACTGGAAGAAATGATTGCAAAAGGAACTGGCAGACTGGTCAGATGTCTTCTCATGCCAGGAGTGGGATATGGAATGTGCCAAAGGAGAAAATCTATACATGGATACATGATGACAGTCCCTTCAGAGAAAGGTCAAGGAGACTGACACCTGCTGACATTGAAAATGTTAAGCAACACTTTCAGGAACTCTTGGCAGCAGGGATTATAGAGGGGTCTCAGATTCCCTATACTTCTCCTATAGTGGTGGCCTGAAAGAAGATTTTTGCATTGACTACCACACCCTAAATCAAAGAACAGTGGCAGACCAATACACTATGCCTTGCCTTGAGTGCAGGATGTCCTGGAAAGCCTCACAAAGCGTAGGTGGTTTCCTGTCCTGGACTTTTGCAGTAGCTACTATCAGATACTGATTAATGAAATACAGAAAAGACCATCTTATCTATCCACCTGGTTTTTTTTATCAAGCTGAACATATGCTGCAAGGGATATATGGTGCCCAATAATTTTCCAGTGCCTGAAGGAGAAGTTGGTAGGGGATATGAATGTCCTAGAGGTCTTAGTTTACCTGGACAACCTCATAGTGTTTGGGCGGACACTGTCAGAACATGAGGCAAGATTGCTAAAGGTTCTGGACTGGTTGGAGGAACATGGCCTCAAACTTTCCCTGGATAAATGTAAATTCTGCCAGACTGCAATTAAGTATGTTGACCACATCGTACCAGAGCAAGGCATAAGCACTGATCCTGAAAAGGTGAAAGCTCTTACAACATGGTGAGGCCTAACAACTTGAGAGCATTTAAATCTTTCTAGGATTCTGCAGATACTACAGGAGATTTGTAAAAGACTGTTCCTCAATAGTGAGGCCATTGAACAACCTGGCCCAGCAATATCATCCAACCCGCAAGACCAAAGGACCAGAAACCAAACAGAAACCACCCCAAGGATACTACAAAATCAATGAACATTTTGGGGATCGATAGACAGCAGACTGTGAGAACACTTTTCAAAAGATCATTCGATGCCTGATAGAGTCCCCTCTCTCAGCATTTGCAGACTATACCAAACCATACATGCTTCACATGGATGCCAGCATGAAAGGTCTGAGTGCTGTATTTTACCAGCAACATGAAAATGGTTTGAGATCCGCTGCATATGCCAATCGCAGTGTGAATTCTTCTGAAAATAACTATCCAGTCTATAAATTAGGATTCCTTCCACTAAAGTGGGCAGTGACTAATTCCATGAGTACCTTTATGAAGCCAGATTCACTGTACTACCAGACAATAATCCACTAACTTGTGTGCTGACAACTGCCAAACTGGATTCCACTCTATCTGCCTACAACTTCTGCTTGTAGTATCGTCCAGGAAGGAACAACATTGATACAGGTGCCTTGTCCCTATGCCTGCATCATACTCCACATATGGAGGGGCTGTGAACCTATGTATCCAAAGATGGAGTGAAAGCAATCTGTCAGCTGACAGTACCTGATGACCACCCTGCTCTCAACAACCCAGACAAGGCCATGGACCTGCTTGGAGTGCATCCTGATGCTGTACCTGAGGTGTATGTCCCCTTCACCACACTGCACAATACTTCTTTGCCTCATCTCCAACCTACAGATAAAAGACATTTATAGCAGACATATCCCAGTTTGTGGCACTTGATTCTAGCCAAAGAGAAGGGTTTGGCTTCCAACCATGTGAAATCTGATCATTTAGATGTACTGCTTTGCCTGAGGGAGTAGGACAAGTTTACCTTAAAGAATTGACTTTTCTATTGATTCACGAAGACAAAACTCCTTTCTTCAAAATGCAACTAGTTCTGCCCAGCTGGTATAAAAAAATGATCTTGCAATCCTTTCTTGAGGACATGGAACACATGGGGATTGAAAAGACTTTGGACCTCATCCAAGAAGGATTCTACCAGCTGTGCATGGCTATTGAGGTGGAGGGACATTGCAAATGATGTATCAGATGTGTCACCCGAAAGACTACCAAAGAGGGTGGCTCCACTTGTAAATATCGCCAGCACTGGACTTATTGACCTAGTCTGCAGGACTCCCTCTTCCTTGAATCTGACTGGAAAGGAATCAGCAACATCCTGGTGGTGACCGACCATAACACCCATTATACACAGGAATTCCCCATGAGAGACCAGAAAGCAACAACTGTGGCTAAAGTATTGTGTGAGAAAAACATTGTACATTATGGTTTCCCCATGCACATTCACTCCAACCAAGGGACAGACTTTGAAAGTTTCCTTATCAAAGAACTCACCAGCCTCAAGGTCATCAAAAAGTCCCAAACCACTCCTTATCATCCACAAGGTGACCCTCAGCCTAAGAGATTCGACAGAACACTGCATAATATGCTCTGGACTTTGGATCCTGCCAAAAAGAGCATACTGGAGCCAACAAGTACCTTTCCTAGTACATGCCTACAACTGTACCAAAAATGACTCATAGGCTTCTCACCCTGTTTCCTAATGTTTGGATGAGAAGTTAGGCTTCCAGTAGACCTATGCTTTAGGGTATCGACTGACACTGCCCTCCTTGATAACAACTGGAACTACATAAGCATATGAAGAAGCCAGCAGAAGAAGGCCATTTGGTCTATTTAGTCTGCTCGTATTGCAGGGTCCAGAGCTTGAGCTACTGTCCCTGCTCCCCTTCCCCACTTCTCCCATCCTCCCTACCCATGATCCATACCTTCCCCCATGCCTATCCCAGCCTCTCTTGAAACTGCCCATTGTCTTCAATGAGACCACCTCTTCTGGCAGTGCATTCCAAGAAGTGCTTCCTGACCTCATTCCTAAACCTCCCCCTCCTGCTTAAGACTGTGCCATCTTGCGTTATGGTTGCCACTCAGTTTAAAGAGACCTTATCCACCTTATTTATCCCTTTCAAGTACTTGAAGGTCCCAATCATGTCCCCCCCCCTCTCTCTCTCACTCTCCTTTTCTCCAGGGAGTACATGTTCAGTGCCCTCAAGCTCTCTTCATATGCCTTACCCTGCTGATCCACTATCATATTTGTAGCCCTCCTCTGGATCTTCTCCAGCAGGTTAATGTCCTTTTTGAGGTGTGGGCACCAGTACTAAACTCCATACACCAAAAGGTTCCATGCACAACTGAAAGAACCACAACAACTATAGGGTCACTGGCTATGGCGTTGGTGCTCAGAAGTCCTTAAAACAACAGTTCCATGTACAGCACTCAGCACACACAATAAACTTCATATTCCATTGCTTCTCAGTGAATTCAGACTCCATTTATTAGCAGAAAATATAAAAGCAGGAACAGTACAACACAGCCGGTGTTACAAGGGAGGTAACCCACAAAAGCCCAACATTTCACACCCACCTCCTGGGTACTTTATCAAGGTGATTTTCTCCCTCTTATGGACATCCATCCATCCATCTTCATTGCAAAAAAAATCCACTAATGCATCAGCTAGGGTTTCTATTACAGCAACAAAAGTTTGGAAATTTGGTGTTAGGGTTACTAACCCTACCACCCCACCCCACCCCACCACTCTCCTCACCAACTACAGGTGTCAGTGTGTGCCTTGGGGTCATCAGCCCTAACTCTCACCCCATTCCATTTGTAAGGAAGTGGAGATGGCACAGTATAGAAAAATGGCGTGAGAGTTAGGCCTGATGACCCCAAGGCACACCCCAATGCCTGTTGCTTGTATGGAGAGTGGGTAGGGTGGGGTGGTAGGGTTGGCAACTGTAATACCAAATTTCCAGACTTTTGTTGCTGTAATAGAAACCCTAACTGTTGCATTAATGGAATTTTTTGCAATGAATTTCCCTTCTTTTCGAGAAAGTGTACTGTTACCTGTATGTGTTTACCATCATGCATGCATATTGTAATTGTCTCTGATATTCATGTGGGAGTTCAGGGCCCTCTGGGCCCTGTGCTCTCATATATATACATAAGTGTAGAGACATTGTAATGAACTCTCATCTCCCTGTGGGAGCGCTCCCAATACTGCATAACGCAGGGCCCTGTGCTCCCAGTATTGCATAATGGTAGCCATATGTGGGAGCAGGGCTCTCTGGGCCCTGCGCTGCCATCTACCCATAAGTACAGAGACATAGCGCAGGCCTAGAGACATTCCAAGAAATAAAGCAGCGTGCAAATGACAAGCGTAGTCGAAATTTCTACAACTCAATAGTTGTTTATTAAACACACCACTGTGTTCAAGCCCCTAGCACCTTGGCTCTGTGCCTTCTAGGGGGCCTTAGCTGACAAACAAGCGATCATACCACAATTAAATACATAATTTGTTCTGTGACATCATATTATTAAGTAATTATCCAATTACCCTATATACTAAAATACAAAATGTTCATTCTATTGCTTGTTACACACAATGTCACTGTCATACTATTCTTCTGTGGCCCTTAGCAAAAGGTAACAAAAGGCTAAAAAAACAGTCAAACTGGCTTCATATCAGTAATTTTAAACAGCAGTACACCAGATATTTCAAATGTTAGACCGGCATCTCCTAAATGGGATACTCCAAATCATAACATGCTTTGTTAAGTGCATAGTATTACAATTAACAATTTTATTGAGTCTTGCCATTTCAGTAGTACCAGTAATTTCAAGCATCAGTACACCAGGCATATATTATACTAGACTAGAATCTCCTGATTCAGTAGCTCCAGTTCATAACTAGTTTTCAAAAATGCACATTATTCCAATTGACATTTTTATTATTAAAACTATACCAGTTAACTTTACTTTAAATAAGGGAACAGCAAAGTAAAAAGCAAAATAGTGCAGCCGGATTCAATCGCCCACTATGCTGGAAAAGAGAGAGGTGTTCTTCTGGCCATCCAAACCGGAAAAAGGTTTTTTTTTCATATGTATACAGATACCTAGAAACATATATAATAAATAGGCTTAATTAGAAATCTTAATCATACTATACTAATATAATACTATAATGCAATTACAAACAAGTGTATATCTTACTTAAGATCAAGATAGGGAGGGTATCAGAATAAAATCACACAAGTTTTGCAAGCTCAATCTAATCATTGATACCAGGCCAATGAAGTGCCCCCAGTTGATAAATCCAAAATGCTTCCCTTTTCAACAATACTTTTTCTATACATGGAACAACAGAAAGAAGCCTACAGGGTGGCCCAAGAAGAAGCTGGGAAATCCAGCCTCTCCAACAAAACCAGATATAACAAGAGTATGAGAACAAGTTATTCAGCCAGGGAACCAAGTACTGATCTGGAACTTGGGGAATCCCAGGCAAACACAAAACTGAATACCACTGGAAAGCTGATTATGTCATTCTGGAACAGCTTCAACCATTATACAGCCTGCGGCCTCATGCCTTATTACGCCCCTGGCCATGCATTAGAAATGTCTAATGCACACCCCCTTGTATCTTACTGCTTACTTAGAACAGTGGAGAGGGCTGCATCTATAATAACAGAGCCATAGTTGGTCACTGAGAGCAAATTACATTGAGCTATTCTGGCTGTAGCTTCTGCAGTTAGATGTTTGCAGACTCTGTACAAAGAGCCTAGTTTTTGGTGGACAATGCTAGTTAAATATTTCAAATGAGCTTCAGATGTGAAGCAGGGGTTGATATAGAACCCAAAGATATTTAAAAGGGGTAACCGCTTCCAAAGGAGCAGCACCCTTAGTTGTAATGAAGAAATCAGCAGTGTGCTTTTTAACCTTGTGACCAAGTCTAACATAATCAGTTGTGTTTTGATATGCTTAAGATTAATTTTTCTCTGTAGAACCAATTTTGTAAAATATGCAGACTATGACTCAAGGTATTATTAATTACACCAATATCCTTATCATGAAGAAACAGGATGGCATTGCCAGCATGTAACAATGTGCTGACAGAATCACAAACCCTAGGCAAATTATTAATAACATTTGAAAAAAACAAGGTTCTTAAGATGGATCCTTGTCGCACTCCATATTTGATAGCCTCAGAAAACTCACTACCAACTTTTACCATTTGTTTCCTATTTTTTAGATACTCCTCAAACCATAAAACTGCTGATTCACCAATCCAAATGTAGTCAGTTTCTGTAAAGGTAATCCATAGTCAACAAGATTGAAGGCCTTGGTCAGGTCCACGAACACAGCCCCTGTCTAACAAAGCAGATAGCTGTAAATCTGTAAAACATCCTATTTACCTTCAATTTGTTTTAAAACCTTTTTGGCAGAGCAGGATTAAGGACTTTTTTTGTAAATTAGTTTAATGTTGTGTGTTTCCTGAGAGTGTTCTGATTATCCAGACTAGCTGCATAGAGCTACTGTAAATGATATAAATGAGAACCACAACATTCTCCCTACTAATACAGACATACCTGTCAACAGGTCCCTCATTAGGATGTCCCTCATCCCCCGCCCCCAAAAAATTGCTCTATCCCACATCTGCCCCAATTTGGGAATGGTACTGCCAACACAGAGTAGGAGCTGAAATTCATAATTTTTAGATATAAATTAATAAATATTCTAATTTGCTAAATCATAATTAAACTAGCACAAATGAAAGTACTGGTTTCCAAAGTGTTTTGAGCTTGCAGCTCCACATTTGATGATATGTCCCACATTGTAATGGCCAGTACCCCACATTGTCTGCCATTTCGTATGTCCGTGTTCCTTATTTCTTTGACAAAAGTTTAGGAGGGATGAATACAGATCCTAGGATTAGAGCAAATGAAATGTCAACAATCTGGAGACACTTATGATGGTTACAGGGGACTACAGTCTTACCCACCAATAAATACGTAATCTGCTTAAACACATAGGGTAGGATATTCAAAGGTGTTACACATGGCGCAACAGGCACGCTATTCAGAGAGGTTTGTTGGGCTGTGCAATTCCCGATGCGCTGGGGCACACCAGTATTGTATGCAGCTCAAGTGCGGGGGGCATGCCCATGCGTATGTGACATATTCCGATATTCAGCCCGAGATGTGCGATGCATATGCCGGCACAAACCCATTTTGTGCCGCACAGGGGGGTGCAAATATGTGCCTGTAAAAAGCAGGAGCATGTCAGAGGACACCCACAGGCGGGCTGCCATATTGCCGGGTGCAACACGGCAGCTGCCTGCTGTGGGTGGCCACCCGACCTCCCCAGACACAGGCTGTGCGTTGTGCCCCCCCACCTAATCGTGGGCATATAAATATAATATCCCTGGTGGTCCAGTGGACCCTAACACATTGCCCAATCCTGGGCATAGGTAACACAATCCCTGGTGGTCTAGTGGACCCAAACCCCTGCCTGATCACAGGCATAGATTGTAATTAACTCCCCTGGTGGTCCAGTGGACCTGATCCCCTGCCTGATCGCGGGCATAAAATGGAATTATATCCCTGGTGGTCCAGTGGACCCGATCCCCCTGCCTGATCATGGGCATTAAATAAATATATCCCTGGTGGTCCAGTGGACCTCCTCCCCTGCCCGATCGTGGGCATAATATACACATATCCCTGGTGGTTCAGTGGACCCTACTACATCACCTGACTGTGGGCATAGTTAGAACAATCCCTGGTGGTCCAGTGGACCTGATCCCCTGCCCGATCATGGGCATATGGTTAGAAATCTCTGGTGGTCCAGCGGTACCCTCCCTGCCCACCTGCTCACTGAGACCCACCAACCTACATCCCCCCCCGGTCAGCAGCGGGTGGCAGCTCCCCACCCGCAGGCTGCCCGCCAACTGACAGCATACAGTACGGCTGTACACCTATTGGTCCACTGTGTGGGCCAATGGGTGTGCAGACCATATTGTACTACACAGTCCCAAGATGTGAATGGTTTCCAAGGGTGCGAAAGGCAACTTAATGAGAGGATAATACAGGTGTATCTAAATCTAATTTAATTTTACTGTTTTATGCTCTAAGCTTAACACACCCCTGTAAGCATTTAGCAGACAAAAAGTGAATAATTTCAGACAAAGCTTATCAAAGTTACAGACTGCCTGCAAAATGCAACATCACCCACATATTAAGGAAAATAAGGAAAATTTAAAGTTTAGACTACAACTTCATGAGTCCAGATATTTCATGTGACCATGAACCCAGTGTGTAATCTGCGATTTCTTCATTCTTTGATTTGGACCCCAAATCTGTTAGAAGAGCAAAATTATTTTCATAAAATCCTCGAGCAGCATTAACATCAAAAAAGAAATAGTCCTTGCCTTGAAAGGTAACCTTTAATTTGGCAGCAGACTGGAGTACTGCGCTTACTCCTGCTTGAATAAACTCTGCTCTGATGGAATGAAAATGCTCTCTGGATCTTTGTGTAGCCAAGCACAGGTCAGTGTAAAGATGCAACTTGTTACCCTCATACATGAACCCTTTCTTCATGCTGGCCATTTGGAGAATTTTGTTTCATTGTAAAATGGATGCAAAAGTGCAAATAATATATCTTGCTCCAGAATCAGTCCCTACAGTTTCAGATTTCATGGGGTGTACCAGGATGTGGTCTAAAAACTGACTCCAGAAGAGCAGGCTAATCAGGACAGAGAGCCAAATATAGTATTTTCTTGACCTCTGCTATAAACTCTGCATTTGAGAGTTGTGCTGAGAGTCTGATTAAACAAAGATTCTTTAAGAGAAGAATATTTACTGTGTTTTCAAGCTTGGCCATCATATTTAGCTGATGGTGTAGACATATATTAACTGCACCTAATCAGGATCCCTTGTGACAGCTTATTGGCATTCTTTTCTGCAGCATCCACCTGCTCCATCCACTTTCTCAAGCTTTGCTTCGACTGCTTGACATCTATTTGTTATATCCCTCAGTGAGTTATGTATCTTGTAGCCTTTGCGCCATTCTTGAAGAAAAGCTTGTATGGCGGCAAGTGTCGTCTTTGTCTTAACTCCCAGCTCTGGGCCTGTTATTATCGGGAAGGCTATTGTTCTGCCCGAGTGTGGAGAACAAGTTGTCCCCAACTGCAGAACACCTTTTCCCTTGTCTTGGGGAGAAGAACGTTTCAAACAGGTCATTTCTACCGTGTACTACTTCTCTGGCATTAGGACGTTTTTGCGCAGCCATTTAACTGAATCTAGCACTGAATTAAAAGTAGAATTCGGTATTGAAAGAGCAGAGCTCTAAAACATGCATGCAGCCACATTGCTCTCTCCAGCACCCCCTTCTTTTCATAGACTAAATGATGCAAATTTGAAGCAGCTGTGCAACAAAAAATGTTTTTTTTTTCCAAAAGCTAGTTTCAGCTACAAGTAATACAAATATTAACACACCCTTCAAATCTACTTTTCTAGGTAACTCCTATGCTGTGCACTGAGTTTATTTTTGTTTTCTCAATCATAACCCTTACCAGGTCTACAATGGAATTTCTAAGCCAAATGTGGCGGCCATAGTTTTTTCTTGAGAAAAAAACTAAATTAAAACATTTATAAAACACTCAAATTTCTGAACAAGAAAACCAAATAAAACTGAAAGATGTCTGGAATCTTTTATAGTGAAAAAATAGTAAAGTCAATTTTTTTGCTCAAATTGGTTGCATTGCTGCTTTAAATGCATAATTTCACCAGCTGTGTGAATGTGCTGGATTGCGATACTGTGACAAAGAACAGAGCCAAAGAACCTGTAATTGACCATAATACACTGTTAACTGCCAATGTATATATGGTATATGCCATGAGCTGACTAAAAATATCACGGGCCAGATATTCAAACTGCGCTATTTTGTGGAGCAAGCCCTTGCGCTGCACAAAATAGTTACGCAGGGGTGTGTCTAGAGCGATATTTAAAGGAGTTGCGCCCTTGAGCAACTCCTTTGCATATCACCCCCCGGCCACAGCCACTGTGCATGGCGCAGTGGAACTTACGCCACCGCAAGTTGTCAGAGTGGATCATTCAACTTGCGGTGGCGCAAGTACCATTGCGCCACGTGCAAAATCCCGATATTCAAAAGGTGACATGCAAATGGGGCCATAATTCATGCAAGGCGCAGGGGGGGCCATTTGCATCTGATTATGGCCCCATTTGCATGCCATTAGCATGCAGGTGCGCCGATCCCCAGGACTTGCACCTGGCGCCCTGCCAGGCAGCAGCCGTCGGGGACCAACGCCCCCTGCAGCCTGATCGCGGGCAAAACAGTGTAGAATCCCCCACCACCCCCACTGGCCCAATCGCGGGCATAGTTTAATTCCCCAGCCCGATCGCGGGCATAGTTTAATTCCCCCACCAGCCCGATCTTGGGCGGCAATGTGGCTCCCTCAAACATATCCCGGTGGTCCAGTGGACTGTACATCCCGATTTCGGGATGGTATTCAATATACACCCGAACACATCCTTGGTGGTCCAGTGGACCCGTAAATCGATCGGCGGGATGGTATTCGATAAACACCCCCAACACATCCCTGGTGCTAGGTGTCCCCACCCCACCCACCCCGAAGCCCACCACCCGCTCCCCTCCGGCGGCGGTGGTGGCAGCATCCACCGCCTGCCGCCCACCACCCGCCGACTGACTGCCCGGTGGTCAGACCATTGGTGCAGGCAAGAGCCAGTGGCTATCAGCAGCTTATGGTCAGACAGATAGTTCAGTTTTGTGAATGAATACATTCACAAAACTGGACTGTCTTTAGCCGGTGGCTGCATGCCCATTGGCTCTTGCTCTGCACCATCGGCATGCAGCCCTCACCGGGTAGTCAGTCGGCAGGCGGCGGGCAGCAGGCGGTGGATGCCGCCCGCCGCCGCCGGGTGGGAGGGGGGCTCGTGGGTGGGTGGTGGGGACACTAGGCACCAGGGATGTGTTGGGGGTGTTACTGAATACCATCCCCGATCGATTCACGGTCCACTGGACCACCAGGGATGTGTCTGGGGTGTTTACTGAATACCATCCCATGATCGGGATTCACGGTCCACTGGACCACCAGGGATGTGTTCGGGGAGAGCCACATTGCTACCCGTGATCAGGCTGGTGGGGATTTAAACTATGCCCGCGATCGGGCCAGTGGGGGTGGTGGTGATTCTACATTGTTTTGCCCGCGATTGGGCTGCAGGGGGGCACAGGAGTGCAGGAATAGCCACAGGTGGCAGCTGCTGTGTTGCGCCCTGCAATGCAGCAGCTCACCTGTGGGTGGCCCTCGACTTAAGTTTTTTTTTTGGCTCAAAGTTGTGCAGGCGCAGGTTGGGAGTTGCGCCTGCACAACTCTGCACAGCCCGGCTGAATATTGGGCTGTGCAGTTTATGCATGGTTCCTCCCCCTCCAGTTCAGCATGCATTCATTTGCATTGCGCTGTTGCTCAGCCTGTTTTCAGTGGTGCAACTGCCTCCTGCTGAATATCGCAGAATGGAGCAAGTTTGGACTTGCGCAGGCACAACCCTTTTGAATATCTGGCCCCACATTTATTTTTATCTGCAAGGGTTTGACCTCTATGACCTAATGAGTGGCAGAGCCATGAGTGAGGTCGGTAGAGGTCAAACCCTGCAGATAAAAATAAATGTGATATTTTTAGCCAGCCCGTGGCATATGTCATTTATTCAAGCAATAATACCCAACATGGTGGGCATTACTGGGCACTCCTGGACCGCCCAGAGGCATAATGAGGGCTGTCACTGAAGGGCCTTATAGTCCCTGCAAGGTCTGGTTCCGCCCACCCTGGATGGTATTATTGCACTTAGAAAATTGGCCTCCTGTGTCATTTTTGTAGGAGTTAAAAAATGAAACAATTTCATAAAAAAATTGATTAAAAATTAACTTCTAGGGTCAGATTTTCGTAGGTCAGAGAATGACACAGGGTGCTTGTGTCAAAAGAAAATAAAATGACAAGGAGCAAGCTGTGTAAAAAAAATGATGCAGTGAGCAAGCTGCGTTAAAACTTGTGTCAATTCCAATTTTATAATGGTGCTTGCATTAAAAATAGGACTGTGGGGGCAACAGAGAGCCAGCTTCCAGGCAGGATGCTTCTTCCACCTACTGTTTCACAGCTCCAAATAACTTAGAATTTACTTACATAAATTATGGAGCAGCCTGTCTTTAATCCATTTTCAGACTTCTTATATCCTCAGCAGCTGAACAATACCAAATTTGGATATGGGCTGTATGAAGAATACACAGCAACAACCATCAGGAGCTTCGCGGTCTAATGTGACCCAAACCTCCCAGCCCGGACACGAGGTGGAGTTAAAAGGGCCGACTTCAGCGACCTCTGCTAATGAACCTCTGTGGAAAACTATGCTAGAATCAATGAGGGCCATGGATGCTAAAATAGAAAAAACATTGACCAAGCTGGAATCCCATGATGCTGCTATCATTACTTTAAAGGGTACAGTTGCAGAAGTGGAGAAAAGTTCTCTGACAACGCAAGCTACAGTATCCACCCTCACTAAAGAAAACATGCAGCTTCAGGGGAGGCTTGAAGTCATTGAGAATGAGATCCAATCTGGAAATATACACTTTGTGGGAGTACCAGAAGGAGTAGAGAGTAATCACCCACTGAGCTTTTTAAAGTGTTGGCTGATGGAAACATTGTCGGTGCCTGAGGACTTTGACTGGGAGGCTTTGCAGTAAGCATACTGGGTCAACCCCCAGGTCAGGCCAGCAACTACAGATCAACAATGGACTGTCTTGCTGAAGACTGTAGGAGTGGAGGTCCATGATGTTCTCCTCATAATGGCCTGAGCAATTTACCTGATACCCTTACAGGGGCAGGATGTCAATTTTTTTCCAGATTTGTCCTTTCAGACTAGAGCTTGGAGAAAGCAATTTGATGCTGTCAGGCAGAAGCTTACAGCTCTTGGAATTGTGCATTCATTTTTACTACCTGCTAGACTTCGGATTATATATGGTGGAAAACATGACAATTTTCTGACCTGAAAGATGCGGGTCGGTGGCTCGAATGTATGAAGACCAAATTTCAGGCTCAACTACCACCAGGAACTGCAGCTGAGGATTCAGAGTTGGAAGCTAACTGAGTACTTTTACAGATATGAATTGATCTAAGATTATTTTAAGGGTTTTCATCCTAAGAGACCGAGTTGGGACACTAAATACTTTTTAAACTTTACTGCAAACAGGATGGGGTTCTTTGAGTTGTTGTCTGCATATGGAAGCAGTGATTTCTTGAATCTATTTCCCTGAACCCATCCTTTATCTTCACTACCAGTCATTTCTCTAATTGGGGGAATACTTAAGTTGGAGTATGACATGTTATATAAAGGTTTTGCAGGCTCGTTGACTGTTCTTTGTAATTTGTAATGGAGCTGGGATATGGGAGGTCAGACAGCCTTGATATTCCTATCTGATTTTATGTTTAATATGGCTAACAACACTTTTGTTTTAGTGCACTTTATATACCTGCGTATTCTCCCTATAGGACATAACCTGAGCCACTGAAGTGGCTGGAATTGTTTGGACATTATGGGACTGAAGTTGAACTTTTCTTTACCCCCCATTCCTATTGTACCAGATTATAAGATGAACCCTTGTGAAATCATATTGTTCCTTGTATGGCAAATTTTGCTACCTGCTTTTTTGATCTCTTACATGAGACTATACTTTGTATTGTTTTACTTTGAAAGAAATAAACAGAAAGTAAAACAAACAAACAAACAAACAAACAAAAAAAAAACAGGCCTGCATGTGCCAGACTGGCTTGCACCATGCTTGTGTCAAAACAATGGCTATGCCATGCTGAAAAGGGGGCCTACATCCACAAAATGAGGCACCATCTCTTTATTTGGGATTTTCAAAGCATGAAGCATGAAGGTCCTGTCAATGATTAAACTAGCCAGATCTGGTACACAAGTGCCTATACAGAGGCTCACAGCAGTAAGGCAGACCTATGTTAATATGAATGGCATTCTGCTACAAGAGTCCTGCATTATATACGTTGTAATGCTGTCTCATGTACCGTATTATGCAAAATATTGCTTCCAGCGATAAGCCCATACAGTACTCATCAGTACTGTCATGTGAGTGCTATGATAGGGGGCAGTATAGCGTAGTGATTAAGGGCACTGAGCTGCAAACCTGGAGACCTGGGTTTGAATCCCATCAGCGCCCACTTGCATACTGTGTGACCCTGAGCAAGTCACTTAACTTCCTTGTGCTCCCAGGTCGCACCTGGAAACAAACTCTGGCTTAGTGTGTCTTTCCTGGTTAAAAAATGTCCCCTCCCTCACCCCATGATTGGAATGGAAAGTGTAAATTATGTATTTAGTTATAGAGCCAATATTCCTCTGTGGGACTAGTTCAGAGTGTTTTGGGGGCTTAAAATGCAATTGTCTTAGGTTATTTCACCTGCTATATTTTTTGACTCAGCTTCTATCATTTCTGGCCCAATGTTTCATATTTTTGATGCAGCTTCCATCATTCTTGTTCCATGTGTCATATTTTTGATTCAGCAGACCTCTTACATCAGCTTGGGGGACTTTGCCACAGAGTACACTTTTCTTACAAAATATGGCACACAGTATTTGGTGCACTTAGATTTGACTCAAGGTGGTTGTTTGATGCACCTTGCATTGGTCTAAAGGCCCTTTAAAAATCCGGCCCCTAGTTTTTTTTTTGTTTGGTAATGTAGTCCCTCTACTGGTATGTCTGTGTCATTAAGGCACAGGTCAGGAAGCATAGGAAAACCAGGAGCAGTTATAAAATTCGCAAGTTGTGTTTTACTATTTTCAGTAACAAATAAAAAATAAAATTACTCAGGATAGCGCTTTACAAAGGCAATACAAACAGAGAAAACAATGTCTTTCATCTCATAGTTTCTTTTCAATGTCAAATCTCTCTCTCTCACACAAACATTGCTGCTCTTTTTATAAGAAGTCTTTGCCTGGCAACTTATTTACTTAAATGTTGGTAACTGGGAAAGGCACACTTACCACGGCTCATCTCCAGGTGCAACCTGGGGAGGAGTGGGTTACAAACACAGACATCAATCCAGACATTAATACAAAAGGGAAATTACAAGTAACAAGGAAATTAATAAGTAAATTAATTTCTACATCCTGAGCTCATTAACAGACACCCTGTTTCTCACAAAATGCATCAGAACAAAACAGACAGGCATTTGCCAATGCCGAATGCTTGCTTGCTGGCATTGGCATTGGTAGTGTAGGAGCTAGAGAGATGCATAATAGGAATAGCAGGGAAGTATTGAACTGAAGCCAACCCCACCACCACCCTGCAGAGAGTGACAGGCATTGGGGTGTGCCTTTGGGTCATCAGGCATAACAGCCATGCCATTTCACCACACTCTACCCTGCAGACACTGACAAGTGTCATGGTGTGCCTTGGGGTCTTTGGGCCTTATGCTCACCCCATTCCAGAAGGAAACATGGTGAGATGGGTGCAGTATAGGAGAATGGGGTGAACTTTGGGGCCGAAGAGTCCAAGGCACATCTTGATGTGCCTGTCACTGGCTGCAGGGCGTGGGTGGGGGTGTAATGGCATGAGCATTACAGGCGACAATCCCACATCACACCCCGATGCCTGTCAGTCTCTATAGGGTGGGGCGTTATGGCCAGAAATCCTAACCCCCCAGGTGTTCGCTATATTTTCACCCAAATTTTCAACATGTTTTTTGTGACCCCACCTTATGAACAGTGGCAATATCAGTTCGTTAGCGAAGCTGATTTTGCACAGTGACTACGCCATTTGGCACCACGGGTGCGAAAACACATTTTGAACAGGATGTGAAAAATGACAGCTGTACTGTTCATGGGGAGGTGTAAACAAATGGCAATGTTGAACATCTGGAGTGAAAATATGAAAAAACTGGTGGTGACAAGCGTGCGTAGAAACTGTGCAATGCACAACCATAATGTAATTAGTTTGGGGATTTTTTTTTTTACAGCAGATTGTCAGCACATGTATTTTGGGACCTCTGCTCATGAACAGTGGCACTGTGATTTTCTTAATCTGTCCTGAGCACTGATTTCCCCACAGCCACCACACATTTCTGCACCGGAAGTGCGAAAACACATTTCAGCCAGGGTGTAAAAAATAACAGCTGTACTGTTCATAAGGAGGTGTGGAAAGATGCCAGTGTAGAAAATCTGGACTGAAAATATTACAAATTTGTGAACTTATGAGGGTGCGTGGAAACTGCGCAATGCATGCTTGTAACACAGTCATTTTATGGACTTTTGTCACCAAATTTTCAACATAGCCATTTTAAGACCTCTGCTCATGAACAGTGTCACTGTGATGTTCTTACTTTGTCCTGAACATTGATTTCGCACACCGACTGCGCCATTGTGCGCTACATGCGTGAAAACACATTTTGGGCAAGATGTAAAAAATTATAGCTGTACTGCTCATAAGGAGGTGTGGTAAAATGGCAATGTTGAAAATCTGGAGTGCAATATTAAATATTTGCGAAGTTACAAACACGCGTAGGAACTGCGCAACACACGCTTGTAAAACAGTCATTTTTGGGAATTTTTTTGCCAAGTTTTCAACATAGGGTTTTGGGGGTCTACCTCATGAACTGTGATACTGTTGTTTTGTTACTCAGTCCTGAAAGGTGGTTCCATGCAATGAGCGCGAAATCACCTTTCGGGACTGAATAACAAAATGACAGTGACTGAGTTAATGAAGTGGGGCCCCAAGAACCCCATGTTGAACATTTTTTTAAAAATTCCCCAAAATGGCAAGCTATGTGTCACAAACCCACTCAGCAGGCCAGGCCCTCTACTCCCAAAGTGCCAACCTCCGAGTGCAGTCTTGTGAACAGTTTAACAGAACAAGGCAACCCTCTTGTCTGTTTTGTGAGTTCGGATCAGCCTTTGGTCTCCAGTCTTGGAGGGATTCAGACTGTGAACCTCTTGCTAGCATACCCAATGCACAGGCTCAGATACTTCTGTCTTCAAGGAGCCAGATATCTTTGCCTAGGGACACCTAACCAGGTATACAGAGATGAACCCTTAAAAACTTTAATAAAGACCTCAGATTTAAACGCTTCTCTTTCCAGTTTGGTGCCACCATTCAAGCTTATGCTTCATGTCAGCTACAACCATGTATACTCTTCTTACATGTGAAGGAAAATCAAAGACAGACCAAGTAAGCTCTAAAAAGAATTTTACTACAATAGATAAGAATATGTAAATCATACAATACAGAACTGTTATATCACAAGACATACACTTTTTTTAAAAGAACAAGGTTTAAACAGTGCAAGTTCTTAGATTTGACTCTCTCTCTAAACACCTGTTTAAAAGTGCTCACGATCTTTCCTTGTCAGAGTCTAGGTAAAAGACTCTAAGTAAAACAGAATTATCCCTTAAAGTAAACTGTATTTGCCAACCCTTTTGTGTGAGGTCATCTAGCTCCTCCTCTGTCAGATTATATATAAAAATATATTTAATAAAAAAAAAATGATGTCTTTTCAAAGTATTACATTTTGCAACCACAGCATAACTCATATGTTTCAAATGACATATCTTTGATCCATGCTGCATCCTCCCTCACACAGGCTTCACAGGAGCATTTACAACCTTGCAGCAGTTTCCTAAACCATGGTTTCCCCTTTAGAATGTCATAAAAATGGATATGGTCAACTCAAGCTTCTACCACCCTGTAATTAGGTTCAGGCCTTCCACGTAACACCTGGTATCTAAAAAACTGAGTGTGTGTGATCTCACATGCTGTGTCAGTATTTTCTCATGGCTTTCATCTGAAACCTGGGTTGGGGGGTGAGGGAGGTCACTCCTAAAGCATCAGATTTTCAGCAGAGACAGTCAGTAATACATTTTATATAAAAAAATGATACAGCACTCAGAACTGGCTGTCCATGTCACAATTCCTCCCCACCTAGACTGAATTTGGGGGTTCTATCCCCTGCATGGGATGAGCTTCCCAAATCAGTTCACTCCTCATAGACCTAGACAGCCCATCTGAGTTCTGGTTCTTGGCTCTAGCCCTGTGTAAGATTTTTAGATCATACCCTTGTAAAGCAAGACTCCATCTTAGCAGTCTCCCATTGTTCTTCCCCATCTGCGTCAGCAAAACCAGGGGGTTGTGGTCAGTCTACACCACAAAATGCTGCCCATACATGTATGGCTCTAATTTCTTTAGGGCCCACACTATGGCAAGACACTCCTTTTCCACTGTGGAGTATGCTTGCTCCTTGGAAAGTAGCTTCTGACTCAGGTACACCACTAGGTGATCTGTCCCTTGGCTGGACATCTGACTCAGTACTGCCCCAATACCCATGTCTGAGGCGTCCGTTTGAACTATAAAGGTTTTGCTATAGTCAGGACTTGTCAAAACAGGAGCACTGCACAGTGCCTCCTACATTCTGGTTAAGACTTCCTCACAGGCTGGGCCCCAGGAAAGTTTCTTTGGCATCTGTTTCTTTGTCAGATCAGATAGGGGAGCACCCAGGGCACTGTAATTGGGTACAAATTTTCTGTAGTACCCTGCTGTCCCTAGAAAGCTCCTGACCTGCTTCTGGGTTTCTGGTCTGGGCCATGCCTGGATTACCTCTATCTTTATTTGGTTAGGACGGAGCTGTCCCTGGCCTGCCACATGCCTGAGGTATGCCACTTCCCCCATGGCCACCTGGCACTTCTAACAAGAACAAGGTTTAAACAGTGCAAGTTCCTACTTACAGTACTTAGATTTGACTCTCTCTCTCTAAATACCTGTTTAAAAGTGCTCACGATCTTTCCTTGTCAGAGTCTAGGTAAAAAGTGGTTAAGTAAAACAGAATTATTCCTTAAAGTAAACTGTATTTGCCAACCCCTTTTGTGTGATGTCATCTGGCTCCTCCTCTGTCAGATTATATATAAAAAGATATCTCATAAAAAAAAACACATGATGTCTTTTCAAAGTATTACATTTTGCAACCACAGCATAACTCATATGTTTCAAATGACATCTCTTTGATCCAAGCTGCATCCTCCCTCACACAGGCTTCACAGGAACATTTACAACCTTGCACCAGTTTGCTAAACCATGGTTTCCACTTTGGACTGTCATAAATATGGATATGGTCAACTCAACCTTCTACCACCCTGTAATTAGGTTCAGGCCTTCCACGTAACACCTGGTATCTAAAAACTGCGTGTGTGTGTGTGATCTCACATGCTGTGTCAGTATTTTCTCATGGCTTTCATCTTTCAGCTGAAACCTGGGGGCGGAGGGGGCAAGGTCACTCCTAGAACATCAGATTTTCAGCAGAGTCAGTCAATAATACATTTTATATATAAAAAAAATTATACGACACTCAGAACTGGCTGTCCACGTCACAATATGCACCAAAGTTGAAAAAGAAAACACATTTATGCCATTATACAGCTTACAGGCATTTCTCCAGTTCGCGGTCAGCTTTGAAGAGTGCAGACGTGTTCCCGGTCCACGGAAGATCATCGCGCTGGGCTCCGGAGGTAAGTATGGGGTCAAAGGGGTGTGGGGAGGTGGGTGCGCAGAGGGTGGGTGCGGGTTGGGGAAGGGGCAAGACAGTCAATGAAGGACCTTTTTTTTTTTTTTTTACAGGTGTGTTTTTTCTTATTCACAAACACGACGTGGGACATTTGCCATGCTGGGGTGGGCTCCCTGGGCTCCCAGCGTGGCACCTAGAAGTCTGTTTTTTTGGGGGTACAGTGGAGCCAATGGGGGATTAGGTACCCCCATTAGCCATATGGACTTTTGCCATGCTGGGGTGGGCTCCCAGCATGGCACCTGGAAGTCTGTTTTGGGGGGGCAGTGGAGCCGACAGGGGATTGGGCACCCCCATCGATCATACAGTGTGTAGTGGTGGAGGGGAGCACATGAGTATGCTTGGGTGAGCTCCCAGGGTGCTACATAGGTCTCACGTGGGGAGCAACGAACTGTCTATGACATTTCAGATGCAGTGCTAACGTGTAGGCAATTTGCATACTGCCGACGGCAGTATGCAAATTACCTACACGTTACCACCGCTGATTGTGGTGGTGTTTTCCTCAGAACTATATGCCACTGCATCTGAATGGCTGTCATAAACAGCTCGGACATTCATTGGCACCGTGCAGCCACGCTTGCAAAAGGAAGCAGGGCATTGGAAGTGGGGGAGGCACACCTACGAAAACTCGTATGGTGGCAGTATGTTTCTTGCACATGCATGCAAGAAAACATAAAAATGGTGTCCCAGAACTAATTTCCTGTTGACAACTCTGCAAAAGTGTTTCTGGAGGTCAAACTTCATCTCAGAGTTAACCCAGTGAGTTCCAAATAGCCTTTAGCAATCATTTCAATAATGTAGCGATATACATTTTCAAACCAGTGAACCCAATTTCACATAAAGATCCACATATATTTTTATAACCACTGAAATGCAAGGGGGAAGAAAAGACAGAAACTGCAAGTGAAGGCAGGGGGATAGCGGGGGGGGGGGATCGCGAGACTGTCAGAGTAGTCAGTTCCTAGGTCTCACAAGAAAATCTGATTGCGCAATCAGACAGACAAGAGACAGAAAAAGAGAGGATAGAACATACCTTGCGTTTAACTCTTTATGTATAACAAATGGGACAGGGTTTTATTTAACCCTGTCACAATCTGCCAGTAGAGGGCACTGCCGTGTTTGATAGCTGTTTTTCCAGTTAATATAGTGAACCTTTCCCCTGCTAATGTTCATTTCTTTTCAAGCGTGCTGCAGGCTTGTGCGCAAGAGACAGTGTGCAGGTGGCCAGAGATTAGTAAACTGCTTATCGTGTCAGCAGCATCAACTGTGATGTGAGATAATGCATTTATTAAAAAAAATATATATCACAAATTGAAATCAGTTCACTGGAGTGCGGGTGGATGAAAGGAGAGTCAGGTGTCTTACAGTAGTGCTGTGCACATGACGTTCTAGCACTACTACTCTGAAGAGAAAGAACTTTTTTTTTAAATGAAAAGAATATTGTAAGTGACTATGTAAGTGTGTCAGAAATTCTTGATAATATTGCCATTTTCTCTAGTTCTTGGCACTCAGTTTGTATTTGTGGTTGATGGGGGGGCACTTGCTAAGTGAGGGGAAAAAATAGCTAATATTTAGCATTCAAACTGAGTTGGGCACAGGGATTTTTTTGGTGGTGTGGCACATTGGGCTGGCATTTGTTCTTTGCCAGGCTGTAATGGTACTTATGTACCCCACAAACATGGATCTCAGCCAGTCAAATAGCAGGAAATCTTCTGCCCATTTTATAAATGATGACAGTGCCTCTCTGGCAAGATTAGTTCTTCCAATGAAGATTATACTTTCTGTTAGATTTTATTACTCCGTTTTTAACTTCAGCAGATGACATTGTGATTTGATGGGGCATTGTGCAAGCTGTTCTCCCACTGGTTAAGCGTTCCTTTGTGACCAGCCTAAAGTGGAAATAAATGCTGATAACTCATCTAAGATTGAAATAAATTATTTATTTACACTTCAGGCCTGTCACACATGAAAATAAATGCATTTATTTGCAAAATTCTCACTGTTGTTACATAAATATTGGATACCCAATGGCCAAACTCGGAATATGCCATTTACCAACATAAGCGAGGGGGCAGAACCACAACTAATGAGTGGCAGAGTCACAAGTGAGTTATTAAAGTCCTGCCCTCTCACAAGTGATGACATATGTCATATTCTGAGTGAGGTCACTGTGTATCCATTTTATACAACTTATTTTAAATTGTATCTCTTTCATAGATTGTAGATCTTTCAGGTTACTTCTTTTAATGAAGACTTAACTGTTTCAAGTTGATTTCACTGCCCTGCTTTGAGTGCAGAAGAGGTCACTGTGATGTCCTCAGGCATTGCTCAAGCTGCTGTCTCATTGGTTGAGAGCTCCTTTATGACTTCAAGTGATGATAAATGGCGATGACCCACCTAAAATAATGATACATGATTTATCATCATTTTAGGTCTCCAGGCAATAGAAATAAATCATTTATCTGTAAGATTTCATCTGCACTTACATTGAATAAAATTATGAACTCCAGTGCTCTGCTAGTAATTGGCTGCCCTATTTAACCTAAGGTGTTAAACGCTTACCTCATACTTAACAAGGACATCCCTGGCAAAACTGGCAAGACAGACAAGCAAGCTGACTTTTTCAGGAAAAGTGGCAGAAACCACTCAAGTCCTCCAAAGGGATGTCAAAAATGGATGAGGAAATTATACTCTTAAAGTCTGGAACCAGTTCAGAAGGAACCCATAATAAAGGAAAAAAAAATATCTGATTGTCTGTGGCCCTGCAGTTGGCTTAAAAAATTAGCTAAGGAGTAAACTACCACTTTGAGCCAAGACTTACTTACATCCAGCATTCCTAAAGAAAGGAAATTGTTTTTCATTGGGATTTGTTTTGCAGTTTAAGTTTAATTATAGCTAGCTAGGGCAGCCAAGGGCCAGGCCATCTAATATAGTGCCACTACTGTTCGATTGTAGAGCTGGGCAACTGGATCAAGGGGAAGTCGTTTGTTAGCTGACCTGTTTAGTATGAATTCATTATATTTTAATTTTTGTAGTGCGGTTTCCAATTCTTGTTATATCCGGTGTGTATGACCCCCCCCACCCTCATCCCCATATTTTGCGATCGATCAATATTTTTGAAGTGATAGTGCACCTCGCTGGGCATGGACACCCATTCTGGTTAAGTAAGGACATTTAAAACTTGACTAGGAAAGGGTTATTAATGTACTATTAACGTTGCCACCTAATGCCACCCTTTGAACCCTGAAAATAAAGTCAGATTTGCCTTGAGGAAGTTTCTTTACCTGAAAGAGAGTAGAAAGTTCAGCTGGCAGCCAGTCTTCTCTTTTTTTAGCAGGTAACCTGCCTGCTCCCCGGCGCGCCCTACTACGCTTGCGTGAGCGCTTTCTGACAAAGGCACGCCTTTGTTTCTTCCCCTTCACAATAAACAGGAACACTTTCTGGCAAGGAAGGGGCCATGTCTTGGATTCGCTGCTTCACCTGTTGAACGTGCTGATAACTGAAAGCTGGTGACTCGGTTACAGAGAACAAAGTCGAGGCAGGAGTAAGGACGGGCCTGTCAACTGACACTGGACAAATAATTAGACCGTTTACATTTAATTAATTAGTTGTATTATAAAGATGCCTCTTGGACTGAGGGGAGAAAGAAGAAGAAATCCAAGTCGAAGGAGAGCTCGACTCTTGTAGAGAATGAAGAAGTAGACGGGCGGGGAGGATCCGATGGGGGTAATGCAGCCAAGGCGGCTGCCAATGGCGCTGGGTTACCCCCTCCTCCTGCCAGGCTGCGCCCCAAGTTGGTTTTCCACACGCAACTGGCCCACGGCAGCCCCACCGGCAGGATCGAGGGCTTCACTAGCGTCAAGGAGCTGTACGCCAAGATAGCTGAAGCATTCGAGATTCCCACCTCCGAGGTTAGTGTGTCATAATTTTGTCCTGCGCTACTACATTGTCTAGTGTGCATCCCGTTTTTTCCCCATGGGAATTTCAGTAATTTGCAGGAGGTACCGGTATAAAAAGAAAAAAACAAATCAGTGGTGCTAACTAGGGATGAGTACCAGTTTTGAGATTTACTAATTTTGAGGGGAAAATAAACAGTGCCTAACAGTCCCTGCTGTTCATCATTTCAAGAAAACGTTTGTTTGCACCTCTGTACAGGTGTTGTGCTAGTCCCTATGTAAGCAGTAATGCAGGACAGGGTGTGGGTTGTCTGGTGTGTCACCAGGGCAGCAGACCCAGTGAGGAAAACCACACCAGAAGTGGGTAAATCCCACTACAACCCACAATCTGGAGTGGATTATTGGGACTGTGCAATACATGGATGCTATTGGCAGATAAGTGCCTTATGGCCCATCCAGTCTGCCCTATCCCTCTTTCTAATGCTTAAGCTACCCTAGATGCTCTGACAAGTCCCCCACCCCATTCGCCCTAGCTTGATAATTCCCATGCCTGCAATGATTGCGCTGTTAAAAATTGGCATTAAGAAGTTATATAAAAGTTACATTTTATGTTTAAGTGTTATTTTTGTTATGGTAATATATCTCTCCTTCAAATTTAAAATCCATTGTTTCTAAGCAGAGTATAATGTTTTAAAACCTAGCCCCCTCCCACACCACCACCATCACTGGAAGCTGGCCTGTTTATTTTTGCTTTCTTTCTGCTTGTTTTTAATTTAATTTTACGGTAAAACAGAGAACGAGTGTGATATGAGTTATATGGGGCTGCAGTATTTTGTGAGCTATGAGAATGGTGCGAGCGGTTTGAAGTGAGAATGAGCATGTTGTTAGCAGTGGTCTCATGGTGGTACCATCTGTTGCAGAGAGATCTGCTGAGAGTAGGAAAAGGATTTTGAGACAATAATGGTGTGAGTGGCTGGTGCTTTGACCGGTGGTGGTTAATGGAAAGCAAGGCAAGTGGTGTTGGGATCAATGCTGCCAGTTTGATATTGTGTACTGTGGGTGGAGGTAGGCATGTAACTGGAAGTGAGTGCAGAGAGAGCTGTGGTTGGAGTTTGGTGGGTGGGGGTAGGAATGTAACTGGAAGCAAGCGCAGAGAGTGCTGCGATTGGAGTTTGGCTGCCTCTGATTTGCATTCTGTATTTTTGTTTTGTTTTTGTAGCCAGCAAGAGAGAGAGGGAGAGTGGTGTGAGTTGTAAAGGGCTGTAGTTGGTTGCGAACTGTGGTTGTGGTGTAGGTGGTCTGTAAGTGAGAAACAGCCTGCTTTTGAACAGTTGGCTTGGGGGGGGGGACAAATAATGGCAGGTTTGTTATGAATGTTTTTTGGGGGGTGGGGTGTACTGTATGTGTTGTGCTGCTGCCACCTTGACTGGCTGGAACTTTTTTGCATGGGTTGTAGTAGGTTTTATCCATGCTCAAAAGTGCCAGTCAGTCAATCAAAATCACAGATTCTTGGACCCCACTGTATAATTAAGCAATATATCATGAGATGGTGTGGGTGATGGCAGGATTTACCCATGTCTGATGTGGTGGTTTGCTCACGAGGCCGCTGACCGAGTGAGGAAACTACACCAGGCATTGGCAAATCCTGCCATCACTCACACCATCTTGTGGTATATTGCGATTATACAATGTTTTTAATTTTAGTATTTTCTTTGAATTTCCGCTGGCCTGTAAGGAGCAGAGGTAATGTGGTATTGGCCTGTTTGATCTTTTTAGTTGTAGTGATATGCATACAGCAGGAGGGATTGGCTGGCTGGCTGGCACTTCTTGTTAATGGGGTGATGGCACGAGTTGCGTCGTCGTGCCAGCCAATTGATCCTTTTAGTCACGTGATATGCGACAGCGGGGAGGGATTGGCTGGCTGGCTTTTTTTGCTATGGGGTGATGGCACAATTTACATATTGTAAATTATGCCAGCCAGCCAATAAGGATACAGTATTTTTAGAGCCATTGTATAATTAATATTAAACAAGGATGAGTTTTACATGGATAAGTTTTATTTAAGATGACCATGCAGTAGGTTTCAATTATATTTATCATACACAGTGAAGATTTCTGAATTGTACTTAAGCCCAGTTAAATAGCTAATAATCTGCGTTGTTGTTTGGCTATTGACCAAGCAAATCTTCAGTCCTCTGAAATACTATAAGTAGTTCAAACCATGAATTCTTCATGTAGAAATACGTTCTTCTGAAATCACTTGTCTTTCCTTTTCCCTTAACACAAAGTCATGTTTGTGGTCATGGCTACCATAGTCTGAGTCAGGTGCAGGAAAAATTCCCATTTACTGTAAAATATTTCAGATGTTATTCAGTTTCATTTACTTGTAGGAATCTTTAATCCAACTAGTGTTCTAAGCATTTTTGTCAGTGTTTGAACTTGTCTTTTCCCCACAAGAAGCTTAGAGGCTCCTTGTCTTTGTTTTGGCCCAGTCCTCAGAAGATTTCTGACTTGTCCGCAGATGTGGAGGGCTGAGAAAAGCCACGGAGTACCCCCTTCACGCAGGATGTGCATCACTGATGCACTCTGGCATCTACAAATATTGATGTGTACCCCTTCCACACCAGAGCCTGAGCTGCTGTCCCATCTGTCCCTGTACCCTGTGCAGGTGGGGATTCACCGTCACACCGGCATGCCCATCTGATTGGATGCCTGTGGTCAAGACAAGCTCCTCCCACTCTTGACACTCTCCCTTCCTTATTGCATGTTTCTGCACCAGCAGACTGCTGAGGGCATGGGTTGTGCATGCCATGTGGTATGCTGGTTCCCACAGCTGTGTGGCAGTGCATCCCACATACATGCAAGTTGCATGTTTTGGGTTGTTTTTGAGAATCTGGCCATTTTTCTGCATCATTGCCCACCTGGCTGCTTGATCAGGGTGTTGCCATTAGAGGTCTAATGTAGTCTAATGTGTGTCCCCAATGCTCAGTTATTTAATTTATATAATGTTTGGTACAGAATAAGCCCCATGAGATGAATATTTCTTTTGAACAGAAAATATATAATACAAAAACACTGATGGAAAAAAATATAAAGTTAAAACATTAAAAACAATTGCAAATATGTTGACATTTTTGTTTTAAAGAGCAGAGAAGGCAAACAAGTTGACACTGTTTCATAGACTAGAGTTCAATGTAGGGTCTTTGGACACCATCTGTTTCACAGGATAGGGTCCAAGGCTGCCACTGGGGAGAAAAAGCAGGGTCATGTGTCTGACAGTGGCTGAGGTCTGGAGGACAGACATGGAGCATCAGAACGTCATTAGCTTGGGAATAGGGGGTTTCAATCTTCTGGTGTTCCAGGCTGGCAATTTTTCCTGTTCTCTGTTCCTTCCCACTTCCCCTGACAGGGGCTGACACTGTGGCCTCCTACAGTGTCACTGACAGGCTAATCATGGTAGGAGGAACTGTTGCCATGAGAGCCAGGCAAGCCCCTTCCCCCCACAAGTCCAGTAGCACTGCCTCCACAGAGGGCCCCCTCCATTGGCTTTGCGGGGGTGTCTGGCTTTAGTCACAGACTTGAGTCTGTCTCTATGGTAGTGCTGTCCACTCATGCCAATGCCACCTGACTTGGCTACTACTTTTTTCAGTTATATTGTCTTTATGTAAACAGTAGTATATATACCTTTCTTAAACTTTTTTTTTTTTATAAAACCCAGATTTAAAATTCACAAAAACCACTTTCATTGTGTTTATGTTTAGTATGCAGTATTTTGAAATATGATCAGTTGTGGGGACATATGCCCTGTTAGGAGTGAAACCTCTGGAAGAATACCCATCATATGTTTCTGCCCCCAGGAATCCACTAATATCATTACTCTTGCAGTGCTCCCGTAAGCCAGCACTGCCCCAGAGAGAACAGAATGCTATGCTAATCATGGAATGATTAGCTGAGCATCTAATTTCAAACTGCCCAGTGCCAACTGCCTACATTCTACCTCAGATTTCTTCTCTCTGCTGCAAAGTTCAGATGCCCTGGAGATCTCACTCAATCAAGACAGATTCCTGTAGTACATAGAGCTAAAAAAAATAAGTAGTTTTGTTTTATTTTTTATTACTGCCTAGTGTCATTGTCCTTTAGTGTTTTATACCACATTAGTTTTAAATTTAAACTTGTTTATCGGTTCCTCACGGTTCCTTTGAACCAAGTGTCAACCGACCTTTTTTTATTTAATCGGAACCTTTTTAAAGGGTTCCAATTACTTTATTCTTTAATTTTATTTAATTTTAACTGCGTTTGAACCGAGGTTTATCGTTTATCCTCAGCGGTTTCTCGGTTCTGGATCCAATCAGAACAGATAGTTTTTTTCAATGTATTGGTTCCTGAACCAACCGTTATTCTGTTGAAACTGACCGCATATATTTAAATTTAGTCTATTTTTTTTTCTGTTATTGGTTCCTGTTTTTGTATAATGTCAGACAAGCCTAAAAAGAAAACAGGACCCCCTGGGTTCAAGAATTACTTGAAGTGTGCAAAGGTGTTTGCCAAGGCAGACAAGCATAATCTTTGCTTGATCTGCCTTGGGCAACAGCACTTCAATGAAGACTGTGATATTTGTAAGTCTTTCCTGTTAAGACAGTGGAAAACACAGGAGAGGCTTAAAAGAAAACTAGAGGAGGGGTCCATGGGCTCTAACCAGTCCACCCCCTCTGAGACTGTGGCTGTTCCTTCCAGAGCCTCTAAATCCACCCCTGATATGGGTGAGGGCTCTGGCAAGAAAGGCAATCAACCGTCTGACTCCCTGGTGCCTGCCAAAAAATTAAAGAAAACCAAACATGCTGAAATGCCTCAAGGGGTCCCTCAGGTTCCTATTAATGCTCCTTCTCCTGCTGAGTTGACACAGGCTTTCGCCTTACTCCAGGTGCTGCAGGGTTTATTACCCCCTCAGCAGCCAGTGATTACTACTGCTGAAAAAGCAACTGTTGTTACCCCTCTTTTGTGTACTGCTACAGTGGCAAATGAGGAGGGATGACCAAGATGAAGAGGGAATTGAACCTGAGGTGTCACCAGAACAGGTTTTTGGCTCCTCTCCCAGACCCTCAGAGGATTTCTCTTCCCATTTTTCTTTTGTTAAGAAAATGGTAGAGACCCTGGATCTGCTAACAGCTGAAGAGATCCAGGATGAAGAGGAGGTACAATTCATGGAGCTTATGGGGCTGACACCCTCAAAAAGGCTCCTTCTGCCTATCTACAAATTTTTTAAGAAGGGCATTTTAGAAATCCTAAAGGCTCCCAATACAGTCACACCCACAGACAAAAAGTGTGACAAGAAGTATCAGTTAGAAAGATCTGGTGCTGAGTTTATTTTTAGTCACCCAGACCACCATGGTATTGTACAGCAGGCTGCCTGTGAGAAAGCCAAAACTCCCTCATCTTCTCACCCCCCTAAGAAGGATTCATGTACAGCATGGCAAAAAAGGGGTACCTTTCGGCATCCCAGTCAATTCATCAACCTAGCTACCAGGCCTATGCAGCCCTTTATCAAAAAGCTCTGGCAGTCAGTAGTGGATAATGTTGAGGCTAACCCCTCTTTAACAGTGTCAGAGCAGCTAGACACAGCAAAACTGGGCTTGGAGGCTTCCAAATACCAATTTCAGATGGAAGCTGACACCAGTGATACAGCTGCAAAGTGGATGGCTGGTACCATTGCTCTAAGAAGATTTGCCTGAATGAGGGCTACCAACCTCACCCAGGACACCCAAACTAAGGCAATGGACTTTCCTGTTGAAGGCCACTCTCTTTTTGGTGCCCAGACTGAGGCATATATGAAAAAAGTAGATGAACATAAAGCTACTTTTAGGAGCAACTCGACCAGAGACAAGTCCACTACTTCAGCTTCATTTCTTCTAGGGGAGGCAGGGGCAGGTCCTCTTTTAGGAGGCCTTTCTTTCAGGTACAGGCTGTTTCCCAGCAGCAGTACCAACCACAGCAGACTGGATTTTACAGAGCTGGAGGTAGAAGGGGTTCTCTGAGAGGATCCCAATCTGCTCAGCCTCAGCAGCAAGCAAAACAGAACCCGTGACTTTTCCATTCAGGCAGCCTCTCCTCATCCTGGTGGAGGAAGACTCGACCATTATTTCCAGGAGTGGTTAAAAATAACCACAGACAAGTGGGTCATGGAGATAGTGATAGTGAGTCAGGGTCTCTCCCTTTGCTTCAAGTCCCCTCCTCCTCCAAGGTTAAAACATTTTGCACCAGCTCCCTTCTCAGAAAGAAAACTACTGGAGCAGGAGGTACAGGCCCTACTGCCGGCAAAAGCAGTGGAGTCTGTCCCCCACAACCCAAGAGGGCAAGGGTTCTAGTCCAGATATTTTCTAACAACAAAAAAGAATGGAGAGTGGCGACCTATACTAGACCTCAGACTGCTAAATAGGTACCTGGTAAAGCCCAGGTTCAAAATTGTCACAATGGCCATGATTTTGCCAACTCTGCAAAAAGGGGACTGGCTAGCCTCCTTGGATCTAAAGGATGCATATTTCCATATTCCCATAAGGGAGTCACACAGAAAGTATCTCAGATTCAGATTCCCCCTCAGGTCACTACCAGTTCTCAACACTTCCCTTCAGCCTTACCTCTGCACCAAGGGTCTTTACCAAGTGCATAGCAGTAGTAGTGGCACACTTCAGAAGACAGGGTGTCACAATTTTTCCTTATCTGGACGATTGGCTAATCATAGGGAAATCCCTCCAGCAGGTGTCAGACCACCTTCAGGTAACCCAAGATATGCTGCTTTCCTTGGGATTCCTTCTCAGCACCAGAAAGTCAGTCCTGACCCCTGTGCAGGTTCTACAGTTCATAGGTGCAGAACTGAATACAGTAGTGGGAAGAGCTTTTCTCCCTCAGGAGAGCGCAGAAATAATTCAGCTTCTGGCAGGCTCATTTGCTCTGGGCAGGCCAAAGCCAGCAAAACAGTTTCTTCAACTGTTAGGGCACATGGCTGCAGCAACATACACAGTGATAGGTGCCAGGTTTCAGATAAGAGATATTCAGTTCCACCTCAGAGCACACTGGTGCCAAAGGCGGGACCCCTCTCAAAGCCAGTACCAGTCACACAAACACTACTACAGGTCCTCCAATGGTAGCGGGAACCAGAAAGTTTAAGGGAAGGGGTTCCATTTCTGCAGGAGTCTCCTTCTCTGGTTCTCACAACTGATGCTTCCCTGCTTGGTTGGGGTGCTCTCTTAGGCGATCACTCCATCCACGGTACTGGGGAGAGTGCAGACTCACTCCTGCACATAAACCTGCTGGAGCTAAGAGCTGTTTATCTGGCCTATTGGGGTTTCTCTCATCTCATACAGGGAAAGGTGGTACAGAGCGTTGTGGGTTCAGTTCCCACATCTTGCACTTGGGTTAATATCCCAATACTGACGCTGTAGTGCAGCATGGGAGGGGTGCTGCACTTCTGAGGCGCCGTCTTTCGGATGAGACATTAAACCGAGGTCCCATCTGCCTGGATTGGTGGTAGTTCAGGTGGATGTTAAAGATCCCATGGCACTTATCAAAAAGAGTAGGGGAATTTCCCCGGTGTCCTGGCCAAATTTCCCTCATTCACTAAAAATACCACCAACAGCTTAATCTGGTTCAAATCCCATTGCTTACCATCTGTATCCCCCTCCCCGGTCGCCCCTGAAAAAGGGACTTCTAGGCCCAGTGGGCTTACCGGGTCAGCAAAATTCAACAAACAACAAACAAACAAGTCAGAACAGACAATACCACAACAATGTATTACATCAGCAAACAAGGAGGGACAAGGTCCACTCCTCTGTGCACAGAGGCAATGAAGATATGGAGCCTCGCTTACTCTCTACAGTCAGTTTATCTGCCAGGCAAGGACAACACCTTGGCAGATGCCTTGAGCAGGATAAACAAGGACCATCATGAATTGGCATTGAACAAGCAAATGATGAATGCACTTTTGAGGAGGTGGGGGACCACAGAAATAGACCTTTTTGCTTCCCAACAAAATCACCACTTACTCTTTATTGCTGCAGGACCCCAGTGAAGGGGACAGTTCCAATGGATGCCCTGATTCTGGATGGGACAGGCAGGTACCTCTATGCCTTTCCTCCTTTTCCACTGATACTCAGGGTGCTCATCAAGCTCAGGTCACAACCAGCTTCAATGATTCTGGTAGCCCTGGACTGGGCAAGGCAGCCTTGATATTCCCTGCTGCTCTCAATGTCTGTGAGCAAACTGATTCACCTCACTCAGAGATACAATCTACTAACTTCCTTTTCAGGGGAGGGTAGTGTACCCCAATCTCGGGTCTCTCAAGCTCAAGGCCTGGCTCTTGAGGACTTAGAATATGCAGATTGCCAATTCTCTTAAGCAGTTTTAGAAGCCCTTAAGGGTTACAGGAAGCCTTCCACCAAGAAAACCTGTGCCTCAAAATGGAAAAGATTTTCCATTTGGTGCAGTGACAAGGGTATAGTTCCAGCCCAGACTGGGATCCCAACCCTTCTCGATTATTTGTCTCACCTGCACTCCTTGGGGTTGTAGCACTCAACTCTGAAGGTGCACCTGGCTTTGGTTTCAGCATACCTTTCAGCTAGAAAGGATACCTCCCTGGAATTAAACCCTATATTCAAAAGATTCTTTAAAGGGCTCTCTCATTTGTTTCCCCCTTGCAGGGAACCAGTGCCAGCATGGGACCTTAATATTTGCATTACCCAGCTTATGCTTCCACCCTTTGAGCCTATGGCATCTGCAGAGCTTACATTTCTTACCTGGAATGTAGTTTTTCTGCTAGCAATCACTTCTGCCAGAAGGATAAGCCAGCTACAGGCCCTCTGTGTGGAAAAGGATTGTTTCTTTCCACAGGGACAAGGTAGTGTTGAGAACTAATAGGAAGTTCCTCCCCAAGATGGTTTCTGACTTGCATTTGAACCAGTTTATAACATTGCCAGTTTTGTTTACTGAACACTCTAGCTCAGGTGAGTGTAGATTGCACAGCTTGGATGTAAAAAGAGCACTGAGTTTTTACATGACTCATACCAAGATCATAGGCAGGGCAGACAACTGTTCCTCACATGTGGGGAAGTAGGTAAAGGTACTCCTGCTTCAAAAATCTAAATCTTCTCATTCCAAGGCAAAAATATGGGACTTCAGAGGAGCTGACTTTGATAAGATGGCCAACAGAGTTAAGCTAGCCCTGGCAAAAAGAAACACAGGTGAGGGGGTACAGGCAAAGTGGGCACGCATTAAGGATGCAATACTTGAAGCTACATCCCATTGTGTTAGACAGAAAAGGAAGTGCAAAAGAAGAAGGAAACCACTTTGTTCTCAAATACAGTAGCAGAAAAGGTCAGGAGCCAAAAGGCTGGCCTTCAGGAAATATATGGAACACAGCGGATGAAGATAGGAGGTATACCAAATCTCCCTAAGGGAAGCAGGGAAGGCAGTAAGGCAGGCAAAGTCCCAAACTGAGGAAACACTAGCACGAACAGTAAAAGAAGGTGACAAGACTTTCTATAGATACATTAGTGAAAGAAGGAAAGTCCAGAGGGGGTATTGCTAAGCTTAATGGAGAAAAGGGAGCATGTGAGGAGGAGGACCCTGTAAAGGCATCTATCCCAAATAGATACTTTTGCTCAGTATTTACTGAAGAGAAGGTAGGGCAGGGCCCACAGCTCAGCATCATGGACACAGGGGGGAGGGAGGTGAGCAGTACTCCCTTCACAAAAGAAAGGGTCCTACAAGTGCTTGCTAAGCTCAGGGTCGATAAGGCAATGGGACCGATGGCATACATCCCAGGGTACTAAGGAGCTAAAGGTGGAACTAGCAGAGCCATTAGCAGAACTGTTTAGTGAGTCTCTGAGCACAGGAGAGGTCCCAGAAGACTGGAGAAGGGCTCATGTGATCCCGCCCACAAGAGTGGTAGCAGGAGGAGGCGGAAACTACAGACCAGTCAGTCTTACCTCAGTAGTGGGCAAGATTATGGAGGCACTCCTTAAGGAAAGGATAGTGCAACACCTGGAATCCATAGGGCACAGGATCCAAGACAGCATGGGTTTACAAAGAAGGTCCTGTCAAACTAATCTCATAGATTTCTTTGACTGGGTAACCAGAGTGGTGGACCAGGGGAGCAGTTGATGTCACCTACCTTGACTTCAGCAAAGCTTTTGACACTGTTCCACATAGAAGATTGATAAATAAGCTGCGGGCTGAAGTTGGTCAACTGGGTGGCAAACTGGTTGATGGGCAGAAAACAGAGAGTGGTGGTAAATGGTATACAGTCAGAAGAGATGCAAGTCACAAGTGGGGTACCTCAGGGATCAGTCCTGGTGCCAGTCCTCTTCAACATCTTCATTAGGGACCTTGCAGATGGACTAGAGGGTAAGGCTTGTCTGTTTGCAGATGACACCAAGATCTGCAACAGAGTAGATGATCCAGATGGGGTGGGCAGAATGAGAAGAGATCTGGATAAACTGACAAAATGGTCAGAAGAGTGGCAACTGGGATTTAATGCAAAGAAGTGCAAAATCATGCACATAGGGAAGAGAAACCCTGAAGCCACCTATAGGCTGGGAGGGGAGTTGCTAGCAGTCACAAAGGAAGAAAGAGACTTGGGTATCATCATCACTGATGACCTGAAATCATCCAAGCAGACCTCTAAAGCAGTAGGTAAGGCTAGGGGGTGTTAGGGTGTATTAGTAGGGGTATCACAAGTCGTAAGAGGGAGGTAATAATCCCTCTTTACAAGACACTGGTTAGGCCCCATCTGGAGTACTGCGTGCAGTATTGGAGGCCACACCTTCACAAGGACATTAACCAAATTGATGCAGTCCAGAGAAGGATAACCAAAATGGTGCAGGGACTGCATCAGAAGACATATGAGAACAGATTTACAGAGCTCAATATGTATACCCTTGAGCAAAGGAGGGAGAGAGGTGATATGATCGAGGCATTCAAGCACCTTAAGGGCATTAACAAGGTGAAAGAGTCTAACATGTTTAAATATAAGAAAAATAGCAGGACAAGAGGACACAGCATGAGATTGGGGGGCTCATTAAGGGGAATGTGGAGGGAAATTTTTCACAGAAAGGGTGGTGGATGCATGGAATGGCTTACCACAAGAAGTGGTGGCTATGAATACAGTGCAGGGCTTCAAACAGGCATGGGATAGGCATAAGGGAGCAATACAAATGACTATGAATAGATAGACCACTGACAGAGCAAAGGCCGATGGCACATTTATAAGGTAGAAAAACAAATGGGCAGACTGGATGGGCCTTGCGGTCCTTATCTGCCGTCAACTTCTATGTTTCTATGTTTCTAAAGAGGACTATTTCTCAATGGATAGTCCAGTGTATTCAGTTTTGCTACTCAAAGGTAGGCAAGGTTCCTCCCTCTGGTCTTAGGGCCCACTCTACAAGGGGCACAGCTGCCACTATTGCAGCTGCCCGAGAGGTACAGCTAATAGAAATATGTAAAGCAGCTACCTGGAGGTCAGTCTGCTCCTTCACTAGGCATTCTAGCCTGGACACCTAGTCCAGGTGTGATGCCAGATTGGCACTGCAGTCTTGCAGAGTCTTGTTTCTAAATAGATTCTGGCCTACCTCCTTGAGGTACTGCTGCATAGTCTGCAAGAGTAATAATATTAGTGGATTCCTGGGGTTGGAAGAAAAAATTCTCACCTGTAGTAATCTTGTTTCTTCAAAAGGGATCCACTAATATTATTACTCCCTGCCCTTGCCTCCCCTTTCAGGATCAGTAACAAGAAAAATCCTTTCCACAGCTAAGATGTACAGTTGGAGTGCCATGCCACCTGCTGGCACCTTCAATTAATGTCCTAACTTGTAGGTTCTTTTCTAAAGTCATATCTGACTTAAGAGAAAAAGGGGACATTTGTTTATACTAGTCCTTTGGTTAATGTTATTTGCCCAGTTGGGCATTATTTTTCTATAATTATTTAAGTAGTGATTCACTTGTTCTTATGGCCTCTTTGCAGGCATCTAAGAAATCTGAGGTAGAATGTAAGCAGTTGACACTGGGCAGTTTGAAAATAGATGCATGAGCTAAACATTCCATGATTAGCATAGCATTCTATTCTCTCTGGGGCATATACTGGCTTAAGGGAGCACTGCAAGAGTAATATTAGTGGATCCCTTTGGAAGAAACAAGATTACTACAGGTGAACTTTTTTCCTTTTTTGTGTTTAATTCCATAAACATATATTTCATTTGCACACACAAAATGAAATGCAATAAATGCAAAGAAATGGATAATTGTTCTTTTATTGTCCTTAAAGGCATAGGACCCCTGTTTAGGTATCCAGAATGTAAGTTTACATAGCAATAAGGTACAGTGGTGAAATATTTTCTTTATAGACTTTGCCTGGATCAGGAGACTAGTGGTCCTTCATGGTAATTTATGTTTATTAAGGGAATAACATTGGGATATGGAGCAGTACCTCATTCTTTATTTCCTTTTCCTATTTCTATTGTACTGTATAAGTAAGCATTCTAGGATAGTCTTTCTGTATTTGGTTACCAAATGTAATTTTATAACCATGTTTCACAGTTGAACACAGAGGCAGACAAGGGGCCTGCAGAAAAGAGGATGTACTTTCTGGCTGCTACAATATTGAGATGGGTAGTGAGCTGCGCTATCCAACTATTGGTCCATATGGTGCTAAGTGAATCTGTGCTGCCCCAACATGGACCAGGTCTGAGTGTGGCCCGCAGGGAATAGCGCTGCCTCAAAAAGAATAGCTTCAAGTCCCCTGTAGGTCATATTCAGTATGAGCATGCAGATGAATCCATTGGGCATGCAAGGCACTAGGGGGCCATTTGCATACACCTTTATATTTTCATTTTCATGTGCACTGACCCTTAACAAAACTTCCAAAGTGTAACTCAGAACCACAGTAGTCCAGTTATCCCCCTCAATCTCCCGTTGTCACAAATGTAATCATTCCCTGGCGATCCAGTGGTCCCTCCCTAATACCCTGATCGCCCATTTCCTATAATGTACATATTTCTTGGTGCTCCAGTGCCCCCCCATCCTAGTGTCTGGCACTCCTCACAGCTACGGCACAGTCCTCCTCTCACCTCTGTGGCCACCACCAAAAGTTTTGTCAGTGAGTGCACGTACTGTAGAAACAGATTTTTCTACAGTAGCTGTGCTCACTGACCACTCATACGGCAGCCAGCCATATAGGTGAGAGGAGGGCTATGCCAGTTGCCATATGCAGATGTGTGTTGCACTAGACACTTTGGTAAGGGGGGTGTGGGGAAGTTGGCTGTGAGCATGTGGGCCAAGTGGGGGGCTGTTGAAGGGGGGAAGACAGTGGACCACCAGGTAATATGTAAAATATAAGAATGGGTGATTGGAGGAGGGGGAACTACTGGACCACCAGGGAATAGTTTACACTTGGGAGAACAGCGATAGGGGGTGGGTGGCTGCAGTACAGCCACCCTGCCTTTGGGGGGAGCTGTGGACTTAGCACCTAGTTAAGAAGAGGTTTATGGCAGCCGTAAACAGCACTGCCTGGGTTACTGTTTACTTCTGGTACACACCTTTGAATGTCTTGCTGGGTCAGTATGAATGAGGGAACCCCCTCATTTGCATAGGTGCAATGGTATTTAGCTGCTGAGTTTGGGGTGTGGGGAGGCGCTCCCAAGGCCTCTGAATATGGCCTCCCCAGAAGCACTTGCACAAACCCGGGTTATCGCCTGCGCTAACCTTTGAATATTCTCTAGGCCTAAAATGCTGTATATGTTACAAGATCATCTAAATTTATTTAATTTTATTTAGGATAAAAGCCATTGAGCATACGGCTCATTTACAGCAGTATCCCGGCTATTTACATAATATAAAGAATAATTACAAGCAGTAAGGCTTAGGTTTTCAACTAGGCTTGAGAAACTATTTTGTAATAACCTTTTGGCCAGAAAATGGAGAGTTTGCCATATGGAGAAAGGAGGGCAGTAGTTCCAGTTATAGAGACAGGCATAACTAAAAGTATGTTGGCCTCTAGATGGTTGGATTCTGAGCTCTGAAATGTTGACAATGGGTTATGTATGTTCTGAAGTTTGAATGTTATTGTTGTAGAAATTAAAATGTATGTTTCATGAAAACGCATGCTTCTGAAGTAAATATTTGAAAACAAATTTTACTTAAAGATTTCTATATTTATTGTTAATGAACTACTGAGAGGTTGTTGGTACATTAGTGTGTGGATGATTGCATTATAAGCAGGATCATATTCGCAGTGTATAGTATTCCACATGGAAAGAGATACTGCTCCTTTGAATTGGATTCTGTAGGCCCAATGAAGCAGAGACTTTGCACTGAAAGACTGTATAAGTTACTGATATACCTGCATCTTCTAGAAGGATGTTTTGTCCACCAACATCCTAGGAACTCAAGCACCATGTTACTGAGATTGGGCACTCAAAGGGTCTTTTCTTCGTGCCTCCATCTTATATTTGAGTTGTGTGTGGTGGTGTGTTTTTTTTTTTGTTTTTTTTTTTTGAACCTTGTTTCTCTCTAAAGAAAGATCCATTTGAGTTGCATTTCTTTCAAGGGGAGTCTAAATGATGTGCTGTTTTCTTGCTATACAAAGTGTATGCCCATAGTGTCATCTGAAGAAAGTATTCTGTCCTTACAAGAAGCAATTCTGAAAAAGAGAATTTAATTTTTGTTGTAAATTTGATTGCTTTTCCTAAATGTTTCTAAAAGTTTCTCTGGTTTTAGTGATAAGGATGAGTCCTTTCCTGCGGATAAAGGCAGTTGCTGCTGCTGCTGCTGCTGTTTACTTGTTCTTTGAACTGTATAATTACCCCTACTGGTAAATAACTGATAGAAATTTGTAACTTTCACAGGGTGTGTTCATCTGGAAGAATGCAAACATGATACAGTTACTGTGATGAGGTGTTGTTTTTTTTTTGTGCTGCATCAAGCTAGATCATACATGTTTGTATCCCATTAATAGAAATTCTAATATTTTACCAGTACAATACAATATTAACTGTGTTTTTTTTAAATGTCTGCACCTAGCAAAAAGTAAGGCAAACTGAGGACAGCATCACTTTATGTGATGTACAGTGTAGGTCTTATCAGCAGATGTTTTTCTTCCCTAATGCCGAAAGGTACTGTACATAAATCACAAGTAAACTGGTGTTGGACAGGCCGTAGATGAAGAATGATCAGTTTGGCACATTAACTGTTCTGTTTTATGATGTTTTCTTCCTTTATAATATCCCATTCAGACCACCGCAGTCCCTTTTTTATCTCCCTACTTCTGTGAGAGACAGGGTTGTTGTAACTGTAGACCTTTTGCTACAGACGTCATGCCTGTCATTGTAAAAGGTGGTGACTGTGATTCTCCATAGCCGGAAGGGCGCACGGATGTTCTACCTGCTACATATTTGGGGCCAATAGATACATGTGAGAAACCCCTAACTTAATTTATATCAGTTCGTATGATGCTTGCTAATGTGATTCGCTTCACTCACTACCCTTATTCTAATCCTCTACAGAATGGCTACATAAAAGGGGTCAAAATCAAAGTTTTGCAGCCCCTAGCCAGCAGGGCTAGTGACTGAAAAAATGTACTGGCTCAGCTGGTATAGTTACTGAATATTACCTTCTCCAGTACACGCCTGCAGGACTACTTAAAATGCTTACATAACATACTGTATATTATTACTTAAAACATTTCTGGTTGTTGTGGTTTAATCTCTGCTATTGTATGTGCTGTTACTCATATTATTATATTGCTTTAATCCTATTGCACCTGTTATTTTGAAACACATATATTTGTGCTTTCTGGTATTTATAGCTTTTGTGCTGATGTAACTTAATGCTTTAAAACTTTAATGAAAACATTAACTGCAAAAACAAAAATATAACTTTATTTTTTGTTTAACAATCAGATGGTCAGTTTGTCTGAAAAAGAATCAGTGTCCCTATTCAAAGGTAGTATCCTCTGGGGACTTATTTAACTCTATTAATACATAGCCAGACAGATGTTTTGTTCTCCTTTTCGGGTCACTCGTAGTGATGGAAGGAAATCCCTGTTTCGTAGAAATATAAAATAGGGATGTTCTGACTATAGGACAGATTTAAATAGTGATACCTTAACCAAAACACATTTAGCATTTGTCATCCTAGTTCAACTACGTCTTAAATATTGGAATTTCAGTAGATTTTTTCCCCCTCACACAAACCCCCTCTCTGTTTGGCATCCTAATACTGTGTTTGTGACATCAGTCTGTCAAAACAACTGTGGTGCTTCAAACATGATTATAATTTCACTGCACATGGCAACAGTAGGAGCTGGTGGTTTCTGAGAGAGGAGCGATCCTCTAATCCACAATGGGAAGGGAAATATAGCAACAAGACACTTTATGTGATCTGGAGACCACATCTCTGGAAGGACATAGACAGAGTGGAGGCAGTCCAGAGGAGTGCAAACTAAAATGGCGCAGGGTCTGCATCAAAAGCCCTATGAGGAGAGACTAAAGGACCTCGGTATGTACACCCTAGAACAGAGGAGGGAAGGAGGGAGGGAGGGTGGCATATGATAAGAGATGTTTCAGCACCTCACCAGGCTAAATAAGGTACAGAAGGGGAGTAGTTTTCAGAAACAAAGGTACTCAAGAACAAGAGGACATGCTATGAAGCTGGGGGGGGGGTAGATTCAGGAAAGATGTGAGAAAGTAGTTCTTCACAGAAAGAGTGGTGGGTTTCTGGAATAGCCTTTCAGCAGAGGTAGTGGGGGCAAAAACAGTGGTGGGGTTCAAGAATGCATGGGATAAACACAAGGGAATCATAGTGGAAAGGAAAAGGGGGAAGGAGAAAGAGCTGTAGGTAGGGCATGGTCTGATGTAATAGTGTAGTAGGGAGAAACAGGCAGACTGGATGGGCCAAGCGGTCTTGATCGGCCATCAAATTCTGTGTTTCTAAGTTTGTTTAAATACTGTTTTGTTTATTAAAGGAGTGTGAACCTTAGAAACTTAGACAATGATGGCAGAAGACCAACAGTCCATCCAATTTGCCGGAGTTCCTATTTAGCCCCAGAACCTACTGTCTCTCCTCACCACCCCCCCACCATTCCCCTCCCAGCTTCTCCTGCACTGAGCAGCCACTATGCCCTTCATTCTGTCCCAACTGTGCTTGAACCCATCAACAGTTTCAGCACCAACCACTTTGGCAGGCAGACTGTTCCACGGCTCCACCACCCTTTCTGTAAAGTCATATTTCCTCTTGCCCCTTCTAAGCCTTCTTCCTGTCAGTTTCCACTCATGTCCATGTGACTATGAACTAGTATTCAAGCTAAATATTTCACTGCAGTTAACATTATTAATTTATTTTAGGAACTTGAAGGTCTCTGTCAAATCTCCCCTCTCTCTCTCTCTCTCTTCTGGTCTCTAGCGAGTACATGTTCAGTGTCCTGAGGTGCTCCTCATAGGACCTGCCCTGTTGGTGTGTAATCATTTTTGTTACCCTGTGCTGCACTGTATCCAATCCATCTCTGTCCCTCTTGAGGTGAGGACTCCAGAACTGGGTGCAGTACTCCAGGTGTGGCCTCACACTAAGGATCTACATAGGGGAAGTAATACCTCTTCCAGTCTGCTATCAGTACCCCTCCTGATTACATCCCAGCATCCTACTTTCTTTGCTGTATACTTTGTTGCACTGACTCTACTGTTTTAGGGATGCACAAAGTAGGTGTTTTGATGCCTTTTATGGGACCAAGAAAGATGTACAGAATATCCTTAAGCTTTTGAACTCGCACAGAGTTTTTCTTCAGAAGGAATATTCCTTCTGAAGAAGAACTCTCTGTGAGTTCAAAAGCTTAAGGATTTTCTGTAAATCTTTGTTGGTCCAATAAAAGGTATCCAATCACCTACTTAGTGCATCTTGTTGTACAAGAACTAATACGGCAACAAACAATTTTGTTTAAGGGAGTCACTGATGATCACTTCAGGGTCCTGGTCCTGTTCCTCAGCCATAGTGCCAAGTCTCACCCCACCTATCCGGTACTCTGTCCTGTGGTGGTTGTTCCCTTGGTGCATTACCTTGCACTTTTTGGTGTTGAATTTCAACTGCCAAAACTTAGGCTACCACTTTAGCTTTTGTATGTCACTCTGTAGTTCCCTTATTCCCTCTTTGCCATCCAACGTTCCACAGAGCTTAGTGTCATATGTGAAGAGACACAGCCTGCACTGGATACCCTCGCCAGTGTCACTGATGGACATATTGAAGAGGACTGTCCCAGCACAGATCCCTGTGGTACCACACTCATGGCATCCCTTTCTTCTGATTTAACCCCATTAACCACTACTCTCTGATGCCTCCACTTACCTACTACATTAACTATGACCTTGTCTGCATCCAGTTCCTCCACCTTCTTTAGCAGACATCTGAGAGGCACAGAGTTGAAAGACTTGTTGAAGTTTAAGTAGAGCAAATTCACAGTTTGGCCCTTGTCCAATTTCCTCATCACACCCTGTCAAATAAAACTATATCAGGTTATCCTGACAAGAACTCCCTGCCATAAATTTGTGCAATTTACTGTCCTGGAGGCTCTCGCTGTCCAAGTAGTCCTCAAGATTCTCTTTGACTAGTGACTCCATCTGCTTCCCTGCAATAAAAGGTAAGACTGAGAGGTCTGTAGTTCCCTGCATGTTGCTACTCTCTTCCACATTTATGGAGCACAACTGCATCTACCACCCTCCAATCCTTCGGAACTATCCCCATCCTTAGAGAGCTGTTGAATAGACCTACCAGGGGCCCAGCAAGTTCTGCTACCAACTCCTTGAGTAACTTCAGATGCAACCTGTCTGGTCCCAGGGCCTTATCAATTTTTAGTGCTGCCAGTCCTTTCTGGATCCTTTTGCTTTTAAATATTGGCTGACTTCTCTCTGGGACCCCCATATTGGCCGCATTGCCACTCTGGCAAGAGTCCACCATTCTCCTTAATAAAACTGAGCTATAGTAATCATCAATGATGGTGGCCTTTTACCTGTCCTCTATCACCCTACCCCCCCGTGAACTTTATGATTCTGCCTTTCTTGTTTCCCTACTATCGGAAGAATTGTTTTTCTGCTCATGACCCCCTTCACAGTGTGCAGTTCTGTGTCTGCAGTTGCCTCCCTAACCACCCTCTCTGCCTCCCTATTTTTCAGTGTGTATTCTCCCCAGTCTTCCTCCCTCTGCTTTTCTTTACACTTGCAGAATGCACTTTTCTTTGCCCTCGCTGCTTCCCAGACTCTTGCCAAGAACCATTACAGTCTCTTGAAGCTGTTCTTTTTGGTTACCATTCTCCTGCATCACTTGGATGCCTCAAGCATGGCTCCCTTACTTACCATCCATCTCTCTTCCACCCCCCATGTTGTCTACCCTAACTATCTTTTTCCTGACCGGCTCCCTTCAGCCTTGACGTCCGCCCTTCTGAAATCCAGGACTTCAGCTCTTGATTGGGGTTTCTGGACCAAAAGGCTAGTTCAAACCAAATGAAGTTATGGTCATGGTGCCCCTGTTCTTACAGCTCCAATCACCTCCGAGTTGATGAGGACCACATCGAGAATTGCAGTCTGCCTGGTGGGTTCCTTAACTAGCTGTACCAGCAGACAGTGCTGAGAGGCATCCAACAAGGCCTGCCTTCTGGTGCTCCTGGCTAGTAGAATATCCCATTCAGTGTTTGGCAGGTTCAGATCATTCACCACCACTACTTCCCCCTTGGCCACCACTCTTTCATGTTCTTCCCTGAACTCTCTTTTCCTCACTTCCCCTTGCCTGGAGGTCTATAGATCACCCCCAAGTGCAGTTTCTTGCTTGAGGTTGCCACAAGTTGCACCCACAACAACTCATTTTTTCTATTACTACCCCGATACACCCATCTTCTGCCACCTCAATGCTGTCCTTGACAAAAAGGCCTGCTCTTCCCCCTCTGCCTGTTCCTCTGGTCCCTCCTAAAACAAGTACCCAGGGACTGTCGGGTCCCAGTCATTTTTGTGAAGCCCACATTTCTGTGACTGCTACTAGGTCCACCTCAGTATCCGCAATCAGCACCTGGAGCTTGCTGATTTTGCTAGCCAGGCTTTTGGCATTAAGGCATTCCCCCTTCCATCTGACACATAATCGTCCATTGCTGCTTTACTTTTCATGTGCGCGTAGGGGGGTGTGTGTGTATATGTATGTGCTTGCATACTTTGCATTACCCCTCTTTAATGTCTCCCTACCTAGTCTAGTTGGAGTCATTACCCCCTTTGCACCTGCTGTGTTGCTACAAGCCCCCAGATGTGGGGGAGTACTAGCTAGGATCCTCTTCCTCTCACCTGCCACCATGGTTCACCTAGTTCCAGTCTTCCCTGCAGTCACATTTAAACATCTGATATAGATGTCAAACTTCTGCCCCAGCGCACAGGCCTCCTCTCTTGTCAGATGAAGTCTGTCACCCTTGAAGAGTTTTCTATCCCAGAAACCCCTCCAGTCCATCACAAAGTGGTACGCCTTCTCCTGACACCATCCCTTAAGCCACCCATGAAACTCCTCAGTTACATTACTCCTTATCCTATCCTGCTTCCCCTCCTGCCCTTCACTAGGAGTACTTCAGAAAAGACCATGGAGGCTGAGTGTGCCACCAGTCTGTTCCCCAGGCTGCAGAGGTACTGATTCACCAGATCATTGGTACCCAGGTGTATCAGCACCCCCAACTCCCTCTCTGGCATCCTCCCTATTCTGTTTAAATCCCTCATGGTAGATGCATCAGGAAGGCAGTTGACCCCCCACCAACACCCTGTCTATCCTAATCATTGAGTCCCTGACCACCAAGACTCACCTGTAGACTTGCTCCCACTGCGTGCCATCATGTTGTCCTGTCCTTTCCCATTGACTGGCTTGGAGTCCCTCCCCCCCCGGCTGGAGACAGTTGCCTGAGCCTCCTCTAGTGGTGCAGAATGGTTCGCTGTCTGGATGGTGCTGGGCTGGCCAACCTCCATATGGCTACTCCTGCCCCTCCCACCATTCTTCTTCCCACTGGACCATTGGGTCTCTAGGGGGATGTGGGAGAGTGGGCTCTGGTTGAGCTGGTGACATAGTTGAGATGTTTCTACTGTTGCTGCCACCAGCTGAGCCTGGAGCTCTGCAGTGGTCCTGCAGATGGGGAAGTGTCCCCTCCTCCAGAGCATATCCTGAGAAAAAGGGTTTATCACAGTCACCATATCTGACTGCCTCCCACTGAACCCCGTCCCTATACAGACCACTGAATGAGGCTAAACCTAGCTGATGTGTATTTGCAACAACAGGTTCATAGTTAAAATAACACTTGAGTCAAGTCAAATCATAGTGATCACCTGGATAGGGTGCAACTGTCAGGCTCAGCTACAGCACAGGAAACCGGGATAAAAACTGCCTTGTAGTGCTCATCCAGATGGGGTGCAGCTGTAAAACACAGCTACAACACAAGTACTAAATTTAACTAGTAGTGCTCATCCAGAATGCATGTAGTTAGTTGTAAGACCAAACAATAACACTTATTCCACTTACACAAACACTTCCTACACCTCCCTTATTTACTTCCTTAACCTTGGTTAATTTTTTAAATGCTAAAACAAATAACAAGCAAAATATTACAAAACAGTATTATCCAGTACCTTGTCTTTTTACAATTAGAAATTTGAAATGTGGCATGTAATCTGTTTTTGTTCCCCCTCTGCCCAGAGCCTCCGGGATTGGGCGCCATATAATGTAAATAAATGTGCCGTGCCTTGCTGAGCCTTGTGAACTGGGGTTGCTATGTTCAAATTGGACCCTCCTGACAATGCTCCTATAAGTAGAAGCAGTCTCACTTTGACATGGTATGTGCTCTCAAAGACAAAAACAGTGTTGAGTCACTCCAGCTGCAGAAACCTCCACAGGACAAACTGTCAGGGGTCTTCAAGCCTACTTCTGCAATTCTGTATGTGTGTATGTATGTATATCTGTCTGCAGACATCTATTTATGCAATAGGAGTGGTGATAAATTTACTGTGATAAATCTTGTGAGTAACTATATGAATAAATGAAATTTTACATATAGTATCTATGACATCATGATTTAAACACACTGTAAGTAGGTCATCCAGACCTAGAATGTTCAGCCTCAGTAGCAGTACTAACCATATTCAAAAGCGAAAAAAGATAGCATGGTACTGTGAGCATGAAAGTTGTTGCGCACAAAGATTTCTACAAAATGAGTGGTGTTTCATTTAAAGATACCTTTTAGATTTATTTTTTTTATAATTGGTAAAAATGGTGGAAAATTTAATTTTTTTCACTTTTTCGAGTAACTTGCACCCCCCCAAAAATCAAAAAAACAAGAGAATTGTGCATCAGTTTTTTTTCCCTTATGTACTAGCCATAATGTAAAGTTGGAGCATCCATAGCAACCACTATGCTAAGTGGAGCTACACTGGGAAACCCCCAAAAAGTCCGTGTAAATTTACATTAAAAATAAATACATTTTAAAACAAAACTCCCTGCACTATCCTAAAGGATCCCTATTGCATAAATGGAATACATAACAGGGACCTTGCGGAATACATGATTTATTTTTACTCAAGCTGTTTGACCTTGGGCATATCACTCGTGGTTTACGCCACTCGTGAGGTGACCTTGTGGAATATATGATTTATTTTCACTCGAGCTGTTTGAACCTGGACACATCACTTGTGGCTTACACCACTTGTGAAGTTACCAAAGGTCAAACAGATCTTGTGAAAATAAATCATGTATTCCACTGGTCACTGTTAAGTTGTGTGTGTGTGTGTGTGTGTGTGTGTGTGTGTAGTAAGATTTTACACACACCTGAGATGTGGGATGCTACATAAACCCGAGGGTGAAGCCCGAGGGGTTTATAAAAAGCATCCCACACTGAAAGAGTGTGTAAAATCGAGTTTTACACAGAACCCCATCTTTTATTTTATATAATTGCTGGCCAGCGCTTTTTTGTCACAGCAATTATATAAATAATAAAAAAAGAAAAAGAAAACAAAACAGATCGGTGTTGAGGCAGCCGTGGACCAGTTGGGATTCAGCGCGGTCCACGATCTGCCAGTATTTGAAGTTATTTTACTATTTAAGGTTTGTAGAGTGGACCTTGCCCATTTCAGTATTAGTGCTTGTTTTTTTGTTTTTTTTTTGGTGTGTATGTGTTTTTTGAGGGAGTTTATTTATGCCCGAGTGGCGGCTGAGGTGTCCGTCTAGAGAGGGAAGTAGGGGTTGGGGGGGGAGAGAGAGAGCACGTGAGAGGGAGGGAGCAAGATCTCGTGGTTGGTGCAGACATGGAGGCAGGGAAACCTGGTGCATGTTTGCCGTTATACCCAGCTGATTATAAGGGCAAATTATAACCAGGGTTCCCTATGGGAATTTTTCCCATATGTTTTCCTATAATGCATTCATGGACCTCAGCAGTGTTCTCCCACCGGACGTTTTTGATGCAGATGTCACTTTGCCCACCTCTGATAGCACTCCCACACATACTAGCTGCCACCCATTCTACTTTAAAGTCATCTTACCACAGGAAGCCTGTAAATATATCCTCAAGGCAATTGGTAAATCTAGACACATTGGGGATTCCCTCAATCTTAAACTGTTGTCCCTCACACTAGAGGAAGTGTTAGTGCCGCTTAACTGGATTTTTAGTCTCTCACTTAGTCTTGCCTAGTTCCTCAAGAGATAGAAATCAACCATGGTAACACCGGTACACAAAAGCGGTGACAGGTCTCTCCATGTGAACTACTAGCCAATCTCCACACTTCTGCCCCTCTCCGAGGCACTTGAATGTATTGTAGCCGACCAGCTTACCAATTATCTTGACAAACATAAGATCCAATGTGCCCAGCAACATGGATTCAGAAAAGGACACAGCACCTCCTCAGCTCTCATGGAATTCACTGGTTTCATACGCAAATCTCTGGACCATGGACAGATAGTTGGGGCCACGTTTATCGACCTGACAAAACATTCAACGCGGTCCATCACCCCCTACTACTGGAACAGCTAAGCAAAGCTGAAATTTCCGCCGACTCTAATGCCTAGTTTAAAAGCTATATGGAGAACCGCATTCAACAAGTCAAAATTGCCGATATCATCTCTGACTCTAAACCAGTTTGCTCAGGTATCCCACAAGGATCCATCCAGGGTCCTCTACTATTTAGTCTCTTAAACAATCTCCCAAGATCCTGCCCTGAACAAATCCTACTATACGCGGATGATGCTGTTATCGACACAAGTCACACAGACCCCACACCTCTTGAAAGCCAGCTGCAACTCGGATTTGCATCAGTAGAGAAATGGTTCAGTGATCACCAACTGGTGCTAAACTATAAAGAAACTAAGCTCATGCTCTTCAGCAATTCCCACAATAAACACAGGTATCATCCCCTGACTATCTCTAAATGCCTTGGGACTGCTCTTGATCAGGTAAAATATTTTAAGTATCTCGGCGTCACCATTGACAGCAACTTATCCTATGGGGTGCATATTGACAACATTGCCAAAGCAGTCAATACTTGTATTGGCCTCTTCTACAGACACAGGAACTCCCTTACACCAGAAGCTTTAAGGTTGCGTACAGAGCTGTGTTATCTCCATTATTGACTATGGATTGATAATCTGTGGATCTGCCACTGAAACTGCCCTCCAGTGCATTTCCACTGCTCTAAACAAGGTGTGTCGCCTCATCTCAGGAGCCCACCGTCTCACCCACTCTTGCGACCTCTATGCCCAAACTGGTTGGCTCCAGCTAAAAGACTACATCGCATATCAAACATGCCTGATGGCCAAGAAAATAACCCTATGCCTCCTACCTTCTGGAATTCAAGGCCTTCTCAGCCCCTGTCTTAATACCTGCCATACTCGTGGCTCTAAATCCCAGCTGTTTCTGGTCCCTCGCTGCCGTGCCTCCCAGGGACAAAGATAGTTTGCCTACAGAGCCCCTCTTTGGATGAATGCCCTCAACTGTGACATCTCCTCTGAATCCAAATTGGGCCCTTTTAAATCCAATCTACAGCGACTGCTCTCTGCCACTCACTGCTGTGACTGTTTCCTCTAAATCCTTTTTTGGCAATCTAAAACCCTAGCACTTAATTACTGTTAAATCTCCTTAGCACCATCTCTGACATCCCCCCTACCCCTACTCCCTTCACCTTTCCTCCCCTCTACCTAATGCGCCCCCCCATCTGTCCTGACAAGGCCTGTTGGCTGATTTCTTCTTACCTTATGATTTTACCAGTAACTGACAAAGCTTGTTTTGACTGATTTTTAATTTACTATATGCATTCCTGTGCATGAACCTGCTTAGCGTTACTCGTTTCTATTATTTAACTTACTGTGAATGTCAACTATTGCTTTCTTTTTTTATCTACAATTATTTAACTTGTCCTGTTTAGTTTACAAACCTGTTGATCTCCTTTCTCTATGTATACTGTTTTGCCATACTTTTTGTTCTATTAACCTGTTGTATTATGCTGCTGACATGGAACCTTTGTAAAAGAGCTCTGAGCTCTAAGCTCAAAGGTATTTGTAATCCGAGATGTAAATAAGTAAATAAATTTAAAAAAAAAAAAAAAAAAGGCACTGACCAGTAAATATATTTATGCAACAGGGGTCAGGATAAAAACTGTAGAATAAAACCATTTATCTTCGCTACTATGGTAATAAATTTTATTTATCCACATAGTAACTACATCATCACCCATTTATTCACACAGTAACTACATCACTAACTCATTTATCTACACAGTTCTCTTCAGAATTCATTTAGAATGTTCGGCCTCAGAAGCAGTACTAACCATATTTAAATGTCAATAACTTAAAAACGAAAAAAGATAACATGGTACTGTGAGCACGAAAATTGTTCAGCACAAAATTATCTACAAAATGAATAATGTTTCATTTATATAAACCCTGTATATTGTATATGGTTAGCAAGAAAACAGACGGAAATGTAATTTTTTGTTCACTTTTTTAACCAACAAATATAATTAACTTTAAAACAAAAAATGATAGCATGGTACTGTGAGCACGAAAAATGTTCAGCTCAAAAATATCTACAAAATGAGTGGTGTTTCATTTATAGATACCATTTTGTTTTTTTTATAATTAGCAAAAAACAGCATAAAATTCAATTTTCTTTTCCCTTTTTTGACAAATTATTTACACCTACCAAAATCAAAATGTTCACACAACATCTAAACCTGTTGCATAAATGGAATATGCAGTGGTTCAGTGTGTGATAATGCATTAATTTTGTACAGTTTCAGTGACCTCTAATAACTCTCACTCGTGCCTTGGCACTCATGAAGTTACTTGAGGTCACTGGAAACTGTACAAGATAAGTGCATTATCACACACTGAACTGCTGCATATCCCTTATATATATATTTTTAAATACTTTTTAATTTTTGGTTTATGTATGTTTGTATTGATTGTGTGTACTGTTAACTTGAGTTTTGAATTGCATTGTTCCCCACCTTCTACTTCTTCTTTTACCTGAGGTTCTTTTGAAAGAATTTCCACTATTTTTGGGAAATAGCTACAAGAGTGGGAATCAGCACCTGCCACTCCTCTAAATTAATTGATTTAAAAGTAGTTATGTTGCTTTTGATAAGCAGATATGGCTACACAGAATTGTAAACTAATTGAATATTAATTATTATGTTAATTATGTGTATTAATGATTACAGAAGCATCTTTTAAAATTCAAGTTAATGATATTTTTTGCAATTGCTTGTATATACTGCGTTTTGGGTTCACAGAGAAGTAGGGAAATTGTAAAATGCAGTGGGAGAAACCGATCTGGTTCAGCAGGAAGGGATTAGGTATGTAGGAAATCAGCAAAAACTAAATAAAAAGTGGAAAACGGGCATGTACGGGATTGACTGTAACAAGGGCCAGGGTGTATGTCTCCCGTTATTAGTTTTGTGCGAAGACACAGAGCTTAGTTCTGGACCTAATGGAGGTATCAAACAAGATAATCTCAAAGGATGTGATAACGCAAGAAGTATAGTGAACAAAATTGATTAAAGTGCATTACTAGGTGGAGAATCAAGATGAGAATTAGATGTTTTTGGTGCAGTATTAACCACTGCTAAACAAATTAGATCAAATTGTCGTGAGAAAGAAAAGTTTCTTTCTTTCTTTCTTTCTTTCTTTCTCTTTCTTGCCTTTTGACTCACCTAGGCTGCACTGGGGCCCTCTGGGGATTTCAGCACACACCTCGGGGAGGGGCGGGCGGCCAGGTTCCACAGTGGTAGCAAATGTGCCACTGTGCCTCCACCAGAGAATGACAGGGAACACCTTTGGATAAAGAACAGGTTACCACCCCTAAGGAAAGAAGTCAGCTGCCCCCTGTAACACTTTTTCCCCACACAATAACAGTTTCCCACACAGTGGTGACCCACACCCCTAGCAACCCTCTTTCAGTAACACAGTGACAGTGATTTGGGGAGGGGGAAAATGAGGAGGATGTCAACCACTCTTGGCTTTAGTTAGACAATAATGTTCCCTTAGCAGCCCCTTCTCCCACCACTGGGTGCACCCAGAATGTATCTGTATGGTGGGTACCTCACCACTCAGTGGTGCAGGCCTGGGGTCTTTCGTTGGAGCCCAAATAAACAATGAACACACTTCAAACTTCAAATCCTGGTCTTGCCAGACTTGGATGTTACTCAAAATCCTGTTCATAAATTACCTCCAGAATCCTAACTGGCTAACTAACTAATAGACTTCCCAGAGCTGCAGCTCGGGGTACTCAGTTTTTGCAGTTCAGACGGGGGCTCACAGCCAGATGAGTTGCACGGTACCATGGAGGGTCTCCATTGGTGGTGCACCACAGGTGGGAAACCTTGAAACTGGACAAACTCGAGGGGTGATGATCTTCGCCTGCCTGGCCTTGCCAACTTCATCTGCGGGCCTTTATAGACAGACTTCACTCAGGCAGGTCTGTTCCATCCTTCTACACCGGGGGGAGGGGGTGTCATTCTCGTCAGTCTGAGGAAACAGGCTTGACGAGATTCCCCAAATCCTCCTGTTGCATGGCTAGTCTCCCTACAGGAACTGCGCAGGGCAGTAGGCCTTCCACAGCCACTCACCTCACAGGCCCTATTTCAGGAGATGTTTCCACAAGCAGTGCAGGGTCCTGTCCCTGAGGCTTGCCTCAACACTTATAGTCTTTCCCCTGGCTAAACATTCCCTTCTCCAAATAATTTATCCCCCAAGGGGATCAGTGGCTCACTCAATATTAGCAGCACAACTCTTTTCCCAGTTCAGAATGCTGTCCAACTGCTGGGGCTGATAGAGAACAGTTTTTTTCTGCTTTAATTGAACAAAACAACTGCTATTCCTCCTGCACTTAGCTTAGTAGTTTGATGTAGAGTCGGGGGTAGAAGCAGCAAGGCAAAACTTCATAGACTTTGGCCCAGGAGCCCACACTCTCTCTCTCTCCTCGCAGTCACACTGCAGCTCCTCTCGACGACTATGCATTCTGGCGGCAAAGCAGCCCTCTTTTATCCCCCTAGCAGCCTCCGTGTGATTTGCTGCAGCTCACCATATGATCTCAGTGCTGGCTCTGTATTTTACTCAGCAGCCCCATTCTGTAGTTTTCTATGGGGCTGCCATTTTGTCTCCCTGTAGGGCTCTCTGCAGTCCAGCCCTGATGTATTCAATTTAGCTCTCTAAACAAGTGCTAAAACTATGCCCACCCATGACCGGAGGCTTTCCAGTCACTATCACTTTAGATCCCCTGCTCCTGTTCATCCTAGAGCTGGGGATAGCCTTTTATTTATTTATTTATTTTTTTTACTAACTGACGCATGACTGAATGGGAGTTGGAGCACAGCTCCTTTAAATTTTAGTCCTGACAGCTGCATATGCTCAGAGGAAGCACGGCTGCCATCTTGTTTGTTTAGTTTGTGGTCCCAGCTTTTCAAAGTTCTGGGACTGCAAGTTCCTTTTTTTTTTTTTTTTTTTTCCAGTGCCCACAGGTTGGAATCCATGTTTTGATCCATGGCCCCTTTCTACAGTGATTTTTTTTTCCCAAGGAGCCGAGGACAGCAATGGCCGAGGACCACAGTGGTGTCGGCAGCCGTGAGGCAGTGGGAAGCACCAAGGTTTGGATCCCACCGGGACCCCTTGGAGTGGCATTAGCATCGGGTCTGGGCTGGAGCCCACAAGGTAAGCCCAATTTGGGGGGCTTACACACTCCCCTGGCTGAACGCTTGGCATCCCGACAAGTCAGTTAAATGCAATAAACATCTCAACATGCACTTTTCTGACTAGACACCTGATTCCTAGCTAGTACCAATGATAATCACATTTCAGTCACATGGACTATCTCACAGATAGTGTTGGTCTAAACATCGAATATTAACTATGCACAGGTAACTACAGGTATGCACATACACATTCCCACCCCATCTATTGGGCAACACATTGGGGGATAAACTAGAGGGACCACAGGTTTGTGAATGACAGAGGGGAAGGTCGGAGGAGGAACCCAGGGTATCATATGTGAGTTTAACAATTGGCCTGGGCTGTCTTGCTAACCTCCTAGGCAAAGTGGTGTTGGGTATGGGAATCTCCCTAGGAATGAAGGGCCCCCCTGCTTGGCTAGGCTTTACAGTCAATTCAGGGCCATGGTCAAGTAAAGCTTCACTGTCTCTAATCTGCTCAGTGACTGGAACAAGGGCAGAGAAAGGGGTGGCTGTTGCATAAACCACAGTTTTGGTTGGGCCTGAATCATTTTCAGTGTCCATTTCAATGTCCAATTCAGTTTCAGGGATAGGGATAACAGGCCTCTTCTCAGGAATAAAAGGCATTGCATTTGGGTTCAATGAAAACAGAGTCTGGAGGGTTGGTACTGGTGAAGGGAGGTGAGTTTTGACAGTACCATTGAGACTGGGTTAGCTCAGGATTGGGCTCACAAGGACAAAGTTCAAAATCCTCAGCCTCACTTTCATCAGAAGAACTGCTGGCAGGCCACTCAGGAGGCTCAGTTGGACCAGTGTTTAGGTTTAATGTGGTCCTCTTGGGGGGGGGCATATCGACAGCAGTATCACTTCCATGGGGCCTGTCAGAAAGCGCAGTTGGACCAGCATTTGGGTTCAGTGTGTTCTTTTTGGGAGGCATGGACGAGTTGGGACTTGGTTGTCTCTTCTGAGCAGCTTGACTACATGTCATGGGTCTTCTTTTTTTTTTGTTAACTTTATGTATGCACCGGTGCTCTCCATGGCATCCTTCAGAGGTGGCCAACTCGATCCTGCCCCGTCTACTCCCTACCGTGGCCAGCCATCACCGGTTCACCCCCTCCAGAGGAACTTCCCAGTGCTCTGGATCACTGCCCAGAACTGGGCCCGCCCACTCTCGGCGGCACTTTCTGAAATGAGAGGGTCCATCCCTCTGGGAGTTCGGCCATGGATCCCCGGTGTGGCCTGGCCCGGCGATGAGGATGAGAGGGAGATCCCTGGGGCCCTCATCATCTCCTCAGTGAGCCGGGGATTTTCTACTTTTAGTCCCCCCCTGGTGGAGCCCGGCCAGCAAGGCAACGATTTGCCATGGCTCTGCCCCCAGGGCATATGCCACGCTGCCCCAGTCGGCGATCCTCCAGCCACTGCCAGAGGTCACTCCAAGAGTGAGCGCACCCCGTACCTGCCCCCGGGAAAAGAGAGCAGTCCTCTGGACACTCAATTTCTTCCCTCCCCTGCTGACTCCTGGCAGCCCTGGCTCGTTCCGGAACCCAGGTCGCCAGAATGGCGTGTGGTGTGGCGTCCAGTGCCTCAACCCTCAGCGCCACCGGGCCGGCGTCATGGGCCTTATTGCAACTGGAGTTTCAGGACCAAGGGCTGGGTCAGGCATGACTTCGCCAATGGGGAGAAAGTGGTTTCGGTGAACAGTCTTTCCTAGACCCCAGCCTTGCTCTTGTTTTGATTCAGTACACTGGCAAGTCCGGCAGTTTCTCAACCACAGTGTAATTTTCTGGGACCCATCAATCTTGAAGCTTGAGTTTGCCATGCAGCCCCAAGTTTTGGAGCAGAACACGATCCTTTACTTGCAACTCTTGATGATGGACTCAGTTATCATACCTCTGCTTGTTACTCTGGTTACTTCGGACTGTCTCTTCAGATGCCAGCTGGTATGCCTTTTGAAGTTTCTCTCTCAACTGATAGGTGTACTTGAGGTAGGTTCTGTGGGATGTGTCATCAGAAAATGTACTAAACAAAGATCAACTGGCAGCCAGGCTTCATGACCAAACATGAGGTAGAAAGGGGAGCGTTGGGTGGCATCATTCTTGGTGCAATTGTACACATGCACCAGACCGCTTACTTTCTGACACCAGTTTGCTTTATCAGCTGGGTCCAGGGTACCCAACATGTTCAGCAGAGTTTGATTGAAGCGCTCTGGTTGAGGGTTTCCCTGGGGGTAGTATGGTGTGGTGTGAGATTTCTTTATATCTGACGTGGCCAAAAATTCTTTCACCAGTCGACTTTTTTAGAATCTCAGCCCTGGTCAGATTGGACTCTCTTGGGAATGCCATAGTGTTGTACAAACTGTTGCAAGACTTTGACCACAGTGCTGGCCTTTTGATCTTTGGTGGGGAATGCCTGGGCATATCTGGTATAGTGGTCAGTGATAACCAGAATATTAGCTGTATTTTTTTTCTGTCGGGCTCGAGGGACAAAAAATCCATGCAAACTGTCAAGGGGCCCACTAGTACTAATGTTGACTAGGGGGGCAGCTCACCTTGTTAAGGTTTTTCTCTGTGTGCACTGCAGGCAGTTTTTAAAATGTTCAAACCACATGAAGTCTTGCTGTATTCTGACATATGCATTTAGCCCCAGCACTTGAACTGCCCTGGAGAGGAAAGAGTTAATTTCTATGTCAAGCATAAAATGTTGAGCTCGAGCTCGGTTTTCAAACCTCTGTCTATGGTGCCTCAGAGTATAGCCGTCAGATTCTTTACTCCACCTAACTGTGAAGTTGCTCTGGAGATTGCTCCTTCGGTGCGGTAAAGTTTCAAAACGCATTGGTTTTTCAACCAATTTGTTTGTTTTTGGTTTTGAGCCTCTGTCTACGGTACAGTAAGTAGTGTAGATAGGTAGTGAACTGTGATTTGTGTTTTTCTTCTGTGGGAATTGTAAACTTTGGTTCCTTCTCAGTCGGTCCAGTTGGGAACCGACCTTTTGTGTTTAAATTTCTTTTCTGGGATTTCAGTAGTGGTGTGCCGGTTCCTATTGATTTAAAAACAAACAAAAAAACCTTTTTTCGGTTTCTTTACACAACCTGTGATATGGTTGGTAACCGATGGGGGTGTATTACCTGGCTAAAAGCTGTAAAGGGTAAATTTTCTAGTCTGGCTGTGTCTGAGAAACCCAAGAAAAAAAAAAAATGGTCCCACTGGGTTTCAACACTGTACAGAGCGTGGGGAGGCCTTTGCTAAGACTGACCCCCATCTCGTCTGTGTTTATTGTCTGGGGTTTGACCACCTCAAAACTGACTGCCAAATCTGCAAATATTTTCCGAAGGCCACTCTGGAAAAAACATTGGGTAGGCTAAAGGAAAAGGAGGCCGAGAAGTCCGCTGACCCGGATGGCCAGCGCAGTTCGGTCCTGACCGAACCTGAGGAGGTGCCCACTGACCTGGGAGAGACATCCTCTGGCAAAAGGAGAGCTGACTGTGAGGGGTCAGTTCCGTCAAAAAGACAAAAAAAGTCAGCCGGTTTGGATCCAACATCCCTTACTCCAACCGCTGAAGAAATGGCCAAAGCGATCAGTATTGTGCAATCGCTTCGTCCGGGTCTGTCCGAACTGGTGCCGTCGGTTAGGCGCTCGGTTCAGTTGGATCCAACTCCATCGGATTACGATATGGATGCTTATTATGAATTGGAGTGGGAGGGAGATGAAGAGTTACCTGATAATGATGACGACAGCAACAATGATTATGAAGCTCTGGATGTGCCCATTGAACCAGACATCTCTCCAGACAGACATAGAAACATAGACATGGAAATATAGACTTTGATACCAGATAAGGACCACTTCACCCACCTAGTCTGCCCATTTCCCTACCTACAGGATAAGCTGCAGATCCTAGTTAACCAACAGCCTATTTCTTCTTACCCCCCCAACAAGAATTGCCTTATATCTGTCCCATGTATTCTTGAATTCTCCCACAGTTTTAGACCCCACAACCTCCTCAGGAAGGCTGTTCCATGTGTCCACCACCCTCTCTGTGAAAAAATACTTCCTCACTTTGCCCCTGAACTGCCACCCCATCTTTAAATTGTGTCCCCTTGTCCTTGCACATCTCTTTTTCTGAAAAGTTACTACCCTCTTGGACTTTGTTGATTCCTCTGAGGTACTTAAATTTCTATCATGTCACACCTGCCTCTATTCTGTCTGTGTCCTTGCGGAGATGGGGTCTCCAGAACTGGACACAATACTCCAGATGGGGTCTCACCAACTGTCTGTACAGAGGGATAACAACTTCCTGTTTTCTGCTGGTGATGCCTCTCCCTATACATCCCACTATACCCCAGTCTTCCCTACTGCCTTCTCACATTGCTAGCTAACCTTAAAGTCATCTGATATGATTACCCCCAGGTCCCTTTCCATTTTTGTTGTTACTACTCCCACCCCCCATTGTGTAATCTTCCCCTGGGTTTTTATTTCCCAGGTGCATTATTTTGCACTTCTTTGCATTGAATCCAAGCTGCCATACTTCTGACCATTCCTCCAACCTTGCCAAGTCCCTTCTCATCCTTTCCACGCCTCCTTGTGTATCAACCCTGTTGTAGATCTTTGTGTCATCTGCAGAGAGGTATACTTTTCCTTCTAGTCCCTCTGCAATGTCACTTATAAAGACATTAAAATGGACTGGATCCAGTACTAAACCCTGTGGTACCCCACTAGTAACCCCTCTTTCTTCAGAGTGGACTCCATTTACAATTACCTTCTGTGTTCTGTTGTCCAGCCAATGTTTTATCCAGGCTACCACCTTGGGACCCACTCCCAGGCTGGTTAATTTGACAATTAATCTTTCGTGTGGTACTGTGTCAAATGCCTTGCTAAAGTCTAGGTAGGCCATGTCCACAGCCCCTCCCTGGTCTACTACTTTGGTCACCCGGTCAAAGAAATCAATTAGATTCATCTGACATGACCTTCCCACTGTGAATCCATGCTGCCTTGGTCTTGTGCCCCACTGGCCTCTAGGTACTCAACAATTCTTTCCTTCAGAAGTGATTCCATCACTTTCCCTACCACAGAGGTCAAACTGACAGGTCTGTAGTTTCCTGCCTCTGTCTTGGTCCCACTTTTGTGAAGGGAATCACATCCGCCTTCCTCCAGTCCTCAGGTACCACACCATCCTCCCATGATTTGTTAAAAAGGGTAGTCAGTGGTTTCACTAGTTCTCCCCTTAATTCTTTTAGAATTCTGGGGTGAATTCCATCAGGCCCCATTGCTTTGTCCACCTTCAGTTTTAAGAGTTTTTTCAGAAGCCTTTCTTCTGTGAGAGGACTGGAATCGACCCCCTCCCCACCATCAAGAGCGCTTCTGTTAATTGGATTAGGCACCTCCCCCTTCTCCTCTTTTGTGAATACTGAGCAGAAATATTCATTCAGTATCCCTGACCCTCCAAAATCTCCCCTCCAAGGCTTTCTGAGTCCCCATCTTATTTTTTGTTTTACAAAAAGGTGACTGAAACCCTCCAGCTCCTAATGGTTAAAGCTGTTGAGGAGGAAGAAGAGCCTGATTTTTGTGGAGATGATGGACATCCCAGAGTCCAAGAGGTTGTCTATTCCCCTTCATAAATCCCTGAGGAAACAGACACAGAAGATTTTACAGACACCAAATTCTTTACCTCCTGTGGATAAGAGAATGGACAGGAGGTACATGCTATCAGGCTCGGGTATGGAGTTTTTGTTCAATCATTGCAGCCATGTTGGGGTAGTGCAGGCTGCAGCCTGTGACAGGGCAAATATACCTTTGGCTTCACACCCCCCCCCAGATAAAGACTCCAGGAAGGTGGATGCCATGGCCAAGAAACAATACTTGGCATCCTCCTTGGGACTCAGGCAGGCTAATTATATGGCCTACACAGCCAGATACCTGAAGTCCAGGTGGGATACGGTTCTGGAACTGGCTAAACAGGCTTCCCCTCAGTTCAGTTAAGTTCAGGTGTCAGTGTGGCTCAGTTGGTAGCACATCCACCTCTGGACCAGAAGGTCGTGGGTTCTCGTCCCACACCGGGATTGGACTTGCACCTAAAAATCGCTGGCATCCGAGTGCAGTATTGGGGGGGTGCTGTACTGCTGGGGTGTGCCATCCTTCAGATGAGACGTTAAACCGAGGTCTCTTCTACCCATCCTGGTGTTGTCCTGGTGGGTGTCCAGGTGGAAGTAAAAGAACCCAGGGCATTCTTTGCAAAGAGTAGGGAACATTCCCGGTTTCCTGACCAACATTCCCCTTCCCATAAACTGGTTCATGCAATTATCCAGGCTGTGTGTGGGTGATGATGTGCGATATGGCCACCACCACACATTCAGTCACTTCACTACCAGTCTAGCATTGCTTGTAAAGCGCTTTGCATGTATGAAAAAGCGCTATATAAATGCTGATTCTTCTTCTTCTTCAGTTAGCCAAAGAGCTGGAGGAGGTGGCTGCTGATGGGGATGGGATTGAGGCATCCAAGGTGCAATTCCATGCTGCTGTAGACTAACGATGTGGCATTGAGAGTCATGGCTACATCTGTGTCTCTCAGGAGATTTGCTTGGCTCAGATGCACTAGCCTTTCTCAGGACACCCAGGCTAAGGCCATGGATTTCCCTGTGGTGGGTAACTCTCTGTTTGGGGAGCAGACAGAGGCTTATGAAGATGGATGAGTACAGGACCACCTATGGGAGTGCACAGGCCAAGGGACGGCAAGCCACTCCTCAAAAGCAGCAGTCTGGGGGAGGCCTTTTCACAGGCCTTTCTACCAAGCCCAGGCCTCCTGTCCCTTCCCACAGAGGGGGTTCTTTTGAGGGAGAGACAGGAGGGGGATGAGCAGGGCTGCATCCTTTTCCCAGTCCAAGGCTCCTTCCAAGCAGACACCCTGATGTGTCAGCCCGGGTCGACTCCCCAATTCCAGAAAGAGGCAGGCTGGCTTACTACTTCCAGGTCTGGAAGTCTGTTACCTCAGACAAGTGGGTCCTGGAGGTAGTAAGCCAGGGACTGGCCCTCAGTTTCAAGAGGTTTCCAAAAATGAGGGTCAGGTCTTTTCCACCTGCAAACATATCCGAAACCATTGCTCTAGAAGCAGAGGTTTCCTCTCTGCTGGCTCTTAGAGCCATGGAGAGAGTTCCTACTCTACACAGGGGCAAGGGTCTGTACTCCAGATATTTCCTTACCCCACAAAAGACAGGGGAATGGCGACCCATCCTAGACTTAAGGTATTTGAACAATCTTAAAACCAAAGTTCAAAATGGTGATTCTGGGAGTAATTCTTCTCTTTCTCTGAGGCCGGGAGATTGGTTAGCATCCCTGAACCTTAAGGATGCCTATTTCCACATTCCTCTCAGGTGCTCCCACAGAAAGTACCTCAGGTTCAAGCTGCCTTCAGGCCATTATCAGCTCAGAGTCATGCCTTTCGGCCTAACATTGGCTCCAAGAGTGTTTACAAAGTGCCTTGCAGTAGTAGTGACCTTCCTCAGAAGGCAGGGGATCTCTCTAGTCCCATATCTGGATGACTGGCTCATTGTAGGACAGTCTCCCGACCAGGTCAGGTCAGCTCTTCAAGTCACTCAAGATTTGCTCAGTTCTCTGGGATTCCTTCTCAATTTTCCAAAGTCGGTTCTTGAACCAGTACAACTCCTAACTTTCATAGGGATAGAGTTACATACTGTTTAAGCAAAGGCCTTCCTCCCACTAGCAAGGGTAAAGGCCCTTACAGATCTAGCTTCCTTATTTCATCTCCTAGGCCACATGGCAGCTTTCACTGCAGTGGTACAAGGAGCCAGGTTTCAGATGAGAGACATTCAGTTCCACCTAAGGTCTTTTTGGTCTCAGAAAAAAGACTCTCACCAAACTGATTCCAGTGACTCAGGCTCTGGTCCAAGCTCTCCAGTGGCGGCAGGATCAGGACAATCTCAGACATGGTGTCCCATTCCTCAGTCAGTCTCATTCAGTGGTACTAACCACAGATGCTTCTCTCCTGGGCTGGGGAGCCCACCTAGGAACCCTCACAACACAAGGTGTTTGGTCTCCACAAGAGTCTCTCCTTCATTTCAATCTTCTGGAACTCTGGGCAGTATTCCTAGCCCTTCAAGCTTTCTTGGACTCAGTAAGGGACAAGGTGGTTCAGGTCAGGACAGACAACACCACCACCATGTGGTACATCAACACGCAAGGGGGCACTCAGCCTACGGCCTTGTCTACGGAAGCCATGAAAGTATAGTCTGTGGCCTACTCCTTACAAACTTCCCTAATAGCAGTCTACCTCCCAGGGAAGGACAGTGTGTTAGCAGATGCTTTGAGCAAAATCTCCCAGGGCCATCACGAATGGACCTTGGATCCTCTCATACTGAAAGTAATGTTCACCAGGTGGGGCACTTCAGAGATAGATCTCTTCGCAGCCCCAGACAATCACCAACTTCCCCTCTTCTGCTGTAGACCTCCAGTCCTAGGGACTGTTCCCCTGGATGCCCTGATATTGGACTGGGAAGGCAAGTTCCTTTATGCCTTTCCTCTCCTTCCCCTGTTGTTCAGGGTTCTAGTCAAGATCAGGTCACAACCTTGCACAGTTATTCTACTGGCTCCAGACTGGGCTAGACAGCCTTAGTATCCTCTGTTGTCCCCAGCAGTCTCACTCCCCCTGTCTCTTCCCAAAAGACACATTCTCCTAACCTCCTCTCAGGGGAGAATCTGGTACTCCAATCTCCAGTTTCTCAATCTCAAGGCCTGGCTCTTCAAGAGTTAGAATATGCAGGGCTGCATCTTTCTCAGGGAGTTTTGGACATCCTTAAGGTTTCTCAGAAACCCTCTACCAGGAAACTTATAATTCCAAATGGAAAAGATTCAGCGTTTGGCGTTCCCATAAGGATATTCTACCAGATGCTGCTGGCATTGCTAAACTTTTGGATTACCTGGTTCACCTTGACGGCTTAGGCCAGCCACTTTAAAGGTCCATTTAGCAGCTGTGACTGCATTCCTCTCAGCAGGGAAGGGCTCTTCCCTGGCATCTCGCCCTGTTTTTGATAAATTCTTTAAAAGTCTGGTTCATATCAACCCTCATTTTAGAGAGCCTACTCCGGCTTTGGATCTCAATATCTGCATTGCTCAGCTTATGCCGCCACCCTTTGAACCTCTGGCTTTGTCTGAGCTTAGGTACCTGACCTGGAAATCTGTTTCAGGTAGCTATCACTTCTGCCAGGTGAATTAGTGAATTATAGGCCCTATCAATTGAACCTGATTTTATCTCATTCCATAGAGATAAGGTGGTCCTCAGAACCAATAGGAGGTTCTTGCCCAAAGTGGTCTCAGATTTCCATCTGAACCAGTCCATGTCTCTTCCTATGTTTTTCACTGATCATTCTTCTTCAGGAGAAAGAAGATCACATAGTTTGAATGTTAAGAGGGCACTTAGGTACTACATTGAGCATACTAAGGCACACAGGAATGACTGTCTTCAGTTTGATTTGATTTGATTTGATTTTTATTTGTAAATGGGTAAGCACACTGGGATACAATTCCTTTTACAGGTATTAACCATGGTCAGTCAAAATACATAAACAGAACAAACATCAAGTAGATTGTGCATTGATACAAAACGTGAATTAAATAGGAATACAAATTCCATGTCATATAAAATCTCGTAAGAAGTGTAGGTACAAGACTCTAATACAATTTGAACCATTAAGAAAATATCCCAGAAGTCACAACATTCATTATCAGCAGACCTTCATCAAATAACAGTCTGAAAAACAATTACGCTTAGACAAATTAATAAAGTAGTTTTTTAGAGCTACTGTAAATGACCCATAACTACCCATACCTCTTATGTGTGCTGGAATATTATTTCAGGTTGTAGGTGCATAATATGCAAATGAACGTTGTCCTCTTGAGGTGTGCAAAAATTTAATTTTTAACATAGTTGGATCCACTAATGATCTAGTGCACAATTTAAAACTAGGAGTATCGAGTAGATTTTTTAAATTAGAAGGTACCCCTGTTTGTTGAGCTTTGTAAACAAATTTAGACGTTACATACTTGTGGTAGTGTTTCACAGGTAACCATCCAAGATTCTCCAGTAAAGTGCAATGATGAGCTGTTTTAGATGCTAATAAAGCAAATCTTCCAATTTTGTGCAACAATATCGATTTCTGCTTTACTATACTATAAGGAGCGTTATCTACTACTATGGAAGCATAGTTCAAAATGGGCAACAAACACTGGTTAGCAATGTCCAAGCGGGCCTCATCAGTCAAAAAACTGCGCAACCTGTATAATAATGCTATTTTAGAATTAATTTTAGATGTAACAGCATGCATATGTGACTCGTATGTCAAAGTCGGATTTAGAACTACCCCCAAATACTTAAAACTATCTACATTTTTATACAGAGCCCCTTCTAATGACTCAACTTGTAAGCTAGAGCCAATAACTTTCAGCTTAACAGGGGTACCAAATACCATGGTTTTTGTTTTTTGCTTGTTTAATACTAATGTATTGTTTGTAAGCCAATTTTGAACTGCTTTAAGTTCTTTAGTCAGAGTTACATTAAGCTCTGACAAAACTCTACCCTGACAATAAACAACAGCATCATCTGCATACATAACTACTTGTGGCGTCCTTAGCAGATGAAATAACAGAATAAAAAAAAAAAAATAGAGAATAAGATTGGCCACAGTATGGAGCCCTGGGGGACGCCACACTTAACCAGGGCTTTATCAGATAAACTATTCCCAATTTTTACCATCTGATAACTATTTGATAAATAATTTGACAGCCAGGACAATGCTGGTGTCCCTACCCCAATATGCTTTAGTCTGTCAACTAAAAGAGTGGTCAACCAAATCAAATGCCTTGGTCAAGTCCATGAACGCGGCCCCAGTCAGGTACCCCCTCTCCATGCCCTTGTGGACCGCGCTCGTGAACTCGACCAAGGCACTCTCAACACCCCTCCCCTTCCTGAAGCCATGCTGGCACTGTGATAACAGACCATATTTTCCATATAGTCAGTTAACTGGCTAAAGACAATTTTTTTTCCTGCAATTTGGATAGAGCTGATAGAATAGAGATTGGTCTATAATTTGTAAATTCACTAATTGAACCTGCCTTATGAATTGGTATTACATATGAGTGTTTCCACATATCAGGTACTTCTCCCAAACAAAAAGACAGGTTAAGGATCAAACTAACTGGATATGCGAACTGTGCTGAAGCCAATTGTAACAATTTAGGAGACAGACTATCAAAACCACAAGATTTGTCTGCCTTGAGTTGTTTCAGAAGTTTCTCACTTATGGTGAAGTGGGAAAAGGTAAGCCTGCTACTAAAAGAACTATTGTCAGGTGGATTGTTTCTTGTATACAATTCTGCTATGCCAAGCTAGGTAAAACACCTCCCTCAGGCTGGAGGGCTCACTCGACTAGGGGTACAGCTGCTTCTCTGGCTGTTGCCAGAGATATACCCTTGTTGGAGATCTGCAAAGCAGCCCAGGGTTTTAAATAATTGATTAGCATTTTTTTTCTTGGGACAATACTAACTGTACAGAAAGTATTTATATAGGTTTTCTAGAAGTGTTATATTTGTTAAACACAGTGAGGCAAGTGCTATGCATTTTCACAATGTTTTAGAACTTTTATGAGCAAAACGCTAATCAATTTTTAGAGTTAAATAAAACCCTGCAGCCACCTGGAAAACAGTTCATACTTTCCCCAAGCATTACTCTCTGGATATCAGGGCTAGGTGTGATGCTAGGTTTGGTACAGCAATACTGCCTAGCCTATTCCCAAAATAGGTTCGGTACCCTCCTCCATGGAGGTACTGCTTGGTAGTCTGCATGTGTCAGAATACAGCAAGACTTCATGTGGTTTGAAAAAAAAATTACTCACCTTAGTAATTGTGTTTCTTCTAATGGAGTCTTGCTGTTTTCTGACCTCCACCCCTGCCTCCCCTCTCAGAACCTAGTTTTGGGATGTGGGCTGGCAGGTACAGTGTTGCACCTCAGGGGTGTACTTTGCATCACTGCTCTTCCGGGTGGGGTGGTTGTTGCTGTTGTTATGTTTTAACTTAGGTTTATATATCTTGTTCGCTACCTGTTTTTTTTCTCTTGGGTTCTTGACTTGAGTCTTTTGGACCCAAGTTGTTGCATGTTGGCTTACATGTTTTACAATTTCCACACTGGGAGCATAGTTAGTTTGCTCGTAAGAATCTAACGTTTACACTCTGAGGCACCACAGACAAAGGTTTGAAAACTGAGCTCGAGTTCAACGTTCTATGCCTGGCATAGAAATTAACTCTTTCCTCTCCAGGGCAATTCAAGTGCTGGGGCTAACTGCATATGTCCGAATACAGCAAGACTCCATTAGAAGAAACACAATTACTAAGGTGAGTAATTTTTTCTTTCTCTACATCCATTTTCATCCTGGGCCAGTGAAACCTTGCTCTACACTAATCTAGGATGCATTCATAGCCCAGGTGACCCATGTTGTCATGCAGGGACTTGAGGACTGTATCACAGTACCCCTGTGGCAGTACCAGCTGGAGCTTGGAACGTTCGGGGTTGTCCTTGTCATGTACTTTTCACAGTAGCAGAAAATCTAGTAGAATTTGCTTTCTTGATTCTTTCAGCAGGTGTTTGGTGTCAGGGTGATGGCTATGCACTTGGTCAGCTGATAGTCTCTTCGCAAGGGCCCAAATTGGGTCTTGGATGGCTGGGTGATCCCTCTGTGCCTGCTGTAGTTCAGGATTACTTGGTTGGGACAGCGAAGAAATGTCCAGCCCTGTGAAATTCAAATATGCAGGTGGGATAGATTTGGGAGAGGCCCCCAGTATATCTGTTGCTCTGGTAGGGTTCACAACTGGATCGTCAGTGGGCAGTACAAACTTGGAACACAGCACTTGAACAAGGGCATTCTCTATTTGAACTGGGGGGTTAGAGGTATCAACATGCGGGTGTCTTGACAAAACATCAGTATGTATGTTAGTTCACCCACTTCGATATTCAAGACTGAAATTGTAGGTGGAAAGGGCAGATGGCCATCGGTGTCCGGCAGCATCTAGTTTAGCTGTGGTGGTAAGTCAGTGGGTTGTTGCCCATTCTGACTATGAAAGGGACCCCATACAGGTATTTGTGGAACTTGTCTGTTATGGCCCACTTTAATGCCAAAAATTCTAGTTTATGCACAGGGTAATTCTTCTCTGATGACATCAGGCTGTGGCCAGTGAACGCCACAGACTTATGCCCCTTGGGATACTCCTGGTACAGCATGGCTCCCAAACCATTCAAACTGGAACTGGTGTGGAAGACATAGGACTTGTTGGGGGCAGCAAAAGCCAGAACTGGATACTCACTTAGTCTCTGGATAATCTCCCAGAAAGCAGCCTCATACTCAGGGGTCCACCGGTCCTCAAGAGGCTCACTAGCTCGCAAATACTCTTTTGGAGGGTTGGTACCTAACCGCTGGGCTCTCTTTTTGCAGTTTGTTGGAGGATACCCTGGCCAATCCACTGGTACTGCCCTGCCCTATTAGACTTTAAGAACCAGATTTACAACAGGGTTGGATGGCAGAAAAGTCACTGGGGCAGGTTTATGTGGATTTAATGAAGGCTTTCAACCTGGTGAACCATTACATTTTGCTTGACAGTTTGACTGAGATCAGCATGCATCCTTATTCTTCTGAGTGGTTTAGGGCTAACCTAAAGGGGAGGAAATACGTGGTACAGGTGGCAGAATCTATCTGGCTCCATGAACCTTTCCAGAGGAATGCCCAAGACTCTATCCTGGACTGTCTAGTAATTCTGATCATACAACTTATCTCCCATAAGTCCTGGACAACTCTGAGATCAGGATGTATGCTGACAATATAGTACTGGTCGTCATTGCTGACACAGTACCAGAACTCCAGTGGAAACTGGAAGCAGATTTTGGGGTGGCCTGGAGTGGTTCACCACTTCAAAGCTAGTCATGAGTACAGAAGAGACAATGAATAGGTTTTGGGGCAGTCGATATTAAAAACAAAAAAACCCCAAAAACAAAGACGACAACTTAGCCTATGTATTAGATCTTGAAGGACAAGAGTTGGTACAGGTTCAATAATATAAATATTTGCAGGGGTAGAAATTAAGAAAATAATCTAGTGTGGAAGGTGGACTACCTAAAACTCATATTTGGTAATCTATTTTATAGTCTGGTATTTTGCCAATCCAAAACAGCATGTCGTAGATTAAACTCAGAGTGGAGGCGTGAAAGAGTGGTATTCCAGGTGGAATACCAGCATGATGAAAATGGTTTTCCACCTTGAAAACTGGTATGCAAAACAGGGTGTAATACCATGAATTTCAAGGCCTGGGTTGGGTGTGTTGTTGTTAGTAGCCTTTCATTTTTAAGCCATAGTCATTCAAAATACTTGTTTGAAGACTACCAACCAAGAGCTCTGAGATGTACAGGGTATTTCATGACACATTACAAAGGAGGCATGATTGCTAGCACACTCATGCTACCATTGATAGAATATGGGAGTAGTGCTTACATTACAGCAAATAAAAAGGATCTGGCAAAATAAAAAAAAAAAAATGTACAACAAAATGATACAATTTATTCTAAAGGCCAACTACCCCTCACCCATCATTGTGACCTGTATGCCCAATTAGGCTGGAACACCCTGGGTAATAGGTAAGCAATAATACCCAACAGGGTGGGTGGTACTGGGAAATACTGGACAGCCCAGGGGTGTAATGGGGCCTGACGCCACAGGCAGAGGGCCTTATAGCCCCTGGAAGGTTTAGTATTTCCAAATACTGCCCACCCTAGAGGGTATTATTATGCTTAGAAAATGGGCTACTGTTTTATGTAAATTATCATTTCTAGGGACATGGATATGTTGTTCTTTCCACACTTGCTGGCAGTGTCCTTTCCCTTTAAGATGTGCCGGAAAGTCTTCAAGCTGGCTCCTCCCACCCAGGTGGTATATCTCTTGGCTCTGCCCCATGATACCAGATCTTCCTTTTTGCTGGAAGAAACAGTTCCCTCCTTACCACTCCCACGTTGAGTAAGCCTTAGCACTAAAATCTATGGATTTACTTACAAACTTTAAACTCTTACGAGTTCTGTCTTCAGCTCGATCTTTGATCGCAATGGACGATAACTCTGCACCCAGATTTCGCTGGTGCCCATGTGGGCAGAAGATGTTGCATACTGACCCTCATGTCACGTGAATCTACTGCCTGGGCCATGATCACAATATGCAGGTCTGCGACATTTGCCAGTTGTTTAACATGACTGTCCTCGAGGACCGCCTAGCCTGCCTTAAGTTGGGCTACCTGGAAAAACAACATCTCCCAGTCAAATCTAAAGATGCCCGTTAGGAGGTCTCTGTGGCTGTGGGGTCCACCTAGCAGTTGGAACAGATTTCTGCCTTTGAGAAGGAGGCAGCTTGGGCTGCGGCACATTCCTCCTCTGCTTCTGCCTTCATTCCACTCCAATTGGGCTCCACTGTTTTGGGCGCCTTCAAGGAGCTGTGCCAGTCCCTCCTGACTGAGGGGCAGGGCCCTTCTGGTTCACACAGCTCTCGCAAGAAGGAGTCAAAGAAAGAAAAAAAGATGACTCACTGTTGACATTCCTGGGACCAGGAACGTTCTTGGTCTCAGTACTCCCAGGTTTTGACCACAATCGATGCTGCGGCCTTGGCTGCTGGGTTCACAGAGACCCCGTCGGGCCAGTTGGTTGAGACACCTGCAGATGGTGCAGCCAAGATTTTTCTCAACCCTATTGACCAGTTGTCATCCAAAGAGGCTGATAGTTCTCTTTTTCAGGACTCTGGTCCTGCCTGTGACCTCAGAAGGGGATGCTCAGTCCACTGAGCAGTACCCTCTGGTCACCAACCCAGACCAGGAGGAGCCGCGGCCCTCCCCGGCTCCCTCCGAGATCCCCTCTGGGCACCCCCCGGTAGCCAAGGTCAAGGTCTCTGTCCTCCTCCTCCTCCTCCAGTGGGTCGAGCAGCTTTTGCCATCATCAGTGCTCCTGCTCTCGACGCCACGGGAAGTGGTGCCACCACTATTCTTCATGTTTGTCCTCATCTGGTGAGGTGAGGCTTTGGCGCAAATTGCGTTGATGCTATGAAGACCTCATGTGGCAACAGTTGGTGCTGGCCGATCTGAAGCCGACCCCGGATCCCACACTGGCCATCACTTGGCTGTCACCTGACAGACCTCAACTGACTTCCCCTGTGGAGTCGGTCCAGACCGTCCCTCCCCTAGTGGAGCCAGTCAAGTCTGTCTCAGTTTGGCCGAAGCCAGCCTCTCCACCAATCATGGTGGAGCCATCACCCAAGCAGCTGCCATCTGGCATTCCAAATAAGGAGTCTCGGCCAGACAAGGGGCTTCCCCATCGGCTGTTGGTCACTCTCAGTCACACCTGACCATCTGTGGAGGGTTGAGGGTGACTTGGGCAGTTGGCCACTTTATGCTGACTCCTCTGAGTCTTAGGATTCCTCACTGCACTCCTGTCTGGTTGACAGAGTCCGTGGGGGATCTCTTGATGGAGGAAGGGCCCACTTCCTTCATGGGCATCCTCCGCCTCATCTCTGAGTCCATGAGGATGAAACTGGAGCCCATCCAGAAGCAGGCTTGCTATCCCCTCACAGAGATTCTGGACAAAGGGGACTTTCCAGAGGCTTTCCCAGTGGCCAAGGCCATTGTCAGCTCAGCTCTGGAACTTTGACTGCACCCCATGTTCTTCCCTGTGCCCTCTGCCTGGATGGCCTGTAAATATGCGGTGCCCACTGGTACCCTCTCAGATTTCATGGAGCACCCCTCCGCTGAGGGGCTGGTGGCCAACTCCATGTTTTGGCACTGGGGCAATAACTGGGACATCAACAAGCTGCTAGACAAGGAGTCCAACAAATTGGACTACATGGCTAAAAAAAGTCTACGCTGCTTCCTTGCTCGGCCTCCAACAGGTGAGCTCGGCTGTCATGATGGCACACTTCTCCCATGCCCTCTTGGGCTCTTTGGATGAGGTGATTCCTCACCTGCTTGTGGACCTCCAGACCATGGTCAAGCAAGTCTGAGATCAGGGCCAGGCTATGGCCATGCAGCAACTTCAAATGGTTCTGGATCTTGGGGATTCCTGTGCCCACTCGGTGGTGACCACAGTTACCATGCACCATAGGGCCTGGCTGTGGATGTTGACCTTTACAGCAGACACTCTGCACAAGCTGGTGGATGTTCCATTCCTGGGCACTGACCTGATTGGGCCTGATGTGGAGGATCAGCTCCATCGTATTGAGAAGTCCAGTGCCACCTAGGACTCCATGACATCTGTGCAGAAGGATCCCAAGGGCTCCAGGCAGCATAGACGTAAGCCCTTTTGGTCCACCACTCCTGCAGCAAAACCAGCCCAGCATCAGCCGGGCCAGCAGGCTCAGTCCTGGTGACCCAGGCCTAAGTCAGTGACCTCAGTGGTCCACAAACCCAGAGGTAAAAGACCTGGTGGCTCCTCAGCCAGGTCCTCCTCCTCCTCCTCCTCCAAGCCTGCTCAGTGACGGGATGGGGGGTGCCACCCTCATGCCAGTCATACCTCCCTTGGGTCCTCCTGTGGGGGGACAGCTTTGCCACATCCTTTCTGCCTGGTCTTCTGTCACCATGGACAGGTGGGTTCTGGAAGTGGTCGATCAGGGTCTGCCTCTGGAATTCAAGCAGTACCCTCCAAGCTAAGCCTGCGCCCCATGTGAGGACTTAATGTCTGCAGACACTTGGTCAACTCTTCAAGATGACATAGCTCAGCTCCTCTGCAAGAAGGTTGTGGTCAGAGTAATGGATCCTTTGGAATACCCAGGGTTTGTCTCCAGGTACTTCCTGGTGCGAAATTGGATGGGGGGGCTGGTGCACCATTCTAAATTTGCATGACCTAAACAAGTTCCTCAGGTCATGCACCTTCAGGATGGCAACTCTATTTCAGATCATACCATCTATAGAGCAAGACATGTGGTTTTGCTCCCTGGATCTTCAGGATTTGTTCTTTCATGTCCCGATCTGACTGTCCCACCTAAGGTTCCTTCATTTTTGAGCCAAGGGAACTCTCTAAGAGTTCTGGGCCATGCCATTTTAACCTCTCCATGGCTCCCAGGGTCTTCACCAAATGCATAGCAGTGGTGGCAGCTTACCTGAGGTGCTGAGGGGTCCAGGTGTACCCCTTCCTGGATGACTGGCTGATTGCAGGTCCCTCCAGGCAGGAGATGGAGTGGTCCAGGGACCTAGCCCCCCCAGACCTGCATCTCCCTTGGCCTCCTGGTCAGTGAAGCCAAGTCGGAACTTGTGCCTCGCAGGTGATCAGCTTCATTAGGGCAGAGCTCAACTCTTGCCAAGCCAGAGCCCAGTGGACGGGGCGGAAGTTCTGTCCTCCTTTGCCTGATCATTTCGGATTAGGCAATTGCACCCTGCCTGGGACTTTCTGCGCTTTCTGGGTTACATGGCAGCCTGCACCAGTGTGGTCCATTGGGCCTGTTGGAATATGCACTCCTTGCAATGGGAGCTGGCAAGCCAGTGGTTTCAGCGCAGAGGTCACTTTGACCAGCTGGTCAGTGTGACCCAGAAAATGTGGGATGCACTCCAGTGATGGCTAGTCAGAGAACATCTGCAGGAAGGGATCCCATTTGTCTGTCCTGAGCCAATGGTCATCCTGATGACTCATACCTCTCTCATGGACTGGGGTGCCCATCTGGGGGAACACAGAGTCCACTGGCTCTGGACCCCTGAGGAGTCCTGATGGCACATCAACCTGCTGGAGCTTCGGGAAGTTCAGCTGGCACTGACTGCATTTGTTCCATATATTTGGGGTCAAGTGGTCCAAGTCCAGACAGACAATGACCACGACCATGTACTACCTCAACAAGCAGGATGGGATGCACTCCCTGCCTATGTACAAGGAAGCTCTCTGTGTATGGACTCTTATGTGCAGCCTGGAGGTGTATCTCCTTGCCATCTATGTGAGGCAGATCTCCTAGCCATCTATGTGACAGGAGCCTCCAATAAGCTGGCGGATACCCTCAGCCGGGTAGGTGAGGCATCTCATGAGTGGTCTCTCCATCCGGAGGTAGTTCACAGTCTGTTCTCCCAGTGGGATACCCCTCATTTGGACCTGTTCATCTCCAGGGAGAATGCAAAACTGAGGCTGTTCTGTGCCCACCCCCCCATCAGCAGGGCTCACTTCAGGGTGATGCCTTCTCAAGACCTTGGACCCCAGGCCTCTTCTGTGCCTTTCCTCCACTTCTCTTGATTCAAAAGGTGTTGCTCAAGGTCCAGAGGGACAAGGCACAGGTGATCCTGGTGGTTCCAGACTGGTCATGCCAGTTTTGGTACCCCAATCTCCTCAACCTCAGCAGCAGGCTTCTGAGGCATCTTCCACTATGCCCAGACCTGCCCTCCAATCAGGGGAAGGTACTCTACCCAGACCGCCAGTCCCTGCACCTGACAGCCTGGTTCCTGAGTGGCTAGAGTTCTAGGCTTTGTGTCTCTCTGGAGATGTCCTCACCGTGGTGGAGGTATCTAGAAATGAATCGACCAGAAAATGCTATGCCTTCAAATGGAAGAGATTCTCCATTTGGTGTCAGAGCAAGGGGCGGGACCCTTTGTCCTGTCTAGTGGCCAGTATTTTGGACTACCTGTGGTCCCTCTCCAAAGGGGGACTTCAGTCAACGACCCTTAAGGTGCACCTAGCAGCCATCTCTTCTTACTGGACATGGGCTCTTCAGCAGTCGGTGGTACAGGAGAAGGTGGTCTGGCACTTTTTCAAAGGCTTAGATAACATTTCCCCTCCAGTGCATGAACCACAACCACCATGGGACTTGTTGCTGATTTTGGCAAAGCTTATGGAAAAGCCATGAAAACTGATGCACAGGTGTGACATGTCTCACTTGTTGTGTAAGATCACTTTCCTGGTGGCTATCACATCAGCCAGAAGGATCGGTGAGCTCCAGGTGTGCTCGGTGGAGTCTCGTTACCTGGTCTTCCACAGGGACAAGGTTGTCCTGTGCCCCACCTGAAGTTCCTCCCAAAGGTTGTGTCAGTTTCATCTAAACAAGTGATGACTCTTATGGTGTTCTTCCTGAATCACACCTCGGAGGCCGAACCCAGGTTCCATACTCTGGACCTGGAGCGAGTGCTCGCTTATTATAAAGAACACATGGCTGGAGTTCAGGAGGATAGGTTCACCAGCTGTTTGTCACCTACGCTGAAGCTGCACCTGGCAGACCTGCAGCCAAGCAGATGATTGGCAGGAGGATCACGCCCTGCATGGATCTCTGCTATAGGTTGGCAGGTAGGGAGCCTCCCGGATGGCTAAGGGCTCATTCCACCTTCCGTACCACTGCATCGGTGGCTGCTTCTAGGGATGTCCCTATCCAGGAAATCTGCAGGGCTGCTATCTGGAAGGCAGCACACACCTTCATTTCCCATTACCACATTGACTTCGAGTCATGCCGGGATGCTGGTTTTGGGACCTCAGTTCTCCAATCTCTGTTCCCAATGTAGGGGGTGTGTGCCTTGCCTCCCTCCTCCAGGAGAACTGCTAGGAGTCTGCCAGTAAGTGTGGATAGAAAAACATAGCCACATCGTAAAAAACACAGGTTACTCACCTGTAACAGTAGAGCTTCCACGGAATGATCTCTTGCAGTAATTCATTACTTCTGGGAGTTCCCGATAGGTGGCGCTCCAGCATGGAAGTTTCTTCCAGCAGTCTCCACACCAGGGACCACCCACGTGACCTCACTTCCTGGGCTGTACCTATAAAAGTGGGTGGTCCCTGGTAGTCTCCATTCATTTTCCCACTGGCTTCAGCTCTGGCAGCATCTCTTCTACAGCAGTATACGAAGTGGATTGAAAATATAGCCTGGGGTGCCTGGACTTCAAACAAGGCACCTAGCTCCTGTACTAGATAAGACTACTACAATGGATATTTCCCTGTCACAGAAAAACACAGGGTACTAAGTTAAAGGGCTCATGAACAGAGTCCTGTTCAACGGCTAACATAAGGAAGGAAACCCCTTCACCTAGTGTCCTACCTGACCTCCTTTCAATGGTCTTACCTCCGAAACAGAGATCAACAAGAAGACATTCATCATTGATGGGCATTCACCCCCACTGATGACAGACACTACCTCATCAAAAGAGCACAGATGAGCATTCATCAAAGGAACATTCCTCATCAATGGAGCTTCATTCTTCATCTTCCTCATCGATGAGGCTACACTCCCCAGCAACGATGGTGGTCCTGCTGCTTTCCCCATCGATGGGGCATACTTCCCCATTGATGGGAGGGCTCTACAAGACATCCTCATCAATGGCAACACCTCCCTCATCAATGGAGCACACTCTACATGCTCCATCATCAATGGGGCTGCCTCCTCTGTCATTGGGACATGCTCCAAAGCTCCACCATTGATGGGAGGCCTACCACTATTGACAGGGCATATATTCATCTTTTCATCATCAACAACTGCATTTCCATCGTCGACTGGGCATGTACTCACTATTCCGTCATCGACAGAGCATGTTCCACCATTGATGGAGCATGTCCTGTCTTCGTCATCATCGACGGGGTGTATTCCACCATTGATGGAGCATGCTTTTACTTACCCTTCATCTATAAAGACATAGTACATCATCGATGAGGCATGCTTCTCTTCCTCTTCTGTCGATGGGGCTGCTGCCACCTTCGATGGAGCAACCCCTTCATTATAGAACAGCACTTTTACCTGCATATAATAGTTATGAAGGATTCTTATTACAAGTTTACCATGGACTTCCATGAATACTTTCAATAACATGCACCAAAAGACAGTATGGGTCTGCATCACTACAAAATAAAGAATTATATGCTACAGAACACAGGGGCATACCAGCCTCATCTGCTCTCATGCTTGGTGCTCACGCACCATTTATTACAGACTGTGTCTTAGCCTCCGTCAATACTGGCATGCACGGGGCTGGACTGCCCACCTGTCATGCCTCTTCATGAATATTCAGGAGAATATGAGTCCTCTTATGATGTACCATCCAGCTGGGACAACGGACTACTATAACATTCAGAAATACGATTACTGAAGCATGGAATTAACTAGAAAAGTACACAGGTTCTATCAGACTCCTATTTGACTAGCTGTATTTAACAAATATGGCCACTGTGGATTCTGTGGTCTTGCAGCTGCTCATGACAGCACTGTCATACCCGAACATACAAGTACTATAACCTGCGTCTGGTAAGTACCTCTGCTGGTGACCTTATAAATAGACTGATTGCATCCACTGAAAAAGACCAGGATGCTAACCTGGCTAAGAAAGGGATTAGAGAAGTGCAGGAAGAGTTTGTGGAATTGGGAAGGGGCCTTAGACAAGTAGCATGCACGGTAACCTTCTCAGAGGTGCTACCCATCTATGGCATAGGAGAGGCTAGGGTGTTCCACACCATGGGATTCAATCAGTGGTTGAAAAACTGGTGTGGAGCTCAGGAATTTGGCTTCACTGGGGACTGGGGTCCACCTGGAGTGATGCAAGCCTATACTGGCATGATGGGCTGCATTAGCCAAGGGGGGAGGCACTGGAAAGGAGAAGGGAAATCCTTGCCCCCCACCAAATATCACGGTAGTAAGTGCGGTAAACACCAATATAGAGGTGTCGATAGGGAGAAGGGCAGGGGTAAATGGAGAAAGTGACAAAGGGAAGGACAGGGATGGGGCAAAAAGGAGTAAGGCCATCAGGAAATGGAGGGTAATGAGTACCAATGCCCGTAGTCTGGGCAGCAAGCTCCCTGAGCTGGTGGCCTTGATGGAAGAGGATGCCTGGATATCATACAGTTACAGAAACATGGTACACAGAGAACCATGACTGGGATGTTAACATACCAGGGTACATAACCTACAGGAGAGACAGGCAGGGAGAAGAGGGAGGAGAGCTCTCTATGTAAAGGAAGGGATAAAGCAACTGAACAAAAGAGTAAACAGGGAGGAGGGCACTGTGGGTCACCTTGGAGACTGGAAAGGGCACCACAATCCGCACAGGGGTTGTGTACAGACACCCATGTCGGGGAGGGAATGGACAAGGATATGATGAAGGCATTCTTAGAATGGCAGAGAAAGGGGAGATACTATCGATGAGAGAGACCTGAATATGCCAGATGTTAACTGGAGCATTTTCTGCAGCCACATCCAAGAGCAGTGCCATTCTCGATGCCCTACAGGTGGCAGGCCTCAGACAGCTAGTTCAGAACCCACTCGTGGGAGCAATCTTAGACCTCGTACTCTCAAAACTGGGGCACAGGACCCAAGGCAGCATGGGTTCACAGCGGAAGGTCATGTCAGATGAATCTAATACATTTCTTGACTGGGTGACCAAAGTAGTAGACCAGGGAGGGCTGTGGACATGGCCTATCTAGACTTTAGCAAGGCATTTGACACAGTCCCACACAAAGATTAATAGTCAAATTAACCAGCCTGGGAGTGGGTCCCAGGGTGGTAGCGGGTAAAACATTGGCTGTACAACAGGACACAGAAGGTAATTGTAAATGGAGTCCACTCTGAAGAAAGAGGGGTTACTAGTGGGGTACATGAGGTTCAGTATTGGGTCCAGTCCTTTTAATGTCTTCATAAGTGACATTGCAGAGGGACTGGAAGGAAAAGTATGCCTCTTTGCAGATGACACAAAGATCTGCAACAGGGTTGATATGCAAGGCGTGGAAAGGATGAGAAGGGACTTGGCAAGGTTGGAGGAATGGTCAAAAGTATGGCAGCTAGGATTCAATGCAAAGAGTGCAAAATAATGCACCTGAAACAAGAACCCAGGGAAGAATACACAATGGGGAGGTAGTAACAACAACAAAAAGGAAAGGGACCTGGAGGTAATCATATCGGATGACCTTAAGGTTAGCAAGCAATGTGAGAAGGCAGTAGGAGGCTGGGGTATACACTGGGATGCATAGGAGAGGCATCAGCAGCAGAAAACAGGAAGTTGTTATCCTCTGTACAGACAATTGGTGAGACCCCATCTGGAGTACTGTCCAGTTCTGGAGACCCCATCTCCGCAAGGACAGACAGGATAGAGGCAGTCCAGAGGAGGGCAACTAAAATGGTGCAGGGTCTGCAAGAGAAGCCGTATGAGAAGAGACTAAAGGAGCTTAATATGTATACCCTTGAGGAAAGAAGGGCAAGGGGGGACATGATAGAAAGTTTTAAGTACCTCAATGGAATCAAAGTCCAAGAGGGTAGCATCTTTCAGAAAAAGGCATTGCAAGAACAAGGGGACACAATTTAAAGATGGGGGGTTCAGGGGCAATGTGAGGAAGTATGATTTCCAGAGAGGTAGTGGATGCATGGAACAGCCTTCCTGAGGAGGTTGTGGGTCTAAAACTGTGGGAGAATTCAAGAATGCATGGGACAGACATAAGGCAATTCTTGTGCGGGGTAGGAAGAAATAGGCTGTTGGTTAACTAGGATCTGCGGCCTATCCTGTAGGTAGGGAAATGGGCAGACTAGATGGTCGAAGCAGTCCTTATCTGCTGTCAAAGTCTATGCTTCTATGCGACATTACAGATACTTCAGCGTGAGCCTCTGCTGTCAGTCTTTTCTACGTACGTCGGGCATGGCTCCGACTCTCAGGGCTAGTGCCTGATATTCAACGGAATATGGTTAATCCCTCTTTTTTTAAGGTGACCATCTTTTTGACCCCGGGGCTCCAACGATGCTGGTTAACCTACAAGCCTCTAAACCCGTGACCACCCCTCTGGCCGGCCGGGCGCCTCTTCTTCTCACTAAAGACTTCAACTGAACACAGAGGCCTTTTTTCAACAGGCTGTATACATCTAGCCACATTTTCAGAGGTATCACTGTTAGACCATCATGGCCATTCCATCGGGATGCCTCTCTGCCTGTTGTGCGCCAGACTCCATGTCCCTTCCATGAACAGGTCCATCTACTACTACTCACATGCTGAGACTCAATCTATATATCCTGGTAGGGATTATATTCTTCTACTGCTATAAGCAGCTTTCACTTGATCATGAACATATATCACATAACCAAGGGTGAGTACCTATAAACAGATTGTAAGTCTTAAAAATTCTATGTCTTTTTTTTTTTTTTTTTTGGTCAAAAAAAAAAAAAAGTGTGTATACATACACATGTGTTTCTGTAATCTCAAGAATGAGACCTACTGCCTTATGATTTCAATTATATTGTTCACTATTTTAGCTTCTGTTTTCCAAACACTACACATAATGGACTCATCATATTTACGCCCAACAAGGTTGCAGGCCCTGATATGCCTGGGACCCCCTTGTAAGTAAAAATTATTGATAAAAAATGGAAATATCAAAATCACTCTATTATTTTTCATGTTCTCTAATCCACCTGCAAGATTGCTTGTAGCTCCTGATTCTAAGAATCACTGACTTCCTTTATGTCACAGATGCATTGTTTCATTTTGCAACATTATCTGCTACTTCTGTATCCTATTTATACTAAATGGTTACATTTTCTACTGTCTGGACTGACAGGACATGGTGAATATACAAAACCTGTATTGACTGCAAGATTTATCAAACTTGCTGATCCATGCTACTTAGACAACAAACTATGGACAGGTTACAAACCTTATGATTTCTTACATTTTAAATCTCACACATGAGATCACATGCTTCCTAAATCTGTAAGTATCCAGTTTGTTTACATGTCTGTTCACCCGATAGTATCAACAAAGGGTCCATCATACTAACATTTCGGGTTTACACCTTGCGAGGCGATTGAACCTGGCGTACTTGGGACCCCTTTGCAAATGAGAATACTAACACATGATGGAACTGAATACATCACTCTGTTGCATTCTATATCTTTACCCTAAAACAGGTACTATGTTGCCACTGACTCTGTGTCACTGGATTCCTTCATGAAATAGATACATTGTTTGTTTCACAGCAAAAAAACTGTACTAAATTGCTACATTGTAGTACTACAAAATAACATTGTATTATTTGGGTTACTATCCAAGACTCAGAACCCAATAGGTTTGACATAGACTGTCTTTTCCAGGGCATGCCACTGAGATTTACTAATTACTCCATTATATGGCTGACTTTCTTATGATCTGTTACAGTATATGATATGCCATACCCTAATCGGGTTAACATCTGCTTGAACTCATCTGATGATGCCAATTAATAGCCAGTCCGGCTTGTTTTTCAGCCATAATCCTATAACGAATGCTATAATGGATTACTTACAAAATCCTTTTTTACATGCTGACACACTGTTCTCAGCCCCTTGTGGTCCTAAGACCACACTAAGATATAAGGCAGAACACCATATATGGCCACCCTCTGCTCGATAACTGCTTGGGAATCTTACAGAAGTAATGACTTACTGCAAGAGACCATTCCATGGAAGATAATGCAGTTACACAAAGACTTTTGCTGTAACAGTAGATCTTCTCGGAATGTCTCTTGCAGTACATAGTTTCCCACCCTCCAACCTCCTGCCATTTTGCAACAGGAAAAACGATGTAGGGTTGGGAAGCTTTGGTACCTCTGTTCCCCTCAGTCCCTCGCTTCCATGCTTAAACTGGTGGGGAACGGAGATTACCAGGGACCACCCACTTTTATAGGTACAGCCCAGGAAGTGAGGTCATGTGGGTGGACCCTGGTGTGGAGACTGCTGGAAGAATCTTCCGTGCTGGAGCGCCACCTATCGGGAACTCCCAGAAGTAATGACTTACTGCAAGAGAGATTCCTAGAAGATCTACTTGTAACCCCTGGACCCCTGCCGTTTTGCAAAATGACAGATGGCATGCTGTTGAAGCTGACAGCAGTACCTGGTGGGGACTGGGTTCGGGGAGGATGAGGTTACTCGGCACAGGGGGCCTAGGTTTGGCTACTCTGCACAGGTGCACCCAAGTAAATCCGAACACAGGAAGCAATAACTGTAATGTCCAGAACCAGGAATGGGATTCTACAGTGTGGCTTTTATTCACATCCAAGCTGAACAAACAAAGCACAGAAGGACCCCCATGGGGCTACATTTCTGGTAATGCAGATTAGAGACAACAGAACACTTTTTCACTATTTCCAGCCCTCAGGCTCTGAACCCAGCAGGCACACCGCCCGGACTTGCACACAGCTTTGGGTACACAGCCCGACTTGTACACTACTTGGGTTTTCCCTGCGGGCCCGGTTCCCCCGCCGGCCACTTGATCTGCAGTCCATTTTGGGAAATGAACCAGTTTTCCAATTGGTGGCTCCCCAAACCACCTTAGAGCTTTCAACTCCTAGAGGGAATTTTCCTTCCAATCCCACGTCTGGGTACTTCCCTCATCACTGGCCAAGTGCATGAGGCAAAGTAGAAATCCACAGAGCAAATCCATAGAGGTGGACCTGGTCACTAAAGATGGGGGGTCTCCCACCTCCAGCTCCCACAATCCATACCTGGCCATTTCTCTGGAAACTAAACAACTCTTTTTTCTGAAAGCTTGGCAATATAGATTACAGGGTAGACGTATGTTGCATCTTCTGTACATGTCTTGTCTTGACTTCCACTGTGTGCTGGACTTGAACATACTTTTACTTTTGGCTAAGCCTATTACTCTAGGCCTCCCACTATTTCAGCAGTCCAGTCCCCACTATCACACAAGTCCCAGGATGAAAACATGGGCCCTTTAGAAAGAGCAGAAACTCACCTTCCGGTTGCAGGTGCCCCACAGGCAATTCACAGATCTTCTTGTTTCCCAAAAACTCTTGAACAAATAAGGCAGTTTCTCCACTAGTAGAAAAGGGTTGCTCCTGGAATATGCAGGAAACCCTTCCTGCCCCCATCCCCAGAGGGATGGGGCACTGAAACCCGATTCAGTGGTCTCCACCACTTACAGACTACTTCTATGTCTCTCTTTTGGTGGAAACGCACACCTTTTTCCCAGAATGTAGCCCTATGTCAGGGCTGAGGTTCCAAGAGCCTAACCAGAGCTGCTGTGCTCCTCTCTCAGCAAGCTCCAAACTCCAACTGACCACTGACTACTGTTCAAAACTCCTAACATTCTATTCCAACTCCCTGCTGCAGATTCTATTGTGGCTCATGCAGCTGCGACAGTTCTATGGTGATGTCATCTCTCAGTCTCAGCTGAGACTGAGAACAGAGTGAGACAGTGTGAAATCCATTTAACTGGAGTTTCACAAGCTGCCTTCCCTGCCTACCACTAGGTCTTACTGGGATTCTAGTAACCCTGGGTAACAAGGGGGATTACATACTGTTACAGCAAAGGTCTTTGTGTAACTGCGCTTTCTAGGAGTGGTATATGTTGTTCATCCACACGGACCCACCTGACCTCCCCAGGCTCAGGCGCACAACCTCTCTTCCAGTGGGCAAGATCTGGTGTCATGGGGCAGAGCCGAGTGATATACCACCTGGGTGGGTGGGAGGAGTCAGCTTGAAGACTTTCTGGAACATCTTTAACAGAAAAGACACTGCCGGTAAGTGTGGATGAACTGCATGTACCACTCCTAGGACTACTGTTACAGGTGAGTAGCCTGTGTTGTTTTAGTATTAAAATAGTTCCTCCTTCACCTGCACTAGTTTGCTGTGTGGTGCTTATTTATTTATTTATTTATTTATTTATTTATTTATATTCTTTATTTTTTATTTTTTTTTTAGCTATGGTCTTTTGCCTTTCTGGAGTTGGTTGTCATGGTAACCTTTCCCCCACCCAAACACACAGTGTGGTCACGGTACTGAACTTTTGTGTATGGGACAGGAATTGGTGGACGACCTCCTACTGTGAGAGAAAGTGAAAAGTCCGTTATTATCCTCATCAACCACATGGCTCAACAGTCACTTAGTAAATTTTCATCTGCGCCACAGTTTGGGAAATTAAAGTATTAAAAAAAAGTCTATCAATATTAAATGAGCTCTAGCCAGAGCAGATAGGGATGTGAAGAGCTACCAAGTGACGAAAGTTGCACGTGTGCATAAAAATTATTCAACGCCCAGGTGTAACTTGGCCATTGTTTGGAGGTGTTGCAACAAATTTTCATTATGATCTTTTTTGGACCCCTCCTCATGAACTGTGACAATGTCATTTTGTTCAATTGTCCCGAAAGGTGACTGCACAGAGCAAACATGCTGCTCTGCACCACAGGTGCGAAAACACATTTTGGGCAGGTTGTGGAAAATGACAGCTATACTGTTTTGAAGGAGGTGTGCAAAAATGGCAATGTTAAAAATATGGAGTGAAAATATTAAAAATTGGGGACGTTAGGAGAGTGCGTAGAAACTGTGCAATGCACACTTGTTATGCAGTCATTTTTTGGAATTTTTTCACCAAATTTGCAACATGGGCATTTTGGGACCCCACTTCATGAACACTGGCACTATCATTTTGTGAATTGGTCCCAAAAGGTGATACCGTGCTGTGACTGTGAAATCCATTTTGGGACAGAGTAACAAAATGACAGTGACAGTTTTCATGAGGTGTGGTCACAAGAACCCCATGTTGAAAATTTGGGGCAAAAATTCCAAAGAAATGGCTGAGATATCAGCATAAGTTGAAAACCCCATTGAATGGCTGTATAGCACGCTTACCTTTAATTCTTCAGTTCACAGTTGGGCTTTGAAGAGTGCAGACATGTCCCGGTCCAGAGAAGATGACAGCACCGACCTCCAGAGGTAAGTATGGGGTAAGGGTGTGTGTGGGGAGGTGGGTGCTCAGTGGAAGGGTGGTGAGGGGGACTGCAGTGACGACGAGGGACTGTTTTCAGTTTCACAGGGGGGAAAAAACAGATAACGAGGGACCATTTACTAATTTTCAGCAAAACAAAACAAAAAAAACTTTGGCACACTGGGGTGGGCTCCCAGTGTGCCACATGAATGCCAACATGGGGATTGGGCACCCTGATATCAGGCATGACTTGGTCAGTGGGGCACCAGGGAAAAAAGAAACGCGATGAGGGACCATTTTCAAATTTACAGAAAAAAAAATCTGCACACTGGAGTGGGCTCCCAGTGTGCCACAAGATGTTGCGCATGTCTTGGGGAGAGGGGCACAGAAAATACTGAATGGCATATTGCCATTCGCAGCATGGCAGCACCTGCAGAACTGTGCATGTGCACGAGTCATGCACATGCGTAGTTCATGCATCAGAATGCAGAAATAACAGCCAAAATAGTGCTAATCTGCTGGTAGAAGTGTACAATGGGAAGAGGGAAGAACCTCCGTAGAAAAGCAAGAGCAAAGTGTGGAGTTCAATGGGCTCAGAGGAGTGGGAAGAGAAAGAGTTTGTAAAATGTTCCTGCCTGCTACCAGTGTACTATCTGTTTGAATGGCTACTAAGTTCTAGGGGCACCACCGTTGTTTCCGTTACCATCTGTTCAGGAATTAAAGCCATACAAGTACAATCCCAATGTTCTGGTTGTAGACATTCCATCTCTGAGTGACCTGTGTGAGTTCTTAGAGGCCTCCACAAATAGGAGGCATGCCATAGCCCTGGTACCGCTCCCAAAGACCTGGGTAGAAATAGAAATGTTGCTTTGTACCACTCCCCCACCTCCTAGATGCCAGAGCCAGGTGCTGCCCTAATGCTAGGGGTGATACCACCCTTTGTTGTTGTGGTTTTTGCCTTGCTGACAAGCTACCCGTTTCATGTGGGTCACACAGATGTACCCAGTCTCACATACATACAGTTTCCATTTAATTTATACAATATTTACACAAATCTTGAAAAAAAAAAAAATGTTTTACAAACAATTACCTACATGACTTAATTTGCTTTTCAAGCTTTTGGAACAAAGTGTCGGTACTTCCTTTGTATTGGTACTCAGTTTATTCCAATATCTTTCGGCAAACCCCCATCTCCCCAAACATAGTAAGTGTGTTTTTGGCGACTTTCAACCTTCTAGTTTGTAATTCCTGGCATCATGAATTCTGTGACAATAACTTTCTAAGACCAGATAACTGACAATGGAGAACACTCAACTTTCAACATCTTGAAAACCGTAATTGACCACATTATTACATGTTTAGAAAATGGACTTAAAAAAAATAAAACAACCTGATTGGCTGAAAGGCCATGCCAAGCTTGCAAATATTTTTCAATAGAGCCCTATGAAAAACGAGTGGCAATTCAGGGTGCTCCATTACTTTGGGTATCCTTGGGCACCCCAAATTTTCAAAATCACAAGCCTCCATTTTTTCCCCCTGCTTAGCGGGCAGCTTCCCAGTTGGCCACCCCCCACCCCAGAGTCTTTCCTTTGTGTAAATTAAAATATTTGAATACATAGCAGGCACAGGAAACGTAACTGCTGAAATGAAAAAGCCAGTTAATCTGACTTGCGTTACAGCTCACTATCTCCGGTAGCGCTACTGTGTGTGAGACCAGTAGTACCTTCTTCAATTTCCGTACCACAGGTGGATGTCAATCTGCAGTACAGAAAATGAAGAAAGTACTGCTCCCCTCTAACACAGTGGCATTAGTAGAGATGGCACTCTCTGGCTTCACACAGTAATGACAGACACACAGGCTACATCCTTTTTAGGGCTGTGGGTGGAGCCTACAGCCATGTTGTGAGAGCTCTGTAGCTCTGAAAATGGCTGATCGCAGAACCCCTTCTATTGGACTTTGGAAGTATCCTTCCAAAAGCCCATCAGAACTTAAACCCCTCCACCATGATCGACCTATGGTCATCGGCCCTAACTCTCACCCCATCACATGTGCAAAGAAGCAGAGGTATAGGAGAATGGGGTGAGAGTTAGGACTGATGACCTCAACGCGCACCCCGATGTTGGTTGGGGGGGTCAGATGGTCCAAGGGGGCTTTCAACCCTAACACTGAATTTCCTTGCTTTTGTCACTGTGGAACAACCCTAACTGATGCATTAAATTGAGTTTTTTGCCTCTAATTTCCCTTCTTTTTGAGAATGAGGATGTTAAATAGTGAATGGAATGCAGTGGTGGCCCTGCGCTCCCACCATGTGATGTCTTGTTACATAGTAACAGGAACTGCAATGCAAATGCAAGTGGCAATGGTTGTGCACATGGTAAATCAAATGTAAATGGTAAAACAAACGTTAATAGCAACGCAAGTGTAAAGTGATGCCGAAGTGAACAGTGACACAAACGGACACGCAGGCACATACAAAAACACAACTGGTAATATGCACAGTGGCGGCACCAGTATTTTAAATGCAAATGTTGTGTTATAGCAAAAAGAATGCCAAAGGGAACAGAAACGGAAACACGAACGCAAGCATGCATGTAAACACTAACCGTAACGCGCATGGGCATGATAATGCAATTGTAAATGCAAATGGTAAAGTTAACATGAACAATAATGCCAAAGGAAACAGAAACATAAATGCGAACACAAACGTGTATGTAAACGCAAACCGTAATGTGCACGGTGATGTTACCACAATTGTAAATGCAAATGGTAATGGTAACAGCAACAATAATGCTAAAGGAGGGAGAAATGCAAAAGGAAATGGAAGCATACATGGAAATGCAAACTGTAATGCGCATGGGCACAGTAACGCAATAGGAAACGCAAAATGTAACAGTAACAGCAAGAAAGATGCAAAACGAAAGACAAATGCAAACGCAAATGAAAGGGCTGCTGTAAATGCAAATGGCAATGCACATGGTGTCGCAAACCGAAACACAAATGGTAACAGTATCACAAAGGCAAGCGCAAACGAGAACGCAAAGGGTAACGCACACTGTGGCGTAGACGGTAACGCAAATGGGTACGTAAATGCAAGTGGAAACAGTAACTGTAACATTAACAGAAGTGCATATCCTGTTTTTTCCCCAACAGCTGCATAGAGAAACACAGTGTGTACAAAGAATGTATGCATAATAATGGGTGTTGGAATACTAAATTGCTTATCTCAGTAACCGTACGACGTAGGGGAAAAGAAAAATTCACATGATTCATGATTTTCCTGGCTAAGTTTTCACTGAATGCGTCTTCTAGCCTATGCATAATCATGACAAAATTCTGTGATCTCGGTGACCGCTTTCCAAGATACGCAGCCCGGAAGGTAACGGGCGGACGCCACTATGTTAGTCTATGGTAAAAAATGCCAACTGCAGAGTACCGTAACTTGGCAGTCATGCAACATTTTTTCACCAAACCACCAAAAGGCACATCTGTGAGATGTTGGCTGCCTTCCCTCCAAATTTCAGCCCAACAGATGAAACCGTTCTTTTGCAGCAGGGTGGCAAAGAACTCCTGTCATTTTGGCCATAGTTTGGAAAAATAGTGTCGCAGTTTGCGACCCTTTTCACAAAAATTTGTGAAAGTGTCGCAGGTGCAACACTACTTTGAAACACTACTTTTTCCAGAAATTTGAAAAACATATTTCTGGGGTGTTTCACCCCAAAATAAAGACATGGCTAGCATCCTCAGGGTCTGACTAGGTGAACACAGAAAGAGTTGTGTCCCTAGAGGGTCCCAATTTTAAATGCCAAGCATTTTTCTGATCACTAACTGAAAACAAAGTGGCAGATTTGCGATACTACTAGGGTCATTTGCGACACTAAAAAGTGCATTTGCGACACTTTCAAACTTTTTTTGTTAACTTTTCCCATTGACTTATAATGGGAACTTGTTTTTTGAATAACTTTTGAACCATTTAATATTTTTTCATGAAATCTTCAAATGCACATCTGAGACCCCAACCTCACGTTTCCTAAAGTTTTTGGACAGGTCGCACAAACCGTGTGACCTGTAGGTGAGAGCAAAGAATTCACAAAAAAAACATAATTGCGCTTTTGGTTGTCGCTTAATAACTCCGCAGTAGTAATTTGACTGGTACAAAAGTTGGCAGATTCCAAGATCTACTATGCCCAATCATGCATGCCATATTTCAGGCAAATCCACTGAACGGTGGTGAAGTTATTAAGGTGCAAAATTTCACCCTTTAATCTTAAAAGTGCTACTCAACCCTAACTGTGGTAGCACTACCATGCTACCATAATAAATATAATATATACCGTATATACTCATGTATAAGCCGAATTGTTTAACCTTTTTTCGTTACCGTAATATACTACATCGGCTTATATGCAGGTCTCGAAGTTTTAAAAAGTTCACTGCAGTTCTCCAATTAGCCACAATACAAATAAATATGGTCCAAGAGAGCGAGCGAGTTGCATGGAGCTGCGCTTGCTTGTGGAGCAGCTGCAAGTGGAACTGGCTGGTTGGGGAGCAAGCTGGAGAGCTGAGGAGCGGGTCTGCAGCAGATGCAGGAGGGAGCAGGACTGAGGTTTGTTCCCAAGCAGAGGTCCAATTCTGCAACAGCCATGAGTTCAGGAGTGATCCAGTCTATGGGGGCAGTAGGCTTGTGGAGTGGCTCCAAGTTGCATTTGTAGAAGTGGGAAGAGTCTGGGACAGTGGTCCATCGTGGCTGGAGGGAAGTAATGTAATTTGCTGAGCCGTGGCTTGGCAGCAGAGGCAATTTGGATGAGACTTGAGCGGGAGAGCGCAGACGGGAAGCAACATGTAGATCTGCAAGTCCTGAGCGTCCCTGTTGGTCTCTCCCTCTCTCTTTTTTGTTTTGTTGTGAGGCGACTGAACTCTGAGGGCTTCGGGAGACAGGTTAAAAGTGCTTTGTGGCAGAAATGGTCAACGGCAGCTGGAAGGCACAGATGAAGTGGAGCTGCATGTGAGAGGGAGCTGTGATGTGAGCTTCCAATAAATTTATCTCTGCTCATGCGTGGGTCGAGCTGTTTTTCTTTTCACTTTGTGTTTAGGATAGGGGGGTCAGCTTATACACGAGTCGGCTAATACATGAGTATATATGGTGTGTGTGAGTGTGTGAGTGTGTGTGTGTGTGTGTATATATATATATATATATGAATATATACTGTATATATGTGTATGTATATGTGTGTGTGTGTGTGTGTGTATATATAGATATATAGATATATAGATATATAGATATATAGATATATGAATAGGGGAGAGGGGGCAGCCTTGTCTGATACGAGTTATTAATGGGAAGGGAGAGGACAGTATCCCATCACAAAATATTCTGGATGTGAGATGTGAGCACAGGAGTTTTACCCAGTCTAGAAAAGAATGACAAAGCCCGAATTCTTTCAGTCTTGAACAAAAAGGCCCAGGAGACTCTGTCAAAGGACTTCTCCACATCAGTAGCACTGTGGGAGTTTGTGAATCCCTAGATGCAGCCAGTATATGGGCCAGCTTCCATAGATGGTCTGAAACCAGTCAAGTTCAAGTTCTTTTATTGCTTAAAAAATGTATAAAACCATAAGTGTGTTAAATTTAAATATATTTTCTTATACAGTACATCCATATCATCATAACTTATAACAGTTCATAAATAAATTTGTTTGCATTTAAATACATTTCCCTATACATACTCATATTCACACCTTATAATAAAACAGAAATAACAGGAAACAGCATAAAATTAGATTTAGCCAGTTATAAATGCTATAAATTTCCCAGAAGGAAATTTGATAAATTATTTTTAGCGTAGACAATATTTTGCAGTGCCATAAATCATTTTCAGAGAATCTAATTTAAGAACCATTTTCTTATAATCTAGAGCTTGCATGGAGAAATAATTAGGAAGTAGAGAGAAAATATACTTTTCTCGATCTTGTATCCAATTTTTACATTCAAACAGTGTATGCAAAATACCAACTTCTCGTTTGTCAGTACAATCACAGCTGCTTTTAAACTTTTTCAAAACCAGTTGTTTAAGTTATAATAAGATATACCAAGGCTTGCCAAGAGCAATCTACACAAAATATTCCTATGTAGACCATTTTCACATTGAACCAAATATAACTCTATCCCCCAATTAGTCTTTATAGAGGAATATAAACCCCTTTGGTCAAGATCATGAATACTTGCGAAGTCCTGTTGGGACAGCTATGTCCTTTAACCTTTGAACAGATGCACTCACAAAGTCGTCTCTGTTGGTCAGAACATATATGTTCCTGAGGTCTGCACACCCAAATTGTCTTAAGGCTCTGTTCAGCTTAGAAAACCATGAATTAAAATACCCATTACATCCCAATTTATTTATACGTTTAGTCATTTCATTCCAGCACAACCAAGGAAGGCTATTTTTGTTTGACTTCACCAACTTGCCCCAGTACTTGAATGCTCTTATCAAAATTCTTATTTTAATTCGAATCATCCCAGCCTCCAATCTTAAAAAACAAGAGGGTCAATCACAAGGGAGATTCAGAGTGGATCTTAAAAAATTATTCTGAACACTCTAAATTGGCTTTATCTAAATAGAGGCCCCACAGTTCACTACCATATAGCAGTTGGTTCAATAGTTTGGCTTCAAATGTTCTCTTTAATGCATCAAAAGAGTTATTGGCAAATTTAGCTGCAAAGGAGCGAACAGCCCCCATTGTTTTTAATCACATTTTGTTTAATATCTGCCAAGTGACTAGACCAGGTTAGATTTTTATCAATCAATAATCCCAAATACCTGAACTCCTTCACTACCTCAAAATTGCATCCATCAATTGCCCAAGATTTCTCATTATATTTAGACTTTCCAAACACCAGAATTTTTGATTTTGTTGATATTTAGTTCGAAATCCAACTAGTTCAAAGTAGTCATAACACTGGATAATGCACGTTTAAGGCCTAGAGGAGTTCTGGATATAACTAGAGCATCATCTGCGTATAACAGTCTTGAACTTCCTCATTATCTAAACTTGGTGCAAAAGTATCCACCAGACTGACTCTTTTTATTAAATTCTCAATACAGGGTTTTATTTAACTGTAAAAATTGATTAGCGTTTTGCTCTTAAAAGTGCTAAAACATTGTAAAAATGCACAGTACTTGCCTCATTGTGTTTAACAAACATAACACTTCTAGAAAACCTATATAAATACTTTCTGTACAGTTAGTATTGTCCCAGGAAAAAAACTGCTAATCAATTATTTAAAACCCTTCAGTATATAAATTAAACACTATTGGTGCCAGTAGGCAGCCTTGTTTCACTCTGGCTTTAATGGGCAGTTCTCTTGATAATGCACCATCTCTCCCATAAGGTATTTCTATCGTAGTATTTGAATATAGTAGTTTGATCATTTCTAACAATTGAGGGTCAATATTTAAATCAGCCTGAGATTCCCACAACTTTATTATGTTTATAGAGTTGAATGCACTTTTAATATCCAGAAAGGCTACAAAAAAGTTACCTTTTTTATGTATTACATATTTTTCAACCAGAAAGTTTAAGGAGAAAAGAAGATCAAGAGTACCATGACCCTTTTTAAATGCCCCCTTGGAACTTTGACACTAACTGGTTTTCCTCGACCCAGGCCATCAGCCTATCCAGAATTAATCTCAAGAAAATTTTTTGCAAGACTGGAAGTAAAGTTATAGGTCTGTACCATTTTGGGTCAGACCTGTTACCCCTCTTAAACAGGGGAACAACTGTGCCCTTATTCCAACTTTGAGGGAGAATGAGATGTTTACTTATGATGTTAAATATTGGGGTACATATAGATGCCCAAGAAACTGGATTGTGAAGAAAACTTTCTGTGGGCAAGCCATCAGGACCTGCAGCTTTGTTTCTTTTCTGTGCCTTTATTGCCTGCTCAACTTCTTTAGAAGAGAACTGAAACCCAACTCCCGCATAATAGTGTGAAGTTGTATTTAAGTCCTTCTCTAAAGCCTTACTAGACTCTAGTGGTATTTTATATACCTTGCTGAAATGTTGGACCCACATTTGTTCTCTAATCACTCCTAATACATTATAGGAAATGTTATTTTCGTTACAACCAACTGCAACCAGGGACCAGAATGTCTTGGAGTCTTTCATTATTAATCTCTCTTGTAACTTGGCATACACATTGAAGCAGTGAGTCTTGTTTTTCTTAGACAACAGTTGTTTATATTCTAATTTCAATTTTTTAAAAGTTCCAAGAACTTGCCAAGATGGCTCTCTAGTTCTGATTTTCCCAGCTTTCTTACTTTCCTCAAGCAATGACATTCATTATCAAACCAAGGTTTATCCGCTGTTATTTCATTATGTGTTCTGATTCTTTCCTTTCTACATAAATCTGAGGTGGTAGTGATGATTAGCTCATCAATTTCCTTAATTAGGCATTCTGAACTTATAAGACTACTGTCATTATATGCCCAAGTACTAGCTTTAACCTGTACAGTGTTTATGACATTATCCAATACCTCCTTTGAAAATGCATCCCAGTTAATTTTTTTTCCATATTTAATACACATGTGGCTGTTAGCTTTTGTCTCTTCCAACTGTTCAATTGGATCTTTTTTAAAGCCCAAATGTACAAGACATTTAACTGGGTAATGATCACTTTCCCAGGACTTAACAACTTTAAGTTGCTTTACCGCTGGATAATCAGAAGCTTCTATAATACATAGGTCCAGAACACCTCCTCCATTACTAGTTGGAAAAGTGCACTCCCCCTCCCAGTCACCCACTGTTCTTCCATTAAGAATTCTACAATTATAACATCCCATGAAATTGAGCAAATGTTTCCCATTTCTGGAGGTAGATTTATCCTTGGACTGTCTCAGTGGGATATTTTAGATGTCATCAATACACCAATCATTTGATAACTCCTCAATTGAAGAGCCTATATGTGCATTAAAATCACCAGCCAGGAACATTTTTACCCCAGTAAATCTTGATTTAACAGAGTCAATGCTACTACCAGTCATGTCCAGTACTTTCTGATAATTCAAAGTATTTAAATTTGGTGGAATGTAAATATAAAAAAATAACCATATAACACCATTATTGGCAATTAGAATGTATATAAAATATTCATTATATGCACTTACTTCTATTAAGCCAAAATCAAGTTTGGTATCCACATAAATTACTAGGCCCCCTTTATATCGACCAAACCTTTTCTTCTCATAATCTGGTGAGGCACAAGATGAGTACCCCTCTAGAATTTGATCATAACAGTTATTATCCCAAGTTTCCTGAATACACAGGATTGAAAATAACTTCAGCCAATTCAAACATTCTTTATCAGTTAATTTATCTTTCAAGCCAGCAATATTCCAGCTTAAAATATCAATTAGCCCTTTAAATGATTTCTTCTCTGTCTGTATTTGTCAGATAGGATCATCAGTGAGATTGATAGTGCTGTTTATACTTTGCTCTAAAGTCAACAAACCCTTATCCACAGAAATTACTGAGTTCGATGAACTGTAATCTTCATCCAGAACTGTACTATTAATTCTGACTCCTGTTTCTGACCTCTTCTAAATTTAGTAGTTTCCTCATCATCCCTTAAATTATGAACCATTTCACCAAGTTTTATAAATGCTGTTATCCTAGGTTGTTTAAGTGCTGGTTTACCATTGGTTGCAGGCCCTACCAATTTCCTATTGAAACTCTTTACTGAACTTTTTATTTGGTTCATCAGATGCTCCCTTATTGTCACGTCAAGTGTAATACCAATATCCAAAAATTTGTCCTTAATAGCAAGAATTCTAGATCTCACAGTGGCTTTTTTAAAAACCACACACACCCAACCTTTATGTGACCCGTTCCTATATCTATAGGAGGATTTGATGTTCTGCCACCCAATTTTAGTACCAGCTAAACCCTTCATTAAATTATAAGTAGCTAATTTCAGAAGGTAAATGTTTTCTGATCTTCTCTTAGGTAAACCATTAATATACAAAGTAGGTAGCACATCCCCAGCTATAACTGAGCGTTCCTTAATAGCTTCTCTAGAAACAGGTATATTTTCCTTAATTAATGGATAAACAGTATCAAGAACTTTCCCAAACTTTACCTTCTTAATTTGGTTAGCATTAAATTTCTTTACCAAAGCTTCATCATTTTTTTGTCCACATCCAACATTATTTTCATTGCTAGGAATATTTCCAGAGCTGCACCTACTGATACAGCCATGCCTTTTCACTTTCGTTTTAGTAGGTTTTCCCTTTGACCTTTTGGTATTACCAATCTGAAGTTTCCTTTCTTCCAAATCCTTTATTAAATTATCTGTCTCTAATATCTCTTTCTTTGAGAGATTTCATCCATAATAGTTCTAATACTTCTATTTTCCTTCTGAGCTGGCAGACAAGTCTTCTCCAGGGGTACATTATTATCAACACTGAATCTAGAGATTTTGATTTATCAACCATCATATCACTGGTGCTAACATCAGGCAGTTTTTTTCTTGCTTATTTACTACACTATCTTTTAGATTCTCTTTTTCTTTCACAAATTTTTTTTTATAAAAGAACCAAACAAGGTGACTAGTTCCATAAGCTGCTCATTTCCAAATTGAATTTCACTTTTTAATTCATGCAGGATACTCTCTAGGTTCTTATTTGTCAGATTTGGATTCTCAGACACAGATTTATTGTTAGGAGCCTTTTTTCCTGAAAGGCAATGTTATTTAACTTTTTCTGTCTTATGGAATCAGATTCCAAAGGCTCCGTATGTTCCATAGGCAGTCCAGTAGCCACAGGATTCTGATTTATTGCATATGGGATCAGAAAAGACTCAAAATTATTGAGCAAGGAGCCCTTAGACGTTGTCTGAGATACCTGTTGTAAATTTATATTCTGAAGAGAATCTACTGGTGCTGTGAGTGGTGGTAATACAGACAAACCTGTTGAGTTCAGATTTAAAGATATATCTTTATTCCTATCTAGATCTGGCCCGATCATTTTAGCCATTCCAGACAATTTTTTAGAGGGTAATTGCCTATCCTCTGTCTTGGAGCAGCTTTGGCCAGGATAAGATCCCACTAAATCAGATAAAAGAAGGCGTGGGGTAGATAAATTTGCTATATTGACTTTTCCATATCTCCCTTGATCATTATGAATGCAATTATTATGACTATTTGCTACATCCCTACAGTGACGGCCAAAAGGCTCCTCCAGACTTCGGATTTCCTTTAACAGAGGGTGAGTTGAAGAACGATTGCTATAGGAGCCCGCCCTTGATGGTGAAGAAGTCAGTTTTGGATGAAAATGTTTACCTATTTTCTTATTACCCCTTAGTTCCAAATGAGAGAAAGATGGATTAAAAAACTGAGTTATGTTTTGGTTACCCATTTTACCTACTTTAGGACATGCTTTAGAGTTTTCTTTCCTAAGGTTTTTTATATTTTTTCTACTATGTCTTAATCTCTTTTTACCTCTTTTCCCCTTTTACGATCAAACATCACGGTCTCCGACATTTATGCTTTATAAAAAACAATCAAGGGAAAGAAATTTTTTTTTATATAATCCATGTAGAAGAGGGAATAGAGAACTCTTCCTCCAACAACTATTTATTTGAAAATTAAAGTTCTCAAACAGTAAAGTGTGTTAGTTGCTTTTCAGTAAAGTGCAACTTTCCTCCTGGTGATACAGACGAACGATGAATATATCTCTGCTTTCAGAAAGCAGCAAAAACAGCTTAGTCAGAAAGTCAGAGGGCTGAAAACAGGCAGCAAAATACAGGTCAAACAATAAGAGTTAGAAAGTGTGGCTCCACGGAGAATTGCCTTAATATTCAGTCAATAAGCTTGAGTCACGGAGGGTTGCCTCGGTAGAAGCCATTGTTAGAAAACCCCTTCTTTTCTTTACAAACGGTGAGCTTTAGGCACCAGATCATCATGGACATGTATACGTTCTCTACAACACGTTTATAGAAAATGCTAAAAGAGAGAAAAAGAAATTTATATGTTAATCAGCAGCAACCACTGAGGAGAGTTTCTTTTTATGTCCCTTTATAGATATTCAAAGTTCTGTGATACCAAAACAGCTCTAAATGTCCTCCAAAAATCTAGCATCAGAAGTTTAACAAAAAACAGAGCACTTAAAGAGATTGGTTTGAACACTTCAGAGTAAAAAAGAAAAACTCACAAAATAATTACTTACAGTACTAGTGGGACAGCATTATTGTGGACTGGATAAAAGGCATGAATGGCATAAAAATGCCTGCGATACACCAACAGTAAAGCACAGCTTCAAAATTTCAAAGACCAGCACGGCATAACACAGCACAGCACAATGCCAGTTCAGCACTTTCTTTAAATAAATATAAAAAGTACTATAGATACAAACGCTGCCAAGTTTTCTAAAAAGACGAGGATTTTTTTTTGTTCAAAGTTCAGACTCTACACTGCCAGATACTCGATCCCAAGCTTCACTGACCAGGAAGACGCCGCACATGCGTTTTTAAGCAGAGACTCGTTAGATCACATGGGGACAGACTGGCAACTAATTATAAAATAAACTAGAACCGCTGCGATATAGGAAGGTAATTAAAGGGTTATCAACAACAGTTTAAATTACCCTAATATAGCACTGCATAATATAAATAAATAATAAAAGCCCATAAAACATATACAAACTCCTTAAAAAGACATAAACAGCTGTCTTATAGCTGATATGATCTCTTAAAACATCCGTAACTTCTAAAACCTACAAGAAATGTTAACATACAAATATGTGATACATGTAAAAAGTATATAGAAAATTACTCTCCATAGAGAAATGTTCCCCAATACAAGAGCAGAAGCAGCTAGGAAAAGTTTAATGCTACAAGCAGGTAGCGGCTACAGCTGCAGCTACAGCCTAAGCTTCAGTCCCAGCTTTTGGACTTCGAGGTTCGGACTCTTGAATTCTTCAAATTCCAGTTTCGGTCGTCCTTTAAAGCTCCAAACTCCAAACTCCTAGCTTTCCAATCTTCTTGTTTTCAGCAGTAGAATCCCCAGCTATCGACCTTTCCAAAGGACTGTTTTGCCTTCCACCAGTCAAAAAGCCCTGCAGCTATCTCCGCAGGTCCTCCTGTGGAGACAAACAACACCAGGGAGCCACAAACCAGAGGAGGTGCGTCACAAGATTTACTGGAAAGATTCGTTTAAAAAACTGGTAGCATACCTTTTAAAAGACAGAAAAAAAGCATAAACGAGTGCTGCTATGCAACTACTCCACAGTTTACACCACAGCATGCGGACACACCTGCACTCCAGCTAGTTCCTGCTCATCATCTCACTGGTGTAAATTCTGAAACCAGTCTGCCCTGCATGAAGTCCACCTGTTGAGGACCTATTAGGTGGCTCATGACACTGCTGAGCCTGGTTGCCAAGACTTTTGCTAGGATTTTTAGGTCCATATTGAGCAGTGATATGGGTCTCTAGCTACCTAGATTAGTTGGGTCTTTGTCCGGTTTCGGTAGGAGGGTTATGTGGGCCTTTTGCAGGTGAAGGTCTAGCTCAGCTTTCCATTTGGCCTTGTTGAAGAGGCGATTTAACTGCCTAGATATCTTCTGCCCTAGCGCTTTGTAGAAGTTGGTGGAGAATCCATCTGGCCATGGGTCTTTGTCCAGTTTTAATATGGTGATGGCTTTGTTGACCTCCAACTCCGATATAGGGTTCCCTAATTGTTCGGCAGCATTTTGTGCCACTTTAGGCAGGTGGGCTTTTTGGAGGAACTGTTGTATGTCCGCAATGGGGGTCATTGTTTTGGTGGTGTACAGGTCTGCTAAGAAGTTCCGGAAGGCAGCCGCAATATCTCATGGGTGGGAGAGGGTGAGGCCCTCTTTTGACTTGATTGAGGTGATGGCCCAGTGCGCCTCCTGTTGTTTGAGTCTAAGTGCTAAAAGGCATCTGGCCTTTTCCCCTTGGTCCACGTAGTTGGAATAGTGAATCCAGTTTGTTCTCTGAGGAGCTCTCCATAGTTGGCTTTTGCCACGATGAGCTGTAGGCCTATGGTGGACGTGGGGCAATTGTTTGCCTTCCTTTCAAGGTCTTGTATGGTATACAGGAGCTGGGAACATTCCACCTCCCTTTTCCTTTTTCCCGGAGAAAGCCAGTCAGATTAGCTCTCCTCTGAGGGTGCATTTAAATGCACCCTCAGAGGAGGGCTTGGGACTGGACTGAGTTGGCGTTGGCTTTGAAGAAGTGTTTAGTGCACTCCTTTATTTTGTCCAGATACTGCAGATCTTTTAGTAAGCTATTGTTCAGCCTTCAGAGTCTGTCCCCATTTGTTTGCTCAGGGGGAGGAAGGTTAGTGTTACTGGGGTGTGATCTGATATTACCCGGGGACTGATATCACAAGTGGTGGTGAATTTGAGAATGGAGTGGTGTATTAGGAAGAAATCTAGCCTGGAGGATGAATCGTGTGGGGCTGACCAGAACGTGTATTCCCTGGTGTTGGGGTGGAGAATCCACCAAACATCTACCAGACCCAGGGAGTCCTGCAATTCTATGAAGGCTTTCTGAGAGGATGATAGGTTGTTATTTATTGATTTAATTTTTTGTTATTTTGGGTCTGAACTTGTCTAGGATATTGTCTTGAACCAGGTTCCAGTCACCTGCCATTATGACTGGGCCATTATACAGTGTGGTCATGGTGGACAGGAGGTTCATGAAGATCAGTTCCTCCTTGTTTGGGCCATAAGCCACCACCAGTGTTACCTCCTGTTGGTTTAGGTTGCCCTTCACCACTACATGCCTCCCCAGTCGGGTCTGCTCATTGCTCTGTGGGAAGGAAGGGAATGTTTCTGTGTATTAGGATGGCAACTCCTGCTCTTCTGTTACTTTCTCCCACTGCAAACACTTGGCCCACCCATTTCTGCCTCCACAGTAGGACCTGGGACAATGGCATGTGGGTTTCTTGTAGGAAGTCAATCTGTTTTTTTGACACCTGAGGCATTGTCAAATTTGATGCCTCTTTTCTTTTGTTTGGGTGCCTTTAACATTCCAGGTTGTGCAGATATAGGTTTTAGCCATCATTTTTGCTCACGGTGCGGGGGGGGGGGGCAGGCTGGGTGGCAGTGTGAGTGATTCTGTAAACTCTGAGCCACTGCCATGAGGACCCCTTCTGGGATTAGTGGGTGTATCGTTAGACAATGGGGGATGCTTGAAAAAGGATAATAGTAGATGTTGCACACAGGTCTCAGCAACGGTTACACACTATGCATACCAGACATAAACTACTACTAAAAAAACACCTAGACTACTAAACTCTACTTCACTAGCTACTAGATATATTAAAGGGGCAAGAATGAGGGCTCACCTCCACCTGCATCCTGGGTACCGAAGTACTGGTATTCTTGCTGGTTTTGGCGCGCCTCAGGTGGAATTGGTCCGTGAAGGGCTCCCATAATCGCCACACTCCTCTGCCCATGGTCTGCAAGCATTTAACACTGTAATTTATACAGAACTGCACAAACTGTAAATAAGGACATTATTTTCAACTCTCTTGAACCTCATCACCCCCACCCCACGGTGACACTATTTACTGTTGGTCCAATACTTTTATTTATATATTTTACTTATTGAAATGTTTCACCAGGAAGGCACACTGAGCAACAGATTGCTCATCTCCCGGTGTGACCTGGGGGGAAGGGGTACAATAGGGATGAGACATTTTACATTCAAGTTACATAGATCAACATAGCATACACTTAATTGAGACAGTTGTTACAGTGTTGCATACATATGTAATTTGTGAGAATAATTAAGTGCAATGGTAATAAGTGAACATGTGCTATCATGAAATAAAGGGTGAGGGGGGGAGAGAGAGAATGAGATGACCGATAGTGCAGAGTCGGGAACCCTGCAAGGGGACAGAGGAATGGAGTAGGGATTAGAGAGATGGAGAGAGAGGGAGTAAGTGTGATTAGCATCTAGGAGGGGAAATAAAGCCTGACCCAAAAAGAGAACCCTTCAGGATGCGATGAACCCTGCAAGGGGGCAGGGAAGTTCAGGCGATTGTAAATCCTCCTGTGGTTAGGCGTTGTAGTTATAGAGGGAGAGAATGAGAAATAACACCTGGGAGGGGATGAGGCCTGATCCAAGAAACCCTCCAGGATGCTGGGGACCCTGCAAGGGGACCTGGAAGGCCAAGGATAGGTAGATGTGGGAAGAAAAGGTGGCAAGTCTAAGCACTATAGGACCCCTTCAGGATGCTGAAAACCCTGCAAGGGGAGCGTGAAGGCTAGGGAAGAAGGGGGAGAGAGTAGGGGAAGGAAGAAAAAAGGGGAGAGAGTAGGGGAAGGAAGAAAGGTATGAGAACTAGCACCTAAAAGGGGCTAGGGTTAGCAGAGGCAGTATAGTCGATAGAGGCATTAGCTAAATTCCAAAGGGGGATGAACTGTAAGGAGCAAGACGAAGTAAATGAAGGCGGATCATAACAAGAACAGATAAGTTTAAGATAGTTTGAGAGGGCAGTGTTGGTGGAATAGAGGGAGGAGGAGTGTTGGATTTGGGGAGGTAGAGAGTTCCATATTTTAGGGAAACTGTGAGAGTACCTAGACTGGCTGGAGAGGGTGGAGCGGCAGGGGACAGTTAGTGTGCGAGTGTCAGTAGATCTGAGGGAGTGGAAAGGAGGAGGGGGTGTTTATAAATGAGGGGGAGAGGTAGGAAGGGAGTTCACCCAGCCAGTGTTTGGCGGTGAATTTAGCACAGTGTGAGAAGCATCTATTTGTAAGGGAGGGGAAGGAACATACAAACATATGAAATTGCCAGCAGATACAGGCCATATGGTCTATCTAGTCTGCTCAATTGTGCAGCACTTCAGCCCATTAGACTGCAGCTACCCCCCCTCCCATTAACTCTTCCCTCCCCCAACTGTCCCCCCGGTATGTACTTTCCCCTTGAATTTGTCCCACCCTCTCTTGAAGCACCCCACAGTCTGCACTGATACAAGTTTGCTCAGGCAGTGCATTCCACCCTGCTACCACTCTTTCAGTGAAGTAGCGCCTCCTCCTTTTCCTCCTGAATCTGCCCCCCTTTAACTTCGGGGAGTGCCCTCTGGTATCTCTTCCATTCTGGAGAGTGAACTCACCCTGGAAGCCTACTCTTTTCACCCCCTTCAGGTACTTGAAGGTCTTGATCATGTCCCCCCCCCCCCATCCTCCAGGGTATACATGTTGAACTCTTTTAGTCTTTCCTCATATGTTCTATCCCCCCAATCCCTGGATCATATTTGTTGCTCTTCACTGCACTGCCTCCAGTAGTTTGATATCCCTTTTCAAGTATGGGTGCCAGAATTGCACGCAGTACTCCAAGTGTGGCTTCTCTATCCCTCCTGAATAATTTATATCCTGGGATGGCCAAGTCCCAGCCATGGTTCTGGGTTGCCCACGTCTCAGTGATGGCCGCTATGTCTACCTCTCCTTCTGCCAGTAGTGCCTGCAGCTCTGCCATCTTATTTCATAGGCTCCTAGCATTTAGTGATCCCAGCCTCCACCCTGTCTCTCTCCCAGCTGCCCCCTTACTCTCCCCCTCCATCCTAGACAAAGTAGGCCCTATCACTGCTATGTGGGGAAATCCTCTGGACTTCCTCTCCTGATTCACTCCACCTCCCCAGTCCCTCCCACAGCAAGTTTAAATGCTAATTTGTGGTGATAAATTCCCTCAGTCTCTGCTTTAACACCCCCAAACCCTCCTTACTTAGATGTAGCCTGTCCCCTGCATATAGATCTGGGTTCTCCCATGTGTTGCCCCACTCTCCCACCCAGCCATACCCCATGGAATCGCACAATTCTCTCAGCCACTTGTTGAGGTCCATGATTCTGCTTTTTCTCTCTGTACTTGCCCTTGGCAGTGGCAGAACTTCTGAGAATGCCACTGTGCTTCCCTTCTCTCTGCATAGCTTTCCCACTTCTCTGAAGCTGTCCAGAACCTCCTCTATCTGCCTTCTTCCACATCATTTGTTAACAGGTGAACAATGATATGTGCTTCCCCCCACCTTTTGTACACACCTACCAATGTGCTGCTGCACCCTACCTGCTGTCATGCCAAGCATGCACTCTACCCAGATGCTGCTTTTCCTGGCCCCCCTCTTCCTCCACATCTGACCCCTTAACTATAGAGTCCCCCAGGCTTATGACTGACTCCTTTATGTGCTCCGTCGCTTTTTGTGGGCTCTTTTTCTTCTCCCTAAAATGCTCCCTTCCCCACCCCCTTTCTGTCTCCTCAATTCTGTGTCCTGACTTCTCCTCCTTGCCAACTATGGCTGGTGCATCAGCTTCACTTTCTAGACCATTCCCCTTTGCCCCCCACCTTCCCCCATGCCATTTCCTCTGCCTCCCATCCTGCCACCCTCCCTACTATGATTTTCCTGCATTTACCTTGAGTAGTGTGTGCCCCATCCCCAAGGTTCCATCCTCAGCCATGTTCCATCCTTATCCTTGCTGCCTCCTGTTTCTAGCTTTGCTGCACCTCCCTGCTCCATTGTCCTTGGTTTTGCTTCCTTACCACATTTCTGCTGCCCCTTGTCTCTAGGGCTATAGGTAGCACCTGCCACTTCTGTGATGCATCCTTTCTCCCTGGTAGCAACCCCCCTTTAACTTTTTCAGTGATTACACTACCATCCCCCTCCTGCTTCTCCCAATTAGCCATATCATTGACCTGATTTGCTCTGGTGATCCCCTTTCCCTGTTTTTTCCTGGACCCCCTTTCCTGAGGCTTATGACCTTGCGCTGGCCATGCTGTAGTCTTGTCTCCTCAATTGCTCCAACCCCTGTATCCACATCTTGCATGTGACTGTACTGGATTTTGCAGCCCACCTCCTGATTCCTCTGGAATTTCCTTGTGGTGGCCTGCTAGTGGCTGTATTATGTGTCCCAACAGGTTCCCCTTACGACCCCAGTCTTCCCTACCTTGGCCTCCCCATGCCTGCAGTTCCCTCCTCTGCCACCAAATTTCTTCCCTCATTTGCCCCATTTGCCGTCACACCAAGCAACAAACTACCCTCCCTAGCCCTTGCTGGCTACCAATTTCCTTCCTCCCTTTCCATTGATTGAACCCTCTCCTGTCCTGACCCTTCCCCCACACTGGCCTCCTCTCATCTATGTTGGTCATGTTTGCTCATCACTGCCTGTAATTCCTACATCATCTATTCCCCTTCAACCTTCCACACGCTGTCATGCCTGCTCCCCTTCCCAATTGAACACTACTAGTACCTGATATTGCCTAGTTGAAGGCCCCTCCACAATATCCACCTATCACATCAATCAGCAATTCATTGTGAATGCTGTACTCCTATTTGAGTCCCACCTATGCTTTTTTCCCGCCCCATGATTGCACTATTGGATAGGAACTACATGAGCTGCACCTGAAGTCACTTCCTCCAATTATAGGGCAGGTGTTCCCCTATAAATGTGCTGTGTTCAGGGGAGGGTGGGATTAGGGCCCACACCCAACTCTCATGAGAGAGTATCAGCCCTGTGTCTGCCCCTCACTGCACCTCCAAGCACTGAAACTTCCTCCGGAGGCTTTCTTAGGCGCTCACCTTGCCGGATGAAAGAACCCTTCCCCCAAGCTACAGGGCTAGACAAAACACAGTTCCTGCCCTACAAAGTTAATGGCTTTAAAAACACACACACAAGATAAGCATAAATGTTTCCCAAGTAAAATAAGTATAAAAGAACTAGAACCAGCAATGGGCAGCTTCAGTGCTGAACTGAAACTGAGTATTCTCTCCTGACCACCAGAGACAATCAGCCACAGCAGCAAACCCCCACAAAAACACTCAGCTGCACCTACAAAATCCCCCAAACAGGTAACTTTTCAAATTAATCCGGAAAACTACCTGGTGCAAACTGAAAGCAACAATAAAAGGGCTCGATAGAGATCACAGTGGTGGGTGCAAGAGGGAGCATCAAGGGCAAAGTGGCAGAAGGAGCTGAGAGTGTCCAGTCTGGTCTGGGAGGATTTAGGAGCAGCACCATAGACTATGTTGCAGTAGTCAAAATTGGGGAGGATCATCTTCTGGACAAGCTCACGCCTAGCCGCAGGAGGGATGCAACTGCAGTTCCTGAACAAGGCACCAAGCTTGGGGTGCAGTTTTTTCTGGATGGCATCAATGTATCCAGAGAGGATGAGGTGTTGGTCTAGCCAAACACCATGGTATGTGAAGGATTAGGTGTCCTCAAGTAAAGTCCCATCAAGAGTGCGGGAAGTGGGTAGGGAAGAAAGCCTAGAGAGTCTCTGCCTTGTGAGGTCATGGAGACTGTCTTCTTGGCATTGAGGAATAATTGATGGTTTGCAGTCCAGAGCTGGACCTTGTTAAAGTCTTGCTGCAAGCTGGATGTAACCTCAGCTGGGCATCAGCCACATGCATACAGGACAGTATCATCAGTGTAGATGTATATGGCAGAGGAGTGGGAGCAGGCAGATGGCAGGTCATTAAGGAAAATGGAGAATAGAAGGGGACCAAGCATGGAGCCCTGAGGGACACCAGTGCAGATGGGGAGGGGTGGCAAGATGGCATCTGCGATCTTAACTGATTGATTGGGTTCTACCAGTAAGGTAGGCCTTAAACCAGTTAGTGGCAGAAGGGGTTAGACCAGCAGATGAGAGGGAACCAAGGAGAAGGGAGTGGGAAACAGTGTCAAAAGCCTTGGCAAGGTTGACAAATATGGCTGAGGTGATTTGGCCATAGTCCATCCCGGAGAGAATGGAGTCAGTGAGCCGAAGTAGGGAGGTGGTGGTAGAGTGTTTTTTCCTGAACCCAGATTGGAATGGGGTGAAGAAGGAGGTATCAGATAGAAAGGTGAGTTGAGAGAGGACTAGATGTTCTTGTAGTTTGGCTAGGGTAGGGAGTAGTGAGATGGGACGATAGTTGCCAGGGGATTAGGGGTCTCCACCTTTAGATAGGTGGAGGACCCCTGCATGCTTCTATGTGGTAGGGACATTGGAGGTTGAGAAGGAGAGATTTAAGATTAAGCAGAGGGGGTAGGCAATGGCCAAGGCTGAGAGAGAGAGGAGTTTAGGGTCAGGGTCATCTTGGGAAGAACCTTTTGACGGGTTGATGGTGAGGAGGGCATTTAGAGTATCGTTGGGGGAGACTGAACAGAATGAGAAGGAGGGGTGTGGGGAAATAGGAAGTGGAGTGTTTTTTGGGGGAAGATAAAGGGTAACTGTAACATTTGAGGGGGTAATTAGGAAGGGACTTCAGTTCGGTTGCACAGGACGTATAGTAGAAGTTGCATTCTGCAGCTACGTCATGGGAGTCCGCTACAAGATTGCCATTTACCTTTAACACTGGGGAAGGGGGCAGAACTGAGGGGTAAAGAAGGCATGAACCACCTTCCAAAACTTGGAAGGGGAATTTATGTTAGTGAGGAAAGCATTTTTGAAGTAATCGCACTTGGCTAGGCTTGTTGCCTTGGTACAGGCGTTTCAGAGCTTGCGGTAGTCCACGAGGTCACTAGGAAGCTGGGTGGATTTGTGGCACTTCCAGGCATGATCTCTGACCCCAAGACAGGCTAAGAGTTCTGGAGTAATCCACAGTAGGTGGTTACCCCTAACCCTGGTTTGTTTGAGAGGGGAAAAGGTGTTCCAGTTTGCAAGGAATATTTCTTTGAAGTAGGCTAGAGCATTATCAACTGAGAGGGAGGAGACTAGGGGAGACCAGTCAGAGAGACATGAATCGAGCAGGAGAGGTTCAAGGTCTAGGGATTTGAAGGAGCGAAGTTGCAAGGTTTTGTGTGGAGATTTTGGTGTGTGGATTTTCCTGACATGAATATTGGGCTGTGGTCACTGAACATCTGGGAGGATGCCAGAGCTAATTACTCTGTGGGGGTGGGTGGTAAGAGCCCATTCAATCAGGGAGTGATTTTGTGTGTTATGGTTAGGGCAGGTGGGTTCCGAGATCAGTTGCGTGAGGTTCAAGGCTCCAAGATCACTACATATTTTGGATGTCTTGGGAGACAGCCAGTTTGAGTTAAGGTCACCTAAGATGTATAGTTCACCAGAGCGAGAAAGGGCTGCAATGGAGGTTTTGAGGTCGAGAGCAATAGAGGGCTGGGCATTTGGGTGACAGTAAATGCTGGCTATAAAGATGGGGAGGATGAAGGGCAGAGTTACATGAATAGCCAGTGCGTCGTGGGATGCTGGGCTAGTGGATGAATAAACAGAATATTGGAGGGAGGTAAGAACATACCTGGTGACGCCACCACCTCTACTTGCTTGGTCTTGCCTTAGGAGGGAGTAGCCAGGAATGGAGACCGAGATATCTGGGATAGTGCACTTTAGCCAAGTTTTCATGATGATCAGTATGTCAGGTTTTAGAGTGGCCACCATGGTTTGTAGAATGTCAAATTTTTTTTTTTTTTTTTTGCAACAAACTATGTATATTTAGATGAAGGATCCTGAAACCCTTCGAGATGACAGTGGGAGGAATAGAAGGGGTCATGGTAGATAATGGAGCATTCAGGGCATGAGACGCAGACTGACCAGAGTTGGGGTGGATATCTCCGCAGGAGAGCTAGAGTAGAGCTTAGATGAGGAAGTGAAGCTTTGGGCATTTAGAGTTAGATGTTGAGGAACCAGTGAAACCCTATGTGGACTCCATACTTCGAAGGTGACTTTACATGTTGTTAAGTCCCTTTACGCTGCTCCCACTGCAGGGCATGGTAAGGGCTCTTTTCATAGGCCTGCTGCCAGAGGTAACTGCGCTTACTGACAGGCTATGGCAGAAGTGGTGGTCCCCTCCTTCTGGTACCTATGCCAAAGCACCAAAAAGAATCCATTCTGTTGGCCCTGCTGCCCCTGGCCTCCAGGGGTGGGTGTGAGGGCAGGATCTCCCTACATCTAAAATAGAATTAGGAGATCACCACGGATGAATGGGCTCTGGAGATAATTGCAAGGGGTCATACTCTGGAGCTGATAGAAATCTCACCCGATCATCCTCCGCCTCCTTCCTTTTATCCTCTTATCCTTTGGGCCACTTGTTCATTCTAAAGTTTCAAATAACATCTCTGCAAGCACTGATTCCACTGTTATAAACACGGGACTGACTTTGTCCCTTGGACATAAAGGATACATATGCATACTTTCATAGAGATCAGGAAGTCCCACAGACAGTATCTCTACTCTTTATGCTGGACAGGCACTATCAGATCAAATATTGCCCCATGACTTTTCTTCTCCACCATGGGTCTTTACAAAATGCTTGGCAGTAACTGTAGCATCCCTTCGCAGGAAAGGCCCGTGTGTTTTTTTCCCTTATCTAGATAACTTGCGTCTGAAGGCCAGATCCAGGGAAGCTCTGATTCACACCCAATCCAGCACACATCAGTTATTCATTCACCTGGGGGTCACAGTGAATGTGCCAAAGTCTGTAAGGACTGCAGTACACAGGGGTGGTCTCTGACACAAAACAGGGATGTGCCTTCTTGCCCCAGGGGAGGGTGGAAACTCTGTTCGTGCGCAGATGCAGTGGCTCCTGTGCCACACGTATGCTTCCACAATCATTGCTGTATCTACTGGGCCTCAGCCGTGAGAGCTGTGGCCACAGTATCTGTACCTCTAGCCCGACTTCATATGAGGATACCACAGAGGATGCTTAGTGTCCAGGGGGCTCAACTGATGAACGAGTTGGAACAAATGCTTCTCATCACACCTCCATTATGCAAAGTGTTATGGTGGTTGGACCATGAGAATTTATTGAAGGGCATGGTCGCCCTGGCAACCTCTCAATGGTTAGCAAACCGGTTAACCATTGATTACCGTACATTATCCTCTATGTTCTAACAATAAAACCATGAGCAATGGCTCTATGAGATTTTCTGAAGCCCACTTGAAACACTCAGATCAACTTCTCTGCCCCTACCCATTCATTTGGAACTCACAAATCAACTTTTTGAAAATTAGGACTATACTGCTATGTTTCTAGCTTACAGAAACAAAATTATTTTCCAAAAAAAAAAAAGAAATGTTACCAGTAAAGAGGCCCAGAGTTGCAGATGAACTTTATAAATATCACCAGAGACTCTATCTATTCCAGGGGCTGTCTCTGCCTTGAATGATGCACTGAAATTGCTTCTATTACAGCTTTCTTGAATATTTATACTAGTTGTCCTATTTATTCCCATACTACTTCCATATCCTGATCAGGATCAAACAGTAAGTAATGAAGAATAAAATAATTTCCACAATTCCTTCCCAATATGGGCAGAGGGAGCCTCTAGGGAATTATTTGTTACTACTATTATTACTGGCTACTGATCTTTAGATCTACTTGATACATAAAACTCTATAGCATTGTTCTTAAATTTCCTTTCAGTTCTCCCAGAAACTTTTTATATTTTTCATGTTTATTTAGTTCCCTTAAAGTTTCTCATAAAGGATTTCTTTTAAACTAAATCTTTTTCTCAAATCTGCCTTCATAATTGTGTCTTGATTGTTAAGCAAAGATATTTTTTTTAACTTGCAGAAAGAAGAGGTACTGTAATAGGAAAAATATCCCCTAGATTATCATAAGTTTTTCTTTGGGTCTCTTCCATTTATTATTCTTAATATTGGCCCATTTGCTGTATCTAAATGTTATATAAAAGTAAGATTTCTTGCCAACTGATCATTCATCTTAATATGTCTGTCATGTAAGATGCACAGATTCCTAACTGCCTCTTCACAGGATACTAATGCTTGGTTATTAGATTGAACTATGTCCATTTCTTTAACTAAACATAACACCAGTGTATAATCACTTTGTGGCCCTTCTATCACCATGATATCTCCTTTCTGTGGGGACAATTTAGATTGTCCAACAGAACTGCAGAGTGTAGTCCCAAACATGTAGGGTCCCCATTAGCATCCCCAGGAAGTCTTCCATTAGCTACTAAAATATTCCCCTTCAAAAAGTCCAATAAATCCTGACCATTTTCATTCTTTTTTTAGGTCACTAGACATTCACTTTATGAAATCATATGACCTTGCTACATCGGAAACTTCCAAAACCAATGTATTATCATTCATGCTTACTCTTGCATTAAAATTGCCTCCCAAAATGAGCCAGCATTTGGGATTTTTGTATAGTTCTGCCCACGCTAATAGACAGATAGCTGGATGGATGGATAACTTAACAGTGAATTGATCTGGTAGGAAACAGATTTCAGAAATACATGTTCAGGTCTATCTGGCCACAGCTTTTACCTTTCTTGATATTAATTTAATACCTCTGTTGAATCAATCTGACCAAATTCAGAACTTTCCAAGAAGGGAGATTGAGTTAGAAATTGGCTCAGCATAGTTATAGAATGACAGATGCTGGTTCATCAGACCAGTTTAGTTTAGATACTGCCCCATTTAGTTAAAGAGCTACTAACACCTTTAAATAAAACTTAAAAAAAAAAAAAAAAACATAATTAGGTACAATTCTGCTTGTGTTCCATTTATATTTTATATATTTCTGCTCTCCATAATTTATTACTAAGAAAATGTGTATGAATATGTAATCATTGTCCCTTTGAATTTATTTTGAGTTTATCTACCTCTATATCTTACTCCCTACTTCAAGTCATATTCCTCTGTTGTGACATCACTGTCTGTTACCATGAGAGTAACTGTGAGGTCACAAGGAGTGCTCTGTGACTTCAGGTAGGGAGAAAGCAGCAGGAATAGATGAACTCATTAGGAGCAGAAATCCTGTTTTCATACAAATGACTCTCAGTAATAAATAATGGGGAGGGGAAATATCAAGCTGGACTAAATATCATGTTTTGTTAAAGTTCACCTGAACGTGTCACCAACTGATTGAGGCTGTGAAATTATGAATTTCTTGAGGACATCTTCCTCCATAGAGCCACACCTTTAGAACTGTACGCTATTGGTGTCAAGACCACTCAGACTTTTGCCACCTAGGACCACCCACATTGACATACATAGACACTGACTGTATAATGTGATTAGCCCAGTATCCTGTGATAAGGGCATCTGCTATTGAGCACTTACAAAAAAGGGTGACTCAGTAGCAGCGCCTGTTCACAGGGCTACTGGATGGGGGGGACTATGGATGTAGTGACATCCTCTCACTATATGTACATGCATGGGGGGGGGAAGCAAGCACACCATGTAGGCAGAAGGGGAGGGAGGGTTTGTGAGGTGTAGCGTGGCGGTGGGTTGCCGAGATGGCTGTGTGGCATGGTGGGTTTGTGGCAGGCTAGGGTTAGGAGGGTGCTGGATTCAATATGGGGCGCGTTGATATTTTTGCACCAGTCTGGGATTTTTTTCACCCCCCCAACATGTACCCCCCTGGAGTTGAGAATCCTTTAGTAGGGGGGCACAGCTCCCTGCATAAATGGGAAAAACCTATGTTTACGGCACCATTTTGGTGTGCGCCGCGAGTGTACATCACCAAAATTGATTTTTGCCAATGTACACTCGCCCTAACTGCAATCGCCTTTATTACATAGAACTGGTTACCCCTATCTCTCATCCATTCTTTCTCCCACCACAAACTGCTCATTGGATCTTCAGAGAAACTACACCTTCATCGATTTCTCAACTTTTTTCTTTCATTGTACTTCTTTCTAGTGTCATCATTATGTGCCACCATTGAAGGAGCCTTTAACTCTGCTTCTTTTTGTTGCAGCAACATGGCAATTTGCAAAGATGATGTTCACTTCATTTGGCTTGTAGGATCATGAGTTCATGACAGATTGGGAACGAGTTTTCAGCAAAGTCTCTAATGACCTTTTTTTGGTGATAGTTTATCGTGTTCTTTTCAAGCTCTTTTAATTACATGGCAAAAAAAAAAAATTCAAACAATTATTTAAGGATGTCACCAGCTGTAACAGGGTACATCTCATCCAAGATGATGAGTGAGGTTCGGCGTTCCAGATAATGGCGGCAGTATCAATAAGTTAAAGCGAATATTAATTCAGGATTATACGGTCAGTTCGTTATCACGAGCCCACTACAAATCACAAATTGAATCCTTTTGAAATATGCATCATCATAATGATGGTAAGAGAAAGAATCCCTTTTTTTTGGGAACAGCGAATTTGTGTTAAATTTGGAATACAACTCTTTATTGTTTTATATTCAAATTAAAGGCTGAAAAAGAGTTAAAATATATTTTTCAGATTGTCACTGAAAGAACAATTCTTTTTTGACTTAGACTGACATAATTACGGAATTTTTACTAACTCAGGTATTTTAAAATTCATTTACCATGGGGAATGGTATTTATGTGGTTTGTTTATTTATATATCAGAAGCGAGCAACTAAAGAATTATTTCTTTTTTTTTGTTTTAGCCTGAGCCACTCTGGAACTATATGAACACAATATTAAGATTTTGAGAATAATAGAGACTAATCGGGTGTGTTCCCCCACCACATGATTTCTATTGAAATACTTATGTTGAGCAAACTTTAATTTTTTCTGTAGTAATTGCATTTGTTTTGTTTGTATAGCACTTGATTCCGTGGTCTGAGGAAGGAACATGTTGGTTCCGAAAACGTTTACCCTATTCAAACATATGAAATTACACAAGTGCTTCTACTGAATTGTATGACAACATATGACTCTTATGTGATGAATTACATTAAGTAAACATTTTTTACAACAACTAATTTGGGTAGAGAGTCTGCGTTCTTCAATTAGCTGCACTACTGGGGTTCCACAGGGATCAGTGTGTTGGGGCAGGTGCTGTTTGAAATTTTCATTGCAGACATCTCGGAGGGCATCAGCAGCAAGATCGGTCTGTTTGATTATGGGGGCAGTGGTGGACAACCGGGGGGCTTGGAAGGGGCTGCAGGTGGACTTGACAAGACTTGAAGCATGGTCTGACACATGGCAACTCTGGTTCGACAACAAAAAGTGTAAGGTGCTGCACATCTGATCAAAGAACCCGAGGAGAAACTACTATCGGGGGGCGGGGGGACGTTGTGCAGCTAGCAGTAACTGAGAAAGAGAAGGATATGGGAGTGCTCATAACGGGAGCAATGAACAACTCGGCACAATGCAGGAGGGCAGTAACAAGGGCAAACAAGATGCTGGGCTGCATCACCAGGGGTATAACTTCAAGGAGTATGGAGGTGATTCTGCCATTGTACAGATCATTGGTCACACCACACCTGGAGTACTGCATGCAGTACTGGTGACCATACCCACAGAAAGACATTAGACTGCTGGGGAGGTGCAACGCAGGGCAACAAAAATGATCCAATGGCTGGGTGAGTTGCCTTATGAGGCCAGACTGGCAGAATTAGACATGTATTCACTGGAGGAGAGGAGAAGCAGGGGGGACATGATAGAGACCTTTAAGTACATGAAGGGGATAATCCAAGCAAGCACAGAGGGACTGTTCAGAGCAAGGGTGGGAAGGGACACTGGAGGCCATGACATGAGGTTGGAGGGGGGAAGATTCAGGAGGGAAATGAGGAGGCATTTCTTTATGGAAAGGGTGGTGGCAGAGTGGAATGCACTGCCAGCAGAGGTGGTGGCATGCAAATCAGTGGATGGATTCAAAAGAGGGTGGGGCTGTTCAATGGGGAGGGGGGCAGCTGCAAAATAAGGGTGCTAGCTGCAGACTTGATAGACCAGTTGGCCTTTTTCTGCTGGCAATATTCATATGTTCGTATGTTTGTAAGATTGAACAGATCCTTTAAAGATTACAAAAAGAACGAAGGTAATACAGAAACACAAATATGAGAGGGACCCTAGGGATTATAAAGAAGGTGTAGTTTACAATAGGCAAGGAAAAAGACAACCTGCAAGATTTAAATGGGATGAAGGTGTGACATTCAGTACTTTTAATATTGCAACATCTGAGAAGAGTGAGTCCAATAATAATGAGCCCAATAATAGATTGAACCCTGATCCCCCTCAAGATTTTCAAGAGGACCCTCTAGAAGACCCCAGCACAATACTGGGATGAGGAAACTGACCAAAATGGGGGTGGGGGTGGGAGAGGGGTGGTGGCTGAAAAGGCAGAGGGAATGACGGCAACTACTGGGAACAACAGATGGATCCTCTTCGATCATCCGGATGGATGAAATGGAAATCATAAACCTGTCAGATAAAATACTGAGTTCTCCACAAGAATCAGTTTTGAGAAATGGTTTAACCTTTATACCATCTAACAGATTGAATGTCTTCAGTGTTAAGGTAGGCCTCTAAAAGCTATACCACCAATTGCATTTGAAAGTGTGCTGTAAAAGAAATACCAAAATTACATACTGGACACGAGTCGCATATCATTTAGATGACTTGGAAGATGAGAGGCCGACTACAGATGATGAACCACCCGTGATGAATGTGATGAGAGAGGAAACTCCCTTTAAGAAGGAAAAAAATATTTTTTATAATGAATACAATGCCACGTGCAGCAGTCCTGACTTGTTTTTGTTTGTTAATTTTAATCATTATATCAAAAACTGATATAGCTGACACTTGGTTCCAAGGCGTAAGAATAGATACAGGAATGGTCAGAAAATCAGGATAGCTTTCTTATCTCTCTTAATTACAACACAGGAGGGAAATTCAACTGAATATATAGTTTATGCAGAAAATTGCAATCAATACCATTACAGCCATGACCATGGACTATATACCTTAAGTCTGAAATAACCGAAATGTTCTAGGATATTTAAACCCTATAAGTTAGCCTGTGACTTATTTAAAGTTCATGTATAACCAGTCTTTTTGATAAGATGCACAAAAAAAGATGAACCTCAGTCGTCTCTTTCCCCCCAAAAAACAAAACGTCTTAGTATGTGGTTTAAAAAAACACACAAGATGAGCTAGATCAGTAAACTTGTAACAAGCTATTTAGCAAGTATCTTAACAGTGGAACAACATGTTAGGTAAATGGAGAACCCTTTAATGAATTAGAGTTAACAGTAGTTCAACCATGGTAAACTCTATGCATACTAAACCATGAACATCTGTGCTCTGTGAGGTGAAGAGGACCTACCCAAGTTCAAGAAGCACATGTGTGTCTCTGGACCACCACCAGGGCCCAGCAGCCTGGGAGAAACACAAGTTAACAAGGTTGTAAAAGCCTAGGTGGCTCCCCTCCCCGTCTATACTTTCACCAAGGAAACCATTCTTTTAGTGATACTACAAAATAAGTCAGCACTGTATAAAATTCTAGGGTCCTTTGACAAACTGTTAGAGTATAGGACAAATAAACCACAGCATTTCCAGCATTATAAAATAGTGAGGAACAACAGTTAATTGTAAAGTTTAGCCTTTAGCAGTCTCATCCTGTTCTTCTACTTCACCCACAAATTATTCCTTAATTTTTAGCAGTCTTTTTTTTTTTCCCTGCTTCAGTAGGATCTGTACGAATGAAAGTTTAACCTGCATAGGAGATTTTAAATTTTGCGGTTAATAGGAGTGAGTGGATGACTCTCAAGGATTTCAGCTCACTGCGCATAGTGTCTAAAGCCTGTCAGTGCTAGCATATAGAAAAACTTATGTTTGGGAATAAGAAAATACGGGTACCATTCAGCTGCTAAAGCGGACATTTGCTTTTTGCCATCTGGAGTATTCGGTCCCTGATGTGCTATCCCGCCATCAAGATTAGGATGGTCCGAAGAGGATCTTGATCAGCTGTTTTTTTTTTTTTCTCCCTAGGTGAAATACAGTAAACTTTGTAGATAGAATAAACCAAAGTTAAGCCCAGAACACTTTGAAGAAGATGTGTACTGCAACAGGTCAGCCCCCTCAGATCCCTCAGGGACAGCCAGCAAGAGAACATGGGCCAGATGAGCACTTTTTCCCCAGGTGCTCCAGCCAAAAGTTAAGCGACTTGCTTTCAGAAATGAGACCCAGAGTCATGGCTGAGTTCTTGTTTTCAATTTCCTTCACCTGGTGTGCTTCTGTAGAGATTGTTGTCACTTTAGTTTCCACATCATAACTCTGTTATTAAATAGGTACAGTTTTGCATCTGTGGCTTTAACAATTTTATCAAGTGCTTGTAATGCCTTCAGGACAGTGCAGTTTGATGGTTCAAGGCCTCCACTAGCTCCCTCTTTTGAGGCTACTACGATCTGTGCCATCATGTTGCTTGCATTGCTTCCCCCTTACCAGGATCCATCTGGCTATTTTTTCAAGGGTTCCCCGTGTCTCTGACTTCCAGTTTTGCGATTGGCAACTCGGGTGCCATCCTCTTTGCAGTGTTGTGGTTAAAGTTTAGTTCTAGCTTTGAGACATTAATTTTACTGTTTGTTTTGGGCAGATAAGAAGGTGCTCTCGAGAGTGCATCTGATGCAGTCAGCTGCTAGCCGTGCCCCCCAGCAGTCTTGACTTCTAGTAAACTTGTTGATAAAGAGGTGGATCTTTTAATTTAAAAAAAATTGTGCCATAAAATGTCACATTCAAGGAAAGGCAAGCTTTTAAAGGATTAAGGGATATGAATCTCATCATAAAACAAGAGGCCAATGGTGGTGAGATTGCTCTTTGGCTGTTGGAAAGTTATCTTAATGTACAAGCAGCTGCATAATGACACGTTTTTATACATGCCTTAGTTCTGATTCAACAAAAGAGATAAACATGTAATTATACAATGGCAAGAAAATTTCCTCGGCTCTGATTTGTTCATCTGGGACTGGACCCGTGATGTTATCCCAGCACAACATCACGGATCGAGTCCCAGCACACTTATGACTGCATAAAATGTAAAAACAAATAAGTTCACAGCCATCTCTGTCACCCTTCAACACTCCCCTCAAAAGTAGCATTTGCAATACACAGCACTGTAACCCAGTACTCTCACATATTCCCCCAATGTTCTGTTTCTTCACTTTAACAAAAAAAAAAGCTGAGTGAAAGCCGTCTTTATGATCGACTTTACAACAGTTCCCGCTCCACAGCTGTTCCGCCCCAACGCAGCGAGTGCACCTCTTCCAAAGTACATCGTGGACCTCCCACTTACCACACAATGGTTTTGTATCTCGTTTTCTTTTCTTGTGGCAGAAACAGAGGACAATGCTGCCAGGATAACCACAATGTTGAATCTCAAATATTCCTCAATTCAACAGGAAATGCAGGAGCGGGCGAGCAGCCGAACGGCTTCACTTTACCTATGCCTTTGCTCGCCTTACATTTCGGAATCTGCTCTGTCCCCAATTTAAAAGTGCTTTCTTTCCCGATTCCTATCATCTTATGGTACAAACACATCTATCTGATCTGTACCATGAGAACCTGAAGCAGAGTCAAAACAAGCTAAAAGAGTGGCGCAGGCACAGGGGTAACAGGAGCAGCATTCTCATCATTCAAAATTAAACATCTTCACCGGGCACCAGAACTGGCTCAATTAAACTTGTACAGCATGAAACAGTTCTGTGTCTGTGTGTGTTTGGGGTGGGGTGGTAAACATACAAGAAGCCCACTGTGGGGATAAAAAGAAAACAACAAAACCATCTAAACAGCAAACAATACAGTCAGCAGGACTATTTCTCCTCCATATATACCTACTCAGTAGAGAAATGACTCTCAAAAATACTTTTAAACATATTTTAATCATTTTGTTTTGTATTTTATTGTAGGAGAGCCATTGTATAATAGCAATAATGCACTCCAGGGTGTGTGTTGTGCTGGGATAACGTCACTTCTGGGGTGATTAGTCACACATGGCCTGCGGCCTCGTGCCTAATCACCCCAGGCGTGACATTATCCCATCATTTTTGGGAATTTTTTCACCAAATTTTCAACATAGCAATTTTAACACCTCTGCTCATGACCAGTGTCACTGTGATTTTCTGAATGTGTCCCATACATTGATTTTGCACACCGACTGCGCCATTGTGCGCTACATGGGCGGAAACACGTTATGGGAGAGTTGTGAAAAATGACAGCTGTACTGCTCATAAGGAGGTGGTAAAATAGCAATGTTGAAAATCTGGAGTGAAAATATTGAAAATTTAGAACTTCACGAGCTGCAGTAGGAACTCTTCAGCGTACTTTCGTAAAACAGTCATTTTAGAATTTTTCACCAAATTTTCAACATAGTCATTTTAAGACCTCTGCTCATGAACAGCATCACTGTGATTTTCTTAATTTGTCCCGTACATTGATTTCAGACACCTATTGCGCCATTGTGCGCTACATCTCTGGAAACATGTTTTGGGTGAGACGTGGAAAATGACAGCTATACTACTTATAAGAAGGTGGTAAAATGGCAATGTTGAAAATCTGGAGTGAAAATATTGAAAATTGCGAACTTACGAAGTTTGCGTGAGGAACTGCATAACGCTTGGAAAACAGTCATTTTTTGGAATTTTTCCACCAAATTTTCAAACTAGGCTTCTTGAGAGCCCACCTTATGAACACTGGCAGTGTCATTTTGTTAATCAGTGTTGAAAGGTGATTTTGCGCAGTGACTGCAAAATCACCCTTTGAGCCCGAATAACGCCATGACAGTGACAGCATTCATGAGAAGGGGTCCGAAAAACCCCATGTTGAAAATTTGATGCAAAAATTCCAAACAATGCCCGAGATATGCAGCAAAGTTGAAAAAACCCTATCTATTACATTATACAGCTTACCGGCATTTGCTCAGTTCGCGGTCGGCTTTGAAGAGTGCAGACGTGTTCCCGGTCCACTGAAGATCATTGCGCCGGACTCAAGAGGTAAGTATGGGGTGAGAGGGGTGTGGGGAGGCAGGGTGCGCGAGTGGGTGGGTGCGGTGGGGGCAGGGAGACTGCGAGGGACCGCTTTTTTATTTACAGTTTTTTTTAAATGATTAAGACGAGCTGGGACGTTTGCCACGCTGGGTGGGCTCCCAGCGTGGCAGCTGGAAAGGATGTTTGGAGGGTGCTGGAGCTGATGAGGGATTGGGCACTTCTGTCGGCCATACCGACCCCAGCGTGGCAGCTGTAACACTGTTTTGGGGGTGGGGCTGGAGCCGACGGGGGATTGGGCACCCTGTTGGCTATACCGCATGTGCGTGGGGGGGACGCGTCAGCACGCAATATGCGTGCGTGCGTGTTGAGGGGGGAGCTCTGCTCACTGAAGCGGAGCTCTCCCTTTCAACTGTATGCCACTGCATTTTCAGCTGTCATAGACAGCTGGAGCAGTGATTGGCGAACTGCGACCGTGCCTGCAAACACACTGACTGAATTGGAAGAGGCTGACACACGTCTGGAAAACTCTGATGATGGCACTATGTTTCTTGCACATGCGTGCAAGCAAACATAAAAAATGAAAGAGTTGGATTGTTAATAGTTTTCCTCCAAAACTCTTTACATGCTATTGTGTCCATGTGGGCTACCGTATATCTGACAAACCAAGAGGCTACTTAAACAGTGGATTAGTGAGCACAAGACAGCAGTTAGAGTCTGCAGTAGAAGCTATTCGATGACTAAACGTGAACAGACATGGGTCAACAGCGAGCTTACATTTTATTGGATTGTAACATATAACTGTATCAGAAAGGGAAGGAGATGTTCAGAAGATTGCTCCAGTGTGAATCATTTCAGATTCATGAGCTTGATAAAATGATAACCAAGAGTGCTGATTGATGCTGGACTGAAAAGTTTCTTCTAAGTTAAGAGTTCGAACTTTATGCATTGTCTTTGCCAATATGTGTACTGTGAGGATGATCAACTATATAGCTGAATGTGTGGCTTTTTTAAGCTCTTCAAGTTATGTTAATCTGACTTAATTGTGTAATGTGAAAAATGATCAGTCTTGTCAGATACCACAAAGATCTAGCTAATAGGTATGAAGATAATGCATATAATACATTTGATAAAAATGGAAATAATATTTTTGATAAAAATAAAACTGAGGTTTAGAATTTTTCCTAGCTTATTTTTTTCTAGCTTGCTTTTACAGAGATTGCATATAAACTGTCGGCAGATAAGGGCCTCTTGGCCCACCCAGTCTGCACATTTTCTCTATCTACTGTAATAACACAGACCCTACTTGGTTTCTGGCTTTACCCCTCCCCCCATTCCAAACTAATAAGATTCCCTTATGCCTGTCCCATGTGTTCTTGAATCCCGTTGCAGTTTTTGCTTCGACCACCTCCACTGGGAGGCTGTTCCAGGAATCCACCACTTTCTGTGAAGAAGTACTTTCTAACATTTCTCCTAAATCTACCCTCTCCAGTTTCATTGCATAACTCCGTGTTCTAGAGCATCTTTTTTTCTGAAAAATGCTTTCCTCTTGTACCCTATTTATATCCTTGAGGTATTTGAAAGTCTCTATCATATCTTCTCTCTCCCGCCTTTCCTCTAGGGTATACATATTCAGGTCCTTCAGCCTCTCCTCGTAATGCTTTCGATGCAGGCCCAGTACCATTTTAGTTGCTCTTCTCTGGACCACCTCTATTCTGTCCATGTCATTTCAGAGATGTAGTTTCCAGAACTGAACACAGTACTCCAGGTAAGGTCTCACCAATGTTTAAACAGTGGAATAACTACCTCTCTCTTTCTCCTGGTGATACCCCCCATGCACCCTAGCATCCCACTAGCTCTCCCCACTACCTTGTCACACTGCCTGGCCACCTTTTAGGTCATCAGTAACGATTACCCCAGGTCCCTTTTCTGCTTGATGGTCATCATTACCACTCCCCCCCCCATCTTGTACTCCGCCCCTCGGTTTCTGTGTCCTGAGTAATAAGAATATAAGTCTGCCCGTAATAAGTGCACCAGAATTATCAGGCAGGCCAAGGCCTCCTAGTATAAGGTACAACAGATTAGATATTGGGGAAGTGGGAGACAGTTTTTGCATGCCTTAAAAGAACTACTAGGGAAGGATGACAAAGCACCTTCTACTATGCCAAACACTAATGACTCCGTCACCCCTGACCCCGAGGAGACTGCTAATATGCTTAATAATGCCTTCACCCACCTTAGTACAGTGCTCCCCCCTGTTGGTGACCCTAATTCCACTGGCCAGGCACACCAGGAGCAGTTTTCTGGCCATTCTTGGAACTGCCAATACGTTAAGTTTTATTTCAAAGCCATATCTGTTGCAGACACTATTAGATATGGCGAGAGAGCTCTGGGCAAAACCAGAATAGGAAGTGATACTCTGGATGTGAAACTAATCGCTCTGTCCCTTGATGAGTTTGCTCTCCCACTAACCAAACTCTTCAACTTTTCTTTGAAGCACTCCCAATTCCTGAACATTTGGAAAATAGCTTTGATCACTCCCATACACAAAAGTGGTGACCAATCCATAGCCTCAAATTTCAGACCCATATCTATTCTCTCCCCTTTGTCTAAGGTGCTGGAGAGAATGGTCTCAGACCAGCTAGTCTCCTGTCTAAATAAATATACTACCCAAAGCAACAACAGCATGGGTTTCAGAAACTCCATAGTACCAATACTGCCCTAATTGAATACGCAGACTTCATAAGGAAGGCCCTTGATAACTGAACCTAGTGGGCTCCATCTACATCAATCTTACAAAAGCCTTCAATCTGGTTAACCACCCACTCCTGCTAAATAAGATCCACTCCCTTGGCCTCTCCTTGGACACTGTGTCCTGGTCCAGAAGCTACCTTGCTGACCAATCAGTGTGTGAAAATAAATGGAGTGCTATCTGACACTAAACGTGTCATGATTGGGGTGCCGTTAGGCTCTATATTGGGTCCACTACTCTTCAGTCTCTTTATCAACAAACTCCCAGATGCCTGCCTCCCTTCTAGGGTGCTGCTGTATGCAGATGATGATGTCATCTACATTAGTGGCTCATGCCAGGAGGCCTTAACAAGAGACCTTCAGCGTAATTTTTCATCTCTTGAGGACTGGTTCAAATGTAATAAACTAAGTTTGAACTGCAAGAAGACTAAAACCATGCTGTTTGCAGGGCCACAGATGATGAAAAAGGTCAGTCCCCTCTGGATCCTCAGTGAGAGTGGGACTACTTTGGAACAGGTCAACACCTTTAAATATTTAGGGGGTCACCACTGATGATGCCTTCTCTTTTGTGCCCCATGTGGACAATATTGTCAGTTCAGCTAACAGAAAACCTGGTGCCCTCTTCAGGCAAAGGCATTACCTTACCACTGAAGCGAAGTGGGCTCCTGTGGTTAGTTCCGTCTTCCCCATTTTTGTCTATGGCATCACAGTATATGGTGCAGCCACTGACACTGTACTCAGTAGGGTCAAACTGGTGCTGAACAAGGCCTGCTGTTTTGTTCTTGGTGCAGATAGACTTGCCCATATCTGCTCCCTGTACTCCCAGGCCAGCTGGCTCCCATTTGTGGATAGAATAAAATTACAAACTTGCTTGCTTGGTAAGAAAGCTCTGCTGGGCCGCACACCTCCCGTGCCACAAAACATTTTGTGTCCTGTCCAGAACCAATACACCACCAGGAATATGACTAGGAATGCTCTAACCATACCTTTTTGGAGGACAACTCATGTCATACGCTCCTTTGCCATCAGGGCCCCAGAGCAGCTGAATGATCTGCCTGAGCCACTAATGATCCCCACCAAATTTGCCCCATTTAAGAGAGAGAGCTAAGAAAAGTCCTTACCCTCTGTTCCAACTGACTGCTACTGATCTTCCACAAAGCACACTTGCTCTACCTGACCCTTACTATTGTTCCAAAAGAGTGTGCACTGGGACAAATCGTGCTGCAAGAAACTAACGTGAATGGCTTCAAAACGTTTCGAGCAATGATACACCTCAACAGAGGGATGTCACTACATAATAAAATTATAACATACTTTTATTAATAAAATAACACCAAAGGTCCTGCCTGACGCGTTTCAGACAAATGTGTCTTTTATCAAAAACTAGGGATCACACCATGTCCACTCTTTAAATACATTTCTAAAAACACCATGTGACTCAATTAGACCATAACACTTATCACTGCCTTCATTTTTGTGGTAAAAAACGTTCATTACCCTTTAATATACGAAACAAGCTCTATTCAATTATAGCAATCAATTTTGCCATAACTCATCCAAACAATATTATCAATGGATACTATAGAAAGGGAAAATGAGGAAAGGAAAAGGGATTGAAAAAACAAGCCAATAACCTATACTTAAACACAATAATTATTATAATCTAAACATGATTAATCTACATTAATTCCCTAAATATACAAAATTAATATTTGTTGCTCCAATATTTATAGGGGATCCATTCCCCATTCAAATTTTAAATATCTAAAAGACATCTGTAGTTTTATTAAATGCACTACATTATTGCTCTTGCTAATAGATATCCTATATTCACAATTCTTATTCAAATAAACACCTTCTGATCTAGGCTCAATATTTAATTTGTTCTCATCATTGAAAACACAGAACACTCATCATTTTCATTTTCTTACTTTCAAATGTGGATGTAGATCAAGACCCGAATTTAAATCTGTTTTTTTATTAGCTCTCAGGGACACATTCCAAAAATTCTCTCTTAATAAAATTAAGTTCTCAAAATCTTCCCCCTCTTGGACGCTTGCTCACTTTATTTATCGCTATGAACATAAAACCATGTTCTTCTCTGTGACCTGGTTAAAATACATTGCAGTGTCATACAATAAGTCATTCCTATTCATCACCCTAACATGTTCTCCCACTCTAACCTTAAAACATCTCGCGGGTCTTTCCTACATAGAAAGCACCACACTTACATGTCGCTAAGTAAACACCTGTTGTTGAGCATGTTATAAATTGCCTAATCTGAAAACTCCTCTGTACATTGCAGCTAGAAAATGTTCCAGCTTTGTTATTCTATCACAATATATGCAATTGCCACATCTAAAGCAGCCCTTGGGCTGTTGTAACCAAGTCTGTTATTTTTTGTCCTGAAAAAAAAAACTGTGTACTAAAAGATCTTTAAGGGCAGGTGCCCTCCTATAGCACATCCTTAGTGGTCTCTGACAGATTTCTTTCAGACCAGTCTCTACTGTGAGGACTTGCCAATTTTTTTTTGTAGTTTCTTCAACTTGTTTTGCCTGTGCTGAAAAACCTGTCACGAAATTGAACCTCTCTTCTTGTTCATTTTTGTCTCCCCCTTCCCTCTCTCTTAATAAATTTGCTCTCTCTATTCCTTTCGTCTCTTCCCAGGCTTTTGTTACCCAATTCCTCTTATAGCCTCTTTCCTCTAACTTCTCTGACAACTGTTGTGCTCCTCTGTCAAATGCTTCCTCTGTTGAGCAGTTCCTTCAATATCTCAGAAATTGCCCCTTTGGAATACTGTGGGCAAAGTGTGGAGGATGGCAACTACTTGTCATCAAAATGGTGTTTCCATCTATCCGTTTTCTAAAAATTTCACTGTTAACCTTATTTTGCTGATTCTTTATAATGCTAATATCTTAAAAAATCAATTCGTTCCTGACTTACCTGATATGTAAATTTCAAGTATGGGTTCGAGTTGTGTAAATATGTAATGAAAGTTTCAAATCTTTCTAAACTTCCTTCCCACATGACTATACGTCATCTATGTAACGTTTCCATAACTTCAGAGTATCAAAGAACTTATTTACAGTGTTGTCCCAAATTATCTCTTCCTCCCATTTGCCCATATAGAGGTTCACAATCGGGGGAGCACATGTAGCCCCCATCGCTGTGCCTCTAGTCTGTAAGAAGAAATTCCCATCAAAAGAAAACACATTGTATTTCAAAACCCATGCTAACATTTTCAAAACAAGGCCTCCTGCTATATCCTCTTATTCTGTCTTTTGATTCAAGAAATAAGCTGTTGCATCCAGTGCCTCTCATGGGGAACACTGGTATATAGTGCTTCCACATCCAAAGTAATTAGATGTGTATCTGGTCCTAGAGAAATCTCTGGTAATAGATTCAAAACTGCTTTGGTATCCTGTAAGAAAGATGGATGGGTAGATCCAATTGGTTTTAAAAAAAGTGTCACAATATTGTGAAAGATGTTCAGTTAGGGAGCCTATCCCACTCACGATAGGCCTCCCAGGGGGATTTTCCAGTGTTTTGTGGACTTTCGGGAGAATGTAGAATGTCCCTCTAATCGGCTCTGATACAGTCAAAAAGTCTCTGGTATCTTGATCAAGATCTTTCTTAAGGAAAGCCTCATTGATCAGCTGGTCAGTCCCTGTCTTATATTCCCAGGTCGGGTCTTGTAAATGTCTACTATAAAACTCATAATTATTCAGTTGTCTCATAACTTCTTGAACATAATCTGTTTTATTTAATAAAACAACTGCACCACCCATGTCCACCTGTTTAATGACAAGTTTATTATCTATCTACTTGCAAGCTTTTTAAGGCTTCCCTTTCTTTTTGCTTATGTTGTTAAATCCTGTATTCGGCAAGTTCTGAAACAGCAATTCCAAATCACTCTTCACTAAATCTTTAAAGACGGATACCGCTACACATGCAGGGGGACAATATGTAGAGGGATATTTTTTAAACTGGAGTCACACATTGTTCTTTTTTACTCTCTCTGTTATTTTTGCCAAAATGTGCCTTCAAATTAAGTTTTCTACAGGCTAGATATACGTCGATCAATGTTTGTATTTCATCAACTTTCCGTGTCGGTGCAAAATTTAAACCTTTGCTCAGCAATGTCTCTTCTTCATTACTTAGCACATGCTTAGACAGATTAATGATCTTGGCAACTGAAGTACTTGCCTCCTCCTCCCCCGTCCCTGAAATGATCTCCGTTGTTGAAACCGTCCTCTGTTGTTGTAAAAGGACACCGATCTCTGTCTCCATGCACATCTTTTCTTCCCCTACTCATCTTCCAGGTTCTCTATGTGGGTCTCGCACATACTCCTGTAGTCTCGGACGCCTCCGTGGCTGTAATTGATGCTGTGATACTGACTGATGCACATTCTGTTGTCTCATTGGTTGATCTAACCTGTCCATCTGGGATGGGGGATCGGAGGAGTGTGAGTTTTGAAAAAAAAGGAGCTGAAATGTTTTCTGTCTCTGATCCACTCTGATCTGTGCTAAATTCAAATGATACATTGTAATTATGTTTTAAGATCCCTCTTCGTGTAGCTTTCTTCCAATTAAAGAGTGTTCCTCTTTCAAAATCTCCCTTGTCCATAATAAATTTAGTTTGTTTCAATTGTTTCAGTTCTTAGTCTAACTTAATGATGGAGTCTTTCAGTTTTTGATTCAGTCTATTAAATTCTGAGTGTTTTATGAATCTGAGAACTTGTTGTTTTTTTTAACACTTCTCTTAATTTAGTCTCTTTTTCTTTACTGAATGTAATAATTAAGAGTAGCAATTTGGTGCTAGCATCCAATAAAATCTTCTCCTACTCCTGCATGAACTCAGCATTCTCTGTTCCACATGCTGGATTCTTTAACAATCTTAAACCCCTTGGGACCTGACTAACCTGTATATACACTTCCAGATTAGTATAATTCCAATAAATATGTCGTAGCTGATGTGTGTTTTTTTTTCTAGGGCCCGAAATGCTGTTAACAAAGATTGTGTTTCTGGTAAAATGGGGTTAGTAAGGCCATCTGCTGCAAGGAATGGATTTGCAGTAACTGCCATACCTAATGGCTGCTGGACAAAGTCCAATGGCTTGTTATGCTGGCTCTCTGGAGTGTCCGGGGAAATTGTTAGGTGTATTCTCTAACAACATCCTTGATTTTCTTATTAAAATGTCTTCAGATTGTTGGCATGCACCCTTGAGGTTTTACACGGACTGGCAAATAGCTAATGCATTTCTGTATTACTTCAAAAACAGTTATTCATGTTTCAGGCCATATATGCAAATAAAAGCTGTCATCCAAAACCCGTGCATATCACTCAACTCTATTACTGTTCCAAAAGAGTGCACACTGGGACAAATCATGCTGCAAGAAACTAATGTGAACAGCTTCAAAACATTTTGAGCACTGATACACCACTACACAATACAATTATAATATACTTTTATTAATAAAATAGCACTAAAGGTCCCGCCTGACGTGTTTCAGACAAACGTGTCTTTTATCAAAGGTTAGGGACCACACCATGTCCACTCTTTAAATACATTTCTAAAAACATCATGTGACACAATTAGACCATACCACTTATCACTGCCTTAATTTTTGTGGTAAAAAACGTTCATTACCCTTTAATATAAAAACAGGCTCTATTCAATTATAGCAATCAGTTGAGCCATTACTCATCCAAACAATATTATCAATGGATACTATAAAAAGGGAAGACGAAGAAAGGAAAAGGGGGGGGAAGGAAAAGGGATTGAAAAAACAAACCAGTAACCTATACTTAAACACAATAATTATTATAATCTAAGCATGATTAATCTACATTAATTTCCTAAATATACAAAATTAATATTTATTGCTCCAATATTTATAGGGGATCCATTCTCCATTCAAATTTTAAATATCAAAATTACATCTATAGTTTGATTAAATTATTAATAAAAGTATGTTTTTTTTGTTTGTTTCTTTATTATGTAGTGGCGTCCCTCTGTTGAGGTGTATCAGTGCTCAAAACGTTTTGAAGCGGACCCTTACTATGTATCTGGTAGTAGCTATTTGCTTGCACCTTTTGCTACTGTTCACTATGTTTGCCTATTTTCTTGGACAAAGCATAAAGTGTGCTGCTTTGATGTTTACCCTTTCCTGATTTGAATCCTCTTTATAGTTGCGTTAATGATGTAAGCTATTGTATGTAAGCTTCTTTGGAGTTTGTTGATGTGGTGTATCCATGTGCTTTATCCAAATGCTGATGTGGAACCTTTGTAAAATAGCACCTGCACTCAAAGTGTATCTCTGAATTAATAAATAAATAAAATAATAAGCACATGACCTTGCACCACTTCTCACTGAATCTTAATTGCCACCCTGTTGACTATTCCTTAAGCTTTCTTAGATCTCTATTCCTTTGTTCTACACCCCTCCCTGAGTGTCTACCCTATTGCAGATTTTAGTGTAATCTGCTAAAAATCATACCTTCTCCTCTGCAGTGTCACTAATAATGACATTAAAGAGGACTGGACCCAGTACCAATCCTTGTGTCACCCTGCTGGTCACTCTCCCTTCCTTGGAGTGAACCCCGTTTACCACTACCCTCTGTCCTCTATCCCCCAACCAAATTCCCACCCAGTTTACCACCTTTGGAGCTGGATCATTTGCATTTACAGCTCCGACCCTGTGGAATTCTCTACCTCGTCGGATCAGAGAGTGCCTGTCTGTGGAGGCATTCAAATCTGCCTTAAAATCTTACTTATTTGATTAGGCATTTTCAGATATTTGAAGACCTGGTGGTGATATTATTTGGTTGTATGAATAAGATGTCTTTATGTGTTTTTTATTGATATTTTTATATGTACTGTACGTAAACGTTATGGTCTTTTTTTATTTTTTGGAATAGTGTTCTATGAATAAATTTTTGCTTGCTTGCACTCCCAGGCTGCCCAGCTTGTTTATGAGTTTACTGTGTTGAACGGTGTTGAAGGCCTTACTGAAGTCTAGGTAGTCCACGTCCACTGCTCCACCCTGATCTACTTCCCTGATCACCCAGTCAAAGAAATATATTTGATTTGTTTGACATGACCTCCCTGTTGTGAATCTATGTTGCCTCAGATCCTGTAAGTCCTTCATTTCAAGATATTCCACAATCCTTTCCTTAAGTAGAGATTCCATTAATTTTCCCACCACCGAAGTCAGGCTCACTGGCCTGCTACCACTTTTGTGAAGTGATACTACATCTACCCTCCTCCAGTCCTCTGGAACCACTCCCGTCTTGTTGAAATGACTCTTGGGGATTTGCAGTCTACTAAGATGATAGTTAGATCTCTCATGGCTCTTACTACCCAGTCTAGCCCTAGATGTAGCAGTGGTTCTTTTTGCCAGCCATCCAACTGCCCTGCCTGTGGCTCCTGTGCGCTGAAAATACTCCCACCCCTGGTGCTTGCTCAGGAGCCTGTGCTGACAGTGCCTCTGCTGCTGTGGTGCCTTCAGACTCTCTTCTGCCCCTCCCTGCCCCTCTGCAAAACCTGGGAATTCTGTTGAGGGGGCAGGATTGCCCTCTCAAATCACATTTTAATGCAGTATTGAATCATGTACTGTATATTAGTCTCCCTTTTTACTACCAAAGTGGAGGGAGATCAGTACAGAGTAATGGGTCCTGGAGATTATTCAGACAGGTATTGCTCTGCAATTGCTGTCTACTCCTCTGATGCATCCTCCTGCTCCCTGTCCTTACCTTCCAGGTCACCTGTCTGTTCTGCTAACAGAAGTCCAGACTCTTCTAGACAAATGAGCTATACAACCTATTCCTATTCCCAGACTCAGCCAGTAGTTTTATACCTGATACTTTCTAGTCTTCAAATGGATGGGAGATTTACACCCTGTCCTAGACCTCAGGGGCTTGAACGAGTACATTGAATACAAAAGTTTAAATGGTGTCTCTGCTCCCTTTATTGAAGCAGGGGAACTTGATGTGCATCCTCTGTGAAAGATGCCTACCTTCATATCAAGATTTGGCACTGCCACCAACTGTATCTCTGATCCATGCTGGAGTGCAGGCATTGCTAATTGTGTGTCTTGCCATTTGGCTTATCCTTGGAATCGTGGGTTTTCACAAAATGCTTAGCAGTGGTGGCTGTGAATCTCTGGATGGAAGGCCTATTATATTTCCATACCTGAATGACAGGCTTCTGAAAGCCCCATCATGGGATATGGTAATTCAGATCCTCTTGCAAACATGTCAGCTGTTAGAGCAGCTTGACCTGTTGGTATGTTAACCCAAATCAGTTCTTGTCCATTGCCAATGCCTCCAATACATACAGTAGCTGCTGTCCTGGGTACAACTCTGTCTCACTCCTTCCTTCTGGAGAAATGTGCAAGTACTCTGGTGGCACAGGCACAGCTAATTGCCTCCATTACCTATATTTTGGCCAGATGCCTACTTTGGGTCCTGCCTGTGTCTTGGCCAGGTAACTGTGTTGGTTCCTGGGTCTGATGGCAGTAGCTGTCATAACCATTCCACTGGCTCACCTGTATGTGAGCATCCCTCAGATGGCTGCTTCACATTCAGTCAGAACAGAAATACTACTACCTTGAACATCAGGTTTGGGTCACTTCTCTGCTTTGCACCCTCTTCTGGCTTGTGGATCATGCCGGTCCACACAAAGGGCCCATTCTTTCACCCCTCTCCTCTGACCGTCTTCACAACAGATGCATCAGGATCAGGCTGGGGGGCCCATCTGGGGGTCCTTCTGGACACAGAGTCCTTGGTCTCCTTTCGACTGATCTCTCCACATTAATATTCTGTAGATGAGGGCTGTTGTTCTTGGTTTGCAGGTGCTAACTGTACACATCCAGTGTCAATACCTTCTATAGAGGGATAACATCTGAAAGATGTACTGCCTCACAAAACAAGGGGGTACCCACTCCTATATTCTGTACAGAGAAGTTATGAGAGTGTGGAACTGGGCTGCAAGCCACAACATGTTCTTAGTCTCTGTGTTTCTACCTGTCACTGAACATCGAGGCCAACTGTCCCAGTCAATTTTAAGCTGGATCTGATTAGTAGAAAGTTCTGGACTCCATGGTAGATGACTACTTTGTATGATGGGATCATCCAGGGTTGGACCTTTTGGCATCCCCACACAATGCAGAACTGTCACATTTCTACTTGCCTGCTCCAGGGCCCAGAGTTTTCTGGTGAGGCACATAGATCCACTCCTGGAAAGGAAGGTTCCTGTTGCCTTTCCTTCAGTCCTTCCAATTCAGCAGTTGTTAGTTAAGCTTTGAGCAGAGCATGCTACAGTGATTATACTGGCTCTGTTCTGGGTCAGACATATTTGGTTCCCTCTGCTTCACAAACTAGTGGTGGGACCACATGCTCCACTTCCTTTGTGGGATGGACTCCTGTTGCAGGAGCAGTGCTCTCTTGTGCATCTAGATCTGCGGTCCCTGCACCTCTCTGCCTGCCTTCTGAGGGCATAGAACTTACTCACTTTGGAGTCTCCCGCTGTGATTGCAGGCATTCTGCAGGTGGCTTGTAAGCTGTCTTTAGGCATGCCTATTCTCAGAAATGGAAATGTTTCAGTACAGTATTTGATGTGCTTCTCATTCCCTAGGACCTATCTCACGCCCAGTGAGACAAGTGCTGGATTACCTCCTGTCCTTATCAGACTCTGAACTCTAGTATTTCTTTATGAAGGTTCAGTTAGCTGTTTCAGCCTTTCATTACCTCATAGATGGCTCAACTGGAGATGTCCCAAAGGTTATTTAAAGGACTTCTGTGCGTGCATCCCCTGGTCCATAAACAAGCTCTAGTATGGGACCTTAACTTGGTTCTTGAGCCCATATCTAAGACTTTGAACACACTGGCACTTGTGACAGACTGTCATACATGTCTTTGTTCTTGGTGGCTGTTATCACTGCCTTCAGAGTTCTGAGCTTCATGCCCTGGTTGTGGAGCCTACATACCTTATTTTGTCATCTGGATAGGGTCTTACTACAGGCCCATCCTTATAGTTTTCCTAAGATAATTTCTGATTTTACACCAAAGCAGACCATTCATCTTCCTGTGTATTTCACTTTCCCCAAAATAGAGAGGACTTTTTTTACGTTCCTTGAATGTCCATAGTCTTATTTGTATTTGGACTGCACGAAGGGCTGCAGAAATTTCTTTCAGTTTTTTTGTTTAATTTGCCCCAGGATGTGTGCTCTCTGGTTTCTAAATGTGCCTTTCCAAATGGCTGGAATCCTGTATTTTTCATTACCAGAAAGTACTTCATGGTCCTTTCTGTGGCTACTCCATGACAATACTTTTGTGGTGTTAGCTCCTGTATGTACACTAGGAACCAGACTAAACAAATTGGATGATAATGACTGTCTGTCATCAGCTGAACAGGGCTTTATTTGAACCAGTGATATGGTGGTGAAAGGCTCTGTAATGTAATACCAATCCCCTAAGGGATCAAGTCCCTACACACTGTAAGGTGTTAAATAACCTACATTAAGAATTCTTGAGTGACTGTGTCATGGCTGTAAGGTTTCATTTTACGTTGAGTGCTTTAGCTGACTAGATGTCAGGAGACTAACACACTGAACCTTGTTTTTTTAGCTCTAGAATTTATGTTCCCATTTAAGTTTTCAACTGTTTAGTAGTGAAGTGCTATTGCAGTTAAACTACTACTAGTGAATGTCACTTACAGTAGTAGCAAAGACTAGCTCTAAGGAAGAAATAGAGAATTTTTGGATGAAAACAGTTGAGGAACAAAACACATTAAGTGTCAAACAGTTTTCACTAACACATACCATCAAAGTGTGCAGTAATATATACTGTGTTATGAAACGAAGAAAAATCCTGACACCTGAGTGGCTGGAAGCAGTTTTTCTCTTCCCCCCACCCCCCCGGAGATCATTACACTTGCCCTGATGGTGCTGTAATCATTTATTTTCATAAGAAACCTGTTTACTCACAAGGGTGTGGGCTGTGGCCATGTGTTTGTAACCAGGTTTGGAGGTACAAGTGGAAATAATCTGGTTATACCTTTGGGGCAAGTGCCATAACCGGTTTATACAACACATACACATGAATATTATGAATAAACAGCTACTATTATTTGACTAAATGGTTGAAGTTCATAGTACATGCAGAAGAGCGTGAGAACAGTTATTTGGTCTGTAAGAACGTTCAATATTGTATATACATCGGAATTATGCACTTTTCCCATTTTGCTAAGCAAGCAATAACACACGATGAGGTGTGGTTTATCGCCTGATAAGAGCACACACAGGGGTATACTAAGGTATGAGGCGCTTGTGCCGAGTGCCTTATGCCACTGGGCGTGCTCTTATCAGGCGATAAATCACACCTCGGAGTGTGTTATTGCGCTTATAAAATGGGCCCACAGTAAAGAAGTTTATTAAAAATGCACAGAACTGTATATAAAAATGTTTAAGAAATATGGTTTTACCAGTGGAAAAAAAGAAAAAGTAGTCCTTCTCATTGACTTGCAATGGAGCTTTTTCATTCAGTTAATAGAGTAGGCTGGTGTGTCCACTGCCCCCATTTAAAAAAAATATTTTTGTATCCTTTTTGGTTGATGTTTTTGATTTATTTGTCTCTTGCCTCTTTATTGAACTGTATCCTTTTTTTTTTTTTTTTTCATTACAGAACTTGCAAAGCAGCTGTTTAGATTGTGGTTTTCGGTTCGGGCTTTAGACAATATAGCTGTTCGCCCCTGATGAGATATCAAGTAATTTTTATTCTGGGGATAGTAATGGGGTGCAGTATTAGAGAGGAATTCATGTTTTTTTCACACAGCTGCGTTGCATGGCAGCGAGCATGTCTGTCTTTTTTTTTTTTTTATATTACAGAGCTTGCGTAGTACCGAGAATATATTTCAGCAGATGTTTAGATTGTGTTTTTCGGAGGTATTTGCCACTGTTAAGATATCAAGTTATCTTTATTCTGGCAACAGTAATGGGGGTACAGTGTTAGAGAGGAATTTTTTTTTTTTTTACACAACTGAGTTGCGTGGCAGCGAGCATGTCCATCGGGAGCTGCTGTACACTGGTTTCTGGGTTCCAAGTTTGAAAAACATTATCGCTAAGAAGCTAGCACCTTCTTTTCTCATTTTTAGAGACTGCAGGATTGCTGAGGACTTTATTGTTGTGGCTCCCATTTTGAAGGACAGGATCTGTCTGTGTTTCCTGTCACTTCAGACTACTGATTTCCCACTGTCGCTCGCTCAGCTGTGCCAGGCTGTCTTTTTCTTTTGGTTTGGCACAGCTCAATGATTCAATGTTGTGAAGGTGCAGACTGGCAGGCATTAGTGCCGGTTGGGTAAAATAACCAGGGATTAAGGATACGGCTAGGAGGGTGAAACAGCCAATCAGTGGCTTCATTTTTTTTGTCCATTTTACAAGTTTGTGTGTAACCCCTCACCAGCCGTTTGTTTAACTAATAAGCACACCTCCCATGCTATTTCTGTCTAGGGGAAAAAGAGAAGGGTGGGTGTACAAAGTGCAACACAGTATTTACAAGACAGCAAAATGACCATTACTAAACCCAGGTCCTGAGGAGAGAGTGTTTGCGAAGGGCATTGCTAAGTCTGCACTTCTGGAGGGGGTACCCAGTAATTCCACACAGGAAGCATTAACTAGATTGTCCATACCAAGTTGGGATTCTAGAGTGTGGCTTTATTCCAAACAGTTGGTACACAAAAGCGAAAATGGACCCCAAGGGTTTACACTTTGTGGCACAAGGCAAATGCAGAACAACATCTGTTGAAAACAGAAAAAATCAAACTTCCCATATAGCATAAGACTTGAACGCTTTTCAGTGGCAAAGTCTCAGTTGAAACACACACATCCATTCTGGTGGCAATAGCCACAATGGAGCACACAATTTCTTCTAGTAGCAAAGGCCATGACTTAGAACATTTTCCCATATGGCATAGGATTAAATATCTGGAAATGTGGCAACTGGCCACAACAGAGCACACCAGTGCTCAGATAAGCACAAACTTTCTCTTCAGGCATTGGCCATATGACCTGAAAAGTAGGCACCCATACAGAACCTGAAGTGCTGAACTGGTCACTCCAGAAGGGGGGGTGCCCACCTTTCACTTCCTAGTCCATACCCAGCCATTCTTTCAGAGTTACACCTCAACATTTGCAAACTGTAAAACTATGCATCTTGGAATGACTTTCACATTCAGCATTAGAAACGCACTACTTTTGAGTGTAAAGGTTAAAGTTCTGTACAAAGGGTTAAGTCACACCAGGGACTCCACTATTTGTCAGCCAACTTTAAGAAAACAGCTTGAAAACCGTTTCAGACAGAACTGAGTGCATAGGTCCCTTTGGCAGAGTAAACACCCCAAAGAAAACAAGGCAGGTACACTTCTCCTGGGAATGCCCAAAGTCAGATTTACTCATGGTTGTACACAGAAAAGGCAGCTTCAATGTCCTGGATCAAAGCAGGGGATTGCCCCTCGGATCCATTCTGCAGTCCTCCTCATCCCATTGAGGATGAGAACATCAGAAACTCCTGCTAGGCAGTTTCCACCACTTCTACAAGGCAGGCAAATCTAGTTCTTACATTAGGGTGAGAAAAAGTAGGCTATCCTCAGAGCCCACAAACAGCTCTTCACTCCTCCAACTGCTCACACTGAATGACTAACTGAAACTAACTGAAAATTCTAAAACTCCCTCTCTCACAGCTAGTTATGTGGCTTATGCTGCTGCGAGAGTTCTAAATGACACCACCTCTCTGCTCTCAGCTGATACCAAGTAAATAGAGAGAGGGGGCAGGTGAAAATTCATTTAATTAGATATTCACCAGCTGCCTTCCCTACCTAACACTGGCACTGATGGTATTCTAGTAACCCCAGGGAACGGAGGGGGGGGGGTTACATGTAGCTTCAAATTAATTTTTTTTTCTCTAATCTGATTGTCCTGCTGCCACAGAGAAATTGTAAGCAGATTGTACTGATACTGTATTATGTATTTTGTCATCTACACTATGAATTTTAGCTTTCATAACCATTGATGTTCCTGCTGCCAACTCTCATTGCACTGTTTAATCCAGCATGTTCGTGTTAATTCTACTTGTAATTCCTTGCTGTCTGTTCCTAATTTGTACTATCCTGTTGTTGATGGTGTACTTTGACATCTCTTTTGTCCTCAACTGCTATTGTAACTCTCCCAGGTCATGATGGAAAATAGGCATATGTATGCCTAGTGTATTTTACCTGATTATCAGAAATAAGAAAATAAACATTTATTTCCATGTAATACATAGAAACATAGACAGTGATGGCAGAAAAAGACCATTGGTCCATCCAGTCTGTCCAAAAAATCCTAACACACTTGGGACCCATTGTCCATTCAGGGTTCTAACCCACACTATCCACCCTCATGCTCCCCACCCTGAACAACCACAAGGCCTTTCACTCTATTCCAACCATGTTTGAAACTATGGTGGTTTGGCACTCATGACATCAGCTGGCAGATTGTTCCACAGCTTCATCACCCTTTCTATAAAATAAAATGTTCTCGTGTCCCTCTTGAACCACCTCCACTCATGCTCTTGTGTTTTAGATCTGAAACTTATGCTACATAGTTCCTCATAGTTTACTTTGTTCCTCACAGTTTATCTTGTTCTTTCCTTTCTGCAAAATACATGAGGATAAATGTTGTATGTCTACCTGCAAGTTGAGATGATAGTATTTATTTATTTATTTTTTGTATACCCACCCCAGTTGTGTGTGTGTGTGTGTGTGTGTGTGTGTGTGTGTGTGTGTGTGTGTGTATCTGTCATATAAATACTATATATTACATTGAAGGGAACATTCCCAATAGAAAAGGCCATCATTTGTCTTCCTGTATACCTGTGAGTAATCTACTAAAGAATATACCTACACTAATTCAGTAATTACAGCTATATACCTACACTAATCCAAGAATTAAAAGTAGATACCTACACTAATAAAAAGTATATACCTACACTACATTAAATCCTTTGGGACAGTACTAATAACACTATTAACACATCATTAGGAAGCTAGCGAAACCAGCTAACAGGATGCAAAGAACATAAAGACAACCAAAACCCTCCTAAACCTAGAAATCTTCCAAATGCCTACCTGCTCTCACTTCGCACCATTCCCTCCTTGCTGCAAGAGACCTTCAGGTGCCATAATGTAATTGCAAATTTGATCTCAATAACAGTAACCATAATAATGTATTCTGTTCAACAAACAATGAGTAAGGGTAGAACACTCCGAAGTATATCATCTCAGGAGGCTAATTAGGGCAATAAAGCCACTCACCATTTGGGCACATGGTCTTATAGCCCAAGTTAGCCTTCATGGGTATACATCCTTGTATACCACACTTACCTATCATTTATTCTATCGATAGAGAGATAGAGAGATACATAGGTGAATAGAAAATTCCAGCTAAATGGAAGATAGCCCTGGTTGTACCTATTCACAAGGGAGGTGTCAAAGAACCAGTAGGAAACTACCTACCAATATCACTCCTCTGTGCACTAGCCAAAATGCAAGAGAGATTGGTCTATAAACAGATTCAGGAATACATGGATTGGCAAGGTTTGCTCGCTGATAAACAACATGGTTTCAGAAAACACCATGGGACAGACATGTTTCTGGTCAGGTTGACAACAGACACACGTAGGGCCATGGATCGGGGAGTAAAATTGGTGCAGTCTTTATTGACCTCACTAAAGCCTTTGACCTAGTAAATCAGTCTCCTCCTGAACAAACTGTCACAATTAGGGCTGGACAGGCTATCCCCTCTGGTGGTTAACTGACTACCTGACCAACAGATCGCAGTTAGTAAGGTGGAGAGGAGTCCAATCAGGTCAGTGCTCAGTTACAGACAGTGTTCCACAAGGCTTAATCCTTGGCTCACTTTTATTCTCCCTTTTTGTAAATGACATGCTGGAAAACTGTGGTGGGGCAAACCTCCTGCTCTGTGCAGATGACACTACACTATATTGTAGTGCCATCAGCACTAGCAGTCAATGCTCAACTAGCTAATGACTTTAGCATACTGGAAGTCTGGTTTTCTAACAACAAATTAATCCTAAATTCAAAAAAAGACCAAAGGTATGCTGTTTGACTGCAGGCACATTGGGGCAGACCAGCAGAACCTACTAAATATCAATACAAGCCATGGTACTCCCGTTGAGGTTGTGGAATCCATAAAATACCTGGAAATCCATCCGGACCAAGTCTTGACCTTTAGATCCCCTGTTGAGTATCTAACCTAGACAATGCACCAAAAAACTGGACTGCTGTATCGTCTCAAATACTACATAAGCAAACAATCCAGACTAGCTATTGCGAGCTCCACTCTGCTTCCCACCCTGCTATATGGTGCCCCAATACTTAGGGCAGCCAGGGTAACAGAAATGCAAAAACTCAGTTCCCTCTATCATAGGGTAGCTTGCTTTGCAGCAGGGTCCCGCTACTGGGAGCACCATTGTAAGGTACTAAAAATACTCAATTGGCACACCCTGGAAGGAAGACTAGATTATTCCCTACTCTGCCTAGTATTCAAACTAATAAAAGGCTTTGCACTGCTCAACATGAGATACACTGTCCATCAAACACCTGAGAAGATCTCTATGGTCCTCCAATGACATGTTATTGGAAGTACCACGTGTGAGGTCCAATGTAGGGGGAAGATCCTTTGCCACGCTAGCTCCATCTCTATGGAATAATCTTCCTCCTGCCCTCCAAAACTCCTCTGCCCTTGGGGGCTTCAAAAAAATCCTGAAGACCTCCCTACTAAGGTGTAATATCTGCAACTGTCTTGGCTGACCAGGTCTGACCCTCCCCCCTTTGCCCCTGTTCGGCACTTGACTTTCCTTCTGTGATCTGCCCACCTCTCTTGACTATGGAAATGATGTATCTGCCCTCCCTTAATCTGTAATTTATATCTTCTCTGCCACATATGTTTGGATCCTAAACCATGTTTACTGATTCTACATACCTATGTGTTAAATGTATATAATCAAGTGCTATCCACAACTGCAGCTGTATGTACAATCTCTTCTCTGTCTATACATTTTTGTAATTATATGTAAATAACTGTTACTCTCAACTGCTGCTTTATGTACAAATTGTTCTCTGTCTTTACATTATTGTAAGTAATTCTGGGTCATCCCAGAAAAAGAGACATTGGTCTCAGTGTGCCTATCCGGTCAACAAAATTCAATTAATCAATCAATAAATAAATAGATATTTTATATAGTGTTGTGGACATTTTGTCATATAGTGAGGGAAGAAAGAACAGCTAGTGAGAGGTGAGCAGACGCTAATCTGGCAGCTTGGGGAGGGGTGAACAGTTTGATAAATTTGTTTGCTTGGTTTTTGTTGCAGTTTGAATGAATGATGTTAAATATGGTTTGTGTAATGGGCAGAATAGTGGAAACATGGGTTTTTACATGTTTGTTTTGGGGTAAAGATTTGTGAATGAAAAGGAGGCTGCTACTTGGAGATGATGAGGTGGTGGGAAGTATCGTAGTGGATAGGGAGACGTACAGTATGAGAAAATGAAAGTAGGCAAGTAGTGATAGCAGGAGGGGGATGATTGACAGACAAGGTAGAACAAATGGGGAATGATTGACAGACTGGGTAGAATAAATGTGGGTTCTAAAAATTTAATTCCAGTGGAAATAAATGAGTTTGTGCAATGGATATTATGTCTACACCTGTTGCATAAATGGTGATGTAGGAGAAATATCGGTGATATTTTTCACGAGTGCTATTTGACCTTTGACATCACAAATGATGGAGCTCCTATTGATGCCAAAGGTCAATATGCACAAGTCAGAAATATCGTGGACATTTTTCTTGGGGCCATACCATATTACTTTTATCCAAAACTTGTGTTACTACAAGCTTTTAATGTGCCTTTCTAAATTCTTGCTTTATTTTCCATTTGCTATTCAGGATGGCCGAGTGATGTGGAATGTACGATGCACGTGATGCTTTTACATATGGCATTGCATCAGTGTGTTGGGGGGGGTTTAGTGTGAGAGACATGGAAATAGTCAGGGTGAAGTAGGAGTGGTGCAGCTTTCCAAATATACGCAAAGAGGAGCCTACACGTCGCCATGAGGATCAGGGATGTCCAGGTTGGCAGTGTGGAGCAGGCTAGAGCGGTTGTCGTCAGTGGCTGGAAGTATTAAAAAGTCACTTACTGTGGCTGCAATTAAGGGACAGAAAGAGATGAGATGAATACTTGGAGTATGATGATTTCTTATTTTTTGTCGCTGTTTTTTGAGCCGTTGTATTAAATAGTGAAGAGTAGGGGACAGTAGAGAATGAAAGTAGTGTAACTTAGTTTCTGCTGAAGTAAAACCAGTTGGTGGAAGCCAGCATGCGAGTGAGTTTTCCATTCTAAAGTTAGAACTGTGCTGCTCATGCTGCTGACTTCCACCAACCAGGACCTATAGTGAGAATATTTTTTATGATAGGGACTTAAAATGAGAATATGTTGATAATATCACTCTAGATGGGGAGGAAGCAGAAATATCTGTGATAAGTGCCCAAATGTATCCTCACAAGCATTAGATAAATGTATTTGTAAAATAGGTAGAGGAAATCCTGCATCCTGATTGGTTGTTACCTGTGTATTAGATTTGTCTAATGCATAGGTAATAACAAGTACTTCAAAAGTAGACACAGTACAACATAAATTAATGTGCAATTAGAACATTCATTTTTTAAAACACTGTCATATTCTTCTGTCTTAGCAAGAAAATCTTGATATGAAATTCTCAAGTACAAAAGAGCACAACTAAGCATACTTAGAAACATAGAAACATAGACTTTGACGGCAGATAAGGACCGCTAGGCCCATCTAGTCTGCCCATTTCCCTACCTACAGGATAGGCCGCAGATCCTAGTTAACCAACAGCCTATTTCTTCCTACCCCCCACAAGAATTGCCTTTTGTCTGTCCCATGCATTCTTGAATTCTCCCACAGTTTTAGACCCCACAACCTCCTCAGGAAGGCTGTTCCATGCATCCACTACCCTCTCTGTGAAATAATACTTCCTCATTGCCCTGAACCGCCCTCCTTCTATCTTTAAATTGTGTCCCCTTGTTCTTGCAAGTCTCTTTTTCTGAAAGATGCTACCCTCTTGGACTTTGTTGATTCCACTGAGGTACTTAAAAGTTTCTATCATGTCCCCCCTCCTTCTTTCCTCAAGGGTATACATATTAAGCTCCTTTAGTCTCTCCTCATACGGCTTCTCTTGCAGACCCTGCACCATTTTAGTTGCCCTCCTCTGGACTGCCTCTATCCTGTCTATGTCCTTTGCGGAGATGGGGTCTCCAGAACTGGACACAGTACTCCAGATGGGGTCTCACCAACTGTCTGTACAGAGGGATAACAACTTCCTGTTTTCTGCTGATGATGCCTCTCCCTATACATCCCAGTATACCCCAAGCCCTCCCTACTGCCTTCTCACATTGCTTGCTAACCTTAAGGTCATCTGATATGATTACCCCCAGGTCCCTTTCCTTTTTTGTTGTTGTTACTACCTCCCACCCATTGTGTATTCTTCCCCTGGGTTCTTGTTTCCCATGTGCATTATTTTGCACTTCTTTGCATTGAATCCTAGCTGCCATACTTCTGACCATTCCTCCAACCTTGCCAAGTCCCTTTTCATCCTTTCCATGCCTCCTTGTGTATCAACTCTGTTGCAGATCTTTGTGTCATCTGCAAAAAGGCATACTTTTCCTTCCAGTCCCTCTGCAGTGTCACTGATGAAGACATTAAAAAGTACTGGACCCAATACTGAACCCTGCGGTACCCCACTAGTAACCCCCCTTTCTTCAGAGTGGACTCCATTTACAATTACCTTGTGTGTCCTGTTGTCCAGCCAATGTTTTACCCAGGCTATCACCCTGGGTCCCACTCCCAGGCTGGTTAATTTGACTATTAATCTTTTGTGTGGGACTGTGTCAAATGCCTTGCTAAAGTCTAGGTAGGCCATGTCCACAGCCCCTCCCTGGTCTACTACTTTGGTCACCCAGTCAAAGAAATCTATTAGATTCATCTGACATGACCTTCCGCTGTGAATCCATGCTGCCTTGGGTCCTGTGCTCCACTGGCCTCTAGTACTCAACTATTCTTTTCCTTCAGAAGTGACTCCATCACTTTCCCTACCACAGAGGTCAGACTGACAGGTCTGTAGTTTCCTGCCTCTGTCTTGGACCCACTTTGTGAAGGGAATCACATCCGCCTTCCTCCAATCCTCGGGTACCACACCATCCTCCCATGATTTATTAAAAGAGTAGCCAGTGGTTTCACTAGTTCCTCCCTTAATTCTTTTTAGAATTCTAGGTGAATTCCATCAGGACCCATTGCTTTGTCCACCTTCAGTTTTAGGAGTTCTTGCAGAACCCTTTCTTCTGTGAAGGGACTGGGATCGACCCCCTATCAAGAGTGCTTCTGTTAATGGATTAGGCACTTCCTCCTCCTCTTTTGTGAATACTGAGCAGAAATATTCGTTCAGTATTCCTGCTTTTTCACTGTCCCCTCTGCCCACCCACCGCTCATTCTATTCAGCCTCACTATCCCTCCCTTGTCTTTCCGCTGCTGATGTACCTATAAAAGGTTTTATCCCCTTCTTAACTGAGTTGGCTATCTTTTCCTCAGTTTGGGCCTTTGCTATTCTGACTTCCCTCCCTGCTTCCTTCTGCCTTAACTGGTACAGCTCTCTGTCCTGCTTCTTCTGTGTTTCCTTATACTTCCGGAATGCTATCTTTTTCTTCCTGACTTTCACAGCTACCTCTTTTGAGAACCATAGTGCCTTTTTTTTCATTTTGATTTGTTTATTTGCTTCACACAAAGGCTTGTTGCCTCTGTGGTGGCAGTTTTGATAATTCCCCATTGTTGCTCCACATCTCCTTTTAGCCTGTTTGCTAGTGCTTTTCTGAGGCACTCTCCCATCTTGCCAAAGTCAGCCCTCCTAAAGTCCAGTACCCTCACTTTTGTATGGCTTGACTGTAGCTGAGTTTAACGTGAACCACACTGTTTGATGGTCACTTGTCCCCAGATGGCAACCCACTTCTAGATCTGAGATCCTCTCACTGCCCCCGTTTGAGAGTATGAGGTCTAAGATTGCTCCCTCATGAGTGGGTTCCAAAACTAGCTGTCTAATGCCTGCCACCTGTAGGGCATCAAGAATGGCCCTGCTCTTTGATGTGGCTGCAGCAAATGTGTTCCAGTTAACATCTGACATATTCAGGTCTCCCATCAACAGTATCTCCTCTCTCTGCCATTCTAAGAATGCCTTCTATCATATCCTTGTCCATTCCTTCCCCCTGACATGGGGGTCTGTACACAACCCCTGTGCGGATTGTGGTGCCCTTTCCAGTCTCCAAGGTGACCCACAGTGCCTCCTCTCCTCCCTGTTTACTCTTTTGTTCAGTTGCTTTTATCCCTTCCTTCACATAGAGAGCTACTCCTCCCCCTCTTCTCCCCTGCCTGTCTCTCCTGTAGGTTGTGTACCCTGGTATGTTAACATCCCAGTCATGGTTCTCTGTGTACCATGTTTCTGTGACTGCTACGATATCCAGGCATCCCTCTTCCATTAAGGCCATCAGCTCAGGGAGCTTGTTGCCCAGACTACGGGCATTGGTACTCATTACCCTCAATTTCCTGATGGCCTTACTCCCTTTTGCCCCATCCCTGTCCTTCTTGTCTTTGTTACTTTCTTCATTTACCCCTGCCCTTCTCCCTATCGACACCTCTATGTTGGTGTTTGCCGCACTTACTGCCGTGATTATTTGGGGGGAGCTAGGATTTTCCTGCTCCTTTCCAGTGCCTCCCCCCTTGGCTAGTTTAAAAGCTTGCCAATGAAGCATTTAAACCTATCACCTAGGATCCTGGTTCCCCTCCTGGACAGATGCAGCCCATCATGCCAGTATAGGCTTGCATCACTCCAGGTGGACCCCCAGTCCCCAATGCAGCCAAACCCCTGAGCTCCACACCAGTTTTTCAACCACTGATTGAATCCCATGGTGCGGAACACCCTAGCCTCTTCTATGCCATAGATGGGTAGCACCTCCGAGAAGGTTACCGTGCATGCTACTTGATTAAGGCCCCTCATCAATTCCACAAACTCTTCCTGCACTTCTCTAATCCCTTTCTTAGCCAGGTCATTTGTCCCTAGGTGGACAATGACATCCAGCTCCTCCCCTGTGCAGCTGCTCCGCAATCCTGAGGATTGCTCCCTGTCCCTCCAAGCCATGATGCCAGGCAGGCACCTTACCTCCTCTCCTTCCTCCCCCAGTTCTACCTTCCTAACAATGGAGTCCCCCACCAGGAGTTGTTTCTTCCCTGCAGGGTCCCTGCCACCCTCCTGTGGGTCTCCTTTGTGGAGGTTCCAGCATCCTCCTTGGTCTCCACTGTGGGTGCCTCCATAGAGGAACCACACTTTGCCAGAATGGCATAGGAATGTGGAAAGGTACAGCGGGAGGATGCGCCTCTGTTCCACCACCCTCCTGAGCCCACTGTGGTCCAACCGCCTCCTCTTCTTGGCAACCTCTGAGGCAGGCAGTAGCACTGGTGGTCCCTGGATGGAAGGGAGGTCCCACAAATCCTGGCCAACTCAGCCTGGAGATGAGCAACCTCCTCCCTCCGCCCAGAGAGGTGCCTGCAGATGGAACAACACCGCATCCTCCAGAACATCTCCCGGAAGACTGCTGCTCCACAGCCACTGCACTGCACCACTCCAATCATGCCTTATTTCTGGCCCCTTAACTGTTTGCAATCCTTACTCTTTCCTCTGTTTTGTTTTCTCTCTCTCCTTACTTTCTGACTGTGTGCCCTTTAAGCTCCTGATTGTCCTGTTCTGAGACAAGAATATCCTATATTTCGCAGTAGACACTTACTTGCTCAGAGGCAGACCTCCAGCAGCTAGAGGGGCTGGAGAGCTACTCTTGCCCTTCTAGGATGGTGGGTCCTTGGTGGTTCTGTGATCACTCACTTCCTGCCCTAAACAGGAAGTTCCTATTGTCAGTCAAATCCTGTGCCTATAAAAATAGAACTAGCTTTGGGTGGGAAGGAGGCAATATAGTCCCAGTAGAGAAGTTCAGTCACACAGCAGTCCTTTCTCCTGGTGCCTTCTGCCAAGCTATTAGCTGAAACTTTCTAAGGCAGTCTTTAAATGTAGCTTCCTTCTAGCTAAGCCCTCCCCTATTTACCAGATCTTTCTACAAGTAATTTAAACCTCACAGCAGTTAAGTCCTTTCAGTCACCTGAGATTTACACCTAGATAACTCTGCAGATACCCATTCAGTTCAGTTAACCCAAACACACAATTTTTTTTTTGTATGTTAGTTTTTTTTACCCTAAATTAAAGGTCAAATACAAAAGTTCTTCTACTTTAGTCCCAGTAGAGAAGTTCAGTCACACAGCAGTCCTTTCTCCTGGTGCCTTCTGCCAAGCTAACTTGACAACTTATTACAGTAAAGAAAAGTTCTACAGCTGTGTCACACGTAAAATATAAACAAAAAAGGCATTGTCTGACATCATACTTATGCTTACTGTTTCTCAAGTCCCTGGCTGCTCCCGCAGTCTCTGCAGCCAATTGTGCTGCTCAACTTGTCTTGAGTTCCCCGCTGTTCCTGCTGTCATCGCAATTTTTTTTTGTTTGTTTGTTTTGTTCTTTGTTAATAAAGCAAATGGAGCTTGCTCTCCCATTCTTGTGTCACTCCTGCACAGTCAGGCTTGCGCAGGCTCACACAGGCTGCTGGGGAGGGGTGCGGGGGGGGAGGAGCAGAAGTTTGTCTGCTTACTGCTACAAGCCCACTGCAGGCAGGAGGGGGCTGGCAGTATGGCCACTTGCTAAATGTAACAGAAATGCCATTAATAACTGTAGCATAACTGTAATGCTGTGCTACATTCAGACTGTTACTGTGTGGAAGGAGAGGGGGGGGTTTGAGTATGCTGGTACACTATAGAAACAGAAATTGTCAGCAGATAAGGACCGCTAGGCCCATCCAGTCTGCCCGTAAGCCTACACTTGTTTGCGGCCTCTGACCCTATATAGTCAGCGCTTTTCACCACTCCCGCCCATGCCTGTCCCAGGCATGTTTAAATCCTTCCACTGTGCTCGCTCCAACCACCTCCTGTGGCAAACTATTCCATGTATCCACCACACTCTCAGTGAAGAAAAACTTCCTCCCATTTTCCCTTAACCTGCCACCTTCCAGTTTCATATCATGCCCCCTTGTTCTTGTACTCTTCCTATATTGGAAGATGCCCCCCGCACCTTGTTTATTCCCTTAAGGTACTTGAATGTTTCTACTATGTCCCCCCCCCCGATCCTTCCTCTCCTCTGGTGAGTACATATTGAGGTCCTTTAATTTCTCCTAATTTGCTTTCTGGTGCAAGCCCTGTACCATCTTAGTTGCCCTTCTCTTTACTGCCTCCACCCTGTCAATGTCGTTATGAAGGTGCGGCCTCCAGAACTGCACACAGTACTCTAGGTGAGGCCTCACTAGTGTTTTATACAATGGCATCACCACCTCCCGCTTTCTGCTAGTGGTACCGCTGCCTATGCACCCCAGCATGCCATTGGCCCTCTCTGCAGCCTTTGTACTCTACTTAGACGCATTTAGGTAATCTGAAATCATAACCCCAAGTCCCTTTCTTCCTTGGTGATCATCAGCACCCCCACATCCTGTAGCTCTCCACAGGGTTCCTTCATCTCGGGTGCATTATTTTGCACTTCTTTGAGTTAAATTTCAGCTGCCAAACCTCAGACCATTTTTCAAGCTTCCCCAGGTACCTCCTCATTTCCTCCACCCCATCTGGAGTATCCACCCTGTTGCAGATCTTGGTGTCATCTGCAAACAGGCAGACCTTTCCCTTCAGTCCTTCTGCAATGTCACTATGGGGGTAGGACTGCTTGCTCATGTTAATTAGGTACAGTTCATGTCTCCTGATGCAGTTCTGTTGCTGCATTTCACCCACTCAATCACTTACTTGTCTGTCCTCCCACCCTTCCGCTCGTTCACCTGCCTGCTTACACCTTGTGAACCATGTTTCAAATTTGCAAGTACAAGAAAGGAACAAGAATGAAGTGTAAGCCTAAGTGTGTTTTTTTTTTTTTTTTTTATCTTATATTAGTTGGGGGGGCATGACAGCCTGATTCAAGATCTGCTGTTGTAGCCACAGTGGATCACAGTTCTTTGATAAAAAGAAAAATTGTTTAACCCAACGCATGTGGAGGAACTATTTGACATCTACATTCAGTAAAGATTTAAGTATTTTAATATTGAATCCTGTACATTTTTATTTTTTTATATGCATTTAAAATACCCATCCCTATTTCATAGCGCAAAAAGACATGTCAGGTGTGCTCTGGACATTTCTAATGCATGGCCATGGGCTGAAGGCACTCATCCTGCAACCTTGTGCCTCACTACACCCCTGGTCATGTGTTAAAAGTGTCTAATGCACACCCTCTTGTGTCTTATATTGCTTACATATACAGCAGCAGTGGGGGAGCCTAAAAATTGCAAGATAAGAAGATATTTTGGCCACTGACATCAGTAACAACAACATATCAAAAAATGTTGTTAATGTTTTCACAATGGATATTTTTCAAATTACAATCATCACAGTGGAATACAGAACCAGAGAGCTGCTTTCACAATGCTGATAATATCGCAATGCCAGGTGCAGCACTGAAGCCAGATGTTAAAATAAAGGAAAAACAGTAACATCTTCAAACAAATTGCAGATTTGAAAGCTATAACGTATAAACTACTGTTGCATATATCAAATATACAATAGCCTGATTCAAAATAGGCAATTTGTCATCACTTGTGAGTGGGCAGGATGTTCATAACTCACACATGGCTTTACCACTCGTAAGTTATGGTCTTGCCCCCTTACACTTGAAGATAAATAGCCTATTTTGAGTCAGCCCATTACATATCGTGTGTGTGTGTGTGTGTGTGTGTGTATTAACAAAAAATGTTGTTAATGCACCAGTTAGTGTTCAAGTTAATGCCACAAAAGTAGGGAAATGTGGTATTAGCATTTCCAACCCTAATCCCCCCCCCCCCCACCAAGCTGCAAAAGGAAAAACAGTATTATGGTTTTGGGTCTCCGGAGTCTTGGTGAATCGGTGGTGGGGTCCTTTTTGGGTTGTCAACCCTAATGCTCACTCCTTCCCAGCCCATAGCCTCCTGTCCAAAGCACAAGGTACTGCTCTAAGCCAATGCCTCATAGTGATACTTGTCTGTCTTTGAAGAGTTTATGTCTCGATACATGTTGCCAACAAAATCTGTTGTACCTTTCTTCATGCAGGGCACTGTAGGCTCTGCGTGAAGAAGATTGCATCTGACATTGTTTGCTAAGGGAACAATGTGGGCATTAGGGTTGGAAACCCCCAGGAAGACCCCACCACTAATTCACCAAGACTCTGGAGACCCCAAACTCTAATGTTTTTTTCTTTTTGCTGCTTGGGGGGTAGGGAGTAACCCCACATTTCACTACTATTGTGGCGTTAAGTTGAACCCTAATTGGTACAATAACACTAGGTTTACTAGGTTTTTTTATTGGAAAAAAGTAGGCAGTGGCCCATCTAGATTTTCCACCACACAATGTGGGCAATTTTAAGACAATGGCATCTTGTTTAGTAAATTGTCGAGACCCCTTTTAAAAGCATCAACACTAACAGAATCTACTAATGTTTGTGGTAATTTATCCCATAGACTGGGAGCCCTAATTGAAAAAAAATGTTTTTCTAAGATTGGTGCTTGCATGAGGAACAGAAATTTGTTTGTTATGGCATCTAGACACAATTCGTCTCTCAGTAAAAAAAAAAAAAAAAGTCCACACTTGTTCATAAGATCAGGATTCTTCATTAATTTATAGATTAAGATTTGATCCCCCTGGTTCTGCTATTTTGTAGAGCGTGCTGACCTGTAATCTGTAATCTATCATGATAGGATCTGCCAGATAATCTTGGTACCATTTTAGTTGCTCGTCGTTGGATCTTTTCAAGTCGATTTATGTCACCCATAAGGTGAGGGCTCCAAAATAGGGACCCATAATCAATTAGAGGTCTGACACATGCTCTATAAAGATGTATCAGGCATTGTTCTATTTTTGTAACGAAAGAGCGCTGAATTTGTTTGGGTAACCCATTTGTTGTGTTTGCTATTTTCAAACAGTGGTCAGTAAAGGTTAGTCTGGAATTAACCAGAATACCCAAGTCTCTTTCCTTGTTTGTAGATTTGATCAAGCAGTTGTTTATATAATATTTGTGTTTTGGATTTTGAGTTCCATAATGCAAAACCATACATTTGTCAGTGTTGAATTCCATTTTATTTTCAAACGCCCATTTTTCAATGTTTAGTAGATCTAATTTGAGTGAGTTAGAGTCATGAGTGTTGTCCACCACACCCCCAAGCTTAGAATCATCGGCAAAATTTAGAAAGCCAATTTTTTGTTACTTATTTGCATGTCACTAATATAAATATTGAACAGAATGGGGCCATGTACCGAACCCTGGGGAACCCCACTAGTGATTGCACCAAGACTGGAAAAGCAATTATTTATGGCGACCTTCTGTGTTCTATTTGTCAACCATGCACTAATCCATTTTACTAGACCATAAGAGAAGCCTAATGTTTCCATTTTTTTAATAAGATTGCTGTGGGGAACTTTGTCAAAGGCTTTACTGTAATCCAGTAGGATGACATCCATCTGTTGTCTATTTTCTAAGCCCATACTGATGTTAAAGATAACAGATTTGTTGTACAAGAATGACCAACTCTAAATCCATGTTGAGTGATGTCATCTATATTTAATTCCCTCATTTCTTTCACTAAATATGATTTTATTATGTTTTCCATGGTTTTGCAAATAAGTGATGTGAAGCTTATGGGTCGAAAATTCTGAACAGATGATCTACTACCCTTTTTATAAATTGGAATTATAGATGCAGTTAGCTAGTCACCTGGAATTTCGGCTGGCTGTAGGGATCTATTAAGTAGTATTTTTAACAGTATTGAAATTACTTCAGCAGTTTCAATAAGAAACCTTGTGCTGATTTGGTTGGGTCCTGGGCTAGTAGTTTTCTTTAAGGTTTTAAGAAGGAGGAGGATGTCAGAAGCAGTAATATTATAACTATTGTTGAATTTATGACATTTGTTAGGATCCATAAGGGGGATGTAAGAATCTTTTTTTAGAAAAAAACTGAACAAAAATAAGAATTAAAAAGGTTAGCTATATCAGTATCAGACTGCGCTATATTACCATTTTGTGTAAGAGGCCCAATCTTTCTGGAATTTCCCTTTTTATTGTTTAAGTAGGAGAACAATGCTTTATAGCCATCTTTAGTGTGAACCAATTTAAATTCAGTTTTCATTTTGGCTTTCTTAATCATATTTTTTAAAGTTTGAAGAGGTGTTTTATATTTAGTGTAAATTATACTGTTCTCTGAAGGACTGCTAGATTTACGTTTTTTGAAAATCTTTTTTTCTTTTTAATCTACAATCTAATGTATCTATTTAACCAGTTTGGTATCCTACCTGTATTATTGTATTTGTTTTTATGGGGTGCATATTTTTCCTCTAGATTATAGATTATATCTTTTAAGTTAGTCGATGCCTGATTTACTGTAAGTTCCTGAAAGATTTTTTCCCACTGGAGACTATTTAGTTTGGCAATAATACCTTCAAAATTGGCACTATCATAGTTCCTGTATGTTGACTGTTTCTTTAATCTATGATGTTCTCCTGTTAGTTCAAACATAATTGAATAGTGATCACTATGTCCTAGGGGATCCAATGTTTTGATCTTATTGAGTTTATGACTTGTGTTTAAAAATTAAAAGATCAAGAATGTTCTCACCTCTTGTAGGGGAGGAAATTAATTATGACAAACCACTCTCTATTAATGTATTCATAAAAACAGCATCTAATTTGATACTACTTGTATTTGTAGACCAGTCAACATGGGGCATATTAAAATCTCCCATTATTTATCACATCTTTATGCTCTGAAAAGGTTTCAATATCTCTTAATAGGGCTTCTCTGTAAGCAGAATCTGATGATGGGGGATTATAACAATTTCCCACTATAATTTGAGAAAGACATTTAATTTGAATAGCCACCCAAATGTTTTCAGTATTGTTTGTGGACTGTAATTCATAGGAGGGAATATCTTCTCTTACATATAAACAGACCCCCACCTTTTTTGTCAATTCTGTTTTTTTGTGATCGAGTTTATATCCCGGTATTTGTTGGTTCCATACAGAGTTTGAATCCCACCAGATTTCAGTTATCACTATAATGTCTAAATTTAATAATTTACTTTTTGCTTCCTGCTCCATTAATTTAGAAATATTTAGTGATCGGGCATTTTGTGACATAAATTTACATGTTTTGTGTAACTGACTTCCTGAGTTCGTAAGAGATATGGGTAATTCCCCATTCTCCCCCTTCATGCTTAGTTTAAATAATTATTTATGATGTTTAATAAGGATTTCCTCAACATGGTACTGCCTCTTCTACTGAGATGAAGTCTGTCCCAGCTATACAAGGGGGGTTTGCCTACAAAATTCTCCTAATTGGTTACACAAACAATGTTTTGTGACATGCACCATTTTAGAAGCCATTCATTTGTTTGTTTAATCTTTGAAGTTACAATTTGAGTTGCTCTGGGAACAGGTACTATTTCTGAAAAACAAACTGTGCATCCTTTTTCCACCAGCAAGTTGTTTAGTGCAATATAGTCCTGTTTTAGTGAATTTTGACTTGTTCTTTGTATATTATTTGTGCCAGTATGTATAATAACTAAGGGATTTGAACCAGCATTTTGCAAGATGTTGGGAATCATAGTGGTTATGTCTGATACCTTTGCCCCTCTAAAACTAGAACAGGTGTGATTTACCTTGTCTTGATTGCAAATGACCCTGTTTATATGTTTAATTATAGAATCACCAAGTACAATTACTGTATCTGTTGAGGGTTAACAGTGGAATTTTGAAGCGTAGAGTTAGAAACATCATAATGTGTAAGTGAATTTGTGATATTGGATAGTTCCTTGGGCTTAATATGTGATGAAGGAAGTGGCCGCTGATTTTGTTTAGTACTCCTAGCTTCCAACAATTTAGTTTCTGATGGTTTTACAGGGTCATGCAAGACGCATGAAACAGAAGTATCTGACTTACTGGCCATGTCATGGACCTCTTGGTCTACTAGTGACAAATATCTATTTTGCAGAGGAATCTGAAAGGGTTGATGAGTCTGACCCCTTCTGCATTTTGTTTTAGTGTTTTTAACCATAGCCCAGTCCTCTATAGGGGACTGAGGGAAGTTTGTTTCTGTTTTAGCAGAAGAATATTTAGTAATATTGTTTGCAAGGGTGGGATGAGGGCTTCCTAAAGTATATTGATTTACAGCATCATCTATGAAGTTTTCCAAACTTTCAATATCCATGTTAATTGTTTTTCTATTAAGTAAACTTGCTATCTGTTCCCTGTAGAATATTTATTAATAAGCATTTGTCACAAACAAACTTGTTGTCAGGATCTCCCTGGCAGAACATTAAACAATCACCACACTGCTTAATGGAGCCTTCCATTTTAATGTAATTTCCACAGAGTGAATGAACTTACTGTTGTTTAGGGTTTGCCTCAGATCCCCAATGTCCCCAGCGGACATAGCAGACACGCGCAGACATGCATGTCTCTGCACGTGCCGATGTACGGTCTGCCACCCTCTCCCTGCTCGCAACAGGGTGAATTTTAAGGCTCCAAAGACCCAGAAGTCAAAGCTTGAGGTCACAAGTCTCTCGCAACCATGTTGCAAATTTAAATATATAATCAAGCCTGTTTTTGCCTTATGCATTTCCCACTCATTCGTGGGGAAGGCACAGACACCAGGAAATGCAATCAAATAAAGAAATGTTTAAAATTAGTACAATTGTAGTTTGATTCTTATGACCCTCAAAACTACAACTCTTGTCCTGCTTCCATTTTGCGTCAGGGAGGCAGGGCTCAAAATTACACTATTAGGTGTCTCTAAACATAAATTAAGGTGTACGCTATGTAAAAACATACACACTGCTCTTAGCGTCTGAGTCCCCACAAAGAAACATGAACAGATGCAGATGCACAGGGTCCTTTGGGCCTTGCACTAAAGGGAAGACTCCATCCACCTATAGAAGTGCAGGGTCGTTGCACTTCTGTGCAGTGATGGATGTCAAGAATTCATGGGGCTGTCTGGTGGGCTGCACTTCCATGTGGCTGTAGATACAGGTACACAGGGCAAAGAGTCCATCTATCAGCTAATGCTCAGGGCCCTCTGCCATCTGCTGGTACAGAGGTGCAGGGCCCTATGCCAAGAGGGCTGTTGTCTTCACTACATGGTACCTGTTCCCTTGCAGACAACCCTGCAGCTTTCATTCCCTGGTGGGAGGGGGTTGCAAAAAAGTACCATTCTCTCACCCTCACCCTATCCAGCTGGGTCACTGAGTTCATCCCTGAACTTGACTCACCAGCATGGGATTACAAAGCATACCCACTGGGGGGATCAAGACTGGCACTACACACAAATTTTAACAATTACGTGTGTGTGTGTGTGTGTGTGTGTGTGTGTTGTATGTATATTATTTTTATACATTCTTGGCAAAAGCTTGTTAATTAGTTAGGGTTCCAGTGGCAAAAGCTTGGAAATGTGCTGTTAGGGTTTCCAACCCTAACACCCCACCCCCATCATGCAGGCAGCAACAGACACGGGGAGTGTGCCTTGGTGTTGTCAGCCCTAATGCTTACCCCATTCCATGTGCAAGCTGAGATGGGTATGGTATAGGAGAATGGGGTAAGCGTTAGGGTTGACAACCCAAAGGCACACCCCTCACGCACGCTCTGTTGCTTGCACAGTTGCTTGCACAGTGGAGGTGGGGTGTTAGGGTTGGAAACCCTAACAGCACATTTCCAACCTTTGTCACTGGAACCCTAACTGATGGCATTAATAAAGTTTTTTGCCAGGAATTTTCTTAGTTTTTGAGAAAGTGTGATTATAGCCTTCTTTGCTTATGGGAGCACAGTGCCCTCCATAGATGCATACATGTATGTTGCCATGCAAGCATTTCAGCCAAAAGAGTACCCAAATTGTCAGTATAGCCTTGTTATTACACCACCTCATGAACACTGGGCTGAGAATTTTCAAATGTCCGCTGAAACATCATACCACGCCACAGGTGACAAAACACATTTCGGCCAAGAATTGAAAACTGACGGCTATCACATTAATGAGCTGACATAAAGAAATGACCATGTTGAAAATCTGGGGTGAAAATATTGAAAATTACAGAAGTTAGAAGCGAGCATAGTGAAATGTCAATAGATATGCAGAACGTTGCCATTTTAACAAATTTTGATCCCAAATTTTCAACATACCGTCCTTATGACCCCACCTCATGAACAAGTATGGTGTAAATTTTGAAATCTAGCCCAAAAGGTGATTTTGCCAACCGAATGCAAAAGCACCTTTCAGACAGGATTTGGGAAATGACACCAACATTGTTCATGAGGAGGGGTCTCAAAGGGCATGTTGAAAATTTGGTGTCAAAATCTTTAAAAATGACAAAGTTTTGCAGCAAAGTTGAAAACCCCATTGAAATACATTGAATCACATTACCTTAGTTTCTAAATTCCATGGTAGTCTATTGATCCCCACTCCCCCATCTCCGTCCCCATCCACCTCTAAAAATATATATACTTGCCTAGTATTCTAGTGGTGCAGCTCCCTCCCCTGTTCACCAGTCACTACCCCCCTATAAAAATATATAATATTTCGCTGGTAGTCTAGTGGTCCCACCATCCCACCCCCTCCCTGATGTCTAATCGCCATCCTCTTATTGCTAAAAAATATTCCCTGGTAGTCTTGTGGTGCCACACTCCTCCTTGATCACAGATCACCCTCCCAGTATTCAGAAAAATATTCCCTGATAGTTTAGTATTTTCTGAATACCTTGAGGGCGATTAGTGATTTGGGGGGCACTAGACTACCAGGGCATATTTTTTAGCAATAAGGGGATGGCAATTGGACATTGGTGAGGGACCATTAGACTACCAGGGAAATAGATTTTTGTATAGGGAGAAGGAGATTGGTGAATGGGGAGATGGGAGGGACCACTAAACTTACCAGGGAATTCTACATTTCTTTTGAGATGGAAATGCAGTTTATTTAGATGCCGAAATCCTTTTTCGCAAATTGTGAAAAATAATCTTTTTTAGTAGTTCCTTTTTCACAATTTGCAAAAAAGAATCCTTGTCTATGGCTCAGGATTCTTTCCTGTGGTTGTTTTTTTGCAGTTAGCGGCAAAGGAACAAACCTTGTTTCATGCTTCCTTTTTTGCAAATTGTGAAAAAGGATTTTGGCATTTAAGAAACTGCATTTCCGATTTGCATATGAAAAAGTAAACCAAGAATCGGACTCTGTGGGCCCCAATTAGGTAAACACAACCATTGGTGTTTACTAAAGGGCTCTATTTTTCTCTTTTTGTTATTTCATTTTGTTGCCGCCACTAACTGAAAACAAGATGGTGGCAGCACGAAAAAGGATTTTCCATTTGCAACAAAGGATTACTCATTTGCAGCAAAGGATTACCCCTTTGTGACAAAGGATCCTTTTTCGAGCAGGACATCTAACTGCTCTGATTGAAAATAATGGGACATTTTAAAAATGTAATAACTTTGTAATGGATTAATATTTTTTCACCAAAGCTTCAAAAGACACATCTGGGTCCCAAGGCCTTTGTACCCTAAAAATTTGAGACCAAAATCCCAAGTTAGTTGTGCTCAGTGGTGTGACAAAGAACTTCACCCAAAATGGTAATTTTCACATTTTTTGACACGCCCTATCTCCGCACCCACACATCTGACCAGAATGAATCTTGTCACATCAAGAGATCTTTGGTCCCTGATGATGCATGCAAAATTTCATGCGAATCGCTTGAGCGATTGTGAAGTTCTTAAAGTGTAACATTTCGAGTTTAACATAGAAGTGAAGACTGAACCCCATTTATATATGTGTGTGTGTGTGTGTGTGTGTGTGTGTGTGTGTGTGTGTGTGTATATTACATATCTATAAACTGAAGAGAATAGGAGCACCAGGAATATATGGTGCTATTTATTCAAAACGATAAATACAAACAAATAAGCACCCACACAGCTTAAGCAACACAAGCGAACGCTATTATGATGTCATAGCGTTTAAAATATCAAACGTGCAACACGAATACAAGCGGTGGCTAAAACAAATAAATTAATGTTTCACCTAGACTCTGCCAGGCTTCATCAGAATAAAACAGTGCCTTTGTTTCATACCATTTAAATACAATTTCATATATTACCATGTGACATAAATAGGCCAATCACCTTAACAGATAAAACTGAATACATTCATTAACTATTTCATGATCAACTCCCTAATCCAATTATGGCATAAATATAATGTCAAACACACGGTTTACTAAAAATAGTATAATCCTATACAAAATATAGATACAAATTATGTTATACAACAAATTCAAACACATTAATTATTATAGCCCTGTCTAGAATACAGCATATAATAACCATTATACACATCATATCATGGTAAATATTTATTCTATTGCCTCCCTAGACTAATTGCCATTATGGCCATGGGCACAAAAAATAATAATAATAATGAGCTTCCAGGCACTTACTTCTTAATGTTCATTGTATTCAATGACTGGATGGTTATTTATATGAGCAGTCAATTAGTGGGGACTACAATCATAGGGAACAATGGTTAATAAGTTGTTATTTAGTTCAGCTCTTATATTTTCATAAAAATGCTGAGAGATCTGTGCTGTCATTAAGTCCTTTGCCAGTGCATGCTCCTAATGAGAAAATCCAAAAACTTTCTCTTTGTCCTATTTTTTTGTTAATATCCCTTCCCCGAGGACCCATTTTAACTAATTCCAAGCCAAAGAACTTAAAAGTGTGTTTGTGTGGATGATTCATTTGCATGTGTTTTACAATGGCATAATTCATGTCATCCTTATCAACTGCTCTGACATGTTCACCAATTCTGATCTTAAATTTCCATATTGTTCTATCTACATAATATGCTCCACATTCACACAACAGAAAATAGACTACCCCGGTACTATTACAAGTAATAAAATCATTAGTTTCTATTATTTTCCCTGAGATTGGATGTGATATACTTTTACTGTTGTGTATGTAACCACAATAAATACAATTTCCACATCTATATGTGCCCCTTGGTCTTGGTGCTAGAAGAACCTGTTTTTCTTCATCATTACTCTGTCAAATTAGATACTACATGATCTCTAATACTTTTACATTTTCTAAAAATAACCTTTGGTCCCTTATTTGCTATTTCTTTTAGTCTAGGTTCCAATTGTAAAATGGGCCAATTATTCGAAACAATATTCTTAATCTGATCAGCCTGTCTAGAGAAGTCAGTAACAAAGGGGCACTCAAATCCTTTCTTGTCATTTGTTTCCTTAAATTTATATTGCAACACTTGATTTCTATCCATTGCATCCACTTGCTTAATAGCAGATGCGATACTTTGTTGGCTGTATCCCCTTTCCACAAATCTTTGTACTTGTTCCTTTTTCTTTTTGTTATATTCTTGACGTTCTGTACAATTTCTCAGTCCTAATCAGTTGACCCTTAGGTATATTGTGACGAGTATGGTGGGGGTGGCAGCTTTCAAACCTTAACAAACTGTTTCTATCAGTGACCTTCTGAAACAAAGTAGTACATACTCCTCCCTCACCATCCTTGTACAATTTTAAGTCAAGAAAATTGATGCTGACTTGATTGAGTTCAAACTGGTATTTCAAATGGCTGGTATCTTCCATCCAATTCACAAATGATACAAACTCATTACATGATCCTTTCCATATAATAATAATATCGTCTATAAAGCGCCTCCACAAATCCAGACAATGAATGTGTGGATTTGTGGCAGCGCTGTATAGATGATCCAATTCCCATTTACCAACGAATAAGTTGGCATAACTCGGTGCCCTCGCTGTACCCATTGCAGTACCTCGTATTTGATGAAACAATTGTCCCTGAAACAAAAAAATTTTCATCTTAAGGACACATTCTGCCAGTCGAATAAGAAAATATGTAGGAACCCTTACACATTCTTCCTCAGTTCTCCTATCTAAAAAATAAGAGAGCGCGTATAATCCTTCTTTATGTGGAATCATCGTGTAAAGGGAATTAACATCAACAACTGCAAAAAACCAGTCAGACTCCATGTTCAAATTCTCAGCTATTTGAACAACCTGTGTAGAATCTCTAAGAAATGATCTTAACTGTTTTACTATAGGCTGTAAAAAAGTACCTAAAAACAAGGAGACAGGTTCTGTTAGCCATTCTTTACCTGAAACTATAGGTCTCCCTGGTGGTTGTACCAAACTTTTATGAATTTTGGGTAACGCATACTGTATATTGTTGGTATTACTGGACAATTAACTGTTAAAGTTCTATACTCAGTATCTGAAATATATCCCTTCAGAAAACCCTCATTAAGTACAAGATCTAACTCATCCTTAAATTTGTTAACAGCCCCATGTGAAATCATTTTATAAGATGATTTATCATTAATTAATCTATTAACCTCCATAATACAGTCTTTGGTATTGAGCACTACCACTGCTCCCCCTTTATCAGCAGGTTTAATTGTCAGAAACTTATTTACATTTAACATTTTTAAAGCAACCCGCTCATCTTTTGTACAATTATCCCAGAATTTGCAATGTTTTTCTTTTTGTAATTGCTGTAAATCAAATTCACATTTTTTTATAAATGTTGAAACAACAGAATTCATAGGGGGACAATATTCAGACCTGGACTGAAGCTTAGATATTTTATCATTTTCTTCTAAACTATTGTCTTCTTGTTCATAAATACATTTGAATGTAAGGTTTCTTCCCAGTTTATGTAGATCAACACACATGTTAAAAAAATTAACATCTGTTGTAGGGCAGAATGAGAGACCCTTACTTAACACAGAGATTTCACCCGTTGTTAAACTATGACTAGATAGATTCACCACTGCTACCATGTGATCTAGACCATCATGAGGAACAATTGGTTCATTAGCAACATTACCATTATCATGTATATTAACATCATTAGTCCGAACATGACTATCTGTAATTAGTGCTACATTATCAACCATGTTAACATCTTTTCCATTCATCAAGCAATCAGGAGAAATGGGAAAGGAACATTGTTCAATGCATACATTAGATGCTATATTGGTGGCGTTGCACACACACCATCAGGACCAAATTCAGACTTATTAGTATGTCCGAAATGGGAATGTTCCTTACTGCTAGATGGGGAAGAAAAGTACGTTTCATTTAAAGCATTACATATTAATAATTGTTCTTGCTTCTTTTTCTACGCTGCCCTCCCCTCCTCGTCCTCCTCCTCTTTGAAACTGGACGGTTTGAAAACGCGTGCGGCATTGTTGCTGGCTGCGTCTGGTCTCCTGGTTGTAAATAGGAGATTGTCCCACTGGGGATTCCCCCATTCATCCTTCAACAAATGTTTCCGATTCATCGGTGTCAGAGGGGCCATATAATATTATAGTGGCATGATAGTGCCACTATAGTTAGGGTTGAGTACCCCATTTAAGGTTAAAGTGTGAAATTTTGCAGCTTAATAACTTTGTCACTGTATGACAGATTTGCCTGAAATTTGGCAGGCATAGAGCGGTACCATAGATCTCTGGATTTGCTAAGTTTTGTCATGGTCGGATATACGGTTGCGGAGCTACAAAGTGCAATAGAAAGTTGCATTTACGCTTTTTTGTGCATTCTTTGCTCGCACGGTTTGTGCAACCAGTCTGAAACCTTCAGGGAACATGCAGCCAGGGTCCCCGATGTGCCTTTTGAAGATTTCATGAAAAAATATTAAATGGTTCAAAAAACAAGTTTCCCATTATAGTCAATGGGAAAAGTCAAACTATTCGACAGTGTCGCATATGCAGTTTTTAGTGTCGCAAATGACCCCTGTAGTGTCATGAGTTAGCCTTTTTTTTTTTTTTTTAGTTACTGGTCACAGAAATGCTTGGCATTTAAATTTGGGACCCTCTAGGGACATCATTTTTTTTTGTATTCACCTAATCGAGCCCTGAGGATGCTAGCCATGTCTTTTTTTGGGGGTTAAACACCCCAGAAATATGTTTTTGAGATTTTTGTAAACTGTAGTGTTGCACTTGTGACACTTTTGTGATTTTTTTTTGTGAAAGTGTCATGATTTGTGACACTATTTTGCAACACTATGCCCAAAAGAAGAGGAAATCTTTGCCACCCTTCTGCAAAAGAACGGTTTGGTCTTTTGGGCTGAAATTTGGAGGGAAGACAGCCAAGATCCCACAGATGTGCCTTTTGGTGGTTTGGTGACAAAATATTACAGGGCTGCAAAGTTACGGTACTCCAAAGTTGACAATTTTCCCCATAGGATAACATTACAGTGTCTGCCGCGCCTTTCGGGGCCCATATCTCGGAAACGCTTTGAGATATGGACTTTTCATCAGAAAATTGCATAAGTACAAAACTAGCCAGGAAAGTTGTAAATTATATGAAATTTTTATTTTTTTTCTACGTTGTATGGTTCCTGAGATATATGAGGTTGTCATCTTAGGGGACCTAAACTTAAACTGACTTGGGGCAGCTCTCAATTATCTTCAATCTCTGACTCATAGCTACAACCTGCATCAGATGGTAACAGTGCCAACTAGAAGACTGTCTTCATCACCACTAGGCACACTATTGGATTGTGTGCTGGTAAACTGGATCGAACACATCTCAGACGCTGGTACTCTTGCTGATGCCTTAACTGACCATTCTCCTACTTTCTGCATCCTGTCCTTGGGGGCACCTCCATCTCCTCCATCACGTCTCATCACTCTCACAAACTTTGCTCACCTAGACCAAGAAGTGTTTCTGTATGACGTCTCCAGAATTGATTGGTCAGAAATCTATCTATCACACTGTTCTCAGGATGCTCTTAACCTCTTCATCACTAAATTCCTTACGGTTCAATGTAAACATGCCCCAAAGATCACCCGGAGAGTGAGGGATAAACAAAAAGATGGCTAAACAAAGACTTGCCCAAAAGTTTGCACTTTAGAGAGAAACTCTGGAAGCGCTACAAAACATCAGGCCAGCAAACAGATTTCAACGCTTACTGTACACTACGGAATTCATGTAAAAAACAAGTCAGAGCCGCTAAGAGCAAGTACTGTAAAGACTTACTGATTAACTCGGCCAATGAACCCAGAAAATTCTGGTCACACATCAAATCCTTCCTAGGATCCTCACAGTCAACTACCCCTGGTGATATGCTAATAAATGATGTGCATTGCAATGACTCACAAACCATAGCTAATTCTTTCAACCTGCATTTCTCTGATCTCTCCCAATATACCTCTTCCTTCAATCCCGCTGCAGTGTCCTCCCACTCCTCATCAGGAACCTGTCTGGATAAGTTGGAAGAGTTGTCCCCTGTGCCTCCTTGTACTCCTCCATTCTATTTTAAGGCTGTGTCTAGAAAGGAAGGAAGTCCTGAAGCTCCTGAGGTCCATCTCTGATCATACCAGCTCTGGCTCAGTCTCCCTTGAACCCCGCCTCTTGAAACTTGCAGCTCCCCTTATTGCATTACCGCTGGCCAAAATTTATACATTATCACTTTCAGGTGGAGTGGTCCCTGACCTCCGGAAATCTGCTCGGATCACACCTGTACTTAAAAAAGGGGATCCTAAGGTTGTCATGACCTACAGACCAATTGCCATACTCTCAGTACTGAGCAAAATCCTGGAGAAAATTGTCTCAGACAACTGACTATCTACTTAAGCACAGCCTGCTCTCGGATACCCAACATGGCTTCAGGAAAGGACATAGCACAATGACTGCACTCCTTAAATTCACCACTGACACTCTTTCAAAAATGGATACTGGCAATGACTGGGGCTGTCTTTATTGACCTCACAAAGGCTTTTGACCTTGCTGATCACACTTAGCTTCTCTCCTCGCTTTGACACCTGCATTTCTCCTCCTCTGTTGTTGACTGGTATGAAAGCTACCTGACAAATAGAACTCAAGTGGTGAAATTTAATTCCTCTCTATCGAACAGTACCAACATTAACATTGGTGTACCTCAGGGCTCCATCCTAGGGCCCCTCTTATTCTCTCTTTATATAAATAACATTGGAGCTGCTCTGAAATCCTGCTCTGCTATTCTATATGTTGAAGATCTTGTCATCTATACAAGTTCTACTAATATAGACACTATCAACACAACCCTTTCCTCTGACTTTAACTATATCTAAAACTGGCTATATGACCACAAACTGGCTGTCAACACTAGCAAAACTAAAACCATGCTGCTTGGATCAGCCCCAAAGCTCCGGGCTTGCACAACAGCACTGAAGGTGCAGGACTTAGAAGGTCAATTACTGGAATGTGTGACCTCTTTCAAGTACCTGGGCATCCTGCTAGATCAATCTCTTGATCTTAATCTTCATGTACAGTCTGTTTGCAGAGCTGTCAACTCCAAACTGGGTGTTGCATATAAGACTAGTTATATGCTCATGCCATCGGCTAAAATGGCCATTGCGAGGGGGATTCTGCTCCCCACCCTAACCTATGGGGCTTCCTTATTGGGGCTGCTCATAAAACTGACCTACTCAGATGGGATATTACGTATGACAACATATGTCACTATGCCTCTTCTGCTCCTCGGCTTAAACACCACTGTCAGCTTTATAATGATCTTGGTTGGCTGTCTCCATTAGCTAGTAGGAAATACTACTTTGGCTCTCTTATTGATTCGATAATTTGAAATCAAACCCCTAGGTGTCTTACAGCTATGCTTGTTCCTCAGGTCACACTCCATGGTCTATGATCAGCTGACAAATCCTTTCTGAATTTGCCGAGGTGCCACACGAGGAAAGGAACTGTTGCATTTGAACATGCGGCTCCACAGCTGTGGAATTCCCTTCCCCTCGACATTAGACTTTCTAGCTCCCACACATGCTTTAAGAGAAAACTGCGCTTGAATCTGCTGATTGCTGATACCTGTTCCTGCTTTCACCCTACCTAATGACCGATGTCTCTGGCCATACAATAGTATGTCCTCACCTCTATATAACCCTCTTACTGCCTCAGCCTGTCCTGGCTCCCTTTCCCTGCCCATATACAATCTTGCACTGCAGGCATCTCCCTTACACTTACATACACTCATATAATCTAATTTCATGGCTTGCTCCCCCCCTTTTCCTTAATGACACCCCCTGCTCTCAATGGTTATTTCTTCCTTTTGTATTGCCTGTTTTTTGTTTTTGTGTACCTTGTTTCTGTTCATATGATGTGCCACCTGAAAATGTATTGTCCAAGGTCCTCTCTATTCATTGCATAGATAGGCACCTATGAACTTATGAATGGTCTACTCTGTATGTCTCTGATATATTGTATTCACTTTAACTCATTGTATGTAAAGCGCTTTACTGTGTATGTTCAGATATATTGTATCCTCTCTAACTCATTGTATGTAAAGCACTTATAATTTGTTATCCTGTTAAGTTTCTGCATGTCTGTACTCTCCCGGGTCATGCCTGAAAATAGCCATTTTATGGCTAGTGCACTTACCCGGTTAACAAAAGCTAAATAAATAAAATGTAGTATTCCAAGTGTTCATTTTCTGCTCCGAGGCCCATTATTATGCATACATTCTTTGTATTCACTGCGTTTCTCTATGCAACTTTTGGGGAAAAAAAAGGCTGTGCATTTTCATTACTGGTACAGTTAGCATTTCTGTTGCTGTTTGCGTTAGCGTTCCCATCTCTGCCACTGTGTGCGTTACCCTTTGCGTTTTTGTTTGTGCATTTGCGTTACTGTTAACATTTGCGTTTCCATTACTGTTTTTGTTTGTGTTTCCTTTTGCGTCACCATGTGCATTACCATTTGCGTTTACGTACGCACTTCCATTTGCATTTCCATTTCTGTTTGTGTTTCCTTTGGCATCATCATTGCTGTTACCATAAGTGTCTGCATTTCCAATTGCGTTACCGTGACCGTTACGGTTTGCGTTTCCATACACGCTTGCATTTGCGTTTCTGTTTTCATTAACATTTGCGCTTGCGTTTCTATTACCATTTGCGTTATCGTTTATGTTAGAGTCACCATGTGCGTTAGCGTTTGCGCTTGCGACTGCGTTGCCATTACTTCACTATTTATAGTGCACATTCTCAAAAAGAAGAATTCATGGCAAAAGACTCCATTTAATGTAACAATTCGGGTTGTTGGACAGTGACAAAGTGAGGAAATTCGATGTTAGGGTTTCCCACCCCGTTGTACCCGCCCCACCAAGAGCATCGAGGTGGCGCATTAAAGTCGTCAGTCCTAACTGTCACCCCATTCTCCTATACTGCACCACCTCAGCTTTTTACACATGGGGGTTGAGAGTTAGGACTGCTGACTCAGTGCACACCCAGTGCCTGTTGGTGGGAGCGGGGTGGGGTGCAAGGGGGTGGGAAACCTAATATCGAATATATATATATATATATATATATATATATATATATAGTGTGTGTGTGTGTGTGTGTGTGTGTGTGTGTGTGTGTGTGAGTGTATATATGTGTGTGTGTGTGTGTGTGTGTGTGTATATATATATATATATATATACACTGTATATACACCTGCACAGTAGTGCAGGTATAGTTAGGGCTGAGTAGACACTTTAATGTTAAATTCAAAATGTTGCACTTTAATAATATTGCAACCATTCGACCAGTTTGCCTGAAATGTTGCATGCACAGTCTGGTAACATAGATCTCTAGATCTGAAAAGTTTTTTCCGGTCAGATATGCAGTTGTGGAGTGTGAAAAAATGTGAAAAATCCTCAGGTTTTGACAAATTCTTTGCTCGTCTCTACAGCCCAAATGGTTTGTCTGTCTGGTCTTAAAATTTTCAGGGTATATGAGTCTGGGTCAGGGAAGTGCTTTTTGAAGGTTTGGTGAAAAAATATCAATCTGTTCAAAAGTTATTAAAGTTTAAAGTTTTTCATTATAGCCTTTGGAGGAAAAAATATTTGTCACCCCCAAAAGCACTCTTTGCTTTTGTAAAAGCACTTTTTACTGCCGCTAATGGGTTTAGTACTTTTGTGCTGCCGCCATTTGTTTTCAGTTAGCGAGGCAAAAAAAAAAAAGGTGTAGCTCAAACAATAATGCCCCTAGGTAAACACCAACAGTAGGGTTTACCTAATTGGGGCCCTAAGAACACGATCCTGGCATCAGTTTTTCGATACAACGTCTGAAAATATGTTTTTTTTTTTTCATTTTTCTGCCATCTTGGCCGTGGAACTTTCCCAAAAGTATCGCCAACTTTTGCGAAAGTTCCATGGTTACTTTCGTGAAAGTCCTGCATCTATAATGGAGGGACTTTAGCAAAAGTTCCGCAGTACTTTCACAGAAGCTTCCCCAGTTAAACCAGTGGTACTTTTGCGAAAGTCCTTGTGCCACTTCACAGCAAAAAAATCAGGACTTTTGGGCTGAAATTTACAGGGTGGCAGGTCCTTACCCAACAGATGTGCCTTTTGCTGGTTTGGTGAAAACATTACAGCAGTTCCATAGTTATAGCATGCCAAAGTTTTGTAATTTCCCATAGGATAACATTGTGGCACCTGTGCCACCTTTCTGCGCCTATATCTCGAAAATGGTTCGTGATACGGATTTTTTGTTTAGCTGTACTAAGCATGCGTGCAGGTGGCCAGGTCATGAATAGAACTACAGTGGAATGTTTTCCAAAGTTCCTATGGTTACTGAGATATTGCAAGTTTTGCAGCACAAGGGTTACCTGGAATGGCTCTAGGCCTGCACTGGGCCCCTGCACGCCCACATATGGATCCCATTATGCAATAATGGGAGTACAGGGGCCCTACAACATGGAGATGTGATATCATTAAAATATCTGTGCACTTGTGTATAGATGGGAGTCTCCCACATGAAAATCAGAGACAATTATAAAATGTATGCATGATGGGAGTGCAGGGCCCGGAGACCCCTGCGCTCCCACAACCACATACAAGTAACATTACACTTTCTTAAAAAGAAGGGAAATTCATTGAAAAAAAACTCCTGTTAATGCATTCGTTAGGGTTGTCATCCCCAGCGACAAAATTTGGAAATTCAATGTTAGGTTACCAACCCTACCCCCACCATCAACCTCCACCTGGTTGTTGTTGGCGTATGCCTTGGGGTCGTTGGGCCAAACTCTCACCCCATTTTTTCAGTACTGTACCATCTCAGCTTCCTTACAAAATGCAATAGGGGTAAGAGTTGGGGCCAACGACCCAGTTGTCTGCTAGCACCTGTTGGTGTGGAGGCGCTGGGTGGAGGGGGGGGTAGGGTTGGTAACCCTAACATCGAATTTCCAAACTTTTGTCACTGTAATGAGAACCGTAACTGATGCATTAATGGAGTTTTTTGCAATGAATATATTTTTTTTGTTTGTTTAATTTTGGCCCCAAATGTTCAAGATACTGGTTTTATGACATGGCATGTGGCATTTATAGTATATTGGCCCAAATGTCATTTCACAACAGAAGTGCAAAAACATGTCTCATCCAGGATTTAAAAAATGACACCCGCCACGTTTATGAGGTGGTATGGAAAAATGGCTATGTTGAAAGTTTGGAGTCAAAAATATTAAAAATTAGTGAAGTTATGAGTGTACTTTGAAATACTGCAGTGTTCATGCGTAACCTGGGCATTTTACTATATTTGTGCACCAAATGTTTCAGCATAGCCTTCTCATTATCCTACCTCATGAACCCAGTAGGTGAAAATGTTCAAATCCCCATTGAAACATCATTCTGCGCCACTGAAATGTCATTCTGTGCTAGAATTGCAAAAACGCATTTTGGCCCAGATTTGAAAAATGACAGCTGTCACATTCATGAGGTGGTGTGAAAAATGACTGATGAAAATTTGGGGTCAAAATATTTAAAATTATAAAAGTTATGAGCGAGTGTAGAAAAATTTCAACATACACTCATAACTTTATTTTCACATATTTTGACCCCAGATTTTCAACTTAGCCGTCTTATGACCCTACCTCATGAATAAGTATGGTAAAAATGTTCACATCCCACCCAGAAGGGGAGTTCACAAAGTGACCATGAAATCATCTTTTGGGCCAGATTTGCATATTTCCACTGCCATTGTTCACGAGGTGGGGTCCCAAAAAGGCCATGTTGAAAATGTTGGGTCAAAATACATAAAAATGACAGTTATGACTCAAAGTTAAAACCCCCTTTGAAATAAATTTTAAATTATTTTTGGTAACAGTAAGGCCCACTAGGCACAAGTGACTTTTCTTAGGGGCAATCTGGGATCACTGGAGAGGTTAAGTGACTGGCTTAGAGTTGCACAGTATGCAAGTGGGAGTTTTAGGAATCAAACCCTTGTCTGGTGGATGTACCACGCTCATTCACAGCTTGTTACTCTAACCTGTAGGCTGTACTGCCAGCCTCCAGATTTAAACATCAAACCGCACTTGCCTGATTTTCTCATATTGCAGTCACTGATTTCAGGAGCAAGACATGTCTTTAGTCCGAGAGTTGAGCGACACCATGGAACATGTTCAGGTGAGTGAGGGTGTGAGTGTGCATGCATGCATGCGTGTGTGTGTGTGTGGTGTGGATGGTGGATGCTGCATGGGAGGTTGGGTGTGTGTGTGTGTGTGTGTGTGTGTGTGTGTGTGTGTGTGTGTGTCTGTGTGTGTGTGGGGGAGGCCAGATCGGTGAGTGACTTTTTCTTTTTGCATGGTTAAAAAATCAAGGGATGGTTTCTTTTTCTTGGGGTTCTTGGCTGACACTGGGGATTGGGTGCCCCATAGTGGGGCTACTGTTTGACACCAGTGTGGGCATGCTGGTGCCACCACCTACATAATGAGAATGGGGGTGGCGACCTGGAAGAGAGGTTGTCAAGAGAAGTGGTACAAGGGGTGGGCACCCTGGCCTGCTTATACAATAATATATAGAATAAAAAAAATTGGGAAGGGCATGCGTGTGACCTGGAGTGGAGGGGAGAAATAAGTAGTACTGGGGGTGGTTACCCCAGTCTGCTTAAGAAATAGACAGACAGACAACAGGATAGGCAGAGATGGACAGAGATGACAGAGGATCAGCGGCTGCAGCTTCAGCATTCAAGAAAATCCCATTGTTTATCACATATAGAGAATGCAGGTGAACAGCTCTTCTCACTAACCTGGGCACCCTGGATTTTGGGGTGCCCAGAAAAGGTATTTCTGGCAAGATTTTTAAAAGCAAACACTAGAATGTAGCTGAACTGGTCCTTTTTTAGCTAGGTACAGGTGTTTTTTTTTTTTTAGAAAAATCTGTCATTTATTTGTATTTTCAATGTGTGTGATTTAACAAAAAAAAAAAGCAGCCCTCACGATCAGCATGTTTTTTTTTCCGCACGACAAGCAAGTTATGAAAATAAGCACTCATGACAGGGTGATTTTTTTACTGTTCTCATTTCTTGGTTATCCAAAAAATCATTAACTCTGGAATCTTTTTTTTTGGCATTTTCAGCCCTGACGATTTCTTGAAAAAATTCCGCACCATCTAGACTGTAGGTGAGAGTAAAGAATACACAATGTTAAAACCAAATTTTTTTTTTTTTGTATGGCACGTCCTATCTCGAAAACTAAACAAGATGCCATCACAAAACTTTTCACATCTTGAGACTCTGATCACCTGACCATGCATGACACATTTTGTCAAACTATTTATTTATTATTTATTGAATTTTGTTGACCCAGTAAGCCCACTGGGCCTAGAAGCCCCTTTTGCAGGAGCGACCAGGGGAAGGGGAGATACAGATGGTAAGCAACTGAAATTGAACCAGATTAAGCTGTTGGTGGCATTTTTAGTGAATGAGAGAAATTTGGCCAGGACACCGGGGAAATTCCCCTACTCTGACAGTAGCGGGACAGGCTGTCTGCATGATGGCCACTCGGAGCGAGATGCTGGAGGGAGACGATGTCTGCACAGTGGGAGCGCTAGCCTCATCTCCCACTGTATTGAAATCGGAGGCTAATCAAATGAGCAATACTGAAGTTGATTCAGAGGATGAGTTTCACAAAGCACCTATTTCCAAGGAGGAAATGAAGAAACTTCACAATTTAACTAATAGCGAGTTTAGCTTGGAAAATGACAAAGTAACCAAGGCACCTGGAGAAATGGACGAGAAACAAGTTTTTTATAGCAACCGGGAGACACTGAGTCTGTACAGAAGCCACAGATCATGGAGGCCCTCCCTGTCATTAGTGCAAAAAAGCCTGTCAACGCGGCAGCTGATGAGGATACTTCAAAATCCCCAGCGGGGCTTGGTGTATCGGCACAAACCTATACTATCATTTCATCCCCTAATGATACACAGAATGTTAATCTACAGGCTGGCAGTAGATTAGTTGGAGCTAACGAGTGCCAAAAGCCTAACAGCATACTGGAAAAGGGGAAAGTTTCTACAGAATCTGTTGGTGCGATAGTTCAACAAGGGGAATATGCAGCTTCTATATCTACTAACTTTATCTTGGAACCCAGCGTACCATTGAGCAAATCGTCGGGTTTTGTATTTAAAAAAACGGCTATTGAGGAGGCTGTCTTCTCTCCTGCTATTGTTTACCAGTCAAAAGGTGTGTCTCAAACTGGTGCCACTGAATTTTTTTTTTCTAAAGTGAAGTCTAATCAGCAGAGTAAGATTGGAACTGATTTTGCAAAATTCATACTCCCTAGAAAAATGCCAGGATCAGATGAATATGCTCCTAATCTACCTGGGGGGCCCTGGTCACCAGAAAAAGCCCTAGTAGGAGTAGGATGGAAGCAGGCACCCTCAGGCATCTGGATTGCTGACCCTGTGTGGGATTCAGGCTTACATTTTTCTCAAAATACCCCTGTATGGAAACTAGGGTTAGATCCCAGTATTAACAAAGAGGACTTGTCAAAGGGGGATAAGCCATGTGAATCTAGGCCTAAGTTCTCTACTGTACCTTCAGAAGCACAGACTTCACAGGATACTGCCCTTAAAGGGGAAACAGGTTTAAAACCTCAGGTTAATATATCAGACTTTGATAACACTGAACCACCAAAACAGAAGCCCTTAATTTCCGAACTGTTCTCAACAGCAAAACGGGAGGCAGCTCCAAGGAGGAATGCAGTCCACATTCATTACAAAGGAGGCTTGGAGCAAAGGCCGGACAGATATTATGTAGGGAAAAATCTGCTAAAGGACTCCCTACATTGTTCACCAAAAGATGTGTTCGCTTTTATAAATATATCAGGAGAAGACTATCTTGATGTTAGTTTTAGGACATCTTATCCATTAGACCTTTTTTGGGAACGGTATGGGTAGGTGAAGTTTTCTCCCACATGGACCCCCTTTCTGGTTATCCCCCTGACAAAACCCTTGATAAAGTTTGTGACCATAATGTTTAGGAATGAGGAGGTCCATGTGGAAGATATCACATTCTGGTTATCACAGAAATGTGAAGTTTTAAGTGCTCCAGAACCTATCCTGGATTCTGAACATTTCTGGATAGGGGGTTGGAAATACAAAGTTAAACTATGGCAATCAGATACTGGATTTGAACATATACCTAATTCCTTTTTGTTAGGAAGGGATAGAGGGGTCTGTTTTTATGGAGGTCAGCCTAGGGCCTGTTATAACTGTGGCTCAAGGACTCACCTTTCAAGTGTATGTGATCAACCCCGATGTGATAACTGTGGTGAAATGGGGCACGTTACCATGCAATGTGTAAATCATACCAAATGCGATTTATGCAAGGAATATGGCCATGTCTTTAGGGAATGTCCTTGGGCTGCAAAAAATAAAGCAACCTGTATTAGTCTGGATCTTTTGATTCAGCAAGCTCAGGAAGCTGCAGCAACACCCCCCCGGTAGAAAAACATTTTTCCCAGACTGATTGCCCTATTAGGCCCCCTTCCCCTGTCCATTTGGAAATAGAGGCTCAGGCCTCTGAAACAAAACCTCAAGAGGAAGTTGAGCCTCTTATGGCTCCTCCTAGATCTCTAGATTTCACTCCAGTCTGTTATGAAGATCCAGTTGCTCCTGAGAAAGATTCAGGGGTTACTGCTCCTTCCTCTCCATTACCTCGTAGGAGATCCTCCAGGAACCTGCAACCAAAATCTCCTCCCTCTTCCATTTCTTTTGAGTCTAGTAATTCCTATGCAGCCTTGTTCACCCCATGGGGTGAGACAGAAATGGAACTTGGAGATTCGGACTCCCAAAAACCTACTTTGTCCACTGTTTCACAGTCAATGGACAATTATAAAGGAAAAAAAAAGAAAATCTGGAAAAAATAGGAGATAACATCAAACAATGGGTTATTTAATGCACACAACATGGGGATCATTGAATGCACATAGCTTATTAAATACTACTAAAAGGCAAGCCCTATTCTAATATATTCATGATAAGAGAATTTCAGTCTGTTTTTTGCAGGAGATGTGGATGTATTCTATTGAGCAATTATCAACCTTAAGAGGGAATGGCCCTGGGGCCCTTCCTATTGGTCATTTGGAACAGATAGCATAGATGAGATAGGTATTTTATTCAACTCTTTTGATTTTTCCCTTCACAAATTAATTGACCTTATACCAGGCAGGGTCTTGAATTTAGATGGGAAATGGAATAATATATGTTAGATTCATTAACATCTACAATCTCCAGACTAAAGCAGATAGAGTAAATTTCATGAAGGCAGTGCAACCATACTTGGTTAACGTCAGCTAGGGTTCTATGGGGCGGGGATTTTAATTACAGCCTAATTAAAACACCTCAGCAGAATAAGAAAATCTATTGTGACTCTCATGCATTAGAATCTATAATTAAGATGGCTGGTCTACTTAATTGTACCTTCCACCTTCCTCAGGGACCCCGGGTTTTCATATATGAAAGGGAAAATAAAACCTTTGATAGATTACATGTTGGTTTCTCCATCAGTGCAGATTAGGTCCTTTCAAATGAGACCTATAGAATTCTCAGACCACTTATTATTGCTCTGTTCCTTTCAATCCGGAGGCCCGACCTTTATCAGGCAGGTAAGATGGAAATTGAACACCTCAATTTTAAATTCCCCTCAAGTAAATGGCTGCATAAAATTCATATTGCAAGCTCATTTATCAGTAGCCTTTTTATACTCGGATTTAGGTGAATGGTGGGTAGAGACAAAATCAGATCTTTGTAAATGGTATAAAAAATATGGAATAATTTCAAAAGATCTTAACTTTTTTAAATATTTATCCTTGAGACAGCAGCTACAAAGGCTCATTACTTGGTTACTTGGTTGAAAGGACAAAAGAAGGCCAAGGCCCATCAAGATTGTCCTCCACATGTGTGGATCATTGTTATGATTCTATCTGGTTAGCCATTTATCTATTTTCATTGTAAAAGACGTTATAGTAGTTGCATCAATAATGTCTTGTGGAAGAGTGTTCCATAGATGGGGAGTTCTTATAGAGAAAACGTTTTGTCTCTTATTAGTGTTACATTTAGCGATATCCAACTGTTTATTATTTAGCCTTGGTCCGATTTTTCTGGAAGAGACTGATATGCCACATTGTCTCATCAAAATTGGTGATTTGATAATCTTAAAGAGCAGTAGTAAATCACCTCTTGTTCTTCTTAATTCAAGAGAATGCAAACCTGTCTTTTGTAGTCTGGTCTCATAGTCCAGGTGTGCCAAATGAGGAATAATTTTTGTAGCTGTACTCTGAGACTTCTCAACTCTGTTTACATCCTTAATGAGGTAAGGACTCCAAAAAGGGAACCATAATCTAGGTAGGACCTGACATGAGATCTGTACAAGGTAATGATGCACTGTTCAGTTTTTGATACAAATGTGCAATTGATCCTTCGAAGAAGAGCGTTAGCTTGGTTAGCGATTTTATTGCAGTGTGAAAATGAGGTAAGTTTATTGTTTACTTGGATCCCGAGATCTTTTTCAAGACAGGAAACCTTAATCTTGATATTGTTCAGTGTATATGCCTGTTTAGGGTTATTTTTCCCCATATGTAAAACAGCACATTTAGACACATTAAAGTCTATTTTGTTGGTAAGAGCCCAGTATTCAATTGTTGCAAGATCAGTTAGCATTGCCTGCATGTTGACCGCATTATCAACAGCTCCCCCTAGCTTAGTGTCATCTGCAAACTTCATAAGAATGTTAGATGAGTGGATTTTCATATCGCTAATGAAGATATTAAACAGGGTGGGTCCCAGGACAGAGCCCTGGGGAACACCACTCGTCACTCTGCCTAGGTCTGACATAGTGCCATTGACCCGGACCAATTTCATATACTTCCAGACAGGATTATACAGAACAAATTAGTTGTATTAAAGCTAAAATGAAATGGTATCAATATGACAGAGCATAGACGATACAAGCTATTCTTTCCAATAGCATAAAAAATAAAAACCAGAGGAGATCCATTTGAGGCATGTAAAGTCTTAAAAGAATCTTCAGCTATGGATTTTTTTTTTTAATTCAGATGGCTCTAGAGCTGAAACAGTAGATCAAATGAGGGATCCGATTAGAAAACATTATCAGACATTAGAACCGTGTTTACCTATTCTAAAGGAAACGATATCTAACTATCTAAATTCCATTAATTTACCCTCCATCAACTGAGGCTTTAAAATTGTTAGGGCCTATTACCAGTACAGAAATAAATGGGGTTATTCAAAGGCTGAAGCCTAACATTTCAACAGGGATAGATGGGCTTCCAAATCAGTTTTATAAATGCTTTCAGAAAGAATTAGGACAATGTCTACAATTATTATTTCAGTACTTTATAGATAATAATTCAGTGTTTCCTTCCTTTACTGATGGATTATTGATACACTTGTTCAAATCCGGAGATATAAATAATATAAAGAATTGGAAGCCTATCACCCTTTTAAACTCTGATTATAAAATCTTCGCCAAACTTTTAAATAATAGGTTAAAACAGTATGCCAAGCAGGTTATATCTCCATACCAATTCTGTAGTATACCTGATTAGAAGAATTCAATCTGCACTGATGATTATGAGAGATGTTGTTATTGAGCATCTGTCGCTAGCAGGCAAATCTAGATGTATCATCATTGTGGATTTTGAAAAAGCCTTTGATAGAGTTAACCTCCCTTATCTTTTTTTCAGTATTAAAAAACTATGGTATTCCTATACAAATGATCGAACTTATCAAATTACTTTATCAGTCTAATTTAGTCTATCCCTTTTTGAAAGAGAATACAGCTAAGAGCTTCCAGTTAAAAACTGGGGTCTGACAAGGTTGCCCCCCCCCCGAGTCTCCTTTTATATATTTTCTCACTAGATCCCATTTTGCATTCTTTAGTAAATTCACCAAGATGGACTGGAATAATTAGGGACGCACCTCAACATCAGCTATACTTGCAAGCCTATGCTGATGATCTGAATTTATATTTTTCAGATCATACACAAATATATGTATTTCTGGATGAATTTAAACAGTTTTCAGCAGTCTCAAATGCCAAATTAAATCTTCAGAAAACTAGAGGTTTATTTTTAGGGGCAATTGGACCATCGGAGGTTGTGCAGGACAATATTTTTATTTCGCGAAACCCACTGAAAATTTTATGACTTTTTTTTTTGGACCTCAAAATCTTCCAGTAGAGAATTGGGAAATAGTGATAGAGAAAGTAGAAAAGAAAGTGAACAGACGGAAGCAGTGGAAATTCTCTAAGCTCAACTCAAGCATATACATATCATAAAACAATACATTATACCTTGTTTACAATACATTGCTATGATATTCCCCCTACTACCTCAGTTGGAGACTAAAATGTACAGTGCGTTTTCCAAATGTTATGGGGGAATTGATTAAATCCAGTCAAAAGGTGTTATACTTATTTAGATAAAAAATCTGGGGGACTTGGGATGATAGATCCAAAAGTATTCTAAACGCACTATTTTTTATAAATACCATCAAATGTGGCTTGGCTCAATTAGAGAGCATTGAAAAGGGGTGGGTTGACAAGGCCCTAGGAAAATACTTTTAAAGCTTGGCACAACTTAGCTCCCAAAATGAACCCTCACATACATATTCCCTCATATTTTAAACCTGCTGTACAAAAATTATATAGATGACAAATTACTAAAATTATGATACAAAATAATAACACGCAGACCATGTATAGGTTAATTAAGGGGAAAATACATCCACAGGATCCTTGCTTTAAGAACTGCCCATCAGCTGAAAACCTCATGGTAATGGAACAACTTAATAACACCAGATTACTGCCTTACCAGTGGGAAGCACAGTGGCTCATAATGTGTGGACCCCTAAATGTACGGGGGAATGCAAAGTATAAAGCTAAGGAAGAGAGGAATTGTCCTTACTTAGACTGTATAAATGCAGAAGAAACAATGGAGCATTTTTTCCTACAGTGCTCCTATACAAAAGGTTTATGGGTATACTTAACAAGAATATGGAATTTTAAATGGTTCTCTACTGTTACGTATGAAATTCTAGTATTAGGTATTTATCCTCCCAGTTTTGCTCAATACCATAAAAGTACATTATCCATTTTTTTCAGTTGTGTCAGGTATTACCTATGGCAGGCAAGAAGACAATGGGTGCTTTATCAAAGGAAAATGACCTACGAGTGCTATAGTATATTAGTATCAAATGAACTGTCAAAAATATATTTACAAGAAACACAGAAATTTAATTCAAATAAAATCAAGAAATGGTGGAAGGGATTTACTCACTTAACAAAATTTAAGTGATTTATTATGAATAGGAAAGGATTATATGTGAATAATAATTTTTATCCTTTGTTAAAGAGATACAAATTCTTTGTATAAATTGTTATAATGTGTTGTACTCTGTTTATTATTACAATAAAAACTCCCCTACTCTTTTTCGATAAGTGCCATGGGATCTTTAGCATCCACCTGAACTACCACCAATCCAGGCAGATGGGACCTCGGTTTAACGTCTCATCCGAAAGACGGCACCTAAGAAGTGCAGCACCCCCCTCATGCTGCACTACAGTGTCAGTATTGGGATATTAACCCAAGTGCCAGACGTAGAAACCGAACCCACAGCCCTCTGATCTCCCGGCCTCAAACTATGCCAAAGTTATTAACCCTTGCAGTGATATCAGTCTAGAATCCCTATACATTCTAATTCTTTTGGCAGCCTATGGGTTAAGGTGCAAAAATTGGGGTTTAACATTAAACATCCTACTCAACCCTAACTATAGGGGTGCTACCATGCCCCTATAATGACAGATATTATAGCTAGATGGATAGAGCTGAGATATATGATGTATTATGAAGTTAGCTTTTTTATTTGAAGGATGTTGCATTTTCCATAAGAAATAACTTTATAGTCATGTGAGTTCAGTGATTTCAACTTGTTGTATCTAGGTAAATAGTTCTAATAGTTTTGCAGAAATCTTAAAGTGCAGTAGTCCAGGTGTGAAGTATAACAAACCTAAGAAAAAGTCATTTATCTTGTATGTAACATATTCAGTTATGATTGTTTGTTCAGTTCCATTGCTGATTCTGTTCTTTTATTTGTATAGACTGTAAATGTGTACAAGTACAGACTTGCAGAGTGAAAGATGCAGCTTTAGCCACATAGAAAACTACTGCATATGATACAAATCAAAACCTTCTTCAAGTCCTTGAAGTTGTAAGATTGATCTACAAACTAAAGCAATAATGAACTTTCACAAACATAAACTGTGAGGCATTTTGAAAGTGGCAAGCTATTTTCTTCCACATTTGTGTGAGGAATGGAGATGTGCTTATTCAGTCTGTGGCGGCCATTTAGAATAAGGTTGAGCATGCAATTTTTCAACTCAAATGTGCGTTCTAGGAGGAAATGATACACTGTAGTTAATACCTAATTACAAATTGTAGGTATACCGTTAATATGGCAGGGGAACAAGGGTGCTGTAATGTGACCACACTGAATGTGGGCGTCCAGGACTTTTGGGTGACCTGCTGTCAGGGCATCACTCTGCCTCCTGCACCCTGATGTGCCCTGCCGTGGACTTGGTTATATTACCTTTGGGGGTGAGGGGGCAGAGCCTGCACAACATTATGGCACAGAATTCTGTGTGGTGCTGTACTTTACGGGGTTGACTTTCTGATGGAATTGGGCAATATCACCCTTTTTACCTATTACATTTTTGATGGGTGGTCTTTTGGTTGTGCCCTTTTTACCTGTGGTCTTTTTCTTTTTGCCCACATTTGGTAGAACCCAAATTGTATATCCCCATAGTGTAATACATCATAGGCAATATGTAAAGAATAAGGCATGACAAAAGGGGGACAATGCTATGTTAATGGGTTGGAATCCTGAGCCCAAAGAAGGTGCCTTAACAAGCATAATCCCCCTTGTTACACTTGGCCCCCTCACCCATATTGGCAACCAACTGTGGACCACTGCCAATATCTATTTTGTTATATACAGTGTATATGTGTGTGTATATATATATATGTGTGTGTGTGTGTGTGTGTGTGTATATATGTGTGTGTGTGTGTGTGTGTGTGTGTGTGTGTGTGTATAAATATATATATGTATGTATATATATATATATATCAGTACTAACATTTAGGGCATTAGCACTCACCGTATAAGAGTAAGTTACCAGGGACATAATTGTGATTATTACCAATATTATTACTATGCTTGTTATGGAAATGCATAAGTGTCCAGAATACATTTCTGTGTTCTTTGTATGTTCTTCTGAGAAGTCATTGTATAACCTACACTGCCATCATGCTTATTTATGTAACACCGCCGCACTTATTTTCTGTATTTTGTATGAGTTCTTTGTTCTCATTTTAGCTGATTTTACACTTTTTGTACATCTCTAGATACGCTAACTTTTGGCCAATAGGGCCTGTTTTATGTGTCTAACTCCTGCACGTAGTAATAGTTGCTCTGGTGATCATCATAGTATATAACCTGCTGTATTACATATTCTCACTGAGACCGTCTTCATACCCTGGGGTATTGGGAAACTCTAGCTCACAGTGTCTATTTGGTAAGACCTGTTTTTCGGGCTTAAGTCTGCTTTTGTGTAATAAACATGTTTATTACCACATATTCCACTTGTCTATTTCTTCTGCAGGTTTATTACCACCAAGAACCTGAGAATTGATTAGACCCCTGACACCCTAATGGAATTGCATTTTTCTACTTGACTAATGTTTAGTTTGTTTAGCAGTGTAGAAGTGTCATAATTACTGTAGGTGCTTTATCTTTAAATAGACAGTTGTAGCATATTAGCATAAAATAGACATGAGCAGAGATTATGTTGTAGCTGGCCACGTCACTAGTTAGGTGTGGTTGCATTGCATGGAGTGGGTTATGGTTGCATGGTTATAGTTGGTCCTGTTGCTTTAAATAGGTATTCCCGAGTTTTCACTTTCTGTATGTTCCATGAGATCTGTGAAGCTGAGCTGGAAGTCTAGGCAATGCTTCCTGTATTTTTTATGAGATTGGAGTCTGACCTGGAAGCATTGCCTGCAGTGCCATGTAATCTAGCTCACGTGCACAGCAGTATAGTCGACGAGGTACAATTTCTAAGCGTGTTTGAGACTTGTCTGCTTGTTTCTGAATTCAAAATAGGTAAGTGGATAGTCCACTAGATCATACAGCAATCTTTGTAGAGGTTTTTCTAATGGTTTAGTGTTGTATGTATATATCTTTCAGCAGTTTTTACATAGAAACACAGTGTCTGCAGAAAAAGACCATCGGTCCATCCAGTCTGCCCTGGTTTGCCGTATCCTACTCCGAGACCAACTACCTAGATGTTTTTGTCTTTTGCCCTCGCTTCCCACTTTGCTCCATGCCTTACTGCTACCCGCATGAGCAACTATTAATCCCTTAACACTGTCCTAGCCATACTTGAAGTCATTAATGGTTTATGTGCCCACCAGTTAAGATTATTGAGCAGTGTTGCTGGGGGAACTAGGTGGATATTTTGTCTTTTTTTTTTTTTATTTGTATGATTTCTATTTAGTTATTGAAGTTATATTACTAGGTGAGCAATACAGAGAATCATAGAAGTCCTGTTTACAGATGTGACCTTGGGGGGATACTAATCCGCTGACCTGTAGGGAGGTGTTTTTCAGAGAAAAGATGCTCAAGAACAAGTGGCATGCTGTGAAACTGGGGGGGGGAGATTCAGAAGTGATGTGAGGAAGTACTTCTTCACAGAAAGGGTTATGGTTGACTGGAACAGCTTTCCAGCAGAGGTAGTAGAGGAAAAAACAGTGCTGGGGTTCAAAAATGCCTGGGACAGGAACAAGGGAATCACAGGGGTAAAGGGAGGGGAAGAGATGGCAGTGAAGATCAAGCTAGGTCTGCAGCAAAAAAATGGAAATCTATATTTACAAAAAGAAAAAAAAAAAAAGGCAGACTGGGTGGGCCCAGCAGCCCTTATCTGCCTTATCATTCTGTGTTTCTATGTTTCTGTTACTACTAGCACATCCTTACCAAATTCATTAATTATGAATAAATCGGTGATGACGTCTGGTTGCCATTGTGGGGGATGGTCCCTTTTTACAGAATCATCATAGCCATCTCATTCTGTGGTATACTCTCTTAGGTTGGTGGCAGGTGGTGCTGGGTGCCAGTGGGGTTGGGGTGTGTGCAATATATCTGTATGGACCAGAGTGGCCAAAGGTGGAAATAGTAATGGGAATTTCACTAATTGACATGGGGGTGGGGCAGTTTTTTTTTTTCTTCACTAATAGATGGATATTTTGAACTTATACAGAAACTTGACAAGGAAACTGAGGTGGGAGAGGGAAGTGGGTGCTAATGTGGGTGGGGAAACGTTTTTCAACATGTGGTATGGGAGGGGTTTTTATGCTGCACAAGGGTGGAGTTTGTTTATTTTTTTTTTAAATAAAAAAAATAAAATAAAAGAAGATTGGCCATGTGTAATTGAGGCAAGTCTGGAACTTCGCCTCGCTACATGTATAGGGTTGCCACCTATCAGGTATTTTACCTGGTGATCAGGTTTTCAGGGTCTCTATCAGGTAATCCGGTTTTGCTCTGTTCTGGTCAGGTTTTTGAGTCATTTTGAGTGCTCACATACTTTTGAAACAAATGTTGTCATATAATTCATTGTTTCAGCTACATGTCCAGGTTACAGACAAGTTCTGTTGTCAATGTAGCCTTTTGTTTGTGAATGTAGTCACCCTGGGATGTGTAAAGTATGGCCATTAACACCATTAGCACTTACTTACCTAATCTTTCCACTGCATCTTAAAGTGTCACAGCAGCACAGCTGCCCCCACCTTTTGTAACAGTAACAGAGCCAGTTGTCCTCCACTTTCATTTGCTGGTAAACATTTTCATCTCAAACAGAATTTAGGCATTTTTAAATGTTTTAAATTCTTTTTCCCTCAAGAAAAAGTATGGTCACTTCTTGGCTTTGAAATAGTACTGTGGACAAGAACAGGAAATGGAGCCAGAAAATATATAAAATATGTATAGTGTTGTATGCTATTTACAGTATTTCCTTTGTCTCCCTAGATCATATCTGTATGTTTATCTGGTTAACTAATGTCAATAAATTAATACATACATAAATACACAATTAGGAAGAACCTAGGAATGTAACTTTAAGAGGCACAGTACAGTTTGTATTTAACTGCTGCATTAAGTGTTGTTTTTTAATGATATAACAAATGAACTTCTAGGAGGAACAATGCATGATGAGTCATGAAAAGGGGTGGGGCTAGGGGCGGAGCTTAGGATCCGGTTTTTGCCTCATCCAAAGGTGGCAACCCTATACATGTATTGCAAAGTTCCAGAGTCCGCCCTCAACTTCCACAGTGAATTTAAAATTTGTAACACTCCTTTTCTGAGGTTATGTAACTAGCATACTGACCTTTTTGGCCCTAACAGGTTGTGCTTACAATTAATGCACTTCATCCTGTCATGGGAGGAGAGGCACTGTATGGGCTAGGTTAATGTACTACAATGTGATGGGATGCTGACCAATGGAGAGCCAGAACTAACCAGACCCTATTTTATAAACACAAATCACAACAAAGGAACTGAAGCTGACTGGGCTTTAAGGACAGTAGGCTGCTGGAAGGCCTCATCAGTTTGCAGAGGCTGAAATCGTAAAAATACAATAATGTCTTGTCATGATCAAGACTCATCACTGTAGTATGGGCAATATTATAGCCCACTATATAAGGTCAGCTAGCTAATGCAGTCATGTTCTTGGGTCACGATGAGCCCAAAGGAGCTGCGTGGGTGTGTGTGTGTGTGTGTGTGTGTGTGTGTGTGTGTGTGTACGCTATGCAATAATTTAATCATTTAAATATTTGATTGTTTTGGACTCTGCCTGACCCAAAAAAACTATTATTGGCCGAACTCCTGTGCTGAGCAGAAAGGCTTTGCCTGTATTACACATGTAACCCCCGTACAAACGGGGGTTCCCAAAAAGTCTTCCTTGAGCTTGCTTAAATGCTCACTGCCAGGCTGGTGTCCTGCGTTTTGGCAGTTTAAATGTATTGCTAGAGAGTGCCTGTATAGCGTCTGTGTACTGTCTCTTCAAGAGCTGCCTGGATTGCAGTCATAATTAATCTGAGAGGGAGCTCTGTTAGAAGATGCACTTGTTTGCTGATCATGTGTTAGAATAGTAATAGTATTGCAGTTTGTTCTAACCTGCCTTCTTTGCAGCATGGACAGTTCTGTTTGTTTCCGTCATCTTGGTCCTGGACTGTCAGAATGGGCCAATCAGTACATTTGGGACTCTAAAATGGAGCCTGCCTACAGGGGCTTGGTGGGGCCAAAACTTGTAGGAATTGTAGTTTTGTGCTTTTGGCGCCTAATATAACCTGGAGGGGGAGCCCTTGTTGTTACTGACAGACAGATCAGCCAACCGAACCTTTTGGATCTTGGGGAAGGTCCCACACTGTTTGCAGTTTCAGTTAGATCTGAGTTGGGAAGTGAAGAAGTAACAGCTTGAGATAGTTCTAGTAGCATTCCATAGTGGATTTGCATTGGAGAACTGTGGAAAGGCCTGAGTTTGGTCTACATGGCTGCCTGCTGTTCCTGAGAGGGAACTTGTGTTTTTTTTTGGACTGAATCTGAACTTGGAGAGTGAAGTAAGCCACTGAATTGTCACCAGGCTTTAACCTGAAGAAAACCGAAGATTTGCTGAATGCGATCGGCCTGTCAGGACTTCCAGCTACCTCTGAACTTCCGGATTATGCAGAGACTCTGTAATTGCGACCGGGGAGCCATTTGCCTGGTACAGTGGAATTTTCTTACATGTGAATGTGCGGTGTGGTAATAGTGGGTCGTGATTTAGTTCCCCACTGTATGTCTGAACTGTGTTTTGCTTGCTGAAAGCTGTATCCAGTTCCACGGGTTGAATCCGTATCCATTTCCATTTGCCTGGGCCCTGCTACACTGGCCCAGCCAGAATACCTGCTACGCAGAGAAAGTAATCGACAAGAGACCGGCCTGGGGATCAGCCCCCTGCTCAGTGCCTTGAACAGGAACAATGCCTCGGTGATTTGTGTGGGCCCTGCTTCTCTGGGCACTCCAGCTCAACAGCCTGCAGTCTCAGTTTTGTTCTACCTGTGTCCAGTATGGGGTATCATGTGTAAACATCAGGGTAGCACCCTGCAACAACGGCTAAATCTGAAAGTGTTGTCATCTGATTGTTTTGTTGCCTTTTCTTTCACAAATTGAGCCCTCCGGCTCCGGATTATAAATAGTGTGTGTTGTGCATGTTGCTTTCTTCCATCACAGGGCTCCAACCAGCTGCAACGTTCCTGGCTAGCCCACCATTTTCCTACCTGAGTACCCAGAGAATGTGACTGTGTAGGGACTCTGAACTGCATGCATAACTGTCTGATTAATATTGCTTTTAAGCATATCAACCTGATTACACCCCTCCCTTGTTCAAGTACCCTGAATAAATCAGATTTAACTTAGTTTGCATTTAACCTGACTGTGGTTCCAGTTTGTGCCAAGAGTATTGTACTGTTGTTATTTACTGTGCTTAACCTTGTTTTACATAGGGTTCCCAGGGTCAAGCTAGGGGAACCAGTCCTGGTGGCAAGTGCAAACAGTGTGGGTAATTGCCTGGTGAATAAGGGTCACTGTGAAAGTGATCATTGTGTACTGTTCAGGCCACTAGAAGGAGAAAGGGGGTTACCCTGCCCAGGTCAGCTTGACCACTACTAACCCTGACCTCCGGGTGGAGGCACCCGTATCAGAATCTAGGCCCTTTAACCTGCAACTAGCCAAGCAGGCAAGGGTAGTAGCCCTTGGGATAGCGCCACCTAGGGGTTACACACAGATGACTCCTAAACATGATAAACATGTCTATGTAGTTTGCTGTTTTAGCCTTTACAGATTGTTGGCATTTTGGCACCTAACAGCCTGACTAAATTCCTTTGTGGTGCATTGCATATACTGCCTATGATGCATTTCACTGTGGGTGTGGGTGAGGTATTTGTAATTCTGTACTTCTTTAAAACATAGCTTTACTGAATATACTTTTTGCTACAGTGCTTTTGAATTGTTTTTTTGCAGATGTTGCGTTTGATCCTTATATGTAGAATAGGTAGACTTCTGTCTGTTTAAAGTTCCTAGGTCCCCATATTAAGAAGCAGTTGAGAGTGCTGCTCAAATTGTAGTGCTGTGCACTAAATAGTATGTGGCCATTAGAGAGGCACATTTATACATGCAGTGCACTCTGTGTTCAGCTTGTAGAAATGTTGAGCAGTGGTCGCGTGGCACAAAGTGTGGAGGTGCAGTGCACAACAGCCCCCTGCTGGCAACAGACACTCAGAAGCAAAGAGAGGTAGCACGTCCCAGTGATTTATTACCTTTGCTCCTGGGTGCGATTTTTCTCAAATGACAACATGCTAATGACAATATAAGGCATACAAGAGGCCATTTGTATGCCATTATGTGGCCAGCATCCGCTCTGTGCAGTGCCTCCACATCTTTATCTGTGTGGAGGCATTGTGCAGAGCGGCTGACAAGCTTCTCTCATTTGAAGCTCCTAAATAAATCTCGGCTAGCGGTACACATAGCCTCCCAATCCCCAGTTGTAATGTAGATATCCCTGGTAGTCTGCTGGTGCCCCAGCCTATCCTTACAAAAGGAAGGTCCTGTTAAACTAATCTCATAGATTTCTTTGACTGGGTAACCAGAGTGGTGGACCAAGGGGAGCAGTTGATGTCGCCTACCTTGACTTCAGCAAAGCTTTTGACACTGTTCCACATAGAAGATTGATAAATAAGCTGGGTAGGCTCGGGTGGGTCAGAAGTTGGTCAACTGGGTGGCAAACTGGTTGACTGTCAGAAACAGAGAGTGGTGGTAAATGGTATACAGTCAGAAGAGATGCAAGTCACAAGTGGGTACCTCAGGATCAGTCCTGGGCCAGTCCTATTCAACATCTTTATTAGTGACCTTGCAGATGGACTAGAGGGTAAGGCTTGTCTGTTTGCAGATGACACCAAGATCTGCAACAAGTAGATTATCCGATGGGGCGGCAGAATGAGAAGAGATCTGGATAAACTAGCAGAATGGTCAGAAGAGTGGCAACTGGATTAATGCAAAGAAGTGCAAAATCATGCACATAGGAAGAGACACCCTGAAGCCACTTATAGGCTGGGAGGGGAGTTGCTAGCAGTCACAAAGGAAGAAAGAGACTTGGGCATAATCATCACTGATGACCTAAAATCATCCAAGCAGACCTCTAAAGCAGTAGGTAAGGCTAGGGGGGTGTTAGGGTGTATTAGTAGGGGTATCACAAGTCGTAAGAGGGAGGTAATAATCCCTCTGTACAAGACATTGGTTAGGCCCCATCTGGAGTACTGCGTGCAGTATTGGAGGACACCTTCACAAGGACATTAACCAAATTGAGGCAGTCCAGAGAAGGGCAACCAAAATGGTGCAGGGACTGCATCAGAAGACATTTGAGGACAGATTAACGGAGCTCAATATGTATACCCTTGAGCAAAGGAGGGAGAGGTGATATGATCGAGGCATTCAAACACCTTAAGGGCATAAACAAGGTGAAAGAGTCTAACATGTTTAAATATAAGAAAATAGCAGGACAAGAGGACACAGCATGAGATTAGAGGGAGGCCGATTAAGGGGAATGTGAGGAAATTCTTTTTCACAGAAAGGGTGGTAGATGCATGGAAATGCTACCACAAGAAGTGAGTGGCTATAAATACAGTGCAGGGCTTCAAACAGGCATGGGATAGGCATAAGGGAGCAATACAAATGACTATGAATAGATAGGTCACTGACAGAGCAAAGGCCGATGGCACATTTATAAGGTAGAAAAAGAAATGGGCAGACTGGATGGGCCTTGCGGTCCTTATCTGCCGTCAACTTCTATGTTTCTATGTTTATCCATGTTGTAGTAATGTAGATATTCCTGGCAGTGCAGTATTACCTCCCACCCCGATCCCCATTGTACGACATAGTAACCCCCCCTTACTCATTCTACCCACTTACATTGCATGATGGTGGCACCCACCCTCTTCTCTCCAGCCCTGCAAAACAAGACCCCCGCACCCTCCCAATATGGCACCTGATGCACACGAAGAAAGCAGTCACTGGCAACGGGTAGAGTAGGATGGCAACTGGCACAGACTCAGCTCAGTCAGCTGCCATTTGAATGAATGGGACAGTGTGTGTGTCCATAAAGTTGTTTCTTCTGTACATACCCGCTCAGTCCCATTCATTCAGATGGCAGATGACAGAGATTGTGAGAGGAGAGTCTGTGCTGATCACCGTTCTCCTCTCTGTCCACTGCTGCCAAGTTTCTTCATGTGGGTTGGAAGTCCGACATGGTGGAGGGTGGTTGGTGCTGAGTGGGTGAGACGAAGGGGGTCTGTCTTGGTGCGTGGGGGGTGGAAGGTGGGTGTAGCCAAGCAGCAGTGCTGAGTGGTGGGGGCCTGGGATAGGGTGTTACCTAGTCATACAGTGGGGACAGGGGCAGGACTGGGGGCCACTAGACTACTAGGGTTATCTACATTAATACAAAAGAAATCGGGGTAGGAGGCAGTGCCACTGGATTACCAGCTATATCTATAATCCTATGACAGGGACTGTTGCAGGAGGGGGTATGTTTAGTACTCTGATGGGCACCAGTGCTGTCGAGGGGACATGCATCACAGTGTATGTTAAGGTTTTAGAAGCATTAAATAGTACTGCATTGGCAGCCTTGTAGCATTTCCAAAATCCTCTCCATATAGCACTGTGCCCTGTGGGCAGGAGGGCCCCCTCATTTGCCTGAGCACAGTGGTGTTTGTAGCACGATCACATTATGCACTTTGTGCCATGCTTTGGGGCACTATGAATATGCTCCTGCCACCTTTGGATGAGCCTTGTCCACACATCTGGGTGCTACTCCTGTTCGGGCTGCACTAACCTGAATATGGGGGCCCTAGAGTGTACTCACTAAACATATGTAGTACATGTGACTGATGGTAATGCGTCCAAGCAGTAAGGTATTTTGTAATAGCTTGTATTACATTTCCTTCAACTTACTAAATGTTAAATTAGACTTGGCAGTTGCAGATAAAAAAATGCTGCAGGTTACACAAACTTCGCTACACAGAAGTAGTCTATCACAGGGTGACTCCCATTTTCTCAAAGGGCAAGAAGCATTCAAGGACTGTGTTGTTTTTTTTTCATCTGTACCAGAAGGTTCTGTGTTGGCATGAACTGAGCATGCTGATATAGTTTAAATAGAGTAACACTGGATTACATTTCTAAACACTATCACTTTCCTGGTCTCGGGCCAGTTTTCCTTACTGAAGGGTGTTAAACACTGGTCAGTGGATAACTACAGCTGCAGTCGGGAGGACATGCTAATATTCATGGAATTAAGTCATGCTGTTTGCCCCCCCTTATGTTGTGAGCTTTTAAATGATTGACTTTGTGTGATAGTAGTTGTACCATTTGGAAACTGGCTGTCTATGGAGTGTTCTGAACTGCAAGCAAGGAATGGAATAACTCTTGGTTTGCTACCTCTGGAAACTTGTAGTTGGATATCTAGGGTTCCTAATTTCCCAGACCCAGAAACATTGCCACAGTCTGACAAGCCACCATTTTCAGTATTTTCCATGTGTTTTCACTTAGCATGTTGCTATGAAAGCATAGTTTAGATTACTGCTGATTATGTTTCCATTCCAAAAAGCTACAAAACTAGGACTTGGAGCAGTAGATGTAGATGTGGTTCAACAATATCTAACATAATTTTTAATCCCTCAGTCACTTACACAAGATGAATGGCACCAGCATTCTTCAGAAAAAGCAGTTGAGGAACTCAGCTTCCAAATAACGAATTTGGAAAATTCAAAACACAAATAACAGTGTAATAACATAGGGATACCGCAAGGAGTCACACAAGCGTAAAATGTGAGGTAGGCTGTGGGGGTGTCCCTATGTTATGGCCCTATGTTATTGTTTTAGATTTTTCCAAATAAATGTTATGCAGGAAATTTAAAGCAGCAGTGCATGTTATGGTGAAAATTTTGACTTATACCTTTCTATTCTGTTATAGGGAGGGCTGGGAGGATAATGGGATGTATAGGGAGAGGCATCACCAGCAGAAAACAGGAAGTTGTTATCCCTCTGTACAGACAGTTGGTGAGACCACATCTGGAGTACTGCATCCAGTTCTGGAGACCCCATCTCCGCAAGGACATAGACAGGATAGAGGCAGTCCAGAGGAGAGCAACTAAAATGGTGCAGGGTCTGCAATAGAAGCCATAGGAGGAGAGACTAAAGGAGCTTAATATGTATACCCTTGAGGAAAGGAGGGAGAGGGGGGACATGATAGAAACATTTAAGTACCTCAGTGGAATCAACAAAGTCCAAGAGGGTAGCATCTTTCAGAAAAAGAGATGTGCAAGAACAAGGGGACACAATTTGAAGATGGGGGGTGGTGGTTCAGGGGCAATGTGAGGAAGTATTTTTTCACAGAGGGTGGTGGACGCATGGAACAACTTTACTGTGGAGGTTGAGGGGTCTAAAATTGTGAGAGAATTCAAGAATGCATGGGATAGACATAAGGCAATTTTTGTGGGGAGTAGGAAGAAATAGGCTGTTGGTTAACTAGGATCTGCATCTTATCCTGTAGGTAGGGAAATGGGCAGACTAGGTGGGCCAAGCGGTCCTTATCTGCCTTCAAAGTCTATGTTTCTAGACTACCCCTATTTTCATGACTGGTAAGCTACCTGTTTTTCCCAGTTTTTTTTTTCCTCATCATTTCTTTATGCTCTGTATTTCTGGCAGCTGCCCCAAGCTGCTTTGCCTACTCTACTGGAGACTTACCTCCACCTTTTTCACTGCCAAGGGTGGTTGGGTGCCTTGGTAGGTGGTGCAGTGCCTGCAGGTAAACATCGTCATCCTGCTGATGGAGGCATTTCCCCCTTCCTCCTAGACAGACATTTGTGCTACGTTGCACAGGCCCTGTGTGAAGATGCAAGACCTCCTCCATGCCCACACCTGGCCAGCCAGACTACTGCCATGCCACTGAGACTCTGCTTGGTGGCAGTCATGCAGTGATATGTGCTGTTCCCTTTCCCTGAAGGAAGACAGCCATTGTTGGGCATTCAGTCCTCCTCTCCCCAGATGGCCCCCCGAGTGACCCTAGTTTGTTGTCAAACCCAGGTCGCCACTGTGGCAGCAGTTGAGATGCCTAGGGCCCTAGCCATCTATGCCACTGAGCCAGCTCTCTTTTTCTGAGTCAGTTTTTTATGTTACATTTGAAATAATAAAAGGGGTACTCCTTTTAATATGACTCTCCTGAGGTTCTTATTGTTCTTTGCTGCTTATGAACACTCCTTGTTCCGTGAGGTCAGGGAGAGGTGTGTGCTGCATACTAGTACATTTTAGCCACAAGAACAGTGATGTTAAACAATTGGTATTACAAAAACAGAATAGAATAATGCAAAATAGATTGGGGATATCTATACTGAAAGGTACTCAATTCAGACATCAAAAAAAGTGCTAACGCAGACTCTAAATGGGGGGGACATCTTAGGCAAGAAAACAAGCTTACTCTAAAACAGAAGGTGAGGGCGTGGCTTGCACTACACAGGCGCTTCTAGCAGTCAGTTTTGCTTGCACCAAGTTGTGCTTAAAACACACCTCTTCTTTTCAATACAGTAGATCCCTTGTAGCACAACTTGATGAAGGTAGGACTTGGTACGAGATAGAGAAGCCAAACCAGACCCCAGCTTAGGAGTCCGGCAGGGTAAAAGCAGCAAAGCTGATGGAGAGGGCGAGGTGGGATGGCCTTGGCACCGAAGCGAGCAGAGAGGTGGAGACATCTAACTGTGCTCTCCTGCAGGCCATCCAGGAGCTCGATGGAAAGATAAAGACACTTAATGGCAGATTCTCGATGCTAGAGGCCAGGACGGACATAATGATGACTGATGTAAAAGTGACCACAGACTCCACTAACAAATTGGCAGTGACCGGTGTCGTTAAAACATCGGTGCAGTGAAACTGGTCAGAAAGTTTGCCCCTACCTTGTTTTCACTATACAAAATTCCAGGCATCTTCAGGTTTTATTTGGTGGTAAAAGTGTCTAGTTCCACCAACATCTGAGTATTTTATCAATGTTTTATTTTAGTTTTCTCGAGGAACAAAAAGAAGGCCACCACATTTGACTTAAAGTACCATTTTAAATCTGGTGAGGGTTAGGATCAAGAAAAAAAAAAAAATTACGCACATTATAGGTGGTACTTATAAAAGTAGATTTGACAGGTATGTTAGTGTATTTATTAGCTGTACCCAGAGCTAGCTTTCTTGAGAAAACCTTTCTTGTTGCACTGCTGCTTTAAAGTGAACATATTATTGTGACTGCGACTGGAGCGCTTTTGAGAATGGTGTGCGCAGCTTACTAATATATGGATTCTCGAGCTGTGTTGCTGAGACACTTGTAAGCACCCTGCTCGAGGTGGACATAATGGGCTCAATATTCAAAGTGTATTGAATAACCCTATGCAGTATAGCAGCAGATCCAGGACAACCAAGAACCCTTTTACTTATTACTGGAGACCCACATGTGTGAGAGAGCATTCTATCAGCAGCAAAGTGGAAAGACCATCTATAATTAGAGGATAAGACATCACTGTTCTTTTTTTCCATACCTCAGCTTTGAGACAAGAAAAAGATGCTTTGCATGCAGGTCTCCGGTCCCTTGGGGTCTTGGGTGCCTTTCAGTTTCCAGCAAAATTAAGCCGCCTTAACTATGATGGTAAGACGTACAGTATATTTACTTAGACTCCATTGAAGAAACTTGACGCTATCAATGAAGACTTTTTTTATATCAAATTATCAAAGCAGACTGTTTAGCAGCAGATTGCTTTGGACACTGATAGAGAGGATTGAGCCTTTGGCATTAAATTTTTTTTTTCTGTTATGGTAGCCTATTTACTACTAGTTGACGAAGCCCTGCTGTGTTATACAGTGTACTGTTTTCTCTGTATCTGGCTGTTTAAGGGTTAATCAGGAGTACAGAGGGCAAACTCACTTAAAGTTTAGTATATCTTGGATCACCGTTATAATTGGTGAGGGTTGTGGGGTGTGTGTGTGTGTGTGTGTGTGTGTGTGTGTGTGTGTGTGTGTGTGTGGCTCTAGTGGGAATGCAAGAGGTGAGATGGCTCATGGTCTCTGGACTCTCGTGAGGTAAATGCACACGTGTTGTACTCCATGAAACTGGAGGTAAGTACCTCTTTTACCTTACAACTCTGATTTTACATAGCAGGCCATACCATCTAAGGTACTATGAGGTCTGAGTCTGACACTGGTGTGTCCGATCTTATAATGGCACTGATACAGATATGACCAGGACCACATTTCGTATAAATTTGTTTACTAAGTAAGACTGAATCCAAAGAAATGTTAAACATATTACCCCAGACTTCAGGTCTATGCGAAAGAGGCTCATTGGTCATAGGTTATTGATCTTGTTACTGTCACAATCACAACACTGCTGATTATTTTTTAGAATAGTTACTGTACATCCCAGTTTAACTACGTAAATCTGTTCTCTGTCTCCTACAGTTTATTTTTGGTGAAAATACCACCAGGAGTACCCTGTATATGTGTTGGGACTATTTTCATGTATCTTACCATTAAGAAAACCTGTACTTTATGTCATGGTAGGGTGCCATTATAATGGTGTATACAACAGAAACGGACGTTTTGTGCACAATTTTGGATACATCCATGGTTATGCTGCACTGAGCTTTTTCTGTAATCGAGAATGTAAAATCAGTTTAGATTTTCCTCAGTTGTTGGTAACAATGCATGAAGAGTAACTAACTTTGTGGTGACATTTTTGCTGTATCAGATTCTACGCTTGAAACCAAGAGTTCTGTTTTAATAAATTTTCATATTCTTAAATCAGTAAAAATAAAGTTTTTAAGCAAATACAAAAAGATATAAGTCAAAATGTTTCACTGTGACATGCACTACTGCTTTATTGCTTTGTCTGAAGAATGCTGGTGCCATGCTTTTTGTTACGGACTGTTCTGGGCCTCTGCCTCCTGTTCCTCTGAGAGGTTACCCTTTCACAGGTTCCAGTCTCTTTTGAAATCATTTATTAACATCCTGTAATAACACTTGATTTTGCTGATGGAAATAGAATCGCTGCATAGTTCTCTTTTGGCCAGGACAGAAGGATAATTGGGTAGGGGAAAAGTCTTTTTCTCCTCTCCTGTTGGTTTCCAGTTGCACAGTGGGGATGTCTGAGTAACAGTAGAATGGTTTGAATTAGGTGCAGAATCCTTAGGTGAATCTTGCTCGGTAAATTACTCTGGTTTCCATGTATCCAGTCTTAGTCGAGGATATCGCGTCCATTAGGCCACACCTCTGGAACTGTAAGTTGTCAGCGTCAGGACCACATGGAAACTTTTTGCTAGCTGGGGGCCTCCCACAGTGATGTGCAGTGTTGACGTGTATATAATGTTGGTGGCCCCAACACTCTTTAGTTCTTTCTCCTGCTGTCTAGCATCCTTGTTGGACCTGCTGAAGAAAACCGTAGAAATAGTTGTTGCTGTTGTTTATTTTTTTTAGTTGCAGTGACTTCTGCTCACAGGTTTTCCAACCTTCAGGCTTAGTGTATGAAAAATCAAATGAGGAGTCTGAAAGACAGTCTCTTTGCGTATAAATCCTAAGTTTTCTACCGACAATGGTATCTGAATTAACACTGAACCCAACCATGCACATGCCTGTTTAATATTGTGAGCATGCTAACCAGGGTGAAACATTGTTTCATACACTTTTTTTTTTTTAATTTCTTTGTAGTAAGTAAAGGTGACAGGTACATGTTATATAGTCATCTTCAGGTACAGTTATTACAATAATAATTTTTCTTGGTTTAGTGCTTGTTTAACAATAAAATACCAATTTATTCTTTCCTGTGTACGTGTAATTCTTTATAGAATGACTGAATTGTTAACTCAGCAGGTATTCAACCCCTCATAAATTCCATCTAGGTCATGTTCCTCCATGAACTAGAATACTTGTTGTTGCAGAAGTGAGGGCTGCATTCAAAGCCATCCCGCAGGTCCAGTCTCCCCCAATGTGAGGAGAATCATTGTTTTATGGAGAGGCTCAGGGGATAAAGTCTGGATCGTGTCTGGACAGGTACATCACCCAGGGACTCCACAACGCCTCAAACACTGGGTATTTATTGTGGAGTCTGGCCATGAGGGATTCCATGTAATAGATATCTGAAACCACACCCCTCCAGTCTCCTAAAGTGGGAATAATAGTAGATCTTCATCGTCTGGTGATAGCCTTCTTTGCAGCTAAAATATAAATAGGTAGTAGGGTTCGATACCAGGAATGTCTATGAGGAGGAAATATAGATAAGAGAACCATTTCAGCCGTAAATTCCACCACCTCCCCCAAACAGAGAACTCCTGCTGCAGTATGCACCAGTATGGTGTTAACTGAGGGCAAGCCCAAAAGACAAGAGTGAGGTCGGCGTATGGGCATGGGCATGTCCGCCAACATCTGCCATAGTGAGCATGTAGGTATTTAGTAAGAATTGCTGGTGAACGAAAAAAAATGACTGCAACACTTCCAGGCAAATTATTGCCATTTAATAGAATAGGTTACTTTACATGCCAAGGGAGATGCTCGCAACCAGTCCTGCTCTGAAATGTCTAATTCTAAATCTTTACACCAGCTGTTTAAAATTGTAATCGATGAATCGCCCATCCCTTCCCTAAGAATTCTGTATAAATGTCTCACTTGTTGACCCCACATATGCCCATTAATATGATCCTCAAGATATCTCCATGCCATTGGAATGGGATCTGGTAGCTTTGAGGTTACCTCTCTGGCGCAGTATATAATTTTTAACCTGGGTATATCTGTAAAGGTCAGTATCTGATAAATCATAAGTTATTTTGAGGGTTTCAAAAGGGATGATGCCTGTCAGAGAGAGGAATTGCTTAAAAAATTGGAGATCCACTTTCCTCCATTTTGAAAAAGTATGATCTGTAATTGGCAGAAAAAATTTATGTTGACTGAAATGTGTGTGTAAAAGAAAAGTGCCCCAAAGCCTTTATGTGTTTTTAACCTATACCATAGTTTCAAAATTTGGGTCGTAAAAGGTGTGTAATCCCGCATAGGTAGTATCTTGGCTGCCGTGGAGAGGGTTACCTTGGTAATATCATATAAATCATTTGTTGCAAATTCCGGGTCTTTCCAGGGTGCCTCATATGTTGGGTACAGCCACAGAGATAATATTTTAAAGAAGGCTGCCAACGTATAGAATTTCAAATTAGGTAGGTTGGCTCCGCTAAGAGAAAGCGGGAGCTGTACTAGAGACATGCTGATTCTCAACCGCTGGTCATTCCGAATAAAATTCAGTATCATTTTATCCCATGACTGGAAATCTTGTTTCATACTCTTGATGTACTTAGAACACTGAGATACTATGTTACCCACACTAAAGACTGTAGAAAGTTGTTTTTTGTTTCATTCACCCCTTGGAAGAAGATGCTCCATTGCCTAAACAATAACTGTCCAAATGGCTGGCTAATTGTATTATATTTCATTATAGACTGTAAGGAACGTCTTAGAGCTGTTTGAGGTTACTCCACGAGGGGGACTATAAATGTTCCTGCTGCTGACATATGTGCTGCTGCCACATGGAGTACTGTACACACGTCCTCTAAATATTACAGTCTGTATATTGTCTCTGGTAGACGTGCTGGTTTTGGGCTTGCTTTACTGCAAGACCTTCTGCCCGGAACACTTATAAGACTGTTCCAGCCTCTGAGACCACTTTGTACTGTTTTGGAAATTGTTCCAAATGTTTGGCCTAATGGAGGAGATATCATTGAAGATGAAACTGTTACATAAGAGCTTACGTAACAGTAGATCTTAGAGAGACTCTTCTCCATTAGGCCATGCTGCATCCTCCCTCCTTCCTCTTTTGTCTTGAGGGTCATAGCAGATGCTGTGCCTGAAGCCTTATTCTATGTATCCCACTTCCAGTCCTATGCCTCTCCTTGTTGCCTGGTACTGGTTTGGTCTCTTGGTTCCTCATGGTAAGAGGCCTTCAGAGGCTAATCTTCAGTGGGGAACTGAGGAGTGTTGGGGCCACCCATGTTATATACACATCAACTCTGCATGTTATAGTGGGTGGCCCCTGGCTAGCAAAAAGTTTCCATGTGGTCCTGATGCTGATGGTGTACAGTGTGGCCTAACTGAGAATCTCTTGAAGATCTACTGTTACGGTAAATTATTACATAACTGTTCTGTCTTTTCCCTTGCATTACCTGTTGCAGGTGATCCTCTACACCATCCACTACAAAAAGTTCTCATAGTTTTTACAGTTTGTGTAGTGCTTTTTTACCACCTGCCCTCCCAATCATTATCTATTTTCCCTTATACCCCTATAGCTGAATTATGGTTAAGGTTAACACCTTTTTAAATTTAACTTAATAAATCTGGGGCTATATTTAAAAATTGTTTAATTCCAAACAAAGAACTTTTTCAATAATGTACCATCTTGTGCTTTTTTTTTTGTTTGTTTGTTTTTACTCTTTGATAACCAGCTAAGGCCCACTAGGCACAAGTGCCTGTTTTTCAGGGGTGACCCGGGAGCACTGAGGAGGTTAAGTGACTTCTTCAGAGTTACACAGTATGCAAGTGGAGGCTGTTGAAATCAAACACAGGTCTGCTGGATGTGCCAAGCTCATTCACAGCTTGTTACTCTAAACTCTAGGCTATACTGCCAGCCCCAATAAAATGTTATTTAAATTAAATTGTCTTTATTTTCTCAAGTGCTTCATACGTGATTTTGTGTTTTTATGTATTATTTAACGTGCACTTTTAGGGTGTCACTTAAAGGCTGGCATTTAAATCGGAGCTTCTTTTGCCAAGCACTTCCTCTGATGAGGCCTAAGGGTGAGGCAAAGCATTGGATTTTTGGCATCCAGGCAGTCCTCCTCTTCCCCAGTTTGATTTGTTTTTCAGGTATTAAATCATTTATTTTGGTAATCATTTCTTCCTATCATGGTTCCTGTGAGTGCTCCATTTGTGTTGGTTGTATCTGCTAGTTGGGCTGCCACAGTCCTGTAGCAGCACTAGTCTCCATGAGGCAGCACGTCCCTCTACTGTGCTTGTTGAAACTGGTGATGTGGTGTGCCTACTTGGAGTGTGGGCTGAATGAGTGCTGTCCAGGGCCAAACAATGCAGCTGTGGGGAGAAAAAGACCATCTTTTTCCACTGGCACGAATGACAGAGTGCATAAATTCAGAGGACATGAGGAAGTCATTTACAGAACTGGTCATGTTCATGAAGGAAAAGGTATATAGGTGATTTTTTTTTCCAAGATATTCACAGTCTTGGGGACTAGTGAAGAGAGGCAGCGGATCATTAGGCAGGCTAAAACTTGGCTAAGGGTCTGGTGCAAGAGGCAGGGTTTCCTTTTTCTGGCCACCTGGATGGCTTTGTGAGGTAATGGATGCCTGTGTGCCCAGGATGGGCTAAACCTGTCCCAGGAGGGAGTGAGGATACTGGCCAGGAAAACAGACTGAAGGACCAGTAAATAGGTCTTTTTTTTTTTTAATTGAAAAATGCAAACCCAAAAATATAGCACTGTAGGTTAGAGGGGTTACATATAGAATAATGTGCTCCTTTTGTATTATAAACGTGATTTAATCCATTTTCATCAGCTTTAAAATAGTGCCATAAATGTAAACAAACCATGGCTTTCTTTTCAAACACCGTACTTTGTCAGTGGAGTGACAGCGCTCCGGAGAGCTAATACACTTTGCATAGGGACTTTACAAGTATACTGCAGAATTAACATTAACAAAGCATTTCTCATCAAAATCCTTTATTGTGCATGTGTCAAAAGGCTGAGAAATGCTTTGCTAATGTTAATGCTATAGTATGCTAGTAAAGTCCCTATGCAGAGTGTATTAGCTCTCTGGAGTGCTGTTGCTCCATTGACGTCATTGCATAAGGATGTCATGGCCATTTTAGGCATCTACAGGAGTGTGGTGTTTAAATGGAAAGTTGGGGTTTGTTTACATTTGTGGCAGTATTTTAAAGCTGATGAAAATGAATTAAATTCCATTTCTAAGACAGAGCAGATCATTCTGAAGGTAAGCCTTTAACCTACAGTGCTATGTTTTTGGTTTTGCAGTTTTCAATTAAATAAAAAGTCCGGTTTACTTGTCTTTAAACTAAAGGTTGGTGCAAGGGGATCACCAAGACTAAGAGCAGGAGACAGGTGCATGAAAATGGAGGGAAGGACTGCAGAACAGTGAATCACCAGTATAAAAAATCAGACAATTTTTCTCCCTTCCGTGCCTGAGAATGGAAAGCTGCATGAGGATTTTCCTGAGCTTCTCCACACTCTGTACATGCATTCTAACACAACCAGAAAATGATCTGCAGTGGCATACATCTCTGACTCTCTGCAAGCACTTGCTCACGATTGTCTTTTTCTCATTGTCCAAGCAGTTCAGATCCTGCAATATCAACATGACGTACTCAGTCTAGGTATCAGAGTCCTCTTCCCCAAGGAGGTGGGATAGGCTTGAGTCCTGAGAAAGGCTGGAGCCTCCAGTACTCCTTATACTCTCTGGGAGGGCCACATCTTATTCCAGGAGCTCTAACAGTTCCATCAGGTCTTTGGCAGTCTTGACCTCTTGTATGAACCAGTTCTTCATTGTTCCTTCCTATCCATCCTATGGCAGGATCTGTGTCCCTGTCCGGGTGCTCGCTGTTCCTCATCCTTGATGTCTTCTGGGTTCAGCATGCAAGGTAGCTTGGCTGAACCATTTCTTGGCTACAGTAACACTGACTGTTTTGTTGCACACCTCGTACGACTCTTTCTCTGCCTTCTGCTTCCCAACCTTCTTTAAATTTTTTGTTAATATCCCTGTGATATCAGTCTTAAACAGTCCTTCCAGGATATTCTGGATATTCCTCACCAAAAATAGCTGCTTGGCACCCAGTTCCTCCACCGGGCACCAACCTTTAACTTCCTGAAAGGCCTCTATACATGCAGAAAAATCTCAAATTTCCGGGGGGGGGGGCATGTGGGCGACCGATTAGTAAACAGGAGATCAAACCCAGGGATGCTTCCACTTCCTAAAGAACCCTAAGGGGTGAGTGCCCTCCCAAATACCTTAGAGGTACAGAACACTACAACCTTTCAGTGCCACCAGGTCACCATAGGTAATTTGGTGGGTCTTGGCTTCATGATGTGTTTTGTTCTGGGAGGGGGGAGGATTTGTATGAAATTGATAGTTAAAAATAGGATGTTGCGTCCACCCAGAGAAAGAATATAGTGGACCATGGAGGTACAGAGCACTACAGCCTTTTATTGCCACCACGCCACCATAGGTTGTCTGTGGCTCTTGGCTTCATGATGTCTCTGTTATGTGAGATGGGGGGGGTCGTATCCATTGATAGAAATAGCGTGGTGTCTCCACCTAGAGAAAGAGTATAGTGGACCTATTAAAAGTTGTAGTACAACCCACTGGGATGCCATACCTACCAATCTCTCTACTGCAGCCACCTCTCTTATAAACCCACCCAATGGCTGGACAGTACTCACTTAGCATACACTTATAGGCTAAACAGAAATAGCAGTAGACAAGTAATTAAACAGAAAAACACAAGTTTATTAGTGCATCAGATGGACCCTAAGCGTGGAAGGGATGGTTATGCAGTATGAGGGAGTTTATGCAGTAGCTGGTTTTCTAGTGCCCATCATAGGGCCAGGCTGAACACGTGGTTACTCTTCAGTGACCTTCTAGGCACAGTAAAACTAAACGTTTCTCTGGGCTTTAGCTAAAAATGACCATCAAGCTACAGCCCTTAAATGTAGCCCATCCCCACACCACAGTACACAATACAGTTTAACACTCTAGCCCTCCTCTACCGGAGGCACTACCCTCTCCCCACTGGTACCAGTACTCTACCCTTTTAAACTCTGTAACATTCCAAAAATGTTACTGGGTAGTTAGCTGTGGCATTGGTGTAGGCCCATTGTCATTGTTTTAAAGTGCATCACAGACAGCCAGCCATGTGCAGTTTTAGTGAGCTGGTGGCAACTCAAAAAAAGGGGCAGGTAATTGCAAATGACTAAAACTTCACGCCTGTCCAGCTGGCCAAATCTAGTAAATGCTCTCTCAACTATTTTGCAGTATTCCAGTTACAGGGGCAAGTCCTGATCGTTCTTCTGGTTTAGTTGCTATATTGCGGCAATCCATCTCAGGCAATTGGTCTCTTACTTTTACTCTCTGTCCTTCTGTCCCTCTTGCTGTATATCCGAGATGGTGATACAGCTCAGAGGTTTGTCTGTCCTCCCATTGGTCAAGCTATTAGGATCTGAGCCACCCTCCACATTGAGACATCCATTCCCATGGGGTTGTGATAGCCTGCTGTAGTGCTATGGTACCCGCTGCGTATCCCGCAGCATCTTGGGTGATCGTGCAGCTCTGGGTCTTGTTGTATATAGCAGGCAGTGTTTAACATCAGTCATGCTTGGCTAGCATGAGAATGCCTCCTTTTCTGTACTAGCAGGGGGTATGCATGTGATTACAAAGTTTGTTAATGGCAAATGTGCAGTCTGTCACAGCGCAGCTCTGTGCAGCAGTCGGTGGCCTTGCTCAAATGAGATCTCATGAAAATGTGCTTTGTGGGATACTCATCCCCTGCTGTTAATGGTAACAGCAAAACTGATTGGTCCAACAGGTTGTCAGTCAGGACAGGAAGTCCCGGAGGTCTGCCACGTGACAGGCGATTGATGGCTAGAAAGGCACCTGAATTAATCAAGTCCATCAATAGTCCATGAGCCCTTGCAGCTCTCAGTGCAAGCAAACATTCTTGACAGGTTGGTACTCCACCCCACCTCTACCCTATTGCTAAGGCAAAGCGGGACAAAGGCAGTCAACATGGCTGCCGACTTGTAGTCCAGAAGGCAGTTTCTACAAAAAAAGTCCTGATTTACTCAATGCAACAGGTCCAAACATATATTCACACCTAAACCAGTACTTTAGGGTTGCAGACTCGCATTTGAGTCAGTTGCCATGCAGATCGTTTGAGTTCCTGGTTCTGTCATGAACACATCTGTGCTCAGGCAGCAGCGAACGCCATCGACACATGAGCAGCAAGGGAGTCTTAAAGCCATAGTAACCTACAGGTGGGTTACACTAGGGTGAGTAGCAGCTGCATGAGGTTGGTAATGCAGAGTACATGTGGAATTTGTTGAAGAGGACACTGGAAACCGTGACACAGGCCACCATCCCTGTAAACAATAAGGAGCGGGGACCTGATGACTGATCATGGACATAAAAAAAGTCTGACTGTTGGACAGAGGCAAGCTTCCTCTAGGCCAGGAAGGAGTACAAAGCAGCACTGAGGGACAGAAAGCTTAGGACAGCAGCAAGATCTGCAAGCAACGCATAAGCCTCCTTCCAACATATTAAATGGAAGGAGAAAGGTGAAGGATGGGTTTGGGCCTCTGAAAACAGGGTGATGGGGGAGAATTCAATACGAGAGCCTTGGGTGATGGCTGAGATTCTGAATGAATACTTTTCTTTCGTGTTCACCACAGGGCTTCTGAGGAGGGGTCGCTTCACCACAGGGCTTCTGAGGAGGGGTCGCTTCACACAGGGCTTTGAGGAGGGTCGCTTCACCACAGGGCTTCTGAGGAGGGGTCGCTTCACCACAGGGCTTCTGAGGAGGGGTCGCTTCACCACAGGGCTTCTGAGGAGGGGTTGCTTATTGTGAGGGCCCATAACATCAAGTACAGCCATGATGCAGCCTGTTAACATCAAACTCACCCAGGTAACTGGCTACCTGCTGAAGGCAAAACCAGATAAGTCCCATGGGTGGGCTGGGTACACACCAGTAGCATAGTGAAACTATAGGAACAATTGACGTGGCTGCGTGCAGTAATCTTTCATAAGTCTATTCAGACAGGTATGATGGTGGAGGACTGGAAAGTGGCCAATGTGGTTCCCATCTTAGGAAAGTGGGCACGGTTTGGCACTGGCAGCTGCAAGCCAGTCAGCCTGACGTCAGTGTTGGGCAAAGCCCTGGAAACCTTTATCAAAGACAGAATAATGGAACACTTGGTTGATGCCAAGTTTCTTGCCCACTTTCAGCATGGCTTTGAGTAGTAGAGCATGCCAAACCAACCTGATCACCTTCTTAGGGGGGGAGAGATTGGGGAGATGGACAGGGGACAGGGCTGTAGACTTAGTCTGTTTAGACTTCAGTAAGGAATTTGGCACTGGTGCATGTCAAGCTTTTGGGCAAAGCACACCATGATGGTTTATATGAGGCATACAGGAGATGGATTGCTAACTGTCTTGGGAGCAGGGAAGCAGAAGGCTGTGGTGAATGAGCACTACTGTGAATGGAGAGGCATGCTCTGGGATCAGTGCTTGGGTCACTATGGTTTAACATTTTATTCAGAGAACTGAAAGCTGGAGTTTCTAGCAGCTGCTTAAGTTGACTGGTGCAACTATGTTGGCCAGGGAGGACTCCTTTGTGGATGGAGACAAACTTCAGGAGGACCTGAACAAGTTGGCTTATTGAATTTCTGGAGGCTTGGATTCAATGTAGCCAAATGCAAGGTACTACACTTGTAGAGGAAAAACAGAGATACGGCCCACAATGGCCCACAACTGATGTGGGGCTCCTTTTGCTGCAGTGGAGGAGGTAAAGGACCTGGGATCAAAACAGGCAAGGGGATTAAGCATGACAGGCAGTCGATAGCATCTGTGAAGAGGGTCAGCAGATTTCTTGTGTTCATTAAAAGGCGTGTGACCACCAGGGCAGAGGAAGTTATACCACCTCTTTACAAGGCCCTGTTTAGGACTCACCTGGAGTACTGCTTGTAGTGCTGGGCTCTCCAATACAGAAAGAGCATTGAGTCAAGCAGCAGGAGGCAGGGCAGGGCTCAATTATAATAAAAAAGAGGGCTTGTTAGTGTAATCCTGGGTCCCTGTGGATGGTGCAGGTGGTTCCTAAGACTGTGGTGTTGTAGGGAAGGGTGAAGGCTCTTGGTGTCAGGGCACTGTGGTGCCAGCAGCTTACTAAATCTGGTCTGCTGTAGTGCTTATCCCCATGCTCCAGGCATGCCAGCTCCCAGCTCCAGTACCCAATGAAACTCTAAACTCACTCACTTAACCATGAACCCACAGCTTCTACATTAATTTTGGAGTGCACCTGGCATCAGGGCACCCAGTGCACCCAGCATCAGGACACCCTGTATGGTCTGTAAACAGTTGGCACAGTGGGGAGGCAAACACAGTACATGGTGACAAAACAGTTGTATTTCAATCCATTATAGTAGCATAACAGTTGATTGCCAGTGTAGCAAATGAGGCAGACTGCTCTGCAGCCTGCTGTTCATCCCCCCCCAGTGTTGACTCCAAAGAGCTACAGTGACCCATTAGTCCCAGGCAGTGCCCTGAAATCAGAGCATCTACAGCAACATAGTTCGACTTTGAGCAAAGCATGATGATTTAGTGCTCATGCACTTTTGTGAAGTCGATGATAAATGTTTTCTAAAGCGTTTGAAGATGGGCCAAATCTGGTTGAACAACTCTGTACCAGTGTTTCAGTTGCAGCACCTGGGAACCATGGTCCCAGATTAGTAGTCAATAGGTTCAGCACCCTCCATACTTATGGGCTAGCTGTGAGTTACAAAACCTACCAGGCAGCTGTGGTTTCTTGGTTGTTGTAGAAATGTATGCCTTCTTGGCCAGATGGGGCCATGGAATGATGGCCGGTATAGCAAATGAAGCAGACTGCCTCAGAGCCTGCTGCAATCCCATAGAAACATAGAAACTGATGGCAGATAAGGGCTGCTTGGCCCATCCAGTCTGCTCATTTTTTTTAACCTTCATTTTTGCTGCAGACCCTTCTTGATCTACAACACTTTCTCTCCTCCTCTTCCATTCTTCTACTATTTCCTTGTGCCTATCCAAGGCATTTTTGAATCCCTTCCCACCAGAGATCACAATTGGCTAAAGACCACCCCTTTTCCATGAGGGTAGCTGCACCTTCTCTCCTCGCTTATCCCTGATTGATACTGAACTCTGACTGCTTGTGAGGGCTTATATAGCAGGCTTGGAACTGAGGCCTTATTTATTCTAGGTTTCTACCAACCTACTTTTACCTCTGTAGCAGAGGTAAAATTGTCCTATCAAAAGTTCCTCTTAATTGTGGGAGTGTACCGCCCACCTAGAAGCAATTTGTATGTTTTTTTGAAATATACAGGACTATTTTTTTTTTAATTTTCTCCAGGTCTCTGCCCAATGGATTTCTGTATCCACTGGTCTTTTTGGCCGGGCCACTGTCGTAGCGTGAACCTGGCGTCATTCTGCTCAGGGCCGGGAGATTTTTTGCCTTTGGTTTTTCTCCCGGTCCCTACCCTCTGAGGGCACCGACAAAGAGGACTTATGTCCAGACGAATGATGTGCTTATGCACGCTGCCATCAAGCATCCACAGCACCTTCTCCACCCCTCCGGCCCCATCGTAAGGAACCAGCATTCGACTCACCGTCCGTGCTTCCACAGGTGGTAACGCTTTAGGGGGTCGCTGCCTGTAACCCACCTCCCCTATGGAGGAGAGACAGCATCCCTTGGGATGCTCTATCCTACCTCCCCGCCGAACCCCCGGTGACCCGAGCTCATTCCCGAACCTGGGTCGCTGGCATAGCGCAAGGAGTGGCATCCAGTGCCTCAAATACAGGACTTTTTATTTGATTTTAGGAACAGCCATGACATTTGTATGACAGATTTTAATGATAATTCGCATTCCATTGACAAGGAACATAGTTTAATTGAGTTACTGGAGAGCATCGGATTAACACAGTTAGTCACAGAATCTACTAGGATTAATCTGAATAACCCTAAAGCTTCAGCCTTATTGGATCTCATTTTTACCAGCTGCCCTCAGTGGTATGGTATTAGTGGGTTCTTCCCGACTTTTTCTCAAATCGCCAAGCTATATTTGCCATATGAAATACCCCCCAAAAAAGTGGGTAAGGCTAAATTTGTTTGTTGGAAGAGCTATAAAAATGTTGATTATGTGGCTTTTATCTCAGATTTGGAATATATTACATGGGATAGGTTGGAGTTAATTCCCACTGTCAGCAATGCTTGGGCTTTTTTTTTTACCAAACATTTATGCAAATGTGCGATAGACATTTGCCACTAAAGCATAAGAAGATTCAAAGTCTTAATGCTAAGTGGTATGATTCAGATCTAAATAAACTTAAAATAATTAGGGACAAAAAGTGGTCTGCAGCAAAAAAGTATTCTTAAACAGGACTGTGATCAATATAGACAGGCCTGTAATAAAATACACCAAAGAAATAAAATTAGCTAAGCAAAATTATTTCATACAAAAACTGGATGGTAAATTAAAGCAAAATTCCCAGAGATTTTTGGAAAATCATGTTGAGTCTAATAGGCAACACCAGTAACAATGCAACAAGCATTTGTATGATAGATGGTCATTTAACCACATTAGGCACTGGGGTAGCAGAAACATTTAATGATTATTTTATCTCTATGGGGTCAGAAACTTTAAAGGAATTAGGTCCTCAGACTTATTCTAGGGCATGTGGAAATTCATATACAGCCCACATTATAGCACACCCACTAACACAAATGTTTAATCTGTCTGTCAAGATGGCAAACTTCCTGAAGCCTGCATGTGTGCAAAAAAATTCCTGTGTATAACTCTGGTTCTAAACAGGAGGTAGGTAACTATCGCCCAATATTCCTTTTCCCTCAGATATCCAAAACTTTTGAGAGACTTGTTTTAAGTCAACTGAGAAAGCACTTGGAAAGACATATTAAATAAAAGTCAGTCAGATTTTAGGGCTGCTCATAGCACTGCCTCTGCATTAATTAAAGTGGCGAGTGACCTGCAGTTTAGCCTGGACAGGAGGCTATCCGTTGGTGCCTTGTTTGTTGATTTCCCCAAGGCTTTCTACACCCTGGATGATGATATCCTCCTGTCCAGGCTAACAGTTATAGGACTGAACTCGAACAGTGTTTAATGGTTTGAATCCTATTTGAAGGATCTCAGAAAATTGGTTGAAGTAGGAGAATTCACATCTAGACCTGCAATAATTAAATCTTGAGTTCCACAAGGATCAATTTTGGGTAATCTTTTATTTAATATCTACATAAATGATGTTTATTTTACAGATCCTAATATTAAATACCATTTATATGCTGATAACCATCATATACATTGAAGAATATACAGTTGAGCATATTCAGGAGAAATTACAGGGTGCTTTTGATTTTCTGCAAAAACTCTTTAATGATTATAAACTGGTTCTTGGTGCTAAAAAAAACAAACCCAGACAGTTCTTTTTAGCAGGAATAAAATATCTAATGACGACTATTGCCCGATGATATGGACTTTAGGGTGGTACAGTTATACAGCAGATCACATCGTGTAAGTATCTTGGAATGTGATTGGATGCGATTTGCAGGCATGTTGTGAATACCATGCTGATTTCATTATTAGATTATGGTGACGTCCTCTATGCTGGGGTATCGGAGAGGCAGCTGGCAAGACTGGATGTTGCTTACAGCAGGCTGGCTTGCTTCATCCTGGACGACACCCGGAGGATGCACCATTGTACTCTTCACACCAAATTGGGCTGGCTGGGATTAAATGTACAAAGGAGTTTGCATCTGCTTTCTTTCATACACAGCTACTATAAGGGTAATTACCCACTGTACATCTTGGAGAGCATACAGAGGAGACACGTTAAGGAGGGGTTAAGATCAGCCTCAGGCCTTGAATAATAAATTCCATCCTGTGGCCTGGAGGTGGGAAGAACTTCATTATATTACTTGAGTACTGTGTTATGGAATTCAGTACCTTCTTCCTTGAGATTGGCTGATGGGAAAATCAGTTTGACTTCTATCAATAAATGGTTTGTGAATCAGGCAAAGCTCTCACTATCCTGCTGCCATAAATCGAGTATAAGCTAATTATAAGCACACAACTATGTTTTATATGGCTTACTGGTGGTGTTCCAGTATTCAGAGTCTTTGGTTGCTATATGTTTCTTACTAGATTTAATTATATGTTTTTATGTATTTTTTGTATTGTGTATACCTTTATGTACACATTATGCTATGTAACTACGTAAACTTTGCTTGAATTATGTCTCTTGTAACACTATAGGATCTTATTGAAAAGGAATCTCTGGTTCAACTGAGTGTTATCCCTGTTCGTATTTTTGATATGAATAACAAATTTACTGTTACTACCAGTACATTACATTTTTGCTGACCAGTTGAGTATACCAAGTAAACAAATGCCTAGTTTCAGGCATGACCCAGGAAACTACAGTGCTTCCTCACTGTAACTAGCAGGAAGGGAGCCATAACGTGTTCCTTATAGCTCTCTGTTAATTACATCGCGGGATGATGAAAAAATAGTTTACTTACTGTAGTAAAGTAATGCGCTGGATTAAACGGCACTCTAACAGCATTCCTCTACCCCTCTCCCTCCACTGCAGCAAAGATTATGGTAGTAATGTGGATTAAATGGCAGCTTTATTTATTTTTTTTACATGGTTGATTTTACAGCACTCAACCTGAACTAAAATAAAATGCCATTCACCCACCTCCACCCCGGCAGCTTAGAAACTTTTGGCCGCTTCTTCACCCGACTGCACACTCCCTTACCTGATGGCTTTATATTTGTTGTATTAGTTGCAGTATATTTTTTATCTAGGTCAGAATACTGTATCTCTCTCACTGACCTCTTGCTTGACTTCCTGATTCTGTTTTCAGTGACCGCATCTCCACTCTAACCAGTGCTGTAAGTAAACTCTGCAGTAAACAGCACTGCTCTGCTGCACAGGATACAGTAATTCCACTTAGCTTAGCTCATAGATCTTGAGTCCCTTCTGGCCCTTCTCACTTCCTAAAAAAAAAAAAAAAAAAAATATACTGCAATAGTGGCTGGCTTGCACACTCACGCAATCCACAGAGGCACGAGAGAGAGAGAGAGAGCGTGAGAGGGGTCAGACAAGATTAGAAGAACAGTACTGCACAGTACTGTATACTTGCCTGACAGTTTCAAACAAAAAAAGCAAACACTGCAAAAACTGGCCAAGTCACTAGGTGTTCTAGTGCAGACATAATTTAAATGATATGATATGGGAGTTCAGTTGATGAACTCTTAATGTGCTGTACTGTACTTGAAGCAATGGGAGCCACAGGAACCGTTCGTTATAGTCGGGATTTCGTTATAGTGAGATTCGCTATAGCGAGGGAGCACGGTCCTTGTATGAAATGCAGTAGCAAGGAATGGTACAAGGCAATAACAATTCAGGCAGAGAAAATCATTGCACAATACAGCATAGGTGGAAGAACAGTATATAAAGAGGGACCTCTGGTCTCAGTGGGCTTACCCGGTTACCAAAAAAAAAAAAAAAATTTAATAAAATAAATAAATAAAAACATAAATAAAAATGGTAAATGCGTCTACCAATCCACTGGGGATCAGGAGAAACAAGATACATAGCAAAGATAAGCAGTCATGGGCTAACTGTACAAAATAAGTTGGCTATCATGACTGAAAAAAACAAGAAGACACAGAAATCAACTAAACCTAGCTAGAATTGAATATGATTCAGGGGCAGGAACACTTAGACATTTTGAGTAGATGATCATGATACCTACTGCAAAGTGAGGATGCTGAGGGACTCTGTCGAATCTCTGCTGGAATGTACTTCCATAATGTTGGTGCAGCAAAGTGAAAAGAAGATTCCCCAGTCCTGGTTCTAAGTTTGGGATGTCGAATGGGGCATTTACTCCAGCCCTCAGGGGGTATCTATTGTGCACTGGGTTGAGGAGGATGACAAGGGTCAGAGGCATATGATTTTGAAGGATGCCATAGATGACACCCCCTAGCGAGAGATCTCCTGTAAGGCAGCTCCGATCCAAGCCTGAGGCAATATGGTTAGTGAGAGGGAGCACGGCAATGGTAATGCTGTGTCCTTTATGGAAGCCATGTTGCATTGGCGAGAGGGGAACATGGGCAGCACAAGTGGTGAGCTGGGAGGAGACAGTTTTCTCTAAGATTTTGTCTAGCACTGGGGAGTATGGCGAGTATGGCTGCGGGCTTATAATTGTTGATCAGCTTATGATCTCCTTTCTTCAAAATGGGCACAGCATTGGAGATTTTTTACCAGCAATTGGGCACCGTACCAGAGGACCGGGATAAATTAATTAGTCAGGCAATGGGTTGGGGAGCAAGTTCAAAAGCCTCAAACCTAATAAAGTAAGGCTCGGTGCCATCAGAGCCTGCAATTTAGGAGACAGGAACCTGCAAAAGGAGCTTATGGACTTCAGGAATACCAACACTCTTAAAAAGGTGGGCAGCCATATCTCAACTGCCATATGCCTCCACAGATGCAGATGATATCCTTAAGAAGCAAGGAAGGATCATACCAGTGGCACAGTGGCAGCTCCCGCACTGGCCGGCTGGGGGCAGAGCACATTGCAGAGGAGAGCTGCGCTGCTTCTGGGGAGGAAAAGAGAGGGCCACCTGACATTCAGTCACCCCCTGCTCGCTGACCAAGGAACAATATCGGCATCAGCTGTGAATGTAACTGCTTGCCCACTCACCACCAGTCAAAAGTGTGTAGTCCTGGTGGCTCCAATCAGTGGGCTACAAGATGGGGGAAGTATAAAAAAAAAAAAAAGGGGGGGGATGACTGTTCGACAGCAAACCCAGGAGAAATAATGGAGAAAAAAATATTAAATTCTTAATTGCTACTTTAAAAAAAATACCTGACTGTAGGTAAAATTACTAAAAATTTACTTCAATAATTTCTATATGGAGTTCAGTATACAGTTCTTTTTATATAATCCTTCCTAAACACACCTCAATGTCTGAAGAAATGTATTCCTCTATATACAGTACTAGAGTCATTTGCCTCCCTTGTTTTACGATTTGTTTAGCCAGTGGAGGAAATGACAGAGATGGTCTGTATCCTATCATAAAACTAAGCAAGAAGGCATGACAGGGTGTGCGTTATGCCGGGATAATGGCATGCCTCGGGTGAGTTGAAGCATGACGCTGAATGAGGAGTGCTCCTCCACACAAGAAGTGCCATTATCCCAGCTCAATGCACACCTTGGAGTGCCTTATTGTGATTATGAAATGGGTCCATTCCCATAAGTAAATAAATTATTTTTAATTGGAAAAACATTTTTATTTAATTGTTAAACAGAAAAAAGGTAAAAAGAAAAAGTAGTGCAGTTTGTGAATTGTTGTGTAGCCATTTGGCCACTAGGTGATGCCAGTGAGCAGTGTAGCCTATGACCATAGGCTTGTAATTCAGGGTTTCAGCAGTAAGGGCAGTCTGTAGCTTCAGTTATCTATAGCCTATGGCATAGGGCTTGATAAAGGTGCCAGAGACTTGTGCGTGAATGCCTGTTGCTGGTTTTGGTTTTTTGTTAAGAGGAAAAAAAAATCATTGAGCTCTGGAACGATTGTTACAACCTCTGAGTCGCGGTCAGTAATAGCAGTGGACATCGGATCAAGTGCCACAGTCGTATGCGTGACACAGAGTTGCTGTTTTTTGTCATGGTGGGCAAAAGCAGTGCACTTCAGGAGATCATGGTTTAAATCATCTGTGCCACAAATGTTGTGGTAGTCTGTGAGTTCAGGAGCCCTTACTGTGACATTTGAGCAGTAGCCTTCAGATTTAAAACATCGTCGGTGCAGGACTGAAAATTCAGTTTGAAAGAGTGGGAGCTACTCTGAGCTATGGCTAGAAGTACTTTCCCTACAGCAGGAGTGAGTGAGCATAGTTAGTTATTGAGGGAACACAAGGTGGCTAATTTAATTTAAAAAATGGGGGCAGAAAGTTATATGGTGATCAAGGGCAAGATGGCAAGAGTTGTTTTTGTTTTTTAATACAGTCAGATTTCATGTGGGAGCGAGCGGGTAGCCAGCAGTAGTAGGGATGAGAAGTGGCATCCCTGAGGGGTGAAGAGGCTAGACAGGACTCAGGATGGTTGGAACTTCTTCCCATGTTTTTGTGCTGGGATATCAGCATGGGATTACGAGGACCTCAACCAATCGGGATACTACATTTTCTTGACCCATGTTATAATTAAGCAATAATGCTTGGCACGGTGTTGTATATCATGGGATATCGTCAAGCCTCGGTTGCGTTGTGAGGCACAAAGCCACAGGCCGAGTACCTCATGCACCCAAGAAGTGGTATCCCACACCCTGCCGTGCATTATTGCTAAAACTTTTAAAACCTTTTGAAAATGCCTTTTTTTGGGGTGTTGGAGGAGTATCTTTTAAGCAAATAGTTCCAGGAGGGCTCTGGGCAGCAGGCAGCACTGTTGTAAGTGGAGTTGGTGCAGCTGTGCACTCTGTCTCACTCTCCCAGCACTACTCCAGGAAGTGAACTGTGTTTTCCTGGCACTTGACCCATTCCCGCTGCCTGCTCGGAGACTGGGTGAAGATGTGTGGGGGATTTTTTTTGTCAAAACCTCATCTGTGAGAAGCACGATCTCAATGAGAAGAATCCAGTGGGACACTTCTAGTTTTCTAGTGGCAATCAGTAAGTCGCCCAGAGTGGTTGTTGGAAGGTGAAGCAGCTAGCCGGCTGATAGAACTGTTTTAAAAAACAAAGTGCACTCACAGTTTGGCTGGTTTTGGGGTCCTTTTTTTTTTTTTTTTTTTTTGAAGAGTTACTTGAGCCGTGACTCCCACCTGATGCTAGCGTTTGATTGGTGTGGCGGTGTTGCACCACTGTTATGTGGAGTGGCAGTTTCAATCATGTAAGCGTGACATACTTCTGAGGATTTACTGTGGTGTGTGTGATTTTTTTTTTTTTTTTAAAAGCTGCCATCTTGATGTCTGACTTGCTCCTGACCACAGCAGCCATTCAGGTGGCCTTGTGTCTAGCAGAGTGAGGGACGAGGTGAACGTTGCTGTCAGATGGATTTGCTGTTTGTGAGGAGGCTGGTGGCTGGAGGCTTTTTGAAGCCATGATTATATTGTCGGATTTAATCATGGCTTCAGATACCTCTCAGCCAATCAGCTTCCTTCATTTTTTTTTTATCCCTTTCATAATGCATATTATACCAGTCGTGACTACAGTGTAGAAATACTTCTGTGGCACGCTGTATGGTGGTTTTTCTTGCTGAACAGCCAGCTGCAAGGAAGCTAATACAATGGAGTGGAGCACCCCATTGTGAAGCAGTTCAGCTTACGCGTGTCAATTATTGCTGCACACAGCGAAAAGTTTTTCCTTCTCTGATATTGCCATTTAAATTCCTTTGATAATGTAACTCTCTTGTACTGTAATTTCTCCTTTATTTTGAGTGGCTACATATCTATCAGGACTGTACAGGAGATAAACTTCTAACTGGCTACTTAATTTCTCCTCATTATTACTTCAGTGGTGTCAGTCTCCCTGTTTGTAGGGTAGTCTGAATTCTTAAGTGGCTTCTCATTGTCAGAGCCACACTTGGAGAGTGTTCCTCAGTGTCTGATACTGTCTGGGCTCTGAATTTCTGATTAACCTAAAATGAATTGCTGCTTTAGGATAACATGAAACAGTTTTCCAAACATTTTTGCACCTATACCTTTTTTGAGACTTTTTTTTTCCTCCATGGACCCTGCTGTTGTCATTACCAGGGATATAACCTGTTGACAGGGATGTACCCCACTCCAGTCAAAGGCATCATTTAGACAGCAGCCGGGTGCTCCCCACCCCTCAGTTTCTCTCCCTGCATCCACCTCCCTCCCCTTTTGGTGTGAACAGAGTCTGGGCCATGGCAAGCACAGTGTACCCCTGCAGAGGAACAAGTTCTCTGTCCTGCCTGCAGGGGTTGCTATGTCACCAGAACCTGCTGCCAGCCCCCTCTGGCCAAGGTGCACTGCCTCTCAGCTGCTGCCTTGACCTACATCCTGATGTGGGGACATGAGCCCATTCCCAAACTCTGGTATCTTGCACAGGCCATTGGGGTGGCCCACTTGCACCTATACCTTTTTTCATTCCATTTTAAATTGCCCTTTTCCTCCTATATTGTAAGATGCCTTCCCCTTCCCTACTTTGATTTTTTTTTATTATTATTATTTTACAGTTTATTTATCCAGAATAGCCCATCTGAGATCCTGCTACTACCCATTTCTGCAGCTGGGTGGACTGGAGCACTAAAAGGTAAGAAGCGACTTACCCAAGGTCACACAGTGAGTATTTGGTTCTAGTGAGGTATTCAACCTGTGTCCTCCTGGTTCCCAAGCTGGTCTCTAACCAACAGATGACACAGCTTTGGCAATTTTCATAGATTTGAAGTAATTTACTGAAAACTCTAGTGTGGAGTCCTAGAGTTTTTCCTGATGTCTCTCATATCCTGTACATTCCAGGAACAATGTCTGCTGCATACTAAGGGTGGGCGAATACCTTATTTGAATATTCGGCTAAATATTTGGGTATTCATATTCATTATCTGTGTGCCTGTGGATGGGGGCGAAGAGTAGGACCCCCCCACCTTCCTTCCCAGCCCAGTCCTTTAAATACAACCCCCCATCCCCCACCCTCTGCTACAGTCCCAATCCCACCCTCTCCCAACACGCACAATTTTATGTTTCCAAACAAAAAAAAAAACTCCACAATGAGCAACTGGTACAACCCCCTCACCGACTGCTATCTTTAGCATTTTTCAATGATCAAAACAATATTTCCCTCACCCTGGCAGCAGCCACCTACCACCCTCCTCCCTCCAGCATCCAGTCTTTCTTGTAAAAGAGAATGCCCCCCCAGTGAGCGGCAGTAAATGTGACCAACCCACTCTCCTCCATGGCTGGCCGCCTTCTATTGAATGAAAGCAGTCCTGTGCTTGCTCACTTAGTAAAACAGCTGAGTGATACAAATGGCATTTAAGAATAGTAATAGGTATGAATAGTGCCACTGTTCGTTACTTATATCTGAATAATGAATATTGCATTATTCATGGTATTCAGGAAACACTATTTGTTATTCGCACACCCTTATTGCATACTAGTTCAGATTGGTCACAAAACAGTGATGTTAAACAATGGGTTTTCCGTAACAGCTGAAAATACTGATGCAAACATGGGCAGCCTTCTTTAAAGCAGATCTCCTTTAATTATTTCAAATACAAAAAATTGTAAAGTAGATTGAATAAAAGGGGGGGGGGGAGAATATTTTACAAGACAGGAAAAAGGGCAGTCTAAAATGGAACAAAAGAATAAAATTATGTACACATTTTGCTCTGTAACTTGAACTGCTGCTTTAATCTGAAGTCAGATGTAGCCCAGGCATTGTGTGCCAGTGGGCTACTGCCCCTGCCTGCTGAACACTATACAGGTTAAGGGGGCTGGGTTCTGATCTGATGGCAGTTGTGTGTGTGTGTGTGTGTGGGGGGGGGATTCTTCCCCCTGGGATGCTGTACCTACCCACCTCCACATCCAGTCACCCCACACATAGAATACCACTCTATTTAGCAATACTGTAAAACACATATAATTGGAGACTAGCTAATAACATGCTCTCGACCACTTTTAACATCAACAACCATAAACCTTTTATTTGGGGGAAAGGGAAATGAGATAGCAGAGAATAGGTGCAATTTCGAGATGCAACAGTTTCGACAATAATACCCAGCCCCCAAACATCTTAACCCTCCTTCCCACTGGTACCAGTGCCCCCCTAAGTCTGTTTGGGTACCCAGACTGGTGCAGGCCTGTACGTTGCCGCTGATTGGCCAGCATTGGGGCCCTTGAAACACTGTCAGAGCTTGTAGGAGTTAAACAGCTTCACACGTGCAGACAACTTTAAACCAGACCCTTTAGTCAGGGCAAGTCCTGGGTTACTCACGGTTCTGTAGGCACTGAATCTTGGGGTCTGCGCAGTGGGTCTGAGGGAAGAAACAATGGCGCCATGGGGCAGCAGAGCAAATGGACAACAGAAAAGGCTGGATGAAATAGCCAGTTCTGGCAGCTTTCCACTTTTTGACTTGCTTGCAGAGTTTAGCAGCTTGTCACTTTCAACCTGTAGGCAGGCTGGAGAATGGGAGCCCAACACAAGGCTTCTTGGTCCACAAGGGAGTCCAGACCCAGGAGTGATCCTGTTGTCTGGCTCTCCAAATGGGTCCAGAGTGCCCTAGCACTCAGGCATGCACCCATGACTCCCTGCAACCCAATCCATCCCACTCGATAAGAATTAGCAATTCCCCGACCTGCCTCCATGTTGTGGCTGCGCAAATTGCAGTCTCTGTCTGTTGCCTGAACTGGGGTTATCAGCTCTGTGGTGCAGCAATGGTTCTCTTGAATTCCACCTTGCCAGTGGCTATTGGCTAGCAGCATGCCGTCTTTGGAGTGGCACGTCCACCTTTACATAGTTGGATTTCTGCAATACAGGCAGGTTCCTGAACACTGGATACCTGCAGACCTTTTCCACAATTTCCTTCCACTTCAGACCAAGTTGCCAACTTCAGACTCTGGCACACCCAGTTCACAACCCCTTTTTAATAATTTCAGGATTCCTCAAACTGCTGCAGGTTCACTGCAAACACTGGTTCTCCAACACAGAAGAAAACCCTTTTCCAAATTCCTCAGGTGTTCAACTCAAAAGCCCTAGGCCAATTTCCAAACTTTCCCAGCACAGAGAATGAGACCTCTTGACTTGAGGAGAGCCCAAGACTGACTGCCCTAAACTGCAAAAATCCCAGCCTCCAATTGGTTGAAACATGCTGTCCTTCATTAAAATGATTAAACATTAGCTCCCTTCGATTATTGATTGGTTATTACATTTGGGCACCTAGAACAAAGTTCACAGCTCTCCAAGCAGTCATTTCAATTGTCTTTGGGCGGCTAAGTCTTTTACTGGCTGGCACTGGGGGTCAAAGTAGCAAAGATGGCTGCTGTTGTACACAGGTCCATACAGTTTATCAGCAGTCCCAACTTTCAGGTTCTTCTGCAGCCAAACAAAGCAGTTTTTATTGATGGTTGCCCCACAGGTCTGTAGCAGCATTTCCCAATTGTCCTCTGGCTGCAGTATTATATTTATAAACTTTCTCCCTTGCCTGTCTCAAGCTCTGATTTACACAGTCCCCAGGAGCAGGAATCAGGCTCATTATTATTCATCTCCAGCCTATTAATATGTAAATTTGCCCCCCATTCCTATGTACTCATAGGCGCTCTTTAAATGAACATTCCTGACACTTTTGGGGTGCCTTCTCCATGTGTCTGACTCCTGACTAACTTATCCATGGGGTCGAGCGCACTGGAGAGGCAATTAAATGGTTGCCACAGCAGCGAGAACATCAGCATGCACTACTGCACATGTGTTAAACCCGCTGCACATTTAAAGCGCAAGGAACATGTGGTTGTCTCGTGACTGGCTCCCCTGGCCCCCAGATGACCAAAAGAACAACACAGGGGCTGGATAGAGACCTAGAGAGGCACTACAGGATATGGGACTGGCGGTGGAGGGCAGTGGGCGGTATGGGCAGCATCCAGGGTAATCAGGTAAGCCCCCACCTGTGGGGGGAAGGGGTTACACAAAAATCTTTGTCCTTTTGATCGCTAACCTGAGGCATGCTGAATACATCACTGATGCAGAGATATAATTTTCTGTTTTTCTGATATCTTCCTGGTGTGCACACACCACCTTCCATCTGCCTTGGCTTCTGGTCTCAGTTCCCTTCTCTGATCACCATTCAAGAAGAACCAAGGTCAGACTGGGCAAGTATAAGTCAGTCAGCCGGACTTCTGTACTGGGCAGGGTGCTGGAGGACATTATTGAAGACTGAATTTTGGAGAACCCGGTTCTTAACCCATCTCAGCATGGCTATATGGTTCCACATCATAATAGCAAGTAGAAAATGGCAAGAGGAAACAACAGTGATGAAAAACAGTGCGGCTGCAAAGGGTGACTGTGAAAACACATGTAACCCCTAGGTGGCATTATCCCAAGGGCTACTACCCCTGCCTGCTTGGCTAGTAGCAGGTTAAGGGGCCTGAGTTCTGAGACGGGTGCCTTCACCCAGAGGTCAGGGTTGGTAGTGGTCAAGCTAACCTGGGCACAGCCCTCCGGGACACTGTAACCCTCCTCTTTCCCCTCTAGTGGCCTGAACACTGTACAATAATCACTTTCACAATACCCCGGTATACCACACAAGTACCCACACTGTTTGCACTTGCCACCAGGGCTGGTTCCTCTGGCTCGACCCTGGGGACCTCCTGTAAAACACGGTTTGAACACAAACTGGAACCACAGTCAGATTATATGCAGAAAAAGTTGGACCTGATTTATTCAGGGGACTTGAACAAGGGAGGGGCAAAATCAGGTTAATTAGCTTAAAGGTTATATCAATCAAGCAGTTATGCATGCGCTTAGAGTCCCCCCACACAGTCCACCTCTGGGTACCCAGGTGGAGAAGTCAGGACTGTTGCCCGTGGTTGCAGCTGGTTGGGGCCCTGTGATGGAAAATACAACATGCACAGTACACAATATTTGTAATCCGGAGCCAGAGGGCTCAGTTCGTAAAGGAAATGAAACAAGAATATCAGATGACACACTCAGATTAAGCTGTTGTTGCAGAGAGCTACCCTGGTATTTACTCACGATACCCAAGGCTGGACACAGGTTGGACGAAAATCGAGACTGCAAGTGGTTGATCTGGAATGCCAGGAGAAGCAGGGCCCATACGAGTCACACAGGCGTCATTCCTGTTCAAGCATGGAGCAGGAGGCTGATCCCCAGGCAGGTCTCTCGTCGATGGCTTCTCTGTGCAGCGGGTAGTCTGGCTGGGCCAGTTTGGCAAGGCCCAGACCGCATGGAGACAAATTCGGATGTAGTCCGTTTTGGGCTGGATACAGCTTCCAGCAAGCAGAACACAGTTCACACAGTGGGGAACTAACTCACAATCCACTAGCAGCTCATAGCACATTTACATGTACGGGAATTCTACTGTACCAGGCAAAGCGCTTCTCGGTCACAATCGCAAAGTCTCTGCACACCACAGCTTAGGGGTAGCTGGAACTCCTGACAGGCCGATCGCATTCAGCAAAATCTTTGGTCGTCTTCAGGTTGAGCCTGGCCCACTTCAGTAGCTTACTTTAGTCACACAAACTTGGATTTAGTCCAAAATAATTCTCTTCTCTCCCTCTCAGGAGCAACAGGCAGACATGCAAGCCAAACTCAGCCCTTTCACAGTTTTCCCATGCGAATCCACTCAGGACTGCAGGTCAGAATCACTTCAGCTCCTTTCATTTCACTTCCCAGCTCAGAACTAACTGAAAACTGCAAACAGCCCGGGACTTCCCCAAGATCCAAAAGATTTGGTTGGATGATTTGGCTGTCAATCAAAGCAAGAGCTCCCCCTTCAGTTGCAAAAAAGACACAAAAAAGCTCCAAACTAAAGTTCCTACAGATTTTGAATTCAGACAGCTCCTATAGTCCGGCTACATTTTAGGTCCCACCAGTACTGTTTGGTCCAATTTGCAGTCCAGGACCAAGATAGTGGAGACAAACAAAACAATCCTTGTTACAAAGAAAGCAGGTTAGACAAACTACATTATCATTATCAGTATAAATGATTTTCAGCAAATAGTTACATCTTTCAACAGAGCTGCCTCTCAGATTACTCATGCTGCAATCAAGCAGCTGTTAGAGACAGTACACAGAGGCTATACAGGCTCTGGTAATCACATTTAAACTGCTAAAATGCAGGACACCAGCCTGGCAGTGAGCATTTAGGCAAGCTCAAGGAAGACTTTTTGGAAACCTCCATTTGCAGTGGGATTACACCCAGCAATCGCCCAAACACACCGATAGTGGCAGAGTGACTTTCTGTGGGGGCGTTGCCCTCCACACACCCCTTTTTACAGGGGGCTTAGCTCCCAACACCCCCCCTTACTAAATATAACAAACTTCAGGGGAGAGGGACAGAACTCTGGGAAGGGGAAAATTCATAGGTTGGCATTTTTGGGCGATCGCTGTGTTTTCACAGTCGCCCTTTGCAGCCGTGCTGTTTTTCATTGCCGTTTTTTTCCTCTTGCCATCTTCACGGGACACCTGACTATATCAGAGGCAGATTATGCCAAACCAACCTGTTCTTTGAGGGGGGTACCACGGAGGTGTACAGGGGCAGGACCATGAACATAGTCTGTCTGGACTACAGCATGACCTGTGATTCTGTGGCGCATGACAAGCTTCTAGGTAGAATAAACCAGTGCTGTATACATGATGCAATTACAAGGTGGATTGCTAACTGGCTTGGAAGCAGAGGGTGGTGAACTCAGTGGCATCCCTCAGGGACTGCTGTTGAAGTCACTGCTGTTCAAGATCTTCATCAACATTCTGGTAGCTTGGGTCTTCAGCAAGATGACACTAAGTAAGCCAGGGAAGTAGACTCCCTTGAGGATGGGGACAACCTTCAGGGGTGCCTGAACAAGCTGAGTGATCAGTCTGATTCCTGGAACCTCACATTTAATTTAGCCAAAAGCAAGGTGCTATACTTGGGGATGAAAAACAGAGGTGGGACCTACATCATGTGGGGGTTCTCTTGCCGCAGTTGAGGATCACTAAAGGTCCAGCCTGACATCATCCTGTACAAAACTGTCTTGATGTTTCTTCTCTGTAATCCCACCCACCACCTGCTACAGAGTCCACTGTCAACATGTCTGATGATTGACCAGCTGAAAGGAAAGGCAGGACACTTTGGGGCCACCCATGCTGTCCAAGCCTGTTCTGAATCCAGCTGCTGGAGGTGGTAGTACAACATGCCAGGCTGAAGTATCCCCTTGGAGTTGGAGGGGGCTACCTCTGCAGTGACCATTTGACTCCACCAGCCTAGGGATGGTAGTCAGGCTCACAACATGAACCTGAATCTCATGTGGTGCTGCAACATGCTACCACCACTGACAGTGGGCTGGGCAGAGATGACAAACTGTTCATTAAATTTCAGCCAAGTTTGCAGTTGCTCAATACGCTTCTTGCTGCACATATAGGATGACAGTGTGGTGTAATGGCTAGAACATGGAACACTGAAAGAAGGGATCACAGATTCAAATTCCATCTTAGCCACGCCTCATTCTGCGACCTTGAGCTAATCACATGAATTATATATTACTAGGCTATGTTATGTAACTTGATCTTTCAGTTCTTCATTCCTCCCAGATGTAACATTGGGTATAACCAGGCACCACTGAAAGCAAGAAGTTGCATCTCATTTGGGCTGTTTTGTGTAAATTGTAAAAAAGGAAAAAAACAACTTTTTTTTGTTTACTTTTCCCATCTCCTCACGTAAAATGATTAGCTCTTCCTTTGGCTGCTGGGTGATTTGTCTTCAGACTCTTGGGGACCACCACCCCTACACTTCCACGAGATGTCCCCTCTCCAGAAGAGTGGGCAGTTCCCCTTGAACAGCTGCCCAAGACCAAATATAATTGGGGTTGGGGGGAAGAGGCAGGGCTCCTAAGGAATCGGTGCATTTCAACTAGGGTAGGGGTGAGGTGGTGTTCTTCATCAAGACCACTTCCTATATTTGTCTCCCCCCCACCCTACCCCATTCCATTGCATTCAGAAGTCCCAACCACCCCAGCAACCCCCGTCACACTAGGTCTATACTGACACCTCTGAAAGCTCTGGTAGGGTCTGCTACAGTAGCGGATGACACCCACTGGGAGGAGGAGATGCAGAACATCCTGTGGGATACTTAATCCCACCTCTCTTGGCTTGCAACAGAGTTCCAGGCTTCAGAGCTGAACCTGATTCAACCACATGGCAAGCAGTAGCCCAGCCACAGTGTATTGGCCCAGCTTTATGCAAGATGGTTAAACAGCCTTTAAATACTTACTTTAGAGAGGGTTGCACTTTTTCAACTGGGATGAGATACTGGAGTTAGAGTACAATTTATGTTTGATTCATAAGGTGGCAGCCAGTTAGAACACAGGATCTGAGCACAGTTTTTCCACTTTCAAGGCATGTGGTGATGGGTTGATAACTACTACTGAGGCTGTTCACGCTGACTGATGAGCTTCTCTGTTAATATTATAAATGATCTTCCAGTATTATAAATGATTACCCTCAAAGAAATGCAGTGAATAATGTCAGCCCAATTTAATGTAACTGATTCATTCCTAGCAAGTAACAACCTCTGGCTGGCCCAAAAGATCTCAGAATAATGCTTCTTAATGTCCGTAGTCTGGTATCTATTTTTTTTTTTATTTAGTTTTTGTTGACCGGGTAAGTGCACTAGACAAATCCTGCCTATTTTCAGGCATGACCCGGGGGGAGGGGGATACAGATAAATGCCAACTGACCTTGAATCAGATTAAGCTGTTGGTGGTATTTTTGGTGAATGAGGGAAGTTTGGCCAGGACACTGGGGAAATTCCCCTTCTCTTTTCGATAAGTGCCATGGGATCTTTAACATCCACCTGAACTACCACCAATCTAGGCAGATGGGACCTCGGTTTAACGTCTCTTCCAAAAGACGGCATCTCAGAAGTGCAGCACCCCTCATTGCTGCACTACAGTATCAGTACTGGGATATTAACCCAAGTGCCAGATGTGGGAACTGACCCCACAGCCCTCTGATCTCCCAGCCTCAGAGGCAAGTGTGCTACCTACTGAGCCACTGGCACTGCAATGTTGGCACTCTATGTTGAGGCTGTGTTCTCTGAGCACAACCCTCACATCTTAACTGTTACTGAGCTGTTTAAAACAGTACATCAGTAAATCCAAAACTGAGTTACCAAATTATACAATTCATCATAAAGAAAGAATCAATAAAAAAGGGACACACTAATCTACATCAAATTGGCTCTGGATGCCGAGATTGGCACCCCATAATATGCAACCACTACTAATTGCGAATGGCTGTTAATACAATTGAACTTCGATGTCAAAAAATAAATTTCTGTTGGTTTCACAATCCATCTAATGTCAAAATGGAGTGTCTCAAGGATGTAGTGTGACTAGTAGTACCCTAGGCTGTACTGATGTAATAATAATGGGAGATTTTAACCTAACTGGCTAAGTAACACTGCCGCGTATAGAGACATCTTGGATGACAATAACCTTAAGCAATTCCTCACTGCGCAGATTAAACAGCAGATCAGCGAATCACAACCTCGTTGATGAGTTATTGGCCAGCAACACTGACAGACTTTGGTAGCTTGGGCAACTATCTGACTCGATCAGAGACCACTTAGTTTACTGTCTTGGGCACAATGGAACAGTCCACAGCCCAGTCCCAAAATCTGTTATATACCACAGTTGTAAAGGTGTCAATTCCCAAGCATTTTGGCATGATCTGTCATGCAGCTGGTCCTTTCTGGACACAGTACATTAGAAAAACTGCACTTGGGACCTTTATATTACATAGTTCATGAACATACTTGATCGCCATGCCCATGTCACCAGACACATAGTTAAAAAGCTTAACTCTAAATGACTGACCAAAGGCCTCTTAAAATTTTTTTTTATACACATTATTTCTTCACCCCCTTGCCTGAGAAACTCTCTCCAGCAACTGCCTAACCTGCTCGCTACCTTCCGCTGTGGTGACCGCAACAACTCCCTCACTTCGACCAGGCTGCACCCCCGGATCTAAGCCCCCACGGGGAAGGGCTGCCCTATCCTCCCAGGGCACTGTATCTATAGTATGGCGCACCTGTTAGATGGAGGGCCAGGGAGAGTGAGGAGCTCAGCATTGGGAGTGTGGAGCTGGCAGTAGTGTCTTCGCCTATCCTATGGAGGGTTTTTTTTTCCATTTTTCTGTGTTTCCCCCGATGCTCGGTCGTGCAATGGTGTCAATGGCACTAGTGCCGACGCCTGCCGCAGCACCACCCCTCACAATGCATGGCAATGCAAACTCTGCTCCCCCTGGCCTCCACCAGAGGTCGCACTTGTGCGGCGCTTACCCTAAAACCCTCCCTGGGAAGAGAGAGCAGTCCTCTGGATGCTCAATCTCTTCCTTCCCCTCCCGACCCCAGGCGACCCGAGCTCGCTCCTGAACCCGGGTCACCGGCGTAGTGCGAGGTGTGGCATCCAGCGCCTCAGCGCTCAGCACCACTGGGCCAGCTCAGCCTCTTAAAATGAATGAAGGCAAGAGACACTGCCTGGGGTGTCTTTTAGAAATCTAACTTGCACTGTGAGTGGGTTGCATACAGATGCTTGAGGAACAAGTACAGAGGCAAATTAAATATTGGCAGAAGTGGATACCCCAAGATGTAGCAAACAGCTAACCTGAGCAGCCCTAAAAAATTCTGGAATGTGTATATGAACTCCTTATTCAATCCCAGAACAGCCACGACTTCACTGGCGCTTGAAATCAGTGGTGTCAAACATACAGACCCAAAATCAGTTGCAGATTTCTTCAGTGACCACTTTTGCAACTTAGAGAAGTTCAGACACCCTACTAGTGAAGAGGTACAATCACCTGATTTAAGTAAGCCTAACACTGTGACATGTAAGCCTCAGTTTTATTTTAAAAAAGTCAGTCAAGGAAGTCTGCAACCTGCTGAACCACCTAGAAGGAGACAGATAGTCTGGCAGTGATGGCTTAATGCCCATAAAGTTCCAGTACTAAGCTGGCCCGGTGGCACTGAGGGTTGAGGCGCTGGATGCCACACCTTGCGCTATACAGGCGACCCAGGTTCGGGAACAGACTTGGGCCGCTGGGGGTCGGCAGGGGAGGGAAGGGATTGAGCATCCGGAGGACTGCTCTCCCTTCCTGGGGGGGGGATCTGGGCCAAGCACTACTTAGCAGCCCCTGATGGAGATCAGGAGCAGTGCAAGGAACTTGCAGTGCACTGACTAGGGGTGGAGCAGTGGTGGACATCAGCACGTCAGTGCCAGGACGTCATTGCACGACGTGCTCCAGAGGGGAAACTGCAATGCAAAATACCCTGGAGGACCAGAGAGGCAATGAAGGCTCCAGGGACATAGCACATATCCCCAGCACTGGACCATCCCTCCAACGGTCCACCAAGGCCCTCGACCAGGACTGACCCTCTAATCGCAGAAAGGCTGCCAGGTAGGTGGGGTGGGCCTCCCCTGTGGGGTGATCTGGGGGGTTGGAAGGTCCCTGAAAGAGGGTCCTGGAGGAGGGAGGTCTCAGGTAGGTGAGTAGAGGTGATGGTCAGGTGGGTACTTCCAAGAGATGCCCTGGTCCACTAGAGTGAATAAATAGAATGTAAAAAAAAAAAGTTCCAGTATCATAAATTGCTCCACCTATCACCAAAATATTTAACCTATCCTTTGAGACCAAATAATCCCTAATATACTATATGGAAACTGGCTTCTGTAGTACCTCTACAGAAAAAAAGTAAGCAAACTGTCCTGGATAATTATAGACCTGTTTCTATCCTATTGCCCTTGGCTAAAGTTCAGAAAGGATTGTTCATAAGCAACTCGCTTCTTACTTAGAACAGCACAGGTTACTTCTGAAGAACAGCATGGTTTCAGAAAGAACCACAGAACTTGCACAGCATTGTTTATAGTTACAGACACTGTCCATCTTGCCATGGATAAGGGCTTGATGACTGGTGCCCTTTTTGTGGACTGGATCAAAGCCTTCAATTTAGTAGACCATTACCTGGCCTTAAGGAAACTAGAAGATCTGGGGCAAGGGGGCTCAACAGCTATGTGGTTCTCCAACTATTTGCAAAACAGGTCACAGATGGTTAAAGTTGGAAGTTATGTCCAGGGCAAATACTATCACTTTTGGTGTTTCTCAGGTTTCTGTCTTAAGTCCTCTTTTATTTACCGTTTTCATCAGTAGCTTGCCAAAAATCTGCAGAACTGCTAATACACTACTTTATGCAGATGACACAGTCATTTATGTTCATGGGAAGGATATCAGCACAATAAATGATGTTCTTGGGCACAACTTTCATCCCATGCAAAGTTGGTTCATAAATTTAAACTGGCCCTGAAGGTTCCAAAAACAAAACCCATGTTACTTGATTTCTGTCCCGTGGTGTCCAACTAGAAGTGGTTGAGGAGTTCAAATACCTAGTTGTTACTACTGACCCCTTCTCACAGTCAACAATCATGTGACAAATACTATCAAATCTGTATACTAAAAACTTGGGCTACTTTGCCGAATTTCAAGGTATTTGACAGCTGGTGGAAGGATTAGAATCACTGAGTAACTAACATTCTCCCCTAGATCTAATATGGTTCTGTTGTAATGGATGCTGCCCCCAGTGCTGATGGGCAAAAGATTGGATGGATGGATAACATTTTTATTTTTATACAGGATAATACATGTCGTTAGGGAAAAAATTCTGTTTGCAAGACAGTTCTGTGTGAATTACTACAAATAATAAAAATTGCAATCATATCAGTAGTGCACAACACAACTTGTGTACAATTGTCATTCACTATGTAATTAGGGTTGAGTAGGCACTGTAATGTTAAACCTGAAATTTTGCACTTTAATAACTTTGCAAGCGTTCAACAGATTTGCATAAAATGTGGCATGTGCTGTCCCACTGGGAAGATCTCTTGATGTGCCAAGTTTTGTGTTGGTCAGATTGGCAGATTTTGCACTGCGCATTGTGAAAACAGGCTAAAATGCACCTTTTTTGTGGCTGTTTTTTTCCTCATCATGCTGCAGTCAAATTGTTTGGAATTTTGGTCTGCAGTTTTCAGGGTTGAAAGTGCCTGCCACAAAGAACAAGCCAGCATTGGTTTGGTGAAAAAATATTAATCCATTCCAAAGTTATTAAATTTAGAAATGTTGGGTTCTGAGCATGCTCAATTCAGTCTTTTAGATAGCTGCATGGAATGAAAAAGGATTTTGGTCTGACGAAAAGGGATTTTGAGAGCTCACGAAAAAGGATCCTTAGACTCCTTTTTCGTGAGAAAAAATTCCTTTTTCATCAGCCTTCATCTTTTTTTTTTTTTAGCCCAAACAAATTGTCATAACTCTGCCCAGGGATGTCTTCTGCAGACATCCAAGTATGTATCTTATTCATCAGGACGTCCTTTATTGTTGTGTGCCTTTACTTTAATTTTATGTGGCCCCAGAATACTTATTTCTTTGTTTTAGAATCCTTTTTTGTGACTCGCTTCGGTTCCTTTTTCGTGAGGTGTCAAAACCCTTTTTCATCTCATGAAAAAGGATGCCTTTCTTAAATCCTATTTCGTGAGATGACCAAATCTTTTTTCACCAGCAAATTCATTTTTTGTGAGGTGACATAATCCTTTTTCATGATACGAAAAAGGATTAGGACTTCTCCAACCAGATGGCCCTGCGAGTAATTCTTTTTCATGAGATGTCACAATCTTTTTTCGTAATGTAAAAGATAATTTTGACACCTCACGAAAAAGGATTTCGTCTGGCGGAAAAGGAATACTGGCAGGACTGTCTGGTCAGAGAAGTCCAAATCCTTTTTCACATCATGAAAAAGGATTAGGACATGTCACGAAAAAGGAATTTTCTAAAGAAAAAGGATTAGGACATCTCGTGAAAAAGGATGACTTTCTTATATCCTTTTTTATGAGATGATCAAATCCTTTTTCGCTAGCAGATTCCTTTTTCGTGAGATGATATAATCCTTTTTGGTGATGCGAAAAAGTATTAGGACTTCTCTGACCAGATGGCCCTGGCAGTAATCCTTTGTCATGAGATGTCATGATCCTTTTCGTGATGCGAAAAAGGATTTTGACACATCACGGAAAAGGAATTCATCTGGCGAAAATGGATAATTTTGGGCCATAACTTCACCGTCTTTTGGGATTTTGATCCCACATTTTTAACATGGCTGTTTGGGGACCTGTTGGCTGTTATGAACAAAACAACTGTCATTATGTAACTCTTGCCCAAAAGTGATTTTGTGGTCAGTTGGTGAATTCACTTTTCAGGCAGGATTTGTGTAATGACAGTCATATTGTTAATAAGGTGGGGTCCCCAAAAGACCATGTTAAAAATTTTGGGTCAAATAATGGCAAACTTATGACAGTTTGTTGGAATTGCGCAACGCACTCTTGTAACTTTGTCAATTTAAAATATTTTGACCCCAAATTTGGAACATCGAATTTTTATTACCCACAAAATGTATACCACAACTCTCATTTTTCAAGTTCTGGATGAAATTAGTTTTCATACCTGCGATGCAGAAATGGCATTGCAGTTACGCAGAATTACATTTCAGTGGGGATTTGAATTTTTTCACCACTGGGTACATCAGGTGGGGTAATAACATGGCTATGATGACAATTGTATCAGGCCCTGCACCTCCACAGGTAAGTACATATATGCATCTATGGAGGAACGCTCCAATAACTACATACATATATGCTTCTGTGGAGGAATCTGGCCCTGCGCTCTGACAAGCACATTAGGATATGATTACACTATCTCAAAAAGTAAGGAAATAAATTGCAAAAAACTTTGAACCCTAACTGATGCATTAACACAGTTTTTAGAATTTATTTTTCTATATACATCTGTACAGGTAAACTTAGTTGTTCTAGACTATGTTAGCAGTCGCAAATCAGTGGAAAGTAATTGTTCACAGCAGTAACAAATTTATAATGAGACGTAGCTGTACGTATATCAAAAGGAAAAATATTCCAGTCTTCCCAAATCTGGTTTTACACAGACTTAGTTTAATATTATTTATATGAATAGATCTAGTAGACAACACAAATTGGCTGAACTTCTCTGCTGAAAGCTACTCTAGGAACATAATGTTCTGGATTATGAATCAAGAGTTTATGTAAACGTTTTATCCAAGTTTTGTGGTTTCTTGTTGCAAGTGTTGACCACCCTAGTCTTGGCAACATATCGCAATGGTGCATATTGAAACTACACCTGAGCACGTACCTAGCCATTCTATAGTGTATCTTATCTAGTTTATCCAGTAGTTTCTTATTTGTGACCCTATATATTAGATTTCCATACTCTAAGGATAGTAATGTCATCTATTCTTCTAATGTTTTTCGTGCCTATCTGTTTAAACATTTTGAAGTGCATCTGAGGGCTCCTATCTTTTTATTTGTTTAATCTGTTTACTCTAGGAAATCTACTTCTTATCACATCATCCATTTCTCCTAAATCCTCCTACATATTCCTGTCTTATCCTTTACCCTCTTCTTCTGCTTCCCACCCCCCCTTTTTCTCTCCTCATTCACCACAAATGGCACTTATTTTACTTGTCTGTGTATATTATTTCTCTCTCATTGTTTTTTGATTGTACTGTTATTTGTCCAAAATGTATTTGATGGTATTATACCGAACAATGTTTCTCTACGCTGAGTTTGAATGTTTGTGATCTCCCTCCTAACTGTGTTACATATTCCATGTGCTGTGTCACATGTATACTCATGTATTTCAAACTATATTCTACCGGGTCGTGCCTGAAAATAGGCATGCTTATGCCTAGTGCACCCACCCAGTTACCAAAAGCAAATAAATAAATAAATTTGTGTTAAATCAGTGTAGTAATATGTACAGAGCAAGTTAATCCTACATCAAATGTTACTCCTAGGTAACGGTATTCCTTTACCTGTTTGATCTGCTCCTTATTTTTTGTATAGATATGTAGATTGGATTCTCCCTTTATTCCAAAATGCAAAACCTTAGTTGTCTTTGAGTTTATCTGAAGCCTTAACCTACAAAGTTGCCAAATTTGCATCCTCTCAGGGCCTGAGGTCCCATTACTGTACTAACTTTGAACTTCTTGGATGATTACAACCAGAGTACAGAGCAATTAACCTTAGCCAACATCATGTTTAAGATTCTGCACAAAGTGTACCCCAGTGCCTCACCAAGCTGTTTATGTTTGACAACCCATCTTCCCCGTTTCTCTGCAAACAACTTAATAAAAGTACCATTTATGCGCATGGGTATAGGACAGAGTTCATTCAGCTACAAAGCTGTGTCATTCTGGAACACCATTCCATCTTCAACCCCCAAAGCCTTCTCTGCTAAACTGAAAGATTATTTTCAAATGTCTGTTTGTACCTGTTTTGTATAACTTACCATTTTTTTTCTGGTCTGCTATACATGTTTGAATTTTATACTCTTGCACCATGTAAGCAATAAGGCAAGATGAGGTGTGCATTAGATACTTCGAACGCATGGCCAGGAGCATAGTGATAGTGCCTTCAGCCCCTGGTTGTGTATTAGAAGTGTTTAATGCACATCCCCAGAGTGTCTTATTGCACTTATAAAATGGGCTTCTTTTTAAAAAATTACTTTAAAACTGTAACCTGGGCACAGTGTACCAGTGGGCTACTACCACTGCCTTACAGGCCTGACCCAGGCTGAGGTTCCTGGCTCCTAGTTCAGGTGGTAAAGGGAGTTCTTTCCCAATTAATTGTTCAATAAATAGCGTGGTGCCTCCACCCAGCGTTAAAATACAAGTGGGTCTGATATTTCAGCAGTACAGCCCCCTAGGATGCTGTACCAACCCACCTCCCCTTACAGTCACCCCACACATGGATTACGATAAACTAAAACCCATATTTTTGACAACTTGTAATTATTGACTTAAGCTAATAATATGCTCATGAGACATTTTGTAAGAAGGTTAACCAACAATTTATTTACAAGGGGTAGGGCTAAGAACGGGGAAAATGGATGTGGAGGTTAAGCAACCTTTTGAATTGGGATTTTGCAATTGGCAAACCTCAATTAATTACTTTTGCTTTAAACCCAGACATGTTCTCAGTGCTCCGCCTCCCACCAGCACATAATTTAGATAAACACTTTCTGTCTAACTAGCTGTTTGGACCCAATGATCATACCCCAACTGGTACCAGTTCCCCAGTCAGATAGAGTCCTGACAGTCTACCCTTGGGTACCCAGCCCTTTAAGTGTTGCAGGCCAGATGTCTTGCAGCTGGTTGGCCGGCGTTGGCGTTTAAACAACAATTTTTAAATTCAACTTTTTCATTTAGATTGTGACAGCAGCAATTTAGTTAAACTTGAACCCTTGAGCTGAACTGTTAAATTCAGAAGGATGGGGTGGTACCCGAGGACTGGAGGAGGGCAGATGTGATTAAACTTCACAAAAGTGGGAGCAGGGCAGAGGCAGGAAACTACAGACAGGTTAGTTTGACCTCAGTGGTAGGGAAAATGCTGGAATCACATCTGAAGGAAAGAATTGTTGACTACCTAGAGGCCAGTGGGGCACAGGACCCAAGGCAGCATGGATTCACAGCGGGAAGGTCGTGTCAGACAAATCTAATCTAATAGATTTCTTTGACTGGGTGACCAAAGTAGTAGACAAGGGAGGGGCTGTGGATATGACCTTCCTAAATTTTAGCAAGGCATTTGGCATAGTCCCACAAAAAAGATTAATATACAAGTTAGCCAGCCTTGGAGTGGGTCCCAAGGTGGTAGCCTGGATAAAAAATTGGCTGGACAACAGGACGCAAAGGGTAATAGTAAACGGAGTTCACAGTGAAGAAAGGAGCGTAACTAGGGGGGTACCGCAGGGTTCAGTACTGGGACCGGTCCTCTTTAATGTCTTTATAAGTGACATTGGAGAGCACCTGGAAGGAAAAATATGTCTCTTTGCAGATGACACAAAGATCTGCAACAGGGTTGATACACAAGGTGGGGTGGAAAGGATGAAAAGGGACTTGGCAAGGTTGGAGGAATGGTCAAATGTATGGCAGCTCAGATTTAGTGCAAAGAAGTGCAAGGTAATGCACCTGGGAAACAAAAACCCAGGGGAAGAGTACACAATGGGGGGTGAGATACTAACAACAACAAAAATTGAAAGGGACTTGGGAGTAATTATATCAGATGACCTGAAGGTGGGCAAGCAATGTGAGAAGGCAGTAAGGATGGCTGGGGGGATACTGGGATGCATAGGGAGAGGCATCAACAGTAGAAAACAGGAAGTTGTTATCCCTCTGTACAGACAGTTGGTGAGACCCCATCTGGAGTACTGCGTGCAGTTCTGGAGACCCCGTCTTTGCAAAGACATATACAGAGTGGAGGCTGTTCAGAGGAGGGCAACCAAAATGGTGCAGGATCTACACCAGGAGACATATGAAGAGAGACTAAAGCAGCTTAATATGTATACCCTTGAGGAAAGGCGGAAGAGGGGGGACATGATATAAACTTTCAAGTACTGTACCTCAAGGGAATTAACAAAGTCCAAGAGGGTAGCATCTTTCAGAAAAAGTGATGTGCAAGAACAAGGGGGCACAATTTGAAGATGGAGGGGGGGACGGCTCAGAGGTAATGTTATAAAGTATTTTTCATGGAGAGGGTTGTGGATGCATGGAACAGCCTTCCTGAGGAGGTTGTGGACTCAAGAACAGTGGGAGAATTCAAGAATGCATGGGACAGACATAAAGCACGTCTAGTTCGGGGTAGGAGGAAGTAGCTATTGGTTAACTAGAATCTGCAGCTTATGCATCAGGTAGGGAAATGGGCAGACTAGGTGGGCCAAGCGGTCCTTATCTGCAATCAAATCCTATGTTTCTATGGAGGCAACTATCTTCTAGCTTTTGAAATTTGGCAACTATTTACAGTTCTCCAGAGTGCGGGACAATACCTGCTTTACTCACAGTTTTGCAGGCAGTCTCTTTACTTGTGTAGCTGATGGCATTCAGATTGTAGATCTGGGGTGGTCTAAATCAGTAGGCACTTGGATTGCTGAGATGAGCAGCAAGCACTTGCAGCGTGGCCCTCTTTCTTGCTGCAGGCTCTTACAGCTTTGAACATCCAGAAAGTACTCGGCATCTCTGGAAACTGGTCATTTTCTTAAAGGTGAAGGCACAATCTACAACAGACCGGCACCGGGGACCTGGGTGGGCATGCCTCAGCCCCCACATCTAGGCATGACCCCTTAGGGGGAGACACAATGCCACTGCCTAGCAACACTACCAGGCTGATTCCCCAAACTGACCGCAGATAACGGTCACTTTCTTTCAGGTGCTTTAGTCACATTTGGCTGCACATGACATTCAGCCACACTGCCAGCATAGCAGCCATGACCCTCTCACATCAGAACACAGTCTCTGTGTTTCCCACTGAATGGTAGCAGAAAACACTCCCTCAAATTTAGGCTTTAAACATAAGAAAGGGGCACATCTTCTCATCCCCAAGGCCTAGGCTGGCACAGAAGAATGAATCTTCTCACTTACAAGTTCTGATTTGGATAGAAGGACAGATCTCCTCACTTTACAGGTGCAAACTTAAACAGACAAGCAAATCCTTTTCACTTCAGGTTCCATCCATGGAACACATCTAGCAGGCTTCCCTTGGCTCTCTGGCTGTGCAAGCCTCCAAGGAGGCCTCCATACTTCAGGCATCCCGAGCCAGTTTCCCTTCCCTTGGGGAAACTCCCAGCCGATGACCTTAACACTGATCAGCAGATGACACTTTCATTCTGTAGACACTCCTTCCATCCCTTGGAAGGCTACACAATGCAACATAGAGCACCTCCTGGACACATGGCAATGCTAGCCCCATAGTTAGACCTTCTTCTTCCTTGAAGATCACAGCACAGATTCCTGTCCCTTAGGGCAGCTCTCATGCATCTTTCATGCTTCTGGTGCAGCAGATCAAGTGTCCCATTCTGGACAATTTCTTGTAGACATTGAAGGCAAACTCAGGTTCCCTGGAGCTGGTGGCTGGCAAGTCCCCAGGCAGGCCTTCCCCATTCTTTTGCAGTAACATCTTGTAGCATGGGGCTTGAGCCCTCCTCCCTCTTCCCTATTGGTTGTTTGGGCACTAAAAATTGTCCCTTCTTTTTCCCACATAAGTCTTTTTTACAGTCCCAGGGGTCCCTTTGTACAATCCTGGTTTTCCAGTTGGCTGAGGAAGGGTTCAAAGGCAACACATATGGCTGCTTAAGAAAACTGTGTTTGCAGTTCTAATTTCAAATGTCTCTTGCAGCCAGTCTATATTCTTTCACTTAAGAAAAGTTCCAGAGACCATTAGCAACCTTCTGCCCTGTCTCCTAATTGTAAAAATACAAATATAAACACTGTTCTCTGCCTGTCACTGCTGCTGATCTGCACAGTCCCCAGGCAGCAGGCAGGGAGATCATTAATATTCATAAGTTCCATTAATATTTATGAGGCAGGTTCACTAGCACTCAATGGCACTTTTAAAATAAAACATTTTGAGGGTCCTCTTGCTCCTCCGTAGTGTCTCCGGACCTTGATTAACTAATTTTGGGATATGGGAGGACGGGGGAGCTTCCGTTGTGCCACAGCAGCTGTTTTAAAATAGATGCGTGCTGTCATACATGTGCGGATGGCCAGTTTGCACACTCACAGTGTGGCTGAAGGGTGGTTCCATGGCTTTGCTCCTCTGGCCCCTCTCTTGAAGAAAACACATTACTGGGGCCAGATGGAGACTCAGGAAGGGGCACCATAGACTCAGGATTGGCGGCGGTGTGCAAACGGGGATAGTGGGAAGTGGCTAGGTAAGCCTCACCGTGGGGGGGTTACACAACTTTATCTAAACATTTTAAATAAGAAAAAAAACAGATATAATGTAGTTAGCTGAATTATAGAAAAAATAGTCCTTCTGCCAGTTCAGATTTTATTTTGTTTTGGACATTTCTCTTTTCATGGTAGCCACACTTAGTTTCTTTACCCCCACCACAACTCAGTTCTTTGTGGAGGGAGTGGCCCGGGCTTGAGACTGCATTTTTTTTTTTTTTTACAGTTAAACTTTTTATTGAAATTTTCAGTGGATACAGAAGCAAATTCAGCTGAGGTAGAAGGCATTTATATAGATACATAGAAACTGTTGGCAGATAAGGACCTCCAGGCCTATCTAGTCTGCCCCTTTACACAATAGGGGTGAAGTGATGTGGTATCATATAAAATTCCCTGGCATAACCACAGCGTGATGAGATCATGATGTGTACACCATGAAAATATCAACCACAGTGTACATGTCATCACCGGTTATCAACACAGTGTACCCGTCACTTCAACCCCTCCACCCCCAAAAAGAGATATAAAAACCGGAGCCTACTGTTGTATACGACGGACCACGCAATGTCGATTGTGTGATACCTATGTATCACAACTTGTGGACAGTGACCTTTGAAACCTCACTCGTAGTTACGCTATGCTCCGTCACTCAGCAGAGGTCACTGTCCACTCGTTGTGATATAAATGGTATCACATACCGGGCCATGGCATATCTCCTTATTATACTACCTGCGTGAGTGGCCTGTAATCCTACATGGACACCTGCTATAGCTACTCCTTCCCATCTCTAAGATTCCCTATATTTCCATTGTAACATCATATAAAGCATAATAGAGGTCCATTTGTCCATATATCATTCATATATAATCGGACAGTAGTTTAAAATGAATATACATTAGGTGTGATATAGTCATAAGGATACATTATATCACATTACTTATGCATTAAAATAAAGATATAATGACCTGTAGAGTAGATAGCTCATGAAAAATCTATAAGGTGCCACTTGGGTATAGCTGTATATAGTTCTGAATAATCAGCTTCCTACTGTGTGAAAACCTGAGTGCTATAAAGTGTTGCAAGGGACAAAATGTAAATACAGGAGTTAAGATAAGGAAGTGGTACCAGGGCAAGCATTGAAGATAACCAGTAGGTGATAGTACTAATCAGGTTAGGTGGTATTGCTGAGGCATGTATCTTAACCAATGCCCTGTCTGGGAAATGAGAAGGGAAGAGAGGTTTGAGTAAGAATCACAGAGGCATATGAGCACAGGTAAGAGCAGAGAGGGTCCCAAATGGAGGTGTGACAATGCATAGTATTGTTTATGAGGTGTGGTAGATAGTCATAAGTAGCATGCTGAGTAAACTGTTAAAAAATCATCTGTTGGAGGTATAATGTGAGTACACCAGTTGTGTAAGAGTAGAGGTTTAGCCACAACACTTGTCTGTATTATTAAGTCAGATTGTTTCTTATTGAGAAGGGCAATGCCTATATCTGAGCCAATAAGAAAAAGACCTGGAGAAGGGGGAATTGGCTTTTTCAGTATGCTAATTAATAACTTTTTTTTATTTCATACCAGTCCTTTTTAATGGTGAGACAATTCCATAAGAGATGGTAGAGAGCTCCATTGGTTGGTTGCATCTCCAGCAATGGTTAGACGGTATAACATGAGCTGCATAGAGCACTACTTGGTGTACGGTACCAGCAATGTTAAATTTTATTTTGGATAAGCCAACTCCTAGGGTCCTTAATTGGGTTGCGAGCAGTTTTCCAGCACTTTAACTATTCTTCTATAGTAATATTTATGCTTAGGATATTTGACCAGTATTACCTAGCTTGGACTGTTTGTGGTCTCCGATCTGTGAGTATACAGTATTAGGCCAGCTTTACTGGATTCCATAATCATAAGTAGGGGTATGAAACAATAGCTTTTGCCAATTAGTCTTGCCTGTAAGGATGGAAGATTTCAGCTGGGATGTATACTGACTGTAGTGGACATCTACTTTTTAGAAGTGAGCCACCATGACAAGGGATGTTTTTGATAGGGAATGGGGAAGTTCTGTAGTCTGTTGATAAGAGGGGTCAGGGCACTTTGTAAGATATTTCCAGAATTCTGTACTTTATAGACAGTATCGGAACTGCAGTCCTTGAAATGAATCCAGGATGGTAGACTGTAGGGAAAGTAGATCAGAGAGGTTATTAATACCTTTCCTTTTCCAAGTGTCCCATCTTATAGGAGCCCCACCTACTCAGATGTCAGGATTACCCCAAAGTGGAATGAGAGCTGGGTGAGCCAGGTTTAGTCTCAACCATTCATTTAGCTGATTCCAGGTTTGAAAAGAGAAACTAATGGTGAGAGTTACATTTTTAGAAGGTTTTGTGTCCATGAAGAGGTAGGCCAAGGGATGTGTCATTCCTAGTAGGCTAGATTGTATAGAGGTCCTTAGTGGAGTTGTAGGGCCTACACTGCTAAGCCATTTAGTAGTTTGAGCTACTCTGAAGGTCCAGTAGTATCCTTTAAACCAGGGTAGGGCCAGCCTCCCCTGTGCCACTGAGTACGTAGCTTAGTCCTACTGTAACTGGGTTTTTGTCTTTCCCATAAGAAGTGACCTATCATGTTATCTATCTGATCAAACTGTTTGTGAGGAATTGGTATAGACATATGAGATATTAGGTGGAACAGCTTTGGGGCAGTTATCATTTTTATTGCTTCGGTCTTGCCTACCATTGTTCACTATGTTATGAAGGTGCAAAGTAGGCCGAGGCCCAAAATGTTGCTCCCATTAAAACAAGATGTAATAATCTAGACTTCCCCCACTATTAAAGTATTTGTCTAAGTTTAATTTAAATTGGTCTTTACTTGGACTGGATATTACATCCAAGGGTAGTTTATTCCATAAATTAGCTACTCTTTGTGTATCAAAATATTTTTGTTTATTTGTATGAAATCTTCCTAGCTTAATTTGAAGTGGATAACCACGGGTTTCATGTCTATCATTTTTATATTCTATGTTTAATTCAGTCATAAGTAATGGATCATTTAAGATATAATATAATAAGAAGTCCCCTCTGTCTCAACTCTGAACTATGCAGTCCTAAGTGTGCTAATCTGTCTTTATAACTAAGATCCTTTAAAGCTGAAAATGGCTTGGTGTAATGTCTTTGTACTTTTTCTATTTTGTTGATTTCTGTTTTGGTAGACGGACACCATATCTGCCTACTGTAATCCATTATCAGCCTAACATAGGACTGATATAGCGGCAGAAGAATCTCGGTCTTTCTACTCTTAATGTTTCTTTTTATTGCTAACATTGTTCTAGTTGCTTTGGAAATGACCGAACCACATTGTTCCTTAAAATCAAAGTTACGGTCAATTAATATACCTAGATCTTTCTTGGATTTTCTATGGGGGAGAGCCTAATTTTTTTTAGAGTATAAGTGTGCAGAGCATTACGATTTCCCAGATGTATAACACAGCTCTTGTCTGTATTCAATTTCATCCCTCAAGTGTCAGTCCATTGTACAGTTTTATCTATATCATTTTGTATGTCCTTAATATGGTCATCTGTTCCACATTGGCCACATAATTTGGTATCATCTGTGAATTTAACAACTGTTCTTTTGATGTTATCATCTAGATCAGCTATGAAGAATTGAAATACTAATGGTCCAATCACAGACCCTTGTGGGACTGCACTTGTGACTCTTCCCTCAGAAGAACAATGTCCTCTAATGGAGGCAATCTGAGTTCTATCCTACATTCAGCTGTCTATCCACTCAATAATATGTTGATTAATCCCATATTTAGAAAGTTTTTTTTTTTTTTTATTAACAGCACATTGTGGTACAAAGTCGAAGGCCTTACAAAAATCAAATAATACTATAGCAATTGGTATACCATTATCTAACATTCGATTGTATCATAGAAACATAGCAAATTGGTCATACAGGACTGCCCCTTTCTATAACCATGTTAATTGGGATCAAACAATGGAATCGTTTTTAGATGATCATTTATTCTGTTTCTAATCGGGGAGAACATCAGTGATTGGGAAAATGATGGAATCACTTTTGAAGGAAAGAATTGTTGAGTACCTAGAGGTCAGAGGAGCGCAGGACCCAAGGCAGCATGGATTCACAGTGGGAAGGTCATGTCAGATGAATCTAATAGATTATTTGACTGGGTGACCAAAGTAGTAGATCAAGGAGGGGCTATAGACATGGCCTACCTAGACTTTAGCAAGGCATTTAGCACAGTCCCACACAAAAGATTAATATACAAGTTGGCCAGCCTGTGAGTGGGTCCTAAGATGGTAGCCTGGGTAAAGAATTGGCTGGAGAACAGGACACAGAGGGTAACAGTAAACGGAGTCCACTCTGAAGAAAGGGGGGTTATTAGTGGGGTACCGCAGGGTTCAGTACTAGGACCGGTCCTCTTTAATGTCTTTATAAGCAACATTGCAGAAGGACTAGAAGGAAAAGTATGTCTCTTTGCAGGGTTTTATTTAACTCTAAAAACTGATTAGCGTTTTGCTCATAAAAGTTCATAAAAGTTGTGAAAATGCATAGCACTTGCCTCACTGTGTTTATCAAACATAACACTTCTAGAAAACCTATATAAATACTTTCTGTACAGTTAGTATTGTTCCAAGAAAAAAAACTGCTAATCAGTTATTTAAAACCCTGCTTTGCAGACGACACAAAGATCTGCAACAGAGTTAATACTCAAGGTGGGGTGGAAAGGATGAGAAGGGACGTGGCAAAGTTGGAGGAATGGTCAAATGTATGGCAGCTTAGATTCAATGCTAAGGATTGCAAAGTAATGCACCTGGGAAACAAAAACCCAGGGGAAGAGTACACAATGTGGGGTGAGATACTAACAACAAATTTTACAGTTACATAAATTCACTAAAGAGAGGAAATGGTGAACTATCATTAATTACCAAAAGTAATGAGTCTATTACAGATCTGCTCAAAATTGCTAAAATCTTTAATAATTATTTCTGTTCTGTTTTCTCAAGCCAAATACAACAAACTAAACAAACTACTAACAAACGATAGGGGAACATATCTTCACAAAAGAAGAAATCTTGTGTCAAATTAAAACATTAAAAGATAATAGTGCCCCTGGCAGTGATAGCATCACACCTATAATGTTAAAGCTTATGAAAGATAAAATCTGGATACCTCTGAAATTGTTATATGACAAATCCCTGAATTATAATGAACTACCAAAAGATTGGAAGACATCAAGAGTCAATCCAATATTCAAGAAGGGGAATAAATCAATGGTATGAAACTATAGGCCGATAAGCCTTACCTCTATCCCTTGTAAGATCCTCGAGTCATAGAAACACAGAAACACAGAATTTGACAGCAGATAAGGACCCACATGGCCCACCCAGTCTGCCCATTTCCCTGCATATTGGATAAGCTGCAGGTCCTAGTTAACCAACAGCCTACTTCTTCCTACCACCCCCCACCAGAATTGCCTTATGTCTGTCCCATGCATTCTTGAATTCTCCCACTATTTTTGACCACACAACCTCCTTAGGAAGGCCGTTCCATGCATCCACCACCCTCTCTGTGAAAATATACCTCCTCACATTGCCTCTGAACTGTTCCCCCTCTACCTTCAAATTGTGCCTCCTTGTTCTTGCACACCTCTTTTTCTGAAAGATGCTACCCTCTTAGACTTTGTTGATTCCTTTGAGGTACTTGAAAGTTTCTATCATGTCCCCCCCCTCTCCCTCTGCTCCTTGAGGCTATACACATTAAGATCCTTAAGTCTCTCTTGATATGTCTTCTGGTGCAGACCCTGCACCATTTTAATTGCCCTCCTCTGAACTGCCTCCATCCTGTCTATGTCCTTGTGGAGATGGGGTCTCAACAACTGTCTGTACAGAGGGATAACAACTTCCTGTTTTCTACTGGTGATGCCTCATCCTATATATCCCAGTATCCCACAGCCTTCCTTACTGCCTTCTCACATTGCTTGCCTTTAGGTCATCTGATATGACTACCGCCCGGTCCCTTTCCATTTTTGTTGTTGTTAATACCTCCCCCCCCCCACCACCACCATCGTGTACTCTTCTCCTAGGTTTTTGTTTCCCTGGTGCACTACTTTGCACTTCTTTGCATTGAATCTAAGCTGCCATAGTTTTGACCATTCCTCCAACCTTGCCAAGTCCCTTCTCATCCTTTCCACCCCCCCTTGTGTATCAGCCTTGTTGCAGATCTTTGTGTCATCTGCAAAGAGGTATGCTTTTCCTTCCAGTCCCTCTGCAATGTCACTTATAAAGACATTAAATAGGACTGGACCCAGTACTGAACCCTGTGGTACCCTGCTTGTAACCTCCCTTTCTTCAGAGTGGACTCAATTTACTATTACCCTCTGTGTTCTGTTCAGCCAATGTTTTACCAAGGTTACCACCCTGGGACCCTCTCCCAGGCTGGCTAATTTGTTTATTAATCTTTTGTGTGGGACTGTGTCAGATGTCTTGCTAAAGTCTAGGTAGGCCATGTCCACCGCCCCTCCATGGTCTACTGCTTTGGTCACCCAGTCAAAGAAATCTATTAGATTCGTCTAACATGACCTTCCCGCTGTGAATCCATGCTGCCTTGGGTCCTGTGTGCCCCACTGGCCTCTAGGCACTCAACAATTCTTTCTTTCAGAAGTGATTCCATCATTTTCCATACCACTGAGGTCAAGCTAACAGGTCTGTAGTTTCCTGCCTCTGCTTTGCTCCCACTTCTGTGAAGGGGAATCGCATCCGCCCTCCTCCAGTCCTTAGGTACCTTACTAGCCTCCCATGATTTGTTAAAAAGGGTTGTCAGTAGTGTCACTAGTTCTCCCCTTAGTTCTTTTAGAATTCTGGGGTGAGTCCCATCAGGCCCCATTGCTTTGCCCACCTTCAGTTTTAGGAGTTCTTTCAGAACCCTTTCTTTTGTGAAAGGACTGGTATTGACCCCCCCCCCCCATCCAGAATGCTTCTATTGATTGGATTAGGTACCTCACCTTCCTTTTCTTTTGTGAATACTGAACAGAAGTATTCATTTAGTATCCTTGCTTTTTCACTGTCTCTCTTGCCCACCCACCCTCCCATTTATTAAGCCTCACTATCCCTCCCTTGATCTTTCTTCACTCCCTAATGTACCTATAAAAGATTTTATCCTCTTTCTTAACTGAGTTGGCTATCTTCCTCGATTTGGGCCTTTGCTATTCTGACTGCCTTCTCTGCTTCCTTCTGCATTAACGGGTACAGTTATCTGTCCTGCTCCTTCTGTGTTACCTTATACTATCTGAATTCTGTCTTTTTCTCCCTAACCTTCCCCACCACCTCTTTTGAGAACCATAGTGTTTTTTCCTTTTGTTTTGATTTATTTGCCTCACACAAAGGCTTGTTGCCTCTGTGATGGCAGTTTTGATGTTTCCGCCATTGTTTCTCCACCCCTCCTCCTTGCCTGTTTGCTAGTACTTTTCTGAGGCACGCTCCCATTTTGACAAAGTCAGCCCTTCTAAAGTCCAGTACCCTAACTTTTGTATGGCTTGACTCTGCAGCTGTGTTTATTGTGAACCACACTGTTTGGTGGTCACTCTTTCCCAGATGGCTGCCCACTTCTAGATCTGAGATCCTCTCTCCATCCCCATTTGAGAGTACTAGGTCTAAGATTGCTCCCTCCTGAGTGGGTTCCAACACTAGCTGTCTGAGGCATGCCCCCTGTAGGGCATCGAGAATGACCCTGCTCTTGGATGTGGCTGCAGCAAAGGTGCTCCAGCTACCATCTGGCATATTCAGGTCCCCCATCAACAATATCTCCCCTTTTTCTGCCATCCTAAGGATGCCTTCTATCATTTCCTTGTCCATTTCCTCCCCCTGAGATGGGGGTCTGTATACAAACCCCATGCGGATTGTGGTGCCATTTCCGGCCTCTAGGGTGACCCACAGTGCCTCCTCTCCTCCCTGTTTACCCTTTAGTTCTGTTGCTTTGATCCCACCCCTTACATAGAGAGCTACTCCTCCTCCTCTTCTACCCTCTCTGTCCCTCCTGTAGATTAGGTACCCTGGTACGCTGACATCCCAGTCATCATTCTCTGTGTACCATGTTTCTGTGACTGCCACGATATCCAGGTGTCCCTCATCCATCAAGGCCACCAATCCAGGGAGCTTGTTACCTAGACTACTGGCATTGGTACTCATTGCCCTCCATTTTTTCCATGGCCCTAACCCTTTTAGCAATCGCTCAGGGCCCAGTTCTCGTCAGGAGCTCAGCTGGCATATGCATGATTTACAAGTTTCTGTTCTGAATAACTTCACTGTGATGCCTCATTGGTGGCATTCACAGTCCCTAGCCTCCCCATTACATATCTGCAGAGCACTGCAAGGTGAACAGAGCTTTGCCAGGCACTGGGTCTCCACTAATAAGCCTGCCTTGGTGTAGCCACATAGTGCATAGTTACCCTGCTTATATGGTACAACTGTGTTATTGGATTCGAGATTCCCAAACTGTGTTTTATTTCTTTCTTTTTCAATAGAGATTTCTATCTTCTTAGTCACCCAGTGACCCCCTTGCCCACTGCCCTGTCCAATCTCATCCCCCACCATCCCCAGGACTTACCTGCTCTGAGATCCCCCACGGCCCATCACCACCCCCATGGTGGGGCCTGGGGGGAGAGGGATATTCACAAGGAGACACACATTCAGACAGGAGCAGAGCCTGGTTAGTAGTGCAGAGCCTGTGGCAGGTTGATGGATCATTCTGCCATTGGGGGTTTGCTACCTTTTGTTTCCTCCCCGGACAGCCAAGCATGCAATGATGCCAGTGCATGTAAAGGCACGTAGTTGCTTTGTGCCTACCTGAGCCTTCCTCCTTATGCCATTCTGATGCCCTGCCAACCTTCCTCAGCTAGGTGGCAGTTGAGGAGTGGGGTGGTCAGACTCCCCCTCCATGAGAGGAGAGAAGACCCTGAGATGCTCAATCATCTCTCCCCCCAGCTGAACCCAGTTTGACCCAGGTCCACCCCCAAAACCTGGCCACTGGTATGGGAGGCAGTACAGCTACCACCAAACCACTAGGCCAGCCCACCAGGCTGTTTTTATAAGTAAATTACAGCACTCGGATGAAAGAAGAAGCTGTATTTTAACTACAGTTGTTATAAATGTTTTAAGTCACATCACAATATTTTGAAATTGGATAAAAGTTTTGCGGGCAAAATAACATAAAAAAATATATAAAGAGACAGAATAGTATAACCCTTTTTTTATTTACTTTCTGCATCTTAAGAGGCATCGGCCAGGATTTTTAGTCAGGGCCCCATTTTCAGAAGGCTAGCGAAGCGCTAAACATCTAAGCACCACATTATGTGAGAACAGCACGGTTGGACGGGTGCCATATTCAGCAGCCCCTGATCCTAACCTGATCTTGTGCGTGTGCATATGTACTACTGCGGCCATGCAAATGAGGGGTCCCCTCCTGCATATAGAGCACAGTGCTACATAAAAGGTTTTGAAAGTGCGTATCAGCTAAAATTGCAATGCTGCTTACCACTTCCAAAAATCCTGCCTTCATTTGAGCACACAATGATGCATATTGTCACCCTACACCTGGTCACCATTCTGATGCCCCCAAGTAGTATAATAAAATGATCCCTGTCATCTAAGGGTTCGCCACCCCTGATCGCAGTTTAAATGGCCACATTTATGATAGTAAAATGATCCCTGGTGTCTAGTTGGTCTCCCCACCCAAAATTGCCACTCAAGTACCATAATAATATGGGTGTAGAAATTAGCTGAAAGAGGGGCAGCAGAGGGTTGAGACTAATGGTGTCAAATCAGAAGAGAGGGAGGCCATGAGTGGGATGCTACAGGGATCCATCCTGAATCCTGTCCTCTTCAATATGTTCATCAGCAGCACTGGAAAAGGAATCTGGAGCAAGCTGTGTCTCTTTGAAGATGACACCAAGCTGATGGGAGGGTAGATAGTGACAAGGGAAGTAGGAAACTGCAGAGTGACATACAAAGAGTAGAGGGGTGGTCTAAGGTTTGGCAGTTGAAATTCAATGCCAAAAAGTGCAAGGTGATGCACCTAGGAAACAAGAACCCCAGGACAGAGTACTGGATAGGAGGGGTAACACTGATCACTACAGCTCAGGAAAGGGATCTAGGAATTATCATTAGTGACTTGCTTAAACAATCAAGCCAGTGCAGCAAGGCCTCTAGTAAGGCAAATAGGGTGCTGGGATGTACTGGAAGGGGTTCTGACAGTAGAAGAAAAGAGATATTACTGCCTCTTTATAGATCGTCGTGAAGCCAAACCTGGAGTACTGTTCCCTCTTCTGGAGTCCTCACCTCAAGATAGATGAGGACAGGCTGGAGACAGTGGAACAAGGAGTGAATGATCAGGGTGATTCAGAGCCGGCAGGACAGATCTTATGAGGATCTGTTCAAGGTACTGAACATGTATTCGCTGGAGACCAGATAAGAGAGGAGTGATATGATAGAGACCTTCAAGTTTTTGAAAGGAATAAATAAGGTGAAAGGAGAAGAACTACTTAGCATGAGTAACAGTTCAAGGACACGGGGGCATGAGTGGAAACTAATGGGAGGGAGGTTTTTGTTAACCTGGTAGGTACACTAGACAGAAAACTGTCTGTTTTCAGGTACGACCCTGAAGAGTACAAAAATTGCAATACATAACATAGCATATTACAGTGTAAGAAACAGATAAGACTTACAGGGTATAACATTCAAGAGTAAGTAAGCGAATGTACACCAAGTATATAAATGGGGACATATATGTGAAGAGTAGTAAATACAGTATCAGCGATTGACACAAGTACATTAAATACAACAGCTTGACATCCAAAGATATATATGAAGATATACTGTACACAGCATATTCAGTGATCAAGTGGGGGAGCATTTATATATTGTAGTTGTTAGAAGGTGCTTACGGAAGGTTTTTTTGAAACCCTCATATGTAGTGATAGCATGAATACCAGGTGGAATGTTATTACAGTGCCTAGGGCAATGGGTATTAGAAAGTTTTATTTTACAGAAATGGTGGTAGACACGTGGAGTAGTCTGCCGAACAAGATGGCAGGCACCAAAACCATAAATGGTTTCAAGCATGGCTGTGACAAAGTGAAGGGTATAATGGTTACTCAGGGTGGTAGTAGTAGGGAGGAGAACAGGGGAGTGGATAGTGAAGGTTAGTACCCTGTATAGACAATAGGTCCCAGGGTTTAATAGGGAACTAGGGACAGACTGGATGTACTATTGGTCTTTTTCTGCCATCATTGTCTATGTTTCTATGTTTCCATGATCCCTGGCATCTAGTAGCCCCACCCCAGATAGCAAATCTGAGCCCCTTCCCAATCCCATCCAACCAGATCCCTCCACCCCCTCCCCATTGGTCCCCCACTTACCCAAGATGGCAGCCATCTCCCTGTGACTATGATCAGCACAGCCTCTCAGCTCATTAACTTGATCGGCCGCTGTCTGAGTGATAGGGAGACAGTGTGCGCCTACTGCAGAACATCTGTTTCTATAGAAGGTGTGTGCTCACTCCCTGTCACTCAGACAGTGGTCAGCTGAGGTGGCGAGCAGAGGGGCAGGGCCTGTCACCACTGCAGTGGGGGGGGGGGCTGGCAGCTGGGGTAATTTAAAGGCCACCGTGGGGAGGGAGGTAGAAGGACCCGAGTGGGTGGAATGGGGAGGGGGCTCAGACTTGCAATCAGGGGGTGAACTAGATGTCAGGCATCCTTTTAATATACTGAACAAGAGCATCTGAATGGAGACTGGGGGTGATGGGAATACTAGATGCCAGGGATAATTTTTATATACTAATCAGGGACACCTGAATGCGATTTGGGGGAACTACTAGATGCCAGGAATCATGTAAGCAATAAGACATGATGGGGTGTGTATTGAGCAGATATTACCACACACCCAGGGGCATAGTGATGCACAAGGCTGCGAGCCGAGTTCCTTCAGCCCCTGGGCGTACGGTAATATCTGTTCAATGCACACCCCATCGTGTCTTATTGCGCTTATAAAATGGACTACAGTTTTTCTTACTTTATATAGTAAGTAAAATCATGTTTAATGTAAAAAGAAAAATACATTTGGCTATGCAAATTTATGATAATATAGTCCTTCCGTCTACTAGATAATGATGTCATGTTGTTAGCATCCATGACATCCCCCCCCCTCACTGTTATGCTCTCAAGGAGAAAACCACCATTTTTGTGAGGTTGGGTGGGACAGTAAGTGTTGAGGGTGGTTTTGTTCTTTTTTTTTTTTAAAGCAAGCATACTGTAGGAGCCAATGGACCCTCCAGTTCCTGTGATGGAGTGCAGTTGTTGAGCGGCTGGAACCGGGGACTAGAAGTACTTGCTTCTTGCTGGCATGTTCCCTACCACAAGTGAGCTTCCTACTTGTAGAATATGAAACTGAGGTTAGTGAGCGGTGGCTGCATTCCCTGTCCCACCGTTTACTGGGAGAACGGAGCTGGAAGCACAGTTTGAAGTGTGAGGGGGGAAAAATTATATTTAAAACTGTGGGAGCGTGATGAATAGCAGAGACAGCAAGAGCAAACAGGCAACAGGATTGGGCGGGCCTCGGAGAAACGGCTGGGTAAAGTCAGCAGGTAAGTGTTTTCTTAGGTAAAAAATACATATGTCATTATTTGTAAGGCCTAAGTTTACTTTACAGAGGATTTACGGGGCATGCATTGTGGGTTACAATTATCAGGGCAGAAGCGCGATTTTGAAACGGACAGCAGGAACAGGCATGCTGATTGAGCAGTACCACAATCTAGGCATTTATCAGAAAGTCACAGTGCAGCAGCAGTTACTATCTTAAATTTGAATTTATATGCAAAATGTCTGTCTATGTGCGGTACTATATTGAAAAAGAAATGGTTACTACTGACTTTGAATGTTTCTCTCGTTACTATACGAGAGAAAAAAGTGGCGGCATTTCAAATCTCAGTGTTATAATGGTACACTGATTTTATGTTTCTGCACTGTGGTCCTCGTTTTCAGATCTTCTTTTTACCTGTACATTGAATAGATTTGATGCACACTTAAGAACAAATCAGATGTGAGGAATTAGCCTGTCCATTTTGTAATTTATTATAGTACTCAGGAGCATCTGAATGGCGATCAGGATGTGGGGGCTGGCACTGCTCTGCACAATGTCTCCATGCAGTCATGCACAGAAGCATTGTGTGAAAATGTTAGTGAGCCCATAATGGTATGCAAATGGCCCATTAGCACCTTTCCTGTCCTATGGGCTTATCAGCATACTGAGAGCTGAATATGACTCATGGGTAAAGGTGCTGTCCTATTTGGGGCATGCTATCTCCCTTTGTTCCTCTGAATCTCTGTCCTACTGGAGGCCGTGATAGTGCATAGTCACGTCACAGTGGGCTGTCCCCTGGGGACCAGTGATCACTGTACAGTGTGGTTCAACATTAAGATGGGTGCAGAGGCAAGTCACAAAAAGATGAGAGTCCTGGACTTTAGCAGGTTGGATTTTAAAGAAATGGGAGACTGCCACAGAAGCAGCCTAGCAGGGGAGGATTGTCAGGAAGGGGTAGAGGAAAAGTGTAGAAAATTAAGGGAAGGCAACCAGCATCTGCATGAAGGAAGTGCGCAGAAACAGGAGAAAAAAAGGACCATTATGGTACTTTATTGAAGTGGTCATGAAGATGAAGGAGAAAAGGGCGGCATTCAGGAGGTATGAAGAAACACAGAAGGATGAGGGTAGAGAGGTGTACCAGGTAAAACAGAGGGAAGTAGGTAAGGTAGTGAGGGGAACAAAGTCTCAAACATAAGAAAGAATAGCCAAAGGGGTAGCAAAAGGAGACCAGACTTTCTCCAGGTGGATAAACGAGGAGAGGAAGGCAAGGGGAGGGACTGTGAGGATAAGGAGGATGACAAAGAGAGACTGCACAGAGAAAGATCAGGAAAAAGCAGACATCCCGAACAGATACTTTGGTTCTGTCTTCACAGTGGAGAGAGACAGGGACAGACCACCAAAGAGCAGCAGGAACACTGGAGGGGAAGTGTACACAAGTCCATTTTCAGAGGAAAGAGTACTGAAGGGACTTGCAAATTTGAAAGTGGACAAGATGGATACACCCAAGGGCATTAAGGGAACTTGGCAGGGAGGTGCTTGCTATACTACTCATGGCCTTATTCAACAACTTACAGGACATAGGCGTGGTTCCAGAGGACTGGAGGAGCAGGCATAGTCCGGTTCTATAAGAGTGGCAGCAGGGAGGAGGCTAACAACTATTTTTATTTATTTTATTTTATTTATTTAGGGATTCGGATCATACCTTTGAGCTCAGAGCTCTTTTACAAAGGTTCCACGTCAAACAGTGACAATGACAGCAATAACAAACAGTTTACATGCAATACTCGAATAGTAGGTAGCTAGTATACAGTAAGGATACAATGTCATTCATAGTACCAATGGTGATAGTACAGCGTCAAGAGCATTCAACTAGGGTAAAGGACAGTGTTTATATGTAGCGAAGGAGATAAACAGGTGTGACACCTAGTGTGAGAGTCCAAGGAGGAATCTAGGTGAGGGGGGGGAGACGGGGGGGAGTGGGCAGCCAGAAGAAGTGGCTTTGTCTAGGAGGTTGGGGAGGTTGTGGTAGTATGTTGGTTTTAAGGTTAATCCAGTGGGAGAAAAGGCACAGGGGAGAGGAAGACAGAGGATAGGGCAATAGGGAAGAGTGGGTGTAAAAGGAAGGGAAGGAGAGTGTGGGTGAGTGGGCATTGTGGGTGTTAGAGTCCTAGTGGCAGTCACAAACTGTCCTATAAGAAGGTGTTGCCTTAGGCCATTTTGAATTCAGAGATGCATTGGGAGTTTAGAATGTGCACTGGGTTTCTATTGAGCCATTGGGGGCCCTAAAGCTGAAAGCACGCTGTCCCTGCACAGTTTGGACGGAAAGGTGTTGATAGGGCCCCCTCATCCTGCCTCTGGTGGTATAGCTGGTAGCACTTGGTGTTAGGATGCTAGAAATCCATGGGGCGGTTCTACCCATTAGTGCCTTTTTTCCAAGGAGACATGTTTGGAATATAATCCTGTTCTTTAGTGGCAGCCAATTGGTCTCCTTGTATAAGGAGCAGGTGTGGGTATTTCGATCTGCAGCCATTGTGAGCCTACATGCCTTGTTGAGGGCAATGTGAATCCTTTTTAGTGCAGTGTCTGTTGCTGCGCCATAGACCACCAATCCATAGTCGATGGTAGAAAGGATGGAGCTGGAGACTGAGAGACGGAGGGCCTCTGGAGTGAGATACTTTTTATGCCTATATAGTACACCCAGCTTGGTGTTCACTGCCTTTACCACTGTGTCGATGTGTTGGGTGAAGGTGAGGCAGTCATCAACGGTGACCCCCAGGTACTTGAAGGTCTGAACTTGTTCCAGCAGTTCACTGACTTTATTGGAGATGGTGAGGGGAGGGAGCTTCTTTTTGTGCTGTGGGCTGGCTGTGAGCATCACCTTGGTTTCTTTGTAGTTTAATAGAAGTTTATGGCTACAGAACCAGTCTTCCAGCTTGTAGAAGGATGCCTGCAGCTGGGAGTGGAGGGCAACTATTGATGAACTGCTGGTGAGAAGCACAGCATCATCTGCGTAAAGTATCAGTTTAGTGTCACAGGCTTCAGGAAGATTATTTAGAAAGAGACTGAATAGTAAGGGCCCCAGTATTGACCCCAGTGGGACCCCTAAAGATACCTCGTTGGAGCTAGATACTGAGTGCCCAATTTTTACACGTTGGCTTCTGTGTGTTAGGTAGTCCTTGAACCAGCAGACAGCATTGGTTGCAACCCCCAGGTTCTGTAGTTGAGTCAGGAGGAGAGAGTGATTAACAGTGTTGAAGGCTTTGGTGAGGTCTATGAAGACTGACCCCACCAGCTTTCCTTCATCTAGTGCCTTGTGCAGGTAGTCAGTGTAGTCCAGCAAAGCTGTGGAGGTACTATGATTCTGCCTGAAGCCATGTTGGTTTGGACATAACAGGTTGTATCTGTTGAGGTAATCTGTGAGTTGGGTGGCCACAATCTTTTCCAGGGCTTTAGATAAGGGAGAGAGGATGGATATCGGCCTGTAATTGGCGGTGCATGTCATATCACCATTCTTGTGCACCAGCGTCACGAGAGCCTGTTTCCAGATCCCGGGGAACTGTGCAAGAGCCAGTGATTTGTTAAATAGTTTTGTAACTGGCACGATGATGACATCCATTGTTAGGGATAGGAGTTTCATATCGATTCCATCACTCCCCATTCTGGTCTTGCCTAGTATTTTTTTATGTATTTGTAAGCCTCCTTCACTGACACTTTTTTGAAGTAGAAGACAGGGATTGAGCCCTCTTGAGGCATGCAGTTGGTTTGTTTGGTCTGGTCTGTCTCACTTGAGTCATGGGGAAATTAGTGGAATCCATACTGAAAGAGAAACTGATGGAGTATCTTGAATCCAGTGGGCTGCAAGACCACAGGCAGCACAGATTCACAGGGGGAAGGGAAATAGGTCAGGGGAGGGCAGTGGACATGATTGATCTGGAGTTTAGCTAGGTCTTCGACACTGTGCCACACAGGAGGCTGATAAAGAAACTAAAAAGCCTAGGGGTGGGATCCAAAGTGGTGAATTGGGTTAGCAACTGGTTAACGGATAAGAGACAGAGGGTGGTGGTTAACAGCCCTCACTCACTCTACTGATGGGAGAGTGACCAGTGGAGTACTACAGGGCTCAGTACTGGGACCAGTCCTCTTCAACGTAGGGGACATTGTAGAAAAACTGAAGGGGAAGATGTGCCTTTTTGCAAATGATACCAAAATTTGCAATAGGGTGGACACTCAGGAGGGGGTGGAGAGAATGCACAGGGATCTTGTGAAACTCGAGGAGTGGTCAAAAGCATGGCAGTTAGGTTTAATGCCAAAAAGTGCAAAATCATGCACGTAGAGCATAGGAACCCAAAAACTGACCCTTCCACGCTCTTGCTCGGGGAACATTCTATTGTACACTGATGATGCAGTCATCTTTGCCTCAAGTCGTAACCCTACTGCCCTCCAGGACTCGCTGCAGAAGTCCGTCACTGAAGCCGAGGGCTGGTTCAAGGAACATAGATTGGTGATAAATCTTAAAAAAACAAAAACCATGTTCTTCACTCATCCCCAAAACAAGTCCTGCAACTTCAAACTCCTCATTCACTCTGGGTCCTCATTCCCACTCGAACAAGTTTGCTCCTATAAATACCTAGGGATCCATTTTGACCCTCCTCTCCTTCCATGGACACATCGCTGCCCTAGCCACTGCCACTAATATCCGATTGGGCATCTTACATCGGTATAAACACTGCCTCCCGGAGGCTCCTCGACTCGCAGTCACCTCCTCTATCCTGTCCCTAGTGGACTATGGACTGCCAGTATATGGTGCTGCTGATCAGACCGCACTCCATAAAATTCGCACTACTCTGAATAAGGCCTGCAGGTTAATTACTGGAGCACCTAGGATGACACACACCTGTCTACTGTATGCTAAAGCGCTGGTACTTGATCTCGATGAGCGCCTCAAATATCTTACCTGTACCCTTACAAAAAAGACCCTCCTTGGGCTTTCCCCACCAGGATTGACCACCACCATACGCCGCTCTGTCCCACTAGTTCATACTCGGACCTCTGGGAAAACCTCTCGTTATCCCTAGAGCTAGGACCTCTCACGGCCAAAGAGCCTTCAGCTTTAGGGCCCCCTCCTGGTTCAACACACTGCCCCCCTCCATCTCCGAAGCTCCAACTATATCGTGCTTCAAAACTTCCTTACGTAACCACCTTATTAACACCCGAAGCTGTAACTGCCACTAGTCAAAGCCGTACTCAATACTTATGACAAAGCTATTACTAAGCTGCTAAGGACGACATAACTCTGGTATTGTTTGCATCCATCCTACCTGTACCAGCTTGTTTGTATCTATGTCTTAATTTTACTGTTATACTTATGTGTTGTACTGCTATACTGTGTATTTTGGTTTGTCTTACTGTGACAAGGTACCTTTGTAAATGAGCCTATGGCTCCAAGGTTTTCCAAACTGCTGTTTAAATAAAATAAATAAAATAAATAAAATAGGATGGGGGAGTTATTGACAGTCAATAAACAGGAAAGGGACCTTGGAGTTATTATGTCGGAGGACCTCAAGGTGGCACTGCGACAAAGCAGTGGGTAGGGCTAGTGGAATGCTGGGGTGCAAAGAGAGGGGTATCTCCATCAGGAGGATGGAGTTGTGTTTCCACTGTATCGCTTACTAGTGAGACCCCACCTGGAGTGCTGTGTACAGTTTTGGAGAACAAACCTCAGAAAGAAAATAGACAGGGTGGAGGAAGTCCACAGGAGGGTAACTAAAATGGTGCAGGGTTTGCACGAGAAGCCCTAAGAGGAGAGACTGATGGATCTCAGCATGCACACCCTGGAAGAGAGGAGAGAGAGAGAGTAAGGTGACATAATACAGACCTACAGTGCAAGTACCTCACAGGAGTGAACCGGGTCCAGGGGAGTCTCTTTCAAATGTGAAACGGCACCAGGACCGGGGAATGCAATGAAGCTGGGGAGTCAAGAGAGATGTGAGGAAATATTTCTTCACTAAAAGGGTAGTAGATGCCTGGAACAGATTGCCAGCTGAAGTGGTGGAGGCTAAAACAGTAGGGAGCTTCAAGCATGCATGGCATAGACATAGCAGTATATTAGAAAAGAGGCAGGGAGGTGGGAGGGTCGATGAAGACTAGACAGCATGTGAGTAGGAAGATAAGGCAGGAAACATCTGAGCAGACTAGGCAGGCCAAGCAGTCCTTTTCTGATGACAAATTCTGTTTCTATGTTCATGATCCTGTGCCTACTTTATAAACAGCCTTTACTACAGTAGGCATATGATCATGAACTGTCATTCAGTTGGTGGCTGCTATGGATGTGAGTGGAGGGTCTGTTCCAGTCGCCATCGGGGGGTGCGTACACCATAGGTTTGGGGGCCAGTGGGGACAGCAGTAGTGGTCAGTACTGGGTGAGTGGGTCAGGGTGGGGGCTGGGCATCATACTTATGGGGAAGGGGAGAATCACTGGACATCAAGAATGTGGTATGGAAGAATTACAGCTCTTGCCATGCTGCTAATTGTGGCACATGGAGAGCCCTGGTTTGGACATCAGGCAAGTGCTACAGAGGAATTACTGATCTTACCAAGTGGCTGATCAGGGGCGTCTGGTCCTCTGGACAGCAGGGATAATTTTACTATAATAATTGGGGCTATTTAAACTGGAGTCAGGGGTGGGGAACCCTTAGATGCCAGGGATCATTTTATTATACTACTTGTGGGCATCAGAATGGTAACCAGGGGTGGGGTGACAATGCGCACTACTGTGTGCTCAAATGAGGGCAAGATTTTTGGAAGCAGTAAACAACATTGAAATTTCAGCAGTTAAGCACTTTAAAAACCTTTAAGATAGCACTGTGCTCTGTATCTAGGAGGGGATCCCTCATTTGCATGGCCACAGTAGTACATATGCACATGCACGTGATCAGGTTAGCATCGGACTTCTGAATATGATACCCATCCAGCCGTGCTGTTCCCGCATAAGGTGGTGCTTAGCTGTTCAGTGCTACCTTCTGAAAATGGGTCCCTAACTGACTAAAAATCCTGGCCGATGTCTCTTAAGATGCAGAAAGTAAACAAAAAAGGGTTCTTATTCTGTCTGTTTATATATTTTTGATGTTATTTTGCTTGCAAAACTTTTATCCAATTTCAAAATGTTGTGATGTAACTTAAAACGTTTATAGCAACTAGTTAAAATACAGTTTCTTCTTTCATCCACGTGCTGTCTTTATTTACTTATAAAAACACAGTCTGGTGGGCTGGCCTAGTGGCGTGGTGGTAGCTGTCCTGCCTCCCATGTCAGTGGCCCATTTTGGGGTGGAACTGGGTCACACTGGGGTCAGCTGGGGGGAGAGATGATTGAGCATCTTAGGGACTACTCTCCTCTTAGGGAGTGGGAGTCTGACCACCCCGCTTTTCAACAGTTACCTAGCTGAGGAAAGCTGGCAGGGCAGTGGAGTTCTGTAATGGGGAGGGCTCAGGCAGGCACAAAGTAAGTACATGCCTTTACATGCACTGGCATCATTGCATGCTTAGCTGCCCAGTGGATGAAACCAAAAGTAGAAACTCCCCAGTGACAGAATGATCCACCAACCTGCTGCAGGCTCTGCACTACTAGCTAGGCTCTGCTTCTGTCTGAATATGTGTCTCCTTGTGAATGGCCTTCCCCCTCCTGGCCCCACCATGGGGCTGGTGGGGAGGTCCATGGAGGATCTCAGAGCAGGTGAGTCCTGGGGATGGTGGGTGATGGGGTTAGTCAGCAAGGGGGGGGTCACAGGGTGATGAAGGAGATAAAAATCTCTATGGAAAAAAATAGCCAGCCCAGTGGCACTGGAGGTTGAGCACCTCTTGCCATGCCAGTGACCCGGGTTCGGGAATGAGCCTGGTCCTCCAGGGGTCGGCGGGGGGAGAGAGGATTGTGTGTCTGGAGGACTGCTCTGCTCTCCTCTCTTGGGGGGAGGGAGACTTGTTGTCCCATTCGTTGACTGCCCTCTGGCGGTGGCTGGAGGGCAGTATGGATCGGGAGGCATGTACCGACGTCCTTGCATTGGTAGGGGAGAGGGGACGGGAGAAAAACAGTGAAAAGGAGCCTGGCAGGTTCCATGATGGCCCTGCATCTACGAGGGCTGCCCCTGGTGTCTGAATTGGGTCTCGGGGGGGGGGGAGCCGGAGTAATCCTCCCTGGCCCCGCCGCAGTGGGCAAACCTCAGGGGAATTTCCGGGGGTCAGCAGAGCGGGGACGTGCAGGACCGGAGAGTGAGTTCCTCCATGAGGAGGACCACAGCCACCTGCCAGGGCTCAGGGTGGCCAAAAAAACACATAATAGGAAAAAGAAAGAAATAAAACACAGTTTGAGAAGTTCAGTTCCAATAACACAGACACAGTCATATCCTATAAGCAGAGTGACTATGCACTGTGCAGCTAGACCAGGGTAGGCGTATTAGTGGAGACCCAGTGCCTGGCAAAGTTCTGTCCACCTTGCAGTGCTCCACAGATATGTAATAGGGAGGCTAGGGACTGTGAATGCCACCAGTGAGGCATCACAGTGAAGTCATTCAGAACAGAAACATGCAAATCACATGCATATGCCAGCTGAGCTCTTGACGAGAATTGGGCCCCCTGAGCGATTGCTGCAAAAAAATATATATTTTTGTTTCTTAATCAAGAACTTTTATTAAACAAAACATTAAAATAAAAACAAAAGCTAAATCAAAACAAACTCTATAGAGTACAAACTAGGAAAGCTTTTGGCTTACACTATCACAGTTTCTACAGTGCTTCCCAAGCATTCAGCTCGGTTAAATTGCTGGACTAACAAAGTAATTAATTACATAGAAATCTGATCAAAATTTAACTTAGAAAAATGCATGCAGTCCCCTATGTTTATATGACATGAGAGTGATATGTTAGGAATATCCTAAGGATTAGCTTCCCATACAAATGTGTTTTTACCAGTAACTGAAGGCAGTACTCAATTAAAAGAATAAACGACTGTATATTTAAATTAGTTCTAGAAGTTTCTTGTCACATCACAGTGTTCTGAAATTTGAGTAAAGGTGTGCAAGCAAGACAAAAAGGAAAACCCCCATAAAGAAGTAGAATACGAGATAGCCCTGTTTTGTTTACCTTCTGCTCTGCAGCTTTAGACATCCTCTCACCGGGCCAGCAGTTCCCTGAATGCAACAGGAAATGAGTGCAGAGGCTGGCCATTCCAGGGGCGGGGCTAATTTCAGTATGTAGTGTATTTGTTTCAGTATCTAGTGTATATGGATTTTTCAGTCTGTAGTGTATGTACTTCAATACATAGTGTATGTGTTTCAGTATGTAGTGTATTTGTTTCAGTATATAGTGTATATGGATTTTTTAATTGAAATACATACACTATCTATTTAAATACACTACACACTGAAAAATCTACATACACTAGCTACTGAAACAAATACACTATATTTTGAAACACACACTATATATTGAAATGCATATACTATTGAAATAAATACACTATACACTGAAAATCTGCATACACTATATGCTGAAACAAATGCACTATATATTGAAACACACTACCTATTGAAAAAATCTGCATACTCTATATACTGAAAGAAATACATTACATATTGAAATACATTTCACATGTATTTCAATATGTAATGAATTTCTTTCAGTATATAGAGTATGCAGATTTTTTCAATAGGTAGTGTAAGTGTTTCAATATATAGTGCATTTGTTTCAGCATATAGTGTATGCAGATTTTCAGTGTATAGTGTATTTATTTCAATAGTATATGCATTTCAATATATAGTGTGTGTTTCAATATATAGTGTATTTGTTTCAGTAGCTAGTGTATGTAGATTTTTTCAGTGTGTAGTGTATTTAAATAGATAGTGTATGTATTTCAATATGTAGTGTATTTGCTTCAGTACATAGTATATGCAGATTTTTTCAATATATAGTGTATGTGTTACAATATATAGGGTATTTGTTTTAGTAGATAGTTTATGTGGATTTTTTCAATTTGCAGTGTATGTATCTCAATAGGTAGTATATGTTTCAGTATATAGTGTATGTGGATTTTCAGTACTCAGTATGTGTATTTCAGTAGATGGTGTATGTATTTTACTATATAATGTAAGATTTTCACTCTATAACATGTTTCATTATATGACATGCATTTCAGTATACAGTATATGTATTTCACTATATGATGTATATATTTCAGTAGATAGTGTATGTGGGTCACTACATTGTGTATGCATTTCACTATATAATGTAAATATTTCACTATATGATGTATGTATTTTACTATATAGCCAGAGATTCTGAATTATGTCCCTAATGGCTTGCCATACTATATGGCCATTTGCAAATGGTAGGACTGGGCACCAACTTCTGTCATAGCTATGTGGAAAATGGAACAGTCTTGTATCTGAACCCCATGATGCTTCTGCCATCTGGTCAGACATTAACGTGCTTATTAAGTCAGCTTTCAAACAGCATTTAGAAGAAAGTGCATTATGCATCCAGGAGCTATGCACTAGGAAATTTTTCTCTCCTATTCTATGTTCTCCTTTGTGTTCATACCCTAAAATGTGGCCATAACAGTAGGATGAAAAAGAAATTCAGGAGTCAGATTTAACTTGTATAGGCTGACATACTAGAGCTGCTTACATATGCTGATCCTATGGAGTCAGTCCCACAATTGCACTGAAAAGTGCTTTAAGTTACTGCTGTCTTAAGTAGATAAAAGGGGGGGGGGTGCATGTAAAAGTATTATTCAGTAGAATAGAGAGGAGTATATATGAGGGGAAGTGAGAGAAAGTGAGGGCAAAAATAGTAAAGACAAGCACAGATACAGGATATGCCAAGGTGCCAACCATTAGTGCCAGTACTAGACATCATAATCTGGTGTCAAAATAAATTGACTCCCAGAACTAGCCTAGTCCTTCTTACATTACATATTAGCCATTCATTTTAAGGTCTGTGAGGTGGGACCACACTGCATCAGTAAAGTGCAAGCAAAAAAGCTATGCACCACGCCAAGCACCATACATGCATAAGCAACTGCAAGCAAGGCCAAGCATTTAGGCTTCAGGTTGTCTCAGAGTAAGGGATCATTGCATATCCTCCTGGACAAAGAGAGTAACCTCTCACCAGTACCATGGGACATGATTACAAGTGAACAGACCACTTAAAAGAGGGCTGAGCCTAGGCCATCCCATCGGTGCAGTGGTAACACTACCACTCCTGACACTGGTGACCGGGTTCAGGAATGATCCTGGGTTGTTGGGAGCCAGCTGGAGGAAGGAGGGAGGGGGCAGGAATACGGGGCTGCTCTAGCACCTGTACCAGTACTGCCGCCAGTGGAAGCATGGGCGGTGGTCTCAGGCTCGCTGAGTTGGGAGGGGAAGATGCCATGAGGCACTTGACTGAAGCATGCATCAACACGTTGCCAGTCTGGATGTATGTCCTTCCCACTGGCGCCCTCTGAGGTCAGGAACTGAGAGGAAGAACTGCAGAAATCCTCAGCATCGAGCAGTGTGAAGCCAAGACCCCGGTACGCCAGGACCCAGCAAGGAGTACTGGAGTTATCTTAGTGCACTGGGACCCAGCCGATATTGAGGGGGGGCTATATCCCCCAGACGCCGACCAGGTTTGAAGTGTGGACAGAGGGCTGAGCCCTATAAGCTTTGGAAAAGGAGGAACATAATTCTAGGTTTTAATAAAACGAAACAAAAAAACTAAAAAAAAAAGTTGCCTGTCTCTGTCTCCTTTTTCCGGTGACATTTCGAGTATTGCTATATATTTAGTTTATACCTGTTACACACAACAACTTAGGTGCAGTAAATAAAATGAGCACTAAAGTAATTTATAGTTCGACTTTAAGTTAAACTCGGATGTTAATTTTCTTGTAATAATAACCGTCCAATTCCCAAGAGACAAATACAGTTAGTCTTGTTGCTGAAAAGGAAAATTTTAAATAAACCACCATGACCTTTCAGGTTAACTGGTTGTAGTGTAACCAAACTTTAGAGGCTCAATTACTAGTAAACTGCCTGTAAACTAAAATGGCAGATTTTGCTGGTAAACTGAGGCTGCCCAAATGAAATGGTCTTACCACTAGCCCCACATAATATTCAGGTATCAGGGAGGTGAATGGCGAGTGTGTCTGCAGAGTCTTCGTGCTGTCGCTCTGTTTCAGTGGATGGTTCAGGGGTCATTACCACATGCGGCTGCGAGGCAGTCACTGTTGCAGCCCAGGTTTTTGTCTTCACTCTGGCGAGCTGTGGCTCCGATGACTCTGATTTAGGTTGAGCAGAAATATCCATACTCGAGGGAGAGGCTGCGGATGAGGCCTCCATAAGCAGTGGAGCATATCAGTTGTTAGCAATGTAACCCCCAGGGGGTGCTACCCTTAGGGCTACTACCCCTGCCTGCCTCCCCGGAGACAGGGTAAGGGGCCCAGATCTGTTGGTGGGTGCCTCCACCCAGAGGTCAGGGTTGAGATGGCCTCGGTCACAGCCCTCTGGGTTACTGCAACCCCCCTTTCGTCCCGCTAATGGCTCACACGAGGTACCAGCAGTACTTTCCCCCAGTGCACTTGCCTTCAGACTGGTATCTCTCAGCTCCCTCCAAGAACCCCCTGTAAAGTAGGGTGCAGTTATATCGCAGTCATTATGCAGTAGTTCACCATAAATGCACAAACTAGCCAGGGTGTAGTTGCAGAACAAACAATCTGATTTATTCAAAGGGAAGTAACCAGGAAAAGGGGGAAATCAAGTTGATTGGCTTTTCACTATACGTATCTACCTAGGGCTCTGTGCACAGGCCTGAACCTAACATTTACTGTCCCTGGGTACCCAAGCCCTAATGGCTAGTCCACTGTGGCAGCTGGTTGGGGCCCTGACACAGATAAGCCTTTACAATACTGATAAAAAGTCAGGATGGGAAGGAGGTTCTGCTAGGCAGCCAGCAATAAAATAAAATAACTTGAGACCACTGTTGTAACTTAGCAGGGAGCTACCCTGGTTTAGTACTCACGACTCCAGCAAGCAACAGTTTCTGCACCATGGGCAGGGCTAAGCCTGAGTTTCACCAGCCTCCTCACACATTTATATGGTAAAATCCAGAGGGGTACCACATCAGGCCGCAGCCTCCAAGGCTTATCATGAACTCTCAGCTGTCTAGGGTGCTGCAATGGCAGTTTCAGCTTTTCCGAGGACTGAGCGCGATTCAGCAGATTCTCCAATCCTCCAAACAGGTCAAGCCTGGTGGGTAGCTGGGCTGGCACCAGCCTCCTCTGACCGCACGCAGCCGATTTAATCAGACTCACTCAACGGCAGAAATGGCCCCTCAGGCCGTCACACGCTTCCCGCGCAAACACTTTCCCAGCGCAGAAGCACACAGCTCCTTCCTTCACCTCAGGCACTATGCATCTGCCCCTTCTCAGCATGGGGCTCTTCTTAGAATTCAGGTGCTACCCGTGTCTATTGGCTGGCACGCCTGTCAGTTAATCAATCTTCTCCCCTCAGTGGTGCGAAAAGGCACTATAGCCCATAATGCCTTCTCCTACTTATAAGCAGTTCCTCTATTGGTCAGACAGCATCTCCAGAGTCCCGAAGTACTGATTGGTCCAATTCGGCAGTTCCGGATCAAAATGGAGGAGACAACCGAAACAGTCCTCACTGCAAAGGAAGGCAGGTTAGAACAACTACATTATCATTATTATTTTACGTTATTTGCACCAAATAATCACCCCCCCCCAGCAAAACTCCCTCTGGACCACTAGCGACCCCAGAAGCAAGCTATTTTTCAGCGTCCCTGGAGGGACTCTGGCATGCAACCTACAGCCCCCTTCCCCATTTCAGATAATCACGACTGCAACAGGCAGTCCTTAATGAAACAGTACACGGAGGCTTCAAAAATGCTCCTTGCTACCCATTTAAACGGCTAAAAAAGCAGGAAACTAGCCTGGCAGGGAGCACTTAGGCAAGCTTTGCAGGAGCTTTTAAGAACCCCTATTTGCAAGGGGGTTACACCCTCCCTGGTCTGGAAAAACTTGGCGTCCGCGCCAAGTAATTACTCTTAATTCACCTGAAGGCACACAGCCTAATTGACAGTACATCACACTTTGCATTACATACATGAATATACACAGTGTACTATGGGTTATACACCAGTGTACACACATATAACCCTTTGTTCCTCTTTTTCCCAATCAGGTGAATATTTCCTGCTCGCGGCCCCGGACCTGGGGGAACCCCTCCATTTCAGCTACTGGCGGGTCACCTAAAGTAGGGGCCCCACACCCGAAGGGCAACATTAACAGACTAGAGTCATCCCCCAGGGCTAACTTAGGCAAAGAGCTCAGGGCCACATACACCCCTTTATGGACCACGTTTAAGGGCAGGTCCACAGGCTGGCCTAGAGACTCGTAGCTCAATTTTACTACAGGCCGTACTTCTCGGCTGGAGCGTCTAGGTGTCTTGGGGAACCCTGAAACAGGCCCTGATTCCAACTCAGCCCCACTGACATTAGGGACGGGAACCTCCACAAGGGAACAGGGCTCAGTACTCATAATATTATTGGTGGCCTGACCCTTTACCCGAGGACCCACTCCACTGGGCTCAGCTGAGGGCTGCACATCTACTAGTACGGAACCATCGGGGCATTCAAAATATTCCTCCGGTTCTGGCATATCAGTGGCTTGTCCCCCTACCTCACTCTCTTTGTCTGAGAAGTCAGATAATGCAGCCAGGCCAGACAGTTCAGCCAGGCTTAAGGACCCCACCCCTGGGGCTTTTCTGCTACCCAGCTCATCTTCTGGAGGTATCGCCTCCGGAGACAAAGTATGGGGCTCAAACAGTCCAGACGGGCCAATCTCGTTTCCGGAGTTAACAAGGGGATTGCCCCGAAACAACTGGCTCAGTTCATAAGAGGGATAGTATTCAATATCATCTTCATTGTCTTCCGACACCGATTGTTGATCATCTTCTCCTGCAGGGTTTGGACAGAGCTCTCTTGGTTGGCTTGCTGAAGGGTCCACAGGTTTGGTTCTTTTCTTGGCAGCAGATCTAGTCATAGGTCGGGAGGGGGCGGCAGTTGAAGGTTCGGCTTCAATCAGGATTTGCCTGATTGGTAGTAGATGATTGCGGTGAATAGTTTTTAAATCCTTGGAATTGTTTTCAGGTCACACTTTATACACAGGCAGATCGGCCAGCTGACCCACAACAATGTGAGGGAGGTGATGCCATCGGTCAGCAATCTTATGTTTTCCATGCAGCCCCAGATTTCGCAGCAACACTCTATCCCCTTCTCTTAGCTCCAATGTCTTCACTTTCTTGTCATACCTCTCCTTATTGGCCAAGTTCCTTTTAGCAGCCATGGTCTGGGCCAACTGATAAGCATGATTTAACTGGGCCTTCAGCTTCTGTACATATTGTAGATGATTTTCTGCTTGCACCTCATCAGGGGAAACCCCAAAACACACATCCATGGGCAATCTAGCTTCTCTCCCAAACATCAGTCATTACGGGGAAAATCCCGTGGCATCACTCTTGGTGCAGTTATAAGCATGAACCAGGGTACTAATCTGCTGGCTCCATCTCGGTTTGTCTTTGGGTTGCAAGGTGCCCAACATGTCCAGTAATGTGCGGTTAAACCTTTCAGGCTGGGGATCTCCCTGAGGATGGTAAGGGGTGGTTCTTGACTTTTGCACCCCCCACAAAGACAGCATCTCTTTAATCAAGCAGCTCTCGAAGTCCCTCCCCTGGTTGGAATGGATCCGCTGAGGGGCCCCGTAGTGGACAAAAAAGTTTTCAACAAGTATCTTAGCCACCGTGGTTGCTATCTGATCCTTAGTAGGGAATGCCTGTGCGTACCGGGTGAAATGATCGGTAACCACCAATATATTACTGATATTTTTCAGATCGGGTTCCAGACTTAAGAAATCAATGCAGACTAGTTCCATAGGGGCACTAGTAGTAATGTTGACCATAGGAGCAGCTCTCTGGGGCAAGGCTTTCCTCTGCAAACACCGACTACAGGTCTTGACATACCGCTCCACATCTGCGCTCATTTTCGGCCAGTAAAACTGGGCTCGTACCAAATCGAGAGTTCGGTCGATGCCAAGGTGCCCCATCTGATTATGCAAAGACCTTAAAACCAGTTCCTTTAACTCTGAAGGCAGTACCAGCTGTTGTTTGATGATCTGGTCTTCTTTATGTACAGTCTCTCGGTATAGTAGTTAGTTAATCAGCCTTAATCTGGGCCCTTCTTTATATAACAGGGTGGCTCTTAAGTCGGTAGAACGCAATTTGGACACATCTTGCCCGGCCTGCAGGGCCTCCACCACCAGCTTTATCAGAGAATCTCGGGATTGAGCCTGTTGAAGACTAGTATTGTCAAACTGAGGCAGTGAACTAGTGTCCAGGGCGGAAAAATGACAGTAGGCAGCAGGTATACAGTTCTCAGATGGCCCCAAGCAATCCACCATACAGTTCACAGCATCCGGGGACACCTGATCTTCCTTGTCAAACTTCTGGCAAAGGGCTCTTATGTCAGGCTCAGACAACCTGATCCAATCCGCTTGGGGCATAGGCCTCTGAGAAAGGGCATCCGCATCTATATGGTTTAAACCGGCCCTGTATTCAACAGCATAGTCGTAGGTATTACATGAGTTACCTATGGCCAGTGGCATCCAACTTGGCTGAGGTTTGTACATAGGTCAGAGGATTGTTATCCGTCTTTACTAATATTTTAGCACCGTACAAATAGTCATGGAACTGATCAACAATGGCCCACTTTAGAGCCAGGAACTCTAGCTTATGCACGGGATAGTTCTTCTCTGACGGAGCCAGACTTCTACTGGCAAAAGCTACAGGTCTCAGGCCATTTGAGTGCTCCTGATACAACACAGCCCCCAATCCTTGAAGACTAGCATCGGTATGGAGAACGTAGGGCTTGGCCGGGTCAGCATAAGCCAACACAGGGGGATGGGTGAGTTGATATATGATGTCATAGAAAGCATCCTCACACTGAACAGTCCGACGATCCCCAAACAGTTAATTCGGCTGGAAATACCTCTTCTCGGTCTCGGATCGCACAGCTTTCTTATACTTTTTGTGTGTGGGAGGGTACCCCTGAGTGAGGTTGAGGAGGGGACAAATCACTCGAGAATAGTCCTTGACAAATCGCCTATAATATCCGCAGAACCTCAGAAATCGTTGCAACTCTTTCAAGTTCCTGGGCTGGGGCCAAGTAGTCAACGCCTCCACTTTGCTAGGATCAGTCTCTATGCCCTCAGTAGACACTATGTGGCCCACATATTTTACAGAAGTCTGGAAAAATTGACACTTATCTATAGACAGCTTGAGGCCGAACTCCTCTAGCCAATTCAAGACCTTAAATAATCTCTGTTCGTGTTCTTCCAACAAGCGTCCAAACATTATGACGTCATCTAAATAGAACAGACACTCGAGCAAATTCATATCCTCCACGGCTCTCTCCATCAGGTGCTGAAAGGTGGCTGGGGCACCTGAAATCCTTTGAGGCATCCGAATGAACTCATAGAAACCTAGGGGGCAAATGAATGCAGTCTTCTCTCGGTCCCCTGGGGCCATCGGGATCTGGTAGTACCCGCTGCGGAGATCCAACACAGAAAACCACTTGCTGCCATTTAAACAGTCCAAGGCGTCCTGTATTCGTGGCATGGTGTACTGGTCGGGGATGGTCCGCCGATTCAAAGTGCGATAATCTACACACATCCAAACCGTCCTGTTCTTCTTCCTTACCACCACAATGGGGGAAGCATAGGGGCTCCTGGACTCTTGTATCACACCAGCAGCCAACATCTCTTGCAGATGCCGCCGTACATCATCAATGTCAGCCGGGGCCAGGCGCTAGGATCTCTCTCAGAAAGGCCTTTCATCATGCAGCCGAATGTGATGCTCTGCCCCTTGCACACATCCCACATCCCATTCTTTCAGGGAGAATACCTGGCCCCTTTGGGCAAGCCTCCCACTGATCCTCTTTTTCCATTCAGCTGGTAACGGAGAGTCACCGAAATCAAACAAATTAGGAGTAACTCGATCGCCGGCCTCGGGACCCTTACTACTTGGCAGTACCGTGGTATCCACACAATGAACACTTGCCAGGGTACACCCTCTTCTTATTTGAATCTCTTTGTCGGACATATTATGCACTTGAACCATCACTCTCTTGACATAAGCATGAGCTGTAGCCAGAAAAATACTGGGCTTTATCAACAGTCCTTCAGGCAATCTTCCCTCCCCAGGCGCATCCAACATCAACAATTTATTCTTGACATCCGTCCTTAATCGTACTTCTCCATGCAGGACACACTGGGCATTTGGGGCGAGTATCACTGGAGCCGGATCCTTTTTCCACACCACCCCAACCGGGCCCTCAGGTTCCTCCTCACCAACCTTCCTCCGGGTGGCAACTGCGTTTTGGAGCACAGCGGGTATTTTTAGAGCTCGCCCAGTTTTGAATGCCTGTTTTTCTGAGCACAACTGGGCCAATCGTCCAAACATATGAGCATTCGTCCCAATCAACAGAGGTGCCCCATCATACAGTCCAGTGGGTGGGCAAACTAAAACTAAAGTCTCCACCTGCTCATCCATTCCAGCCACAGATGTCGAGAATGATAAGCAAACTCGGATATACCCCAAATACGGATATGCCTTGTTGCTCAACCCCCACACATGTACACTACCGGTCAAAAGTTTTAGAACACCCCCATTTTCCAGTATTTATTGAAATTTAAGCAATTCAAGTCCAGTGAATAACCTGAAATGGTACAAAGGTAAGCGGTAAACTGCTAGAGGTTAAAAAAAAAGATTAGGTTAGCAAAAACTGCTTTAGAGAAATTGCAAAGAAAGCCAAGGTGTCAGTGAGTACAGTTTCCTACACCATCAAAAGGCACTTGGAAACTGGAGGAAACTCTGACAGGAAGAGGTCTGGCAGACCCAAAGCCACAACAGAATCAGAAGACAAGTTTCTGAGAGTCAACAGCTTGCGTGATAGGCGGCTCACTACAGCAAGATAATGACCCAAAACATACCTCCAGGCTATGTAAGAACTACCTTCAAGGAAAAGAACAAGACGGTAGGCTTCAAATCATGGAATGGCCAGCACAGTCTCCAGACTTAAACCCCATCGAGCTGGTTTGGGATGAACTGGACAGAAGGGTGAAAGCAAAGCAACCTACAAGTGCAACACATTTGTGGGAACTTCTGCAACAGTGTTGGGAAGAACTTCCGAACAATATTTGATGTCTATTAGGAAGAATGCCACAGTGTGTTCGTGTGTTACAGTATATCTGCAAAAGGTGGCTACTTTGATGAGTCAAAAATTTAGATTACATTTTGTTAAACAAAATGATTCTATGATTTCTTTTTTATCTCCAATTGTTTATTTGTTCTATGCTTTAATTTCAGAGTACATTGAGACATTAACTTGCGTAAATTTCAATAAAAACTGGAAAAATGGGGGTGTTCTAAAACTTTTGACTGGTAGTGTAGACCATTCAAGGGTTGCAGGGGCACCTCAGGTAATGTGCCTGATACCAGTCCTGAAACATGATGGTTACCTGAGAGCCACTGTCTAATACAGCCCAAGCGGGAATCCCATTTACTCGCACCGGGGTCTCCATTGAAGGCCCGACCACATCAGACCAATCGGGGGCCACAGCATTGAGGGTCGACTGAGCCTGGGCCGAGTCAAAAAACTTTCCTAGGAGGTCGAGACTGGGTCCTCCGATGCCAAGTGATCAGTCTACTGTTAACTTTCCTTAAGTTCTCCGGCCTCTGACACTCAGGTTGAAAATGCCCATCTTCTCCACAATGGTAACAGAACTTGGGGTCCCGGAGATCACTGTTTGGCGGTGGGCCCCGTATTTGTGAGGGGCCCTGAGAGGGGTGAGGGGGCTCCCTTGGGCTGGGGGGCTGGTTTCAGTTTATCTCAGGGGCCCCAGACCTAACAGGGTACATAGCAGATTGCTTTAAGTCCCTCACCAGTTCCCGCAAATTCCTGACCTAGGGCCCTCATCTCACTCTCTACATGGGGGTCAGAGGAAACAACTCTCATTCCCACGACACCAGGAAAATCTGGGGATCCCTCAGACCCTCTGGACAGGCTGACCTCCTCAGGGGTACTAGGCTCAGGGGTTCCACTAGGGTTCACTGCCCCCACACATGGCTCCCACCCCTCTTCATCAGTCTCCACTTCTCTAATTTCCCTCATTAACTGACAATATTCAGGCAGGGTGGCCCGTCGATCATGCAACTTAAGTTTCAGCAGTATTACACTAGAGAATCTGGCGGATTTTAAAACATGTTCCAACCAGACCTGATTCAGGGCTGCGGCAGTGATTCCTCTCTTTCTATAGGCTTTCTGCAAGGCCCGCTCCACCCTAGTGACAAAGGCAGACAGTTTCTCATTTCTCCACTGCCTAGCAGACCTGAATTTCCATAATAAATCTTCACCAGTCTCTGTACTCCCAAACACCCCTTCTAAAGCAGAAAGGTACTCTACGGCAGTGGCTTCTGGGCTGGTGGCCCGCAAAAACCTAATGGCTTCTAAAGCGGGACCCTGCAAGCTCTCCATCAGCCTCTTCCTCTTCTCCCCCCCCCCAGAGCATTGCCATTCCTGGACCAAGGGGGTGGCATAGTCCATCCAAGCCTCCAGGTCATCCTCCTCTGGAGGCACGGGCACCGTGCCAGAAAAAAGTTTTAACTTATGGTAAGTATCGAGCAATATAGGTGGGACCACTAGGGGCAGTGAAGCCAACACAGAACTCTTGGGGGGACAGGGGGAGGTGCCGGGGGAACCCTGAGGGGTAGCATCACTGGACAAATCCAATGCTTGTAGTAGTTCCTGAGTAGTTCTCCCCTCCATAGCCAGCAGTTTAAGCAGTTTGTCTTTAAAACTATTCATTTGGGGAGACCCCCCAGGGGTGACTGATCCACTTCGAATATGAATTAGCCTCCATCCCTGTGAAGCACCTTCTGGATAAATCACGGGAGGTACCTTCTCGGGGTTGATGGCCACACTGCACAGGAGTAGTACCTGCAGCGTCTGGTCGAGCAAGTCGGCCATATGCCCTTTTACCTCCACCTTGCCTAGACATTTCACTCGCTCTGCTGCGGAAATGATGTCAGCAGTTGGGGTTCCCAAGGGCACATCTAGCAGTAACACAATTTTCTGGGAGTCCAACTCTTCGGCTTCACCCCACCCTATCAGTCTGTGCACCATTGTCTTAATCGGTCCCAACTTAATTTTCCCCAACATATCCCCTTCCAGTTTTTCCATTTTGTATGTACTTCCCCCTCGGCCACACTAGGGAGGCTGATCCCAATTGCCTCCAATTTGTAACCCCCAGGGGGCGTTACCCTTAGGGCTACTACCCCTGCCTGCCTCCCCGGAGACAGGGTAAGGGGCCCATATCCGTTGGCGGGTGCCTCCACCCAGAGGTCGGGGTTAATACTGTTGAGATGGCCTCGGTCACAGCCCTCTGGGTTACTGCAACCCCCCTTTCGTCCTGCTAATGGCTCACACGAGGTACCAACAATACTTTCCCCCAGTGCACTTGCCTTCAGACTGGTATCTCTCAGCTCCCTCCGAAAACCCCCTGTAAAGTAAGGTGCAGTTATATCACAGTCACTGTGCAGTAGCTTACCATAAATGCACAAACTAGCCAGGGTGTAGTTGCAGAACAAACAATCTGATTTATTCAAAGGGAAGTAACCAGGAAAAGGGGGAAATCAAGTTGATTGGCTTTTCACTATACCTATCTACCTAGGGCTCTGTGCACAGGCCTGAACCTAACATTTACTGTCCCTGGGTACCCAAGCCCTAATGCCTAGTCCACCGTGGCAGCTGGTTGGGGCCCTGACACAGACATGCCTTTACAATACTGATAAAAAGTCAGGATGGGAAGGAGGTTCTGCTAGGCAGCCAGCAATAAAATAAAATAACTTGAGACCACTATTGTAACTTAGCAGGGAGCTACCCTGGTTTAGTACTCACGACTCCAGCAAGCAACAGTTTCTGCACCATGGGCAGGGCTAAGCCTGAGTTTCACCAGCCTCCTCACACATTTATATGGTAAAATCCAGAGGGGTGCCACACCAGGCCGCAGTCTCCAAGGCTTATCATGAACTCTCAGCTGTCTAGGGTGCTGCAACGGCAGTTTCAGCTTTTCCGAGGACCAGAGCGCGATTCAGCAGATTCTCCAATCCTCCAAACAGGTCAAATATGGTGGGTAGCTGGGCTGGCACCAGCCTCCTCTGACCGCATGCAGCCGATTTAGTCAGACTCACTCAATGGCAGAAACGGCCCCTCAGGCCGTCACGCGCTTCCTACGCGAACACTCTCCCAGCGCAGAAGCACACAGCTCCTTCCTTCACCTCAGGCACTACGCATCTGCCCCTTCTCAGCATGGGGCTCTCCTTAGAATTCAGGCGCTACCCGTGTCTATTGGCTGGCATGCCTGTCAGTTAGTCAATCTTCTCCCCTCAGTGGTGTGAAAAGGCGCTATAGCCCATATTGCCTTCTCCTACTTATAAGCAGTTCCTCTATTCTTTAATTCTCTTCTTCTGCTCGAGGATGAGGGGGGTGATGTAGCCATGACTGGGGTGGTTAGAGACGGAAAGGGAGTGGGGGCAGGAAGCAGGTGCCAGATAGCAGGAAGAACAAGGGGGAACCTGGAATGCAGAAAAATGGGGGGAGCAGTGAATCAGAGCAGGAGGGGCACGGGGAAAAGGGAGGAAAGTGCAAGGAGAAGGACCAGTTGGGAGGAAAGGTAAAGGAGAAGGACCAGAAGTACAAGGAGGATTCAGTAAAGGGAGCTGAGGGTTTAGGCCAGGGGAGCACAACAAGCAAGGAGGGACTAAATGGAGACAGCAAGGAAGGGAGGACGAGCCAGGCTAGTTTAGCAGATGGGGAGAAGGACCAGTTGCGAGCAGTGAGGGGAGTTAGCAAGGTACAGAAGGATACTCAGGAGGAGGAGGAGAGGCATAGGATTGGAGGAGGGTGGCCAGGAGTAAATAAGGAGGGTGGCATGTGGCACCCAGATAGGGGGAGGAACAAGGAGCGGCTGGGTGGAGGGGCTGGTAGAAAGGATGAGGGACATGGAAGGGAAATGGAGGAAAAGGAGCAGTCAGAGTGCTCCTGTTGGGGATTCTGATCAGGGCATCAAATGGGATAGGGAGGAGAAGCCTGGCCAGTTAGAACAAAATGCTTCCCTGGACTAACGTTGCACAGAGCTAAGCACGAGGTGTCAGCTGGCAAAGGATTGTGGGGGTTCCCAGACATACTGGTCCACCTGGTACAAATGACATTGAGGGAATAGCGAGCTAGAGGACAGGCAAGATTCAGGGAGCTTGCCAGGGTCTGTCATGACATAGGATGCACAGTTTCTTCTCAGAAATCCTGCCGGTGCCAAGGGCTAGTGGGGGAGCACAAAAGGAAGATTAGGAGATAAACCAGTGGCTCAGGGAGTGGTGTGAGGCCAGAGGTATGGGTTGATGGGAGATTGGGGGAGACCTGGGAGGATAAGGGCTGTATGCTGAGATAGACTCCATCTCAATTTGGAGGGGGAATCCTTAGTTGAAAATAGAGGGTTCATTGGTGAAAGTGGGGTTTAAACTTGTGAAGGGGAGGATGGGAGAAAAGGCTGTCAAGGGGTGCCGATAAAGGAGGGACTCTGTCTCCACCCCCCTGGGGAGCTGGAGGATTGCAGGAAAAGGCCGACTGGTAAAGTGCAGACCAGGGGAAAACAGAATCCCCATGGGAACACGAGCAGGGAAAATGGAAGTATAGGGAAAGGGTGGAAGGTAGTCCTGCTAAATGCCAGGAGCTTGGGAAATAAAATGCCTGAGCTCCAGGTGATGCTAACTGAGGAGCAGTGGATGTGGCAGCGTGTCACTCAGACCTGGGCCACTGCAGGACACACTGGGACCTGAACCTGGAGGGTTACACTATGTTCAGGAAGGACAGGGGCGGGAAGGGAGGAGGGGTAGCAATGATATCAGAAACTGCATTGGCATGGGGGAGTAGAGGAGGCAGGGAACAGTGGAAGCGATTTGGTCACCTTGATAACAAGGGGAGAGAGTAAAATAGGAGTAGTGTATAGACCCCCTGCCCTGGCGGAGGAGCTGGAAGAGGGTCTGGTGGCAGATGTTGGGAGACACTGCAGACTGGGCAGAGGAACGGTGGTGGTGTTGGGGGACTTAAACATGCCAGGAACAGACTGGGAGACTATGACATCTTCTGTGACCAGGGAACAGAGGTTGTTAGATGTCTTTCAAGACGCGTTCCTAACTCAGCAGGTGGGGGAACTGACCAGGGATGCGCGGGTACTGGATGTGGTCCTGGCAGACAGTGACCAGATTCGGGGCCTTGAGGTAAGGGACCCGTTGGCGGGGAGTGACCATGCCACGGTCTGGTTCTGCCTGGATCTAGGAGGGCTAGAAGGCTGCACAAAGATGGAGGTAACTGACTTCAGGGAACGGATTTTAAGGAAATGGGAAGGATCCTTAAGGAGCATTTGGATGTGATTGGGTCAGACATGGACGCTGATAGTAGGTGGAAATCATCAGGAGAGGGGTGCAAGATGCTACCAGCACCTGCAAAAGTGAGACGAAATGCGGTAGGCCCGAAAACCCTGCTGGTGGACCAGGAGGTCCAGGAGGTGTGCGAGGAAAGAAGGCAGCCTATAGGCAATTCAAGTGCTCAAGGAGTGAAAGGGATCGAGGGGAGTATGAGCTGATGGCTAGAAGGGCCACTAGGGTGGTGAGGGCGGCTAAGGCAAGGAAGGAGCAGAACCTGTCCAGGGAAATTAGGAGAGGGAACAAGGGGTTCTTTAGATACATTGGTGAAAAACGAAGGGTGAAGGGGCAGATTAACAGGATTAAATCAGGAGAGAGATGGGCACAAGACCCGGGGGAGCAGGCTGAGGTACTAAATGAGTACTTCACCTCAGTTTTCACCAAGGAAAATGGGAGTGCTGCATCATACATGGGAGGAGACAGAGATACTGAGGAGGGGGTACCCTTACCAATCGGCGGGTCTGGGGTGAGGGGGAGGCACAACTGGCAGGAGGGGGGAGGGCTAAGCAGGGAGAAGAGGTACTGGAAGTGGAAATCACAGCAGAGAGAGTGAGGGAAGCCCTCAGCTCCCTTAAGACAGAGAAAGCACCGGGGCGGATAATTTACATCCCAGAGTGCTGAAGGAACTATGGATGTCCTGGCGAAACCCCGGGTGAGCTTTTCACCATCTCTCTGAGGACAGGGTGGGTGCCCCAGGACTGGAAGGTGGCGCATATAGTGCCTGTCCCAAGGGGATCAAAGGAGGTGGCAGGGAACTACAGGCCTGTCAGCCTGACATCCGGTGGTGGGCAAGGTGATGGAGGGCATTGTCAAGGAGAGGCTGGGGGACCTGGAAAAGTCAGGTGCCTGGACGATAGACAGTATGGATTCATCCTGGGAAATCATGTCAGACAAACCTTGTGAGTTCTATGACCGGGTGGCGAGTGCCTTGGACCTGGGTAGACCAGTGGACGTCCTCTTTCTAGACTTCAGCAAGGCATTTGACTCTGTTCCTCACATGGGCCTGTTGGATAAGCTGGGAGAAATGGGGATGGGGAACCAGATGATCAGATGGATAGGCAATTGGCTCCAGGACCGGACCCAGAGGGTCATAGTTGGCGGGATAGTCTCATCCCCAAAGAGGGTCCTTAGTGGGGTCCCACAGGGATCAGTCCTTGGGCCCCTCCTGTTCAATGCCTACGTCTCTGACATAAGGACAGGAATCAGGAGTGAGATGAGTCTCTTTGCGGATGACTCAAAACTGGGGCGGTGGTGGATGGGAGGAGGGAGGTGGCCCTACAGGGGGACCTGGAGGCTCTGGAAAGATGGTCTAGAAAGTGGAAGCACAGGGTTCAATGCAGGGAATGCAGGTACTCCACCTGGAGGCGAAACCCAGGCAAGTCTACACACCCTGGGGGAATGCAAGTCTCGATGGCTGAGAGGGACCTGGGGGTGGTGGTGGATGATGTCAAGATGAACAACTCGGAGACTTGTAGGAGGGCAGCAGCCAAGGCCAACAGGATGCTGGGATGCATCGCTAGGAGGATCACCTCCAGAAGGAGGGAAGTGATACTCCCTCTGTATAACTGCTTGGTGAGGCCACACCTTGAGTACTGCGTGCAGTTTTGGAGGTCACACTTAAAGAGGGACATTAAACTCCTGGAGAGGGTCCAGAGGAGGGCAACCAAAATGATTTGGGGCTTGGGGGACAGGACCTATGAGGAGAGGCTCGAAGAGCTAAATATGTACACATTGGAAGAGAGAAGGGACTGGGGGGACATGATAGAGGTCTTCAAGTACATAAAGAGGGTAAATAGGGGAGGAACAGTCAGGGTGCTTTGAAGGAAGGAGGAGGGGGCCACTAGAGGGCATGGGTGGAAGCTGGAGGGTGGAAGATTCAGGGGAGAAAGGAGGAGGTGCTACTTCACTGATAGTGTGGTGGAGCCATGGAATGCACTGCCTAGGGGGCTGGTGGAGGCAGAGACGGTGGAGGGGTTCAAGAGGGGCTGGGACAGGTACAGGGGAAGGGTTCTGGAAGCAAAATCCAATGCAGCAAGAATATCCAGAACTGGGAAGGGAGAAGCCAGAGAAGGCGAGGGGGGCAGCAAGGTCAGCACCCAGGGTGGGGGCTGACCAATCGAGCAGACTCGAAAGACCGTTAGGCCTATTCTGCTGGCATTTTAGTATGTTAGTATTGGTCAGACAGCATCTCCAGAGTCCCGAAGTACTGATTGGTCCAATTCGGCAGTTCTGGACCAAAATGGAGGAGGCAACCGAAACAGTCCTCACTGCAAAGGAAGGCAGGTTAGAACAACTACATTATCATTATTATTTTACGTTATTTGCACCAAATAATCAACCCCCAGCAAAACTCCCTCAGGACCACTAGCGACCCCAGAAGCGAGCTATTTTTCAGCGTCCCTGGCGGGACTCGGGCATGCGACCTACAGCCCCCCTCCCCATTTCAGATAATCATGACTGCAACAGGCAGTCCTTAATGAAACAGTACACGGAGGCTTCAAAAACGCTCCTTGCTACCCATTTAAATGGCTAAAAAAGCAGGAAACTAGCCTGGCAGGGAGCACTTAGGCAAGCTTTGTGGGAGCTTTTAAGAACCCCCATTTGCAAGGGGGTTACAGCAAGCAAAGGGGATGGTTCATCTTTGGTATCCTCAGATTGATCGCTATGGCTCTGACTCATGGATCTCTCATGAATATGAGTGGAAGAGTTTCTGTTGCCACCACGTTGGCAATTTCTTTGCTTTTGGAAAATGGGCAAAGTGTATTCTTGAACCTGATTGGCTAAAAGCGCCAATCAGTTGGTCCGGTATGAGAAAACAGAGACCGGGAAATAACTAGTCCCAGTTTCTGTTGCCGCATATCATTCTAAATTGTAATGGGCCAGTAGAACATTGAAAAAGCTAACACTGCCATGTTTTTCTGTCTCGCTTAGTGAGCGAGAGCCCCCCCCCACATCACCTGACTTAAACTGATATATTAACCCTTCCTTTCCCCCTGACCAGTCTTGGTTTCCTTGCTTACAATCTACAAGTTTCAACAAATACTTAAAAAAAAAAAAAAAAAAAAAAAATTGTCTTCTGTAGCATAATCACTATTCTGTTCTCACCTGGAGACTGCACTTAACAGCCACCTCCCCGACCGCGCTAACTCTCCCAACTATGCACAAATTGCAGACCCATTCACACATTTTTTATCTCTTCTACTCCAGATCATAACTGCAACAGCTCCTACTCATAATTGTAAAAGAAATGCTCTGGAAAAAAATGTACTGCTCTCATCAATTACATGCAGTCTGCCACTCAGACTCTGTCTCCCTTACTGCCTTTCCCACTCAGACTCTGTCTCCCTTGCTGCCTTTCCCTGTTACTATGGCAACACCTGATGCTCCCGCTCAAAAAATTTTTTAATGAAATTAAACTTGTATTGCCTCTGGAAGTGTTGGGGGGGGGGAGGGGAGATAACCATAAGGACCAAGGGGAGTTTGTAAAATATATTTACTGTGTCACGCTCCCCCGAAATGATTTTAATGTCTCATTCTAACTGAATGCTGTACCTGAATACGGGTTTAAATTGCTTTCCGGGCCTGCGGTCCACTTGTTTAGGTTCTTATTTGCAGTGACTGCGTTATCTAACTGCCACTGTTAAGTACTGGGATTCGGGTCCGCAGTCCTGTAGTAGATGATATGACTGCGACTTGCAGCTTCTGTCTGGAGTGGCGATTTAGTATCACCCAGATGTAACCCCTAGATGGCGCTATCCCAGGGGCTACTACCCCTGCCTGATTTGCCACTAACAGGTGGAGGGGCCTGGATCCAATGGCGGGTGCCTCCACCCAGAGGTCAGGGTTTGCAATAGTTAAACTAACTTGGTCACAGCCCTCTGGGACACTGCAACCCCCCTTTCTTCCCACTAGTGGCCCACACAATATATCAGAATTACCTTCACAGTATACACTTACCCCCAGGTCTGGTTCCGTACTGGGACCTCCTGAGAAATGAGATACAGTGCAACAATCACAGTACAGTACTTTAACATAGACAAATACCTCAGGCAGTATAACTTTGCTGAAACAAGCAGCTCTGATTTATTTAGGGATATAACAAGGACAGGGGAAATCAGGTTAATTAGCTTATCACTCTAATAATCTACCTATGGCTCTGTGCACAGACCTATCCCTATCAGTTACTGTCCCTGGGTACCCAAGCCCTAGTGGCTAGTCCAAACCGTGGCAGCTGGTAGGGCCCTTTCCACAGAGAAAAGGAGAATTAAACAGTCAGCAGTACAGTAATTCCATTTGGATTTAATGTGGCAATTCAACAGGAGCGACCCTGAATTAGTACTCATGACCTCCAATAAGATAGGGTCCTTCAATGTCAGCAGGGCTCACTTGAAGTACACAAACCTCTTCACACATCCATATAAAGAAAGCACTATACCAGGCAGGCTGCATCTGTATCCGATCGCAATTACTGCACAATACCCGGGAGAACACACAGCAGATTCAGTTCCTGACAGACCGAGTGCAATTTTCAGCAATTCCTCCAGTCTTCTACAGGGTGAGCCTGGTTTCTACTCTTCAGAGATCCTTTGATTCTTTTCACAGGACGGATTCAGTCCTAACAAGCAGTTACATAAGCTGCAGACCGGAACTCTGGGCCTTACACGTTTTGACTAAAACTGCACACTGAAAAGCACAGGGCTCCTTCCTTCTTCACTGCCAAAGCTCAACTGAAACTCCAACCGACAAAACCGGGCACTTCCTTTGAGTTCCTCCAGTTCTTGACTGGATTGGCTGTCACTCACAATAGACTGCTGCTGTTGGTCCAAAAGGCACTGAAGTCTAAACTACATCTCCCAGAGTCACTGCCCATACAATCCTCTTGTGGCTGGCTCAGATTATGAGTCCAAGTTCTGATTCGTCCAAGGCACCATTTTAGAGCTAGCTTACCCCACACTGATTGGTCCAGTTCAGCAGTTCAAAACTAGAATGGGGAACTAGCAGACACAGTTCTGACTGCAAAGAAAGCAGGTTAGACAAACTGTAATTTCATTATTACTCTAAATAATTTCTGGCAAACAGTTACATCTTTCAGATAGGTTCCCTTTGCACTCCTAGTGACTGCAAAAATGAAGTGAATTGGCAGCAGCTCGAGTGGTACTCAGAGAAGCACACAGTCCCCCCATACAAACTAATTATGTCTGCAAGCAGACAGCTCTTAAAGAGACAGTACCAGAGGCTCTAAAACACTCACTGATAAATGGCTTAAATGCCAAACACCATTCAGGCTTGGAGCATTCAAGCAAGCTCCTGGAAGTCTTTTGGAACCCCATTTGCAGGGGGTTACACCTCTCAGCTGGGAAAGCTTGACGTCCGCAAGCAAGTACCCCATAAGTTTCAACTGCAACCATATACATTTGCATTAGGCTCGCACATGTAATCATCAGTCAATATATCATTTTACCAAGAACACATTTCTGAAACATTGCAGTCGTCACTCTTTACACAGTATTACATACACATTGTACCATAACTCAAGTTATTACCTCTTGTACATGAAACCTGAAGAGAGGGGGCCCTTCCCTATCAGTTACCTTGGGGCTGGATGGGGCAAGGGCACCATACTTAGAGGGCAACACAAGTAACTTGGAGTTAGCACTGACGCTCAGTTTGGGCAATGAGCTCTGGGACACATACACTCCTTTATGGACAACATTGAGAGGCAAGTCCACAGGCCTCCCAAGTGAATCATAACTGAGGTGCACCACAGGCTTTACAGCTCGACCAGTCTTTCTAGGGGGAACTGTTATAGTCTCTGCACTCTGAGCCTCATTTTCAGCATTGTCCTCACTTGTCAGGAGTCTCCATGGGGTAGAAGGCTAGAACTTGGGGCACTTTCAGCTCCAGGAGTTACAGTTTCTGAGTCCACAACATTTGGCTCGCATGGAGAGCTTCGGACACTGGCAGTGGACTGTCAGGGCACTCAAAATACTCTTCTTGTTCGGTGTATCACCAGTCTGCCCCAATCTATCATTTTCCTCCTGAAAGCTCAAACAGTTCAACCATGCAATAATTCCATTTCATCTGATCTGATGCTTTGCACTTCACTTTCTGGGAGCATTGGCTCCAGGGATGAAGCTGGGGGCTTAGACAGTCCAGAAGGCCCAGCTTCATCTCCAGTATTGACTAGGGATTGCCCTCAAACAATTGACTCAGTTCGTAAGAAGGATAGTATTCAAAGTCACTCTCACTTTCTTCCGATATGGACTGACAGTCATGCTCAACTGGGACTTGTGGAGGGAACACTTTAACTTTGCTTCTGTAGGTGCATACTTTCTTGATCTTTCTTAGCAGCAGCTCTAGTCACTGGTCCAGAGGGCATCTTCTAGGGGCTCAGACTCAATTAAGATTTGTCCAATGGGCAGTAAATGATTTCTATGCATTGTTTTTAATCTTTTGAATTATTCTCAGGCCTTACTTTGTACACTGGCAGATCATCTAGTTTGCCCACTACAATGTGAGGGAGATGGTGCCATCTGTCAGCAATCTTGTGCTTGCCATGCAGTCCCAGATTTCTTAGCTACCGATCTCCCTCCTGGAGTTCCTGTGCTTTCACCTTTTTATCATACCTTTCTTTGTTGGCCAGATTTCTTTTGGCAGCCATGGTTTGAGCCAGTTGTGCACATGAGTTAGCTGGGCCTTTAACTTTGCACATACTGCAAATAGTTGCCAGCTTGAACCCCATCAGGAGAGACCCCAAAACACACATCTACTGGTAGTCGAGCTTCTTCCAAACATCAGGCGGTAGGGGAGAATCCAGTGGCATCACTTTTGGTGCAGTTATAAGCATGTACCAGGGTGCTAATTTGTTGGCTCCATCTAGGCTTGTCCTTTGGGTGCAGGGTGCCTAGCATATCTAGCAAAGTGCGGTTGAAACGCTCAGGCTGTGGGTCCCCTGGGGTGGTAAGGAGTGGTTCTGGACTTTACTTCTCCCACAAGAAAGCATCTCTTTGATCAGACGACTCTCAAAGTCTCCCTTGATCAGAATGGATTCTTTGTGGAGCCCATAGTGAACAAAAAGTTTTCTACAAGTACTTTGGCCACAGTGGATGCTTTCTGGTCTTTGGTGGGGAAAGCTTGGGCATATCTCGTGAAATGGTCAGTGACCACCAGCACATTACTGATATTTCTTTGATCTGACTCAAACTCAGAAAATCAATACAGACCAGCTCCATGGGTGCACTGGTGGTGATGTTAACAAGGGGCAGCCCTCTGGGAACAAGCTTTCCTCTGTAAGCTGCGACTACAAGTTCGAATGTGTTGCTCCACATCAGCCCCATCTTAGGCCAATAGAATCTGGATCTCACCAAGTCAAGTGTTCTGTCTATACCAAGGTGCCCCATGTGGTTGTGCAAGGACCTCAGTACTGAGTCTCGAAAGGCAGTGGGCAGCACTAGTTGTTGTTTGTCTACTTGTCCCCTCTGTCTACTGTTTCTCTGTATAACAGTTTATTGATCAGTTTCAACTTAGGACCTTCTTTGTATAACAGTGCAGTTCTCAAATCAGTGGAGCGTAATTTGGACACATCTTTTCCTGCATAGAGGGCTTCTAAAGCTGCTTTGATCATGGGATCGGCGGATTGAGCCGCGAATACTGTCATTGTCCAGCTGAGGCAGTGCACCAATGTCTATTGCAGAAAAGTGGCAATAAGCAGCAGGTATGCAATTCTCAGAGGCTCCCAAGCAATCCACCATGCAGTCCACTGCGTCCGTGGACATTTGTTCCTCCCTGTCAAACTTCCGGCAGAGTGCCCGAATGTCAGGTTCTGCCAATCGGACCCAATCATTCTGGGGAACAGGCCTCCGGGAGAGAGCATCAGCATCTATGTGGTTCAGACCTGCTCGGTATTCGAGAGCATAGTCATATGTAGATAATGCAGAAAGCCACCTATGGCCAGTGGCATCCAACTTAGCTGAGGTCTGCACATAGGTCAAAGGATTATTGTCAGTTTTTACTAGTATTTTAGCCCCATACAAGTACTCATGGAATTGGTCAACAATAGCCCACTTCAAAGCTAGGAACTCTAACTTATGTACAGGATAGTTCTTTTCGGATGGGGTCAGGCTTCTACTGGCAAAGGCCACTGGTCTCAGGCCATTCTAGGTACTCTTGGTACAACACAGCCCCAACCCTTGCAAGCTAGCATCAGTGTGCAGGACGTAAGGTTTTCTTGGATCGGCATAGGCCAGCACTGGAGCATGGGTAGTTGATATATGATCTCATGAAAAGCAGTCTCATAATCAGGAGTCCAGCGGGCCCCAAATACTTCACTCGGATGAAAATACACTCTTTCAGTCTTGAGGACGCTGACTTTTGGTATTTTTGTGGGTTGGGGATACCCTTGAGTAAGGTTAAGTAAAGGGCGGATCACTCTTGAATAGTCCTTGATGAGGCGCTGATAATAACCACAGAATCCAGGAATCTTTGCAGTTCTTTAGATTTTGGGCTGTGGCCAGGTGGTCAAGGCCTCAACTTTACTTGGGTCGGTCTCTATTCCCTCGGTGGATACTATGTGTCCCACATACTTTACTGATGTTTGAAAGAATTGACACTTATCAATGGACAGTTTAAGGCCAAAGTCCTCCAGTCGGTCCAATACCTTAAATAATCTGCTCTCATGTTCCTCCAGTGAGCTGCCAAACACAATAACATCATCTAGGTATACCAGGCACTCTAGTAAGTTCATGTCCCCCACTGCACGCTCCATCAATCGTTGAAAAGTGGCTGGGGCACCTGAAATCCTTGAGGCATCCTCATGAATTCATAGACAGCGGACAGATAAAGGCCGTCTTCCTCACGGTCCTCTGGGGCCATCGGGATCTGGTAGTACCCACTGCGGAGATCCAGCACAGAGAACCACTTGCTCCCGTTTAGGCAGTCAAAGCATCCTGAATCGGGGGCATTGTGTACTGATCAGGATAGTCCGCGGTTTAAGGTGCGATAATCCACACATCCTTACTGTTCCATTCTTTTCCTCACTACCACAATGGGGAAGCATAAGGGCTTCTGGATTCTTGTATTACACCAGCAGCTAACATCTCTTGCAGATGCCGTCTCACATCATCTATGTCAGCAGGTGCCAGGCGTCGAGACCTCTCACAGAATGGTCTTTCGTCATGCAGCCGGATATTGTGCTCAGCTCCTTGCACATCTACATCCCATTCCTTTAAAGAAAACACCTGGTCTCTCTGGGCAAGCTTCTCACTGATCCTCACTTTCCATTCAGCTGGCAGCGGGAGTCGCCAAATCAAACCAGTCAGGCGTTACTCTGTCATTCTTACTTGAACTCTTGCTGCTGGGTAGCACTGCAGTGTCTGCACAATGCACATTAGCCAGGATGCAACCTCTGTTTACTCGAATGTCTCTTTCAGACACATTATGAACTTGGACCATTACCCTTCTGGCATAAGCATGGGCTCTAGCGGGCAAAATACTAGGCTTGACCAGCAGTCCCTCTGGCAATTTTCCACTGGTGCATCCAACATTAATATTTTATTCTTAACATCCTTTCTGATACGGACCTCTCCCTGTAAGGTACACTGGGCATTTGGCCAGGATCAGAGACTCAGGATCCTTCTTCCATACATTCGACCGATTCCTCTGGTTCTGTTTTTTCAGCATCTCTCTGTGCCTCATAGGCCTTCTTAATTAAAGCCGAACTCTTAAAGCTCTACTAGTCTTTGACCCTGTTTTTCATAACACAACTGTGCCAGCCTTCCGAACATATGAGCATTTGTTCCAATCAACAAAGGGACACCATCATACAGTCCAGTGGGGGACACACTAAGGCTAGGGTCTCTACTTGTTCGCCACTCCAGCCACGGAGGTGGGAAAGACAGCCAAATTCGGATATACCGGAATAGGGTAGGCCTTCTCACTTAACCCCCATACATGCAGTCCTTCTAATGGTTGTAAGGGTACGTCTGACAAATGCTTCTGATACCAATCCTGGAACATAATTGTCACTTGGGAGCAACTGTCTAATACAGCTCTTGTAGACACTCCATTCACCTTTACAGTGGTCTCCATGGAGGGACCCACTATTCTGGACCAGTCTGGAGAGGCGGTAGTGGGGGCCTGGGCAACTGACCTTGCCACAAAAGGACGTGAATTAGCATTTTTGGTGCCCTCACTGGGATCATGTCGTGCACCTCTTAACCACTGATTTCTTCTCCGAAGCTCTCCTTGTAACCTATATGCAACTTTGTCAGTGTGTCTTTGGGGACTGGCATTCCTTTCATGTGCCCATCTTTCCCACAATTATAGCAAAACATACTTTCTGGAGTTTGAGCTGGCCGAGGCGCCACACTGGGAGCCAGGGCGGGGTATTACTAACTGGAAACCTGGTGCCATCTCTGTCTGCTGGCGTGATAAGCATTTGGAGACATCTCGTCAGTTTCTCCACTTCCATGGTCAAGGAATTGAGTTTGGAGCTGTTATCAGCAGGAGATACATGGGTGGGTACCCCCACCCCATAGCAGATGCAGTCGGACATAGGTCAGGGCCCGCACTTGCAGGCGTGGCCTTCATAAAGGGACTGTTTTGAATTCTGATCTCTCTCAACAGTTCGCCCATTGTGGCATATCTTTTTCCTTGTCAGAGCACTCATTGACTGTCAACCTCTGCCCCTGAACTTCACTTGATGGGTCACCCTCAGTCACTCGGGTCATAGCCACAGCTGTTGGTGCAGGTACCTCCGAGGTCGCCTTTTCTAACCTCGAATTTCTCATTAACTCATCATAGGAGGGGTGGGATTCCAGTCGATTTGCCAGGCGTAACTTGAAGCAACAGCAGTTCTGAGAAGGGGCAGACTTAAGCATTCTGTCCAGTCTGGTTCGGTCCAGTTCAATCGCTGGCAACCACCCTTTCTGAGGCATTCTTGCAACAATTTTTCCAGCCGAGAGACATACACAGACAACAACTCCCTTGGTACTGTTGTGCATTTCTTACTCTCCACCATAGGTCCTCATCAGAATCTGGGCTCCATACACATTCTCCAAGGCCTCAAGATAGGCCTGTGCAGTCGCTTCAGGGTTACTGGCCCGTTTGCTTGCGGATGGTAGCCAGGGCAGGACCTCGGAGGCTCACTAACCCTCTTTCGCTTTCCTCCGGCATTGCCATTCTAGCACTTGGGGCAACATAGTCTATCCAGGTCTCCCAGTCATCCTCCCCTTGGGGTGGGAGGGTGCCAGAGAAGATCCTCAACCTTCTGTAAGAGTCGTGACTAATGGCAGGTGCAGAAATAGGAGTCTGCATTGGTTCAGCCACCATTACGGGCACTGAGCAGGAGAGGGTGTTGGGGAGGAACACTCCAGGTGGCAAGAATAGTTTCTTCAAGTCCTCCACAGTTTTCCTCTCCCAGCAACCATTCAGCAAATTTCTCCTCAAAAGTTTCAGATAGTGGTGGGGCTGATTCCCCCGGTCTTTACTGTCCTTAGTTATCACTTCCAAGCAGTGAGGGCTCCTCTGGGGTAATGGTCTGTGGCACTTTGAGCTATCTATGGGATCCTTAAACTCTACTAGGGCCAGGAAAGTGTGGGTGAGCAGATTAGCATGCCGACCCACCACCACAGGATTTTGTAAACCTTCCACCTTGGAAAGTACTCCTGCACAGTGTCCGTATTGATACAGGGGATGTCCAGGATAAGCATAGCATTTTGGGGTTCGATCTCCTCCCAGTACACCACTCCACCAGCGGTGCACAGCCACTTCTGTCGGGTACCCATTTTTTCTTAACAGTGGTTCAGTAAATATGGCCACTAGAGGACACACAATCCCAGCGGTGAGCCTCCAAGATGTAACCCCAGATGGCGCTTATCCCAGGGGCTACTACCCCTGCCTGATTTGCCACTCAACAGGTTGAGGGGCCTGGATCCAATGGCGGGTGCCTCCACCCAGAGGTCAGGGTTTGCAATAGTTAAACTAACTTGGTCACAGCCCTCTGGGACACTGCACCCCTTTCTTCCCACTAGTGGCCCACACAATATATCAGAATTACCTCACAGTATACACTTACCCCAGGTCTGGTTCCGTACTGGGACCTCCTGTGAAATGAGATACAGTGCAACAATCACAGTACAGTACTTTAACATAGACAAATACCTCAGGCAGTATAACTTGTTGAAACAAGCAGCTCTGATTTATTTAGGGGATATAACAAGGACAGGGGAAATCAGGTTAATTAGCTTATCACTCTAATAATTCATTTATGGCTCTGTGCACAGGCCTTATCCCTATCAGTTACTGTCCCTGGGTACCAAGCCCTAGTGGCTAGTCCAAACCGTGGCAGCTGGTAGGGGCCCTTTCACACAGAGAAAGGAGAATTAAACAGTCAGCAGTACAGTAATTCCATTTGGATTTAATGTGGCAATTCAACAGGAGCGACTCTGAATTAGTACTCCACGACCTCCAAATAAGATAGGGTCCTTCAATGTCAGCAGGGCTCACTTGAGGTACGCAAACCTCTTCACACATCCATATAAAGAGCACTATACCAGGCAGGCTGCATCTGTATTCCGATCGCAATTACTGCACAATACCCGGGAGAACACACAGCAGATTCAGTTCCTGACAGACCGAGTGCAATTTTCAGCAATTCCTCCAGTCTTCTACAGGGCGAGCCTGGTTTCTACTCTTCAGAGATCCTTTGATTCTTTTCACAGGACGGATTCAGTCCTAACAAGCAGTTACATAAGCTGCAGACCGGAACTCTGGGCCTTACACACGTTTTTTGACTAAAACTGCACACTGAAAAAGCACAGGGCTCCTTCCTTCTTCACTGCCAAAGCTCAACTGAAACTCCAACCGACAAAACCGGCACTTCCTTTGAGTTCCTCCCAGTTCTTGACTGGATTGGCTGTCACTCACAATAGACTGCTGCTGTTGGTCCAAAAAGGCACTGAAGTCTAAACTACATCTCCAGAGTCACTGCCCATACAATCCTCTTGTGGCTGGCTCAGATTATGAGTCCAAGTTCTGATTCGTCCAAGGCACCATTTTAGAGCTAGCTTACCCACACTGATTGGTCCAGTTCAGCAGTTCAAAACTAGAATGGGAACTAGCAGACACAGTTCTGACTGCAAAGAAAGCAGGTTAGACAAACTGTAATTTCATTATTACTCTAAATAATTTCTGGCAAACAGTTACATCTTTCAGATAGGTTCCTTTGCACTCTAGTGACTGCAAAATGAAGTGAATTGGCAGCAGCTCGGTGGTACTCAGAGAAGCACACAGTCCCCCCATACAAACTAATTATGTCTGCAAGCAGACAGCTCTTAAAGAGACAGTACCAGAGGCTCTAAAAACACTCACTGATAAATGGCTTAAATGCCAAACACCATTCAGGCTTGGCGCATTCAAGCAAGCTCCTGGAAGTCTTTTGGGAACCCCCATTTGCAGGGGGGTTACACAGATAAATATCATTCTTCTTGGCTGCTCAGGGTGATTGGGTGCTGTAGACACAGAAAGCAGGAGAGGTTCTGTCTTATACATAGTAGCACTTCCAGGGGAAAAAGCTGCGTGTGTGTGGAGGTGGTAGGGTAACCATGACAACCAGGACCAAAAGCCACAGCTATATAGATTCTAGAAGGACAAAAGTCCCAAGCTCAAAAAAAATTAAAAATAAAAAAAATCCACAGAGTTGTAATATAGGCGGAGGAACTATTTTATCTCAAAATATATTTTAAAGGTGACCTGCAAAGAAGCTGTGAAGCCTGCTCCCGTCCCCACATACCTTGTAGTACTCCTGCGGGGGTCCGGGGCTGCAGTCATCATTATTTTTAATGCCAGGGTTAAAGTGCCGAAACTTATGGCCAAATGCGGAAGCATAGAGCGGGTCCCGATTAAGGGGTGCAAGTAGTTTTGGGTATTACACTCATTTAGTGATGAGTCAAACACCTCTGCTCTTATTGTAGCAGCAGCAGCGGTAGGTTATTAGACTTATTTTATTGCTTCCACAGGGGTCTTGATACTCAAAATATTACTTACAGCAACAGCCTGTCCAGGACTGTCTGCAGCCCATGCCTGTTTCACACAGTGGGTTAAATTAAAAGCGCTGGCTGCTCCACACCAGTTGTTTCATTAGGTGCACAGGGAGAGAGTGTGCTGTTTGAAACAGCTGAAAACAACTATATTCTGCAATTTGTTCTTTTTTTCCCATTGTTTGGATTTTTTTAAATACGTTTTTTTATATGAACGAGAGAGTGAGATAACTGGCACTGAGGAGACGGAGTGGGGGAGAGACAGAGCAGCAGACTGTCTGGCGACAGGGCAGAGGAAACAGTTCAGCATAACATGCACTGAGAAAAGAGCACTTTCCTTTACAAGGGTGTCCAAATGAAATGTGAGTGCTCCTGTCCATTTCTGTTATGTAACTTAGCAGCCTTGACTGAGGGAGCAAGTGACGTGGGGGGAGGGGGCTGCGGTCAGAGTCATGCTCATCGTTCAAACAGTACCAGAAATAAAATAATTACTGTATCTGCTTTATTTTACCCTGATTTGTTAAGAGAAGTTACATTTATGAAATAATTGAATAAGCTAGCATCAGGAGGTAGAGCGAGTGGTCTACCAACCTGGAGGAAAAAATAACTGAGGCACTCGAAATTCTTGATCAGGTGACTAAAGCAAAAAATGTTATTGTGAGAGGTCCTGAACTACCCTAGTTTTCTTTTTTTAATTATCAAATACTGGTTTTATCATGTCTGCTTCTGACTCTCTCTATTTGCATTTTTGGGCTAAGCAAGGGGGAAAATGGTGGCTCAGGTTTTTGCTTTCTTTTTTCAAATTCCCCTGTCTGATAGGTCCCTTTCCCTGTCCTGCATCCTGCTGGCCACCACTTTTAATGTTTGCTTGCACGCATGTGCAAGAAACAAAGTGCCACCATACGAGAATTCGTAGGTGTGCCTCCCCCACTTCCAATGCCCTGCTGCCTTTTGCAGGCACGGCCGCACCGTGCCAGTGAATGTAGGAGCTGTCTATGACAGCCGTTCAGATGCAGTGGCATACACTTGAAATCCAAAAACCGCTGTAATCAGCGGCAGTAACGTGTAGGCAATTTACATACTGCCAACGAGTGCCTACACATCGGCACTGAACTGAAACAGCTGTCATAGACAGCTCCATCCCCCCACAACAAGTAGCATGCTGGGAGCCCACCCCAGCGTGCTCATGCGCTCCCCCCCACACACTGTATGGCCGACGGGGGTGCCCAATCCCCCGTTGGCTCCACTGGCGCCCCCCAACAGAGTCTGGTGCCACGCTGGGAGCCACCCCAGCGGCAACAAGTCCCATGGGTCGACGGGGGTGCCCAACCTCAGGTCGGCTCCACTGCCCCCTCAAACAGCCTTCCAGCTGCCATGCTGGGAGCTCACCCCAGCGTGGCAAAAGTCCCGACAGGTGCCTTTAAAAAAAAAATGCCTGTAAGAAGAAGCGGTCCTCGCTGACTGTCTTGACCCCCCCACCCGCCTCCCTCCCGCTGCCCACCCTGCCTCCCCGCACCCCCACCTCACCCCATACTTACCTCTGGAGTCCAGCGCAACGATCTTCGGTGGACCTGGGAACACATCTGCACTCTTCAGAGCTGACCGCAAACTGAGGAAATGCCAGTAAACTGTATAATGGAATAAATAAGTTTTTTTCAACTTTGATGCATATCTCAGGCATTTTTGGGAATTGTTTCACCAAATTTTCAACATGTGGTTCTTGGGACCCCACCGCATGAATTCTGGCATTGTCATTTTGTTATTCTGTCCCGAAAGGTGATTCGCGGTCACTGTGCGGAGCCACCTTTCAGGACCAATTTTTGAAACAATAGTGTCACAGTTCATGAGGTAGGCCCCCAAAAACTCTATGCTGAAAATTTGGTGGACAAATTCCCCAAAATGACTGTTTTATGAGCGTACGTTGTGCAGTTCCTACGCACGCTCGTAAGTTCGCAAATTTTTAATATTTTCACTCCAGATTTTCAACATTGCCATTTTACTGCACCTCTTTATGAGCAGTACAGCTGTCATTTTTAACATCTCGCCCAAAATGTTTCTGTGCATGTAGTGCACAATGGCGCAGTCTGTGTGTGAAAAGAATGTTCTGGACAGATTAGGAAAATCACAGTGACACTGTTCATGAGCAGAGATCTTAAAATGGCTATGTTACAAATTTGGTGACAAAAGTCCATAAAATGACTGTGTTACGAGCGAGCATTGCGCAGTTTCCACGCACCCTTGTAAGTTCATGAATTTGTAATATTTTCAGTCCAGATTTTCACCACTGGCATTTTTCCCCACCTTCTTATGAACAGTACAGCTGTCATTTTTCACACCATGGCCGAAATGTGTTTTGCGCACTTCCAGTGCAGAAATGCGTGGTCGCTGTGGGAAATCACTGTTCGGGACAGATTAAGAAAATGACAGTGACACTGTTCGTGAGCGGAGGTCCCAAAATGCCTGTGTTGACAATCTGCTGTAAAAAAATCCCAAAACCAATTACATTACGGCTGTGCATTGCGCAGTTTCTATGCACGCTCATGACTTCACCAGTTTCTTTACTATTTTCACTGCAGATTTTCAACATTGCCATTTTTTACACCTCCCCATGAACAGTACAGCTGTCATTTTTCACATCCTGTTCGAAATGTGTTTTCGCACCTGTGGTGCCAAATGGTGTGGTCACTGTGCAAAATCATCTTTCAGCTAACGAACTGATATTGCCACTGTTCATAAGGTGGGGGTCACAAAAAAAACATGTTGAAAATTTGAAGTGAAAATACCAATGAACGCCTGAGGCATTAGGGTTTCCGACCATAACGCCCCACTCTGTAGAGACTGGCAGGCATCAGGGGTGTGACTTGGGATTGTCGCCTGTAATGCTCATACCATTCTACCCCCACCCACACCCTGCAGCCAGTGAGAGGCATTGAAGTGTGCCTTGGACTCTTCGGCCCCAAAGTTCACCGCATTCTCCTATACTGCACCAATCTCACCATATTTCCTGATGGAATGGGGTGAGCATAAGGGCCAAAGACCCCAAGGCACACCGTGACACTTGTCGGTGTCTGCAGGGTAGGGTGTGGTGAAATGGCATGGCCGTTATGCCTGACGACCCAAAGGCACACCCCAATGCCTGTCAGTCTCTGCAGGGTGGTGGTGGGGTTGGCTTCAGTTCAATACTTCACTGCCATTCCTATTATGCAGCTCTCTAACTCCTACACTACCAATGCCAATGCCAGCAAGCAATCATTCGGCATTGACAAATGCTTGTTTTTTTTTTAGCTGTGTATTACCCACTTGTATTGCATAGCTAATGACCAAGCAGCTAGCAGGATTTTCCCTTTCCATTTTAAGTCACTTTTATATGTATTATATACACATGTAACTTTCATTGTTTTGATTTGTACTCTTAAGTACCCAGGTTGAGCCTGGAAAAGGCACCTTGACCCCAGTGCACCTACTCTGTTACCTAAATAAATAACTAGAATGAACATTTGTAAAGAACTACAGATTAACTTCTTTGGTGCTATAAAGTGCCTGAAGCATATTTGTTATTAACCATTATATAAGGAATAAGGCGAGCCAATAAGAAGATAGGTAGGTAAAAGGTAGGTAACATTTTTAGTCATACAGAAAATTAATATGGATAACATCACTGAGCCGAGGCTCATTTACAGTGAGGTCCATTAGTTCCAAACTAGTTATAGTTACATTAATTAATTAAAATACATTAATCACATTGATAAAAACATAGGTCTCATTGTAATAATAATCATGTACAGTTTTAGAGTTGTAACTCTATGTAATCAATCCAAGATCTTGTTTTCTCAATTATATAAGGGACAGAAATATAACACTGTGTACAAGATATGCTTATAATCCGTATATCTAGCATGAAAAGTTCATTTTCTGGATAATTCTGTAAATCTAATAGTTTAATGGATTTTATTTCATTCTCTTATATGTAAACTGCTGTACTGCAGAAGTATGACCAGTAAAGTTTATTTTAATAAAAAATATATTTATGTAACCCCCCCCTACAAATGGGGGTTCCTAAAAGCCTCCTAGGAGCTTGCCTAAGTGCTCCACTGCCTGCTGGCATTCGGTGGCATGCCGCTTAAATGTCTGCGCTGTGAGTGCTTGTAGACCCTCCACGTATTGTCTCTTTAAGAGCTGTCTGCTCGCAGACATAATTAGTTATATGGGGGGGACTGTGTGTTTAATGCTCGAATCCCACCCGAGCTGCTGTCTGATAGCTCCGTTTCTGCAGTCGCTGAGAGTGCAGAAGGAGCCCACCTGAAAGATGTAACTATTTGCCTGAAATCATTTATAGCATTAGTAAAATTGCAGTTTGTCTAACCTGCCTTTATTGCAGCTGGGACTCTGTGTTTGTTGTCCCTCCATTTTGGACCTGAATTGCTGATCTGGGCCAATTGGGTTAGGGGGAGCCCTAAAATGGAGACTGCTTGGGCCAACCAGAACTTGTACTCTCACCTGGAGCCTGCTTAAAGGGGAATGTATGGCAGGTGCTTCTGGGAATTGTAGTTTGGACCTTGGCGCCTTTTTGCACCAACAGAGGGAGCCCTGCAGTGAATGACAGCTGAATCCACCAACCAAACTTGTGTGGAGCCTAAGGGAAATGCCCTGAACTTTTGCTGGAGAGCCAGATGCTAGTTGACTGTGGAAGGAGAAGGAGCTCTGTTCTGCTGTGGCGTGTAGTTCACGCGGGGAAGCACGTGGAAGGCCCTGAAGTCAGCCTGTAGCCATTAGCAAGTGCTCATCAGACCGAATCCGAGTTGTGGAGAGAAGGAAGAAGTGTGCAGAACCAGGCTTGCCCGTAGAAGACCGAAGATTTGCAGAAGTGTGATCGGCCTGTTGGGGACTCTGATGCTGTGTGTGCTCCCGGGTTTTGCAGTGTTTGTGATCGGGATCGAGAAGCAGCTGCCTGCTATAGTAATTTCCTTTACATATGAATGTGTCTAGTGCTTATGGGGATCGCGACTTTAATCCCCCGACTACAGTTAGTTGTGAGTTGAAGCTGGAAGCTGAACTCAGTTTAACCGGACTGAATTTGTCTGCTATTCAAAGTAGTTGGCCCCTGTCACGAGGGCCTCATCTCCATGCCCTGCTCATCCTGGCCATCCAGAGCAACCTCTTCCATTTCTCTGCTTGGGGTTTGTGAGTACAAATCGGGGTAACTCCTTGCACCTTTTATTTAATCAGAGTGTGTCGACTGATTGCTTTGTGTTTTTTTTCTTCTGTGGACTGAGCCATCCGGCTCCGGATTACAGTTGTGTGGTGTGCATATATTTCCTTTCTACAGGGCCCCATCCAGCTGCACCAGCCGGCCAACCCCGGGCAACGGACCTGGCTAGCCACCCCCCCCCCAAATCCTGGGTACCCAGAGTGTGACTTTTTGGATCCTATATGTATGCACAGTACTGTGATTTGAATATTGCCAATCAACCTGATTTCCCCTTCCCGTGTTCCAGTCCCCTGAATAAACCAGATTTGTTGTTATTGAACTTTATACTGTCTGAGGTGTCAGTACATATAGAACCAGCATTGTATTGTGTTATGTATGTTGATTAACCTTGTTTTACAGGGGGTCCTCAGAGATGTGCTGCAGAATCAGTCTCGAGGGTAAGTGGTATCTGTATGTGTAAACAATGTGCATATGTGGGGTATTGGGACGGTAACTCCTGTGTACTGTGTGGGCCACTAGTGGGAAAAAAGGGGGGTTCACAGTGTCCCAGAGGGCTGTGACCAAGCTAGCTTAACCGCTACCGACCCTGACCTCTGGGTGGAGGCACCCGTGACTGGACCTAGGCCTCTTAACCTGTCACTAGCCATACAGGCAGGGGTAGTAGCCCTTGGGATAGCGCCACCTAGGGGTTACATTTACAATGTAAGGAATAAGACATGACAGAAGGATTATGCTTTGTTAATGTACAGACTTCTGGATATGAGCCTGAGGTACTAGCAGAGTGCTTCAGTCACCAGGAGTTACACTGAGGGAAGCATAATCCCCACAGCACTCCCCCAACAATCAGAGTATTACCCCCCCATAGGAACATAGACAGTGACGACAGAAAGACCAAAGGTCCATCTCCAATGGTTACATGTTTGTCCCATACCACAACATTCACAGTATCCTCCCCTCATGTTCACAGCATCACCCCCCCACCACCAGTGCTCACAGAACTGTTACCTTAAATGTACTGAGCACTTGGAAATTGCAACAGGCTACTAAAGCTGCTCTGTGCTAAAGAACCTTAGGATTTAACTGTTAAAATCATGTGCCCCAAGTACTAATTAATTCTTAGTTGCTTTGTATATACAACTCATATCCCAGCAGCAGGCTCAAAGTTTCTTTAAGTAGGACAGCAAACTCCAAAGCTCAGCAGCCCCTTATGCTTACATTCCCCATTTGTTTTCAGCAGTCAGATTATTTTAAATAAATTAAAGAAAGGTGAGCCCTCCAGCAGGGTCCTTCCCCTCCTGTACCTTATTTAATGCCTCTACTCTCCATTCTCCTTCCTCCACAGCTGAAGCCCCCAATCTGCAGGAGGTCGTGAGGGCATAAGGAGCAGCCCTCCCCCGAAAATATGAGCCGTTGAAGCAAGGTAAAAAAATGCTGAATCCCCGGGGCACTTAAAATCGTGGTCGAGCTATCTGTGCCACTGAGAGACTGCTTGCCCCACCAATGCTACGCATCGGCTGCCCCACCACCACCCTTGACAAACTTTGTAATATATAGGGTAGGTTAGGTGACTGAAATAATCTATCAGCCCACTTCTCTACTAGCAGCTTATATTACACCACCACTAGTGGCCACTAATAAACAGCCAGCTCACACAGTACAATGGGAGCTATTATGGACTCTCTCCTAGTAAGCCTAGTCTTTCTCACCTCCCTGATCTTATCTGCAGCCTTACCTATATCCAGCTGCACTGCGAAGTTGCTACTAAGCAGTTCTACCAGTGGTTACTTTCCTCCCTGCCCCCCCTAAATGCACCACTGGGGCCCCCAATTCACTGCTGGATCTCTCCTACCCCCGGTGCACCAAAATGCCCACACTCATTTCTGCCCTGAATTACTAAACAACCTGTATGCGCACACCCATCACTGCACTGCCACTCTAACTCACAAAGGGTTGCACCCCCTAACTCCTGTCCACAACAACCCACCTGGACACCAACCACCTGTGTCCTGGATAATCTTAGCCCCCCCCCTTGTAAGCATCCTCCCAATACCAGTCATACCTACAAATGCTACCTCTAAAACTGTCCGTGCCTCACCAAAACTGCTCAGGCTAGCACTGCTCTGCCATACCCTCCTCCTCCTCCTCTCTGGGAATGTGCACCCAAACCCGGGGACCACCAGTCTCTGGTGTCACTCAGAAGGGCAAACAAGGAAACCTTCTACTGGCATCCCTAAATATCTGCAGCCTTCAAAAAAAGTTCACCTCCCTCCAGGGCTGGATTGCGCTGCACTCCCCTGATGTCCTTGCCTTATCTGAGACCTGGCTCTCAGATAAAGTCCCAAATGGATCTGTTGCCCTCAGTGACTACACCTTATACCGTGCTGACAGAATAAGCAAGAGGGCAGGTGGATGCGCCATCTACATCAAATCCTTCCTGCACGCCACCCTAGTCTCCATCCCACCCCCCCGCCTGTGGAGACCAAACCCTCGCTGTCATGCTAAGCTTTGGCAACTCAGGTAAAACAGTTTACATCTTGGCTGTCTACATTCCCCCAAGAAACCAAAAGCTGGCCTTTGACTTTGTACTGGTCAGTATTTCCCACATCCCTGCCAAGAGTGAAATTATTTTACTGGGAGTCTTCAATGTAAACTGGATGTCCCCTGCATCTTCCCACTACAAAGACACTGTCCTTGTGTATGACCTTGCCCAAGTTGTTCATTCCCCTACTAGGCTGGACACAAAAACTGGGACAGCCACACCTATCGACCTTATCCTCACCAACCGTCCCAAAAACCTCTTCTATATCAAAGTGCTCTCTGACTCGATAAGTGACCACTCCCTAGTAATCTGCTTGTGGTCTAATAAAATCCCCCCTACTCCCACTAAGGTCACCGTCCAAAGACGCCTTAAGAAAGGTGCCCTTCCCTGCCTCAAATCCTACCTGGTGGTCTGCGATTGGTCTCCTATTCACTCTGTCCAGTCCGTTGATACCGCCCTTACCTACTTTATTGCCACTTTTAACCATGCATGCAACATCTTTGCCCCTTTCTCCAAGTGTGCAGTAAAGTAGCAGGATACCCCATGGATTTACCCTGCTATACTTGACCAAATGCGCCAAAGAGATGCCCTCTGGCAAAAGGCCCTTGACTCGCAACTCCCCCAAGACAGACAGCATTACAGGGAGGCTCAAAATACCTGTACACGGGCCATCAGGCAAGCCAAAGCGGCTTACTACAAACAAGCCTTCACCTCTTCCTGGGGATCTGGTAGAAATTTCTGGAGCAACATTAAGGAACTATCAGGGAGAAATGTAGCCCCTTCTCCACTACAGCTTCTAGTAGATGGGGTTATCTCACAAGACCCTGAAACTATCTCCAGTGCCCTTAATACTTCTTTCTCTGACCTCAGCCATATCCTTCCCCTAACTACTATGACTCAATCAGTACCAACCCCATTCACAATTATGCTACCCCCCGACCAAACCCCTTTTCGGCTACGTATCATCTCCTGCAAAGAGGCTAAATGCTATCTCAACAAAGCCCTGGCGAACTCTCGCTATAGTAGTGACTCCCTGGACCTCAAACTCATCCGGCTCACACTGGATGTGACCGTCCCCCATCTCACCAAAATCCTTAACCTATCCTTATGCCTCAGCCAATTCCCCACAACTTGGAAAAGAGCAGTTGTCACCCCCATCCTGAAGGGTGGTGACCCCACGTCCACTAGCAACTACAGGCCAATATCTATCCTGCCCCCCTCTCAAAGGCCCTTGAAAAAATTGTGGATGACCAGCTCACAGACTACCTGACCAAACACAATCTGCTCTTTCAGGAACAACATGGTTTCCAGAGGGGTCACAGCACCTCCACCGCACTTGTCAAATTCACGTCATACATATACGAGGCCCTTGAACAAGGCTCAGTGGTAGGGGCTCTATATGTGGACCTGACCAAAGCATTTGATACAGTTAGTCATGCGCTGCTTCTCCACACCCTACCATCCCTAAACATCTCCCCAGAGGTCACCTCCTGGCTCAAAGACTACCTCTCAGGCCGGACCCAGCAGGTAAGAATTGATGCAACACTATCCTCCAGTAGGCCAGTCCTAACAGGTGTCCCACAAGAGACCATTCTTGGGCCACTACTTTTCACCCTCTTCCTGAAATCCCTCCCCCAATCCTGCAGTGGGAAGCTAATGGTTTATGCAGATGATGCTGTAGTTTTTTGGAAATATCCTCATCTCAATGTTCTCCAATCCGCCTTGCAGGGTTTCTTTAGAGAACTTGAAACCTGGTTCTCTGAACACCGCCTTATACTAAACTACAAGAAGACCAAATCTATGATCTTTGCCCATTGCCAAAACCTGATCAGTAACATTCCACTAACGGTGACAAACTCCCTGGGCACGGCCCTAGAGCAGGTGCACTGCTTCAAATACCTGGGAATCATGTTGGACACCTCCCTCACCTACCACACGCACATATAACAAGTCTCCTCCTCCTCTGTTAAGTCCAGGCTCAGGATTCTGTATAGACACTGCATTCCCCTACAAGCAATGCACCTAGCAGTGTCTGCCTCCATACTACCCTTGGTGGACTATGGCATGGTAATCTATGGGTCTGCAGACTTACTGCCCTTCGTAGCATCAACCTTGCCCTAAATAAAGCCTGCCATCTGGTATCAAAGCGTAACAGGTTAACCCATACCTGTGAGCTTTACAAATCTAGTGGTTGGCTAAACTTCCAAGATGGGCTAAAATAACACACCTGCCTCCTTGCAAAAAAGATACTACACAAACAGGCACCTATTGGCCTCCACCCCCTCATCCAAACAGTTACTCACAGGAGGTCACCAAGGCACTCGGCAATCACCCCCTCCAAGTACCTCACTGTAGAACCTCCCTTGGCCAGCGGTCCTTCTGATATCTAGCCCCCTCATGGCTAAACAGCCTAGCATCCAATATCTCCCTAGCATCCAGTCTGGGCCAATTTAAAGCTGATCTCAAATCCTTTCTCCATAACTCTGCAATCTGCGAATGTTCATAAAGTACTAATGTACTTAACTTCCCCTCTTCCAGGTTTCCTCCTCCATTGCAATGGGATAGCCCTCAGCATAGGGATTTCTTCTTTCTTCTCCCATGCTAGAGCTCATTCAAACTCATTGTAAATATTTTATGACTCTGGGCCTAGTATTATGACCCTCCAAAGCTTATACTGTCTTATTAACATATTATTAACCTAGACCTCTTTTAAGGTAACTGCTGATGAAACTATGCTATGTTAACTGTGCTGAATATTTTGACGTGTACATTTAAGTGATGCTTGTATATTTTTCTTTTTACTGACTTGGAGCCTTTGCAGAGTAGTCTATGACTCAAAGGTTGTAATTCCGATTCTTTCAATAAATAAATAAACTGCCTCCAGTTATCACAGCAGTGCCCCTAGTGTTCAAAGCAGTGTTTCTCAACAGTTGCAGCTAGGGATGGGAGAACTCTGTGAAGTTCTGACCCTTATTAAATAAGAACCGGAACATGGTGAAGTCCTGATTTATCCTGATTAATTCTGATTAGTTCTGATTTATTGACCGATATTTGAAAAAATGTGAAAAAATGCATAAAAGTGGCCAAAGTCACTCACGTCTGACACAGAAGCCCAAAGGAAATAATTTAATGGATTATTTATATAAAAATTAAAGTAAAACTGCTAAATAAAAGTGCAATCTGTCACTACTAGCCCCTTCATGGCTGGCCTATGATAGTGGCATGTTATGCTCGGGCCCGTGACATGAGTGTGCTGGGAAAGATGAAGAGACAGACAGACAGATGCAAATACCTACAGTAAGCATATCATAGCACCACCGAGCACTGCAGGCACTGCCAGGCAGCTAAGATTTCCTTTTTTATTAATGGAGGTGTGTGGGTATTATTTTGATGGATATTCCAGTCAGAGCTGAACAGGCCAAAGAAATGGATATGAATGATCAAATGAGCAGCACTAAGAGAGCCCAGCCACCCTACCCATGTGAATATTGCAACTGCTTTGCACGCCCCGGTGTACTGTGGTATATGGTACACTACCTGGTCCAAGAGGTGGTAATGTTTTCTAGTACTACAACTACTTCTACTGAATCTGATCACATGCTGAGGAATGGATGCTGAATCCTTAAAGAAGAAAAATTAAAGACATAGAGATCACCACGACCCAGGCAGGCAGCCAGTCACACATCGCATCGGTCAAGTGCAGTGCAGTCATAAAAAAGTTTGCCACTGCCACCTGAAGACAGACACACAACACAATTACATCCTTCCTAGTTCCACAGTTGCTGCCTGCCACTGCCAAGTAATTTAAGTATCAAAAATAAAATATAATAATCTCAGCCCAGTTACTGTAAGTAAGATGTAACCAGGAGAGCATATCACGCACACACAAATAATAAAGAAATTATATGAATTTTCAATTTAGCAGCATTTTTTTCTGTGAAGTATTTGCAACCAAATATTGGGGATGTGAGAAATATATAAAGAGTATTCAGTTTCTGAACTTTCAGGCATCTGCTAAGCCATGCATGCACTGTACGAAAATTAAAACAGTACAGTTAGGATCACTTTGAGGGCAAAAAAAGTGACTAGTAGTAGTAAGAAGGACTGGAGTAAGTGACAAGTAGTTGTCGTGACTCGTAACTGTGACTCGTGATGACAAAAAGTGATAGTAGTAGTAATAGTAGTAGTAGTAGACAGCAGTACCCTACCTTACAGATCAGATAGTGGTACCTCGTACCACCAAGTAAGTTTGTGACATGAAGTGCAGTTACTTGCTGTAGTTGGACTCTGAATCCACTGATGATGTTATTTTTTTTTCTATTCTATGCCGCTCATGTGATCGTAGTGGCCTGGCTTGGCCTTGCCTGTCCTGACCTGACTTGTTGCAGTTAATTGCAGCCTCATGTAGTAGTCCCTGTTCACAAAAGATTTTCACCACAGGCACAAATTCTTGAAAGTGTTTTGTGTATAGGGCCTGCTTGGAGCACTTACTATATGTTTTATTCAGGTATCATATTTGAAGTTAAAGTGAGGAATGTTGACTTTGAGAAATGTGAGGTACTCAGCATTTTCTAGTGTCAAACCGGATCATGTGTCAGTAATATTGTTACCAACCGAAATGAGCAAACATTCTGAACAGACACTAGTGGAAGGGCAATTCATGTACCTCTTTGCAATGTTTACTAAAGCGGGCCACATATTTTGTTTGGCTTTCTAGTATTTCAAAGGATCAGCTTTCCAGCTGATATTGGGTTCTGCCAGGTACGTTTCAACAATGGTCTGTGCTGAGGCTGTGTTACAAGAGGCAGATGAAGATGTTACAATAACATCTTCTAAGTGACTCCAGAGACATGAAGCTGAACCAAGTGACTGTGGGACAGTGCTATCATGCTTGGCCGGTGGTGAAGAAAAATATTTGGCTGCAGAGGCTGAGGAGGAAGAGGGAGAAAATGTCGCAACAGTAGAGAATGGGCCACCTGATGCTGTGCTGCTGTGTTGTGAAGAAGATTCTGAATGTGGTGCTGCTGTTATACTCTGTTCCATGACAGCACGCACTTCGTCAATTATTGCTTGTTTCTTTCAAAACAAGTGTCGTCATCATCAAGCAATAGTTGCTTCGATTTGTATTGTGGGTCCAAGATTGTTGCTTTAATGTAATACTCAGAATGAAGCATTTTACATAGTTTGTCATCTTCAATTTTTTTATATACAACATTGTAAAGATCGGGAATCACTGTTACTGAGAAGTATTTCTGCGATGGTATACTATATCGAGGTTCGAGGTACTCTGGCAGCTGCCTGAATCCTATATGTTCAGCCATGTTATATGGTAGCAAATCAACAGTTATCATTTCGGAAATTTTTTTGATTATTGAAACAGCAACAAGGTGAGTCGAGGCATATTTGTCCTTGCGCTCATATGTTTCTGAGATGGTAAGCTGACTCCATGAAGGAGAAGGGCTTTTGAACACATGGTCACTTTCAGTAACAGTCAGAGGAGTCCTTCGAATAGCAGCAAGTGGTGATTGAGGTTTAATGCTGTGGGGGCTGCCACTGCTTTCATCTATGGGCATTATCCCTGAATGTAGTGAGCTATCACTATCACTTTCTCTTTGAGACTTGCAACTGACCCTCTCATTAATGTTATGACATCTGTCTAGGTGCCTTTTCATTGCTGAAGTTCCCAGTGCTCCTTTCTTTTCACCCCTGCTGATTGGCCGTTTATAAATAGCACATGTTGCTATCAACTCATTGGAAGCACTAATGGAGAAGTATGACCAAAAAAAATATTTTTTTTTTCATTTTTTTCCCAGGAAGACACAACACCTCGGTCATCTTTTCATGGTCCCCAACCCCCTGGATTTGTCCTGGGCCTGTTCTGGTTTATTCCAACTGCCCCCCTCCTCCACAACCAAAACATTTCTGCCTGTTCCTTCCTGATTTGCAGTTTCCATCCCCTCCAGTAAACCTTCTGCTGCCTGAGCATTCTCTTCATCTTCTTTATTATCATCATCAGTATTACCCTAGTTGGGTTCAGCTTCAGAAGAATCGAATAAGGGACTGACAGTAGCATAGTATGCAATTGTTCCATACTGTTGGGTGCCTCTGCGGGTGGTACCCACTACATCTTTTGTTTTTTTTTTAACTACATAACTTTTTTTTATTACTTGGGATTGATGATGATCCGAGACATTCACCTTTTTTGGATTCAAGCATTCGCTTGAAAGACAAAACCTTATTAGATGTGAAAAAATCCCTTTTTGGGGTTTGATTTTGTTTTCCCTTTTCAGGCCGATTCCTATCTTTTGCAGTGCCACTGCCTACCTGAGAACCAGTAAAAAGTGCCTCATCAACACTTAGATCCATTTTGGAACTGAAGATCCCTCTAACATGAAATGTGATGTCCTTCTGATGACTCCCACCCACACAGACAAGGGACAAATTTACTGTCATGACTCGTGACAGTACACAGCAGTCCACCACCACTTCCTTCCAAGATTGCCGGACTGGCTCCTATAGTACTTACTGTTAAGTGAAAGTGACCAAATTCAGCAACTGTTAAGTGTGCCTCAGAATTTGAATTGGAGATGCAGGAACATCTAGTACATTAGCCACATGCAGCACAGTCCCACACTAGGGGTTGGATAATGCTTATATGTAAAGTAAGTTTGTAACGCAATATACTATGAAACTAATGATAATAAGCAATAATGGGGAATGAGTGATGATGATGATACTTGTGTGTACTACTTGTCCTTTACTTGTGTTGTACTGTAAACACTCAGCCTGCTACAACTCACAGTCAGATTATCCCCATGGCCACCCACAGCTAGTAACACAGAGCAGATGCATTAACTTGGATGTTGTTTGAACAGCATTTTTTTTTTTTAAATACAGGAAATCATGACTTAACATAGGTGATGATGATCGTTATTCATGATTGGATTGTAAACACAGCCGCACTGGAGCCAGGAAAAAAAGATATTTGGGATTTCTGGGATGTGACATTTATTGTGGGCCACCTTGCAGTCTCTTTCCCTCTCCCCTGTTTACGTCACAAAGATTTATTTTGCCACTCTACTACCAAGAAAAAAAACCTTTCATTTGGGATTTTCTGTAACTGTAATCTTTGGGCCACCAGTACTCTCTCCTCTGTGTTTGGAATGGCAAGTCAGATTTTGCCATCCCACCTTTTTGTACACACAGCTACTGTATGAGGCTAAGAAAAGTTTCATTTGGGATATTCTGTAATCTGACTCCTGCCCCCCCCCCCTGCAACTCTGGATCTGGAATCAATCAATCAGTCAATCAAAATCTTTATTTTGCCAGGTGGAATATCATTGATACAAGCTCATTTACAAGATGGACCTTAAGCAAAACAATTGACAACAGGGTTAAGACATCACAAGTTGAGTGAACGTACATAACAATTACATAGTAATAATAACAACATAATTGTAACCCCTAGGTGGTGCTATCCCAAGGGCTACTACCCTTGCCTGCTTGGCTAGTTGCAGGTTAAAGGGTCTAGGTTCTGATACGGGTGCCTCCACCCGGAGGTCAGGGTTGTTAGTGGTCAAGCTGACCTGGGCACAGCCCTCCGGGACACTGTAACCCCCCTTTTCTCCTTCTGGTGGCCTGAACAGTACACAATAATCACTTTCACAGTGACCCCTATTCATCAGGCAATTACCCACACTGTTTGCACTTACCACCAGGGCTGGTTCCTGTAGCTTGACCCTGGGGACCCCATGTAAAACAAGGTTAAGCACAGCAAATAACAATGGTACAATACTCTTGGCACAAACTGTAACCACAGTCAGGTTAAATGCAAAAAAAGTTAAATCTGATTTTATTCAGGGGACTTGAACAAGGGAAGGGCACAATAAGGTTGATTTGCTTAAAAGCTATATTAATCAGACAGTTATGCATGTAGTTCACAGTCCCTACACAGTCACACACTCTGGGTACCCAGGAAGGAAAATGGTGGGCTAGCCAGGAACGTTGCAGCTGGTTGGGGCCCTGTGATGGAAGAAAGCAACATGCACAACACACACTATTTGTAATCCGTAGCCGGAGGGCTCAGTTCATGAAAGAAAAGGCAACAAGACAATCAGATGACAACACCTTTAGATTTAGCTATAGTTGCAGGGAGCTACCTTGATGTTTACTCACAATACCTAGTACTGGACACAGGCAGGATGAAATCAAGACTGCAGGCTGTTGAGCTGGAGTGCCCGGAGAAGCAGGACCCACACGAATCACCGAGGTGTCATTCCTGTTCAAGCCGTTGAGCAGGGGTCTGATCCCTAGGCCGTTCCCTCGTCTGTGACTTTCTCTGCGTGAGCTCCTGGCTGGGCCAGTGTAGCAGGGCCCAGACAAACGGAAATGGATACGGATTCAGTCCATGGAGCGGGATACATCCTCCAGAAAGCAAAACACAGTTCAGACACACAGTGGGGAACCAAATCATGATCCACTATAAGCACACAGCACATTCACATGTAAAGAAATTCCACTGTACCAGACAAATGGCTTTCCGGTCGCAATTACAGAGTCTCTGCACAATCTGGGAGTTCAGAGGTAGCTGGAAGTCCTGACAGGCCAATCGCATTCAGCAAATCTTCGTTCTTCTTCTTCAGGTTAAAGCCTGGTCACAATTCAGTGACTTAATTCGCTCTCCAACTTCGGATTCAGTCTGAAAAAAGCACAAGCTCCCTCTCAGGAACAGCAGGCAGGCAGGCGTGCAGGCCAAACTCAGGCCTTTCCACAGTTCTCCCTTGCGAATCCACTATGGATTGCTGCTCAAATTACCTTGAGCTGTTACTTCTTCACTTCCCTACTCAGATCTAACTGAAACTGCAAGCAGTGTGGGACTTTTCCCCAAGGTCCAAAAGGTTCGGTTGTCTGATCTGTCTGTCAGCCACAACAAGGGCTCCCCCTCCAGGTTATTTTAAGCGCCAAAAGCCCAAAACTACAATTCCTACAAGTTTTGACCCCACCAAGCCCCTGTAGGCAGGCTCCATTTTAGAGTCCCAAATGTACTGATTGGCCCATTCTGACAGTCCCGCGGGCCAAGATGATGGAAACAAACAGAACTGTCCATGCTACAAAGAAGGCAGGTTAGAACAAACGGCAATATTATTACTACTCTAACAAGTGATCAGCAAACAAGTATATCTTCTAACAGAACTCCCGCTCAGATTAATTATGACCGCAATCCAGGCAACTCTTAAAGAGACAGTACACAGAGGCTATACAGGCACTCTCTGGGAATACGTTTAAACTGCTACAACGCAGGACACCAGCCTGGCAGTGAGCATTTAAGCAAGCTCAAGGAAGACTTTGGGAACCTCCATTTGTAGGGGGGTTACATAATAACATAACTATCGTATGTGACAACATACTTGCACCAGAACATAGCAGTAGGTTCAACAGGAGGTAGTGCCATTTAAATACAATTGCATGGATACGGATATATGGACGTAAGGTAATGAGCTAAAGTTTATACAGTAAACATCATTGGAGGAGTCATAGTGAGCAGGAGTGGCAATTTCTCTAACGTCAAAGTGCGAAGAAGATTGAGATGTAAGAGTCCATTGATAAGTACTGTAGGCATGGCCTGGCAAGTGGGCTGGGAAGGGGAGGGGAGGGGGTTATAGGGAGATGGCACAAGTCAGATTTTGCCAGCCTGCCCGTTTTGTACACACAGCTACACTGTCTGAGGCCAAGAAAAAAACTTTAATTTGGGATTTTCTGTAACTGTAATCTCTGGGCCACCACCACCAGTATTCTTTCCTCTCTGGATCTGGACTAGCACAACTCAGATTTTGCCAGCGGCCAGCCTGCCCTTTTTGTACACACAGCTACTACTGTCTGAGGCCGACCCCTGTACTCCCGACGCTCCCTCCCATCATCAGCCAACCGACTTTACCCATCCCACGTCCTCCACAATCGGGAATCTCTCCCCCTCCCTCCCCTAACTTTAGTGCTTTTGCGTTTTGGTGCTTCTGCCTTCTAGTCTGTCTGTCTGTTTGTCTGTCTGTCTCTTTTGTGTCTCTTCTGCTGCGATCCTCCTCCTTCTGGGCTGCATGGAGAACTCACCAGCCTTGTATAATGGTGAATGGGTCATGTGACCTTCTGTTGCCTGATTGGATGCCACTGGCTGCCTGTACATCCCGATGGCATCCCCCAGGCAGCAGAAAAAAAAAATGCAGAAACAGCATCTCCACAGTCCCTGAACCGGACTTCTGTCGCAAAGTCTGTATTTATCCGGGTCCGTGGATTGCGGGTTAGATCTGGGGATCTGGATCTCCTGTGGAACAGTCTGCTCACCCCTAGTCACAGCACTGACTTTAATGGTCATAGCATTGCCCCCCACAAAAAGAAATTCATTGCACATCTCATCATTGCATTCTCTCCCCAACAGTCACAGCATTGTCCCCAATTGTTATAGCATTGCAGTGCTACCAGCAGTCCTAGCACTGCCTTCCAGTGGTCACAGCAGCCCCCCCCCAACAATCACAGACCATATCCAGTGGTCACAGTATTATCCCCAACCCCCAAACATCACAGCAGTGTCTTCAGCGTTCACAGTATTGTCTTTCTCCTCTGCATTCACAGCACTTCCCCAACACTTGCAGCACTGCCTCAACAATAACAGCATGCCCCATACCTCAGCAATCACAGCACTGCTCCAGAGTCCCTGCATTGCCACAGCTAGACAGCTGTTCTCCAAGGAGACCCCTGTGAAGACATGGTTGGGAGACTGGTAGGAAGAGTGAAGTTCACATCCTGTAACTACACTGCTGGTGGTGGTTCTGGCATTGGGATTCCTCCTCCCCTTTCACACTAGGTAACATCTCATTCTTTATCTCCCATATTTGGGGAGGCCCTTTCCTACCTCTCCAAATGTCCCCCTTCTGTTGCTCAAAGTGCTTCTTCCTTTGAGCTTACCCTGCTGGGGAGGCTCCATCCTGCCACTTTATTTTCTTTTCCTTGGGGGGGGGGGGATAGGATACAGAAGCTGGGGCTCCCTCCTGCTATTCCCATCAGCGTTTTGTTCCTGTGGGCTCTGGTTGCTGAAGCGGCTCCCTTCTGCTACTTGTGAGTGGTGCTTATGTAACCCCTAGGTGGCGCTATCCCAAGGGCTACTACTCCTGCCTGCTTGGCTAGTAGCAGGTTAAGAGGCCTGAGTTCTGAAACGGGTGCCTCCACCTGGAGATCAGGGTTGGTAGTGGTCTAGCTAACCTGGGCACAGCCCTCCGGGACACTGTAACCCCACTCTTTCCCCTCTAGTGGCCTGAACACTGTAAAATAATCACTTTCACAATACCCCTGGTACACCACACAAGTACCCACACTGTTTGCACTTATCACCAGGGCTGGTTCTTCTGGCTCGACCCTGGGGACCCCCTGTAAAACAAGGTTATGCACAGCAAATAGCAACAGTACAGTACTTTGAACACAAACTGGAACCACAGTCAGATTACATGCAGAAAAAGTTAGATATGATTTATTCAGGGGACTTGAACAAGGGAGGGGCAAAATCAGGTTAATTAGCTTAAAGGTTATATCAGTCAAGCAGTTATGCATGCGCTTTGAGTCCCCCACACAGTCCACCTCTGGGTACCCAGGTGGAGAAGAGATGGGCTTGTCAGGACCTATGCCTGGAGTTGCAGCTGGTTGGGGCCCTGTGATAGAAAACACAACATGCACAGTACACAATATTTGTAATCCGGAGCCAGAGGGCTTGGTTCGTAAAGGAAACGAAACAACAAGACAATCGGATGACACACTCAGACTCTGCTGTTGTTGCAGGGAGCTACCCTTGTATTTAATCATGATACCCAAGACTGGACACAGGCTGGATGAAAATCGGGACTGCAGGTGGTTGATCTGGAATGCCAGGAGAAGCAGAGCCCACACGAGTCACAGAGGCATCGTTCCTGTTCAAACGTGGAGCAGGGGGCTGATCCCCAGGCTGGTCTCTCGTCGATGGCTTCTCTATGCAGTGGGTAGTCTGGCTGGGCCAGTCTGGCAAGGCCCAGACTGCATTGAGACAAATTCGGATGCAGTCTGTTTTGGGCTGGATACAGCTTCCAGCAAGCAGAATACAGTTCACACAGTGGGGAACTAACTCACAACCCACTAGCGGCTCATAGCACATTTACATGTACGGGAATTGTACTGTACCAGGCAAAGTGCTCCCTGGTCACAGTCGCAAAGTCTCTGCACGCACCGGGAGCTTAGGGGTAACTGGAACTCCAGATAGGCCGATCACATTCAGCAAAATCTTCAGTCTTCTTCAGGTTGAGCCTGGCCCACTTCAGTAGCTTACTTTAGTCAGACAAACTTGGATTTAGTCCAAAATAATTCTCTTCTCTCCCTCTCAGGAGCAGCTGGCAGACATGCAAGCCAAAACTCAGCCCTTTCACAGTTTTCCCATGTGAATCCACTCAGGATTGCTGCCCAAAATACACCTGAGCTCTTCTCATTTCACTTCCCAGCTCAGAACTAACTGAAAACTGCAAGCAGCCTGGGACTTCCCCAAGATCCAAAAGATTTGGTTGGCTGATTTAGCTGTCAGTCAAAGCAAGAGCTCCCCCTCAGATTACTTAAGCTGCAGTTAGGCAGCTCTTAAAGAGGCAGTACACAGAGGCTATACAGGCTTTGGTAATCACATTTAAACTGCTAAAACGCAGGACACCAGCCTGGCAGTGAGCATTTAGGCAAGTTCAAGGAAGACTTTTTGGGAACCCCCATTTGTAGGGGGATTACACTTACCTCCCTGGCACTCCTAGTGTTGATGCTGATCCAGGTGGCATTTATCTCTGGCCATTCCTGCTGCTGGGGAGGCCCACTCTTGTCACTCTGGATGGCATCTTGCTCCTGTGAGCTCCTACTGCTTGGGAGGTTCCCTTATACTAAGCACACAGTGGGCTAGGGCTGGGTTTAAGGGAGGGAGCTGGTAGAGGGGGATGGAAGGAAATAAAAAAAAAAACTACAACCTAATATTGGTGTTTGGGGATGGAACTGGTAGTGGAAGGGAATTTCAAACATGAATGATCCATCCCACTAAAGTTAGAGATATCCCTGTTGGGCCAGTGGTTTCTCCACTCCCTAATTCCAGCAATCTTAAGTATCTGGTGGTCCAGTTTTCTGCCCTCCAGTACTGCCTGATTTCTGGGTCTGTTTCAACAGTGAAGCCACCCACTGTGCTATGTTCATGTTTTCAGGCATTTAAACACTGTGGTTGCAGTAGGGTGCAGGTGACAGAGGCGTTTCATTCCTCTGAGAATGGCCCTATGGCATGGTAGCATCTGGCCCCTGTACCACTCGCCCACAGTGACCTTTGTGGGTGCTTGGGACAGGATGTAACCCCAGTTGACCATGTCTGAATAGGGTCCCAGTGTTCATGCTAGCACTGATTTGTTGCAAAGACCCCTTAGCGCTAGCCCTGGCTGAGAATTGCGCCCCCTAATTTTTTAGATGGGACTTGCACAAGATGATGATGAATGAACAAGAGGAGCCACATTTTATATGTGATGTTTAGCTCTTCGTTTTAGAGTTGCATAAATGTTATTGTTTGCTTCTAACCTGGTTGGATTTGAAGTGAAATATGGAAACATTTGATGCCAGTGGAAACCTTTGAAATAAGGCAAGTACCAGGTCTCATGCTAAACCCTCTTGTTTTTTGTATTAGAACTTGATACGGGAAGGCCACCTGGTACTTAATTTGTCTTTGTTGCCAGCTCATGATTATTCTTCTGCAAACCTAATGGCTTCCACTTGGCGGGGGGGGGACATGGGGTCTGGCCTGCAGTTGAGAGACTCACAAGGGTGCTTTCACCATCCACCCAGCCTGCTGCCTCTTTTAGTATGCTTTGCTTTGGGACCCCAGAGGGAACTCATCTTTCTCTTGTATCCTAATCTCCAGGTAGTCCTTCTGCTCTACTCCTCGCAGCACTGGATAACATTCTCTGTTTTGCTCGTCATAGATAATACTACAGGGTGCAGCTGGATCATGGGAGACCCAATTTAAAGCCCACAGGGGCTAGCTGTTTCTAGCCTCTACCACTTTGATACCAAAGCAGTTTCAGCTTAGCTCCTGTCTCTTCTGTCTCAGGAAAGTGATTGAAGGGCCTGGAGCTTCCAGACACCTGCTGTGCAGAAACTGCTACACACACACACACACACACACACACACACACACACACACACACACACACACACACACACACACACACCACCTTTTACACTGCAGAGGGGCCTCCCTGTTCAAACAGCAAGGGAAATGTGGTAAACAATTTATTAACCCTTTAACTGTAGGTTAATAATAACAGCAGGCTACAACCCCACTTTCAAACAGGAGTTGCAACAATATCCTAATCCAGTGATGTTAACATTGAATATATTTGTTGTTCTTCACTGCTTTCACTATCCCTCTCCCCGGCTCCTTTTTTCTCTCTCCTCCCTTTCTTCTTCATCCACCTTTTCTTTCTCACCTACCACTCTTACAGCTACATAGAAACACAGACATTTTACAGGCACAGAAAGACCAGAGTCCATCATGTCAGCTTTACTGATGTGCAACCTATCCAGATATAACAGTTCCTTTCAGCTGGTTCCCAAACTTCTCTTCCTCTTTGCTTCTGCTGCAGATTCTTCCATTGCTGCCCTCCATAACCTCTCATTCCTTACTGGCACATTTCCTGTCATTTGTAAGAGGGTCAAGATAGAAACATAGAATTCGATGGCAGATAAGGACCGCTTGGCCCACCCAGTCTGCCCATTTCCCTACCTAATGGATAAGCTGCAGATCCTAGTTAAATCCCCCCTTCATAAAAGGGGTTAACCCTGTGCCCCAGGTTGCTGTGGCCCCATCTCTGTTGCATCTGCGTTGGCTAAACTACGGGAGTGGCACTTTTCCATCTCGCCCCTTCCTTGACTCTTCTTTTCTAAACCCTTTCCAGCTTGCTTTTAGGAAGTCCCACTCCACTGTGACATCTCTTCTGAGGCTCACCAACATCATCATGAAGGAGATGGATCAGGGCCTGATCAGAGCCACAACTTTTGATCTGGTCTAAGCCAACTACAAAATATGTTCATTTCTTCTGAATAGTTAGGTTTTATTGCTTTAGCATTGTCTTTATGCTTGTTACCAGGATGTGCTTGTAAATGAGACTTGTCTTAATGAACGTCTCTTGCTCCAGAATGGTGAGTAAATAATGAATAAAACACTTGCAGACCCCCTCCTACTGGACAAACAAAAAGGGGCTGTACTTTCTCGTCTTATGGTCACATGGTTTTGCTCCTACCTAGTGGACAGGTCTTGAGCAGTTCTTGTGGGCAACCTGCCTTCCCCCCCCTCCAGATCAGGTTAGGTGTACCTTAAGATTTTGTCCTTGGTCAGATTCTGTTCAATTTTTATTATTTAGTTTTTTTAAAGATCTCCCCAAGGCATGGCTCCACAAAATGTACATGAATGCAGAGGATACTGTGATTTGTGCCTGTGATTCTTCTGCTCCAGAGCTGGCTGTGTGACTCAACATGATATCACTAGTTTCCAGTGCTTGGTGCCAGATGCAGAATTTTTTCAAGGGGATAAAAGTTTTCCCTGAAAATCTAAACTGTTGCCTTTTAAAGTGTAATTAAGCTAAAATGCTACTGTTTTCCTGCCTAAAGGGGTAGAGGGTGCTACTTTGCTACATAGTTGGATCCACTAGTGCCTGCTGGTTCAGTGCAAACCAGCTTACACTTAAAGAGCAGCTGCCTAGTTGCCGCCCACCCCAACAAATGTAATTGTTCACCTGCCCCAGAGATGATTGGCATAAATAATTCCTCTCGTTTCTACACATAGAAGAAGTTATAACACTCGTAAATGTTAAAATGGACATTACGGTAAAAAACGCAGCCACTTCCCTAAGCCGCTGACATGCCTCCACGCAGGCACACGCAGCCCCTTTTTGTGATGTCAGAAAATTAAGGCTGCATGTGCATGCCCCATTGATTTCAATGAGGATAACTTTTCCTTACATTTTATTAACATTTAGAGTAGCGATTTTAATAAATCAAAGTGACCGCTCGATTAACAGTGACCCTGTTAGTCGAGCAGTCGCTTTGATTTAATAAAATAAAAAATGTGAGGAAAGGTCATTCCAGACTATTTTTCCAGCACTGTATCACTGCTGGGGACAGCTTGGGCACAGCAGATTTTTACTGGGGCATGTGCCCTGGCTGGCCATGTCCTGGAGCTACCTATGTGAGTCTGATAACTACCCTTTGAGTTCTTGCATCTTTTAGGTAAAGAGTAGTAGGCCAATTTGGAATTTTGCTGAATGCAGCGATCAACTGACTGCTTCATCTGCTTAGGTGGGCAGCCCGAAGGATTGGTCGGTGAAGTCAGTGCCTGAGCTGGTAGCAGATAAACTTTGGGTGTCCTTCAGGGAAGGTGGGGGCCCACTATGGGCGAGAACCTGCTGAGTTAGGTGGTATGTTGAATTGAGTGTGCATCTAGTTACAGGAGTTTCCAGCCATGCAGTATCAGGTTCTACTATCCAATAGCGGTGTTGAGGTAAAATCCCTGAATGGCTGGGTGGCATGCCAGGGGGTCAGGAAAACAGTGATATGACTTGCAAGATTAAGTAGGGTTAGGTGGCCCACAGGTTGCTGCCAGTCTGTGGTTTGAAGACTGTGACAGTACTGATGAAACTTTTATAAGCGATGTACTTTTATGTATTCAGTCTGTGAATTGAGCTGCTTGAGAGAATGAACTGTATGATTGTATTTTCCTTCAGTAAATGGACCACATGTGAACTGCCACTTTTTGTACTGAGTGATTATGTTACATTGTTTTGGTAATCTTCTCAGAGAGGGAAAGATATGTCAGCTGTGCCATGTCTTATTGCAAGGGAACTCCTGGCGAACGAAAACGTTACATTTACCCTAGGTGCAGGAGTTGCCGTGGGCCATGCCCACCCCCATCAGTGCATATGCAGGATCGTCTGTGAGGCAGAGGGGGGTAGCACTACTCATCTTCCATGCCTCCTGGTCAAGGTAGGAACCATACAGACTTTATGGACCATGAATTTTATCCTATCTATAAATATCTACAATATGGATCTGTTAATTCCCTTGATTACCTCCACCCGCAGTATCTGTCATCTGTCATTCGGGTGTGGCAGATTATCATTTCCTACAAGAAAATAAATCTAGCACCACCCATCCTGAAAGCTAACAAAAGGTACTAACACAAAGGAAGTAGCAGCTCAAATACTTTATTATGGCTCAAAAATTACCTGTATGTGCCAACCCCTTTCCAGAAATGCCAGTGGAAAGCCACAAACACTCTGAACGGTTTTGGTTACAGTATCATCAGGGAGTTACCTGACCATCACAACCACCACCAAACAAATAGGCCAATTCTTAAAGTGACAGTACACTTAAAATTCCAATCGCATAAAAATAATACATCCAAAAAACCTTTTGTAGTGATAGCATGATCATACAAAGCAGCCCACATTACAAAAATATGGCCCTGTGTGTATGCATGAGGAGCAATTAAAAAAAACAACTAATTGAAACATTATATTTTGAAAGCCTTACATATCTAACTATAGATGATATTTATTTTTATACACATGTATACTGTATATTAAACACTTATCAATAACAGACCCAACACTTGCATATAATAACTCTTCTTAATAAATATCCACATATTTGGGTCACGATGGTGAAAACCAGATATTTTTGCATGTACCGGCAACACGCAGACCAATATCATATATGTACCCCTTTACCAGTGCATCCTCCGAGTTTGCAATTCTGTTAGACAGCCTAAAAACATCTAATGAAGAACTACATCAAACTGTGGCCCACCAGCCTTATAAATATTACGTTCATTTTAGAAACTGAACAAATTCAGTATTGTCGTTTAGACAGGGGAAACTCAAGGCACCTTACGTGCAAATCCAAAATGATTCACATCTTGAAAGCAACATCTCAGTATCTTCCCCCCCTCAGTCCCACAGCAACCTTTCCAGTTCCACAGAAATGAAAGTTATGTTTCTCAGTAAAAGAGGCCTGTGCTTAATGACCGTACAGAGCGTTGTGGTTATCCTTATTGCGTGTAGAACCAAGATGTTCTCCCACCCTTGTCTTCAGGGCCCTTTTAGTTTTTCCATCATAAAATGCGGTACATAAACAGCTAGCCAGATTAATAACACCATGTGTACTACGGTTAATGAACTTGTTGATGTCATATCCCATTTTGCTATTCACTGTACTACAAGTTTTACTTTTCACAATAATGTTGCAATACTTGCATTTACCGCAAGCATAACATCCTACTGGTGCATCTGGTAGCCAATGATGTCTGTTTTTTTCTCAATAGGTAAATAGCTGTATACAAGCACATCTTGGAGGTTGGGTCCTCTTCTATATGTAATCTTTGGTGGACTGTTTGCAATATCACTCGGTGTGGGATCAGTGGCTAACATATGCCAATTTCTATGTAATAGTTCCCTCACTTTTCCACTGCTTACATTATGTTGCGTAACAGAGTTGACTTTAACGTAACCCTTGTTACTTTTTGGTCTGAACTGTAATAATTCTTGTCTGGGGATGTGATGTATCGAATCCCTGGCATTCCTAATCAAAGATGTCCTGTAGCTCCTTTCTTTAAAATGCATTTGTATCTCATCACATGTGCGTTCGTGTGTGGCCTCATCAGAAAAATTCCTTTTTATGCGGAGAAACTGGGATTTGGGTATGTTGTTGATGGTGTGGCATGGGTGACAGCTACTAGAGTGCAGGAGACTGCTCCTATTAGTTGGCTTCCAATACAAGTCAGTTATTGTATTATCTGGTGCTCTATGGCTATCTAAATCTAAAAACTGCACATTTTTATAACTGTATTTAACAGTGAATTTTAGATTTGTATTAGATTTATCCAAAAATTCAATAAATTCAAACAGCTCCTGCACTTCCCCATACCAAACCACCAATACATCATCAATAAATTGTCACCAAAGAATATGGATTTTTTCTTTGCATCCAGAATAACCTCCCTTTCCCAGGGGCCTAAATATAAATTAACATAATTAGGGGCAAAAGTTGCCCCCATAGCAGTACTTTGACTTGTAAGAAAAATCGCCCCTGGGAAATGAAGGTATTACATTTCAAGTCGAATGCAACTAACTTGCAGAGGAAGTCTTTAAACGTATCCTCATATGAGGTTGCAGGGTGTTTTTAAAACATGCAATCTACCATCATGTGGCACATTCGTATAAAGTGATTCCATATCCATAGTTACTAACTATCCAATCAGATTCCATCTGTAAATACTCCATGACACCCAATATCTGTGTTGTATCCCTTATATATGATGGTAATGTGGGAACAATATTTTTATTGTGTTCATCCGCAATTCGTGAGTGTTGTTCAGTGAGGGATCCAATACCCGATATTATAGATGTTCTGGAGGATAATCTAGTGTCTTGTGAACTTTTGGTAAAATATAAATTGTTGGTCTTGCTGGATGTTTAACAGTTAAAAAGTCAAAAGTATTTTGTGAAATACCACCAGATTCCAACATATCCAACAAGTAAGCATCAATTTCACATTTAAATGTGTTTAAGTCTCATTTAAGTCCAACATAAAAATCAGTATTCCCAAATTGTCTCAAACTCTCTCGTCTATACATCTCGATGTCCATCAAGACAGTAGATCCACCCTTGTCTAGTAAGCCCAACAGTTTATTTTTTTTACCAAAAGTCCACAAGACTTTCATTTTTGTGGAATTGAAAAGGTTGTTGTAGGTCCGAGGCAGGTGGTGGTGGTGGTGGTGGTGGTGGTGGGGGGGGATATTGAGATATTGCTTTCAAGATGCAAATCATTTTGCATTTACACATTAGGTGCCTTGAGTTTCCCCTGGTCTCGGCGACAATATTGAACTTGTTCATTGGCAGTTGGAGAGCCAGCTGGGGAGAGGAGGAGGATCGAGCATTCTATGGGCTGCTCCCTGGAGGGGGGGGGGAGTCACTGGTGCTCGGCCAACCCTGTGCAGTAGCCCGGGGTCTGACCGCCGGGACTGTCTTAGTATGGGAGGTGTGTCAGATGTTCGGCATAGCCCACCCCAATGTTATTGCATGACACACACCTTCTGGGAGAAAAAATGTGAAATGGAGGTTCTGCCACAGGATGACATTGCAGAATCCTCATTGTTGACCAGGCTCCCGCACTACCGACCAGTTTCCATCAGGGGAAGGGGTTCTCCATGGCAGTCCTGCCCCTAGGGGGTAAGTCGGGGGGTGTTTGGGAGTCAGGTTAGTCCTGGGGCATGTATTGCAATTCCAATTTCTTTCAATAAATAAATAAGTAAATGTGACGGGGCTGACTGTGATTGGACAGATGGGAGACTGGTAGATGGGGAGCAAAAAAGGTTCATGCAGTTGTCCAAGACTGTGGATGGGTGGGTGCTGAGTATGAAAAGCACTTGTAACCCCTTGTTACCCAGGGTTACTAGAATCCCAGTAAGACCTAGTGGTAGGCAGGGAAGGCAGCTTGTGAAACTCCAGTTAAATGGGTTTCACACTGTCTCACTCTGTTCTCAGTCTCAGCTGAGACTGACGGATGACATCACCAATAGAACTTTTGCAGCTGCATAAGCCACATTGGAATCTGCAGCAGAGGGAGTTAGATAGAATGTTGGGAGTTTTCAAAGGGAAGAGTTCAGTTCCAGTTTGTCTTGAGCAAGTAAGGTGTGCTCAAGTGGTGGAGACCACTGTTCGGGCGTCAGTGCCCCCTCCCTCCGGGGGGGGGGATGTAAAGATCCCCATGCAGATTCCTGGGGCAATCCCCTTAATTCTGCCAAGAGGAAGAATTGCTGCCAGCTCAGTTCAGCCTTTGTTTTGGAAAGTTGGAAGATTTGTGATTTGCCTGTGGGGCACCTGCAACTAAAGGGTGAGTGTTTGCTCTAACATGAGAGGGCTAAAATTGTGTTTCTTCAACCTGGGACATGTGAGGAAATCTAGGAATTGAGCTACAATTTGGGAAGCCTATAGGACTAGGCCAAACAAGTGGAGTAGTGTCAAATGCTAGAATGTTGGGTAATTCAAGTAATATGTAGAGGAGGTGCGACAGTTCGTCTACCATTTAATCTACATTCAGAAGTTTCAGTTTTCCAGAGAAATGGCTGGTATGGCGCAGGAGCTGGAGGTGGGCAAACCCCATCTTTAGTAAGCAGGGTCCACCTCTATGGATTTCTGCTGTGGTTGCTACTTTGCCTCATGCACTTGGCCAGTGATGAGGAAGTACCCAGGCGTGGGTTGCAAAGGAAAATCTCTAGGAGTCGCAGACTCTAAGTGGTGTGAGGAGCCACAACAAGTGTAAAGAAGAATTCTCTTTGTGAGATGGGGAGTCATAAGAAGTAAGGAAGAAATCTCTCTAAAGTCGCAGACTCTAAGTGGTGTGGGGAGCCACGACAGGATAATTGATTCATTCTTCCAATGGACTGTGAATCAAGTGGCCGTCGGGGAAGCCGGGCCATTTGGGCTGTGTACCCAAAGCACGTGCAAGTCCAGGCTGTGTGCCTGGTGGGTCCAGAGCCTGAAAACAGTATAATTGGTTCATTCTTCCAGTGGACCATGTTGTAGTCTCTAATCTGCATTACCAGGAAATGTAGCCTCATGGGGGTTCGTCTATGCTTTGTTTTGTTCAGCTAGTTTGTGAATAAAAGCCACACTGAAGAATCCCATTCCTGGTTCTGGACATTACAGTTATTGCTTCCTGTGTTCGGATTTACTTGGGTGCCCCTGTGCAGAGTGGCCAAACCTAGGTCCCCCTGGGCCAAGTAACCTCATCCTCCCCGAACCCAGGTCCCCACCAGGTACTGCTGTCAGCTTCAACAGCATGCCACCTGTCGTTTTGGCAAAAAGGCAGGGGTGAGGGGTTACACACTATATAAATGCTGATTCTTCTTCTTAGAAAGCTATTCCATGTTAGATGCCATAGCCATCATCTCCTCCCTGGAAAGAGTAGGAGAATCAGTGTCACCATCTCTTTGAAAGTCCTTCCCATATTGGGCTCTTATAAAGGCACATACTCTATTGACATCGAAGAAGACATGTTGGTTGCCTTTACATTTAATCCACAGCTGTCAGAGGCCAAAAGTTGAAAGTCTGCCCATATATCAAGCAAGTCTTGGCAGTGAGCGAGAAATCAGCTGTGGTGTTGCTGAGTCACGCAAGTGAAGTCAGGAAATAAGAAAAATCTGTTTGATTTTACACATTGTTTCATTCTGGATAGTTGCAGTAGTAAGTCCCAATCTGACTGAAATGCAAATGAGCTCATGATGTTGGATTTGTTGTCGATCACTAGAGGCATTGAGAGGAGTGACATCAATATTTATAGCGTAGAACTATACACATATGTAGGTTTGTTTTTAGTGGTTTGTTTTGTTAGAACATTAGGCTTTGGTAACAAAATGGGGTTATCATCTGCTAAATCATAAACATTTATGAAAATGTCTTGTGTTACGTTTGGTTTGAAATCCCATATGCAAAGCATTGGGGATCCTGACCAGGTGAAGACTTTTTTAATGTACTTCATATAACATTTCTGTCTTCTGGTTCATAGCATAACTTTCTCTAATCAGGTTTGTGAGTTTTGGCTTCTAGACCTTTCATTTTGTTGGATGTTCAGTGATGGAATTTGTATTCTCCACCTATTTGCTTACATTTTTGATTTTGTCATAATTGATCTTTGCTTCTTTTTGTAAGAAGTCAACTTTTTCATTTAAGGCATGAAATCTCCTGTTTAAGTTTTCTGTCCAATGGGAGATTTTTTTCCAAGTGATTGTTGCATGTGTTTTCTACCCTTAGTAGTGGCTGAAATAAGCAATAACCCACAACAGAGTATGGGATTATTGGGGATTAATCAACACCCCGGGTGCGTTATAAGGCACAAGGCTGCAGGCTGAGTGTCCTCACAGCACCCTGGGGGTTGATTAATACTCAATAATCCCATACCTTGGAGTGGGTTATTGCACTTATAACATGGGTTATGTCCAAAGCACAGGAAAACCCACAGAAAGGTTTTTTTCTCATGTTTAAAGAGCAAAACATTTACTGTATCCTGCCACCTTGCAAAGTAGTCCCTGACAAATACTGCACACTTTATTGATGTTATGCACATAGAAATGTCACACATACATTACTTACATGATTTGTGACATTTCTTGTGCATAATATGATCTGCTAGCTTGCCCACCATGTTTCTTTTACCGAGCCCCCCCCACACACACACACCCCACACACAACTGCTCCCTCTGTCCGATGACGACTCTCACATCAACAATAGCCAAAGTGCAAGTCAAGGGACAGATTTTCAACAGAGCCATCCTGTCACACATTACATCCTGGCTCTCTCTGTCTCGCTGTCGCTCTCGTAGAGTGTCAGTACGGCAACTGGTTGCTTTCTCTTTCTTTCTCAGCTCTTTTTCAGTCATGGACATGCTGGGGTATGGGGGGGGCAACACTTAGTGTGACAGCACTAAGGAGTCACAAGACAAGAAACCTTGCTACTGTGTCCTAAAAGCAGGGGAGAGGTGTGACACGGAGCCATGGGACAAATACTTGCCAAAATGACATGTGGTCCGTCTCTCTCTCTCTCTCTCTCCCCAGAACAAGCATGCCTCACAGAGAGAAAGAGCGAGAGAGAAAGACACACACACACACACACACACCACATTGCAGAAATGTTGTTGTGCTGTGTGTCTTTCCCACTCTCTCTCTCTCTCTTGTGCCGTACAACTGTGTTTCTTTCATTTATGTATACTGCTCACTCCACACATACTGAAGCATGCACGAGTGGTGAGCAGCAGGGTGAACGATGCACTGGGCTGACAATCAGTGCTTACAACGGCAACAGAAAGTAGCATAATTTAGCGACTAGTTACCAGGTAGGCAGGGTGAGAGGATGTGAATGACATATACAGCAAGTGAGCAAAATAAACAAATAAATAAATCACAATACATAACTTCTGTACTTCCAGATATTACGTCTGCCTGTCATGCAATGCTGTCATGCAAGTAATGCTGTCATGCAAGTTGGGGGGTTAGAAATGGAGAACACAGTCCTTATCACTGAACAACCCAGAGAGAGAAGGGGACACTGTACAATGCCTGAACTGTGTTTCCCTCCCTCTCAGACAGCAGTCTCTCTCTCTCTGTATCTGTTGTCCTGATGTTCTCCCCCACCAAAACTCCCAAGTACCTTACACAGAGAGGACACTGCAGGAAATCTTCATTGGATGTCCCACTCTCTCAGTTCTGTCCCGCCAGTGTGTCTGTCATGTGCTGACCTCTAGCTCTCTCTCTCAGGGGTGCCAACCTGCCAATCTGCATAGGGTTACCACCTGTCCTGATTTTCGCAGGACAGTCCTGATTTGGGCAGCTGTGTCCTGCAAAAAAACATGAAAAATACTAAATGTCCTGATTTTACAGTAGAAAAAATATTTTCTAACTTTCCACTAAATGTTCTAGAAAAATACAATAGCTTAACTAAAATACCTTAAAATGATAAGAAACACTAGAAGCAACTAAGAAACTATAATACTTAGGCTTAATTCTGATTAGATAGAGAAAACAAGTCTGTTGCATCGGTCGAGGTTATGTACTGTCCTGTGAAAAATCATGTTTCAGTAAGAAATGTCCCACTTTGGGCTTCTTAAAAGGTGGTAACCCTAAATCTGCATCGTTACCTCATACCTCTTGAATACTGGCACTACCTCTGCTATAACAGGACTGCACCACCCTGGGGGTTTGCCTGTGCTTGTTATCACATAGGTTGCCAAAATCACTGGATAAATGGGGGACTGTCTGGACATGAAAATATGTGCAGCCTTACACGGACAAGACAGAGAGAGAGAGAGAGAGAGAGGACACACAGTTTGTCATATCAGTCTGGGTATATCTCTCTAAATATGCTGTACTCCAGATCACTCACTCACTTAGGATTTTACATGGCTGCCAGCACACTTTTCTCTGCTCTTCAGAGAAGGAGACCCAGCAACTCATCTCGAGTCACTCAGCAGAACTGTGGATTAATGCTAACTTAATCCACAGGCATGCAGATCCACTCTACTAATGGCATAGCTTGTTTTCCCCAACCCATGTTATTATCAGTTTTAGACTTCTGGGCAGAGATTAGTTTATCATCAGGGATTGTAAAACTGCAGGGTGAAGCCATGCAATCAGTGGTGTGAGGGGTTTGTTCAAATAGTTAATTACTGTGGGCTTAAATTTCAACTGTGTCCACTACAGTGGTCAACTCCTCGGCCAGGGTGGCCTATTCTTTATTTGATAATATGGTAATTTTATACTGCACCATTTTCTTAACCCTGCTGTGTAGAAGCAGCCTGGACTGATATTGCATGTCTCCTACTGCAGTTTATTTTTATGAGGTTGTATATGTGGGTTTACGTTAGCCCTCAGTCATGTTTAGAAGTCATACCAGAAAAAAATAAATTGGGAGAAAAAAAGAGAAATGTATTTAAAAAAAAAAAGTCCATGGGTGTTAGAACCATAAGGCTGGGGGGCATGAGCCCCACACCCCACTATTGTACACTTTTGTCCATTAAGCTTTTCAAACATCAACTGTCCTTTTAAAATTTAGTCTCCAGTATAAGCATATTTTCTCTTAGAGTATCTTATCAGTTGGCTTTGATTCGTAAAAAAGGTGCAGTTAAGACTTTTGCCAGTTAGAATTAAACTTTTTTTTAAAATCTTGTTGGTAACAGATACAATACTTGCAGAATGTCTGGTTAGTTTTAAATTCCACTAAGACAATCTATGATTGTCCAGCAATCATTTCTGGTAGGAGCTATTAAAATGTGGAATTTTTCTGACTAGTATTTTATTTTTTTTTTGGGGGTACTTTTTTCTCCCCTGGCCACCAATCTGCTTACCTCTATACATGTCCAGGCATCCTCCTGAGGTTTCCGGTCGCCGTCCCAAGGACCCCCGGTTCCATATTCAGGCTTGCGGCATACCCCCATGGCGGGGAGGTGGAGAGCTTCCCTTGCACTCTCACACCAGGGCCGGATCCAGTAGAGCCACGCACACTCAATGCCGAGCTAGTCCATCATGGAGATGGACATAAAGCTGCCGCAACTAGTGCCCACATTTTTCCTTTTCTCCCCATGACATCTGTGGTGTGCAGTGATACCAAGGGACAGCAGTGCACACGCTACCACACACACCCAATCCTGGCATCTGCCACAGCACATCCCCCAAGTCTGCCTATGGCCTGCCGTCATCCCCAGCCACCACTAGAGGCCACTAGGACACCGAGGCATCCGGCCCCCTTCCCGGAGATGGAGAGCAGTCCTACGGATGCTCGATCCTTCTCCTCCCCTGCCGACCCCCGATAACCCAGGCTTATTACCGAACCTGAGTTGCCAGCGTAGTGTGAGGTGTGTCATCCAGCACCTCAACCCTCAGCACCACTGGGACAGAAATCTGTCTAATATTTTAAATTGTGGATCCATTTATTCTTTTAAAACACATTTGTTGTCTTACTTACAGGATGTGTTATAACTGTAAATAAGATTATATGTATTGTTTTCTGTATTAATATTTTAATTAATATAACTGACATGGACACATTTGAAAAGGGCAATTTTGCTCAAAGTTCTTCCAAATAAACTGAAACTAAGCTGTAGGTGCTGTTTCAGCCTTCAGCTCCCACCCACTTTTTGCAACGTTCCAACACCCTTGAATAAGGCTGCCTTGTTGTTGTAGTTGTAGTACAGTAGTATAATTCATGTTGTGTTTTCATGTGTTCAACATGAAAAAACATCTCTCAATAAACTTTGTTATAAAAAAAAAGATGTTAAACTTTTCCTCGGCCCTTGTAGCATGCATCTCCCCTCCCTCCATGTCTCAAGTAATGCAAATACCTTGCCCTTTCTCCAATCTACATAGCAGCCAGCACCCCCCAACCATATGTCTCAATTAATAATAATTACAAAAAGGGTCTCAGAAATGCTGCAGTCTGATTAGCTGTTAGGATTCCAACAGCCTCACATTAATTAAGCAATAAGCCATGAGGGGGTGTGGGTTATCGGGGGATTTACCATGGTTGGCGTGGTTTTCGCCGAGTGGGTAAATCCTCGACAACCGTGGTAAATCCCCCAATAACCCACACCCCCGAGTGGCTTATTGTGATTATACCATGGTATATTTTTTTGAGATACAAAAATAATAAAATAAAATATGTTTTTTTTTTGTATTTTGTTATTTTTATTGTATTTGTTAGTCCCCTGCAAAAAATAGTCCTTGGTTCTTTGAGTTGTGCTTGGTTGCTAGGGTATTGCTATGGCTGCTGAGCTGGAGGGAGAATACAGGGTTTTCAGAATGATCATTCATTGCTGCAGTGTAGCGAGAGAGAGAGAGCTCTGTTACTAGAAGTCTAGAAGAGGAACGGTTAATTGCTGTAACAGACTCTCGCTTCATGTTTTATCTGTGGAGCCACCAGAAGTAGAGAATAGGAATGTACAGCACACTGTCCTTACGTTTTTTTTCCGCTCAGCAGTGGGGATTGGACAGAGAGAGCAGGAGTGTAGAGAGAGACAAAGCGCCAAATGAACAGGACATGAGTTTGTGTTGTTGAGAGACGGGGAATGGATTTTCTTTAATTTTTCTTGTGTCCAAAAGCAGGGATTCAGAGACAGAGGACTGCACGAGGAAGTAGCAACGGACCCAAGTAGACGGCAAACAATTTTTATGAGGTGAATTCAGTAGACGTGTTTATGTGCAAGAAAAATACTTTATTTAAATTTAGTTATGTACTGCAAAGTGGTGGACTGTGTTTAAATTTCCCGGTCGCTTGTGTGAAACGCTAGTTAAGCAGGATTCAACATGGCGGCTTAAATATTTGTGGTTTCAGGGTCGGATTTATTTTTTCACTATGCTGCTGGCTGGTACCTTTTGTGGTGATTATCAGAGGATTTACAACGGAGGTAAGGTGCCAGCCTGCCGTTCTCATTGGTCGGTGTCCGAGGTCCATGGTATAATCCATGTTACACTGTCATGTACAGCCTGATCACAATGGCACATGGATTCTTCCTGTCAGCATTCTATCCTCTAGCACTGCTGAATGACCGGAATGCTCCATTCCGATTTTGAACCAGCATTCTTAAACTGTTGGTGGAAGAACTATTTTATTAAAAATCTCCTTCTAAACGAAGAAAACATTCAAAAAGTATATTTTAACACTTTTCTTTTGGAATAATGTTTTATAATAGCAATAAGGCACTCCCAGGAGTTAGATTAATGGTCAGTTAATCATCCCCTGGGGTAATATGGCACTCGGCTGTGCCTCGTGCCACATTACCCTCCTAGGGGGTGATTAACAGGCTGTTAATCTAACCTGGCCATGCTTATTGTCATTACCCTATCTTCCTCCAACCCACATAGCATCCCAATATCCACCACTCCACCATCATCCCCACCCTTGGGTGTGCTGACAAAAAAAAAAAAAAAAAAATGACTTGGAGATCTAGAGATGGTGACAGGCGGAGCCCTTTTCTTAATCACCTTTGCCAGCTGCTATCTGAATAAGAATGCATTCATGAACATGCTTTAGCTTTTATTCCTTTAGACAGGGGTTTGCCAAGGTGGTGAGAGATCTACACAGGTTGCTCCAAGTATCCTTTTCTGTGTCAGTGCACCTGGGGGAGTAGTGTAGCTGTTAGGGTGGTAAGTGTGTTAGGGAAGGGGGTATTTTATTGTCATCAAGATTGCGAGGAGGGGGGAGTTATTGAGTGCTAAGTGGGTTTGGAGGAAGGGTCAGGTGTTAGTGTGCATTAATTTCTCAGGGGGCAGGGTGGAAGAAGAGAGGTGCCGGAAATTTGTGTTTTTACTGGAGGGAGAAGGGGGGAATGCATGTTACAAGGGGAGAAGGGATAGTTTCATTTTTTTTCAATACAAATCTATATTTTGCATAGCCACTTAACTGGCCAAGTGCCAGCAATGTAGAGTAACCAAAGCCCACATAGTTTTCCTGTGCAGACTTTGCCATTTGTGATGGGTGAACTTTGCAAATTTTTTTTTTTTTTTAACTTGGCTGTGAAATAAATATGAAGCATGACTGCCTCAGTCCTGATACAAAAAAGTTAACATCAGCTTGTCTTCTTTCTTATGGTGGGGCGCACTACTAGTTTTGCAGCATGCAATTGCTCAGTGTTGGTGGGCTCTCCCATTCCCAACTAGTTGCAGCAGGTACAGCAGCTTGCCAGCTGGGAACTAGTGGATCCAAAAGGTATGCCCGTCTGGCATATTGTAGAATATTTTTGCTGGCTGGATTAGAGAGACAGCACACGTAACAGCCCAAGGGGCACGAAGCCAACTGTTCCAAATGTTATGCCATTTGACATGTCGCAGCATGTATTCACTGCCTGGCTCAGATAGTCAGGAGCACAGCAGCCGACATGGTAGACCACTAGTGGATCATAAAACAGTGCCTATCTTGTCTGTGCATGTTGGAGGTTTGCAGCATATCGCCAGATGGATAAAACAACATGAGGGATCTTTATGAATGGGTGCAAGGAGGCAGGCATAGGCATGTGGGTTTGGGGAGAATAAGCAATAGGAGAAAAGAAGGAGATGCAGCATTCTGCAGTAAAGTACATGGTTGTAAAGCAGTGAACTGCTAGGGGCAACCCTTCCCCCTCCGAGCATCATCATCTTTGCCCAGTTACACTACTGAAGCTCTCTTATCTTCCACAGTCCGGGAAATTTAAGTTGAACAGGTTAATTTTTAAAAAGGTACAGTAACCCTCTCAACAAAGTAGTAAACAGACAATGGTATTTTTGTGGTAGAGGAAGGAAGACTTTCTTCACTTTCAACCCTCTCCACAGACTCCTGTAGTGGCTCTTTACCTTCATCTTTGCATGTTGATGAAATAGTCTGCCTCTGCTTAACTACATTCTGCTATTCCAGTACTTGTATGCCTCTGCTTTAAATGCCCTGGCATGATATCGCCAAGTGAGGGCTTGTCTGTCCCCGAGTGAGCATATTGCACAAAATACATCATATACTACATATTTCTCAGACTCTGCAAATTCTAAGACCCCAGAGATTTCACTGTTGTTTGTGTTTTGCCCTATAGCACTGTTGGAGGGCTGTGACCATTATCCACATCCTCCACTTCAATCTCTCACTTCACTCCTGCTCTTAGTCTTTACCTCTTGCAGGCCCTGACATCTCCATAATACTCTTCTCCATCCCCTGAACAGCTACTGCTAATGACTGTCCTTTCTGGTTTGTACTCTGGATCTGTGTCTGTGTCTTTCTCCTTTTGGCACCTCCATCTCTTCAACAACCATTCTGTTGGCTGCACTGCCTGTTCAACAGTGATGACATGCTTACTAACTTTGAGCACCATGATAGGTTGCTTTTTCCATTTTGAGTTACTTCCTGTACTGTTCAGGTGACAGGAGTATCTTCCCTTAGGGCAGGGCTACTTCCGGTGGTGAAAGTATGATTTGATTTAGATTTTTTGGGGTGCAGCGGTGATGCTTGTAGCAGTCACCATAGTATGCAGCTCACTTTGTTTTTTGTTTGTTTTCAGATAGCTTTTTCTCTCTCAGGGCTCCGGAGGCAGGCAAACTGTGATCCTCCCTTGGAGGATCTCAATCTGCCCTGTGCACAGAGCTTCACTGAGTCTCTCCCAATGCCCCATTTTCTCCCCCATTAATCCCAGACCCCAGAACACGGTCACGCATATGTGTGGAGGCACACATGCGCTCTGTGACTCTGGTGATGGCCCCTTCCTCCCACCCATGCTACTGACGGCTTGGCACTGCCACCTAGCCTCCATTGGGTGTCAGACAAGAGCTGGGGAAACCCACATCCCTCCCCATGGAGGAGAGCTGCTTTGTGACCACTCAACCCAGCTCCTCGCCCTCCCCCTGGCCAACCCCTGGCACCCCAGGCTCATTCCCGAACTCGGGTCACTGCTGTGGAAGAAGGTAAGGTGTCAAGCACCTCAGCCCCCCACACCACTGGGCTGCAACCCTCTTCCTTCTTCCTTTGTGTGTTCCATTTTCTTGGACAGTTTCTTTCTTAAACCATCACAGACACACACCATGTAACTGAGGCAGTGTGGTGTGTTAGTTAGAACACTGGCTTGGGAACTAGGAGATTGAGTGTTCCAATCCTGTTAGTCAAATACTCATGGTATGACATTGTGCAAGCATTTACAGTAATCTCCTAGTGTTCCAGATACCCAGCTGCATAAACAGGTAGAAGTAGGACTCCAGTGGAATTAAATGTAGCATCTCAGCTGGTCTATCTGGGGTATATAATTTATAAATAAATAAGTAAATAAAGTCAAGTGGTTATTTACAATGTTCATTGCTGGCTCTGTATTGCTAAATGGTAGGGAACTGCATGACACGCTGGTGACCATTCTGTTCTTTTCAAGCCCGAGATGCTAAGAGAGGAGGCTGGCAGGGCAGGACTGAGTTGTAATAAGGAGAATTGATCAAATATTGGTTTGCATGTCTTATGTAATAGCAAATATAAAATGTACACTTTGCACATTGTACTAGGCATACAGGCCCTGACTAGGCTAAATCAAATCAAATCAGTTTTTATTTATATAGCGCCTTTCAGAGCCAAGGCGCTGTACATAAAAACATATACATAAATAGATTAAAACAACATTAAAATATATCAACTATATTTAAATAAAAGCTAAACTAAATAAACATGTTTTTAAACCAATTTTAAAGCTATCGAAGGTTGGGCATTCTCTCAAACAACGAGGTAGAGAATTCCACAGGGTTGGTGCTGAAAAAGCAAAAGCATGTGAACCTGATGTTTTCAATCGAACCCTGGGAATCTCTAGCAATCCCTAGTTGGCAGAACAGAGAGGATGGAGGGGGGCAGTAGGGAATCAGGAGATCTTTCAGGTAACCAGGTCCCTGGTCATGTAGGGCTTTAAAGGTTTGTAAACCAACCTTAAAGGTGATCCGCCACCTAACAGGCAGCCAGTGCAGTTCATGGAGCACAGGTGTAATATCACTGATTCTAGACGTCCCAGTCAAAAGCCTGGCTGCCGCATTCTGCACTAGCTGCAGGCGGTGGATATCAACTCCAGGTAGCCCTAGGTAAAGGGAATTGCAGTAATCAAGATGGGTAGTGACAAAGGCATGGACCAATGTTGGAAGATCACCCGACGGAACCAGGTGTTTCACCCGGGTGATATTCCTCAGATGGTAAAAAGAGAATTTGACGACAGCTGATATCTGAGATTTTAAGGTCAGTCCCTCATCAAAAATAACGCCCAGATTACACACCTGATTGGAGGTAGGGAGCGGCATACCACCAAGTAACAAACCTGAGGGTTGTCCAACTCCCAGACCCGCCCCGGACAACCTACAGAAATTCAATACTAAATCAATAGCCTTCAGACTTGTAGATAATGAGGCATTCTCCTTCTTGAACAAAGTGAATTTGATTGGGGTTCAGGTTTGAGAAAGGGAGTTCCTTTCTTACTGAGATATGTAAAAACCTGCTTCTCTTTTACCACTTAGAGTACAATAAACTATTGTTCAATTGCTGAATATGTCCTGATGTCATATATCTTCTTATGCAGGGCGCTCGTGGATAGGTGGAATAGTGGTGGTTTGAGGGTTTTTTCCTCCAGCCAGAAGGAGATAAAAACATGCTCTTAGTGTATGGAAGTTGGATGTAAACCCAGGTCTCCCAGGGGGTCATGAACTGTGGTGAACAAGGAGGGACCAGATCAAACCTGAGCCAGAAGCCATTTTGGTGTCCTTTGGCTTATGATAGCCAGAGTAAGCTGAGATATAGAAGGTGAACCTGAGGTGAGCTAGCCTTCGAGCTATCTGCCAGCTAAGCTTTACACTGCATCTGCTTCCAGGGAAGGTGCAAGGAAATGGACAGAGCATTCTACTGCCAAGATCCACACACATTAACTGTACAGAGACTTTTAACTGCCAGAGTTAGTGGTTTGGTGCCTGAGCTGAAATTTTGCTAGCCAGTGGGAGTGACATATTGTGGAAATAATCTACAGTACAGGCATAACAGAGGCTGACCCACCAGAGTGTCACAGGATTGGGTAAGACCCTGTCCCATTTGTTATACAGAGAGTTAAAAGCAAGGATCTGTTTTGTCCTCTCCTATACTGCCACTTGTCTGTCTCTTGCCTGTCTGGTTGCACAATAAAATGTTTCTTGTGGCACCTAGGAATTGGTCAGGCTAGTCCCCGAATTTCCTCATTATTTCCCTTCCTTCACTTGCTGTTTTCCTTTCTTTCTTTCTTTCTTTCTTTCTTTCTTTCTTTCTTTCTTTCTTTCTCCCCTTGCTTCTCTGCTTAAAAAAAATATATATATATATATATATATATATCAGTCTTTGTGAAACTGGGATTGCTTGGTTTGCAAATGTATGTAATTGTATTGTTTGAAATGATTGCAGAAAGCCATTGGTTTTTAGAAAAATATCAATCTTGAACACAGGGGGTTGTCCTCAAGATGCATTTTGGCCTCCTGAATCTTGTTTACAGAATTTTCAATTAGAAACCAGCTCTGAAACAAAATGTATTATTTTGTTGCACTTGTTGAGACTAGATGTACTCTTCAGACTAGCCTCAGGAAAGACAATGACAAAGTTTTGATACATTGTGTGAGAAACAGTAGATGTAACTTACAAGAACAGGATGCAGAGTTGAAGTGTCGGCCAAAAATCATCTTATATAAATATAACAGTGCTTTTCCAGAGGGAGACTCAGATGTTGGATTTTTTGTTTATACTGCCTTTATAAAGAGCTATCCTGTAAATCATTTTCCTGTATTATTGTTATTGATAATAATAACATGTTACTTTTGTGAATTTAACTCCTCCTGGTCTGCCTTTGCTTCCTGATTTATACCTCTACAACATGGAGTGGGTAGTCAAGATTCAAACTTCCAACTCTGGGGTGCACCTTAGACTTTGTTACTTTGTAAATGCCTAAATTGTGATCCAGAGTTTTGCTTGCCAACCAAGGAGAAGAAAGAAGGAGAGAAGATACAGGATTAACTCTCAACATGTAGAGACTGGAACATAGCACATAGCTTTTTGACCCCGGATCATGCCAGCATGAGGAATGGTATGATTTCGGGACTCTGTGTTTAACTGTAATACTATGTGGTAATCTTTAATATGTCTCTCTATCTATCAGTTTATTCCAAGTAAAATCTGAGTGAGAGATCCACGTCTCAGTGTCATGCTTGTGTCCATTGTGTTTAATGAGTTGCTGGTTGCTTACCACTATTGGTAAAGAGCTGATGTTTAATCAGGGTGGGTGGGGAGTGTTGTTGTCACTTCTTTGTGAATCTCTACTACAAAAGCTAGCCAAACAACTGCACAGGGATCAATTTTCCCTATAAAGTATCCAGTTGTATCCTCATCTCTCCTCGGGCGGGGAGATCACTAGTGCTGCTGTTCCGCTGCATTCAGGTGTTAGGCAAGAGGCGACATGCAGACACAGTCTAGGAAGGGGAGTGACACGGAGAAGCATATGACATCAGTCCTCCACATCAGAGGAGTAGGGACTGATCAGGGGAAAAAAAGTTGCCGCTTTGCTCAGATGATGGCCACCATGCTGGGCACTCACCAAAAGGGTCCATGCTCAGAATGGTCTTACCCTCTAACATCCCATTTAATTGGACCCTGCTGTCATCCTCCTCTGGGAATTGAGACCACAGGGGTGAAGGTCCCCTTTAGGAAAAGAAATGAACGCAAGTAACAACGTGAGGTCTCTGACCAAAGCAAGAATAGCATGGGATATGGTACCTTTGGTGGGAGTTGGATGCTATTGGACTGGAAGAAGTGAGGGAAGGGGGACAGGGAGCAAAAAACAGACAATCATTTATATTCATTCTGTAAAAGGCTGGCAAATCACAACTACCACTGTGAACTTGTGTGCAGCACTGGCACTGGCATCCACCTAACCATTGACAAATGGCCATTAAAAGTGTTTATGCATGTTCTGTAATAGGTTGAGGAAGTCCATCAAACACTGGGTACTGTACATGTGTGGAGAACTGGCACTGATCTCACTAATGGAAAATGGCTATTAGAATGATTTGTACTTTCTACAGTGGGCTGGTAAATCCCATTAAAACTAGTCATGGACATGTACAGTAGAACTTGCACTAGCATCTACCTCACTAAAGAAAAAGGCTTACTAAAATGTTTAATGTACTTTCAACAACAGGCTGGCAAAGCCCCACTAACAGTGGGTACAGGCTACAAAACTGGCACCCACTGCACTAAAGAAAAATGGCTACTGAAAATGTTTTTTGTATACTTTCATGCACACAGTCATCACAGCACAAAAAACTGCTAGCTCACCGGACTGGTATTAAAACTTGGAGAGTGGGCTGCACCTCATGAGTACTGGACTTTAGAATTCATTCCCGGGTCTCCAAGGTTTACTGTAAGGCTTGGGCCTTCCCCTCGCATGTTGGCTGGGAAACTGCAATGCAGCATTTATCTTGGTTCTCTCCCTGTTAAAAATTAACTTCTTGTGAAAAAATGGTGTATTTATAACTATTTTTTGTAACTGAACAATAAGTTAAAGAACAGCATATTGTAGTCCCTGCAGATTTGCTCTCCAACGGCCGATGGGCAAATGACTTGCATTATCATCAAGTGAGAGTAACCCTACTTGATGACGGTGATGTTTAGCAAATCGAACCACAGTTCAGCTCTCTGCCACTGTCACAATATTGTCCTATTTGTAGGATGAGAACTGTGTAAAGAAAAGTTCACGATTTCACCCCAAAGTTTGATTCTGTCTGACAGTGCTTAAACAGCCAAAGTTCAGCCTGTTTGAATCATTGGTAGAACAGAACTTGCAGCTGTATTTACTAATACTAGTTCCAGACTGGTTGAGGTGCAACACGGGTATTGTAGACCTCAAGAGTGAAGCCCAAGAGGTCTCTGATGTGCCATCACTACTGTCGTACAACAGCATATGGCAGTGTATGTATTTCTATCGATGACAACTTATAACCACATACTATAAAGTTATTGTACTGGTATGGCACTTGCCATTGCAAGAATTTGTTAACACGAATACTTTGTATTTGGTGAGATGAGTTCTGAAAATTGTCTAGCTCGGATATGATTGTTAGGGTTTCCCAAGTATTTGTTTTGTCTAATGATTCTCACAGGTCTAATGATTCTCACCTTGGCAGGAATAATAAGGATATGTTGTTAACCAGACAAAAATAAATAATCCTGATGATTGCATTTTAGAGCTGCAATTTGTAGACAGATGTACTGTCCCTGATATAACATGTGATAAATGCCTTGCAGAAATCTGAAGTTATAATTTATTTTCTCCATCAAAAATGAATATAGACACATATTGATGAGCTGTCTGAATGTACTGCAGAGCTAATTGGTCACGAATTGTGATGCATGTTAAATTTATTTTCATGACATAGTATTTAAAACATGAGCACTTATGTCAGTCATCATAGTTGAATATGCCTTTTTTTTTTCCACACAGATCCTGTTTTGCACGTTGAATGCACACAAAGTTGACATGGATAAACTCTTAGGAGGACAGATTGGTCTTGAAGATTTTATATTTGCTCATGTAAAAGGAAGAAAAAAAGAAATAGACGTTTTTAAAGCCGAGGATGCATTAGGGCTTACTATCACTGACAATGGAGCTGGTTACGCTTTTATAAAGGTAAGTTATTGATGTTTTTTGAAATCACATAGTACCTCAATGCACTGGCAGGAGGCCAACTGCTAGCACTTATGGAAAACTTGCTACTCAAAGCAAGATATGGGCAATTAGTAATAGGGCTGCTGGATGCAACAAATTGATGTCCACAAAAATGGCAATTCCTATTTATTTATTTATTTATTTTGTGCGACTTAACATTTTGTGGGATTCTTAAATAATTGATATCTCTGTGACCTGCTGAATGAACAGAAATGAGATATCGCAAGAGAATACTGTCCTCCCAATGTGATCAGGAACATAGTGGACCTCGAGTCCCTTCTGATCTCACATAACAAGTGTATTTTACTACTATTACTAATACAGCTGTAGTTACTGAATGTCTGGCCAAATGGCTATCTCCCCCAAAACCTGCCCCATCGCCTTCAGACACACAAATCATTGTAAAGAGAAATCTGTTGCTTCGAATGTTGCCTGGTACAGTATATATCTTAAGAGCAGTTTCATTGCAGGTATACCTCTCAACCTTTCACCTCCCAAATGTGGGACACTGTGTGGGGAAATGGGTCAGAATGGAGGACAGAATATTATAGAAGTGGAAATAAATGCTTTCATGTCCATAAAGTATTCTGTTGAGTGAGAACAGCAATTTATCTAAATTTCTACTTTTCACCTCCTGCATGTGGTCATGAGGTTACTGAGGGATACAACGGGGGTTGTCCTTCATGATGTGGGGACAGCTGAGAGGTGTGACTATTGGAATTGCAGAATGTCAGGAGATTCCTTATGCATGTAAATCTCAATGTTTTGAAGAAAGTGATGTATGAATAAAAACTTGCATCCAGTATAACACATTCACATTTGTCAGTGCTGTAAAACACCAATCATCCATTGTTAAAATGAATAAAATGTTGTTTTAAAATGATTGATTGCTTTTTGTGCTTATAAAACAGCAGGAGGCAAAGCGTCGTATGATTAGACACATTGGGTACAAAGTGCTTGGAGCTTGTTTGGTTTCCCATCTGCTCTTGACTAAATATTTTGTTGATTTACTAATGCAATAAATCTACCACAGCATGCTTCGCAATACAGCAAACAGAATTAAGGAACTAGTACATGAACACACAGTTGTAAAGTGCAGTAGATGCTGTGTGAAGGCATCTAGTGAGTGTAGTAGTTAAATGCTCTGATATGCAGGGCATTAGTTCTGTAAAATACATACAATATTACACTAGTAACACACCAGTATTAGTCAAATAGAATGCAGGATGATTTTCTTCAGCTTTTGAAGGGGCTGAGCTTGTAGACTGAGACATTACATTATAGCAGTAGAGCATTACTTTGAAAGGTTAATCATTTCTTGTGAGTTCAGAGTTCAGAATCTTTCAGGAGCTTTGCTCTTTTGCATAAACGAAAGAGAATATACTTCATTCCAATGGTTGTTAAATATTTTCTTTCAGCTGGGCTTAGCAACTGACAATATATAGGACACACATTCGTGATGCTTGAGTATACTGGTGCGGTAGTGCCGATATACAGTAGTTAGGGCTGAGTATGCCCTTTAATGTTAAATTGCAGTTTTCACCTGCTTTGTAAGCCAGCTGTCTTTTGAGCCATGGATTTGAAAATTGGCATGTCTGCCCTTTTTGAGAGGATCTCAAAACTCAGGGAAATAAACATTTGGTTAAGTAGGATTTTTTTTCCTCTCCTGGAAGTGCTTGTCATGCAGGAGTATACCCTGGTCCCATAAATGTACCCTGTTCATCTGGCTGTATCCCCCAAACTGGCATGGCACCAGGATCTCACCGGTTATCCTCACAGCTCTTTTCTCCATGGCAGGGGCTTCAGGGAAGAAGGGTTTCCCCCCCCGCCCAAGGCAGTCCAGTAGGATTTAATGCTGGCAGGTACTAGGGCTCAGGGAAATCGGAGCCCAAACCATCATTTAGACAGCTGTGGGTTTTTCTCTCTCTTTTTTTTTTTTTTTTAGTTCCTCTGGTCCCCTCACCTCCCCAACACAAGCTCAGCCTGTGGTGGCCTTGCGTGAATGCAGCACATCCCCTGCAGCAGGAGCAAGCTCCCTGACCCTGCCATAGGGGTTGCTGCAGTGCCTTTGCTCACATTCCACCTTCTCTGCTTGAGGCATGCTGCAGAGCTGCAGCTACCGCAGCCCAGTCTGCCTCTTGATGCAGCATCTCTGGGTTCGCTCCCAAACTCAGGCTGTCTGCCTCTGGGCTACCAGGGCAGCCTGATCAAGTAGTTTTAAAGATAAGGGGCAGGGCTTCAAACAGAAAAAGTATGAATATTTAAGATAAACATTTTGACAGCGGAAACTTTCTGGTTCATCAGATCCTGACAAAAAGGTTGTGAATTTTAGGTTTGGGTGAACATTAAAAACAAAACAAAAAAAAAAAAGGTCACTCGTGCAAGTAAGCACTTTCACATATTTTTTCCGCTAGCTGTTTTTATGAGACTCTCACCATAGTATAAGATCACTGGGAAGTGCAGTGATGGGCTCAGTGATGAGGAGCTGCATTGGCCAGTAAAAAAAGTAAATAAACTGTGTTTCCACTCCTTCAACACTCTTCCTATCCTTCTCAGACACTCCTTTCCTGTCCTTGTGCATTTGCAGATCAGACCCACTCCCCTCATCCTGAAACCCTCAGTATCACAAAAATCAAATTTGCTCCATCCTGCTGCAGCTCCCACCCACTCTTGGCCACCCTTCCCACATGCCTGTTGTCACTAGAATGCACCCTTCCCTGTCCAGCTGTGGTTCCAGACTCTCTCTCTATTCTTGGTCACCATTCCTCGACCTCGTTTGTTGCAAACATCAACCCTTCTCCCTTTCCCACTGCAGCTTCTGCCTCCCCTCCTGTCTCTTGATCTCCCTTCCCCGGGCTCCAGATGATGTAAAAATTAACCCTTCCCTCCACCCCACTGCAGTCTCTGACTTGCACCCTGCTCCCAAGCCACCATTTCTTGGAACTTCAGACCATCACTGAAAGCAACCCTTTTGCTCTCCTGCTGTTGTTCCGGACTCCCTCACTGCTTCTGGCTATACTTCTCAGATCTTAGGCATCACAAAATCAACCCTTTCCCCATTCCACTGTAGTCCCCAACTCCCAACCTGCTCTTGGCCATACATTGCAATGTCCTCTGTGTCACAAAAACCAAACCCTCTACCCTATCTCACTGCAGTTTCCGACTCTCTCTCTCACATCTGGTCACCTTTCCTGGAGACCGCAAACACTCCCTGATATACAGTGCACCCTCGCTATTGCAGGCCTCTCCAATCCCTCTCCACCCGATGGAGACTGACATAGCCCCACCAGTTAACTTCTTGACTAGCTGTGGTCATGTTCCCATTACTGTTATCATAATTATTAACGTATAGGGGCCGAAGGACATGAGGGAGAGCTTGGCACAGGACAGGGAGATGAAGTAGGGATGTGACTTGACACAAATAAGTGTTTAGCACTAGATGGGGGGAAAGAAGGAGGAACCACTGGATACCAGAGAGTGCTAGGCATATGTAGTTTCCCCACCAATTTTGGACTTACCTTAAGTATCTCCCAGGGCTCTATCAATGCCCACTGCCAGGCAGACGTCCTGCAGAGATAGTAAATCCATGGTTGTTTGTTTGATCTTGTTGATCTGTGTGAGAATGCCATGATGTGCTCTGCGCCTGTCCCTTTAAGGCTATAGTCAGTGTGTATACAGTAAGTAGTCTGAGCTGGGTCCGAGTGCTTCACAGCTTGTGACCAGCCAGGCTCTGTCCTGATTTGCTCCACTCCGCTGTCGATAGTAAAGCAGAGTGAGCTCTAACTATTATTGTAAATATTTACTTCAAACTTGTTATATTTAAATTTTAGTGTTCGTTTTAACCTGCCTTCTTGCAGCTTATGCATCCAAGTGGGAGCCACCAGGTTTGGTCTGGGACTTCTAGGAATTTGGACCAGTTGGGACACAGGGGACCTTGAGAGGTCCTTAGTTCAAGTGCCTCATGGGAAAAAGCTGTAGTTCTTGTATTTTTACTGGTTGGTGCCTAAACTGACAAATGGGAGCACCAGAACTGTGATTGACAGCTCCCCTAACCAACCGAAATCCAGGAAAACTGGACTAGTTCAAGAAGTGTTAGAAATCAGAGGGCAGTTGCTGTTAGACCTGAGAGAGTGAGCAACCCGAGCCATCAAGAAGCAGCTCGAGGAAAGGAGCTGATGAGAATTGACAAGGAGAGGCCCGACTTGCCTCCCTGCTATTAATATTTCCAGCATTGGACTGCCTATTAGTAAAACAGACCAATCCGAAAGCTAACTTTAAACTGTGACAATTAGCCCCGAGCATCTGAAGAGTGCATGTCAAGCTATTAGACCTAGAGGAGCTTCTGTGGAGCATTCCGCCCTAAATTTATGTTCATAGACTGCCCTTTTGCTGATTGAGAGGTTTGCTCAGTTAATCGGCTGCAATTGCGAACTGGCCTAAAACCAAATCGAGAGGTAGAGAAGTGAATGTTGTTTTCATTAAATGTGCTGAACGTTTATTGTGGGTCGAGGCCTACTGTCCAGTGACTCCTGATTGCCAGAAAGGAGCCTGTCTTTACCAGTGACTGAACTGTCTGCCAGCAGGAGGTTTTCACCAGCAAACAAATGGCACTTTGCCAGAAGCGTTCATCTAGCCTTGGGCTTATGCCAAACCCGGCCCAAGCTGACTATCCTTGCACCAGTTACTGTTTTCTTGGTGAGAGACCAGCTTTGGGATCCAGCCCCTGCGCAGCAAGAAATTGCAGGTTTGGCCACCTGGAGGGAAAGGCCGTGAAGTGGAGGTGAGTCGTGCAGGCCCAGTTTCCCCATGCTCTAAAGTATTCTGCAGCAGGTCTTCAAAACGCCAGACCATCTACTACCAACTGGTGTTGTGAGTAAACTCAGGCTAGCTCCCTGCAACGTTTCTTTAAATCATTTTGTGGTACCATCTAATTTTGTCAGTGTATTACAGGGTTACACAGTGGACTGGGCCAACCGGCACAGGATACAAATAGCTAAAGTCTTTGTCCTTGCATGTTTAACTGCCTTTCTTCCCACCAAGGGCCCCAATAGCAGCTGTAACCCTGGGCAACGATCAGGCTAGCCACCAACAGTCTGGGTACCCAGCAGCTGCAAAGCTGTACAGTGGGACTATCCATGCATGCAAATGTGCCCTGGTTTAAATCCAGTATAGCAATAATTTATCTAAATTTTCCCCTTCCCATGTTCAAATCCCCCTTAATAAATCGATTGTTTTGTTTCACTGTTACATTGCCTCATGAATATCTCATTGTCTGGGTTGAGGTTGATGTGTTTGGGGGAAATGCATTTAAAAGAGCATGCCTGTATTAAATGCTGTTTTGTAGGGTGCTCCAGGGGATATGCTGAAGACCAGACACTGGTGGTAAGTGCAATGGGTGTGTGCACATTGCCAACTGTGTGTTAACTGCTAAAAGGGTCTGTGTTTATTTCAAAGGTTTTTGGTCACTTGGTGGGCTTGTGGGTGGATATAGCTTTCCAGAGGGCTATATCAGGTTAGGTAGATACCCCCACATACTTTACTTTAGGCGGAGGCACCAAAATATTGAACCCAGGCCCCTCAACCTGTTATTAGAAGTACAGGCAGGGGTAGTAACCCTAGAAATAGTGCTGCTTAGGGGTTACCTCTTTGGAGGCACTGCTGGAATTAGTGCTACCTAGTGGCCAAACCCCAAATTGCAGTTTTTTGTTAATTTAGCACCAAAACCGAAATGGAATACCTCGCTAAGGCTAAACTTGAAATTCCCCCTCACAAAATGGCTGTGCACTGCCTGTTGGGGTGGAGTGAGGTGGAAGATGTTAATTCCCACCATGCTTTAATGTTATTGGATATCCCATTAGGTACCACTAAAGCTACTATAGATGAGGCAGTGAGTAAAGTTAAGTGTCTGGGTAAAATCACAGTATGGGGGTGAAATGCTGACCTGTTTGCTCAGATGATAGTGGCTCTTATTGAATGTAATGTTCCCATAGACCCAGAGGCTGTGCCCCTCGTTATTATGCCTGTGGGATCTCAGGTGGGATGGAGGACTATCACTACACATAGTGGAATGCCTCTCCTTGGGGGTTCACCTAAAGTGGAAGGGTTAAAGGAAAATCTGGGAAAACTACTAACTGCTGAGGGGCAGACTTTTGAGGATTTAAAAAGAGCCAAAACACAATAATCCCCTCACATATGTCCAAACTTCAGCCAAATTGGATGCCACTGGACACAGGTGGTTGTCAGCTCTCTCAACATATGATTATTCAGTGGAGTACCATCCGGGCCTCAATCACATTGATGCCGATGCTCTTTCTATTTTATTTTTATTCAGTTTTTGTTTACCAGCTAGGTGCAACTAGCCATAGCAATGACTATTTTCAGGCATGACCTGGGAGGGTACAGAGCAAATGACAGAAAACAAATTACAGTACATAGTAGATAATAGCATATCATATGAACAGTGTCAGCAGGCGTAAACAACAAAGCAGGGTAAATACATAACAGTGTGGCCTACTTCCAATCCTGAGTGGGTGAGAAAGTCAGAACAATCCGTAAGGGCCCTGTGCCAAACGTTTGACCAGCTTGAACACCCATATGCTGCCACTGTGAACGGCCTAGATTGTTTGGAGCTTCCCGATACTTGTGTTCTTGCAGCTTACTGCAACTTTGAGGCTTTAGATTTGAGCACCCTGCCTCAACTCACTACAACAGACATTCAGAGGGAACAGTATCACGATCCCATGATCAAGCTTGTGCTGAATGCCATAAACAAGGGACACGACATTTCTAAGCTATGGTCAAAAGATCAGAGAACTACTTTACTGTTCAGAGAGAGTCCTAAACTTAAGTTGCGAGATAAACTACTATATAGAGAGAGGTCACAGATGAACAAAGCAAAGTTATTAAAAAGCAGCTGGTGTTGCTGTCCAAGCTTAAACGTGTGGTCCTAAGAGCACTTCATGACCAGATGGACATTTGGGCAGTGAAAGGACAGCTGACTTAGCTAGAGCTTGTTTCTACTGGACCAAACTGAATGCGGGTGTGGACCAGTATGTCAAAACTTGCAGCAGATGCCTCCAGAGAAAGGCCTAGCCACAAAGAGCAGCCCCCTTGGTTAACATCACCACTAGTGCACACATGGAGCTTGTATGTATTGACTTTTTAAGTTTAGAGCATGATGCAAAAAACATTGGCAATGTACTTGTTGTAACAGACCACTTCACTTTGTTATGCACAAGCATATCCAACAAAGGACCAGAAATAAGCCACTGTAGCCAAGGTGCTTGCTGAAAATTTTTTCATCCACTATGGTGTCCCACAGCAGATCCATTCCAACCAGGGAAGGGACTTTTTGAAAGTCATTTAATCAAGGAGATGCTATCCTGTTGGGGAGTGAGGGATTCAGGCTGATAACTACCTTCAATATGTGCAAAAACTCAAGGCTCCACTCAATCATGCCTACCAACTGACTCACACCATGGCTGCCAAGAAAAACCTAGCAAACAAGGTGAGACATGATAAAAGAGTAAAAGCCCAAGAGCTACAACCTGGAGACCATGTTCTCATACGCAGCCTAGGCCTGCATGGAAAACACAAAATAACTGATCAGTGGAGTCATACCCCGTACATTGTTATCAGCAGGCTGGATGATCTGCCAGTCTATAAAGTGTGTCCAGAAAATGACCCATGAGCTGTAAAGACAATACACCAGAATCACCTCTTACCCATTGGACAACTTATTATAGACCGTGCACCTCAAGCTGATGTTTTCACTGGGCCTGTTACCAGATCTGTTTCTTGGAAAAAACAGTCAAACCAGCCTCCTGCCTTGCAGCAGCCAAAGCCTTCAACAAGTAATGCTGCTGTTAATAATGATACTAATTCTGAGTCCGGTGAAAGTGAATATGGGCTGTGTATTACCCTTCCTTTGAACTGGCGCAGTTATTTCAGGGGAACCCTGCTGTTAATACGGGAGATGACACTGAAGATTCAGAACTGTCTGGCCACCCAGCCCTCTCAGCTACTCCTGTACTACCTGACAGCGAGATACACAGTGTAACTTCAGAAGTAGTTGACTCGCTATGTCTTGTAGAACTGTCAGAGATTGAGAGGACTACCTCTAACCAAGAAACAGAGGACCCAGCTGATGAGTCCTTACCTGAAGCTGAGATATCTGGGCTTAGTCAACCTGATCTCAACTCAGAAAGTATTGTTAATTCTGAAAGTACTAGCAGTGTGCTAAATGTCTTAAGTTTTATTGAAATACCCCTTGCTGATGAACCAGTCTACAGAACAAGCAAATGCAGGTGCTACTACCAGTACAAGTAATACATCCAACTCTGAACAAACAAAGAGTGCAGAGGTGCCCTTTTCATCAGAAGTTGCTTTATTGCTGGATAATAAGCTGGGAGTCACGAACCCGAATGCAAATTTTGAAAGGACTGTGCCTCCTCCGCCTAGAAGTTCTGAAAGAGTTGTCAAGCCTGTAGTATGCCTTACTTATGATTCTCCAGGAGATCCTGTAGACCTTCCTATGAATTTGGTCCATAGAGGGATTTATATTACAACCAATTCCCTTCCTAAGAAAGCATACACTGCAGCCGTTAAGTTAGTAATAAAACCCTCCAACCAATATACCCGTAGTCATTTTGCAAAAACTCTATAGAGTTGGCTGACAAGTTCAGATTACTAGCCATGTGGGTTAGTGTACAAAGAGTGGTACAGACAAGGGTAATGCATATAATTAACTGAGATAGAATGAAGATACAAAATAAAATGTTTGAAGTGGAAATGTAATTGTTTAAATGATACCTGTGTTTTTGAAAATGCTATTTACGAGTAAAGCATGCTTATAATGAATCTTAAACAATAATACTGCACAGTAATGTATATAATAATTTATGGTTTAAACTGTGCATGGTAAAAAGTAGTATTTCACTAATTACAAATGTTTATGGTGTATAGACTTGACGTGGATTCCAAGTTTTCTAGGCAGGGGAGAGCGCAGCCCCCCCCACCAACAATTTGGGGCTTACCTTAAGTGTCTCCCAGGGCTCCATCAATGCTCACTGCCAGGCAGACATCCTGCAGAGATAGTAAATCCATGGTTGTTTGTTTGATCCTGTTGATCTGCATGAGAGTGCCATGATGTGCCTCCACACCTGTCCCTTTAAGGCCATATCCAGTGTGTATACAGTAAATGGTCTGGGCTTTATCAGAGTGCTTCAAAGCTCGTGGCCAGCCAGGTACCATCCTGATTTGCTCAACTCCGCTGTCAATAGTAAAGCAAAGGGAGCTCTAACTATTACTGTAAATATTTACTTCTAACTTGTTATATTTAAATTAGAGTGTTCATTTTTTAATCTGCCTTCTTGCAGCTTATGCATCCAAGTGGGAGCCACCATGTTTGGTCCAGGACTTCCAGGAATTTGGACTAATTGGGACACAGGGGACCTCGAGGGGTCCTTAGTTCAGGTGCCTCATGGGGAAAAAGCTGTAGTTCTTGTAGTTTTATAGGTTGGTGCCTAAACTGACAAATGGGAGCACCAGAACTGTGATTGAAAGCTCCCTTAGCCAACCGAAATCCAGGAAAACCGGACTAGTTCAAGAAGTGTTAGAAAACAGAGGGCAGCTGCTGTTAGAACTGAGAGAGTGAGCAGCTCAAGCCATCGAGAAGCAGCTCTAGGAAAGGAGCTGATGAGAATTGCCAGGGAGAGGCCTGACTTGCCTCCCTACTATTATTATTTCCAGCATTGGACTGCCTGTTAGCAGTAAAACGGACTAATCCGAAAGCTAACTTTAAACTGTGGCAGTTAGCCCCAAGACTCTGAAGAGTGCAGTTCAAGCTATTGGATTGAGAGGAGCTTCTGTGGAGCATTCAGCCTTAGATTTATGTCCATAGACTGCCTTTTTGCTGATTGAGAGGTTTGCACAGTTAATTGGCTACAATTACGAAATGGCCTAAAACCAAATCGAGAGGTAGAGAAGTGAATGTTGTTTTCATTAAATGTGCTGAATGTTTATTGTGGGTCGAGGCCTACTGTCCAGGGACTCCTGATTGCCAGAAAGGAGCCCACCTTTACCTGTGACTGAACTGTCTGCCTGCTGGAGGTTTTCACCAGCAAACAAACAGCACTTTGCCAGAAGCGTTCATCTAGCCTTGGGCTTATGCCAAACCCGGCCCAAGCTGACTATCCTTGCACCAGTTACTGTTTTCTTGGTGAGAGACCAGCTTTGGGATCCAGCCCCTGTGCAACAAGAACTCGCAGATTGCGGCCACCTGGAGGGAAAGGATGTGAAGTGGAGGCAGGGTTTTATTTAACTCTAAAAATTGATTAGCGTTTTGCTCATAAAAGTGCTAAAACATTGTGAAAATGCATAGCGCTTGCCTCACTGTGTTTAACAAACATAACACTTCTAGAAAACCTATATAAATACTTTCTATACAGTTAGTATTGTCCAAAGGAAAAAAGTGCTAATCAATTATTTAAAACCCTGGGAGGTGAGTCATGCAGGCCCAGTTTCCCCATGCTCTTCAGTACTCTGCAGCAGGTCTTCATATCGCCAAGCCATCTACTACTAACTGGTGTGAGTAAACTCAGGGTAGCTCCCTGCAACTTTTCTTTAAATCATTTTGTGGTACCATCTGATTTCATCAGTGTATTACAGGGTTACATTGGACTGGGCCAACTGGCCGATGATATAAATAGCTAAAGTCTTTGTTCTTGCATGTTTAACTGCCTTTCTTTCCACCAAGGGCCCCAACAACAACTGTAACCCTGGGCAACGATCAGGCTAGCCACCAACAGTCTGGGTACTCAGCAGCTGCAAAACTGAACAGTGGGACTAAATGCATACATGCAAATGTGCCCTGGTTTAAATCCAGTATAGCAATAATTTATCTAAATTTGCCCCTTCCCTTGTTCAAATCCCCCTTAATAAATTGATTGGTTTGTTTCACTGTTACATTGCCTCATGAATATCTCATTGTCTGGTTTGAGGTTGATGTGTTTGGGGGAAACGCATATAAAAGTGCATGCTTAAATTAAACACTGTTTTTCAGGGTGTTCAAGGGGATTTGTTGAAGACCAGACCCTGGTGGTAAGTGCAAAGGGTGTGTGCATATTGTAAATGTTTATTGCCATCTGTGTGTTAACTGCTAAAAGGGGCTATGTTTTTTCAAAGTTCCTTGGTCACTAAATGGGCTTGTGTGTGGATATAACTTCCCAGAGGATTATACCAGGTTAGGTAGAGACCCCCACATACTTTACATGGAGGCACCAAAATATTGAACCCAGGCCTCTCAGCCTGTTGTTAGAAGTACAGGCAGGGGTAGTAACCCTAGAGATAGCACCACCTGGGGTTACACATAGAATGGGTGAAGATCAGAGCTGCCACAGGACACCAAGGATGGCTTCAATGGGAAAGGGAGAATGCCACTGGATATCAGTGAGTATTTTTCACAGGATGGGTTGAGGGCAGGGGTTCCAATGGACACCAGGGAAGACTTGGCATAGAATGGGATGAGGGAGGGTGTGCCACTTGACACCTGGGAGATTTTGCGGTGGGATGGAGAAAGGGAGGGGGTGTAGTTGGGCATCAGGGAAAGTTTTGCATGTGATAAGGTGAGGGAATGGGGTGCCACTGGTCACCAGGGAGTACTTGGTATGCGATGGGGTGAGGGGAAAGGTGCAGATTGACACCAGCAAGAGTTTGTGAAATCTGAACAAGGCAAGGGTGGTGCCACTAAACACCAAGAACTGTTTGGCACAGGACAGGGTGAGAAATGGGTGTGTGACAGATACCACAGAGAGCTATGTTTGGAATTGAACGAGGGCCTTACCATCATCTGACTTGGATTTTCAGTTTGGATCTGTTATTAGACTCTCACAGACGATACCTAATCTCAGGGTCCATATTGAAAAGGCGTTAGTGTTTGATATCTACGTTAGCAATATTAACAAGGCTCCACAATGCAAAGCATCATGGGCTGCATATGTAAATCACCACAGAATGTTATGCTGGTGCAACTTTAAGCAGAATTGCATGGTGCCAAAAGGCCTCTCACACAGTTTGCAAAGGGTGCTAACAGAAGACATAGACACGTGTTTCGTCCTACCAGGACTCATCAGTATGCCGCGTCTGTTTGACACCCCAGTGTAATGGACCAGCTACCATAAGGCAGTGTGCCTTGGATATATTATGGTGAACCCATTAAAATAAAAACTACTTAAAGAGAAAAGAACCTCTGTCTGTAAACACTGAGGCAAAGGGTTACCCCAAAGGGCATTTGGCTGGGAAGCCAAGTTTCAAGAAAATACAAAATCACATGCCCCCACAATGCAAAGCATCATGGGCTGCATATGAAATCACCACAGAATGTTATGCTGGTGCAACTTTAAGCAGAATTGCATGGTGCCAAAGGCCTCTCACACAGTTTGCAAAGGTGCTAACAGAAGACATAGACACGTGTTTGATCCTACCAGGACTCATCAGTATGCCGCGTCTGTTTGACACCCCGGTGTAATGGACCAGCTACCCTTAAGGCAGTGTGCCTTGGATATATTGTGGTGAACCCATTAAAATAAAAAACTACTTACACGTGTCTATGTCTTCTGTTAGCACCCTTTGCAAACTGTGTGAGAGGCCTTTTGGCACCATGCAATTCTGCTTAAAGTTGCACCAGCATAACATTCTGTGGTGATTTACATATGCAGCCCATGATGCTTTGCATTGTGGGGGCATGTGTGATTTTGTATGTTCTTGAAACTTGGCTTCCCAGCCAAATGCCCTTTGGGGTAACCCTTGCCTCAGTGTTTGCGCACAGAGGTTCTTTGTCTTTTAAATAGTTTTTTATTTTAATGGGTTCACCACAATATATCCAAGGCACACTGCCTTAAGGGTAGCTGGTCCATTCCACTGGAGTGTCAAACAGACAAGGCATACTGATGAGTCCTGGTAGGACGAAACACGTGTCTATGTTTTCTGTTAACACCCTTTGCAAACTGTGTGAGAGGCCTTTCGGCACCATGCAATTCTGCTTAAAGTTGCACCAGCATAACATTCTGTGGTGATTCTATATGCAGCCCATGATGCTTTGCATTGTGGGGGCATGTGTGATTTTATTTTTCTTGAAACTTGGCTTCCGCCAAATGCCCTTTGGGTAACCCTTGCCTCAGTGTTTGCGCTCAGAGGTTCTTTGTCTTTTAAGTAGTTTTTTATTTTAATGGGTTCACCACAATATATCCAAGGCACACTGCCTTAAGGGTAGCTGGTCCATTACACTGGGGTGTCAAACAGACGCGGCATACTGATGAGTCCTGGTAGGACGAAACACGTGTCTATGTCTTCTGTTAGCACCCTTTGCAAACTGTGTGAGAGGCCTTTTGGCACCATGCAATTCTGCTTAAAGTTGCACCAGCATAACATTCTGTGGTGATTTACATATGTAGCCCATGATGCTTTGCATTGTGGGGGCATGTGTGATTTTGTATTTTCTTGAAACTTGGCTTCCCAGCCAAATGCCCTTTGGGGTAACCCTTGCCTCAGTGTTTGCGCACAGAGGTTCTTTGTCTTTTAACAAGGCTGCCTCTTTTCACCTATGAAATAAACTGATATTTCAGCAATTTTCATCCCTTGCTTTATTTTTCCTGCATTGATTATTGTAGTTTAATCATGACTGGTGTGAAAACTAAAACACATCCACCGTTTACAGGTAGTTCAAAATAGGGTTGTTTGAATACCTTTTTTTGAATATTTGAATGAAACATTATATTCAGGGGCCCAAATATTTAGGTATTTGTTCTTCTGGTCCTTATTTGGCTCGGAGGGTGGTAGTGGGGAGAGGCAGTCTCCCTCCCCAGAAAGCTAGGGCTAATCTCCTGGCCACCTTCCCTCATCATTCCAGTCTTTGCCTGCTCACCTCCCCCTTCCCTGGTATCCTACAGAGACTTTAAACAAAAGCTTTCAAAATGATGGCTCTTGGCACTGTGCTGGAAGCTGAAAGCGTATTTTCTTGGGAGATGAAATGGAGGGGCGCACACCACTGCTCACAAAGGGTGCTCCAGCAGGAACAAGTAGGAAAAAAAAAAAAAGTAAGCTGTGCACACACAAGCTGAGGTCCAAGGTTGTTTTATTGGGCTGTAACAGAATGCTGAGACCAGCCAAACACCCCTGGTCTCAGCATTGTCTTGAGCCTCAGTTGGTGTGTGAGCACAGCTTACTTTTTTTTTCTAATTGCTTTGGCTGCCTAGCCTCACCCCCTCCCTCGTGATCATAGGCCTACTTGCACTATCTCGCTTCAGTCAAAAAGCTAATGTATTATGGAGCAGAATGGGCTTGGTTGTGCTGTGGGGGGGGGGGCACCTGGCTAACTGGGTTCAATTGGCACTAGCCCCCCCGGAATCAAAGATCTGGGTCATGGGTGAGCACGGAAGTAGATTTGATAATTTGGAGGAACGTCAGAGGTGAGCTAGGAAGGGGAGGTCACAGAAGGGAGGCTGTCTGTTCCTGGCATAGTGCCAGATGTCCATTTAAAAACTTTTATTTAAGCTGTCTGTGAGATACCAGGGAAGAGAGAAGTGTGCGGGAAAAGATAGGAATAGGAAGTGAGGGTGGCCAGGAGACTAGCCCTGGCTATCTGAAGGAGGGGAATGGCTTTCTTTGCATTTTTTTTTTTTAAATATTAATTCCCAAATACCTGTGCCTGAAAATAAATAAAGAAAACTGTTTGATATCCAGACTAATATTCAGGAAGCCTGATAGTCATTGTATTTGGGAATTAATATTCAGAGCCTGCACACCCTTAGTTCAGAACACTGCTACCTGCCTGATTACAGACGTAATAAAAAAATCTGATCATATAACTCCTTTCGTGGCCAGCCTTCATTTGCTACCTGTGCAGCAGCGTGTTGGTTTTAACATTTTTAAATGCTGCAGTGGTCTTGCTTTCATGTTACACATATGAACTGCTACATGGATCTTCCATTGCCTGCAACCTTTGCACCATCTCCACTTTAAAGGAAGGACCACTACAGTACTTTCAGGATTCACATGACTCAATCTCAGACTAGCAGTTTCTGGCACGGTCATAAATATTCTGGTGCCCAGTTTGCTTGATACCTTTTATGTTGTGGTCACCCTTATCAGAGCGTGTGCTGCACCATATTCACTCACAATCTACTGTTCTAGCCACAGTCCTGTTTCAGCATTGATGTTGCATTACGATCTGTCTGTACCAAGGATCATGCAACGGTAACACATAGGTTGCTGAAATTAATCAGTATGTCCAAAACTAACATGCTGGACATGAATCTTTCACATTTAGTCTCTGCCACCAGATTTACATGCACACACATGCTATGGTCCTGTTCTCATGTACCTAGTTTGATACTGGGACAAACTAGTCAAGGATATGGGGAGAGTTAAGGGACATCAATATTATTTTATGTTCTGGTAACTTCATCAAAAAATCCATCACCAGGGAAGAATAGTGGGACACAGTGAATGAAGATGAAGACTCTTAAGGAAAACAAGGGGAGGTTCAGGGTAAAGAGTTTTATGTTCCTAAAGCTGAAACTGGGTAAAATTAAAGTTTTGTATTATTCTGTTGCTTTTGTCTGGGGATGTAGAGATTAACCCCGAACCCTCACCTTTACATAGTACAACAATGACTATGGAGGAACGAGAATTAAAAATGACATACTTGAACATAAGGAGCCACCAGCACATTCGGGTGACATAAGGCTATAGATTGAGATGGGAGGTTGTGATTTAATTGGACTGGGTGAATCTTGGCTGAAAGAATATAATATGAATAATCAGATCAGGATAGAAATATATAACATACATAGACAAGATAGAATAGGTAAAAAGAAGGGGGTTATTTTTTGTATATGGGACACAATCATGGTAGATGAAATTGAAAGGAATTCACTAAAAGGACAGTTAGATTTTCTGACAATTAAAATAATGTTCGGAAAGGCACACTGCAAATGTGTGTATGTCACTAATTTTTACTGCCCTCTGAAGTGTAATATTGATGAGTATCGGGCTTTTGTGACTTGGACAGATTGACATAAAAACAGGAGGGAATATATAGTTATGGGTGATGCAAATGTGGATTGGGGAAAGAGTCGAGAAATAGTAAAAATAAAACAAATAGATGCTTGTCATTTGGCGCAAGTAATTAATTCTCCAACACACTACAGTTATAAAACAAATAATCATACGATAATAGATTGACTTCTGACAAACAGACCACAGAATATCTGGTTCTGAAATTGGCAGATATTGCTACATTCAGGATATGATGTGTTGGATACCTTTGCCAGGGCTGCAGCCTCTGAGATCTGCATTAGACATTGTACTCTATGGGCAGCAGCTTTTCAGTCCTTTTTTTTTTGTATTATAATGGCCATCTAGTCATAAAACGTGGGTACAGGTCGACTAACAAGGGCCTTGTTAGTCAACTCGTGCCCACGTTTTATGACTAGATGGCCATTATAATATAAAAAAAAGACTGGAAAAGTGCCTCCCATAAAGTATAATGGAGCACATCCCCGCGCTCTCCCTGGCATCATGTCATAAATCTGCAGAGCACGGGGGCGGAGCATGGGTGGCACCAGAAACCGTGAAGTCCTTGGGACCCCATGTTTGTAATTTTATGAGCGCTGTAATTTTTTTAACATTATCATTATTTATAGCAAGATTTACACTGAAAGGAGCCCCATGACCTACAGCACCTGTATATCGGGTGCAGGGGCCGAGGCTTGTGAGGCTCTTTAAATAGCTAAAAAAATGCCCATCTAAATGTCTGTAACCTATTGACTAACAAATCTGAACTGGAAAAGTGAGTTTCGTACTACAAGCTTGGCATCCTAGGTATCAGTGAAACCTGCCTAAAGCTTTGTATTCCTGATTCTGCTTGCTCACTGCCAGATGTTAATCTTATCAGGCTCGACTGATCTAGCTTTGAAAAAAAGGAGATCTTATTTCGAGAGGGCTCTTGCAGTAGGTAATTACATATAGGACTGACGCCGGCAGGCGGCAGGACCCCACAGAAAAATTTCTAGCTAGCAGTCCCTGACGAGGGACCGCCCCCACATCAGGTGACCAGCGTCAGATGACGTCGGTATAAAGGGGTGGTCCTGGACACCCGCCTTCCAGTTCTTTCCCACCATTAGCTTGTGCAGCGCCTCACGGAAAAGTTTGTGCTTCATCAGCCCTACCTTCGGTTTTTTACCGAAAAATCATTATTTTTTCGACTAACATCAGTACTAGCGTCAGTGTATGTCGTCCCCTACACCCTCCGAGCACAAGAGTAAGTGCGATTCGTGCAGCGCCCAACTACCACACAAGGATGGCCACTCCCTGTGCCTGTTCTGCCTAGGCCCCGATCATCCGGTCGAGAAGTGCCAGCACTGCCTCAGTTTCAATGCAGCTACCTGGGAAAGCCAGCAGCAATCCCTTGAAGCCCATATTCTAAAGAAGAAAATGAGTTCTGTGGAGAAGGAGCTCAAAAAACTGAGGCAGGCGTCCACTTCCCCCGAAGGCCATCAGAAGAAGGAGAAGGAGAGGCACCAGGACAAGGGCTCCTCCACCGCTTCTCCCTCGGGAGTCGCTGGGACGCAGGTAACATCCCCTCCAGGGGATCGCTCCTTGACGGCCGCCTCAGAGGTTTCCGAAGCGGCGTCGGCCCACCAGTCTGGCTCACGCTCGGGCCTTGCGGGTGCCTCCGGGCAGTTGGAGGCCTCCGCCTCTGGTTCGGCCGCAGGCTTGCGTCCTACCACTGTGGGCGACTCCAGTAAGCCGGGCGTCGGCTCCTCTGTCGTCCGCCAGGAGAGGGCCGGTAAGACGTCCGACCCTCTGGGGAGACGCGCGGCCTCCACTCCACCAGACCAGGCTGATCACCCTACTCGGCCTGTCTCCGATGATGGCTCTCATAAGTTAGACATCGGCTCCTCTGGCACCCGCTGAGAGCTCGCCACTAAGCCTCATGTCAGCTCGTCCAACATCGGCCAGCAAAGGAACTGACGATTGACCCCCCACGTCCATTGTACCCGGTTCCCCACAGCCTTCACTGCCGTCTGGGGAACCCGAGTCTCCCCAACCTGACCCCGGGGTGAAGCTGGGGATCTTTTGCCTCCATCAGTCCTTCCTCCACCTGGAGTGCCGGACCCAACGTCGGCTCCCCAGACGCCGGCTCCGACGCCGGCCCCCCCGACGTCGGTACCTCCGGTGCCAGGGCCTCTGCCGTCGGCCCTGATGTCAGCCTTACTGACTCTGGGAGACATTCCACTCCCATCGAGCCCTCCGGGCTCTCCACTATGGACCCGCCCATGAGGCCTCTGGCAGCCCCCTCTGGCTCCCGGGTATCCTCCATCCTATTCGACGCCGGTGTACCCGGGACCGCAGTATCCGGCACCACAGTACCTGATGCGGGGCTTCCCGACGCCACAATACCCGACGCTGGGCTACCCGCAGCCGGGTTTTGGATACGCTCCCTACGGTTATAACCCGTATCCTTATCCCCCGCCTCTTCCTCCTCCACCGCCCTCGCAGCTGCCAGTGGACCTGCAGGAGACTCTGGCCTCCTGGTGGGCTGAGGCCAAGGCTCAGCTCACCAAAGAGGTCAAGAGCCGCATTCTGGGGATGGTGCCATCCCAGGTTTCCATACATCTGAGTCGGCACACTCCCTCACCACCTCCAGACTCCAGGGTTCTTGCATCTGGATCCTGAGAAGGGCAGGACACACTTCCCCGGGGACTTCCCAAGGGGTCCATTCCTCCCCTGGGTCAGGAAAGGGAGTCTTTCTCTTCTTTATCCTCCTCTTCACCCTCGGACTCCTCAGACTCTTCCAATGGTTGCTCCGAGGGAGACAACAAGCCTCGCTCTCCGTCGAAGCCCAGGCCAAGGACTCCTCCGAAGTCTCCTCCGGATCCTTCTTTCACGGAGTTGCTTAGGAAAATCCAGGAGGTTCATCAGTGGCACTCCCTGGAACCAGATCTTCAGCATCTGAAACTCGCTGAACATCTGGATCTGCCTGTGACAGCTCATACCTTGGTGCCACCCTGGATAGAGCCTCACGCCGACCTTGTTACCACAATATGGAAGCAGCCGTTGACCATAGCCCCACTTCCTAGGAAGTCGAACCAGCTATATCAGGCTCCAGAGGGTGTTGATTTCCTGGAGTCTCACCCTTGTGCCGACTCGGTCGTGATTAGCGCCGCTCACGGCCGGTCGGCAAACCCCAAACATCTTAGCTCGTCACCTCCTGATAAGGAATCATGCCTTCTGGACCAGTATGGGAGAAAGATTTACGCTTCCTCCACACTGGGGATCAGGGCTCTGAACTATGTTGGCCATATGGGGGACTACCAGAAGGCCATCCTGACTCAGGTGGAAGCCAAACTGGACTCCTTGCCTGACTCCCAAGTCAAGCAGGAGTTGGCTGATCTCATCTGCTCTGCTCATTCAGCCAGTCGACACATGCTACGTGCGACATACGATACAGTGGACACTGCAGGGTGGAGCTCAGCTTTCGCTGTAGGTCTACGGTGTCATGCTTGGCTCCATGTATCAGGTTTGGTCCCGGAGGTGCAATCTGCTATCCAGGAAGCACACTTCCGGGGGTCGGTGCTTTTTGGGGTGATGTCAAGGACATCATCACAGATTTGCAGGAGAAGGGGATGGCTCTGAAGTCAGTTGATTCCATGTACCATCCCCATCAGCAGCAGCGCCATCCCTTTTGCAGACGGAATCAGCCAAAGGCGAAACCCCAGGGAAGGCAGGCCACAAAACACCGGGCTCCAGCAGCTGCCAAGGCCCCCCGCCCAAAAAAGCAGCGGGTGCTTCAGCTGCGGTGCTGCCCCACACCACCTCACTCCTTTCCTGTCCCACTGCCTCCGGACTCCCCGGAGGAACCGGTAGGAGGGAGGTTTTCCCTCCACCTTCCGGGATGGGAGAGGATAACCACAGATTGTTGGGTGCTCCAGCTCATATGCAGAAGGACACTCCACAGAGTTTCTTCAGAAACCTCCCCACCACCCCCCTCTGAAGTTGTCGTATTCATGGGAACATCTTCTTTTGGTCCAGGAGGAAATCTCGGCTCTTCTGCTGAAGCAAGCAATAGAGCCTATCCTCCTTCATCTGCAAGGGATGGGTTACTATTCCCATTTCTTCCTGGTCCCAAAGAAGACAGGAGATCTCGGACCAATTTTGGGTCTCAGTTCCCTGAATCTTTACGTAGAGTACAAAAGGTTCAGGATGCTCACTTTGCAGAGCCTTCTGCCCCTCCTCCGGCTGGGTCAATGGCTTTGTGCTCTGGATCTGCAGGATGCTTATCTGCACATTCCCATTCTCCCATCTCATTGCAAATACCTTCGTTTTGCATTCCAGGGGGACCACTATCAGTTCAAGGTGCTCCCGTTTGGTCTGTCCTCAGCCCCCCGAGTATTTACCAAATGTCTGGCAGTGGTGGTGGCCCACCTGCGTACCAAGGGAGTGCAGGTTTTCCCATACCTGGACGACTGGCTCCTGGCGGCCTCGTCCAGGGAGGAACTCCTGCATTTCCTCTCCCTTACCCAGCAGGTTTTTGCCTGCCTGGGTATTACCATCAACCATTCCAAGTCTCATCTGGACCCATCCCAGAGGCTACAGTTTATTGGGGCGATCCTCGATACGACCATGGGGAAGGTCTTCCTGCCTCCGGACAGGGCGTCCACCCTTCAGACCCAAATAAGTCTGTTGTCCGACCGCAGGATGGTCTCTTCGAGGTCGGTCCTTCGTCTTCTCGGGCTCATGGCGGCTGCTATCCTGATGGTACCTCGTGCTCGACTCCACATGAGGATCTCTCAGTGGACTCTACACTCTCAATGGGATCAGTTAGTGGATGACCTAGATCACTCAGTTCTGATCTCCTCGCCGATGATGTGAGACTTGCAATGGTGGATGGTTCGAGAGAACCTGTTTTGGGGAGTTCCTTTCTTTCATCCTCCCCCCTCCCTGACTCTAACCACAGACACCTCAGGCGAAGGTTGAGGAGCCCATCTAGGCCCTCATCGGACCCAGGGCTCCTGGTCCAAGCTAGAACAAGCTCTCCACATCAGTGTGCTCAAGCTTCGGGCAGTGTTGTACGCTCTCCAAGCCCTTCACCAATACATCCTTCCCGGCCACCTAGCCGTCCAGACAGGCAACATGTGCGTGGTGTGGGACATCAACAAGCAGGGAGGGACTCGGTCCTACCTCTATGCAGGGAGGCAATGAGGGTTTGGGATTTGGCAACACAACACGACCTTCACCTCACAGCAATTCACGTTCCGGGAGTCGACAACACCCTGGCAGACAAGCTAAGTCACTCTTCTGCTTTGACTCGCGAGTGGGAACTGGACCAAGGGGTCCTAGACAATATCTTCCAACTTTGGGGAACACCACAGGTCAACCTGTTCGCATCCCCCCTAAATGCAAAACTTCCCATCTTCTGCTCGCTCGTTCCAGAGTGAGGTGCTTTTTGAAGCGACACTCTGTCTCTAGACTGGAAGGACAGATTCATCTATGCCTTTCCCCCAATTCCACTTATCCCACGAGTCTTGCAGAAACTAGCTTTAAAAGGAGTGAGAATGATTCTGATTGCTCCTTTCTGGCCCAGGCAAATCTGGTTCTCTCTTCTACAACAATATTCAGATGATCCTCCTCTTCCTCTTCCTCTATCTCGAGGTTTGTTGACCCAGGATCAAGGGACCCTGGTCCATCCAGGCCTCAAATCCCTTCAACTGCATGCATGGCTCCTGCAGACCTAGCCCAATCCCGTTTTGGAGTGTCTCCCAAAGTGGCAGAGATTTTTGTGGAGGCCAGAAAACCCTCCACCAGATCCACTTATGCCATGAAGTGGAAAAGATTCACTATTTGGGCCACTTCCAAGAACGTGGAACCTTTCTCTTGTTCAGCAGGGCTTCTGCTGGAGTATCTACGTCATCTGTTTGACCTGGGTCTCAGCCATTCCTCTCTGAAGGTACACACGGCAGCCATTTTGGCCTATCATGTTCCCTTCGCAGACAAGGCTTTTGCTCAACTGGAGGTCTCCAAGATCTTTCTCAGAGGGGTCCTCCATCTGAGGCCCCCATCCGTACTCCTGCTCCCCCCTTGGGACTTGAACTTTGTTATCGAGAAACTTACACTCCCTCCCTTCGAACCTGCAGCTTCTACGGATTTGAAGTTCCTTTCGTGGAAGACTCTCTTCTTGGTGGCCATTACTTCGGCTCGGAGAATCTCCGAGCTCCAGGCCCTGATGTGTAAAATCCCGTACTTGATTTTTCACAAGGAATGAGTTGCTCTTCACACGAATCCTAAGTTTCTCCCTAAAGTAGTAGCCGAGTCTACCCTAAATCAGTCCATAAAGTTACCTGCCTTTTCTACGCAGTACTCTAATCAAGTGGAGTATTTACTCCATACTGTGGTTGTTCACCGGATTCTGAGATACTACACCAACAGGACGAAGGATTTCAGAAAGACTGATTAGTTGTTCGTCTCTTTTGCTCACAAAAGGGAAGGCAATGCTGTTTCCAAGCAACGCCTGTCTAAGTGGTTGGCTCATTGCATCACTTTCTGTTATGACAAATACAACAAGACCCTCCCGGGTCAAGTCAGAGGTCACTCCACTAGAGGAGTAGTTGCCTCTGCGGCTTGTTTCAAGAATGTGTCTGCGGCAGACATCTGCGCTGCCGCCACCTGGACTTCTGTCCATACCTTTGCGAAACACTACAGTTTGGATGTTGCCTCTCGCCGTAGAGAAGGCTTCGGGCTGGCTGTTTTGCAAGACCTCCTATCTTGAGACTTGCACAACCAGAACTACCTTTTGGAGTAGTTTTCCTCCTCCTGGTGCCTCTCTTTGTTCCAGACTGCTTGGGTTTCAGTCCTGTATGTAATTACCTACTGCAAGAGCCCTCTCAAAGTAAGATGGTACAGTTCACGTAAGAACTTACCGTAACAGTAGATCTTGAATTGCTATACCCGACATCGGTCACCTAAGATGGAAGCGGCCCTCGCCAGGGACTACAAATTTTTCCGTGGGGTCCTGCCACCTGCCGGCGTCAGTCCTATATGTAATTACCTCCTGCAAGAGCCTCTCTTGAAGATCTACTGTTACGGTAAGTTCTTACGTAACTGTACTTTGTTCCTCTGATTTGCTACAGGAACCTTCCTACCCTCTCTTTACTACTTCTTAACCCTCCCACTAAATCCCTATGCAAAGTTCTTCATACCACACTTTTACTAGTAAGCATGAAGAAGCAGCATGTTACCTGCATCTACAAGCCCCCAACAAGTGGTATCTGTTGCTATAATCATGTACTTGACCATACGCCACAGTATGTCAAAATAAAGAATTAATTATAGGATATCTAAATCTAGACTGGCTTGGGAGCAAGCTAAAACATTTGACTCCCTTATTAATAAACTAAATTTAGTCCAGCTAATAACACATACCCTACTACTGTAGGCTGTGTATGAAGTCATCACACTCCAATAGACTGGATCTTCACAATACGATGAGACAGGATCAGCTGTGTGGGGATCTTCCCTGACTATCAGAGGTCACTCTCTGACTTTGTCTGGAAAGATCACTCTCTTAGCCCCCCCTTGGGGAAATTATGAGACTTCTTAAAGGTAATCCATGACAACCTTGTTGCTGATCTCTCCCTAGCAAATTGGCCAAAACTGTTTCAGACCACAGATGTATCCTCTGCTCTCTCATGCTTAACAGGGATGCACTTATCATAGATGGAGAATGAGGGGTGTCCCAACTAAATGGATTACTAGTGAGTTGCTATCCTTGATTGAAACAAGGGATAAATGCAGATAAAAGTTTAAGGCTTCCTTCATTACTGTCAAGAAAGAGTGCCTACTGTGAAAACCTCCACCGTTGTGCTGGTAACTCCTGCAGTTTTTGGAGTCTTGTCAAAGGGTTAAAGGAGTTAAATGGTTCTAGGTCTCCAAAGCACTTAACCATACATGGGGTACTCTGTGTCACAAACCCACAGTCCCAACCTCCGAGCGCAGTCTTGTGAACAGGAAACAGAAACAGGGTAACCCTCCTGTCTGTGTTGTGGGTTCGAATCAACCTTTGGTCTCAAGTCTTGGAGGAATTCAAACTGTGAACCTCTTGTTAACGTACCCAATGTACAGGCTCAGATAATTCTGCTCTTTGGGGGGGGTGAGATATTTTTCACCTACGGGCACCTAACCAGGCATACAAAATGAACCCTTAAAACTCTAATAAAGACCTTGGATAACTCTTACCTGTTCCCAGTTTGGTATTACCATATAAGCTCATGCACAGTGTTGTCACACTCTTAACCATCCACGCATCACAGGCAAAAACAGAAGGACTTGGAAGATGCAAATAGTCTATTTAAAAATGAGATGTTTACTTAAAAATAGATAAGAATGTAAAATGTAAAACACTGAACCATATATCACAAAAACATACAATCACTTAAAAAAAAACACAAGATTTTAAAAGTGCAATTTCCTACCACCAGACAATTAGACTTGATCTAGCTAATGTATCTCTTACAGTGCTGCTAGCATATTGTAGCTTTCAGAGTCCAAACATTTGTGTGTAAATGGAGAACAGAATACAGTTTAAAAACTGGCTTTGCCAACCTCTTTGCGTGAGGTCACCTAGCTCCTCCCTGTCAGAATATAAAAAGAAATATCTATGCAAAACAGGATGTCTTATCAAAGTATTAAAATCTGTGACCTCAGCACAACTCATTTTCTCACATGACTTTCTTTGATCTTATGAGCAGCTTCCCCTTTCCAGGACATCAACTGACTTGTTATGTCTCTGCCAGATCTCACGGAGGTGCACCATGCTTTGTATCACCATGTGAATATTAACTTTCTTTCCTCTGAACGTCATAAAAGTTTATGACCTATCTTGGCAGTTGGCAAGCTGCAATTAGTCACATAAACAGGAGGTCCTAAATTTTAAGTCTCTTCTAACCTGTAATTATCTTTTGACCTACCAGGTAGCACATTGTAGCTAGAACCTGTGAAGGGAGGTGTCATTCCACAGGCTGATTCAGCATGTATCATGAAAGACACTCAATAACACATTTTTATATTACAAAAATCATAGATTAATCAGCACCAGCTGTCTGAGTGTCACACTCTGTACTAATCTAGCCACCATTGCTAATGATTTCATTGCTTTTTATGTTGGCTCGCACGTTTGCGCCCCAGCAAACATCTTGCGGTAGTGGCACATTTGGAGGCACGGTCACTGTTGGGCGAATGCAGGGCACACATCAGAAGGTGCGTCCCTCATTCCCCAATCGGCCAGCAGCAGGCGATGACCTCACGCATCCCTAATGTGGCCACTAGAACAAAGAAAATGTCTGCTGCAATGAGAGCGAAGCTCTCATGCAGCGTGACCTCAACACGCCTCCCCGACGTACAGGCAACATGGCGTCAGTGACTGCCGCCACTGCCTGTCACAATGCCGATAGGGGAGCACACTCCCCATTGGTGTAATGTGCCCCCTCCCATTTAGAATGTATGCTGAGGGGGTGCCCAATCCCCCTTTGCTCATGTGTTCCCCCCCCACTCAGTATGTGCTGACAGGGGTGCCCAATCCCCCGTCGGCTACAGAATCCCCACCCAAAAAGACTTAGGTGGCATGCTGGGAGCCCACCTCAGCGTGCCAAATGCCTGCAAAAAAAAAAAAAGTCCTGTGATTTTTTTTAAGCTGTAAAAAAAAGAAAACAGTCCCTCGCTGTCTCCTGCCTCCCGCAACCCATGCCCACCTCCTCTGCACCCCTGCCTCCCCACACCTCACCCCATACTTACCTCTGGAGTCTGGCACAATGATCTTCGGTGGACCAGGAACACGTCTGCAGTCTTCAAAGCAGACCGCGAACTGAGGAAATGCTGGTAAGCCCTATAATGGCTTAAATATGATTTTTTAAAGTTTGATGCATATCTCATGCATTTTTTGGAATTTTGGCACCAAATTTTCAACATGGGGTTTTTGGTACCTCTCCTCATGAGTTCTGCCACTGTCATGGTGTCATTCAGCCCTGAAAGGTGACTTCGCGGTCACTGCGTGGAATCACCTTTTCGGACCGATTAACAAAATGACAGTGCCAGTGTTCATGAGGTGGGCTCTCAAAAAGCCTATGTTGCAAATTTGAGTGAAAATCAAAAATGACTTTCAAGAGTGTACATTGTGCAGCTGCTGCGCACCCTCGTAACTACGCGACTTTGCAATATTTTCACGCCAGATTTTCAACATTGGCATTTTTCCACACCTCCTTGTGAACAGTACAGCTGTCATTTTTCACATCCTGGCTGAAATGTGTTTTCGCACTTCTGGTGCAGAATAGCGTGGTTGTTGTGGGAAATCAGTGTTCAGGACAGATTACGAAAATGACAGTGACACTGTTCATGAGCAGAGATCCTAAAATGCCTATGTTGAAAATTTGGTGATGAAAGTCCATAAAATGACTGTGTTACAAGCGTGCATTGCGCAGTTTCCACACACCCTTGTAACTTAGCAAATTTGCAATATTTCCATGCCAGATTTTCAAAATTGCCATTTTTCCACACCTCCTTATGAACAGTATAGCTGTCATTTTACATATCCTGGCTGAAATGTGTTTTCACATGTCCAGCACAGAATAGCGCAGTCGCTGTGTGAAATCACTTTTCAGGACAGTTTGAGGAAATGACGGTGACACTGTGCATGAGCAGAGGTCCTAAAATACCTATGTTGAAAATTTGGTGATGAAAGTCCATAAAATGACTGTGTTACAAGCGTGCATTACGCAGTTTCCACCCAGCCTTGTAACTTAGCAAATTTGCTATATTTCCATACTAGATTATCAACACTGCCATTTTTTCACACCTCCTTATGTACAGTACAGCTGTCGTTTTTCATATCCTGACCAAAATGTGTTTCCACACCTGTGGCACACAATGGCGTGATCACTGTGGAAAATCAACTTTTAGGACAGATTAACAAAATCACAGCACCACTGTTGATGAGAGGAGGTCCCAAAATGCCTATGTTAAAAACCTGGGTGACAAACTCCCAAAAATAATTGAGTTACGGACGTGTGTTGTGCAGTTTCTATGCATACTCATGACTTCAACAATTTTCCTTATTTTCACTCCAGATTTTCAATGTTGCCATTTTTTACGCCGCCTCCTCATCAACAATACAGTTGTCATTCTCCACATCCTGCCCAAAATGTGTTTCCGTCCCTGTGTCGCCAAATAGCATAGTCGCTGTGCAAAACCACCTTTCAGCTAACAAACTGATTGTGCCACTTTTCATGAGGTGAGCTCACAAACAGCCCATGTTGAAAATTTGGAGTGAGAATACCACCGCACACCTACGGTGTTAGGGTTTCCAACTGTAGCACCCCATCCAGTACAGACTGACAGGTGCCAGGGGTGTGACTTGGGATCATTAGATGTAATGCTTGCGCCATTCCACCCCCACCCTGCAGCCACTGACAGGCATCGTGGTGGGCCTTGCACTGTTCGGCCACAAAATTCACCCCATTCTCCTATACTGCACCCACGTCAGCATATTTCCTTATGGAATGGGGTAAGTATAATGCCCAAAGACCCCAAAGCACACCACAACACTTGTCAGTGTCTACAGGATAAGGTGAGGTACAATGGCATGAGCGTTACAGCTGACGACCCAAAGGCACACCCCAATGCCTGTCATTCTCTACAGGGTGGGGGCAGGGTTGGCGTCACTTCAATACTTCACTGCCATTCCTATTATGCATCTCTACCTCTGGCACTACCAATGCCAATGCCAGCGAGACAACATTCGGCACTGACAAATGCTTGTTTATTGTTCTGTCTTCCTATATTAGCCCCACTACTAAGCCATCAAACATGGTTGCTCTGCTTTCATCCCTGCCTGTCCAAAATGTCTCTAGTTGCCCTTAGTTGTACATCAGAGTAGTTACTTGTAGTGAGGTCCCCAAGTTACAGTCCTTAGTATACTCCGCCTCTAGTGCTAGCTCTGATTTGGAGTCCAAACTTTGCCTCATCCCATACGTGCCCCCTGATAAAGCTTCTTGAGTGGAGCGCTGGGGCAGGTTCCATCTGTCAACTTAGTGGGAGGCCTGTATGTTTGGGGTATATCCCTGGCTTTTTTGCACTGCTTTGTATGTGGCTAACTCAGATGGTTATGTTTTATGCATTACTTTGCACGTTTATTTACTTCACACTCTAATGCTGTTGTGCCAAAGATGGCAGGAATAAAATGTTATTTATGATAACATCAGCATTTTGCATTGTGATGCTTGGTTTTTAGACTGTCAATTACCAGTCAACTGCAGTGTTTCCATGTTAAGACCTCAAAGTGCATGCCAAATTCTTGGAATATTGATATGTATGTTCAGGGTTGAGCCAACCCTATGGTGTGCACTGACCCTATACCTGTTTGCACCAGCTCACTTTTTTTTTTATTTGTAGAACAGATTTACTCTCCCTTTATAAATGCTTCTTTAACACATATGTTTAGTCTCTGTCTCTGACATCAGACTCTGTCCTTGATATTTGTAAAATTGTCAGAGTTGTCCCTGTCTATAAAAAGTGCGACCCTAGAATAATTGACAACTATCACCCTATCGCCATTGTGTCAGTCCTGAACAAAATGCTTGAAAAACTGGTATCAACTCAGCTTGCCTACTGCATCCATAAGCAGTCTCATTTCCTGACCAGCATGGCAGAACCATGGTACTTCTACTGCTCTTGTTAAATTAATGCATGCCATTAGCACTGCAATAAACAGAGGCCAATTTATAGGTGCTTTATTTGTAGATTAGACCATAGTCTTTGACCTCATGGATCACTCTGTTCTAACGCTACAAAACCTAGATTTTTCTTCTGCTGTGTTCTGATTTAGTAGTTACATTTGTAACAGAAGACATTTTGTTAAAGTTGATCACTCTCACTGTGACCTTACTGTCACTTACATTGATGTCTACCCAATAGTCTATACTAGGCAGCTGTACTTCACCCATTATTATGTCTCTTAAGTCGCCTCCCCCTGTTCAGCCATATTATATTCTGATGACTTGGTGCTTTACTATGCTTCAAATGGTTTTATGTGATAACAGCGAGCCCATAAGACCGCTGATCACATAAAGCAAGGCAGCAACCGCCCAGCGTCAAAAGTGTGAACCGCACAACACCGACACTCACTCTACGTGGGAGTGGTATTATTGAGTCACTCATATTGAGCCGCTCAATAATACTCACCCATATAGGGTGTTACTGCCTCAAATTACCTGACTGAGTAAAATAATCTACTAAATTCTGACTCAAGGCTGGCTTCTTAATTATAAACTGATTCTAAACACTAAAGATTCAAACTGTATTATGTGGCTCTAGCTTGGGGATCACATTGGACCTCTCTTTGGATTTCTTTCTCATATCTTGACTGTTTTCCAATCCATTGACTGTAGATGGGGCCTTTCATATATAATTCAATACAATCTTACCACCAAAACTTTTTGAGCTGTTTCACAAGGAGTTTTTCTGCCTAGCCCTTGCCAATGGTCTGCTGTCCTATTTATGGTACCTCTAAATGTAATCGGCTAAACGTGATATCATGTATAACTATGTATGTCACTTATCTCTTACTGCTAGTTGTCTGATACAGCACTGTGTTTTATAATCTGGTCTAGGCTAGCTTTCTCCAGAGTCTAGGTGCTCTTTTGTCCTTGGATGCCTTATGGACAAACTTCTAAGATCCCATACATGTGCCTCATTGGTTAACCTATTAAAGTCAGCTTTATGAACCTATCTTCTTAGGTACAGTGGAAAAGCTCTGTTCATACCCATGCATTCCACTGATATGATTCCGCTAGCCTTCTTTGTTTGTTGCCACTTACTGGAACTCTCTTCCTCTGGGGCTGTGTAGTGCACTGTCAATATTCCACTGGGAAGTAAGACAACCGTTGCTAACTCAACATGCTTGTACCTGTATATAAGCTATATGTCCTCTGTTGTGTTTCCCACTGTTGAGTTGCTGCCCTTTGATAAGCTGTGCAACATGTCCTGTGTTGGTCTCTGTATTCCCAGTTGCAGTTGTCTGGGACGTTATGTTACTAAATTCAGTCTTTGCACAGAATTTTAAACCTAATGCTTCTTATAACCTGTTGTGTACTTGTATCTGTACTATCGCTTGTATGGTGATGTGATTTTATATGATCCTTTAATTTGTGTGTCTGTTCTTTAAGCTGTACTGTGCCAATGTAGTCTTCATTATTGTACCTGTGTTTGTGCTTGTACTCCCTGGTCATGCCTGAAAATAGGCATTGATTGCAAAGTGTGCTTACCAGGTAGTAAATTAAAGACTAAATAAATGTGTTCCCTTTCACATCAGCATCAGACCCTAATCATTCCTGCCTTATCATGGTCTTGCTGGTCACTAGACCAGGAGGTTGATGATCTTAACCTAGTTTCCTGAAGTTGCATTTAGAGGGTTTGGCCCCTCACTGTGTAGGGGGTCCTTTAAGCTGTGCAGATGGACTCAGCAGCCCCTTTTGGCAACCCCATCACTTCACTCCCATCTTGAGGATAGGACTCTCACCGTGAGGGACCCTTTAGCCATGCAGAGCAACTCAATGACACCTCTTGGTGTTGTATTTATGATTTCCCACCTCTTGAGGGTGGGACTCTCTGTGTTGGGGCCCTTTTGGCCATGCAACTTGACATGGTGGCAGCTCCTGGTATTTATTTTATGTTGTCCCCTGTGCTGTGAGGATAGGGCCTTTGACATGGGGTGTCTCTTTGGCTATGCAGATCTACTCGGCTGCAGTTCTAAACGTAATTCTTTCAGTGTCTGCCAATGACCCAACTGGTCTCATCCATATTCCCCTTCCTTTATTCCCCATATCATTAGTCATAGAGTAGGCCTCCTCGTGGATTCTAAGTCGGGAAAAAGTTATCCAGTAGTCACTCTCTCTTCATCCTCCCGCCTTGAGGGTTGGGCCCTTTTCATGGGTAGAGGGAACCCCTCTGGCCATGCATATCAACTTGTCTGCACCTGACAGTATTATCCCATAAAAGGGATAGAGCAACAGCCTTACTATCTAAACTCTTCTGTTGAACTGTATTTCACATTCAGCAGTGGTCAGAGCCATCATAAACAGTAGCCCAAGTCAAGAGGAATGGCAACTAAGGACTTGGTTCCCCAAAAGCTTTCTCCACAGGAGTCTTTCCTCTGTGCCAAAGGCCTGGTGGCCAGTGCACTTTGTTTTGGGACCCATTTTGGTGGATCTCTAGAAGCTGTAAGATCCACCAACAAAGTGAACAAAAAGTACAGTAAATACGCTCATCAGCTGTAGGGAACTTCACTGATTCGAAAATGCAACCGTTTCCTCCGGATCCACCAAGAATCTCTTGAGATCCACCAGTGGCTCTAGATCCATGTATTGGCCACCACTGTATTAACTAATTAATTCCATTGAGAGTTAGAGCCAGATGGTGGTCCTACATTACAGTGCAGGGGTTGGATTGTGGCTCCCCATGCTCTTTCAGCCATCAGCCTTAGAAACATAGACACTTCTGGCAGAAAAGAACCCCTTGGCCGAGGTAGTCTGCCCTAAAGTCCCTACCTACTGTGCTACTGTAGACCCTAATTGATCTCAGGCCTTAGCCCCCCTCAGCCCTGTTATTAAGGTCCCCCTGTGTCTATTCCATGCATGTTTGAAACCTGTTACCGTTTCAGTACCCACCACCTCTGCTGGTGTTTTGTTCCAGGCATTCACCACCCTTTCCATGAAGAAATATTTCCTCACATCCCTTCTAAGTCTCCCCACTTCCAGCTTCGTATCATGTCCCCTCATCCTGGAGCATCTTTTTCTGTGAAATATACCACCCTCCTGTTCATTATTGATATCCTTGAGGTATTTGAATATTTCTATCATGTCTCCCCTTTCTTTCCTTTCATCCAGTGAGTACATATTTAATTCCCTGAGTTGTCTCTCGTAAGGCTTCTGATACAAGCCATGCACCATTTTGGCTGCCCTTCTCTGTACTGCCTCCATCCAGTCTATGTCCTTCCTGAGATGGGGCCTCCAGAACTGGACATAGTACTCCAGGTGTGGCTTCACCATTGATCTATATAGAGGTAACACTACCTCTCTTTTTCAGCTGGTGATGCCCCTCCCTATGCACCCCAGCATCCTACTAGCCTTTCCTACTGTCTTATTACACTGCTTTGCTACCTTCAGGTCATCAGATAAGATGACTCACAGATCCCTTTCCTGTTTTGTTGTTGTTAGCACCCCCCCCCCAAAATAATACGTTGCCTTTGGGTTTCTGTGCCCCATGTGCATAATTTTAAATTTTTTGGTGTTGAAGCCCAGTCGCCAAACCCTTGACCAGTCTTCCAGTTTTTTTAGATCTTCCCTCATTTTCTTCACCCCCACACCCACGGTGTGTCCACTCTATTGCAGGTTTTTGTGACTCGTGAACAGGCATATTTTTCCTTCCAGCCCCTCTGTGATGTCGCTAGTAAAGACATTGAAGAGGACCAGTCCCAGTATTGACCCCTGTGGCACTCTGCTGGTCACCTTACCTTCCTCTGAGTGAACTCCTTTTACCACCACCCTCTGAGTTCTGTTACTTAGCCAACTTTGTACCCATTTTATTATCTTTGAACCCACTCCCATGCTGCCTAACTTGTTTACCAGTCTTCTGTGTGGAACAGTGTCAAAGGCCTTACTGAAATCCAGGTAGACCACATCCACCATTCCTCCCTAATCCACCTCTCTGGTAACCCATCAAAAAACTCTGTGAAGTTTGTTTGGCAAAATCAACCAACCCCTTGTGAACCCATGCTGCCTTGGATTCTGTTAAAATACTCTCCGATCCTTTCTTTAAGTAGAGTTTCCATGACCTTGCCCACTGAGCTCAGGCTTACAGGTCGGTAGTTTCCTGCCTCCTACCTATTCTCACTTTTGCATAGTGGGACCACATCCGCCCTCCTGCAGTCGCCCGGAACTTCCCCCATATTCAGTGATAGATTGAAAAAGGTCATCTGAGGTGCTGACACTTCCTCTGTTAGTTCCTTCATTATCCTTGGGTGAACCCCATTCGACCCCATACCCTTGTCTACTTTCAGTTTTGCTAGTTCCTAAGGACTCTTTCCTCCGTAAAAGGGCTAGTGTCCACCTCCCTTCCCCGAATTCCCTTTTCCACTCTCTGTGGCCTTTCACCTACCCCTTTCTTTATGAATACTGAATATTCAGTATGTCAGATTTCTTCTGGTCCTCTTCCACACTTTCTCCACCTCCCATTTTAGTCTTAGTATCCCTGCCTTGCTTTTCTTCTTTTCGCTTGTGTACCTGAAGAAAGTTTTATCCCCTTTTTTTACTGATTTGGCAATGTTTTCTTCCGTTTGTGCTTTAGCTCTCCTAACTGCCTTCCCTGCCTCCCTTTGCTTCTCCTGATAACTCTCCATATCCTCTTCCTTCTGTATCATCCTTATTGGCCCTTAATTTTCATAATTTGCTGTTACCTTGCTCCTTGTGGAAGTGTTGCCTCTAGTCTTTGAACATTTCAATCTTACCTTCAGCTCTGCTAGTTTGGAGCTCCTTCCCTAAGGTACCTTTAGCTTAGTGGAACTTCATTCCCATGGCACCACTAGGAGGTGAAACTTCCTAGAGTATTCCTGTGTCTTCATGTTACCCTAGAAGGGTGTTAGTCCCTGTAAGGGATGAAGAATGCCAATGGCCACAAGTGCATTGCATAAGCATTCAGTCTACTCGCAGTCAACCTTTAGTTACAAGCTTCTGAACAGAACAACATACACGTTGCCCAAGCACCATTCTTTTTCTATACTTAGTTACTTACTGACCCATGCAGTTGCAAGGCTATAGCATGAGATTCAGTGCGGCAGTGAGTGATCCTAGCTATGCCCCCCTTGCAGGGCAATTTAAGAGAGCATGCTGAAGCCTCCTCCAGAGGCTTTTTTTTGTGCCCCCACTACAATCCCCATCTCCTCTGGTGACTCTCCTTTCTCCTTGGAGGCTCCTTACCTAGGGTACCTTTAGCCTAAAAGAACTTCATTCCTGCAGCACCTCTAGGGGTAGAACCCTCCTCAAGAGGGTTCCTGTGCCTTCCTGGCACCCCCAAAAGGGTGGTAGTTCCTGTAAGCAACAGAGTGCAAATGGCCACAAGTGTACTGTATTGCATAAGCACATGGACTACTTCATCGTTTTTTGCAAGAGTTACAATGTTTGTCTCCAATGAAAGAAAAGGAGCTGCTGTTTCATTTTTGTTGATGCAGTAACATTGAGATTTGTAAGGATGACAAATGCTTATTATGCATTCATCGTTTGGGCCTAGTACACAACATTAAGGCTTGCTTAATTTGTGAAGGTTTAAACAAGGCCTTGTAGAGATGTCATCACAAAGCCTTAGAGACTTAAGTTGTGGATGATGGGCCAACCCAGTAGCGTGGAGGGCTGAGGCATTTATGTCCTACCTCCTGCTTTGCCGGTGACCCATGTTTGTGGTACGAGTGTGTTCCTGGGGGTCGGCCGGGGAGTGAGAGGATCAAGCATCCAGAGGACTGCTCTCCTCTCCTGGGGAGGAAGGGAATCAGTGGCCGGTGTTAGCCTGGCCCCTAACGGAAGCTGGGGGTTGGCACACCAACCCTGCGTAGTGGGGGACAGAGGCAGGGACAGATGCTAAGTGTGCTGCACATGGGAACATGTGCGACACCTCCATTGGCATCATTGGACACCACTACCTCCACTCTGGGGAGACACTGGAAACATGAACCACAAAGAATCACAGAGAATGAAGAAGTAATGATCACATGGGATCACCCAATACCTACAGCCAAGAAAGTGGAAGCAAGAAAACCCGATATTGTAATACAAGAAAAGAGAACAAAGGTAGCATTACTGATTGAAATAGCCACCCCTAGTGACTACAATGTGCTGCGTACAGAGAGGCACAAAATCATGAAATACCAAGATATGCAGTCAGAAACCAAACTGATGTGGAATAAGGACACACAAATTGTTCCAGTAGTGCTTGGAGCAATGGGACTAATCAAAAAGAACTTTCAGGCACATTTAAATATGCTACCAATACTTGTGACACCTTATGAACTTCAAAAGGAAGCCATTTTGGGGACGTTGCGTGTGCTGAGACGAGCGCTCTCAGCAAACATCAAAGATTAATACAGTACTAATTTCTTGAGTTTTGAATATGCCCTGGCTAAAGAATGGGGTCCATTCTTGCCACGGTATTAGAAATCCCTAAACATATGGAGACACTAACCCCGGGAGAAAACTGGAGGAAAATTCCTCATTGTGCATGGTGATCACCGGCCTCAGTAGGCCCTGCTCCTGGCAACTCAGGCGCCTCCCGAATCCATATCTGGTCTGGTGGGTCAAGGAACCCCCCCACCACCACCACACACCACAGAGGACAAGCCATGGGGGATACTGGGAGATGTAAGTCCTGGGGGAAGCTGGGGTGATGGGTCTGGGAGTTGTGGTAAAAAGGGCCAGCCAGAACTGGGAGAAAAAGAGAAACAAACAAAAAAAAAAAGTTGTGGATGATGAGCAGTGTGCATCACAGTGAGTAATGCCAATTTCCCCTGCTCTGGTTTGCCATTGATGGTGCCACTGTTGAAACTGGCAAAATAGAAGTCGTCCAAGGACAAGTCCCCTAAGTCATCAGAGAAACGCTGCCATGCTGAAAAGCGGCATAAGATGAAAGACATTTCTCCTGTACGTTATTGGTCTCTTCTTCATGAGAAAGACAAAGTTGGGTCTGCTGAAAAAAACAGGAGCCAGGCTAAGTCCTTGTTCTGCTGCCCTCTGACCATCTATTAGATGTGGGGGCCATTGATGCACAGCTGCTCTTGCAGACTATGTCAACATTGTTTTCACAGCTTCTGCTGCAGACTTTGTTGTTGACACTTGCCCCATCAATGCCGCCTGGTAGCATGTTGTTGTCCTTATTGACACCACCCATTTGTTCCCAGTCTGATACATCAGATGGGCCATGGATGTCCTCTATTGATGCCTTTGTCATTGACATTTTGCTACCCCTAAGGTGCCTACCTCTCCTGTTAACCCATTATCTGCCCCCCTTGAAGGGGAGGAGGAACTGGAATGTAAACTGTATTAGGTGGAGGAGCAATATGAAGAGGAAGAGGATGAGAAAACCCCACCTGATGTGGTGGACTGTAGCTGTGCTTTGCTCTCCTGTAGTGAGAATAGTGTGCAGTACACTCTGTGGTCTCCTCTTTAGCATGCCTCCTTTCAGGCTTTCCTGAGACAGGTCCATTACACTTTAAGCTTTATAGCCGAGGAAAAGGAATCTTCCAAGACTCACCTCTATGACTTTTGGAGCTCCCTTCCTTACCTTCTGTTACTGTTTTTCCATTCAGTTTTGGAGGATGTCACCATGGCTACTTGGCACGGGCCCAGTGCTCTGCCTGCTGTGCTTAGGAAGGCAGCTAGGCAAGATCCTGCCCCCTCTGACAAGCCTTCTTATGTTTCACAGCCTGAGATGGATTCAGTAGTCCTAATGGCTGCTCATCAATCAATAAATCAAAATCTTTATTTATCCAGGCAGACACCATTGAGCACGCTCATTTGCAAGGTGGACCTGCATTACACAAGGCATTACACAAGGTCAAATAACAATACAAATTATATACAATTAATATAACAGAAAATGAAAGTATACAACAGTGCAGGAGAACCTGCTTCACATATCTATCACATAATGAATAATACTGAATTCAGGTAATATATACATGGGTAGTATGCATGAAGAGGAAAAGGCATGTTTTAGACAAAAGTAGAAGAGGCTAGGGGGGAGTGCTGCAGAAGAAAGGTAATACATTGGCAGTTTCCAAAACATATATATTACGATAAAGGCGGGCGGTGTAAGGAGGTGGCTGACAAGGGGAAGGGGTTTGAGTTTAGGATAATGCGACTGGGGGGTTTAGGTTGACAGGCTGGGGGATAAGCAGGTGTGCAGGTGCTTAAGGGAGGTCTGAGGATGTTAGGTTGGTAAGAGAAGCAGGAGTAAGTTGCGTGAAGTGAAGAGTGGAATAGGGGTATGAAAGGAGTAGGCATGAACGAACTATGGTTGTTTGAAGCAATTACAGGCTTCTGTGATATATTTTGCGTACAAAGTATTGAATATAGCAAGACTGAAAGGAGACTTTAATTTCAGAGATTTCTGAAGCTCATTCCATAACAATGGCAGTACAAAACCTATGGCGGTTCTCCCAAAGCGCGTTGCAGCCCTGGGCACTTTTAGAGAGAGCAGGGAACAGCTTCTTAGAGCATAAGTTCCAGGCACACTGGGAGGCAGACAATCAGCAATATACTGTGGAAGTTTACCAATAATAGCACTGTATATAGGCCATATTCCTGTTGCATCTATACTGTAAGGAGGTCCATCCCACAGCTGCATATAAGAGGCAGTGGTGGGTGGAGAAGGGGAGATCAGTAACGAAGCGCAGGGCTCTGTGATATAGTATGTCCAGTTTACCAAGGTAAGAGGAAGCACATTGACTGTAGATAAAGTCAGCATAGTCAATTAAGGAGAGGAACGTGGACTGGATAAGCTGCTTCTTAGCCTCTGTAGTTAGTAGGCGGTTAATCCTGAAAAAAAGACCAAGTCTCTGCCTCAGTTTTTTTAACAGATCCTCCAGATGATCCACAAAGGAAAATTTGTGATCTAGCCAGACCCCCAGATATTTGAATTTCGGTACAAATTCCAAATTTTCCCCTAAAAGAGTGGAGATGGGAGGGATGGTACCAACAACAGTACGGTATGACACATTATTAACAGGAGAAAAAAGCATTGCTTTGGTTTTTTTGGCATTAAGCAATAGCTTTTTTTCTGTTAGCTGGTGTTGCAGTAGGTTGAAGTCGGCCTTTAGGTCTCTGCAGGCAGTTTCAGGTGTTGTGTGGCTCATGACCGCTCTAAAGCACCACGTCATATGAGCTGTCTCCCACCACATAAAGAATCCACAAAATAGAATGGGATGGGCAAGAGGACCAATGCTTCAGTATCCCTTGGCCTTAGAATTGCCATCAATTAGGTTTATTTGATTATTTATCAGAATAGCCTGTGGAAGTCTATCATAGCTGTCAACCTGCCAGATGGACCAGCCAGAACCGAAGTGCAGCAGACTCTTGGCTATGGTCTAGAAGTAGGTAAGCACCTGTTGAGGTCAGCTCACAGTACCTCTGATATTTCTGCTCTTGCAGCTGCTTCTAGCATTTGCCTTTGGCACTTGTGGCTGTGTGTTTCTGGCTTTGCAGCTGATGTACAGCAGTCATCTTGTCTAATTCTCCCTTCAGAGGGAAGCATCTTTTTAGTACTGATATAGAATCTGCTCTGCAGGAACTGCAGAACTAAAAAATTACTGAGTTCCCTGCATACTTTGAATCCAGAGTCTCTGGGTCATGGCAGGGGTTCCTTTCATAGGTCCTATGCCCATCCTATTAGAAGCTACTCCAGAGGCCCCCGCTGTGGGTCCCACTGGGTCTGTGCCACCCATCAGACCCCTTTGCCTTCCCTTGCCCATGCCAGGGTCACTTGAGGGGCAGATGTTAGGTGGCACACAAGCTGCTCAGCTGCCCTTGGAACCTTCTGACTCCTTTCCGACTCCCCCAGCCCTTGCAGAAAAGGGGATCCTAGTGGGAGGTCACATCTTCTTTTTCTTCCCATAATGGAAGGAGATTACAACAGATGCTTGGGTACTGGAGATAGTTCATTGAGGACAGGCCCTAGAACCATACTGGCCAACCTTTTTTCACTGAAATGAGGGACACTGGCACTCAAAATGAGGGACAGTGGGGGACACTGACTTTCATAATAAGGGACACATCTTCAAACATGGCGATACAAGCTCAGAACACTGTGGAAACCATTGCCTTTATTTGTACAAAGTTTATTTTTTATTTAGCATCTCAGAATACTTTTCATTTCTGCTTTAAAGACTAAATTTACAGCACATTCTCCATGTGTACAGCACCTTTTCTATGAGGGATGAATGAGGGATGTTAATTTTGAGGGGTAAAATGAAGGATGTCCCTCGTAATGAGGGACATTTGAGAGGTATGCCTAGAACTCTTCTCTGTCCCTCCGGTACATCCTTCCTTACTGAACAGATATCCTAAGGAACATCATTCCCTTTTTGCTGAAGGAGGTTCAAACCCAACGATGCAGACAGGCCATAGAACCAGTCCTGACTACAGAACTGAATCAGGGATATTATTCCTGATGATTCCTAGTACTGAAATGGACAGGGGATTTACGCCCTATCCTAGACCTTCTGGATCTTTACATCTGTATAGAATATGAGAAGTTCTGTATAGCCTCACTCCTGTCCCTGCTGCTCCTGTTGCTACAAGGGGATTGGCTGTGCACCCTGGACATTAAGGAGGCTTGCCATCATATCAAATTCCTGAAGAGCCACCTGCGATATACAGTTCAGGGCTCTCACTGTCAGTTTTATGTATTGCCATTTGGCTTATTGTCTGCACAGTTTGTCTTTACTACATGTGTTGTATCAGTTGCAGAGGCCCTCTGCAGCGAAGGCCTGCATGTTTTCACATACCTCAGTGACTGGCTGCTAAAGGCCACATCACAGGAGGCATTTGTTTACAAACTGTTCCATACCCGACAGCTCTTCATGCAATTGTGCATTCCAGTGAGCGAGCTGAAGTCAGTACTTACTCCATGCCAGAGGCTCCAATACATAGGAGCTGTTCTGAACACAAGGGTGGATGGGGCATTTCCTCCATCGGACTGTGCAATGGCATTGGTTGCCCAAAGTTACTTAGTCTCACCCAGCAATTAGGTCTTGGGCAGATGCCTACCATAGCTGATTGGTCTGATGGTTGCTGTGATCCCAACTGTCTCGCTGGCTCAGCTGCGTATAAGGACCCACCACAATGGTTCCTGCATGTCTAGTGGGCTCAACACACAGATGATCTGGAGTGTCTCATACAGGTGATTCCTCTAATTTGTCAGTCCCTTCTATGGTGGTTGGACTCTCACCACTGTTACTGCTATTGATGGATGTGTCGCGCTCTTGAGGGGTGCCCATCTCAAACTGTTTCAGACACGGGGCCAATGGTCCTTTTTAAGCCATGTTCTCCACAGCAATACTTTGGAGATCAGGGGTGTTCTGCTTGGCCTACAGGCTTTCGCTACCCTATTCCAGGGTCAACCTCTGTTAATCCATATAGACAGTATGTTGGTGATGTACTACATCAACAGTCAAGGCAGAGTTCATTCTTACTCTCTTTAAAGGGAAGCACTGAGGGTCTGGCATTAGGCTGTGGTACATGACATGTTTCTTATGGCTATGTTTCAGCCCGGCACCCTAGCGGATCACCTCAGCAGGTCCCAGGTGTTGTCCCAAGAATAGGAACTCTTGGACTCCATCTTGGATAATCTCTTTGAAAAGGAGGTGGGAGGGTAGCCCAGATATCAACCTTTTTGTGTCTTTGTAAAACATAAAACTACCACGTTTCTGCTTACTGGCTTGCTTCAGGCTCTGGAGGTTTTTTTTTTTCGAGAGGAGTTGTCACTCTCCTGGAAAGGGAGGTTCATGTATGCCTTTCACTGATTCCCTCTGATCAATAGGATTCTGGTCAGGCTGAGGGCAGTGGTGGCCACCTTGATGCTGGTGACCTCATTATGATTCAGATAATTTGATTCCCCCTACTGCAGCAATTGGCAGTGAAACCTGCTGGCCTTCTCCCTCTATGAGCAGGGCTCCTGTTACAGGAGCAGGGGTCTCCCGTGCACCTGGATCTTTGATCCCTGCACCTCCATACCTGTCTACTGAGGACATAGAACTCTCTTGCTTTGGGGTGTTCCCTGTGGTTGTGGCTGTTCTACTGACCACCCAGAAGCTGTCTACTCTGTACACAGACTCGCAGACATTGAAACATTCCAAGATCTGGTGTACCTCTCACCAGCTGGATCCTTTTACATGTGCAGTCAGTCATCTCCTGGATTACCACTTATCCTTTTATGGACACAGGCTCCCGGTACTCCTTGGTGAAGATGCATTTGGCTGCAGTATCAGGCTTTTTTGCCCTCACAGATAGTAAAATGCTTGCCCAACTTGAGGTTTCACACAGGTTCCTTTGAAGGATTCTGCATCTTCACCCTCTGGAGCTAAAATTGGTACTCAACTTGAGATTTTTCACAGGTTCCTTTGAATGATTCTTCTTCTGCACCCCTCAGACTAAGAGCAGGTGCTGACGTGGGACCTTAACATGGTTCTGGAGATTCTTACAGTGCCTGCTTTTGAACTGGCTGCTGCATGTGACCTGTGCTTCCTCTCTTGGAAGATAGCTTTTACTTCTGCTAGAAGAATTTCTGAATTGCATGCTTTGGTTGCGAAACCCCCTTATTTTTTCTTCCACAAGGATTGGGTCACCTTATGGACCAGTCCTCATTTTCTGCCAGAGGTGGTTCTGACTGCACACTGAATTAGACTATTGACTTTCTGGTTTACTTTTTGACTTCCATGGATAGTGGGGAACATCATCTCCATATGCTGGACATCCACAGGACTCTGTGTTGGTACCTTGATCTTACTAATGATTAGATAAAAATAATCCTCTCCGTTTTTAGTATATTCTGCCCCAAGATGGTGTGTTCCCCTGTTGCTAAACAGGACCTTGTCAAATAGTTGGCTTGCTGCATTACTTTCTGTTACCAGTAGCATGGTAAGGAGCTTCCCTCCCACTCCAGTTTGTGCTCACTCCACTCATGGCATGACCACTTTTTTGGCTTGTTTTCACAATGTGTCCACTGCTGAAATCTGTGCTTCTGTCATTTGGAATCTTGTTCACACATTCACTAAACGTTTACAGTTTGAACATTGTCTCTCACAGAAGTATCGGCTTTGGCCTTACTGTTTCGCAATGTCCCCTGTCTTAGGGTCATTGGACCATCCCTGCCTCCCATGGTGTTATGGTACTACTTGGGAATTGCCCCAGGATGTGGCTCAATGGAGGGAAATGTCCTTGAAGAATATAGGCTAGTTAGTTACCATAATCATACATATTCAAGAGAATCTTCTCCATTGAGCCACAGGTCACCCTCCCAACTTTCCCCCTTTTATCTCAGGTGGTGTTCTGGATGTCCTGCATGCTGTCACATGCTGGTTCTCGTCCCTCTGCTCAATTTGGGTGTACTCATAATCAGATTCCATATCCTCTCCCATGTGCTTGGTTTTGGTATTGATTGCTTTGGTTCCTGCCAGTTCGATGATCCATGGAGCTTGTCTCTGGGGAACTGAAGCATTATGGGGCTGTCCACATTATATAGGCAGTGAGGGCACACATCAGCGTGGATGGCCCCAGCTAGGAAAAGTTTTCAGGTGGTACTAACGCTGACAGTTTACAGTTCCATGATGTGGCTCAGTTGAGAAGATTCTCTCAAAAACTACTGTTTTGATAAGTAACTATCCTTTCAGACTTTGCAAACGTTCATCCTATAATTTTCCCTGTTGACTCTGTATCATTTTCATCACCCTCCTTTGGACTGTTTCCAACAGTTGTCCCCAGTCCTTCCTTGAATTTGGGCTCTAGAACTGAATATAGAATCTCCAGGTGTGGCCTCACCAGGGACCTATACAGTGGAAGGATCACTTCCCTTCCCCTGCTGGTAAAGCTCCTACCTATGTACCCCAATATTCTGCTGGCTTTCCCATAAGACTTACTGCACTGTGAAGTGGACTTAAGATGTCACTGATGATAACCGCCAAATCCCTTTCTTCTGTAGGGTGTCTCACCCTCACCTCATCAATCAAGAAAACCATTTTAGGATTCCTTTTCCCTATATTCAGCGACTGTAACTTGAAATACAAAATCACACATGCTCACATAGTGCAAAGCATCATGTGATGTATATGCAAATCACCATAAAATTTAGGCTGGTTCTTCTTTATGCAGGAATGCATGATGCCAAAGGGCCTCTCACACAATCTGCAGAGGCTGAGAACAGATGACACAGATGTGTGTCATCCAACACAGTACTCATCAGTGTACCTGATCTGTATCTCACCCCAGGGGAAAAAATGAACCAGCCGTATTGTGGTCTTATGGATTTGGATCATGGTGAGCCCAAAATAAGAAATCAAGCTAAAAAAGGCATCTATTTTTAACTGTAACTTGATATTCATAATTATTTACTTTTTTGCACTTTAAGTGTTAACAACCACAAGAGTGGACTTCCATCCATATTAATATTTTAGTAATTGAGGTAGGTCAATAATTAATATAGTAAAATAAAAGTAAAAAAAGTCCCTTAAATAAGCCCGTTTCCAGGGAACCTGAACATTGAGTGTCTCATGCATAGGGTAAAGGAGGACTTTGATTGATTAGTCAGGAATGCACCCTCAAGCTGTAATTCACAGTTTACCACAACAATGCCTCATCTTTGCCACCTCCCTGAACACCCAGAGCAAGGAAAGACTGGCAGGGAAGCCTTTGTTTAGCCATAGAGGGCAGGGATCAGCAGCACTGAAATTCAAAACAAGCAGCAACTCTGAACAGCTTCAAAAGCCTCCTGAGGGACTGTATGCCGCTATTTATCTGCTGTCTAATCTTGTAATTGGAATACTAGCTTGTGTCACTATACAGTTGTATGTCTGATGTAACTAGATGCACTTGTGTCTGTTGTCCCTTGGGACCATCAGGAAAACAAGAGGTTGCATGAATCTCATAAGGCTATTCCAGACAGTAACATTTTAAAGAACTAAAATAATTTATGTTGCATTACTGGACAATTTTTCTAAAGGATTTGGATGACAAATATTAAAGCAGCTTGTAGTTGGATTTAGTTTGGGATTTTTGTTACACCACATTTTAATCTGCCATTCTTTTCTGTTAGCTTTCTTAAAGAATATTTCTTTCCAACTTTAAATTAGTGAGTCTCATTGGGTATATTGTGTTTCACTCTCTCTGTTTGCCATCACCTCTGTCTGTTTGCCATAATCTGTCTGTTTTTCAGTCATCTCAGTTTTTCCATGCCTTTGGCTTACTTTCTCCCATGTTCCTTTCTCTGGTGGTTAGTAGGTCTATGAGTCATGTGGCAGTTTTTCCTGTAATTGTTGTTATTGGATGTTTAAAAATGATTTATTCTACATGATGACCGTTACAGTCCTAAAGTGGAGAAAGTCAACACAGCTGATGCTGATTGACAGTTATATTTACTTTTCCAGTTGGATTGCATGTCTGATAGAGGATCCCAATTGGCTCTCACATAGTTATCTCCAGGTTCACAGCTCTGTGCTTTAACCACTAGGCTCATCTGCCTCTCTGCATTTGAGATGCATTTCAATAATAATAGGAAGAGTATTAGTGACGTGCATTTCAAATATAGGGAGGCAGATGGGCCTAGTGGTTAGAGCACAGAGCTGTGAACCTGGAGAAGGAGGTTTGAATCCCCCGATGCCATTGAACAAGTCACCTTACCTCCCTGTGCTTGACCTCTGTAATCTTTCTATAATCTGTTGCTGTGCTGTCTTAATCCCTCTATGCACCTGAAATGGTGGCAACATTCTCTCCCGTCCCTTTCTTGGATGGTAAAGCACTTAGGGATACAGCTGATATGAAAAGCGCTTGCTCTTTAAAAACCCCTGCCCTTTCCTTTCCTTCTTTTCATTATTTAATTTAGGGATAGGCAATATAGAGATAGCTAGAGAAATCTTGTTTTCAGTTGCAATTTATGGGGTAGAACCATACAAAGAAATGCAGGTTACAACTTGAAAACATTTTACAACACAGTAAAAATCTGTACAATATAAAATGGTCACAACCTGCTATTTACACTAGATAAAATAAAGTATACAGAAATCTCATTTCCAGTTGGGACCATGGGGGAGGGAGCAGAGAATTCCATTTTTAAGTGTACAAATTTGAAGAATTCATATTTCTACAAAAACTGAGGGGCCCTACCCTGAGTCTCATCCAAATGAATTCTCACATTAGCGGGCAGTATCAGGTAAGGAGATATATACATAGATACATAGACACTGTCGGCAGATAAGGGCCTGCGGCCCACCCAGTCTGACCATTTGAGCTTGTAAGTTCACTTTATGTTTTCCTAGAAGTCTGTTGACTCTTTCTCCTGACCTCCACAATTCCCTTATGTATATCCCATGCATTCTTAAATCCCATGATTGTTTCAGCCCCCACTACTTCCTCTGGCAGGATATTCCACTTGTCCACCAACCGTTCTGTGAAGAAATTCTTCCTCATGTTTCCTCTGAATAGCCCTCCCCCCAACTTCATCCCATGCCCTCTAATTCTGGAACATCTTTTTAGCTGAAAAATAGTATATTCCTGCACTCTGTTTCTCCCTGTAAGATACTTGTATGTCTTTATCATATCCCCTCTCTCCCTCCTTTTGTCCAGGGAGTACATATTCAAGTCCTTCAGCCTGTCCTTATAGGACTTGTGATGCAATCCATGTACCATCTTTGTTGCCCTCCTCTGAACAGTACAGTAGGGGGTATGGTCATCTGAGGCAGAAATAGAAGGGAGCATTGAGCAGCTTCCATTTTTATTTAGTTCTGTTTTGGCTTTCTTCAGCTCTTCAACCCCAAATTCTAATATTTACTTTTGCGCAAGTAAAAGTAGAGCACAAAAGAAGCTCCATATGTGGGGCACCATGTGTGTTCATTGCATTTCTTCCCCTTAAAACATCAATGGAGATGTGGATGTAGCTGCCCTCTCCTCTGCTAGGGATTCAATCATGGTTCATGGAGAGGGGCCTCTGCAACACAAAAGTATATTTAGCAGGGTCTGGGCAGTCCCAGCATACCAGATGACCCATTGTGACTCATGTTCTTCCCATCTTCCAAGCTCCCCTCTCAGGATGGCATGTTGCTGGAAATAATGAGGCTGGAGACATCTCTCAGATGCAGCACTTTATTTACTATAATTTCATCCCACGGTCACAGGCAGCAGCACCGGTCCAGGTAGCATGAGTCAAGCATGTTAGGCCCTGAAGTCAAGGAATCTGTCCAACTCACAATTTCCCCATTAGGGAAATATTCCTGGTCTTCTTACGGTAGGTGCAGGTGGACTCAGCCACTCTGGGTCATCAGGGATCTAGTAGGAGGTAGTTCCAGCACTCATGGAGGGATTCCAAACTCAGGATCTGGTGGGTTCTAATCCTCTTCTCCTTCTTGCTGGTGTCCCTCTCTCTCTTTCTCTTTTATTCCAGTCTGCTACTGCATGGGCCCCTTTTGCAAGGGAATAGGCATTAGGCACTCAGCTTTCTAGTCAATGGGTAACCCTCTCTCACAGAGCCCCCAGGGCCTAACTTACTAAAATGACTGATGGCTCTTATTTTTCTAACTCTTAAGCTCCTCCCTCTAAGGAGCAAAACTAGTTACCCCTTTAGGTTCTAGCTTTAGCTACCAGCATATAAAAAAAAAACTGCTGGCCAGCAAAAATGCAGAGTCCTGAGGCTAAATAAAAAGGGCATCTACAGGTGTTTATTATTCAGGCAGTCTAGCACTACTGCCCTGAAGCCAAAAAACTTCCTGCCTGATTAAAATAAAATTGTGTGTGTGTGTGTCTATATATGTGTATTTGCAATAGGCACGAACACCAAAGGTACCTGATAAATACATTTATTGGAGCATAAATCGGAGACCACAGATTGATGCATCATCATAGAATTCATGGAATTATAGAAGATGATGTCAGAAAAGGACCTTATGGCCCATCTAGTCTGCCCCTTGCCCCGCTATCCCAACCTACTGTGACTTACGGCACCCCCCTTCCCCTTAGCTCCATGTGTCAGTCCCAAGTGGTCTTGAATCCCTCTACAGTCTCTTGAGTTCACCACCTTCTTTGGAAGCCCATTCCAGTTCTCCACCACCCTCTCTGTGAAAAATTGACCTCTCACATTACTCCTGAAGTGCCCCCACCTGGAGTTTCAGTCCTCACCCCCTTGTTATGTTTCCTTCTCTCCTCTGGAATAACTTCCCTGTGCCTCCCTTGTTTATCCTTTTGATGTATTTAAAGGTCTTGTTCATGTCACCCCTCTCTCTCCTTCTCCAGTGTATACAGCACCAACTCCCCGCATCTCTGTTCATATGGTTTGCCCTTCATCCCCTGCACCATCTTGGTCACCCTTCACTGAACCCTTTCAATTGCATCTCTGTTCTTGCGTAGGTAACCCCTCCAAAACTGAACCCCGTACTCAAGATGTGGTCTCACCAGGGCTTGATACAGTGGCACCAGGACCTCCCTATGCCTGCTGGTGATCCTCCTACCAATGCTTGCTAGCATTCCATATGCCGTCCCCAGCACCCTTGAGCATTGCTTCCCTACCTTGAGATTACTGGAGACTGTTACCCACAGATCCCTCTCATCCTCTGTCACCCTTACTCTCTCTCCCTCCCCTCCCAGCATATACTCGGCCCTTTGATTTCTGTGTCCCAGGTGCAAAACAGCACACTTCTTGATGTTGAATTTTAGCTGCCAGATCTCTGCCCCACTCCTCCAGTACTCTCAGGTCCCTGCTCATGTCCTCCACCCCCCTCCAGGGAAGTCAACTCTATTACAGACTTTCGTGTCATCTGCAAAGGGGGCCACCCTCCTTTTAGGCCTTCTGCGGTGTCCTGAACATATATATTGAACAGGAGAGGTCCAAGCACTGATCCCTTGGGAACTCCACTCCTCACCTGCCCGATCCCTAAGTGCACCCTGTTCACCACCACCCGCTGACTCCTATCTGTCAACCAGTTCTCCACCCATCTTGTTATTTTGGCCCCTACCCCCATACGATCCAATTTATTGACTAGCCTCCTATGGGGTACGGTGTCAAAGGCCTTACTGAAATCCAGAGAGGTCATGTCCATCACACCCCCCGGTCCACTACCTGTGTCACCCAGTCGAAAAATTAGATCAAATTGGACTGGCATGACTTGCCTCTAGTGAACCTGTGCTGTCTATCATCCAGCAGCCTGTTCACCTCCAGGTACTTTGTTACCCTTTCACCAATGAGTGCCTCCATGACCTTCCCCACCACTGCAGTTAGGCTGACAGGGTGGTAGTTTTCCCTCCACTCCCTGCTTCCCCCCCTTGTGGACTGGAACCACAGTCACCTTTTTCCAGTCCTCCGGCACTCTACCAGTGTCTAGGGACAGGTTGGCCAGTCTCGTTAGTGGGGCAGTCAGCTCCTCTCTCAGTTACCAAACTACCTTTGGGTGCAGGCCGTCTGGCCCCATGGCCTTGTCTACCTTCACCCTGGCTAGTTCCTCCCTAACTCTCTCTCTGGTGACAGAATCTGATACCATCCCTGTGCACCCCCCCCCTTTTCCAACTCTGACCCTCTACCTCCCCTTTCCTCCTTAAATACAGAGCAGAAATACCTGTTCAGGTCTTCTGCCTTCTCCCTGTCACTCACCAGGTGCTCCCCTACTTTCCCCTCAGTCTTCCAATTTCCTGACCAGCCTTCCTCCTCTCCCCTATGTATCTAAAGAATGTCTTCTCTCTTCCCTCCCCGGCCTGTTTCGCTATTCTTTCCTCTGTTTCTGCCTTGGGCTTTCCAATGATTTTACCCGCTAGCCTCCTTGCCTCCCTGTCCCCCTCCCCCTGACTACTCTTGTATTTTGTGAAGGCCCTCCACCTATCCCCTTCTGTCCTTGTTACATCCCTACTGAACCAAAGTGGCTTCCTTCTTCTAGCCCCTTTCCTGGCACTTTTGATGGATGCCTGTGTGGCCTCCTGGATCTAGTCCCTGATAGCTACCCATAGTTCGTCTGCTTCCCTTATATTCCCTATTCCTTTCAACGCCTCCCTCACCAGCCTTCTCAATTTGTCGGAGTCTGCCTGCCTAAAGTCCAGCACCATTGTGCTGGTTCGGGTCCCCGTCCTCCCTGCCCTAACCTTGAACCTAGTAGTCCTGTGGTCACTTTTCCCTAGTTTTTCCCCTGCCACCACCTCCTCCACATTCTCCCCATTCATCAAGACCACATCTAACAGGTTGCCCCTCCTGGTAGGCTCCACAACCAGTTGTTCAGAAACACCCCACTTAGCCAGTCCACTATCTCCCTACTTCTTACTGAAGCTGCCTTGGGAATGGTCCAGTCCACATCTGGTAAGTTGAGGTAACCCACAAGTAGTGTATCCCCCTTGAGAGCCATTCTTTCAATATCCTGCAGCATTGCCCTGTCCTGATCTTCTTCCTGTAATGGTGGTCTATATATATGACTCCCAGTCTCCGGTATTCCCCTACCCGCCTACATAGCTTCACCCATAGAAGTTCTGTATTCCTGTTGCCCTCCTGTCCATCCGATGCCTGTATATCCTCTTTAACATAAATGGCTACCCCCTCTTCCTGTCCTTCCAGTCTCTCCTAAACAGCCTGAAGTCTGGAATAGCTGTCTCCCACGTGTGGTGGTCTGTCCACTAAGTCTCAGTTACTGCTATGATGTCTAACTTGTGCTCGATGATGGCCATCAATTCCTCCATCTTATACGCCAGGCTCCTGGTGTTCACTACCAACCCCTTCCACCAACTTACCCCCTCCCCTGTCCCCCCCCATCTGGATGCACCCCATGCATCAGTCTTTCCCCGGAAGGGGAATCTAGGATCCCCCGACTTGTTCTTGGTTTGGTGTGGATTTATGTCTACCCCGCTCAGTTTAAACTTAACTTAAATTCTTTTCCGAAAAACTCCCCCAGCTGACACTTCAGAATGGCCACCCCCTCTCTGTTGAGGTGTAACTTGTCCACAGAAAAGAGGCTTCCGTCCTCCCATGCTGCCCTCCCAGTCCCCTCTTATCCCATACCCCATCTGCGCACACCATTCCACTAGGCAGCTGTTAAGCTTTCATATCCTTTGCTTCCTATCGGCACTGGCTTTCGGTGCTTGCAAAACCTGTGAGAAGGTTAGAGATCTGAAGTTCAGCCTTCCGCAGAATCTAGCTAGGGTCCTAAATCTTGCTTGCACCTCCATGAGACTATTATCTGCTAGTTCGTTAGTCCCCAAGTGGAACACAAGATGTGAATTCCTGTCCTGGTCCCCACCCCAAGAGGAAGTATGGTGCACAACCTTGGATAATGTCATTCCAGGCAAGCATTCAACCCATATACCTTTTACTGCCACCCCACTTGACCCCCTTTAGGACTCCATTGCCCACCAGTAGCAACCTGACCCCATCCTCTTTCTTGTTTACTTGTGGCATTACTCTCCTTCCCCTAGTCACCCTTGTGTTGTATACTCACCCTGGCGTAGCATTCCCCTCCCCTGGCCCCCTGCCCTGATCCTTCATCTCTCCCCCTGGCCCCTTGTCCTTACCACAAGCCCCCTCAGCCTCCTTGTCCTTTCCTTCACCTATTCCTTGTGCACCTTCCCCTCAACCACTGTGTCCCCAGTGCCTTCTCTTTTTCTTACCCCACTCACTTCCCCCTTCCCCCGACCCCAGCCTCTCAGCATTCCTCCTTGCAACATGTAACTTCCTCTCTGCCTTTGTGGCATAGATATCCTCCTCCTTCCCCTGTTTGCTGCTTTTCTCTTTCCCGTGACTACTCTGTGCTCCCTCCATGCCTAGATGGAACCTCCCTTTCTCCTTGGCATTATCCAGTATGCTACCCTTTCCTGTTTCCCTTGGTCCCCCCACAGTTCTCTTACTTAGCTCCAGGGTTCCTCCTCTGCTGTTCTCCTCCTGAACTCTCCTGTCAAAGCCTCCTTTGGCCATGGCCCTCCCACCACGTTCACACTCCTTATTCCCTACAACTTCCTCCTTCTGTTCCATCAATTCTGTGAAGATCCAGTACCTATTTGAGCCTGATGTGTATCTATCCCCCTTTCAGTTGCACTCTTTTCCACCATACCCCTGCCTTCTGTCCTGGTTCCCTCTCCCCAAGGGGGATCTGCTCTCTTCCACCTTCATCCTTCTGTCCTCAGGCCTTCTACCCTTCTCTTGAACAATTCCAGTAGTTTTCTTCTCCATATCCCTCTTTGCCCAAATTACCTCCATTCTTATCATTGCCAGCTCTGTTTCCAGCCTCCGACAAACTGGGCACTCCCCCAACCTCCACAAGGTGCTCAAGAACACTGCTGCTCCACAGTTGTTACACTCCATGATCCTCCCCCTTTCATTTTTCCTTCCACCCTGTGACCCTCTCCCCTTATTTTGCCCCAACCCTGTTGTGGTCCCCCCTGACCATTCCACTACCTGTCTCTGTATCCCCTCCTGACCCAATCCCACCCCATCCCCTGTGCCCCTCGTACACCATGTTTCCTGGTATGTAGCCTCTCAGCTCCTTAGCTAACACCTCAAGGTCTGCCTAGCCAATCAGACTAGCTCTAAGACCAGTTTCCTGGTTAAGCAGTTTCCTACGGCAATCCGGCCGTCTCAAGGGGCTTCAAACCTTGAGGACGCTATACAAATATCAATCAGCTATTCCCCACGACCTTCAACCATGTGGCACATAAACCATAATTTTCAGTAAGCCCCAATTTTCAGTAAATTTCTAATTACCTCTTAAGGCTTACCAACTTTAGCCTTGTTGTGAACACTTAAACCTCTTATGGCCTTCAAACTTTAACCTAGCTGTGAACATTTTAAACATACATTTTTTCACTAGCCCCCTCGACAACCCCTTGCAATTCAGCCTTGCTGCAAACACAGTTCTTAGTTTGAGTGCACAACCCTTTCATGCATAATTTGTGGTCCTTGCTTTCACCAGTTTTCAGATCAAGTTCCCTCTCCTTCCAGCTTTTAGTTCCAGTACAGTTCTTAGTTCAACAGTTCTTAGTTCAAGTGTACAGCCCGTTTATGCATAATTTGTGGACTTTGCTGTCACCAATGAGACTGACCCTGTTGTTGTCCCTGCCGTCCGTGGGCATTTAATAGAGGTCAGGGCCTGGGAGGGTGGGTAGGAAAAAATACCCCTCCAGTTAGCTGCTGCCCATGGTCCCCTGCTCTTGCTCTTCCTCTCCTCGGCTGAAAAATGTTGCTGACTCAGGTCCACTCTCTGCACTGCTGCTGCTCCTTCTCGCGGCCACATGAGCTGCCGCTGGTCCGCTTCTAGCTGCACTCTCTCCATGAGGCCAAAAAAATCGCTGCTGCTCCTTTCCCCTGCAGCCAAAAGAGCCACCTCTGGTCCTTTTCGATCATTTCCTTGCAGCCACGAAAGCCGCCGCTGGTATGTCATCACATATATACTTACATATATATATAATATGATATAGTTATGGTATAGTTAGGGTTGCATGGTCACTTCTATGTTAAATCCACAATTTTGCACTTTAATAACTTTGCAACTGTTCATCCGATTTGACAGAAATATGGCATGTGCATTGTCGTACCATAGATCTCTGGATCTGGAAAATTTTGTTCCGGTCGGATTTGTGGTTGTGGAGCTATGGAGCATCAAAAAGTATATCAAATCCTCAATGTTTGCTAGTTCTTTGCTCGTCTCTACAGCTCAAATGGTTTGTCTGCCTGGTCCAAAATTTTCAGGGTATATGGGGATTGGGCCAGGGAAGTGCATTTTGAAGGTCTGGTAAAAAAGTATTAATCTGTTCAAATGTTATTAAAGTTTCCCATTATATCCTATGGGAAAAAAATATATGTTCCACACGAAAGCAACTTGTAGTGTCACGAAAATACCTTTTTCTGTCGCAGATGCCCTCAGTAGTGTTGTGCCACCACCATCTTGTTTTCCGTTTGTGGTGGAGAAAAAATGTTATAGTTCATAAAATAGTGCCCCTAGGTAAACACCAGCTGTTGTGTTTATCTGAACAGGGTCCTAGGAACAGCACCCATGCTTCCTTTTTTTTAATTTCAAAAAGACCCAGAAATATGCATATTTTGATGCGGTCATTTGTAATGTCACAAATGGGAGCACAACACTTTTGCAAATTTGTGAAACTTTCGCAATTTGCGACAGTACTGTCCCTAAAATCATGGTTTCTTTGTGGCATAGGATTGCATTGTGGCAGTTATGGCACCTTTTGGCACCTATATCTCGAAAACGGTTCGAGATGCAAGTTTTTCGCTAAGCACGCATGGAGGTGGCTAGGTCATGAATACAGCTGAAAAATAATTTGTTCTGCACTTGCTACGGTTACTAAGATATTGGCAAATAAGCATTATAAGGGTTGCTTGGAATGCCTCTAGGCCTGTGCTATGTGTCTGCACTTATGTGTAGGTGGGAGTGCAGGCCCTGGAGGGGCCCACACTCACATTTGTGGATACCTTTTTGTAAACCTGAGGAGATCTTTATGGATTGGTGGGGCCCGCTCTCCCACCCATGCATTCCATATGACTAACATTTCACTTTCTGAAAAGAAGGGAAATTCATTGCAAAAAAACTCCTTTAATGCATCGATTAGGGTTGATTTCCACACCAACAAAACTGTGGAAATTGACGTTAGTTTCAACCCTACTACCCCATGCTCACCTCTCACACACCAACAGGAGTTGGGGTGTGTTAGAATATCTGGCCTAACTCTCACCCCATTCTCCTATACTGCACCAGCTCAACTTGTTTACAGATGCAATGGGGTGAGAGTTAGCTATCAACTTCAACTCCACACCCCCATACACCTGTTGGTGTCTGAGATGAGGGAGTGGGCATGGGGCAGTAGGGTTGGAAACCCTAATGTTGAAATTCCACACTTTTGTTGATGTGGAAATCAACCCTAACTGATGCATTAATGGAGTTTTTTGCAATGAATGTAAATAAAGCAAATTTTATTTCTAAAACACCATTTCAAAAGACCATGGCATTGTACATAAACATAAATAAAAACAGAATTACTGTAAAACATATTCTTAAAATCAGTTAATAAAACAGTAAAATTAAACCTCATGAAAGGCAAAGTTAAAAAGATAGTTCTTCAAGGCAGATTTAAAGGCCTCAATGGACGGGCACTCTCTAATCTGATGAGGCAGAGAATTCCGCAGGGTTGGTGCTACAAAAGCAAAAGATCTAGCTCCAGACTTAGTCAAGCAGACCCTGGGAATCTTCAGCAATCGCTTTTCGGTGGAATGGAGTATAATATATTATAGTGGCATGGTAGTGCCAGTATAGTTGGGTTAAATAGTCACTTCTGTTAAACCCTAAATTTTGCATTTTAAGAACTTTGCAACCGTACAACCGATGCACATGAAAATTTCCATGTGCCGTCAAATACCCTAGATATCTTGATGTGGCAAGTTTTGTTCCAGTCGGATATGTGGTTGCGGAGATGCAGCATGTCAAAAAATGTGAAAATTACCATTTAGGTGCAAATTCTTTATCACACCATTTCTCCAAAATGGCTTGGGGTTTTGGTCTGAAATTGTTAGGGTATATGGGGTCTGGGTTGCAGATGTGCTTTTGATGGTTTGGTGAAAAAATGAATCCATTCAAAAGTTATTAAACTTTTAAGTTTCCCATTATAGTTTATGGGAAAAATTACATGTGCCGTGTGAAAGAAGGTTTTGCTTTTGCAAAAGCACGTTTTGTTTTCTCAAATGGATAAGTAGTGCTGTGCTACCGCCATCTTGTTTTCAGTTAGTGACGTGGAAAAATAATTCTGTAATTCAGAAAATACTGCCCCATGGTAAACACCAAAAGTTGTGTTTAATCTGGGCCTGAGGAACACGATTCTGTGGTTAGATTTTAAAAATTATGTCAGGAAATATGTTTATTTAAATTGGTAGTGTTGCAAATTTGTGACACTACTCTTATGAAACTGCCACAAATTGTGGCACAGTTCTGTAAAACTACTTCAGTAATGTTGCAAATTGCATCACTGTTTCACAAAAGCTTTCCCAAATTTTGCGACAGGCATTTCTGTTATTAAAAAAAAAAAAAAAAGTTAAGACCCTGGAACAAAAACAAACCTTTTCTGGCCATTTTGCGGCCAGACTAACCACAGAATGCCATTCCTTGGCCCCCGTTTAGGTAAACACCTATTGGTGTTTACCTAATAAAAGATTTTTATTCTTTTACTACCTCCAAGGGGGCTGAGGCATGTTTTATATTAAAAATGTTTTTGCCAATATCGATGTGCCCACTCCCCATGTCGGCACTACAACCCCCACCTGCCAGTGTGGGACACTGTGTAGCTTACCATCAGTGTCCCAAAATATTGCTTCAAGAAGTCTCCCGGCATCATTTTTTTAAATCCTGAAAAAAGAAAATGGTCCCCCGTTTGCCCCATCCCCCTCACGCATACCGACCCTCACACTGATCAGCCCCCCTTGCCGTATACTTACCACCAGAGGCTGTCAGCTGTCATCTTCTGTGGACTGGGACATGTCTGCACTCTTCAAAGCCAAACCGCAAACTGCAGAATAAAGGTAAGTGCTGTATAATGGATTTCAATGGCATTTTGAACTTATGGTGATATCTTGGCCATTGTTTGGTATTTTTTTCACCAAATTTTCAACATGGGCTGTTTGGGACTCCACCTGATGAACACTGTCACTGTTATTTCGTTCATTAGGCTCGTAAGGTGATTTCACGGTCACTGCGCAAAATCACCTTTGGGACCGCGCAACAAAATGACAGTGCCAGTGTTCATGAGGTGGGGTCCCAAAAAGTCCATGTTGAAAATTTGGTGAAAAATACATAAAAATGGCAGAGATACACTCGATCATTGAAAATGTTCTATGCATATGCGTAACTTAGATTGTTTTTATTATTTACACTCCAAATTTTCAACACTGCCATTTTTTCACACCTTCTCATGAACGATACAGCTGTAATTTTTCACATCCTGCCAGAAACGTGTTTTCGCATCTGTGGTGCATAATGGCATCTTGCCACAGATTTAAAATTTCACAGCAGTCACCTTGTTTTTCTTCTTCTGCTCTATTTTTCCCTCCACACTGCTGGCCAGGACCTCCTTTGGCCATCTCCAGGCACCTGATCCTGCCCCACTGAGATCCTCCTTGGACTGTGACACTGGTCCCCGCAGTCCACCCGTGACTAACCTGCTTGGATAATCCCTCGGCTTGAACCCCAAAGGTGAGGCTGCCTACAGCTCCTTGGCGCTCCCATACATCGGTCTAATTCCCAGCAGGAGGAGGTGAAGGATGGAGGAATGGCAGGGTCCAGGAGGACAAGATCTGGTTGTGGGTGTGGCTGCAGGGAGCGGCATCACTTGCTCATGCAGTGAGGTTATCCACTTTGCAGTTCCCCTAAGAAGAGGACATGCAATGATTCAGGTGTGCTTCTACGCCTGATGCACCAACGTCTGCATCTTCTCCAATCCCCTTGTGTTTTTGCAGTCTCTGGCTCGCCAACCACCAGCTGCTGCTAGGGTTGGACTATTGCCAAGCACTACAGCCCTCCTGTCATGAAGGAAAGCTGTCCATTTGGTGCTAGATTCTCCTCTGCTGGCCGACTCTTTGCTATGGAGAGGCTCAACCTGGCAGCAGCCTCATCAACCTTTTCTAAGTCTAGCCATTTGAGGCAGGGGGAATGGAGAATTCTGCTGATAGCTTGTTTTAACACATGGCTGAAGGAGTGGTGCAGGGAGGAGGGAAAGGGTTGCTTGGGAGAGTGAGGTCCCTCTTGGAGGGATTGAAGGCCTTGTGAGAAGCTGTATTACAGAACAGCTAACTAGTTGAGTAAACACATTTGGTTATACAGTATAAAAAATTACACTGAAGCATTCTGCAAAGAGGCTATGCTTAAACACTCAGTCTACCTATTATAAAAGGTTATACTGAAATAAATGTTACTTTACAAAATGTTACACTACAACCCCCCCCCATGTGACTCTCTATAACTGGAGATCACACAAGACGATGTTGCCATTGTAACATTTATGTTTGTCGAACCATGTGTTTCATCTTATGATACAATATCAGTTGTACAATAATAAGAACGCATATTACTGCAATACCACAACCCACCGCTACTAGGGTTGGACTAGTACCCAAAATAGCTGATCCCCAATCCCACCAGGATATAATAGGGATATAAGATGATAGTTTTTTTACCTCTTTAGCAGAGGCCTGCTGTGCAAAAACAAGGTATTCACTCTATTGCTGATACAGCAGAGCACCAAATATCATTTTATTAATCATGGGTAACTCATAATGAGGTGGAGTTGCCTAATCAGTGAGTAAATCCAAGGCCATACTGGAACCATCGATATGGGTAACATTCGTTCGGCTATAGGCAGGACGTTCTCTGAGGGGCCAATTTGCAACCCGCCAGGTCTTGTCACTACACCCCCATACATTCCAAGGTTGACCTGCGATTACGCACCATGATTGGTTCCATCTCATAGCTTCCAGTATTCATTTGCAGATGTTAGGATAAATTTGCATCGTCTAGGAAACCATGGGGCGGTTGATATCCCCCCCCCATCAAGGTTTCATGTTCTTGTACACAATGTTGCTTAGGTAAGACAACCTATTTATTGTGTACCTTAATAATGGTATTGCCTGGTATTTGGAGTCGCATGATCTGCTCATGTATTAATACTCCCAAATTACTGATTTGCCATGATTTTGTTAGTGGTTCAAAACATACAGGTATTATCACTAGTATGGGAATCACATGTTGCAGCAGTGCGCATATTAATTTGGTGAATTCCATACTTTTATCATAGTCAAGGGTGGTAGGAATACAGTGGGATGTTCCAATAATATAGTTACATTGGTCTTACCTATTCCTAAAGGTAACCTATTGGTCTCAATTCTATTTAACTCATTGACTACATGCGCATGTGCCTCAGCAGCTAATTGAGAGCAAGCCAGTTCCATATAGCTTTCTTTAGTCCTATTAGAAAGTGAGTTATAATAATGGCTGATATTTGTGCAATAATTTCAAAATTTTGTAAGTTTTCTCTAAATGCAAACCAATAAATTTCTTCATTATCAGCTGCTAATTTTAAAGTAGTCAATAATGGTCCAGTAGCCATATCCTTTAAAGTTGTTTCCAAAGAATGAATATGGCCCTTTAAAACCATGGAATCAATACCATTAGCAATTCCCAATCCTGAGCCTAACCAGCCCCATATGTCTCTCTTTTTGATGGGATAAACCTGGTGATGCTGCTATGGGATTTTGAAAGGACCACACCTTGAACCTATCATGGTATTGATTCAAAGTATTATTATAATACTGTTGCCACAATACTACCGAGGCCCAATCTTTACATTGAGATGGTAACCGTGGAAAAGGCAAATGTAGCAAAACATTCTAATATTCTAATTTGCATAGATAATATAGAGGATATACATTTTGTGTCAAAATAATACCATCTGACAGGGGCAAAACATTTTGCCCTGATATACCTTGTTCTTGATACACTATATTCCATGCCCCAAAATTATGCCATGCTGTTAAGTTAACATTACAGGCCATTCCTGGCCATCGTGCCTTCTGAAAAACATGCAAATATGTTAACAATGAATACTTACCTGTTAATGGCAATACCGTGAAAAATTGTTTTAACCCTACTGTATAATCTGCTACAATAGATGTATTATATAAAAAAATGCCACATATTGCGTCTCGCACCATAAGAATAATTTGACACAATTATATTTGATGGATATTGTAATATGTCCCTTAATTTTGTTCGTAACAAGTCTTGTTCTTCTTTTGTCAGATTTGTTATATCCCCAGTGTAGAATGGATATAGATCCCCTTCTGGGCTGTTATGTTCACTACACACATCGCCGTGTTGGGGTTGAAGTTTCACATCCCCATGTTGCATCTTGACATTGTCCATAACAACTAAAGTACCATTTAACAAGAAGATATCCGGTATGTTCATGTCGTTCTTCCAATATTACTGGGAGACCCAATGCAGTACTATTGGCATAACTTCGGTTGTATAAACTGTTCCATATATGCCCTAGACATCCTTTGTGTCTGTTGGAAGTTTCCAGGATCAGCAAGGTACTGCTCAGTATAAGTACAGGAAACATCATTGTACTTAACCTATTGGGAGAAACAGAGCAGTATCAATTGTCATCATTTAAAGACTGATACAGTTTACATTGGTCCACATAGACCCATTTGGTCTCTGTAGACCCTTGTCGAATTCGACGGACCTGAATGACCCATGGCCCCAAAACATCAATGACGGTATAGGGCCCTATCCAATTAGCATCCCATGGTCTCTTCTGACCAAAATTTTTCACCATGACGTGATGACCCCTTTCAGTGGGCGGTATCACTTTTTTGTCATGTCTGTTTGTTTTCCCAATGAGTCTGTGCCATATTCCTGGCAGCATGGGGTAAATAAACAGCTAACTGTTTTTGTAGCTGTTGCAAAAACACATCCGTTTTGATATGGTCCAACACTGGTGTTGATAGATCTGGATCCAATGGATAATGCAACCGCATATCCCGTCCAGTCATCAATTGATATGGGCTATAGCCAGTACTCTTGTTTTCCGTACCTCTACTACCCATTAGGATTCCTGGTAAGTGCATCACCCACCCTTTACTAGTATCCAGCACTGCTTGTTTCAGCGCATTTTTCAGAGTACAATTTAACCTTTCTACCATTCCAGATGATTGTGGATGGTAGGGTAAATGCAAACGTTGTGATACCCAAAATATCACACACAGATGTCATTACTTTCACTGTAAAGTGAGTTCCTCTATCACTTTCAAATATTCTGGGAAAACCCCATCGTGAGAACACCTGTTCCCATAGTGCTTTTGCAGTAGCTGTAGCACTATCATTTCGTATGGGTAATGCTTCTACCCATTTGGAAAATATGACAACAATGACTAGTTAATATTGGAACCCCCCCTCCTTTTGCAGTAGGCAAGGGTCCCACATAATCAATTTGTAAGCTGGACCAAGGACCGTCCGCTAAGGGGATACACCTTAATGGAACCCTCTTACCAGGCACTGGAGGATTCATCTGTGCACAGATGAGACAAGCCGCCAGGCATTGTTTGACATCTATTCCCATTTTTGGCCACCAATATTTTTGTGCCAACATTTTACATGTTTTGCGGCATCCACAATGACCTCCAATTTGATGATTGTCCATGATAATATCTTTTCTAAATGAAGTGGGTGGTATCCACTTCCTAAACCCGTTTGTCATTCCTATACTACCATATCTTCCCATATGGTAACATGTTTGGTTGCACACTGTCCAGTGTCTTTCCATTGATTCCAACAACCCACTATCCAAGGATCTGTATCTTGGATACGCCCCAAACTTGGGACTTGTGAGATGGCAGCTATCCATTTAATATGATGCTTGTCAAATTCATCCATTTCATAATTGTGTAGAATCACCTCCTATAGGGTCTACCCATCAGTTTGTTTTGCTGCCAATTTGGCAAGATTATCCACATAACCATTGTTTAATTCATGTACATCCTTTGAATTCTTTTGATGAGCTCGTACTTTACAAATGGCTATTCAGAGTCTGAGCACCAATATCCCATATATGTTGCAATATGGGTGCATGTTGTATTGGTTCACCACTTGCTGTTTTCATACCCCTTTTTGCCCAAATGGGAAAATTAAGTTATGAGTTAACTATGATGGCTGAGTCAGAGTAGATATTAGTATCCCTATCTGTGTTAGCCATAATAGCACCTCTTATCGCTTCTACTTCAGCTTGTTGTGCTGAAAATGAGGAGGGGCACCTAACCAAAATATTTTGATTAGTACTGGGTGTCCAAACGGCATATCCAGTATGGAAATGTCCATCCTCCCATTGTCTTGATCCATCTACATACACATCCCTAGCCTCCGGGCTGGGTTCTGTAGCAAAAATGGGTTTAAAATCGGTTCCCGTAACAGTTTCACAATCATGTGCCTGTCCTTCTCATGCCATTAATTCAACTAACATAGGTGAGGTACATTTTTCTACAGTGATCTTTTTCCCTTGTAGAGCTAAAGCCCATTTAACCTATCGCTATGAACACACGCCTCTCACATTTCTTTCAAGTAGAAATGTTACCAGAGTGTGAGACGTTTGCAGGATAATTTTATTAAACCACACAATATGTTCTGTGGCTTGTATAGCCCAATATACAGCTAACAATTCTTTTACACATTTCTCATATGTCTCTTCCACAGGTGTTAATACACAAGAAAAATATCCCACAAGACACAACGTCCCTGCTCTCTTTTGTAACAGTACCGCATTGATTAGCTGATCTGTTGTGTGTACCTGTATCACAAAATCAGAGGATTCAGAAGGACTAATCAGAGCCGGAGCTGTCATTGGTGCTTACTTTAGAGCCAGGAAAGCCATCTGATGTTCTGATTCCCAACTGAGAATATCAGTTTCCTTTCCTCCCTTCAGTAGATTATACTGAGGTTTTGCCATACTAGAGAAGGCTTCAATAAAATCTCTGCAAAATCCTACCGTGCCCAAGAACTGTCATAATGCAGTCTTCGTCTTGGGTCTTGGTAGTTGTTGTATCACCTGATTTTTATCAGGATCTACAGTTCGTCCTTCTTTGTTAATACCTATTCCCAAAAAAGTAACTTGTGACTAACCAATTTGTGCTTTGCTAGGGTTCATTTTTAACCCTCTTTAACCTAAGACTGTTAGCAACTCATTTAATAAACTAACATGCTCTTGGTATGTATCAGTCTGCAATAAAATGTCATCAACGTATTGTATTATCACTTCTGGTACTGAAAAACCCAATAATATTTCTGCCAGACATTGATGAAATAAAGTGGGTGATGAGTGAAAGCTTTGTGGCAAACACTGGAATGTGTATTGCTTATCCTGAAAGGTAAAAGCAAACTTATACGGACTATCTGGATGTACAGGGATAGACCAAAAGCCATTTGACACATCTAGTACAGTATAGATGGTTACAGTGGGAGACAACCGAGATATTAAGTCGGCTAGTCTAGATACCACTGGCGTGACTGAAGGTGTTACCTTATTCAAGACCCTATAGTCTATTGTCACTCTCCAAGTACCGTTCGATTTATGAACTGGCCAAAGAGGGAAATTAACAGTTGAACATATCGGGCAAATTACCTTTTGTAATTGTAACTGTTTTAAAATAATTCCTACCTCTTCCAGTGTTTCTTTTGGAAACACATATTGCTTTTGTGGCGGTGGGTCCGGTCCCTCATTTTGGACCTCCATATTAGACACTTGTCCACACTCTGTAGCATTTTTAGCCCAAATTGATTCATGTCTTTGTACAACAGATTTTATCCATTGTGGCACCTGCTTCTATAAATCACTCATGTGATAAATCTTTAATGACTTTATTGTGTACACACTATGTGAGTCATCCATATTTGGTCCTAGGTTAGTAGTACTTCCTTTCTGTAAAATCATGTTACTAAGATCTACTACTAAACCATGTTGTGCTAGAATGTCCATACCCATGATGGTACCTTCATGTGTATTACATTTCCAAAACATACATTTCAATTGTTGTTCACCTATCTGAACCAATACTGGTTTAGTCAAATATGCTGTTAACTCACCCCCTGAGAAACCTTGCAAATTAATTTGTCGTTTCCAGTGAGTTGTTAAAGGCATATCACTATCTGTTATACTAACAGTAGCACCAGTATCAACTAATATCACAGTCTGGCAGCCCTTAACATTGCTGATATTGTTGGACGCCCTTCCCAATCCTCTTGTAATTGACCAAGGATTTGGAAGGTGGGGGCTTCGTCCCATCACTTCTTTTTCTTTTCATCTCTAGCAAGAAGCTCTTCTTCATCCTCCTCTTATTCATTATTGCTAGGCGCAGTAGGTTCCTTTCGAACCGCTGCAACTGTCTTAGTATTAGTTAAATTACTCAACACTTTAATACTTTTTTGTAAGTTTGCCTTACCACCAGGTTTAGCATTATTATCTGGATTTAGAGCATGTCTTCTCTCTAAGACTTGTTGTTTCTTTCCTTCCATAGCTCCACTTTTTATCCAACAATCACGTTTAAAGTGACCTACTTTATTGCAATTGTGAGAGGTAAACCCGCCCTTGCCTTCCGTTTTGACTATGGTGGCTACCTTTTGCTTGTCCCTCCCTTTTTCAGGACCTTCGTCCTGCTGCATTCTCCACCAATCTGTAAGCAACTGTTATTTTCCTAAAGTGTTCTCCGCCAGTTTACACATCATACGTATTGACGCAGGCACAATAGTAGCCTGTCGATCAATTAAACTCAGAAAAGGTTCTTCATCCTTATTTGGATTGGCCACTCCCCCATATGTGGCATAGGCAGCATATAACCTATTAATAAACATGACCGGAGACTCCTCGGGTTGCAGCGTGATCTCATAGATCCTGCTCTAATCCGTATGAGAGACTCCATGCATAGACTGTAAAACAGTCTGTATCTCATCTATAGATGCCCAATTATCATCAATCTCAGATGTATGTTGAGTCCCCTTCATTTTATCCAGAAGACTCTGTAATAATACTGCTGGTAAAGAAAGCGTAACAATTTTACAAGCATCTTTATTAGTCAAATTAAAATTGGTAACTAATGTCCTCAATTTACCACAATATGGTACCGGGTTCTGTTCCGGTTCCCATTTTTCCAACTGGTCCACTAATTGCATAGATTCTGCAATAGTAAGATCCCTTTGAGATATTTTAATATGCACTTGTACTTCCTCTAAAGCTTTTTCCTGCTCCTTTTCCTCCTGACGGTTCTCACTATCCTCTTTCAATTTGGTTTCTAATTCTTTTATTTGGCATGAATTTTTCCTGCTTTTTCATCTAAGGCTGCCTTTTGATCTTCATTTGCTTTGCCCTGAATTTTATCATATTTAAGTTTATTTACTGCTAAACTTGTCTCCATATTATTCCAGGCATTTTCCATCATAATCGTTATCCTTTGTCCCCGTCTTGGGACTTTCTTTCCTTCCCCTTTCACTTTGGTGACTAGGGGAGCCATCCTTAGTTTTCTACTTCTCATACTACACTCTTCCTTGCTAGATTCCTCAGAGCTGGTATCAGAACTAGACTTGAACCAGTGTCTTCCTCCTACACAGGTACATGGTATAAGTCTATCCTTTTTTACTACTTGCACTGCTGCTTATTTACATTTTTGTACTTGTTGCCGTAGCTCCAGTGACATTTGACAATGCAGTTGAGCCTCAGTATGTACTGTATACATCTCTTATGTATGGTAGAATGCTGTTAACCTTAGGAAATGATCATTTCCTAAGGTTGTTATACCATCGATGTGATGTGGTAATGTTGTTAACCTATCGATGCTATGTCACATTGATAGGTTAATGGGGGGTCGGTCTGCGCATGTGAGCGCCTTTTTTTACACTCGGGAACTGATGGATGCACACAGCGGTAAGGGAAGGACTGAACAGCTGTGGCGGTGACTCCATTTAGAAAAGTAAGGAGCCATTTTCCCTTTTTCTTGGGACTGTCACAATCTCGCTCAGCCGGTCAACCCTCTACTCCCAAAGTGTCAACCTCTGAGCGTATGTTTTGTGTACAGTGAACAGACAAGGTAATCCTCTTGTCTGCTTTGTGGGTTCAAGTCACCTTAGTCTCAAGCTCTGTTGGGATTCAAACTGATAACCTCTTGGTAGCATACCCAATTATCAGGCTCAGATAATTCTGTCTCCGGGGGACCAGATATCTTTGCCTATGGGCACCCAACCAGGTCTTTCAAATGAATCCTTAGAACTCTATGCAAGACTTTTAGAGAACTCTATCCATTTCCCAGTTTGGTATACAATAAGTCCACACACAGTGTACTTATAACCGTTAAAAGCTCCACTTAAAATAAAAAGAGATGTCCAGGCACTCCAGCAGTTTCATTTGTAAAAAAAAAATATCTTTACTTTAAAAATATCAAAACAGAACAATAATTACAGAACAAATATATATATCCCAGCAAATACAGCCTTAAAACAAACTGGTGAAAAATACAGTTCCTACAATTTATAACTTCAGACTGGTATAATCTAACGCTTACTTTCTTTCAGTGCTTTGAGGGTCTTCTCTCAGTCAGAAAAATATTCTTGTATGTCTCTGTCATGTTCTCTCAGCAGTTAAACACACTTCTGAGCCAGCCTTCTCGTGAGGTCACTAACTCCGCCATGGTGTATCAAACTCTATATTTTACAATACAGGGTCTCCAAATAAAATATTTAAAAAAATATGAGATGACCTCACTGACTTTCCTCTCCACAGTTTAACTGGTCAGAACTGGTTTGTGCTCTGCTACACATACATCTCAAAAGTTTCTTTGATCTGAGTCACTGTATTCAAAGCAAAAGTGTATTGGCCTCTTTAATCTTGTCTGGACCTTGGAATCTACACCTCAGGTCTTTCTGATGTAATTCAAGGGTTCCCTGGGAATGTATTTTGGACCTTCCAAATCCATCTGGATCCTCCCTGGCTCAGACATCAAACCTCTTCAATGTCCATTCTGGCCTCTCTCCGACACCCTTCCCCGCAAGTCCTTCCTGGTAACCATGCAAGTCAAAGGATCTCCCTGAGGGCATTATGAATGGCTAATCTTACTTCCTGGGATGAAAGCAAATTGATAAGGTAATTGCACCCCAGATCTCTGCAGTTTAAAATACCTCCAGTCCTTTGAACTTATCCCTGGGGTTGACTTGATGTGTCAGTTCCAGTAAGACAGCCTTTTCCTTGAACTGACCTTCCCTTCACATATTTTATATGTAATAACAAAAATTAATACAGCACTCGAGCACTCAGAGCTGGCTGTCTATGTCACAGGGACCATACACTATAAAAAACAATGTATGGTCCTTCTATCGGCAACCGGTTACTGTTAACCATCTTGAGGTTGCCATGGCGACGTAAACCTCTTGATCTTCGCTCTTGAGGTTTAACGGTCACTCTGGAAACCTCTCGATGGTTAACAGACCGGTTACCGATAGAGGACCATACATTATCCTCTATGTTCTATATATGCTAATTCTTGAGCATGCTCTTGATTAACATAATCTAATTTTCATACGGCTTGCTGTAGCTGCCAAGATAGATCATTAATCTGGGCTTGATTTTGTTTATTAATAAATGTAATATTCTCTTCCAGTTGGTTATTCTTAATCATTAAACCATATACTTCTCCCTGAGAGACATTTAATTTATATTCACTGTCTTTACTCAGAGCAGATGGCAGTATCATTGTTAGTGGATCATCCGTAGGGAGAGCAATAACATTTATTGCACACAAGAACGGTAGGTACATAGATAGTCCATGTCCCTCCCCTCGAACAATCTATGTATCTAGTGTTCTTGTGTGCAATAAATGTTATTTTTGTCTATTATCCTGCGGATGATCTACATTTTTTCCAGCAGTGAAGTGCAGCTGTGCTGCAGTCTGCTCTGAGTGAGTACAACATTGCATTTTTGGTTCCTTATTGTTTAGTAGCCACCTGCTTCTGTTAGATATTCACTCTCTTTAGTTTCTGTAACATACTTGGCTATGTTTAAGTAATGAGCATCATCTTTTTCTAACATTTCTTTCTTCAACTGACACGTCCTAGCAGTTATTTCTAACTGATACTGTATGTACATTTGACATATGTTAGCTAACTTGGTTTTATCTGATTTACTTTTCTCATTACAGTCTGTACATTGTTTAATTAAACATAAGTACGCAGCTTCCTGCTGTTCAGGAGAGCTATACGGACCTTCTTTAAGATTCGTCTCTAAATATTTACGTAATATGGCATCCATACTTACGTCAGTAGGTTCACTGGCAAATCACGTCTGACTTTGCCTCAGCTTCCTTATTTGTCTTCGACTTCCCTCCGTATGTGAGTGATCAGTTCAAGTATGGCAGGCGTTCCTCACAGTGGCTTTCTTCTCTGTTCGTTTTGATGTCATCAGCAACCGCATAGACTGTCTTCAGACATCCGAGTCATGGCACCAAATGTAAGGTAAAGACAGCTGCGTTGTGTTTTCTATCTCTAAATAATTCAAGCCACACCAAGTGAATGTTTTCCTCTGGTTTATTTTCTTTGCAATTCCATCAACTCCAAATACATGCATTCTGCTTTCAGTCTGGTGCTATCTTATTTAATTTTATACTGTGCTTATATAAAAAATTGTTATCTTAAAAACTACCAACTCCCTAGTATAGTCAATCATATAACAGAATAACCTATTAATCTTAGGGTGTGGTGAATAATAGTCAAAACATAAATAAGCTGCATTTTCTTCATAACATCACAAGGTGTTTATCACATTTCTTACTCAATTTCATACGTGCTGACTGCATTGATAGAAGGTCCTTTGTGTGCTCACCTCTCTTTAATAGGTAAACATCATCCTAATAAGGGCACACCATCCTATTTAAGTTTACTGTAGGACATTTAAAATGCTGACCACTGTATAATGCAAAATATTGTGAAAGCATAAGGCTATCACAAGACTAAAGCATCACAAGACATTTAACTAGGTCTTGCGAGAAGCTGTATTACAGAACAGCTAACTACTTCTGTAAACACATTTGGTTATGTAGTATAAGAAATTACACTGAAGCATTCTGTAAAGAGGCTATACTTAAACACTGTTTACCTATTATAAAAGGTTATACAGAAATAAATGTTACTTTACAAAATGTTACACTACACTGTTTGAGGAGGATAGCCTGCCCTCTTCATGAGGAGGGCACCAGGATTCTAGGGCACAAGTTTAAAGAGCACATTGAAGCACATTTAAACTGCTGGGGGCAGATCAGATGTGGCTAGGCACAGCTTCTCAACTGAGGGAGGCCTGGATGGTCTCCCCCAGTACTAGAAAACATGGAAGGAACACTAGAGCATGAATGTAGAGACAGCTGGGCAAGTTGCAGGAGAGGGGCTGCAAGGCATCCATGACAGAGGTGGGAGAAGGGGGGCAGGTGTAAAGCTGGAGAAGCGGTCAGGAGGGAAACGGGAATGGTCCAAGTGTGTGTGTGTGTGGGGGGCAGGAGACCTGGAGGGCTGTGTGCACAAACACCAGGAGCTTGGGAAACAAGGCCAGTGGTCTGAAAACAGTGGTGGCAGTAGAACACTTGGACCTGGCAGAGATTGGAAACTCAGTACCACAACTGGGATATTATCATACTAATGTGTGCAGTATTCAGCGGGAACAGAGTGGAAAGGAGGGGGTAACATTATATGTAAGGGAGAGAGTATAAAGGCTATGGAGAGTGAGGATGAGGGGAAAGGTGAGTGCACAGATAAAGTATGCATGCAGTTAGTGATTGGGGGGGGAGAAACATTGGATAGGGGTGGTATATTGGCCACTATCTCAAAAAGAGGAAGCAGATAGGGAGCTGGGGGATGAGATTAAAATGACAACAAGGCAGGGGAGAGATGCCGTTACTGGGGGTGACCTCAATGCACTTGACATGTACTTGGAGGATCCTGGCAGCAGCATGTGCAAGTCAACCGGTGGTGGAGATTTTTCAGGTAGCATTCTTAGTACAGAGGTGGGAGGTGCCTACAGGGGGAGGCAGCCATCCTTGACTTATTCCTTAGGACAGTATATGGGAAGTCACACTGCTGAACCCACTGGGAGATGGTGACGACCAAACAGTATGTTTTAACTTCAGACTTGAAGCGGTGAGAAATCGGTCCCAAACAAAGTCCTGGATTTAGGAGGGCTGATTTTGATTGGATGAGGGAGCTGTTGGCCCAGGAAATTGATCTGCACCTTATGTACATGTAACCCCTAGATGGCGCTATCCCAGGGGCTGCTACCCCTGCCTGATTTGCCACTAACAGGTTGAGGGGCCTGGATCTGATGGCGGGTGCCTCCACCCAGAGGTCAGGGTTTGCAATAGTTAAACTAACTTGGTCACAGCCCTCTGACACTGCAACTCCCCTTTCTTCCCACTAGTGGCCCACACAATATATCAGAATTACCTTCACAGTATACACTTACCCCCAGGACTGGTTCAGGCACTGGGACCTCCTGTAAAATAAGATACAGTGCAACAATCACAGTACAATACTTTAACATAGACAAATACCTCAGGCAGTATAACTTTGCTGAAACAAGCAGCTCTGATCTATTTGGGGGATATAACAAGGACAGGGGAATCAGGTTAATTAGCTTATCACTTTACTCATCTACCTATGGCTCTGTACTCAGGCCTATCCCTACCAGTTACTGTCCCTGGTACCCAAGCCCTAGTGGCTAGTCCAAACTGTGGCAGCTGGTAGGGCCCTTTCACACAGAGAAAAGAAAAATTAGTTAAACAGTCAGCAGTACAGTAATTCCATTTGGATTTAATGTGGCAATTCAACAGGAAGCGACCCTGAATTAGTACTCACGACCTCCAAACAAGATAGGGTCCTTCAACGTCAGCAAGGGCTACTCTTGAGCTCCACGAGACTCCTCACACATTTATATGACAAACTGCAAGAGGCAAAGTCCTTTAATGGCAGCAGGATTCACTTGAGCTACACAAGCCTCCTCACACATTTATATGGTAACAGTAACAGGCAAAAGTCCTTTAATGACAGCAGGATTCACTTGAGGTACACAAGCCTCTTCACACATTTATATGGTAACAGAAAGTACTATACCAGGCAGGCTGCTTCTCTATCCCATCGCATTACTGCACATACCCGGAGAAAACATACAGCAGATTCAGTTCCTGACAGACCGAGTGCAATTCAGCAATTTCTCCAGTCTTCTACAGGGTGAGCCTGGTTTCTACTCTTCAGATATCCTTTGATTCTCTTCACAGGACGGATTCAGTCCTAACAAAAGTTACACAAGCTGCAGACCGGAACTCTGGGCCTTACACACGCTTCCCGACTAAAACTGCACACCGAAAAAGGACAGGGCTCCTTCCTCTTCACTGCCAGAGCTCAACTGAAACTCCAGCAGACAAAACCGGCACTTTTTGAGTTCCTCCCAGTTCTTGGCTGGATTGGCTGTCACTCACAATAGACTGCCCTGTTGGTCCAAAAAGGCGCAAGTCTAAACTACATCTCCCAGAGTCACTGCCCATACAATCCTCTTGTGGCTGGCTCAGATTATGAGTCCAAGTTCTGATTCGTCCAAGGCACCATTTTAGAGCTACCTTAACCCACACTGATTGGTCCAGTTCAGCAATTCAAAACTAGAATGGGGAACTAGGCAACACAGTTCTGACTGCAAAGAAAGCAGGTTAGACAAACTGTAATTTCATTATTACTCTAAATGATTTCTGGCAAACAGTTACATCTTTCAGATAGGTTCCCTTTGCACTCTAGTGACTGCAAAATGGAGTGAATTGGCAGCAGCTCGAGTGGTACTCAAGCAGAGAAGCACACAGTCCCCCCATATAAACTAATTATGTCTGCAAGCAGACAGCTCTTAAAGAGACAGTACCAGAGGCTCTAAAAACACTCACTGATAAATGGCTTAAACGCCAAACACCATTCAGGCTTGGAGCATTCAAGCAAGCTCCTGAAAGTCTTTTGGGAACCCCCATTTGCAGGGGGGTTACATACAGTTTTTAATTTTTAGCCCACTCCTATTTTGTTATTGGGTTACATAGCTTTATACATTGTATATTTTATCAACATTTGTACATGCTATCTTAGTCTCATCTTGTTTATTAATATACCATGTTACTTGTTAGCTTTTTACTTTGTACTCTTGTTCCCCTTTCCTGTCACACCTGAAAATGAGCCCTGGCTCAGTGTGACTTTCCCAGCGACCAATTTTCCAGTAAATATAAAAAGAAGTAACAAAGAATGGGGGATTGATTTATTTGTATTATTTTATTTAGTTTTTGTTGACCGGGTAAGTGCACTAGACAAATCCTGCCTATTTTCAGGCACTACCCAGGGAAGGGGGATACAGATGAATACCAACTGTCCTTGAACCAGATTAAACTGTTGGTGGTATTTTTAGTGAATCGGGGAAATTCCCCTACTCTTTTCGATAAGTGCCATGGTATCTTTAACATTCACCTGAACTACCACCAATCCAGGCAGATGGGGCCTCAGTTTAACATCTCATCAGAAAGACGGCACCTCAGAAGTGCAGCTCTCCTCTCATGCTGCACTACAGTGTCAGTACTGGGATATTAACGTAAGTGCCAGATGTGGGAACTGAACCCACAGCCCTCTGATCTCCTGGCTTTAGAGGCAAGTGTGCTACCTACTGAGCCACTGACACTGCAATGACCATTGTGGTTCAGGAGTGAGCTGAGGTGGCTGTGAGGGCAAAGAAAAAGTAATTAAAAAAAATACAAAACCAGTCAAGCAGTGGGGATTGGGTAGTTTCAAAACAAGTGAGAGAGGCCAGCAGTGCCTTGAGAAAGGCTAAGACTGATGAAGAGTTGAAGATATAGCTGAGGGAATAAAGAAGGGCAACAAGACCTTCTTTCATTACATACAGGAGAAGTGAAAACCTAGGGTAGAAATAGTCCAGCTGAAGAAGGGGATGACTAGGAGGAGCAGGATAAAGGAAAGGTGAACATCGTGAACAAGTATTTCTGTTCAGTATTCACAGTGGGTGGGTGGGGGCTGTTGCCTGACAGTACCATCATGGTAAAGCGGTGAGGGAGGTTCACGGTGAGGATCTAATTTCAGTAAAAAAGGTATGTGGAGGGTTTGAGCACACAGAATGTGAATAAATCTGTGTGCTGGGTGGGCTGTATCCCCTTGTGTTAAAGGAGATGGGATGGGCAGGTTCTAGCTAAGCCACTGACTAAGCTTTTAAACAACATCTCACTGGAGACGGAGAGTACACCCAGTGACTGGAGGATATCAAATGTAGTTCCCCTGCACAGGAGCAGGAGCAGAGATGAAGCAGGATACTACAGACCTGTCAGTCTCTCTATATTTGGTAGGTTCCTAGAGACCATAAATAAAGAAGAGGCTGGTAAATTTTCTGGAGGCCAACTGACTTCAGGACGAAAAGCAACATAGATTTAAAGGAGGTGGTGGGGGGGATGAGGCATACAAACCTGACCAGTTTTTTCAATTAGATGATGAAGGTGGTGGAGAAGGGACAGGCAACAGACAGACTGCTAATTATAAGAAATCCTGCACCACCCACTGTCACAAGCCGAAATAGGGCACCATAGGCAAAAAAGGCATACAAGCATATATAAACAATTTTATTGCAAAAAATAAAAAGCAGATACGTAGTGCCTGTTGTGTCAGCCTCTCATGGAATGCTGGAAGGAACGCTACAGTGTCATCAGAGAGTGCTATTGTATTACACATGTTTGTTTTAAATAGGAACTCTTAAAGACACAGTATAACAGTGTTAACATACGAAGTGAAGTGCAATATAACCACGACCAAGTAAGTACAAACAGACATACAGAGTCTGTACCTTGACTTCAGTAAAGCCTTCACCTCCATCCCACATGGATGTTTGGTTGGTAAAGAAGATGCATGACCTTGGAATGGGGGACAAAGTCAAAAGATGGGTTGGAGAGTGACTGAGTGGCAGAATCAGAGAGTGGTAATACATTCTCGGAGGTTAGAGGGGCCACTATTAGTGTGCCACAGTGATCAGTCCTCTTCAATATGTTCCTCAGCAATACTGGGATAGAGAACACAGGGCAAGATGGTGACATTTCAATTCACTTCCGTAAATATGCTCTGTGACCACTCATGCCGGGCTATTGGCTTTAGCATCAGTTGGCTCCCTGTACACTTCATTCCTGTTTTGCTCTCCCTGGAGTTTATTTTATTGACTTTATATGGAGGGGGGAACAAATTGTTGGGGAGTGATTTGTACAGGGGGCTCATTGATGCCAAAGCTAATAGTAGGGTGCGAGTTGTCGCAGAGCATATGGACCAGAGCAAACTGTCATGTAGCCGGCAAGATATGCCTCTTCTCAGATACTAAGATCTGTGGCTGGGCAGATAATGAGGATGGTGTCATAATTATGAAGGATTACCTTGGTAGATTAGGTAAGTATTCAAAAATATGGCAGTTAAATGGGGCAGTGGGAAGGGAAAATAGGGTGTATAGGGATGGTGAAAATGGGGAAGCTGAGGTGCTTCTTCCACTGTATGGTTCATTGGTATGTCCTCAACTGGCATACTGCGTGCAGTTTTAAAGACTGCATTTGAAGAAGGACAGGAGCAGTACGGAGGCAATACAGAGGATGACAACCAAGATGATCCATGATGAGAGGTTGAAGGACCTAATCATGTACATGCTGTAGGTGAGAAGAGAGGGGGTTTGACTGAGATATACCTGTATAAATACCTCCACGGGGTGAACAGGGTGGATAGTGGGTGATTATTCAAACTGAGTGGGAGCGCAAGCACCAGGGGTAATCCCAGGGAGTAGCCAGAGGACAAATTTAAGAAGGATACCAGAAAGTATTCTTTCAAGGAAAGGATGGTGGAGTGGTGGAATCAGCTGCAAAAAGAGGCAATCTGGCAAAATACCAGGAGAATTCCAAACATGGATGGGACAGATACATGGGCTTGGTAGTGATGGTATCAGAAGAGGAGGACAGGAGGAATGAAGGGCCTATAGGGCTCTCGCGTTCACCATTACACTGGTAGTACTGGGCTGACAGAATGGGCCAAGGGGCCTTTGTCTACAAGCTACTTCTGTGTTTCTATTGTATGTTTATCTTGAGTGTGGAGACTAGAATACATTTGTCCACCAGTAAGGGCTCTCTTCATTCTTTTGATGAAGGCCCATTCACATGGCAACATTGCTGCTGCTACTTGGATAAAAATTAATCAAGAACCCCCTAGACAGTTTAGATAGAACAATTAAGTTTTAGGTGGATTTTTTGAATGCAAGTCAGCTATTTGAGCCATATGCAATTTAAGCGAAATCATGTTTGCAAATAGACTAAGTCACAGAAAAGGACAGAAAGTAATGCACAAATGTAATAAAAAAACACTATTGATTTCCTGTCAAACCAAACAGAAATTTCACACTACCACGTAATTTCTCTTACTTCTTGGTCTGTGCCCACTGGATAGAGACAGGTTGCCTTCAGGCAAGTACAGAGCAGCATCGAGGGGACTGCATGACTATCAGAAAGCCAATGAGTAACCAGAAGCCAGGATAGTAGTAGGACCTACAGACCACAACAAAGGCTTCTTTCAGTACATAAATAGAAGGAGGAAGGTGAAGTTTGGCATTGGGCCCATGAAAACTGGAATAGTGGGGAGGGACCTGTGAGAGAGCCAGTGATAATGGCTGAGATGCTGAATGAATACTTTGCTTTTCTTTTCACCAAGGGGCCCTCCAGGCAGGGTCCTCCTTGAGAGGCCCCATAGCATCAGGGTAGCCATGAAGTAGTCTTCAGACATCATACATACATTGGTAGCTGACTGCCTGGTCAATATCAAGTGAGCAATCCTAAGGAGCAGAAGGGGCACCTCAGTACCATAGTGCAGCCAGGAGAACAAGAACAACTGGTGGGGATTCTTGCAGTAATCTTTCAATCAATCAATCTTTATTTCTAAAAAGTGCAATTCCAAATGATCAAAGTGCTTTTACAAAGTAGAACTTATATTAAAAACAGTAATTATCATAAAAACAACTATAAAAATTCAGCAATTCTGAAAAATAATCAGTTAAACAGAATCAGGAAAAGCTAATCCAAATAAATATGTCTTGAGAGCGGATTTAAAGCTCTCGATGGTCTGGCACTCTCTAACCTGATGAGGCAGAGAATTCCACAGGGTAGGGGCCATAAACACAAAGGAACAGGCCCCCGAGGTCTTGAGTCGAACCCTGGGAACCTCTAGCAATCCCTCTCGGCAGGAGCAGATAGGGAGATGAGGGGTGGAGACAGAGGAGACCTTACAAGTAACGTGGCCCCTGTCCATGTAGGGCATTATAGGTCTATACACAGACCTTGATAGTGATCTGCCACTGTACTGGCAGCCAGTGCAGACTGCATAGCACAGGCGTGACATGGCAAGATCATGATAAGCCAGTCAACAACCTAGTTGCCGCATTCTGCACCAGCTGCAAACGGCGGATATCAACCTCCGCTAGCTCTAGGTACAGGGCATTGCAGTAGTCAAGGCGGGAGGTCACAAAGGCATAGACCAAAGTTGGAGGGTCATCGGGCAGAACCAGGTGTTTAATCCGAGCAATATTCCTTGGATGGTAAAAGGAAGTCTTGACCATGGCCGACACCTGAGATTTAAGTGTCAGACCATCATCAAAGACTATGCCAGATTCCACAGCCAGTCAGAGGTCAACAACTGGCTACCTCCGAGCCAGAGCCCAGATGGCTGCCCAGTTGATGGCCTCATACCCTGATGACCTGGGTCCACCACCAACACCTCAGATTTATCCAGGTTCAGCCTCAGCCAGTTGGCATTCATCCAGTCCTGGGCCTCAGAGAGGCAGTTGTTAAAGATCAAGATAGCCCCATCCTGCTCGGGAACGAAGGACATGTATAGCTGAGTATCATCTGCATAGCAGTGAAAACTCAGTCCATGCCACTTAATAATGTCTTCCAATGGCAGCATATCCACAGAGAACTACATGGGTGATAATATGGAGCCCCATGGGACCCCGCAAGACAGGGAAAGGGGCAGAGGAATAAATCCCCGACATCACTCTGTGCATCTTGCCAGTGAGGAATGATCGAAACCATTTGAGGACTGTATCAGACAGTCCACAAATCAACTGCAGGTGCTCCAATAACACTCCATGGTCCACAGTGTCAAATGCTGCAGAGGCATCATGGAGAACCCAGATCAAACGGGACCGCTAATCTCTCGCTATTAGATTATTAAGAACCCGAACAAGTGCCATGTCAGTACTACACCTCTCCCTAAATCCGGACTGGAGAGGATCATAGATATCATGGGTGGTAAAATGATCCTTCAGCTGCAATGCAACCACCTTCTCAATAACCTTACCCACAAAGAGCAGATTAGAGACAGGTCTGTAGTTGGCTAAGCAGTCCGGGTCGAGGGAGGGTTTCTTAAGGAGAGGTTTCATCACCACCTCCTTCAGAGGGTCAGGAAACACCCCTGTCTCCAACAAACTCCAGACTATCTCCGTCAGGAATGGGACAATCACTTCAACACATCCCACAAGGAGACATGATAGGCCTGGGTCCAGACTACAGTAAGCTGGTCGCATAGACTGGATGATCCTCACGATATCATTGATCGCCAGCCGATCAAAGTCAGACCGAGTAAACTGGGTGCCTTCAACCTCATGTTGACCTCCACCACACCCACTAGAGGGCACTGGATGGATCCCAGACCCGATAGTGGCCACCTTATCTGCGAAGGAGCTAGCGAACTCATCACACTTATGCTGTAAAAACGCTCCTGGGTCTGAAGACAGACCAGATTGCACAATCTGCCCACAGTCCCAGAAGAGCTGAAGCCAGTCGATTTCTACGCAGTGGCAGTCTCCCTGGACAGGAACTCTGACTTCTTACGGGAGACTGCCAATTGAGACTACCAAAGTCTGTCCTCAACCAGATCCGATTTCCACTAGTGATGCTCCAACCTTCAACCCTTTTGTCTCAACTCCTTCAAGGCCCTATCAAATCAAGGGGACCTAGGGCGAAGAGTGAAGGGGTGAACAAGGACAGGAGCTAAGGAATCCAGGGCTCCTGTGAGTGCCTTATTATAGGCAGACAAAAGATTCCCTGTATCGAACTTGCATTTGAAATACCTGATAGGTCTAGCATCGCCATAAGACCATCTGGGGTCAAACCCCTTAAAGGGTGATACCAGACCATCTCCATAGGGGCAGGTCTTTTGGGGGGAGCCTCAAAACTGAAACTTATGGTATGATGGTCTGACCATCCGATTGGCTCCACCACCAAATCAGAGCTCTCTCTCCCCAGTAGGAATACCAGATCCAATGAGTGACCATGGTTATGGGTCACAGAGGTAATCACCTCTGTAAGGCCCAACAAGATCATAAGTTGGAGGAAGTCCTAACCAAATTGCGAGAGTTCATCCTTGACCTAGGCATTGAAATCCCACAGAACCAGCCATCTGGGAGATTCCAGCACCATATTGACGATGAAGTCCATGACCTCCTGCAGAAATTCCTTCTCATTCCCAGGTGGACAGTAAATGAGAAGTATCCTGCAACCTACACCTGCACCTACGGTGTACTCAAAGGATCTGGTTACCCCCACCAGAACATCCACAAGGCCCAGTTCTGACTTGAAACAAATGGCTACTCCCCCCGCCCCTACAGTCCTCCCTCAGGTGGTGTATCACTGAGTACCTGGCTGGATCTGCGGATTCCAAAACTGGGCCAGCATTTTCACCCAGCCAAGTCTCGGTGATGCAAGCAAGGTCAATTGTACCCACAAGATCAGCAATTATATCTGTCTTGTTTTTACTGGGCCTGGCATGGCACAACACCGCCTGAGTAGGATGAGTGGATGAGGTAGGCCACGTAACTTGGCCACCTAAAGTGGATCCCTTGGGTATGGGAATCAGGCAGGGAGGGCCCCTTTCCTGAGCCCATTTTGCCCCAGGGTGTCTCCTTGTCCCCACAACTCCAATCCGCCCACCCCCCTCCACACTCCCACCAGGTCCAGTTCTCCCTCGCTTCTTTCTTTTTCTGGCTATCCCCAGTGCACGGTAGCACCTATATACATCAGCCGATTGGGGGAAGGGGAGACAGCTGAAAGGGTGGAGGTCCCTGAGCCTGGTGGGAGAATAGTGGCTGACCATCAGTGACATTTGCCAGCACATAATGAGCTAAAAAACAACTAAACAGCAGTCAGAACACCACAGCAAACACACACGCATTCACTCACTCAAACATACACTACAGAATCAACAATTTAAATCCTCAATCCCCTGTGAATCAGACAAATACAATCAAACAACACCCAAATAACAAAACAAATCAAAAATAATAATAGAATTATGGGCAGTTGTTTTTGCAGATTTTTTCGGATTAGAAGAGTCTTTGCAGCAGGCTAAGTTGAGATACGCCAAATCTCAAATATATATAAAGTTTTTTGTACGTGCTGTTGAAACTCCCACTTCCACTAGCAAACTGATTCTGGACGCCCCAAAGACCACAAACTCTCACTTTTATGAGTCTTTCCAGACAAGTTTATTTGAAAATTGGTGACCAGTAGAGGCACACCGAGCTGAGGCTCGTTTCCAGGTGCGACCGGGGGGAGGGAAAGCAAAGTATAAAAACAATACATAGCTTAGACAAATATGGTGTTACAAAAAGTGCAAAGACAATATATTGCGTGTAATCAGAAAATAAAGTGTCTGTTAAGCATTATACCAGGTGAAGGAGACAGTTAAGGGGAAGGGAAACGGGAGCAAGGGGGAATTGGAAGGAGTCTCATTTGATATTTGAGGGAGGCTGGGGAAGCAATGGAACTGAGGAAAGTTGGTTCCAAAGTGAAGGGAGATGATAGGTGAAGGCTGATTGGCCAGTCGAGATGTGGAGACGTGGCAAGGCAAAGGTGCGGTGGTCCATGAACCAGAGGGACCATGAGGCAGATGGAGCAATGGAGAGGAGTGATGAGAGGTAGGAGGGAAGGGATCCAAACCAGTATTTAGATATAAAGGAGAGGCAGTGAATCTGGTGACAGGCTGGAAGCGTAAGAATAGATCTTAAGAGTAAAGTGAGCGGTGATGAGTTCGAGTGAGAGAGAGAGTTGGATAAAAAGGGACAGAAGGAATTAGAGGGTAGCCAGTCTGGCCAAGGAGGTGGAGTGGGCGGGACTGATAGACTACATCCACATAGTCAAAGACTGGGAACCCTGTTTTGGTGACAAACTCTTGGCAAATCTGTAGGGGAAGACCATCTTTATTTCAGTACAAGGCACCGAATTTAGGATGGAGCTTGGCATGAACGTTGGAAGAGAAGTCAAGCTTGCTGTCGGGTCACACACCAATGTACTTGAAAGAAGGAACCACTTGAAGTGAGGAACCATCCGATGTGAAGAAAGTGAGCACTGAAGTGAGTTTGGCCAGTGTTTTACTGGTGACAAAGGTAATGGATACCGTTGTTTAGTGTTGACCCAAAGCTGGTTTGACTGGAACCATTGTAAGATATTGTGGAAGTCCTGCTGTAGCAAACTTTTTACATTGGTGGTGGAGGGGCCTGAAGTGTAGTTGATTGTGTCATCTACATACAGTACATGTGAATATGTGAGTTGGCACGGGCTGAAGGGAGGTCATTGAGGAAAATATAGAAGAGTATGGGGCTCAGGAGATAGCCCTGTGGGACCTCTGCCTGGATGGGAAGAGGTGACAGGGCACTACCTACCTGTGCTGACTATAGATATCCTGTGATATAAAAATGGAACTAATTGACAGCAGGAGCTGAGAGGCCAGCAAGTCCTAGCTTTTTCAGATGAAGGGGATGAAACACAGAGTTAAAGGCCTTATCCAGATTGATGGAAATGACTGCCGTGATGCGGTCTTGATCATCCCTGAGAGGATATCATCCATTACATAGCAGGGAGGAGACAGTGCAGTGATCTTTTTGAAACCACATTGGAATGGAGAGAGGAAATCTGAGGAGGAGAGGAAATCTGAGAGTCAGTGGTGGACAGGCTTCTCTTTCAACTTGGCACGAGAGGGGAGGAGTGAAATAGGCTGAAAGCTACCAGAGGAAGTCCCCTCCTTTGTGTAGTGGTATGACTTTGGCCAACTTCCAGACCTGCAGGACCATACTGAGGGACAAGAAGAGGTTGAAAAGGTGAGTTAGAGGAGAGGCAATGGCTGGGATAGAGATATACAGAAGTCTAGGATCAAGCTTTTCTGGGCTAGACTTTTTCAAATTCAGGGAGAAAAAGGCAACCAGGGTCTCCTGAGTGGTAACAGTGGAGAAATGGAAGCTCTGGGAGGGGAGAGAATAGGCAGCATGATATGATGTAGTTATGGCAGGCCGGGGGCAGAGATGAAGGGAGAGCACAAATGGTGAAGAATTCATTAAAGTGTGAAGCAACAGAGGAAGGGATCAGATACAGGTGGACCATTTATCAGAAAACGAGTGGCCAGAGTAGGTGGGTGGGTGGGTGGGGTCAAAGGACTTAATTGCCTTCCAGAATGTTGAGGGGTTGTTAAGGTTGTTCTGGAGGTTCTGTGTGGTGCAGGTGGTGCAGGACGACTGGAAAGTGGCCAGGTAGGTACTTGTCTTCAAGAAGGTGGCAAGGTCAGATCCGGGTAATTAATGGCTGGTAATCCTGACATCAGTGCTGGGAAAGATCCTGGAAGCTATTAATCAGGATAGAGCAATAAAGCACTTGGTTGAGGCCAAGATTGTCTCCCCTTCTCAGCATGGCTTTATGAGGGTTAGATGTTTGCAAACCATCCTGATCACCTTCGTGGTGGTGGGGGGCCATAGAAGGTGAACTGGGGCAATTTTATAGATACAGTCTAACTAAACTGCAACAAGACCCCTAACATTGATGCATGGCATGTTTCTGGGTGAAGTACACCAATGTGGCATACACAAAGTAGATTGCCAGCTGGCTTGATGGCAGCCAACAGAGACTTGTGGTGGATGGGCACTACTCTTAAGTGAAGAGGTATACTAAGTGTTATCCCACAAGGGATCTGTGCCGTGGCCACTGCTGTCCATTTCCACCAAAGATGTGAAAGCTGGGGTCTGCAGCATGCTACTTAAGTTTACTAATCACACTGGCCAGGCTGGTGGACTCTCTTGAGGATGGGGACAAAATTCGGGGGGACCTTAAAAAGCTGGGTGATCAGTGAGACTCCATGAGTTTCTGATTCAGTTTAGCTAAATGCAAGCTGCCACACCTGAATGCAAAAAAAAAGTGATGGGACCTACACACTGTGTGTGGCTCACCTTATTGTAGTTAAGGAGGAAAAGAACCTTGGAGTCATAACTGGCAAGAAGGACCTTGGGCATAACAAGCACTGTATATCGGCTGTCAAAAGAGGGAAGGGAAGTAATCCTGCAACTCTAAAAGGCCAGGTCAGGCCCACCTGGCATACGAAGTGCAGCTGTAGACTTTCTCTGTACATAAAAGAACATTGAGCCAGTTGAGAGGGTACAATGCATGACCACTAAAATGATCAGAGGTTTGGGGACAAGAGATAGCAGCAGGTGCTGGTGACCTTAATGTGTTCACATCAGAGAAAAAAAGACCGAGAGGGGACATAATCTCCGTCTTCTGCATACTAAACTGTATCAACAAAAATGAACAGAGATGTTTCATCTGGTGGTTTTCAATGGGACATGGGAACAGTCCCTGAAGCTTAGAGGCAGTAAACTCAGGGGTAATGGTAGAAGGCACTTCTATTCACATAGGGTGGTTCACCTATGGAACAGCCTACCAGTGAATAAGAGGGCAGGGAGTCTGTGCTGGACATCAAAATATCTGGATAAATCTCTGCTTACCAAGGGAATTACGTTGTACTCAGGATAGTATATTGAGTATGGAAACAGAAACGTAGAATGTGTTGGCAGAAAAGGACCAGTCTGCCCTATTTTCCCTGCATGTTAGTACACCCTGGACCCTATCTGGTCTCAGGTGTTCCTCCTTACCTCTGCTTCTTATACCCATTTGCCTATCCCATGCACGTTTAAAGCTCCCTATTGTCTTGACCCCTACCACCTCTTCCGGCAGGCTCTTCCAGGCATTCACCAGACTTTTTGTGAAGAAGTATTTCCTCACATCCCTCTTAAACTCCTTCCCCCTCAAGCTTCATAACATTCCCCTGTGTTCTGGTACCGCTCCTCCTTTGAAAGAGACTATCCTCCTGCATGTTGTCCACCCCCATAAGGTACTTACAGGTCGCCATCATGTCCCCTCTCGATCTCCTCTCTTCTCCTCGAGAGAGTACATGTTGAGCTCCCAGAACCTATCCTCACATGGTTTCTCCTGTAACCCCTTCACGGTTTAGGTAGCCCTCCTCTGAACCACTTCCACCGTGTCAATGTCCTTTTGGAGGTGCGGCCTCCATATCTGGACTTAGTATTCCAGGTGTCTCTCACAAGTGAGTGATATAGAAGCAACACTACCCTCCTTTTCCTGCTAGAAATCCTCCTCCCTGTGAACATCAGCATTCAATTTGCCTTACCTACTGCCTTGTTGCCCTGCCCTGTCACCTTGAGATCAGCAGATATAATCACCCCAAGGTCCCTCTCTTGCTTGGTAACTAAGTACCTCCCTCCATCTTATACATTGCCCCTGGGTTTCCCTGCCCCAGGTGCATGACTTTGCATTTTTTGGCATTGAAGCCCAGCTGCCACTTTTTGATCACTCCTCTAGTTTCCTCAGATCTTCATTGAGTCAGTCTCTTGCAGCAGGTCATAACACAATGGAATCTATCAGCTGCAGACACTGTTTCTGGAGGACTTCTTAGTCAGACTGGGACTGCCCACTCTGGCACCACATGACCTGTGCTGTATAGTATGAAAGAGAGAGTGGCCCCCAGACTCCTCAGTTCTTTTTTTTTTTTTACTGCGACCTGCACACACCTCTTCCAGAGATCAGATTCAGTCAACGAAGACTTCACCTTATATTCTTTATTTTCAAAGTTGTTTACTACTAAAACCTGTCATCAACCACATCTTTATCTTAAATGAATGACAAAGACTTCAACAGAAACTTCGACTCTCGTCGATGATGGCCTCAGCCCTCTCGTTGACGGTGGCCTCAGCCCTCTCGTTGATGGTGGCTTCAGCCCTCTCATCGGACAGTGGCTTCCACCCTCTCATCGGTGTTGGCTTCCACCGACTGGTTGCCGCTGGTCTTGGCCTTCTCATTTCTGATGGTTTGGGCCTGATGATGACTTTGGCCCTCTAGTGGAAGATGGCTTCAAAATCACTCATTATTGCTGGCCTCGGCCCTCTCGTTAATAATGGTGATAGCCCTCCTTGACGGGGAGCTTTCGCCTTCCTGTCTACATTGGCCTCGCCCGTCTTAATGCTGGCTTTGGTCCTCTCGTTGGGATGGGCCTCAGCCCTCTCTTTGACAATAACCCCAGCCTTCTCATCACTGATGGCCTCGGCCCTCTCATCCACAATGGCCCCAGGCCCACTGTTGCAGAGAACTTCAACCTCTTGACACCGTTGGCCTCGTTGACGCCTGCTCAGAGCTTGATTCATATGCAGCTTGCCCAGCTGCCTCCATGAAGGGAAGTCCTATATGATCCGCCTCCTGGCATGGTTAGGTCATGTGCCCTAATACTGGGTATGCAGTTGATTTCATCCACTACTCAGTCATTGACGATGTCCTCCTTGCAACCCAGCGGACTCATTCTCGGTGCTGGCTCCCCTAATGTTGACTCATCAATGAGTTGCTTAGGTCTTCATACTCCACTTATTTCAGAAACTCCATTGTTACCAAGCTGGAGTCTAACTGTACCTCTTTGGACAGGTTTATGGCACTATGGCTAGGAGTGGACGTGCCTATTCTAGCCCACCATGCCACCTAGCGGCCCCCTTCCTGGTCCCATCGCAGTCTCCTCTAGATGCTCCACTGTCTACAGGATGACTTATGCCTCTCCAATCTCCCAGACCCCCTCTCCAGATCATGCGATGGAGGGCAGAGGACCCTTTTATTTGGGTATAAGAGGCTAATCGACGGGAGGAAATCCAAAAAGACTGTGTGTACTCCAGGGCAGTAATTTTGAAAAAGTGCAAATATAAATGCAAACACCAGCAGAAGTGAATCACAGCAGAATTTATTTTTCATTAACAGGCATGGTATCGACAGGAGGACCCTGCCAAGGGCCATTGGTCCCTTTCCTTGTCCTCTTCCCTCTTCTTTATGGAGTAGAACACCACAGCTTATCTTCCTGTTCTCCCCTCTGGGGCCCAAAGAGATGGTGCGACATGCCTTTACGGTGCAAATTGGCTTATTATTTGGGATTTCCTCACTTCCCTACAATGGTCAGCTCACCTCTTGTAGAAGCATACCAAACTGCTGTACTGCTTAGACAGCTAGAGGCGATGGATTGCAAGGCCTCTATCACAAGGATATGTCTCAGATGATATTCTTGGTTAAAGGTGTTGGGTTTTGCTCCCACCATTCAGCATTTGGTTCTTAATGCTACCTTTCAAATGGTCTCAAACCTTTTGGACCACGAAACCAATACCTCTGGTTGTACCTTACTTCTGTGCGTTCCATGTATCTTTCGCATCAGGTGAATTTTCCGAACATGCCTGTCTGAGAGGTTCGCTGTCTCTGTTGACATTCCACACCTCTGACCCCAAAGATGGCCAGAGCTTTACCTTCGGTTCCCCACCAGGAACCGAACACAGTATAAAGGTCCCAGGACCACAACCCACGGGGTGGCGGCTGAGTTTTCAATGTATTTACAGGGTTGGCAAGTCATAATGTCAGAACCCTGAATACCTCTCTGTCCTGGTGTCAAGGGTTTGGGCTTTTCTAGTCAAAAAATGACCATCGAACCTGTGGACCCCTCTCATCAAGGTCAAGGATTTTACTCTTTTCTTCCGGATAAGGATCATGGATGACCTTCGTCCTCTCCTTGCTCTCACAACTCTTAATCTTTCATAGAGTACTAAAAGTCACAATGGTAGCACTCCTAAGGTTCCTACCACTATTGAGCATATATTTAAGGTATCGGAGCTCCCCCCCCTTTTGCTGCTTCAAAGCCTGCAATTATTTTTTAAAGTAATGCCAGTGTTTTTACTTTTCATACATTTTTGGAGGGGTTCTTTGTTTTATCATCCAGCTGAATTATGATTAAGCCTGACCACTTCGGCAAAGTGACTACCTCCATCGGTCAGGAAAAAAGCATCACATTTTAACTTACCTTACAGAGCTGAGCTCCCCCTGCTTTCTCTGTATTTTTTTGTGGGAAAACTGCTCTCCTGGCTTTATTACTTATGTAGTGTGCTCTGACCAGTAAGAGGCTCACAGGTGTTAAGTGGGGAGCTCACCAGTTAGAAGTCCACAATTCTCCTGCATTCTGATTAATATAAAGGGTTGGAAAGTTTCCCCAGGACGTAGTCACAGACATCTTTATCCACTGGGATCATCCCGATGGGGCTCTGCTTGCTTCTCAGCTCTATACACAGCTGCCTTCCTACTGCTTGCTAGAGCCCAGTCTGGGTGCTATCTGACTGCACACTTTATCTTTTTCATGGAGCCACCTCTGTGGCCAGGACAGATATGGTTACCACTGTTCTAACTGACGATGCAGGAGCTGATGCCTCTCCCTCTTTGAAAACCCATCCGCCTGCCTTAGACTCCAGGCATTCTCCTTCATTCAATTCTGTGCTTCCTGCTCCTCCACACTTAGCTCCTAAAGACATGACCCTCTCTAGGTTCCAAGTCTCCTCTATGATTGCAGCAGTCCTTAAACCAGCCAGGGTAACTTCTTCCATACACTCATTATTCGCTGAAATGGTACCATGTCTCTGGGCAGCAGGGATTGGGTTGGACCATTTTTTTCCTTGTCCTCCCTATTCCTTTCTTCTGCTTTATTTCTTGGCAGCCTTTTGCCTTTCATTTCCTGATAAGAGACTACTCTCTGACTCAATCAGAGATCATGAGAGTGTCCTTGAGAGGCATTCTTCACCTTACAACCCTGGTGAGAATTGACCTACCTTTGTAGGATCTTACTTTCATCCTAGAAACACTGACGATTAGACCCTTTCGGTCCCACAGCTACATGTGAACTGTGCTTCCTATCTTGGAAAACTTTAATTTTAATTGCAATACCATCAGCTGGACATGATTTTGCTTTACAAACTCTGCTGTGAATAGAGTCCTAGTTGAATTTTCCTAAGGACAGGTTGTCCTTGGATACATTAGGTGGTATCAGAATTTACTTTGAATCAATAATCGTTCAACTGCCAGTGTCTTATGCAGAGCATAGCACTCCTGGGAATGCTCTGGTTCACATCCTAGTTGTTCACAGTACCTTACATTATTAAAATGATGCAACAATGCAAAACAGCTCTGCTTTTGTTTCCTTCGCCCCAATAATGAGGACAACCTAGTTTCAAAGCTGTATTTGTCCACTTGGGTGGCCCAACTGCTTTCTTTTTAGTTAAATGACAGCAGTAATATATGAGCCACTGGTGCCAGGTGTGATCCAGGCTCACTCCATTTGAGTTCTGGCTGCCTCCACAGCAGGGCCAGATTAAGACAATCTGGGGCCTCCTTACCACAGCCATGCTCTTTTGCCATGACTGTGGCCCTTCGTCATGACTGCACCCCTTGGCCATTGCATATTAGTTACTGAAACTTGAAAAAAAAAAGCTTTTACTGTCCCTAAAAAAGTGGGTAAAACATAAATAACCTAACTAAAATGCTTCAAAATTAAAATGAAGCTAATAATATCAGCATGGAAAAATAACAGTAGTCTGAGTTTTGATCATTTAAAGAAAATAATTACCAACTGGCCTAGTAAAAATAATTTTTTGGGGGTGTGAAATGTCATGACTTGCATTTCACAAATGCCCCCCCCCCAAAAAAAAACACACGTGTGTGCTTGCAGTCTGGGTGTTGCCATTTTGTTCTGTTAGGTAGTATGAACCAGGATATGGGGAATTTTATTGGGTAAAGTAGGGACCCAACTCTGAAAGGGGTAGGTCCTGGATGGTGTAGGCGTTAAGCTGGTGGTTTACTAGAGTAGTCTAACTTTAGAGATTATGTTGCTAAGTGAGTGATTGTTGGAAGAAATCATTCCTGGGATCAAACATTTCTATTATTGATAAGTAAATGAGAATCAATAAATGGGAAGATTTACTGAAGAATCTGGAACTACATTCATTTGTTCACCATGAAAATGGAGCTATATCAAGGTTAGAACTTTAGTATGAGTGAGATTAGGACATTTAAAAAAGAGTACAATTTTTAACTGTACCATTGAAGTGCATTGTAGATTTTTTAATTTAATTATTTTTTATTTATTTAAAATTTGATAACCGGGAAAAGTACCAATAAGCTGAAGCTCATTTCCAGATGTGACCTGGGGAAGGGGAATAGGGGATACAGTAGTTACAAATAGCAAGAACATTTGCATGTTAGCAAAGTAAAAGGTCACGGCTACAATTTTAGGAGTGAGATTAAATATAAAGCAAACACACTGAATTGCACTGTTAATCTTTTATGCATAAAAGAAAGGCTTGATTCTAAGTGGGGATTCTAAGTAGTGGTGGGAGGCAAAGCAAAGATTCCCTTTTCACACCATAAAGGTCAGCCTGGCTGGGGGCCCCTGAAGTTATTAGCTGCACTTAACACCTAATCACAGAAGTGAAAGTCATGTCACAGTTCAGCCCTTTCCTGGCTCAGATTACTCAGTGGCTGAGTCCTTTACAAAACAAAATGCAAATCAGGCAGAAAGAAACATGTAAATATATTAAGGAAATTGTTGGGGGCCTCTTCATAGGCAGGGGCCCTAGGCCTGTGCCTGTGTTGCCTATGCCTTAATCTGGCCCTGCTCCACAGCATGATTTTACAGGGGTCTCAGCTGCAGGAATTGGGGATACAGCTCCGGGATCTAGGATCCATCCCTTCAATAAACATTACCATTTTGTGGGCTTGGCTTCCAAGAACGAGTACTAACTTTAGACGAACAGTCCTCCAGTGTCTTCCTACACAAAGACAGACTTCCCTGCCACCCTGATTTCCCATAACTGCTGGGGTGTCATTCCTATGTGTTATGACTAGGCTTGGCAGAATTAGATTTAATCAGTAAATGTCGATAAATGTTAATTACACTGCACACACACACAAACTGACAAAAAAATATTTCCATGGATGATGATCTAAATTTATAGATAGGCAAAGTAAGTTCTGTTGCTGTTTTGACATGTGATTATAACAATTTGTGTTTTTAACAGTTTATAAATTCTTAGCGTTTACTGTCATTAACTGCAGCTGTTAAAATTAAATCAATACAAATCAAAATAAATGCTTAAAAACCCATAATTTCATGCAACTGTGAAAATTTAAATAAATAAAACTCAGGAGGGGAGTAGTGACACTGACACGGACAATTCCCCGCTGAAACTGGCTTGCCTTCACATCCAGTATATCCCGCAGGATTACACATCTTCCAACATCCTGGATGAGCTCAGTAGAGAGATACAGTACTGGCTTACATCACAAGGGCTTTCTGTAGGTTTTATTATGGCTGACAATGGTTCAAACATAAAGACAGCATTGTCTGATGGGGGCTTTGTCCACATTCGATGTTTTGCACACTGCCTAAATTTGATTGTGCATGCATTTCTGGAAGAGGACAGAGATACAGAGGCTCTCACGTGTGGCAAAAATAATATGCACACATGTCAGCCATTCCTGCAAAGCACGTCAGTGTCTTCGGGCCATACAAGATGAACACAGACTGCCTCCTAATACACTCATCCAGGATGTTGCAACCAGTTAGAACTCTACCTTTTACACATTCCAAAGATTGCTGGAGCAAGAAAAGGCTGTAAGACAGTATACTCTGGAGAAGAGCATAGAGGATGTTGATGTGTACATTACTCCTCAGCAGTGGGCTGTTTTAGAACTTCTTATCAAGCTACTGTGACCCTTTGGGGAAATTACTAGGGAAGTGAGTTCCAACATTGCCACACTCAGCCAAATAATCCCACTGATCTAGATTCTTAGATTTCAGCTGAATGCACGCAGGGATGAGTTGGAAGGTACATGAAGCCAATTTCAGATGGGAGAGTCTAATGCAACTGAAACGGACTTGCCACCCAGAATAAAAAAAGATATAGTACATAGAATGATTAAAAAAAAGTCGGAGATGATGAGAAACTCTGTGAAATGCTCACAGCAGAACATTACATTATTGAAACAGTACTAGACCCAAGGTAAAAGATGAAACACCTCTCACAGTATGACCCAAATGTGTTTCAAAACTGCAGAGAGAAAATCATTCAAGAAGTAGATTTGCTTTTGAAAAAAAAAAAAACACGACAACAGATGCAGTCCCCTCATCCATTCTTTCTGCACCTTCACAGCTCTCTCTTCTCAATCAGGCTATAAAACAGTCAGCTGCTGCCATTCGTTCGACACCCAGGAGTCATCTTTGGTGTCACTTGGATGCTGTCATCCTTGAAAAATGAGCCCTTCCTTCTCCATATGTCACTGCTTCTGCCCAGGCCATGGTTGACTGCTATTTAGCAGAAAAATATATTGAATGGAAGGAAGAGCACATTAAATACTGGCAAAGCAAGTAGCCTGTATGGCCTGCACTTGAGCAGGTAGCCTTGAAGTACGTGGTCTGTTCCCCTACCAGTGCATTTTCAGAGTGACTTGTTATGCATAAAATGTGGTAACAGATACAAGAACTAGGCTACTACCAGAAAATGTTGAAAAGTTAACATTCTTAAAAGTAAACCTACCCTTGACTGGCTACCTATGACCAGGAGGCAACAAATACATTTCATAATGATCTCAAAGATGACTACTTGGAAGAGTAGAAAGATCACCTTTTTTTTCAGAAAAATAAATCCGTAGTACTCACGTAAACCCATATGTGGCCTACACAACTTTTGTACCTGATAGCACAATATTTTCAGCATGTCCTAACAGACTTTGCTAATTTTTGGATTGCCTGAACCTGATGGTACACTTTTCGCGGCATGTCCTAATCAACTTGTGTAATTTTTGAGTTGCCTGAGCCTGATGGCACACTTTTCGCGGCGTGTCCTAATGGACTTGTGTAATTTTTGGACTACCTGAACCTGATGGCCCACTTTTCACAGCATGTCCTAATCGACTTGTGTAATTTTTGGACTGTCTCAAGTTGAGACTGATAGCACAATGTTTTCAGTATGTCTTCATTTTTGGATTGCCTTAACATGATGCCACACGTTTTTCAACATGTACTAATAGGCTTGTCTAATTTTTGCATTTTTGGATTGCCTGAAGGTAGGTCTCTGCCCACTCAGTACAGGCTCGGCCTCACAACCACACTCCCCCTTGCAGCACAGTAGCTAGGTCTCTGGACTCCTAAGGACATTCAGTTTTTTTTTTTTTGGTAGGGGTCCCCTAAATGTGTCATCAATGTGGGTGTGTGGGTGGAGGGAACCCCATGCCATAGAAAATAACTGCATGACTCTCAGTGGAGCAGAGAAGGAACTGGTGCAATAATAATAAACTGATATCCGTGGGGAAGAAGTAAGCTGTTGTTTAACTAAAATTTGTATCTTATCCAATAGGTAGGGAAATGGGCAGACTAGATGAGCCAAGCAGTCCTTATCTGCCATCAAATTCAAATTCAGGCTGGCCTGGTGACACTGAGGGTTGAGGCGCTGGATGCCACACCTCGTGCCACGCCAGTGACCCAGATTCAGGAATGGACTCTGGGGGCTGGCAGGGGAAGGAGAGGATCGAGCATCCAGAGGACTGCTCTCCTCTCCTGGGGTGGGATGGGTGGCAAGCCTCGCTCTGTAGTGGTCCCTGCTGGAGACCAGGGGCACTACAAGTAGTGGTGCAGGAGGGACAAAAAACAGAAAAATGGAAACATCTGTAATGGCCTCCATATGATGGCTGCTATTCTCTGCTACCGTCAGAGTCCTCCAGAGAGCCCTCTCTTGGTCTCAGCAGTACCCTGGACCTACTTAGAGTGCACTGGTATGTCCGCCCTGGTGCCTTCCCCCTCGGAAGAGTGGGACCCACCTGGTGCAAGGGTTACTCCTGGATACTTTGAGGTCGACTGTGATGTGGGACTGAGGAGCGGCTCAAGAGAGGACAGTTGGGGTGAGTCGGGAACATGGCAGCCCGAGGGGGTGGGGGTCATTAGGGACATGGGGGAAAACATCATACAAAAAAAATTATAATTTTATGTTTCTATGATCTGTCCATTGTATAATGTATAATGTATAGTGTATACTACTAAATGGAAATGGGATTGCTCCTCTGAGGTCAGACAGGTTAGTTTACAGTTGTAGCACTAGTACTACTGACTCTGATCAGCACATCAGTGCTATAAACTCATAGTTTTCATATCCTGAAATGCTGATTACAATTCTGTGTGTGTCACAGATCTCAGTGTTGTTTTATGCAATTATATAGCAGATTTGCAGTTTTCATCGCATTTTATAAAAGGTTCTCATTCGAATCGGAACTGATCAGAACTTATCAGGACTTTGGCCTGGATCCTGATCCTGATAATAAGGGCCAGAACCTTTTCAGGTCCGCCCAACCCTAGTATCAACCCCTCTATTCAGAGTGTTTCTATTGTTTGGTTTAGGTACCTCTCCCTCCTCTTCTTTTGTGAATACTGAGCGGAAATATTTGTTCAGTATCCCTAATTTTTCACTGTCACCCTCTGCCCACATTCCCTCCCCTTTATGAAGCCTCAGTATTCCTCCCTTGGTCTTTCTTCGCTCCCTAATGTACCTATAAAAGGTTTTATCTCCCTTCTTAACAGAGTTGGCCATATTTTCCTCAATTTGGGCCTTTGCTATTCTGACTGCCTTCCCTGCTTCTTTCTGTTTTAACTGATATAGTTCTCTGTCCTGTTCCTTCTGTGTTTCCTTATATTTCCTGGATGCTATCCTTTTCTCCTTAACCTTCTCTGCCACCTCTTTTGAGAACCATAGTAGCTTTTCCTTCGTTTTGTTTGTTGATTTGCTTTACACAAAGGCTTGTTGCCTCTGTGATGGTAGTTTTGATTTTTCCCTATTGTTCTTTCAACCCACCATCTTGCCTATTTGCTAGTGCTTTTCTGAGGCACTCTCCCATTTTGCCAAAGTCAGCCCTTTTAAAGTCCAACACCCTTGCTTTTGTATGGCTTGACTCTACAGCTGTGTTTATTGTGAACCACACTGTTTGGTGGTTGCTTGTTCCCAGATGGCTGCCCACTTCCAAATCTGAGATCCTTTCTCCATTCCCATTTGAGAGTACCAGGGCTAAGATTGCTCTCTGCTGAGTGGGTTCCACAATAGCTGTCTGAGGCATGCCTCCTGTAGGGCATCGAGAATGACCCTGCTCTTGGATGTAGCTACAGTAAAGGTGCTCAAGTTAACATCTGGCATAATCATGTCCCCCATCAACAGTTTCTCTCCTTTTTCTGCCATTCTAAGGATTCCTTCTATAATTTCCTTGTCAATTGCCTCCCCTTGAGAAGGGGGTCTATAAACAACCCCTGTGCGGATTGTGGTGCCATTTCTTGTCTCCAGGGTGACCCACAGTGCCCCCCGTTTGCCCTTTAGTTCTGTTGCTTTGATGCCTTCTCTTATGTAGAGAGCTACTCCTCCCCCTCTTTTACCCTCCCCGTCCCTCCCGTAGATTGTGTACCCTGGTATGTTGACATCCCAGTCATGGTTCTCTGTGTACCATGTTTCTATGACTGCCACAATATCCAGGTGTCCCTCTTCCATCAAGGTCACTAGTTCAGGGAGCTTGTTACACAGACTATGAGCATTGGCACTCTTAGCCCTCCATTTTATGATGGCCTTACCCCTTTTAGGCCCATCCCTATCCTTACTGCCTTTGCCCTTTTCTGGATTTACCCCTGTCCTGCTACCTGTTGACTTCTCTACCTCCCAGTGTGTCTACTTAACTAACTACCCTGTTTTTGGGGAGGCTGGGATTTCCCTGCTTCTCTTTAGTGCCTCCCTCCTTGGCTAGTTTAAGTGCTTATCAATGAAGCATTTAAACCTATCACCCATGATCCTGGTTCCTCTCCTGGACAGATGCAGACCATCACACCCATATAGGTCTGCATCCCTCCAGGTGGACCCCCAGTTCCCAGTGAAGCCAAATCCCTCAGCTCCGTACTAGTTTTTCAGCCAGTCATTGAATCCCATGATGCGGACTACTCTAGCCTCACTCATGCCATAGACAGGCAGCACTTCCGAGAAAGTTACCGTGTATGCTACTTGTCTAAGGCCCTTCCTCAGCTCCACAACTCCTGCTGCACTGCTCTGATCCCATTCCCAGCCAGGTCATTTGTCCCTAAGTGGACAGTGATATCCAACTCCCTCCCTCATGCAGCTGCTTCCACGATTCTAAGGATTCACTCCCTGTCCCTCTAAGCCATGGCACCGAGCAGGCACCTTACCTCCCTCTTCCCTCTCTCCCCCAGTTCTACCCTCCTAACAATTGAGTCCCCCACCAGGAGTTGTTTACTTCCTCTGTGGGGTCCTGTGCCACCCTCCTGTGGGTCTCCTTTGTGGAGGTTTCCAGCATCCTCCTTGGTCTTTACTGTGGGTGCCTCCATAGAGGAACTACACTTCACCAGAATGGTGAATGAATTGTGGAGAGGCACAGCTGGAGGGGTGCACCTCTGTTCCACCACCCTCACCTTCCCTGGGCCCACCGTTGTCCAACCACTCCTCTTTCTTGGCAATCTTTGAGGCAGTGGTGGTGGCCTGTGTGGTCTCTGGGTAGGGGAGGAGGTTTTCCAAATCCTTGCCAGGGCAGCATGGAGACAGGCAACTTCCTCCCTAAGACCAGAGAGGTGCCTGAAAATAGGGTAGCAATGCAGCCTCCAGAACATCTCCCGGAAGACTGCTGCTCCACAGCCAGTACATTACACCACTCCCCACATCTCTGTCTCGCTTCCTGTTTTATTTTTTGTTTTGTTTTGTTTTTCGAGCATGTGAATGTGTTTGCCCCCATTCAGTGTGCTGTGCTGTTAAGGATATGACCAGGTGTATGCCCTTTGCACTTTTGGGGAAGTGATATCAGAACCCTGATGTAAAGAAAATTATGTGCTTGGGGTGGGTGGGGCGAGGGCAGGTGGGTGGGACTCCAGAAGCAATCAACTACAACTCTGACCCACCACCCCGGTGAGTGCCTTCTTTCCTTTCAGACACCTATTTCACAGAGTTTAACTAACAGGTCTAGTCACAATGAAACGACTGCAGATATTCTCCCAGCTTAATTTCCTCCCTGGTAAATAAAAGTTATGCTAAGTAAAGTCAACCCCAAAATCAGAGAACCAAAACATTGACTTCTACTTACTTACACAGGCCTCAAAAACAAAAATTAAATTCAGTGTACTCTCTTAAATTACTTCCTGGTTTTAAGGAAGCTGGTGGCAGCTCTCTGTCTCAGCTACAGCAGTATAAGTATCACTTATAGACTACGGGCTTGTTATCTGTGGGTCTGCCACAGAAACGTCCCTCTACTGCATCACTGTAGCACTTAAAGCCTGCCGGCTCCTGACTCCGCCCAGTTGACCCATACCTGTGACATATATGCCCAGGCTGACTGGCTACCCTTCAAGGGCAGGCTTATGTATCAAACTTGTCCCACAAACAACAGTTGATGCTACGCTTCTCAGACCACAGGCAGGGTGCTGGTTCTGGGCCACCACCCCACACTTGGATAACAAACAAAGCCTTTATGTTGTGACGTGCCAGGGCAGTTTGGTGTCACGGACACAGTTAACTAGCTATGGTGGAAATGTGTTCAGAGAATAAAATACAAACTTGTTTTGGAAATCCATGCTGTGGACATCTTTCATTGGAGTTGTTACAGAAGCTCCTGACTCTGGAGTGCTGGTACATTTTGTTTGTTATGTATCAAACATGTATGCTAGCAAAAAAGTGGGCTTTGGAATGATGCCCCGTGGTGTTCAGGAACTCCTCATCCCATTTACCAACCGTCGCCCCACCAGAAGCTTGGTTAGCCAGGTTTACAAATTTCCCCGCTGCCATACCTCCCAAGGTCAAAGATCCTTTGCTCATCGGGCCCTGCTTTGGTTTAATTCACTTTACGTCAACATCTCCATGGCATCCAAGTTGGGCTGTTTAAAACAACTGCTCAGACAGCATCTTGTTGCTTCAGCCAGGTGTGACTGCTTCCACTAGAAGTTGTCAATCATTTTGACACACTATTTCCTGGGTCTTTTGCTCCCTTCCAGCACCCCACATGCCCCCAATCTCCTTGCCTCCCTACCCCCTCCCGTACATCCCTCGCCCCTTCTCCCCCCCATCTCCAAGCCCTTCTTCCCCTCTCTGTCTCACCTTGACTAGGCTCTTGGGTTGAATTCTCCACCAGGCCCTCCCTGCCTCTTTCACTCTACTCTTCTCACTTCTCCTCCCCTTAGACTAGGTCCTCTGTGCTACTCCCCTGGCTCTTCCTTCTGTTACCTGACTTGTTAATCTCTACCTACCACCTAGGTCCTATGGGTTTTCCCCACATCCTCTATTCCTCAGAAGTTCACCTTCAACTTGGCCTTCTGGGCTGCAACTCTCTAATGTATCTGACCTCAATCCTACCCTCTGGATCCACCTCTATTCTTCAGAAACTCACCCTCAACTTGGCCTCCTGGATTGTAACTCTGTAATGCTATCTGACCTCTGATCCTACCCTCAGGATCCACCTCTACTCTCTTTCTCCTACAGTGCCTCTATCCTGCTCCTATGTCTCCCAATAATTTTATTTATATTTATTTATATTTTTTGTGAACCCGTGGCATATTTTGTACAATGCCATGCATGGATAACTTTGTATGCCCCATAGTGCCTTCTGTTAACCACCACTAATACACTTGTACCCCAGTACAGTTTCATGCACCATAAGGTTTTCATTTTATGTACTCAGTAGTCTGTCTGTATTAGTCTCCAACCAGGATTGTCTTTATGTATCTGTAGATTGTAAGTTCTAGTATCCCACTTGTAATGTTTGCCCTCCTGTACAAAAATTACTCTCACGTGGAACCTTTATAAAGAGCTTTCAGCTCAAAGGTGTTACTCTAAGATATTAAATAAATTCTCTTGTTCCTCATCATTCCTCTGTATTATGTCTTTTCCCAAGCTTAGACACAACCTTTGTCCTTTTATCAGGCTCAGGACACAACCTTCATCCTATTTCCATGCTCAGGACACAACCTCTGTCTTTTTTCAGGATCAAGACACAGCCTTTGCCATTTTCCCAGGTTCAAGACACAACCACTTCTCTGTTCTTCTTTATCTTACCACAGTGGGGCAATTTCAGAGCAACAGAGAACATTCATCATCCTACAGCTTTCTTTTTCTCTCTGCCAAGCTGCTTCTTTAACCTCTTTTCTTGCTCTAGCTTTTCCTTTCCCTTTTCGTAATGG